>OX328110.1:5646427-6926427 GCA_946811185.2 Hippopus hippopus | reverse complement strand
AGATAAAAATTCATTAAACGGATCCAGGGAAAACGTTATTAAGCGAGCCTTTGACGAGTTTAATAAAATTTTATCTTAAATGCCAGATTCTTCTTATCACATAACGATATTTCACAAATTATAGATCAGAAGATGCAAAACCACCTGTAGATGTACGGGCGGTAATATCCTTAAAAACCGTACGATACGTACAAAATGACGTCAAAAATGACATCACACAATTGTGATATTAAACGTGTATAAGAGAAGAACATGTGTGATGGGTATATTACACTGAAAACAAGGGAGGTTATGTGATAGAATGTTATAGAAAGGACGAAAACCCCGTATTTAAAAGCAATAGCTTGTCACACCCTGGTTCGCAAACTGGGGTCATCCATCTGAATGTAATCAATGTAATAAAAATGAAGATGAGGACGAGTTCCATTTTATTCTTATCTGTCCGGCATATTCTGACATACGTAATCAGTATATTAGACCATACTATACTAATAGACCAAGCATGTATAAATTAGTTCAGTTATTAAAATCCAGTAATAAAACAATTTTGAAAAATTTAGCCAAGTTTTTGAAAGAGACCTTTAAGCGCAAAATAACGTTCGAAAATGGATAATTCACTTTATGAGTACTTTGAATAACTGTCATCAATTATACTACAGTTCCGACATTTTTTTCTCCAAACGCCAATTCTCTAAGATAATTTTTCTGTTTTTCTATTGATGTATTTGTTGTTTCTTTTTGAATTTACTTTTCTCTCTGTGTGTATGTGTGTGTGGTGTGTGTGTGTGATTGTTTGTTTGTTTGTGTTGTTGTTTGTTTGTTTGTTTGTTTGAATGACCTTGTGTATAAACTGTATTACTTTCATATTGTGTAACTAGAAACTATGTATAGTTTACGTTACTTCAATAAAATATCTATCTATCTAGCTATCTGAACAATGGACATCTTTTGTTGCAATATTTGTTGTAAAGGTATTAACTGTATGCCACACAATCCCGAGTTTTAACAACCCCGTGGAAAAGGACTTTTGAAAACATTGTGGGAAAAAGGAGAAAATGCTGGTAACCAACAAAGGTGTTAACTCTATACCACAGAATCCCGAGTTTTAACAACCCCGAGGAAAAGGACTTTTGAAACCATTGTGGGAAAAGGCAAAAATGCTGATAACCAGCATTTTCTCCTTTTGCCACATTGTTTTTTAATCTTTCAAAGGAAAAATTCCTAATTTGTGCAACATTTAGTTTGTCGTCTGCAAGGGCTTTCAGTATGGACCAGTCTACAGTATTTTCGTTTGGTAAGGAGTTAATGTCTGTTACTTCTGTGAAAGAGGGGCTGCTGTCGTCTTTGTAGTTGACAGCCATGGATGCTTATTTTCTGCATCTTATTTTTCTTTTCCTTCAAAATTTGTCGGTCGATAGTTTTGGGTCTCTACCAAAAACTAGGAAAAAACTTTTTTTGTATGATGAATGGATATCTCTAAATTAGACGACACAATTTTCGAAATTTTCAGATGGAGAGTAATTGCAGACCTCAAAATTAAGTCAATGATTTCCAAGTAAAAGTTGTTTGAGTAAATTTTTATGAGTTTTTTACGCCTCTTTCAATATTGCTGCGGTCATATCACAACGACAGCTAACATCTTTATGTATGTCCTGGGTATCAGATGTAATAGGCTAGGGCTTTTATGTGTCCTGCCAAAGGACACACCCAAGAAAAACAGTGTTTCCAGCGAGGCTCGAAACCGGATCCTCCGGGTTACAAGTCGTACACTTTACCACTGAGCCACGCAGGACCCCTCCTAGTTATGGAGCTTGGCTTCAAAAAGGTTAGAAAACATGATGGGAAATGGGAAAGTGTTGGTAGCCAGCATTTGCTCCTTTTCGCACAATGTTTTTAAAAACTTTTTATTTAATGATGTTTAAAAACGTTACAGGCTCAGAAGGATTGAAATATGAGACCCTCAGATTCATAAAAGTATCACAACCAACAGTTTTTCCTTTTCCCACAATGTTTTCAAATGCTTTCTTTTTTTGAGGTCGTCAAAATACAGAATTGGTTGGTATAGGGTCAAATTGGATAAGGATTGAAATTTAGCTGTAAAATTTTTTAACCATGCTTTTGAAAAAGGGGGCTTACTGTCTCTTCGTGAAGCATGATACCAAGCAAGTCATCACAGTATTATGGATCCATAAAATTAATTTTGTATAACAACTTACTGAATCCTAAGGTACACTGGTCCTTAGACATGCAGAAAATTAATCAATAGCAAAAAATTACGACCCAGGCCTGAGTCGATGACTTTTTGCAAATGCCACAAGCCCCCTTTTCACAGAACGTGGTTCATTTCCTTTGTATTACGAAACCCACAGATTCAGATTCAGACGGGTATCACATGAGATACCCCGCGTTTTAACGAAGTTATCGTCTGCTTATTTTCTATAGTACGCGTTATTTTTCATTTCAAAATTATGCATATATTTCCATAAATGGTTTGATGATTATGGCTGATAAGTGGGTATGTGCTGGCGCGCGTGAAATGTGATTAATTTGCTTTCAGCTTCCTTTCAAGGGCAAATTATTGTTATGACAGAGAAGTTTTATTATTATTATTATTTTAATAACCATCATCATCATCATCATCTTCTTCTTCTTCTTCTCCTTTATTATTATTATTATTGTTATTATTATTATTATTATCATCATCATCAGCAGCAACAGCAGCATCATCTCTTTCTTCCTCTTATTTTTCATTTTCTTCTTCTTCTTCTTTTTCTTCTTCTTCTTCCTCTTCTTCTTCTTCTTCTCCTTCTTCTTCTTCTTCTTCTTCTTCTTCTTCTTCTTCTTCTTCTTCTTCTTCTTCTTCATTATTATTATTATTATTATCATTATTATCATCATCATCATCATCAGCAGCATCATCTCTTTCTTCCTCTTATTTTTCATCTTCTTCATATTATTTTTCTTCTTCTTCTTCTTCTTCTTCTTCTTCTTCTTCTTCTTCTTCTTCTTCTTCTTCTTCTTCTTCTTCTTCTTCTTCTTCTTTTTCTTCTTCTTCTTTTTCTTCTTCTTCTTCTTCAACTTTTTCTTCTTCATGATGATGATGATGATAATGATGATGATGATGATGATGATTGTTATTATTATTATTATCATTATTATTATTTTTATTATTATTATGATATTTAAAATAATAATAATAATAATAATCATCATCATCATTATCATTATCATTATTTTCATCATTACTACTATTAGAAATACAACTACTACTACTACTTAACTCTTTACCTTAATCTTTAGAACACCTTCCACAACAATAGTTGTTCTTGCGGCCAGTGTAGATCAAGACCAGACTGCACAAAACCTACAGTCTGATCTTTGTTCTAGACTGTCCGCTTTGCTGAACCTTCTACAGACAAAAGCATTCGTGATATAGCAATTTAATGTAGTCCTTATTTAATTTCTAGACTGAAAATATATGAGTCATGCTCTGGCAAAAGGGGGGGCTTAATGCACCTCAGTTATGCACTATATCAAGTAAGTCATTCACATAATAATGGTTCCATAAAACCCATTTTGTATAACAACCGACTGATTCATGAGGTAAACTGGTCCTTGGACTTGCAGAAGATTGACCAAAGGCAAAAAGTATCGAACCATGTCAGCCTGCGCGGACTGCGCAGGCTGACATGGGTCGATACTTTTTGCAGATGCATTAAGCCCTCCTTTTCATAGAGCACGGTTCATATATTTAGTTTATCCCGCACTACAAGGATTTAAAGGCCCCACAGGATCCGGTTTCACGAATAAAAAAAAATCATGTCTCTTATATTGCTCAAATTTTCTAACGGACTCGGTTTCTAACTTGAGTTGGTTATTTGAGATGCATTTTAGTAACATTGATACACTTTAGTAACGTTCTCAAACCCAGAGATCACACAACGTTTCAGACTCAACTCTGCAAAATAATGGACGTAATTCTGTTAAAATGAGTTAGATCCTGTTATTTTGCTGACTGAAGTGAAATGCGTCTTAAATAATGAACTGAACTTAAGCAGCCAGTGGCTTGAAAAGAATATTATGCGAAATACTGGTGACAGAAACTCCACGAAAGCACGAATATAGCTGATATCATGTTGAAAAAGGTGTGAAATATCATACAAACAAACAGTTAAAAGGCTTTGAAATGCAATTTTGTAGTTACTCATTTATAATGCGTTGCTATGAACGGTTAACTTTTTCTATGAATGGAATGTGAATCTTAAAGGGATCAAAACAGTGTAAACCATTTAACTGCTAAGCGTGACTCAAAAACGCTTTCGCGGACAGTGTAGATCCAAGATCAGACTGCACGTTCTGTGCAGTCTGATCTTGGATCTACACTGTCCGATACTATACACGTATTCTTTCTGTTGAAAAGTACTTTAAGATCGCTATATTTAGATTTTTACTGTCGGCTAGAAATTTTCTTTTTATGTTTGTAATAGATAAAGGGTGCACCAAATAAAACTGTCATTTGATAGTGTTGTTCTGAACCGAGCGACATTTTTTTATCCATCTCTACAGCTTATCCTGTTTTAGTATTGTTGACCCACGTACACCTGTAGGTCGAGAAGCTCAAAGATATAGCCTTTCAGCCAGAGAGAAAAAACGCAAATGAAATTTGATAGACTGTAGAATGGTTCAGAATTTAGTTAGCTGTGTAAATATAGATAAATCATCGATTTCATGGTGTAACGGATAAACACATGTATCGGAAATCTTCGATTTATAACCGGAAACGTCACAACTGTGATTTCTTTGATGGCCTCCAGTTAATGAAATGCATTTTCTATCTGTCGTAATCTTTTCAACCTTCCAGCATTGCAGGGACAACATTTGACGTGAAACAACAGGAATGATTATAATTTGATAAAATAAAGATGAAACGAGTTAAAAAGAAAATGGCTTCAAACGAGTAAAGATGTATCTTTAAGTCTCTGTCCCTTTGAGCGCCATTTATAAAAATCCGACATCTTGCATCTTATATGGGTTGCAACACGCGAAGAGGGGCATTCGGACATTTGCGTAAAGTTTCATCTCGGATCAGCCTGCGCAGTCCGCGCAGGCTAATTCGAGGCGGCACTTTACGACTACATTAGAAATTGTGCTACAGTAGACTTGTGCAAAACAGAAAATTACATAAAAACGGAAAGTGTCGTTTCTGGTTAGCCTGCGCGGACTGCGCAGGCTGATCCGAGACAACCCTTTACGCAAATGTCCGAATGCCCCTTTTCGCGTGTTGCAAGCCCTATATAGGCTTGACTAAAGAAACGGACAATATAGATCCAAGATCAGACTGCACGTTCTGTGCAGTCTGATCTTGATCTATGCTGTCAGCATAAGCTCCTGTTTTCACCTGTGGCGCTTAAAGCATCAACTCTTAACCTGACTGCAAAATTGAAAGCATTTGCGTACCACAAAATTAAAAGTGTCTTAAATGATGGAGATCGTCTTTGAACGAGTAGAAAACATTTTGAAAAAGGGATAAAATGCTGTATACCAGCATCTTCTACATTTCCCACGGTGATCATTTGGTGAAGGCTTGATTTAGGGGTAGAACGACATTGACTTTCTTGAAGGGCCTATTTTTTTTTTATCACTTTAAGGGTAAAGGGTGAAAAAAGAGGTTTAAAAATGTTTTATTTGCAGTGCTTTTGAAATGTGATGGTTTCAAGTTTTAACCCTAAGGCTGCTAAGTGCGACTCACTTCCCTTTTGCGGACAGTGTAAATCAAGATCAGACTGCACAGAACGTGCAGTCTGATCTTTGATCTACACTGTTCGATAAGAACATGCTTTCCAACAAATAAACTTTTGACAAAGTAAAATTTGAGTTTCTACTATCGGCTTTAAAGTTTAATTTCATTTTATTTCGCAGGATATGGGTTAAAAATCTTTTCATTTGCAGTGCTTTGAAACGGGATGGTTGCAAGTTTTAACCCCAGCTACAGTGCTTTTGTGTGTTTGTTTGTTTATGTGGTGTTGAGCTCCGTTTTTCACGTTCTTTTCGGTTATTTCGTCGTGGCCAGTCTATGTTTTCGTTCTATATCATCGAGTTTCTTTCACCAGTATCAGACACAACATTGTGTCCAAACAACTGGCTGCTTTCCCATATAGACATGGTAGAAAAAATTCAGTGATGAGAAATTGATTGATTGATTGATTGATTGATGGATGAATGGATGGATGGATGGATGGATGGATCGGTCGGTCGGTCGGTTGTCCGTCCGTCCGTCCGTCCGTCTCTCTCTATCTCTCTCTCTCTCTCTCTCTCTCTCTCTCTCTCTCTCTTTCTCTCTCTTTGTATCACAGACGTACAAACACACACGTTTACACCGCCACTCAATGACTGTCAACTGTAACAATCAGATTTGACAGTTTTATAGGACAGAGGGGTTGGGTATACAATAGTAAATCACTCCATGTTCTATCAGATGTGACCTTTTTTCACACCTACAGTTTTCTCAACCCTTATCCTTATCGGACAGTGTAGATCCAAGATCAGACTGCACGTTCTGTGCAGTCTGATCTTGATCTACACTGTCCGCAAAAGGTCAGTGAGTCGCGCTTAACAGCCTCAGGGTTAATCCTTAAGGAGGGAGGAATAATATCTCCTGATCGGACAGTGTAGATCCAAGATCAGACTGCACGTTCTGTGCAGTCTGATCTTGACCTACACTGTCTGCAAAAGGTCCTTAAGTCACTCTTAGCAGCCTAAGGGTTAATCATTCGAAACCATGTTTGTATTGCTGTTTAAAGAAAAACACCACTCTGAGATCTCATTTTGTCTTTTTTTTTTTAAGGATTATGACCCCTAACTCATCGGTAAATACATGTATCGTGTAATATCGACGTTTTCGTAAAGGCTTTTCGGCCGATCTCGGCAGCTTCCGTCTTTTAATATGAGAGTTGGGAGCCGTAGACCTTAACTGAAAGGACAACATGACCAAAAAGAAATGTTGTAGAGCATTATCTAACACCAGTCATTCTAATGTTGGCTTGTATATCTTTTTCAATGCCAAATACATATGAACCCTGGTCTGGTAAAATGGGACTTAATGCATCTCCGTGATTCATCATACCAAGCAAGTAATTACATAACTCTGGATCCCTAAAATCCATTTTGTCTAATAACAAGCTGAATTATGAGGTAGAGTGGTCCTCTGACAGGCAGAAAATTGTCCCATAGCAAAAAGTATCGACCCAGGTCAGCCTGCACGAATTGACATACAGAAAATTGACCCATAGCAAAAAGTATGGGCCCCAGGTCAGCCTGCGCGGACTGCGCAGGCTGACCTGGGTCGATATATTTTGCAGATGCATTGAGCCCCCTTTTCACAGAGCATGGCTCATGTATATGAGTCGTGTTCTGTTAAAAGGCTGCTATGGATCGAATCTTTTTGCTATTTGTCAATTTTCTACATGTCGAAGGACTATCCTACCTCATCATGCGTCCGGTTGTTGGACAAAATTGATTCTATTGATTCATAATTATGTGATAATTTGCATGGTATACTAGTAATGTATCACAGGGATGGATTGAAGCTCCCTTTGCCATAGCGCCGCTCATATAAACTCGATTCCTTCAACGGTTTTAGACCACTATAAAACTTTGTCGTTTGGTAAAGAGTTAACTAAATGATAAATGCGATCTATTTAGAATTGTGTGTTGTAAAAACAAAACTAATTACCAATGCAGATACGGGAAGAGCTAATTAATATTCATAATAGTACGTATTGCATCAATATGGCCTTTATATCTTTCGTCAGTCATACATCACGCATGCGTCTCTCTGCTATACGAGTTGTACGATAAAAGGTGCTTGCAAAAGTGTGCGGGCATTTCTACAACAGTGTTTTAAAGATATATCGAGCTGAAATTATACTTCGTCGGCAATCTTCGTCCGTTTCCGTGAGGACGCTTTTAATGTGGTTTTACCGAGTCCAACAGGATAATTATTGTCATTCGGCAGACTTTTAGTAATATGTTCATAAAATCAGAGATATAGTTACGGAATCAGCCGAGTGGTGACGAGCGAGGATATAGTAACAACAATTACAGTAAACTATATAGTTACTCGGAGGACGCACATAACCGAAGGCGGGCTCACGGAATATGAAAATGACTCTGTTAGCAACTAATTTGTAGAATAATTTTGTTTTTCGTCGGTATGTTATGCATGAAAAGTATTGTGATACGAGCGTTTTTGTAAACACATGTCATTGTACGCTGTGAATACAAACCTTGCAAAAACGCTTCAATTTAAAACGATGCAAATTGGTTGAAACAAAAGATTTAAAACATAAAGACGAAACAAAAGTATATGAAGAAACCGTAAACCCTTTCTTTGTGGTTAGCGACATGACAATAATAATAGACATAAAATGCGGTAGGTGCAGGTCAAAATCAGACTTCTGTTAACGTGAATCCTGGCAATCGATCTACACCCTCCTGTGCTAAATCTTAAATTTCAATAAAGATGTTATTTGCAGTACAATATCGAATTTTTTAAGTCCCCGAAAATATCGAATTTATATGACAGCGAAAATTTATACTCATTAGTGACTTAACCGTTGCCGCGCCATGGGCGAAAGGATGGGATTTTGCGGACGGCATAGATCAAGATCAGACTGCACAGATCGTGCAGTCTGATCTTGGATCTATACCGTCCGAAAGGTTAGTCAAGCCTGTAAGATAAGAAAAAGAAACTTTCTTAGCGTCATCGGATTGTATTTTCAGTGATCGAAAGAGGTTGAAGTTTCATTTTTGGCGGTGAAACAGTTAAAATTTTAATAATGTGAATGAAATTGCATTTTATTCTCAAAGCCAAACCGTGGGTTGCGTAGCCAGATCTTTAAACTAAAACTCGAACACTGTATATAAAAGATCAGCTGTCATTTTCTGTGTAGTCTGATCTTGATTCACAATATCCACAAAAACATTTGAAGATTGTCCTTACAAGTCCAAAACTGTTAAAGGTGAAATAAAAAACTGACTGAGTTGCGCGCGACAAATACGGATTTCTTTTTTGATGTTTAATCTTGTGTTCTGATATGTGTAAAACGTTTACACAGTGAGAGGGGGAATTGAAATAGATTGTATATTGAATATAATTCAAACGTTACATTTCCACTTCTTTAACTTTCGAATTTTGTGAACACGTGTCGTGTTTGAGATTTGGATTAAATTTGTTGTGTCAGGTCGAAAGTCTGGTTTTTGCATTTTATTGGATCTTAGGGTGTGAAATCAGTGCGACATTCCGCCGGATATATTTGATGACAATGTTTTTTTGTCCAACCCTTTAACACACAAGCTAGGGGTTTAAGACCGAGAAAGGGGGCGTTTTAAAAACATTGAGGGAAAAGGAGAAAATGCTGGTAACCAGCATTTTCTCCTTTTCCCACAAAGTTTCCTCTATTTTCAAAAGCTGATAATTGTTTCGAAGATCGTTATGTGGGAAAGTGGTCGGTAGCTTGGAAAGAATAATGTGCATAACTGACTTAGGTCAAAGCTGACTTAGGTCATAGCTGACTTAGGTCAAAGCTGACTTAGTTAGGTCATGGCTAACTTAGGTCTTAACTGACTTAGGTCATAGCTGATTTAGGTCATGATTGACTTAGTTCATAGCTGACTGAGGTCATGATTTGACTTAGTCTAGTCTACCTCATGATTGTGCGGAGTACTGGAAAAAGAAACTCCAGGAAAGTATGGATAGGTGCACTGGCCGCCGCGATAGAACTGAAATAATGTTGAAAACTGTGTTAAACGCCATACAATCAATCAATCAATCAATCAATCAATCAAGCAAGCAAGTAAGCAATATTTTCAAAAGTATATTCAAAGATTTTAGTGACATATAATTTGTTGTCTGTAAAGGCTTTCAATTTTTGAACAGGTCTAGAATTTTGTCGTTCGGTACAGAGATAAGCCTTTTCACCGCCCAAGACGAAAACTGAGGCTTTTAGGAACGGCATAGATCAAGATCAGACTGGACAGACTGAACGCCCTGTCTTATATTGGTTCATATAGGCTTTACTAAACGAGGGGGCGATTTAGATCTCAGATTAGATTGTAAGTTCTGTATAGTCTGATCTTGATCTATGCTGTCTGAAAAACCTCCTATTTTTACCTATAGCGCGGATATGGTTAAATTGCTTTGGTTATATTATACTATTTTCGCAAAAGAAAAAAAGATTGACAGTTCTATTTAGGATCAGACTGTGTATTATGTGCAGCCTGATCTGATTCACACAGTCTGCATGCGAAATTCGAAGCTGACGTTTCTAAATGTAGGGTTTTACTCTAAGCTGCTTAGCGCTATTCGCGGACCTTTTGCGGACAGTGTAGATCAAGATCAGACTGCACAGAGTGTGCAGTCTGATCTTGGATCTACACTGTCCGATAAGGAGATATTATTCGCCTAAACATAACTTTGAAATAGCAATATTTTTGTATTTACTATCGAATTGAAAATTTCATTTTAGCTATTTAGCAGGATTAAAAATGGTACAATGAAGTAAACGGTCATAAGGTAGATGTGTGTTAAACTTTTAATATCCTTTAAAACAAAACCTTTAAACTCGGCTTCTTTCTACGGCTGAAAATACAATCCACAGAAACTCAGAAAGATTTTCATTGAATCTTAAGCTTGACTTAACAAGCGGACGGCATGGATCCAAGTTCAGACTGCACGTTCTGTGCAGTCTGATCTTGATCTATGCCGTCCGCAACAGCCGATGTTTTTGACCCAAGCTCTGAAAGAGTTAATCCGCTTTAGCTGCAAGCTATATTTCGTTTTGTTATTTATTGGATTAAAGTAGCAATTGTGAAATGATTTGAAAAGGTTTTTGTTTGCATATTTATACACTAACAGAATAGGATTTATTCAAATGAGCATAATGCAGGAGTACTAAAACAAGAATGCCGTAGCCTGTATTTTTTGTGCGAGTCGAATTATGATGTGTTACTAAATTTGGATTGACATGTGACGCGTTGTGATATGCAAAGTTTGTTCACGTGACCCTGATTGCGTCATCAAGCATGTCGACTACAGTCATCATACTGTGGATACACTTCCGGGATACGATGAATTGTATCCTGGATTGGAGGGAGCGGCGAATTAAGGTAACTAGATTTAGACCCATGCTGTAGAATAGAATAAGATTTTACCTAAAATGGAGGGGGAGTAAGCTAATATCTTTTTAAGCCGGAAAAATAAGGAGGCGACAGTTAATTCTCGGTCGGTAATACCTCAAAAATACTGCAAAAATTATTCGAACCCAAGACCTTTAAAGCCGAGACTCGGCGTCTCGACCAAAAGAACTATCCGGACAATGCATTGTTCTTTTATTGTTTTTTAAATGCATTTCTCATATAGTTACTCTTGTTTTCAGCGTAAATCAGCCACTACAAATTTTGTCATCATACACACGTGTCAAACTAGCAAATGCATGTCGTGCCGTATTTGGTCAACACGCTGTAATCATACACTTCATCTCTAACACATTGCTGACCAAGATTTCTTTGCAAAATTAACTGTCAAAATTGGTGATTTTATCCGAACTGTACGCTTTATTGAACACTATCAAAGAAGAAACCATAAAATAGCAGTTAAAGCTTTTAGTTGGGCTGAAAATTTATGTTGGCTTTAATATGGATATTCGAAAAGGTCGTTAATCTAAGTAGTCCGCAAAGACTATTGAATCACCTCTAGACGTGAATATATATGAGCCATGCTCTGGCAAAAGGGGGCTTAATACATCTCCGTAATCCATCATACCAAGCACGCCATCACATACTTACGGATCCATAATAGCCACTTTTTTTAACAACTGACTTATTCATGAGGTAGACTGGTCCTTGGACATACAGAAAATTGACCCATAGCGAAAAGTTTCGGCCCAGGTCAGCCTGCGCGGACTGCGCAGGCTGACCTGGGTCGATACTTTTCGCAGATGCATTAAGCCCCCTTTTCACAGAGCACGGCTCATATATATTAATCTGCTTTCAGCGGCGTTATAAACTACAAGTAAGCAGTTACACTGATATTAATCAATTAATAACTGGTGTTATGAGTGATTATGGAAATATAACATTGAGAGAAAACAGTGACATACAGGGCCACAGATATAGAGGGACAGAGAGAGACAGAGACAAAGACAAGAGAGAGAGAGAGAGAGAGAGATTTATATGAAAAATCTCATGGTAACGAATTTTCATTATCAGTCCAGCCAGTATTAAAGAGGTCTAATCAGAATTTTTGTATCAACCCGGACTTTTTTTTATCACCGAATAAAGAAGGCCGTAGCTGGCATACCACCAATAGATAAGAAAGATATACATGTATTAGAGAGGAAACTGCTTTAATGATATTTTCTTAATTGGATGCGTAGCCTCTTATGGTACTTATTAGATTTCGCACCAAAATTTTGCAAAAGTTTGTAGACATGAAATGTCACATGATCAGTAATTGGCGTGATTAAAATGGAACGTATTCAAATAAGTACGATGAGGTCATATATAATCTCATAGCAATAGACTGAGTTACCGACCACGCAACTATTTAAACTCCAAAACTTCATCTTTGCACTGCTTGTAAAGACCCAGTCTTAGTACACTTGCAGAGAAAAATGAACTTAGTAGAAGTAGACTTTATCCATGTTTTAAATGATTTGAGGAAATAAATAAGTCCCTTAAAGAAAGCACTCGAGGGACACTCAAAAAAAATTTCTTAGGACATGCGCATGCTCAGTGCAGCTACATTGAATCGCACGCGCCATGCTCTGACAAAAGGGGGTTGAATGCATCTCTTTGATGCATTGTACCAAGTAAGTCATCATATAATCATGGCTTCATAAAACCCAGTTCGTCTAACAAACGACTGTATCATGAAATAGACTGGGCCTAGGACACGCAGAAAATTTACCAAAAGGAAAAAGATTCGACCCAGGAAAGCCTGCGCGGACTACGCAGGCTTACCTGAGTCGATACTTTTTTGCAGATGCATTAAACACCCTTTTCAGAGAGCTCATATGTATTTGCCTTCCCGGGTAACTCAATTTATGCTTACTTGATACAGGTAACTCGTTCAGGACAGGTGACCACAAAAGGCAGGTTCTTTAACTTTTTCTGTCTTTTTTTTTTTTAATCGAACATGGATTTGACATAAATCAGCCGAGCCCCGGTAGCTCAGTCGGTAGCGTACTTGACTTGAGAACAGGAGGTCGCTGGTTCGATCTCCGGCTCGGCCAATTTCTTTCCGGGGAATGATGATAGTCATCACGACAGGATTCATTCCTCTCTCACCGCTGACAATTTTTTCGAGGATCGTTATGTGGAAAAGCGGCCAGTGGCTTGGAAAGAATATTGTGCGGAGCACTGGTAAAAGAAACTCGAGGAAAGCATAGATAGGTGCAAAGCGCTGCTCAAAAGTACAAAATCTTTACGACATGACAAGAATGTAGATTTGCTCAAATTGAAAGCAATTGCAGACTATAAATCAAACATGGCTCATTTGATGGAATTTTTCTTTGATAGGATAAAAAAAACATTGTGGGAAAAGGAGAAAATGCTGGTAACCAGCTTTTTCTCCTTTTCCCACAATGTTTTCAAATGGCTTCTATCTTAGGGTCGTTGAAACTCGTGATTGTGTGATGAAGGTTTAAACATGTCAATAATTTTGTTTGCGGAGGATACGGGGAGGCGATTAACGTCTGAAGGCACATGCGTGGGTTTATATTGATATGTATGCCCATATATGGAAAAAAAAAAAGGACAAATAAAGCGATTCAATATGCAACCCTTAGCCTGTTGAATAAGAGAAAAAAGTACATGTAATACACATTTTGACTCAATTCGGGAACAAGTGAATTCCTCAAATTCAACGCTGATTTAACAATGTAATTTCCTAAATAATCGGACAGTGTAAATCCAAGATCAGACTCCACGTTCCGTGCAGTATGATCTTGGATCTTCACTCTACGCAAAAGCTCCAAAAGTTTTCCAAAATAGGAAAAAGGGTTAAAAATATATCTTTTTATATTTCTGCAGTAAAGCAGTATTTCAACTCCAATTGATCCTAGCTATTTAAGTTTTAATTTGAAATTTTGAAGTGCACTTTACATACGTCGAACGACAGCGGTGGATTTTGAATAAGATAGAGGTAGGTCGCGATTTCATCTCAAATCCTTTCAATGCCAAAGAGGAAAACAAAGGCTTCTGTGGACGGTATAGATCAAGATCAGACTGCACAGAACCTGCAGGCTGATCTTAGATCTATACCGTCTGCATGTTAAGTAAAACTTATAGATAAGAAATTAAAGGTTTGAGTGAATTGAAGTGTTAGCCGCCGATAAAAGGTTGGGTTTATCTTCGACATTTTGCGCGAATAGAGTGACAGTTGACAAGGATTGATTGATTGATTGAATGAATGATCGATCGATCGATCGATCGGTCGGTCGGTCGGTCGAAGTTTTACGCCGCTTTCAACATTATTCTAGTCATATCAAGGTTACAGCACGCATGTTCCCAAAGGTCATTGGTAAAGAGGTTTTGAATCATTACAGCTTTTGAAAGCTTTTACCCGAAAAACAGTTGAAATAGAAGCTGATTGCCGAAAGGTTTGATTTTAAATTTTGAAATGTTGGTTAAGGAGCCAGGAAAGATTTGATTATTGGATAAAGTTTGCAGCGATTTCCCATTTAATAACGGAGAAAAAGAAAAAAACAAAAAAAAAAAAAACCCCATCTTTCAACGGTCAAGGTGTTTGTTCACTCTTATCCTGGTAAATAAGTGAAGTGAAATTTTCAAGCCTATATTAAAAATACCCAAATGTTGCTATTTAAAAGTTACTCTTTGGGGAAAAAATATCTTCTTATCGGGCAGTGTTGATCATAGATCAGACTGCACGTTCTATGCAGTCTGATCTTGATTTACACTGTCCGCAAAAGGTCATTGAGTCGCACTTAGCAGCCTAACAGGTTAACTTCTGAACTTCGGGGAATAGGACACAGCCACTGCATGAATAAGTGCTTCTCTGCGATGGACTGGAAAATACAAATGTGTGAACTGTCGTCGTTAGATTAAAAAAAAAACTGAATCACTCTGCAATGAAACTATAGACAAATCACCGCCAAATGCTTTCAGATTAAAACAGATACTCTTGCGGGCGGCAAAAATCAAGACCAGACTGCACGGATCCTAAACCGTCCGCCTGTCTAATAAAAACGATAGTAATGTAATTTTTTTTTGAAGTCACAGTAGATTGTATTCTTAGCAATCGAAAGAGGCAGAGTTAATATATTTGAGTCGTGCTCTGGTAAAAGGAGACTTAATGCATCTGCGAAAAGTATCGACCCAGGTCAGCCTGCGCAAGCCGCGCAGGCTGACCTGTGCCGAAACTTTTCGCTATTGGTTAATTATCTGTATGTCCGAGGACTCGTGTACCTCATGATTAAGTCGGTTGTTAGAAAAAGAAGCTATTATGAATCCATGATCATAATATGATCGGCTTAATATACTGCATCATCGAGATGCATTAAGCCTCCTTGTGCCAGAGTGTGGGGCTCATTTGGTACTGAAACAGTTAGATTGACATTTAAGGCCTACAGCCCCTAACTCATCGGTAAACATCGACTTTTTCGTAAAGGCTAATCGGCCAATCTCACCAGCTTCCGTCTTTTAATATGAGAGTTTGGTGGCCGTAGACTCACTAACTCATCGGTAAATATCGTGTAACATCGTTGTTTTCGTAAAGGCTATTCGGCCAATCTCGGCAGCTTCCGTCTTTTAATGTGAGAGTTTAGGGCCGTAGACCTTAATTTGCCAAGGCCAGGTTGCTAACTGATTACGTGCAGGAACGCTCATCCAGAGATTGCAGAGCTCAAATTCCAAGCTTGGTCAAAGTTTCTTTTGAGGATTGATGTAATTTGTTGCAATACATTTCAACTTCTCGCTCTTGCCGTCCGGAGATCGATCCCCAGTGTAGTCCATGCCTGATGAAAGTTTCTTTTGGCAAAGCATTTTATCACGGCAGCCTCTATAACTAGATGCTTGCTGGTAAAGCATTGATTGGTGTGCTGTCGCCGTAAAATGACAGAAATAATATTAAAAACAGCATTGATACATCACATGGTCAAATTAAAACTGATTGACCTCGGATTTTTACAAGGATGAAGGGTTTTCTGGAGGTAATTGACTGTCTATAAAAGTTAAACACAGCATGATGGTGACGCATTCAAGATAAATAACGAAAGGTGTGATACGAAATTTTATAAACTTGAAAAATGAAAGGGAGAGGCGCATTAATCACTGGACTACCGAATGATTAAACTACTTTTTAGTTTTTACTTATTTCTATGGTGTTTAACGCCGTTTTCAAGATTATTTCAGTTATATCGCGTCTATTGCACCTATCCATCCTTTTCCTGAGTTTCTTTCACCAGTACTTCGCACAATATTTTTCCCAAGCCACTGGCTTCTTTGCCACATAACCATCGTCGAAATAATCATCGGAGCAGCGGTGAAAGAAGAATAAATTCTGTTGCAATGACTATCATCAGGTCCCGGAAAGATATTCGTCGAGGTAGGGATTCGAACAGGCTACTCCTTGCTTTCCAGTCCTTTACGCTACAGGGCTAGACTTTAAATACACATTTTAATTCGGAAAACAAAAAAAAAAAAACGAACATAAATGATAAACAAGGTAAATGATTCATATTAGTATATTGAAATGGTTTTTGATCTCTCTCTCTCTCTCTCTCTCTCTCTTCTCTCTCTCTCTCTCTCTTTTCTCTCTCTCTCTCTCTCTCTCTCTCTCTCTCTCTCTCTCTCTCTCTCTGTCTATTTTACATCTCCTCCTAATTTGTGTTCGTATTTTTCAATACCTTCCTGTCAATATCTAGATAAGTTGTACAAAAACATGATATAAACCCTGTGCCTTCAGTCTAACGTAAAACAGTGTGTATGAATTTTTTTGAATAATCTTTACAAACAAGGTTTAACCCATAGGCTGAGAAGCGCGACTCACTGACCTTTTGCGGACAGCGTAGATCAAGATCAGACTGCACAGAACGTGCAGTCTGATCTTGGATCTACGCTGTCCGATAAGGAGATATTTTTCTCCAAATATACCTTTGAAACGGGACACTTAAGGATTTTACTGTCGGCTTGAAAGTTTCACTTTACTTATTCCGAAGCATAAAGATTAAGGTTAGGGTTCGCCTCTTCTATTTCATACAAAAAAGAAACCGTTTGCATCAAAGCTTAAAATTTGAGTTTTAAATTTTTCAGTTGATGGGATGGTCCCCATTTCACGTTAATATGAATTTAAAGCGTTCGCCTTATAAACAGATATTTAATGTCAACTTTTTTCTCATCCTTTCGTGACGTGAAAAATCTTGCCGATGGTGTAGATCAAGATTCCGTGCAGTCTGGTCTCAATCTACCGTCCGTTCGTCCCTTTTCTTTACAGTTCATTTAGACACAAGAAATCTCTATTTGCGATTGAATGTTTTTTCTCATCCGTTTACCAAAAACATGAGAATCAAATTTGTTGTTTTTGGTAGGGAAAAGATTTTATCCTTTACAATAAAATCACGCGTTTTAAAGATCCTGAAAAATATCCCTTTGAAAACATTGCGGGAAAAGTAGAAAATGCTGGTAACCAGCATTTTCTTTTTGCAACATTTTTTTCTAACTTTCCCCCCAAAAATTTCCGTTTTTGAGTCAGGTTTATTTTGTTGTCTGCAATGGAAAGGTGCACTGGCCATTGCGATATAACTGAAATAAAGTTGTTCTGTGTAGTTCGATCTTAATCTATTCCGTTCGCAGAAGCCTCCTATGGCGCGAAAAGGGTCATAAGCGGGAATTTCATGAAAATCCGAAACGTCTCTGCTAGAAACTGGTTATTTATAAAATACATATATCGAAAGCGAAGTTGTAATGAAGTTATATACATGTACAAATTATTTCCTAGGTTTTCAAAGCCAACGGCGCGAATCGATTCAAAGTTTATTTTCCATTTTATAATCTGTATCATTTGAAATGATGTAAAATGAAAGTTTAATGAAGGGAGAGAGGCAAATATGCATATTTTCAAACTAAGAAAAACGAAATCGACATTATGAAAGGCATTTTTTTATCCTTGACAGCGGCATGGGGGAAAAAAAAGCTTTTGCGGACGGCATAGATCAAGATCAGACTGCACAGAACGTGTAGTCTGATCTTGGATCTATGTCGTCCATTTGTTTAGTCAAGCTTTTATAAGACAACAAAAGGTCTGACGGAGTTTCGTTGGATTGCATTTTTATACAATTCATTAGAGGTCAAGATTATAGATAAGCAATGCTCTGTGAAAAGGGGGTTTAATGCATTTTTAAAAAGTATCGACCCAGGTCAGCCTAAGCAGTCCGCGCAGGCTGACATGGGTTGAAACTTTTTGCTATTCAAAGGACCATTCATAATTCTGTCTTATGATTCAGTCTGTTGATACAAAAAATGTATTTTATGGATCCATGATTACGTAATGACCTTGCAGGTTGACCTGGGTCGAAACTTTTTGCTGTTCTAAATTTTCTGCATGTCAAAGGACCATTTATCATTCTGCCTCATCATTCAGTCTGTTGATACAAAAAGTGTACTTTATGGATCCATTATTACGTAATGACTATGCAAGCTGACCTGGGTCAAAACTTTTTGCTATTGCGAAATTTTTTGCATGTCAAAGAACCATCATGCCTCTTGGTTCAGTTCGTTGATACAAAAATATATATTTTATGGATCCATGAATGACTGGATTGGTATAATGCACCACGGAGATGCAGTAAACCCCATTTTGCCACAGCCTGGCTCCTATTATGTGACGCCGAAAGAGTAAAACCTATATCAGGTCGCGGATGTTCAGTCAGTACTGCATTTGTTTAGTTGATAAGAGACTTATGAGCTCAAATCTCTACTCAGCCAAGAATCGGTCCGGTGATTTCTGGTATTTTATCGGCGACCGTATCCAGTGCTGTTACCTCGCTGATAAAAGTGCATTTTCAAAATAAAAACTATGTTCAAGTTTTGTTGTTTTCTAACATAGGTCCATGACAGGCTGATCTATTTCAACGCCAAATACAAGCTGCAAGTTATGTACAGTCTGATCTCTATCTATGCCGTTCCCAAAAGCACATGTCTTTCTTCATTGGCTCATAGTCGTTAAGATGCTTTTGCAGATAGTGTTGATTCAAAAATTCAAAATATAACGTCGTTTTCTCCAGAGACTTTTACTCGTATAAAACGGAAGGGGCGGTTCGATAGATAGGCGCTTGATTTGAAATCAAGAAATTTTTGTCTCATCCCAATGGTTTGAGCCTCACTGGAAGCACTGGTGGCAGTGTCCTATGGCAAGACACTCAGTCAGAGCCTCAGCCTTGTTCTCAGGAAAGCCAGGATATACATGAATATTTGACCTGTCGCCGTTATCAAACTTAAGTAATGTTGAAAGTGGCGAGATCAATAAAATTAGTCAATTCATTTAAAGTGGCCCGCCTTAACCCGGGTTAACTTTATGCATGCCTCAGCATGCATACATAAGATGTTTGTTTTTTCTTTTCGTCCCCTTGGGGCCCGATAAAACATTGTATAATGAGGACAAGAAAACAGAAATCTGTATTAATAAACAGTTGTATACCCTTAGGCTGCTAAGCGTGACTCAATGACCTTTTGCGGACAGTGTAGATCAAGATCAAACTGTACAGAACGTGCAGTCTGATCTTTGATCTACACTGTCTGATAAGGAGAGATCTTTTCCCAAAAAATACCTTTGATATAGCATAATTTTTGGTTTTTACTATCGGTTTGAAAGTTTCATTTCACTATTTTGGCAGGAAAAGAGTTAATACAGGAAAGTTTACTTTAATGTTAAACACTTAAATGTACTTTTTTTAATTTAATTGTTTGCCGACTTATTTGTTAAAATGCCAACGAAACATGGCAAACGGGGATTTAATGCATATCCAAGTCATCACGTAATTATGGATCCATAAAATCTATTATGTCGAACAACCAACGAAATCATCAGGTAGAATGATCCATTGACATGCACAAAATTGACCTAAAAGCAAAACATTTCGCCCCAGGTCAGCCTGCGCGGACAGCGCAGGCTGACCTGGGTCGATATTTTTTTGCAGTTGCATGAAGCTCCCTTTTCACAGATCACGGCTCAAATGCGTGCACACGTAATCTAATTTCAAGGTTCCATGAAACCCGATATGCAAGTATATGAAATGTTAGATTAATGACTTGGATTTTAAGTGTAACTTAATTTTTTTATCCATTAAGTCGCTAAGTGCGACCCAGTAAAGTTCTGCAGACATTAGAGATTAAGGTCAGGCTGCAAGGAACGTGCAGTCTAATCTTGGATCTACCGTGACCCATAGTTGTCTTCATCACGGCTTTTCCATTGTGACGTTGTTCTCTATTCTAACCCATGAGTGCCGAGCCTCGGTAGCTCAGTCGGTCACGTACAGCACTTGAGAACAGGGGGGGTCGCTGGTTCGATCCCCAGCTCGGCCAATTTCTTTCGTTTGGCCAAAATATATGTGTGAGCCATGCTCTGGCAAATGGAGGCTTAATGTATCTCTATGATACATTATACCAAGCAAGTCATCCCATAATTATGGATCCCTAATTTTAACCTATTTTGTCTAATAACAGGCGAGATCCCGGGGTAGAGTGGTCCTTGGAAATGCAGAAAATTGACCGATGGCAAAAAGTTTCGGACTGCGCAGGCTGACATGGGTCGATAATTTTTGCAGATGCATTAAGCCCCCTTTCCACAGAGTATGACTCATATCTAAGTACCCGACGGCGTAGACCTCAGATCAGACTGCACAGAGCGTGCAGTCTGATCTTGAACTACTCTGTCCTCAAAAGCAGCTTTAACCGGTTTCAGCTTTATGCGTAAACGTCAAAAAATATCAATTTATTTATACAACAGACTAAAGATTAAGGCTTTCCCCATTAGGACAAACCAACAAGCAAACTTTTGATTGTTATAGTTCCAAGGAAGTTTGGTCATGGATACTTGTAACAGATAGCCAGACTAGACGTTCAGTGCAGTCTGATCTTAGATCTACAATGTCCTAGAATTACCCTTACGGTGCCCAAGGCTAAAGTTACCCTCATTTCTATTCCAGAAAAGAATGGCGGAAACAGAGGTACAGCGGTGTTTGAACTGGCTGCTGGAACAGAAGGTAAAGATAACTATTTTTGATTGCATTACATGTATATGTTGACAGCATTTACTCTTAATTCGTCATATACTTATGGCTAACATAATTACCTCCCTTTAATTAACGCAAATGCAATAGGCTAGGTAAAGTAGTCGATTATCTGCCTAGGTACATAACCTGAGGCTCACATATTTCTAAGAAATATTGGGGGCTTCAGTCTGTTTGTCTGCGTAAAAAGTCCTACCACGATGTCCTCGTATTAACCACAATGTTATTCGCTCATCTAGTCTTCGGCTCGCTGACCATAATAATGTCCACTCAACCAAACTACCACTGACTGACCTACAGAGACTGTCTAATCATTCATCTTGTTGGCCTACCAGTTGATAGTTCTCCATAAACTAGCTTTATGGAAACCTGTACACAAAAACCGACTGACTAATTATCGACTAACTGTATGGCTGAATCCGAAAATCGACCGACTGACTGACTAAAAACGGTTGGTTGAAAATTGCCAAGCAGAAACCGTCTGACTGACAAATTTACTGATTGGCGGAGCGGCTGATTAACCGCCAGAATAACGAAAACTTCTTCGTTGATGTACTCGTACAATGTTATTACCTGAATGAATGACAGGACAGGCGACTGACTGATACAAGGATCACGTGATGTGAGTCTTTAAATCTTTATCAGACAACAGAATTTTCTACCTGTTTTGATTGAGGCCATTTGCAGACGACACATTCACTTTAGCTGAAATGATGGTGTTTTGTCTTTCAAATAATTGAAAACAGTGTAGGAAAAGGAGAAAATGCTGATTTTTCAGCATTTTCTCCTTTTCCAACAATGTTTTCAAAAACCTTCTTTCACAGTGTCTTTAAAACCCGCGATTGTTTTGTAAAGAGTTGTTACTCAAAATACATTTCAGACCAGTTTCGAGGAGGCCGGTTTCGGGTCTAACGGTCAGACAGTTCACACGGCCTCACAGTTACATGCACAGAACAAATACAAGCTTACAGAGTACCGGAAAAACATGGAGAGGGTAGCTAAAAATAACGTGAGTTTAGGCGACACTTTTTTTTTTTAATCACATAACCTCCCTTGTTTTCAGTGTAGTAGATCTAGATCTATGCAATTACGAATTTTGTTAGCTTATACACGTTTAATATCAATTGTGTGGCTGGTTTACCAGCATTTTCTCCTTTTCTCACAATGTTTTCAAAATTATTCTTCTTAAGGGTCTTTAAAACTCGGGATAGTGTGGTAACTACTTTGCACAGTTGTATTTACAAGCGAGCGGCTGCTTTCCCACTTTAACATCGTCAAAAAATGCTGAGCGCTGAAAGGGGAATGAATCCCGTCGCAATGATTATCATCAATTCTGGGAAAGATATTTGCCGAGCTAGGGAATTGAACCAGCGACCCCATATAGTTTCAAGCTCTGTAGCTTACCGACTGAGTTCGGAGCAGCACATGAACGAATGCATTTGAGTCTTGCTCTGTGAAAAGGGGGCTTAATGCATCTGCAAAAACTACCGACCCAGGTCAGCCTGCGCAGTCCGCGCAGGCTCACCCGGGCCGAAACTTTTTGCCATTGGCCAATTTTCTGCAAGTTCAAGGACCAGTGTACCTCATGATTCAGTCGGTTTTTAGACAAAATGAACTTTATGAATCCATGATAATGTGATGACTTGCTTGGTATTATGCATCACGGAGGTGCCTTAAGTCCCCTTTCGCCAGAGCATGGCCCATTTAAAAACTTTAACAACAGAATTTTCCGAGCACCGAGAGATTTCACCAATTTAGGTGTGTACAAACGATTATAAGCAAGGTTTCCGTGCACTAAAACTGGTTTGCCAACAAAATATAGTTTTCTGTTACATGTTGCATGTTGTCTGTCATACCATCAAGAGATAAAAGTTTATTATTATGTTACGTTTTGTGTACCATTTGACCAGTCGAAGCTATCAAGTTTTATATAGTTATTAAGTAGTGCTTAGGCTGCTAAGCGCTACTTCAGGACCTTTTGCGGACAGTCCAGATCAAGATCAGACTGCACAGAACGTGCAGCCTGATCTTTGATCTACACTGCCCGATAAGGAGATTTTTTTCCCCCAAAAATAACACTGAAATAGCAAAATTTAGGTGTTTACTAATGGCTGGAAAATTTCATTTTACCTATTTAGCTGGATAAGTGTTCGTAGATCACATCGTTATTCTAAACGTTACTGTACAGATAAAACTTTTGACGTCCCTGCATCGACATTTTTGACAATCATGTTACATTTTTAAATCATCATTATGTATTTTAACAGATCCTGACAGATGCCGAGGTGCACTCCCTCTATGATACATATCAAGATGTACAGACAGTGGCTGATAAGCGATCTGGTTGTTTTGAAGTCATCAAAGGAATTGCAACTCTAGAAGAACATATACAGGTAAAATTTTGTTTTTATTCTAACCGATATACTATATGCCTCGCATCACGAAAAAATGGGCGACATTTGCGTAAAGCGTCGTCTCGGATCAGCCTGCGCTGTCCGCGCAGGCTAATCCGAGACAGCACTTTACGTCTACATTAGATTTTGTTCTTCATTAGACTTGTGCAAAACAGAAAATTACATAAAAACGGAAAGTGTCGTTTCGGATTAGCCTGCGCGGACTGCGCAGGCTGATCCGAGACGACACTTTACGCAAATGTCCGAATGCCCCTTTTTGCGTGTTGCAAGCCATAAATAGGCTATGCTCCAGCAGAAACTGTTTAAATACCAACCGAACAAGTCAGCACTGAGCCATGTCTTTGTCATAAAGTCTGTCAGTCGCTACTTAAAGTTAGAAATATGTCGTCACCAACATATATAATATAATTATGTATCTATAAAATCCAATACTATATTTCATGTGTCTATTTTTAAAAATGTTATGGGTAAAGAAATGTCGTAATTTAAGATGGGGGGAATTATTTCCCCGTCACAGTGAACATTTTCCTCCTGCCGAAAATCTGGAACTACTTTTTTAAGTTTTTTAAGTTTTAAGTTTTAAAAGTGGCATTCGTTGACAAAATAATCAGAGGAAATATAATATATAATTTATTTCATCAGCTTGTGGTTAATATGGGGAAATATTTGCCTCAAAAGGGAAAGGTCCGCGAAAATAACTCGTGCCTTACGGCACTCGTTATTTTCGCATACCTTTCCCTTTTTCGGCAAATATTTCCCCATATTAACCACAAGCTGATGAAATAAACTCTATTTTTTGTTCAACAACCTACGGAATCCTTGAGTAGAATGGTCCTTGGACGTGAAGAAAATTGACCAAAGACAAAAGGTTTCGACACAGGTCAGCCTGCACGGACTGCGCAGGCTGTTCTAGGTCGATACTTTTTTGCAGATGCATTTAACACCTTTTTCACAGAGCATGAATCATATCATTTGTTACATTTCAACAAGAATGATTTATTTCGAGAAATTAGAATTTACTAAGGAAAAAACACAATCGACAACACTCCCAACTCAAAACTGTTAATTTTAATTAAGGAATGAAGAGAATTTTATTTTTTTCATGGAGGTATGAAAAAAAAGCCTAATCACAAAAGTGTGATTAGGTTTTTTTTTTTTTTCATACCTCCATGAAAAAAATAAAATTCTCTTCATTCCTTATAATTTAATATTACAGACAACATACACCCACGGAAATAATTCAAACTGCATTCATTTTCTTTATTTTTAAATCTAACGTTGGAGTTTTTAAAGCCCCTTCCACTCATATTTGTATGGCGCAAGAATACAATAGGGAAGCAGTTTTCAGATCCCCAGTACTGAAAATTAACCAATAGAACGAAAGTAAATGAACACAGCAGTGTGTAGGACCAGCAAAAGTAACCTTCAGCAAAAGTAGTTCCGGCACAACGTGATTTTTTTTTTTTTCATGGAGCTATGAAAAAAATTTTTCAGCCAATCAGAACTCGCCAATGTCCATGAAAACAACTGATATTAAATTATATCCAAATGTGTAAACTCGACCTGTTTCGACGTCTGAAAATTCACACTGAAACTCAGAAAGACTTCGACTTTTTTATCACACCTCCCCTTTTCCAGTGCCCGGCCGGGTAGCTTAGTGGTTAGCGTATCCGATTCGTGACCTGGTGGTTGTGAGTTCGATATCCGGTTGAGGCAAACTTTTCTTTCAGGCAATTTTCTCCCCTCACCTCTGATACATGTGAGAAAATTAGTCAGTGACTTGGAGAGAAAGTTGTGTCATTACTGGTTTGAGATAGCCAGGAAACACATGCGTAGGTGCACTGACCGCCGTAATATGACCTTAGCTGTTAAAACGGCGTTTAATTCTAATACGATCAACCAGTCTACCCTTTTTCCAGTTTAATGTAGCCCTTACTCGTACTCAGGGAAATTCCTGCTTGTGCATGTATGATTTTGAATAGTCTGACCTATCCTTTGTGAGGTATCGTTACGTGAAAAAAAACTAACATTCGTTAGATTTTCAGATAAAATTTGAAGAAACTCTTTTATAAAAATGCTTAATAACATATTGAGACTCTTTATATACAATTTTGTCTCAACAACTAACTTATACCAGATCTGATATATTCTACAGACATGACCAAACAAGCGGATAATACGACCCAATATCATGCTGCATGTTCTTTGCAGTCTGATCTAGATCTATGCCGTCCGCAAAAGGCTCCTGGTTTTATCTATGTTGCTGAACGGGTTATGGTTTTATCTATTTTCAGGGTCTCAGTTCAGAGTTCGACGCCCGGGCCGTACATTTAGTGAACTTGTCTGAAAACAACAAACAGGTCCCCAGTCGTAAACTGACCAACGAAAGCATGGCTAGATCTACCCAGGTATGGTGTCTTCTTGTGTGTCTGTGACTGTAAGTGTCTGTCTGCCTGCTTGTCCATTTCTCTCTCTCAATCTCTGTCTCTGTCTCTGTCTCTGTCTCTCTCTCTCTCTCTCTGTCTCTCTCTCTCAGACCCGGCTATCCACCTATGTTTAAACTTGGTTCAATAATAATAAATTATATTAACTGCCGAAGCTTTTACCTTTCTTCCTTTAGACTCTGTTTAGAGACAGGTCATTATATTTGTCTTTAACTAGGCGACGCAATTTTGGACTTTTTTTCTTATTGGAAATATTTGCAACGATATATAAGTCGTGGCTCAAACGAAGGAATAAGTCTTCGGAAGCTCTGAAAATGTTGTGGGAAAAAGAGAAAATGCTAGTCACCATCATTTTCTGCTCTTCCCACAATGTTTACAAAAAACCTTTGCTCTTAAGGATCATCATCATTTTAACTTTTTTTACAAATCTTTACTCCTTTAAGGCCATTTAAACTCGGATTCATTTGCTAATTGGCTAAATATTATCATGTCTTTTTTTTTTTTACAGAATTGTATAACAGCAGTGCGGGAAAACTGGCGGTGGTTGGACGAAGTGATGCAGTGTGCGCATGTGCATCTGGCGAATGCAGCTACTTATCATGAGGTAGGTGAAGAATACGACCTGTGGTCGCTTTCATATTATCAATTGTACTCATTGTTTCATTTTATGAGTCATACGCTGACAAAAGAGGGTTTAACGCATCTGCAAAAAGGTTCGACAAAGATCAGCCTGCGCAGTCCGCGCAGGCTGATCTTTGTCGAACCTTTTTGCAATTTGTAAATTTTCTGCATGCCAACTAAAAGGACCAATCTACCTTATGATTCAGTCGGCTATTACACAAAAAGGGTTTCATGGATCCATAATTATGTGATGGCTTGCTCAATTTTAAGCATCACAGATACGCAGTAACCTCCCTTTCCCAAAGGCTATGGCCGTTTTTAATTGTATACAATCGGAACAAAAAGTAATTTATGTAGTACGGTTTCATGCAATATACAATACAAATTGCAGGATTTATATGAATTGTTCTGTATTTGAATGAAAAGGTAACAAAGTTATTCCTCATAAAAAGTTGTATTAATTCAGACTCTTTCTCTCTCTGTGTCTGCCTATTCGTTCGTCCGCTTCACACTCTGTCTGTCTGTCTGTCTGTCTCTCTCTCTCTCTCTCTCTCTCTAAATCTCTCTCTCTCTAAATCTCTCTAAATCTCTCTCTCTCTCTCTCTCTCTCTCTCTCTAAATCTCTCTTTGAATCTCTCTAAATCTCTCTAAAACTCTTTCTTCATCTATTTCTATCCCACCATTATGTATTTTATATATATATATATATTTCTACTTGATTATATTTAAGCCTACGATATTAAATGGTGATTTTTAGCTATTATCATTTTATGTATTTGTCTGAATTTTGTTTTTTCGTTTCCAGTTTTTCCAGGACGTGGAAGAAGTCGAATTCTGGATGAAAACTACCATGTCAAACATGCATCTTTCCTTCAACAAGAACAGATTGAGTGGAGACAGAACTGACCTGAAAGACATTATCAGTGAAATGAAAGTAGGTAGTGTTCATTGTTCACTATTGTCGACAAAAAAAAACTTGCTCTTACACCTGTGCCGCATCCAAATCAACATAATAAAAGCAAATATCGCAGAAAAAAGGAAAACTGCCAGTAAAAATGGAATTCTTTTGACCTCTGAGAACAGAAAACATTCCGTTCCGTTTCGAGGATGACCTGACAGTATTCCGTTTCGAATACGTTCCAGAAGTATTTATTAACAGTGTTACTACAACTGTTCTACCAATTTTGCATCAAAAAAAAAAAGGAGAACATGTACATGTAGTTGGCGATTTTATCTTGGGTGCAGCCCATATTAGTACAAGCACAATAGAACGTGCCTACCGCTGTTAAACTTGTACAAACTTGTCAGAAAAATTGCAGTAACTTAAAGAAATCATCATGATCACAATCGTCATTACCATCATCATCATCATCATCATCATCATCTATGGTATTTATAATCTTTGATAAAGATCTACTCGGTAGATCTCTTTTAAATTGATATTATCGTTATTATAATAATAATAATAATAATAATAATAATAATTATTATTATTATTATTACTACTATTATTAGAGTATTTTCTCTACTCTTTAGGACACTATGCTAGCCTATCTAAGATGGCAGAGTAAAGTTGAAACCTTGTATACCAAAGCCAGAGAGGTTGTTCCCGTCAACAAACGTACAACACCTGTAAGAACTGAATGTCCCGTCTTAGCTCTCACTTCCTTTAAAACCAGTGAGGTAAATAAATGGTTTTTTCCACGTAACAGACTTTACTATCATCATTATTTTATTTCATGCTTTCCGGTAGATTATCGACAAATATCGGTGAAATATTTATCGATATTTCATGGTTACGACCAGTGAAAATACCGATTTTTATATTCTAACTCTTCAATTGAAGGCGGAAACAGTTGTTCCCGCGCACTAGTTACCTAGGTAAAATGCGCGTGCCTCACAACCAGATGGAAATATGACGTAACTTACCTTACATTTATCGCGCTTGACGTAATATTGTAATGCGTTGCTTTGCGGAGGGGGTACGCCACGGGGAATAACCGAAAAGAACTGTACTGGATTTTGATTAAGTTCCCCCCAGAAAGGGTTAAAAGCATGAAATAAATAGAATATTTGGGTTTTTTTCGGTGGAAGATCGAAATTTATTTCATTGAGTCAACATCATCGGTAATATTTTCACTCGTTGCTGCGCCACTGGTGAAAATATTACCGATGATGTTCACTCGATGAAATAAATTTCGATCTTTCACCGTAAAAAACAAATATCCTCTGTATATCCCCGTACATTTTTCGGTTCAAATGCATGTATTGCATGCGGATAAAATCGGACACGAAGTGAAAAAAATCCGGATCTACACATTGTAAGATACGTATCCAAATATAGTATGATGACACACGCAAGCGGACTACTCCAGTTTGTGTTACATTTATCCGCCATTCATTAGAGACGGGTTTCTACTTCTTCAGTTGGTTTTTTTTTTTTTATTTCTTACCATTTCAGGAAAAAAAAAACAAATGTCCGTAATCGCAATTCTATATTGTTAAAATTTTGAGGTAGATGTTTTTGTTTCATGCTTTTCGGTAGTTTATCGGGTGATAATGTCGGATTTATAAGGTTTGATAATTCATGGTTACGAGCAGTGAAACTTCCCGTAAATTTTTCCGTAACTCTTCCATTGAAGGCGGAAACAGTAGTTCCTACGCACTAGTTACCGAGGTAAATAGTGCGTGTCATTTAACCAGACGAAAATATGATGTAATTTTACCCTACAGCTTTTCGTGCTTTACGTATTTGTAATGCGTTGTCATGGGGAGGGGCCGCGCCACGGGGAATTATCGGGAACAAGTGGATTTTGATGAAAATCCCAACGAAAAGGGGGTTAGAGGCCTGAAAAAATTAGATTTTTTTTTCAGTGAAAGATCGAAATCTATTTCATCGAAAGGACATCATCGGTAGTATTTTCTATGGTAGCTGCGCCACTTGTGAAAATATTACCGATGATATTGACTCAATGAAATAAATTTCGATCTTTCGCCGAAAAAAACAAATATCCTCTATTTATTGTCGCTGGTTAAACATTTAGACGAAGGTTGCAACACCAAACAAATATTTTTTCCCCACTATTTTCATAATCATTAATATATTCACTATTATTATCTACTGTTCAAACAGATTGAGTTTAAAGAAGGGGAGACTCTTACACTACTAAACAACGAAAACCAGTCAAAATGGCGGGTCAAAAACTCCAAAGATCAAATTGGAATGGTCCCTTCAGTAATTTTATTGTTGAACGGCCCCACAGGGGAGGCAATCGACGCTGCCTTGAGGTAGGAAGTGAACGATTTATTATCCGTCAAACTTTTCTTTGACCCTCTAGTAAAATGAATTTTTACACCATTGCCTTTGAAATCTTTGCAAAACATTTTCGGGAAAAGCATTCATGCGTCAACTTTTTGTCAATGAGAATGTAGTAAAACTTGCTCTATGAGAGTACAGTAAATCCTATGTCACGGAGAGAGGTTAGATATATAAGCACTTCAAACCTACCTTGCTGTAGAGCTATCTTTTACAGCGATGCAGTTTGGTGCATTTCTCTCCGTGATAGTTAAGCAATGTGCTTTAGGTAAGTGCCTGGATAGGTGACCAGGCCGTTGCACGTTACACCTACATAAATGCCCCTCTCTATCGAAGAAGCGACCTATATTTAGCAAGCTTATAATAAGTTCCCGAAGAAGTGTCAGCTTTATGTTGAAATATGCCTGAACTAAGCAAACACCTGCCAAAGCATTTACATTTAAAGTAAGTCTTTATTATAGAATGTCGTTCAATTTGTTGTATAAAACCCTTTCGATATACCCGCTGTAATTTTTGTTGTCCGATAACATGTTACTAATATTTTTATGGTCGTTCTCGTCTCAAAATTTTTAGTGTGTTTTTAATGTATAAGTAACATGGTTTTTTCACATCAATAAGTGGTCAATTTGTTTTTATTTTCTACAACAAGACTTCGTCTACAACTTCTCGGACTATGGACGATCAGTATCAAACGTCTTGGATTCCAAATGATCGCATTCATGCAACTCGTCTTCAAGGATTGGTCAGATGATGAGGTATCTCTTTTGCTTTCTCTGTCTGTCTGTCTGTCTGTCTGTCTGTCTCTGTCTCTCTCTCTCTCTCTCTCTCTCTCTCTCTCTCTCTCTCTCTCTGTCTCTCTCTCTCTCTCTCTGTCTCTCTGTCTGTCTCTCTGTCTGTCTGTCTCTCTGTCTCTCTCTCTCTGTCTCTCTGTCTCTCTGTCTCTGTCTCTCTGTCTCTCTGTTTCTGTCCTTCTCTCTCTCTCTCTCTCTATCTCTCAATCTCTCTCTCTAGCTCTCTCTCTGTGGACAAGTTAGTTTTAACTGATTAACCTATGCTTTTTTATATACCACCACAATCACGTAAAGGAGAAAAAGCTGACGGAAACGAAAATACTGTTCTTAAATTGTACCGAAAATACCGAGGGCAAAGAAGCAATTTCTGTTCTTAGGCAAATTATTCATTATTCTTTTCACGACCTTTTTTTCACTTTTTTTTTAAATTTTTTTAGGTCTACGCACTGCAAACACAAAATATTATGAAGTCTCACAAATCATTGAGCGGTGCGCTTGCAAAAGGGTGGTTAATGCGTCTTCCGTGATGCATGATAACAAGCGATTCGTCACGTTATTATGGATCCATAAAATCGTTTTTGTCTAACAACCGACTGAATCATCAGGTAGAATAGTCCTTTTACACAAAAAAAAATAATTATCGATTTGCAAAAAGTATTGACCGAAGTCAGCCTGCGCGAACTGCGCAGGCTGACTTGGGTCGATACTTTTTGCAGATGCATTAAACCCTCATTTCACAGAGCATGGCTTTATTAATAAACGGTTAACATTTTCAGATTAAAGCAATTCAAGCCATGCCGGTGACCAGCCGTAAGGAACTTCAACGGATAATGGAAACCATCGAAAACACATTGAAAAACCAGTGGGCGGGGTACGAAGGATTCGAAGAACTTCAAGAGAAAATCTCAAGGCTGAAGATGATACTGGAAGAAGCAGGCGATAAGGAAAGTAAAGGTACCAGTGATTTTTTTAGTGGACTTGCACAGGAAACACTATCAATATGTCAATTTTTTGACGGAAACAAACATTTTTGATGCGCATGAGCTCCATATGCATTATTCTTTCAGATTTTGTTGGTTGTCTGCGTATGTTATATTCTTCAAAGATTTGCCTGTCTGCTATGACACATCACTGTCCTGTGCAGGCTAAATATTTATACGCGGCGCGCATAACTCAAAACTCTGCCGCTTAAAAATAGCAAGAGGAAAATAGCTATAAATAATACGTCGGTTGATAAATCAATCCTACTTTTTGGTCCAAATCTATTGAAAATATGATAATTTTAAATGGGGTAAGTAGTTTTGAAAAAAACACCATTGTTTATTGCAAATCTTTGTATACCGTTTCTAAATATAGATTTAGGAAAAAGCTACAAAACAGTATCTTGTGTTGTCTGCGCATGTCATATTCTTCAAAGGTTGTAAATATTTGAAAAATGCCGTCTAGCGAAAGATAATAGCTAGGATGCTAAAGTCAGACAGTAGGTATTTGAAAAGTATCACGTGGCGGAAAATGATATATTCTGTTACTATTACCAAATTCGGGGTAGTCGCAAACGTGTATGCGCGTGTTTTTAGGGTCTTACATCTAATACCAGCAGAAATCCGCGCCAATTTGAATCGCTGGCTTATCAGTCCGTTGGATAGATTAACCTCTCGTAAGAAATTAATTTACATTTCTTCTCTCCTGCTTGATCCATCAACTAGTTCCACTAGAAAACATTTCAAGAGATGATTGGCTTATCTTTCAATCTTCCATATCATTTCTAAATACCTGTCCACATATCCGTTTTTCGGGATCGTCAGGACTTTTAAGTCCTTTGAACTATCTGTTTTAAAAGCTTTTCTGTAAACAGCTGGTTGTCGGATGATGATGATGAAGATGATGATGATGATGATGATGATGATGATGATGATGATGACAATTCCCATTAATTGTATCAATTATTATCTATTTTCTGCAAATGCTTTCAACTTAGGAGAGTCTAAAATTTAGCCGTGTACTATAGAAATGGACTTTGCATGTTCTTTTTTCTTTTCAGCTCAAGCCGGTTCAGCAGAGGTGGTGGTACAATTCAAAGCTTTAGAAAATTTGTTTAATACATATCAGGTGCGACTTTTTCGTTGTATTATCATCAATCAAGTAATTTCATACTGGCGGAGTTACATGTCCAAGGTCTGCGGTATAAGCCCGAGGCCGAAGACCGAGGGTCTATCCCGCAAAGCAAGGACCTCTTACTCTGCCAGTTCGAAATTACTTAATGATAATTTTATCAATAATCGGCCGGGATTTTTTGTCAATTTTGGATTAGATACTGCCCAAGTCATAATGGCTGGTTTTGTTTGATTTTTCCTTCCATTCTTCCTTCCTTCCTTCCTTCCCTCCTTCCTTCCTTCCTTCCTTCCTTCCTTCCTTCCATTCATCCTTCCTTCCTTCCTTCCTTCCTTCCTTCCTTCCTTCCCTTCCTCCGATCCTTCCCTCCCTCCCAACCTTCCTACTCTCACTCCCACCCTTCCTACTCTCCCTCCCACCCTTCCTACTCTCCCTTCCCTTCCCTTCCCTTCCCTTCCCTTCCCTTCCCTTCCCTTCCCTTCCCTTCCCTTCCCTTCCCTTCCCTTCCCTTCCCTTCCCTTCCCTTCCCTTCCCTTCCCTTCCCTTCCCTTTCTTCCTTCCCTCCCTCCCTTCCTCCCTTCCCTCACTCCCTCCCACCCTTCCTACTCTCCCTCACTCCCACCCTTCCTACTCTCCCTCCCTCCCACCCTTCCTACTCTCCCTCCCTCTTCCCTTCCCTCCCCTCCTCTCCCCTTCCCTTCCCTTCCCTTCCCTTCCCTTCCCTTCCCTTCCCTTCCCTTCCCTTCCCTTCCCTTCCCTTCCCTTCCCTTCCCTTCCCTTCCCTTCCCTTCCCTTCCCTTCCCTTCCCTTCCCTTCCCTTCCCTTCCCTTCCCTTCCCTTCCCTTCCCTTCCCTTCCCTTCCCTTCCCTTCCCTTCCCTTCCCTTCCCTTCCCTTCCCTTCCCTCCCCTCCCCTCCCCTCCCCTCTTGCTTTTTTTCTCTTTTTTACCATTTTGTTTGTTTCATTTTTGTGTGCAGGAGTTTTGGACGTACTGGGAGACATTCAAAGTGGTGGTGGAGCTTGTTAAACAACCCAAGTATATTTTAGTGTGCGACAAATGGGACCAACTACGTTATGTTAGCACAGCCCATTTTGTCAGGTAGGGGAACAATAATACCTTACTTATTTCAAGCAAGTATTTATATCATTATTTTGCTATAAAACACATTTTGTCTGACAAATGACTGAAATAAGAGGTAGATTGGTCTTTTGATATGCAGAAAATTCACCAACATCAGAAGGTTTTTAACCAAGTTTAATCCAATTAAAATGCTGGTAACCAGCATTTTTTTCCTGTCCCACAACGTTTTTCTACCATTTCAAAGGCAACTTTGCCTATTTGAACCACAATTAATCTGTCGTCTGCAAATGCTTTGATTTTAGACAAGCCCAAAATTTTGTTGTTTGTTAAAGAGTGCAATCCAATAAATCATTTTTGTTACGTCAGGTTTTGGGACACAAAGCTCGAATTTCCAACCACGGGCGGGAAGACATACCGTGCCGAAACGGCCCTTACGATCTATGAGACACCTAAATCAAACATGAAAACCGAGTCCTCGAGCATCGAAGTACAAGAAGAAATTATTTCCAGCGAAACATCACAGAAAGCCCAGGCTGCGATACCTGACATGTTTGAAGGACAAAACGAGGTAATACTTCTAGTTTCAATTTGTGGAACTCTTTAGCTATAAGGCGCGTTTAGCCGAGCCCTTGTAGCTCAGTCGATAGGGTACAGGACTTGAGAACGAGGGTTGCAGGTTTCATCCCCTGCTCAGCCAATTTCTTTCCGAGGATTGGTGATAGTCATTGCGACATGATTCATTCCTCTTTCATCGCTGGCTATTGCTTCGGCGATGGTTATGTGGGAAAGCAGCCATAGGCTTGGAAAGAATATTATATGAAGTACTGTTAAAAGAAAATCCAGGAAAGCATGGATAGGTGCACTGGCAGCCGCGATATACTGAAATAATGTCGAAAACGTCGTTAAACACCATACAATCAATCATAAAGACGCGTTTACACGTTCTACCGGTACAGCGCGTAAATAAAACTCGATGACAATATGTACGAAATACATTCAAATGCAAAGTTCTATCTTTATCAAACTGCGATGTTGTGTCTGATAAGTATTTTAAGGCTTTCATTTCTCACTTGCTATTCTCGTTCGGTTAGTATTTTTTTTTTTACGTAACGGGCATCCCATCTGCCCTAGTGATATTGCGTTGTCACGTGAGACTTGTTCATTTTTTTACTAAATATGCAGAAGAGTGCACAAAAAGAGAGGTAACTCTATCGAACTGAAGATAATAAGTATTTGGAAGTTTTGTTCGTATCAAAAATTAGCGTTTTAACGATATTTATTATATTCTTATCAGTGAATTACTAGGATTTCAAAGTTAATAACAGCACGAGTGATGATAAATATGGTATCATCACTAGTGATGATATACTTTTAGAATGTTCGCCGGAACTACTTTTTTCCTATATTGCTCATGCTGTACCATTTTTGATAATTATTACAATAAAAAAAGGTGAATTAGGAATATATCAAATAGGATAATCAATTGGTTGTGTGTGATATTAAATATCTGTCACTCGAATGGGGTTTGATGAGGCTAAAAACTCGTCATTTGGACTAGTTTTTTCAACCGCATCAAACGTCACAAAACACATGTCATACGACAAAACTATCTCAAAAACTATCTCTTCGAATTCTTAGAAATGGTCATTACAAAAATGAACCTTGAGCCTATTGCCTTCAATTGGATATAGGTAAATATTTTGCGGACGGCGTAGATCAAAATCAGACTGCATAAAAACGTGCAGTCTGATCTTTGATCTATACCGTCTGCTACCTGAATTTGTATTGTATCAAAGTTGTCATAGTTTCAATGAAAATACTGGTGTACTTTTAGACCTTTGAGAAGAATTGACTTTATTTGGTTGGCAGCGAAATAGTTAAAAAGAATGCTTTATATCACGTCAGATACGACGAAATAATTGATATTATTTCATGATTTTCGGTAGTTTATCGGGAAATAATGGTGGATTATAAGGTTTGATAATTCACGGTTACGACCAGTGAAATTTCCCTTAAGTGTTTCCGTAACTCTTTAATTGAAGGCGGAAACAGTAGTTCCCATGCACTAGTTACTTAGGTAAACAGTGCATGCCATTCAACCAGACGGAAATATTATGTAATTTACGCGCATTTACACTACGTTTCTCGCGCTTTACGTCATATTGTAATCCGGTCTTATGTGTAGGGGGTGAAAGTCCCGACAAAGGAAGGGGTTAGAAGCATGAAATAAATATAGTATTTGTTGTTTTTCTTTCGGTGAAAGATCGAAATTTATTTAATAAAGTGAACATCATCGGTAATATCGGTGAAAGATCGAAATTTATTTCATGGAGTGAACATCATCCGTTATATTACTGATGTATGTTCACTCCATGAAATAAATTTCGATCTTTCACCGAAAAAAAAAAACAAATATCCTCTATGTATTTTTCCTCTCTAAACACTACTAGGAGGAAGAAGACTACAGTTCGTATTCTACGGATATTACCGAAATCCGCCGCAGACAAGAAACGACAACCAACGAAGTCGTCTCGACAACAGAAGAAATGGCGCAGTCATTCGTCATTAAAACAGTTTTCGACCCGAGGACAGAAGAAGAACTTTCGCTTGACGAGGCGATCACCGCGGGGATAATTGATATTGTAGAAGGTAAAATAAAACATTTTTTCGGCGTAGCTGAATATGCTGGCCTTTGACCTACTTTTTGGCTCTGATAACAAATAAATCAATAGAAATTTGTAATTGGTAAAAAATGTAGATATGTTTATCTAGGGGTCCTTGCCTATTGGCTGGCAAAAAAATGTCTAACTCGGTTGTGAGAATTGATAATTGTCTCGCCAAGGCTCGACAATTATCAATTCTCCCAACGTCGTTAGATATTTTTGATAAACGACCGCACGTATGTACATGTACGTTTTCTCTACGTATTTATGGGCGTTTTACAAGAAATTTTGATTTACGGAAAAAAATTCTAAATAGGTCCCTTTAAGATACAATCATAATTACTTGCTTTCGATGGTCATTGAATACAGGTCTGTCTGTATAAAGGGTTACTTTTATTTGACAGAGAAATATATCGACCCAATAACCAAAGTGGCCGTGTCACTGAATCAAGCAATGGCTAACGGAGATCTGATCGTGGAGTTCAAATCTCAGAGGAAAATCCGAGAAGAGAGGTCATCGTACGGAATCATTACGATAAAAACATCGCAGGAAACGAGGCCTTATTCCATCTTGTCCGTGGTTCATCCCAAAACGAAGGAAAGTATATCGGTAGAGAAAGCTCGGGAAAATGGTGAGTATGACAGGGGCCGTATGTACCAACTTTTCCAAACCAAGAAAATTCAAAGATTATCAATAACGCAATCCATGATTGGTGTATCCAAATAGTTCAGCCAATCAGACGTTGTGTTACTTTCTAAATTCAGAAATAAGAATGTAATTTTAGACTAGTTTTTGAATAAGGATGGAGGGATTGTATTCACTGATAATTCCAAAAAAGCTTCCCAATTCTTTATGAGTCATGCTTTGTCAAAAAGGGTTTCAGGTATCTGCAAAAGAGCACCGACACAGGTCAGCCTGCGCAGCCGGCGCAGACTGACCTGGGTCGGAACTTTTTGCTACTTTTAAATTTTCTTCGCGTCCGAGGACCATTCTACCACATGATTCAGTCCATTGTTAGACTAAATGGATTGTATGGATCCTGAATTATTGTGATGAACTTGCTTAGTATAATGGATCACAGAGATGCATTAACTCCCCCCCCCCTCTTTTTCCAGAGCATGGTTTATATAAATAACCAGCAATTTGATTGGCCCAGATATTCTGTCTGGGCCAACTAGATAGCTAGTTTTGATATCTGGAATGATAGTTTCCTCAAGAATGCCTGGTGAATGCTATACCTGATAAACTGTGCGATACTTTGTTTGTTTGTTTGTTTGTTTGTTTGTTTGTTTGTTTGTTTGTTTGTTTGTGACCTTTAAGTGGGTGAGATACATAGTACTAGTTTGTATACTACAGTCAATATTACTTCAGTCATATGATAGCTACAAATTACTTAAAAATCATGATTTCCTTGTTTTCACCAATACAAAACTTGGACTCTGCAGTGTCTTCCTAAGGATGCTAGATCAATTCATGGGTTTTCGGTGTGTTAGGTAGTTAATCCATAGAGCTGCTAAGCGCGACTCATTGACCTTTTGCGGACAGTGTAGATCAAGATCAGACTGCACAACGTGCAGTCTGATCTTGGATCTACACTGTCCGATTAGGAGATATTTTCTATCCAAAAACAAGATTGAAATAACATTATTCGAATTTTTACTATAAGCCGAAACGTTTCATTTAAGGATAGGGCACCCTAATGCGATTCCTGTAACATCGCCTTTCATCACCGAAAAAACGTAGGGATTCAGCTAGGACTCGGGTAATCTGTAATCGATCAGCCGATAAACGCTGGTTCCCCACATCGATTACGGATTACCCGAGTCTTAGCCGAATCCGTACGATTTGGGCGATGAAAGGCGATGTTACACTAATCCCAAAGGGTGCCCTATCCTTAACTGATTTAGCAGGATAGGTGATAAATGAAAACCTGAACATTATGTTGTCAATTGATTTACCAGCTCGTACATAGGTCAATCGGACATCTATCTTTCACCGGCTTATTTGAGTTTTTACACTTCATTGGCTTATTTCGACCATTCACCTTTCATTCGTCAGGTATTCTTGGAAAAGAAGACGACTCATATAGAACGGAACAAGGTGATGTCATCAATATCTTTGAAGCCATCGAACGAGGTCACGTGATAGCGGAATTTCACGGAAAAGAATCGGACAAACTCGCCGAAGAAACGAAAACATACGCGGTGAATAGCGTGGTTGACCAAGCTGTAAAGAGCACTGTGTCTTTCTCGGAAGCAATTCGGCTCGGAATCTTGGACAGCGAGCGGGGAGAGTACGTTAATAATCTAACCTTGGAGCGGCTGTCTATCACCGATGCAATTATGAAAGGTTTTATCAAAGCTCGAGTTATCACGGACGATGAATCATCCAGCTTGCAAATAGATCCAACCAATAAAATTGTCGTTCAAAGATTGGCGAAAACGAAGGAAAAGATCCTGCGAGCTGTGAAAGTGGCAAGGGCTTTCAAAACAAACGTGCCTCAGACAAATGGAAATTAATCTGACGTAATCTTAGTTGTAGCTATCTACTTTGAAAATTACCATATGCAGGAGATTTTTCTTCTTGGTCTCGCAGCAGACTGCTTTTGAAAACATTGTAACAAAAAAAGAGAGCAAAAATTACTTGTAATGAGAGAAAACAAGAGGGTACACATAGAGCTTGCATTTTGGCCGAAATATCTTACGCAATACCAGCTCTTTACGGCAGATTTAATATCAGACGGCATGTTTCGATGCTCTCTGATCCTGATCTACACATTTTGGCTCTTGTAGCTGTGTGTAAAATGACTTTACACATTTTTGCTCTTTGTTAGCATTTAGCTCGACTGTCCACACTTCAGGTTTTTAGAACAGTTTATAATGTATATTTAAGTAGTATATAAATGCTTCAAAAGACAGTTAGAGACCAAGAGAGAGAAATTTGTCTTCGTCAAAATTCAGCATACATATAGCTATTTATAAAAGCAAGTGACTGATTTTACCGAGCCACCAGTTTCTATAATCCTGCGTAGTAAGATATTTATGCCAATTGTTCTCTGATTATTCTGCTGAAACAGAGCTACAATATACACATGAACATTTACAATTTGACGCCCTCGCATATAAGAGGCATCTCTACTTGAAGTTCAAAGTTTTAGGGAAACCGTGCGTCTTATAGGCGAGTATATACGATAATGACCTTTTGCATACCGGTATAATCAAATGCTATGTTGTCTTTGTAATAGACGAGTGCCTAACTTTCCAATAGAAACAGACAAATCACCTAATCGTTTGCGAAAAAGGCGCCATTTATACTACATAGCGCTATATCATAAGCCACTTAATAACGATCATAATTTGCAGGTATTTTTGCTCAGATTCTTTTTTCAGTCGAAATGTGGGTTGTTTTTATTTATGAAATGTACCCATTCCATTCATCTAACGTTAAAAGGGTTATTTGAGCTGATCTTTCATTATTTTCTTACGTTGTTGTTTTTGTTGTTGTGGATACTGTTTGCTTAAAGAACTATATTTTTATCGGTAGCATTCTACTCCTTGGGCACCAAAGTCAGTCAGTACCAGCTGTTTTTGGGCACAGTAATGGTCAAGATGAGACTTCACAGATCATGCATGCTCATTTTGTATCTACTATGTCTCTTTTTTCAGATATTTGATTAAAGAAAAGAAAAAGGCTTGCAATTCAACTGAAACATGCCTTTTTTTTACAAATGCCAGGATATATCAGCCATGCTCTGTTAAAAGGGAGGTTTAATACATCTTCAAAAAGTATTGACCCAAGTCAGCGCAGGCTGACCTGTGTCAAACCTTTTGCTATCGGTCAATTTTGTGTCCTTGTATCACATTATTCAGTCAGTTGTTATACAAAATGAGCTATGCTCTGGCAAAAGGGGGCTTAATGCATCTCCGTTATACACGATACTAGCCCAAGTCATCACATAATTATGGATCCATAGGAGCCACTTTTTTGAATAACCGACTTAATCATGAGGTAGATTGGTCCTTTGACAAACAGAAAATTGACCAGTAGCGAAAAGTTTCGGCCCAGGTCAGCCTGCGCGGACTGCGCAGGCTAAGCTGGGTCGATACTTTTCGCAGATGCATTAAGCCCTCTTTTCACAGAGCATGGCTCATATTTTATAGATTCGTGAATATGTGATGACTTGCTTGGTACAATGCAACACGGAGATGCATTAAACATATTTTTGGTAGAGCACTGCTTATATCTATTTTTTTTCTGGTGCTCAGGGTTCGTCCAGGGGCTGCATTCGCCAAACAATTCGAATTCAAATTCTGAATTCAAAGACTCGCCATCTGATTGGCTGAGACAGAACGTCTCGGCTAATCAGATTGCTATCCCTGAAATTTAGAATTAAAACAGCACTAGTGCTTTGAGTCGCTGAATAATACGGTCACTTGTGATCTCTCAAACTTCATATGGCCGTTTTAACTCTCAAAGTGTTAAATGAAAAAGGTGATTCCAGGCTATAGAAAGACGCACAAATATTGCGACTTCAAATCTTTTTGTACGTGGGAGAAATCTTGCTGTTTCGGACAGCGTAGATCAAGTTCACTGCAGTCTGATCTTGATCTACGATGTCCGCAAAAAAGTATGGAATCTCGCTCAGTAGCTTAGTGATCAACGTTGTGAACGTAACAAAGTTTTATTAATCTTTTTTTTTTTCATTTTTACATACCATTGCATTTATAGGTTAATCTTATATCATGATGCCACTGGGTGCTTTAATATAACTTAAATAAAACTTTATCTTTATTTTTCAAGATATTTTTTAATAAAATTTGTAAAAGCATTAGTGTTTTTTTTTTATCAAATACTGAAGGAAGAAGAAGAAAGCAGTGTAATTTTGAAGGAGGATGGAGGACAAAATTAAGGTCTACGGCCCCTAACTCTCATTTTAAAAGACGGAAGCTTCCGAGATTGGCCGAATAGCCTTTACGAAAACGTCGATGTTACACGATATTTACCGATGAGTTAGTGAGTCTACAGCCCCTAACTCTCATTTTGAAAGACAAAAGCTGCAGATATTGGCCGAATAGCCTTTACGAAAACTTCGATGTTACACGATATTTACCGATGAGTTAGTGAGTCTACGGCCCCTAACTCTTATATTAAAAGACGGAAGCTGCCGAGAATGGCCGAATAGCCTTTATGAATACGTAGATGTTTACCGATGAGTTAGGGGCCGTAGACCTTAATACATGTATCTTTTGAACTTGGCCCATGTCGTTTTTCAACCACACTTTAACCCTTTGGCTGCTTAGCACGGCTCACTGACCTTTTGCGGACAGTGTAGATCAAGATCAGACTGCACAGAACGTGCAGTCTGATCTTTGATCTACACTGTCCGATAAGGAGGTATTAGGGAAAAAATAATAAGTTTGAAATAGCACTATTCTGGTTTTTCCTATCGGCTTCAAAGTTTCATTCAACTTATTTAGCAGGAAAGTAAAAGTCATTGTATGAAGCCAGTGTCTGTCTGAATGCGTTCACCTTTGTCTTTTCAACGCCATAGGAGAAAAAAGAGGCTTTTCTGAGAACGGCATAGGTCAAGATCAGGCTACACAGAACGTGCAGTACGATCTTAGATCTATACCGTCTGCTTAATTAGTGGCCTAGCCTCAAAAGTGAATCCCCGTGGGGTCCCGGGTTTTTTTTAATTTATAGAATAGGACCTCGGCCTTTCTCTATGGCATGTCGTAGAAGGCGACTAAAATTAGAGACAAACGGCTGCTTTCCTCGTAATTCGTAGGATTGCAGCAGGCTGGGTAGTTCTTATTCCAAATCCTGTATTTTTTTCTCGATGTAAATAGGGTTTGGAATGGGAATCAATTGGCCTGTAGGACCCCGTGTGGTTTAATCGGGGGTATAAGAATAAACCACTGCAGTCCCGCGATCGTCACATCTGCCATTTCATCTGGCGGAACAAAAGTGACAGCATGCATGTCGTAAAAGGCGACAAAAGGGGCATCATTTTGTGTTTCTTCCATTCCTCATTTATCATGTTTGTCTTATGTTGTTGCACATGTATGTTATTTTCACCTCGCATTATTGTTTACTAAGTAAGTGCGCCCAATATGACCTAAGTTGTCGACGGGCCTTAAAACGCTATTCATCTATCATCTATCAAAAGTGAAAATCTGTTTGATTTTCCATGGATTGTATTAAAATAATGCATTACGAATATTCATTAAACCCCTTTATGCCAGAGTACAGTTTAAATACTTAAAGCAGGAAATACAATGCCTATTCAAACTGAACTGTGATCACCAATGCAATCAGCCTCGACATCTGGCAGTTCTTCGCCGGAAAAGACCGCTTGACTGCTAGTGAAATAAAAGTCCACTGACAGAGAAAAAGAAATACACCAATCGCAATTTTCAATTATTCTGTATACATTTTCGTTGAAAAACGGTTTGTCAGTTTATTGTTATGTTAAGAAATTAAGAAAGCAGTTTTCAATGACGGATTGATAGATATAAATTTGTAACTTTGTAGTTGTTGTCATTGACTATTTAAAAGAATCCAACGGGCTCCGCCATGTTTAAGATCACGTGACTGAAAGTCAATCCGATGGGGATTTGGATACAGATGAGGTTAGATGTATTTAGAAAGAATAGGTCGAGAATTGAGATTTAAGATCATACTTGCAGTTCTTTCTGTGTCTCTGTTTCTGTTGTCTCTGTCTCTTTCCCTGTCTCTCTCTCTGTCTGTCTCTCTGTCTCTGTCTCTGTCTGTCTCTATCTGTCTCTCTGTCTCTCTCTCTCTCTCTCTCTCTCTCTCTCTCTCTCTCTGTCACTCTCTCTCTCTCTCTCTCTCTCTGCAAACATGAACTAAAACAACACATGCTCAAAAATTAAACAAACACATTCTTTTTTTTTTATTTCCGTCAAAATGTACTGATATCAAACAAGAAACATTGTCAAGCGTGTAACAAATTCTTAATACATGAGAGCTGAAGAAACGTATAGTTCACGTGTTTAACAACCGGAAGTTGCTGTCAAAGACGTCGTGTGCCCGGTCTGGAAATGTTGTTCGTGAGCACAGAATGTAACCCTAGACATAGAAAAAATATAGATCTAGATATAAGAATTCTATGATTGTTTCAAACCGTTACCGAAACAGTCCAAAGGTTTAACGACTCTGAAAAAGGACACTTTTAAAAACATCGTGGGAAAAGGAGAATATGCTGGTAACGTTTTCCCATAATGTTTTCTACCCTCTCAAAGGCACATCTCATTTGAACCACATTGAGCAATGTTTTTGTTTTTATCTGCAAAGTACATTCGAATTGAACTTGTCTAAAAATTAATAATAATCGTTTGGTATTGAGTTAATACTGAAAGGGTCGACAAACAGACCTTTTCAGTCAGAAAAAAACAAACGTGAGTATTGCCATTTAAGGTCTATATAGCCGGATTTACAAATCATTCTAGATTTAATTCCAGTTCTAAAAACGAGCCATCCGATAGGCTGTAACAAGTGTGTAAGCCAATCAAAAGGCTGAGTCTTTAAGTTTCAAAGTAGCCTAGCACTGTATTTCTATTTCCCATAATTAGCAATCTTAAGGCTTAAAGTAAACCTGATTTATACCAAGTGCTTTGTGTTTTAACGGTGCTTGTTAACATACTGAAAGTACCAATGTACCTGTTGATGTATTTGTAGTCTTGTGTTACCCTTTACCACACAATCCCATGTTAGAGAGAAAGAAAGCTTTCAAAAAGGAAAAAAAACGCAAACTACTGGTTGCCAGCATTTCCTCCTTTTTTCCCCCGTTTTCTGTCCTTACAAAGAAAGAAGTAAAGATATGAGCCGAATCCTATTTATTATCTGCAAACAACTTCGGTGTTGACAAGTCACAATTTTTTTTTTTTTTTTTGTAAGAGTAAAGCTCTGCCAAGCCTTACACATGTTCCAAGCCAAAGCTGCTTTCCTATATAAAAGCTTAGAAAATGCTCAAGACCAGGTTCCGCGGAACAATCGGTTTGCATAAATCTGCACCCTCCACAATCTTGAGCATTTAAAGTCGCGCGAAACAGAGCATAAAACGCGTCAGATAACTTATTTCACTCCTTGAAATTTAAAATATCGTATGGTGTTGCGCAGAATGTGCAGTACCACGAAATACGTCATATCTAGAAAAAACGGGAGCCAACTCACGCTCGATTTGTTTCTGCAGAAACAACCTTGACACTGTGAACTGAGATAAAACTGGCTGCAAGGAATCCGTGAAGGTCACGTGCTTTCAGAAACTGAAGTTTGATTGACGTCAGTGTTCCTATATCATTGTGTGTAGCTATCACGTGAGTCTCCTCTTCGCCTCCATCGTAGGCATGCATGGCGCTAATACCGAAAATTCAATAATAAATGAGAGTAAAAAAAGTATCGACCCCATATAAACCTGTGCAGTCTGTGCACGAACGTTCTTGCTATTAGTTAATATTTTTATGTCAAAGGATTGTTCTATCTAATGATTCCGATGGTGTTTAGAGAATATGGGCCTATATTATGAAAGTAGTCGCTAAGTTTTAATGCATGGGTTGATACTTTTTGTAGATGTATTGAACCCTAGTATAGATAACTGTCCCCAAAGGCGATACTATTTTTTGACTGGTCGCCTCTGGGTACAGAGACGATCAAGATAAAAACAGTTGAAATCTCCGCACAGATTTGGTACCCAAGTTTGAACTTAGATTTCGTCAGTTTTTTTTCCCAGAGATTTACATGTTACCAACGACTTTACAAGCTCTTAAGGTAATGAAAGGTTTAATAATTTGTCTTTGATCATATTTGTTACGAAATGTTAATTGCGATTTGCTGCAATACAGATTAAACCGACGAAACAGAAAACCAGTATAGCGCTCTATCTTTGCTTCCGGAAAATTTACGATGGACTTGAGACGATACGGTGCACAATAAATGTCCAGATATGAAAAAAAAAATCACCTTCCTCATATAGCATGGCTCATGTACAAGTAGCGAGAAACCCTGTTATGTGGTCTCCACCTCACCCTGTTCAAGGATCTTTAATCATCATGTGCTATTATCACATAACCTCCCTTGTTTTCAGTGTAATATACCTTTTACGAATTTTCTTATCTTATACACGTTTGATATCATATTTGTTTGACGTTATTTTTGACGTCATTTTGTACGTTTTTTATTGAAGTGAATGGGTTTTACGGATATTACAGCGGGTGCATGTATAAATGGTTTTGCACATCATCTGATCTATATTTCGTGAAATTTCGTCATGTGATAAAAAGAATTTAACATTCGTTGACTTTTGAGATAAAATTTTATTAAACGAGTCAAGGAAAAATGTTATTAAGCTCGCCAAAGGCTCGCTTAATAATATTTCCCTAGACTCGTTTAATAAAATTTTATCTCAAAAGCCAACTCATGTCAGATCCTATATTTCTACGACAGAATCTCCTCTAAGTAAAACGCGGCTTATCAATCATCTGATATCGATTTCGTCATTTATTTTTCACAGTCTCAACAAATTTGCTTTTTTTTTTGGGGGGGGGGGGGGGGCGTTAAAAGGGAAATAGTAATAAATAATAGAAAGGGGTCGGGGCTTTACTAAAAGAAAGTGTAAGTTACCTTTCAAATTTTAAAGGTTCCGATTCGCCGTGCGTACCTACCAATGTGATCATAAACTCTCCGTAAGTATGGTACATGCGTTCTGCCATCTTTAACTCAATAAAATATTCGTGTCCTGCAGATTACAATATGTGTAATAGCATTAGAAATGAAATTGTAGTGTATGCAATAGACAGGAAAGCTGCTAAGAGAGAGATAGAGAGACAGAGAGTCAGAGTCAGAGTCAGAGGGAGAGAGATTCAGAGGGAGAGAGAGTCAGAGGGAGAGAGAGTCACAGGGAGTCACAGAGAGAGTCACAGAGAATCAGAGAGAGAGAGTCAGAGAGAGAAAGAAAGAGAGAGAGAGAGTCGGAGAGAGACAGAGACAGACCGACAGAGACAGACAGACAGAGACAGGGAGTGAGAGAGAGAGATAGAGACAGAGAGGTTGAACTTATATTTTCAAAACCAGTTTTTAGATTAAGATTCATTCCAGGAATACGGATTTTTTTTTATGTATCTCTTATCAAAAAAAATGAAATAATCATACCACAAAATGGCGCTGAACCGGAAGTACTTAGATAAAAAGATCCGCGCTGAGAACTAGATCCGGCATCAAAACCCATCACAGGACAACCTCCGGCTGGGCAACCTAAGCACTTTCCGTCCTCAAAGTTGTCGGCAGTCGCACAGGTATGCCCGTAAAATTTACACTGTGAGTTGATCGATTCGGTAAATAACTCGACAGCTCTTCCATGACTGCATGCAATGGCATCAGTAGCTCCTTTGAAAAGAAAAATAAGGTAGTCTTATTAGACCTTAAACATACATCTTCACCCGTTTTCAACCAGTTTTTTAACCGTTTTTTTCTTTATTTTATGAAACTATAATCACTCTTGTATCTTCATGCCTAATATTGCCCCTGATGGTTGCAATGTTGCACAGATTACGGCAGATGGAAAATGCATTTCATTCTATTGCGGCTAGCCATAGACATAACAACCACAATTTCCGGTTTAAATCGAAGACAAATCCCTACAGGTTCTTTATCCCATACACCTTATATTGATGTTTTTAATCTACGTTTACACAGCTGATTAGATTATAACATCGTCAAGTTTTAGCAGCGTTTGTTTACTCTCTGGCTGTAAAGATGTCTCTTTAAAGTGCAATGTACCATTTTAGTTATTGTTGCAAGAAATATAGATCAAGATTAGAACAGAACATACGGCCTGATCATATCGCAAGAAGCCCCTCGGGCGATTCTTTAATTGAATCCTTCAGCGATATTACTTACATGTAGTGTGGCTTTAATATAGTCTTACATTACTTCACGGGAAATAAACCGCTTTGTTGCTCTTGATATCATAAGACTCTAATAAAAATACACGAGTCATAGTTTTCAATAATCGGTGATATGTCCGTGATTAAAGCAGCCAACTGTAAATACTAGCACCGCAAAAACGAGCACATGGCTGCTACTGATAATAAGGTCCGTCTTCACCAACCATTCTTAATTTCATTCCAAGTATAATTCTAGATTTGGAAAGTTACGCATCTTCAGATTAGCTAAACCATTTGGTTTAGCCAATCAGAAATTGCGTTACTTTCAAATTTAGAAAAATCTTGATGATAAGACTAATAATTTTCTTTAGAATGGTTTGTGGATACAGACCCTGGCGTCAATGATCGTGCAAGGACGTGTGGACTGGTCATTGGCTCCTAATCGCAATGTCCATAAAAGGCCGAAAGACGTACAAAAGGTGAAACAGCTATTACAGCTGCAATAAGTTACCTGCTAAGTTGCCGCCATGCACGTGCGATAAGGCAGATGACAAAGCACGTTCCTCACAACCTGGTTGAAGCTCGCCGCCATTAGGATAGAAATCTTGGTCTCCAACAGCGTCATGTGTACCGTAACCTATAAGATAGAAAATAACAGTGCGGCAATATAGAGAATAGATGGTTGGTGTCTTGGATGGGTTAAGTTTATCGGGCAAGGCGGAGGAATTTATCTGGTGAGCCGAAGGCGAACCGGATAAATTTCGGAGCCGAGCCCGATAAACTTAACCCATCCAAGACACCAACCATCTATTCTATTTATCCTGTCACTCACTGTAACGGAACAAAACAAAACAAACAAACGAAAAAAAAAAAACATTGATAAAGACTGTACCTTTAGTAAATTTCCGGAGCCGAGCCTGATCGACTTTCCCAATCCAAGACACCAACCGTCTATTTTATTTATCCCTTTTCTCAATTACAATCCAAAATCCGACTAAATTAAACATTTCGCTCGAAATAAGGCACATATTGACATCTTTCTCACTAGATCTATGAGAAACTTTAAAAAATGAAGAACCGTGTTTACAAAACCCTCTGGATATGGAGCTGCAATAATGACGTCATAAATGATATTGACTACGTCATAATTAGTAAACGTGACGTATATCCGCAGAAAAATATTGTGCCGAAGAAAACAATATGTTTTAACATAACAGACTATTAATTAAACGAGCAAAAGTATTAGCTAGCGATTGATTCATTCATTACGGCAGTAAGACGCTTGGTTGAAAATAGTCCCAGTCAGCAGGTGCGCACTTAGCGGTCACGTGACCAACTGACGGATAACAAAAAAACATATACGGCACCCTGTTATCCGTCAGGTAAACCCGGAAGTGACATGATAAAATCGTTTAGTGCCAGTTGTTTAGCGACAAAGGGACATAGAATAAGAGATAAAATAAGCAGAGTATGTTTATCAATTAATCCAGTGTCTTCATGTCCCTTGGGAGGAAGGTCCCCCTCCCCAACAAAACATTGCAAGAGCAATAGAAAATGCTGGTTATCAGCATTTTCTCCTTTCCCCCTACAAAACTTAAATCCAAGTTTATGAGCCACATTTAATATGCCATCTGCAAGTACATTCTAAATCGACAAGTCCATTGTTCTTTGACAAAGAATTAGGGAATTCTAGGCAAACATTTTCAAGGAACTATTGTTTAACGATAAGAAGAACGAATGAAAATGAAGACTACAAAGGATGGGATATATTCAGCACTCCGTGTGATATGTAATAGTCACGGCAGTGGAAAACTCCAAGTCATAATTAGAAAAATACATAGACTAGCTACTTGTTCAAAATTTGGCTTGGTGTACATCATCGCAAGAAGTGGCCGCATTTGTTTTCAGACTCACTCGGAACACCATGTTTTGATGGAAAAGCGAGATCTCTCTTACACAGAATACATAAACAAAGCCGGACTTACGACGCTAAATTCAAAATCACTGACCTGGAATCGTACTTTGAAAGAAAAACAGGATTACCTGATATGACCTGAAATTTGGAGGCGTCTGTGTGAATGACGTCAACAAAGATGGCGTCTGTGGCGTCGAGACGTCTATCGACAGGCTGGCCACTGAAATTAGGATCTGCCGGATCTAAACCTACAAAAACAGCAATGACGAAACTAAAATTCATCAATAAAATTTGTAATTATAACTTATGATTCTGTAAAGCCAATTGGCCAGACAATCATCTGGCATATTGATAGAAAGTACACCGCTCTAAAAAGTTCTGTGAACAATACACCATTTTGAAAGATGTTTTGAAAGATGTACAGGTTTAGATGTCGCTAAACGTTCTGAAAGACCGAGAAGTCACACGTTATTCTTAACGATTTATAAAGCACACACCATTTTGAAAAATTTATGGATAAATTGATAGATCTTCAAAATCGATTAGCTACATATTATGAACGGGTCACACATCCAATCAAGAATACATTATAACATCATAGAGAAATGTAACCAGGGTTTTATTTTTATACGCCCGTCGAAGACGGGACGTATTATGGGATCACCCGTGGCGTACGGGCGGGCGTCCGGGCGTGCTGGCGTCCGGGCGGCGTCCAGTTCTTTGTCCGGAGCATAACTTTGTCATCTCCAGTCCGATTGACTTGAAACTTGGCATGTGTGTTTGTTGCAATTATACGGAGTGCAGTGCGAAAGAACCATAACTCTACCTCGTGCTGTCTTTGAGTTATTTCCCTTTGATCGTCATTTTTACAGCATTTTCTGCTTGTCCGGAGCATAACTTTGTCATCTCCGGTCTGATTGACTTGAAACTTGGCATGTGTGTTTATTGCAATAATACGGAGTGCAGTGCGAAAGAACCATAACTCTACCTGGTGCTGTCTTTGCGTTATTTCCCTTTGATCGTCATTTTTACAGCATTTTCTGCTTGCCCGGAATATAACTTTGTCATCTCTAGTCTGAACATCTTCAAATTTGGTATGCATGATTGTTGAAAATTTACGGAGTGCAGTGCACAAGAACCATAACTCTTCCTAGCACGAATTTTGAGTTATTTCCCTTTGATCGTCATTTTTATAGCATTTAGTGCTTGTCCGGAATATAACTTTGTCATCTCAAGTCAGAGTGACTTCACACTTGGTATGCATGTTTGTTGCAATATTACAGAGTACAGTGCGCAAGAACAATAACTCTACCTAGTGCGGATTTTGAGTAATTCTACTTTGATCTTCATTTTTACAGTATTTCTTGCTTGTCCGGAACGGAACTTTGTCACCTCAAGTCAAATTGACTTGAATCTTTGGTAAACATGTTTGTTGCATTACCTGCCCTTTACGATTATTATACCCCCTCGACAACTGGTGGTGGGACGGGCGTATCTTGCGACAATTTGCCGCTTTTGTTTACGATTGTATGTATGACTGTATATGTCTTGTGTATATGTATGCATGTGAGTACTTTTTAGTATGCGAATGTGCACAAGTTGTCTTTGCCCGTGACATTTCTTTCCCGCTCTTTTCATTCCCGCTCTTTTAGTTGTCGCTCTTTCACTAACCTTATTCACCGCTCGGCACTCTCACTCTACACTTCATAAGTTGGATATGTATTTTTGTATATCTGGTGTTCAGAGAAATTTCTACCATTTTACTTTGGAAAAAAACTTTAGTCTGTTCCGGTAAGAATATTTTATTTTTATGTGTTGTCTTACCGTTGATATGACAGAATCTAGTATATTTTGGCATTTTCCACATTGTATATCTCTCATTGCTAAGACCTCCTTTTGTATTTTGTCTTTTCAGGTTTTTGTCTTCGTCTTATTATTCATCTTCTTATCATGGAATAAATTGATATTAAGAGAACCGGTACTTCGTCCATCTTTAAACCCCGGTCGACAGAAAGTACAAGTGGTCGCTGATTAATTCTAAAATATCAATATTCTACAGAAATCATATCGTAAACTTTCACAAAAAAAACCCAACATATTTTGGTAATGCTATTACGCGTTTGCCCAGCCGGGTAGCTCCCTGGTTAGCGTATCCGACTCGTGACCTGGTGGTTGTGGATTCGATACCAGGTACGGCGACCTTTCTTTCCGGCGATTTTTCGCCTCTCTCCTCTGATACATGTGAGAAAAAGTAGTCAGTGGCTTTGGAAAGAAAGTTGTGTCAGTAATGGTGTGAGAAAGCCAGGAAACACATGGGTGCGTCACTGACAGCCATGATATGACCTAAGCTGTTAAAAAGGCGTTAAACTCCGATACAAACAAACACAATTGCCCTTTTACGGGAATATATATATAAAGAAGCGAATAGTGTAGACCAAGATCAGACTGCACGTATGTGCAGGCTGATTTTGTTTTACATTGTCTGCAAAATATAATCAAGGTCATGTATGGCAGGATGGAGATATTTCAAAATGCATACTTACCTGAGATCCTCCCTAGCCCTGGGAAAGCATGGCCTGTGTGTCCACCGATTTGGGCCCCAAGACTGTGTCCAATTATATGGACATCAGCAGGTTTGAGTCCCCGATTGTCCCTCAAATATTTGAGCAAATAGGTGACTTCGGCACCGACTAGGTAAGTGTTGGCAACAGCTTGTTGGTATCCAGTACTAGCCCCTCGTGCCCAATCTACTACGATAATGTTAAAATCATCCTGGTGAAAAAATAAAAACCGTATAATTGACTCAGTGCTGAGCCCGGTGATTCAGTCGGTAACGAACAGGGCTTGAAACCCATGTGTGGCAGGTTCGATTCCCAGCTCAGCCAATTTCCTTCCGATTGATGACACTCATTGCGAAAAGATTCATTTCTATCTCACCGCTGAACTCTGTTTTGACGATGTTTACGTGGAAAAGCAGCCAGTGGCTTGAAATGAATGTTTTGCGAAGAAATGTTGAAAAGGAACTCCAGAAAAGAATGGATAGGTGCACTAGCCGCGACGATATTTCTTAAATAAAGTTGAAAACTCCAAACAAACAAATTTTTGCTTGATTTTATGGTGTTTTACTCCGCTTTCAACATTATTTCAGTCATATCTCGGCGACAGTTCATATATTTATGTATGTTCTGAGTTTCTTCGGTGCTAAGCAAGTGTCTTGCCCAAGGAAAATCCCACGAAAAGCCCACTGCTTCCGTTGAGGCTAGAACACTGGGCCTCAAGATTACGAGCCCCAACACTAGAATATCTATCCGCCATTCAAGGAAAAAAAAAATGTTTTTACGGTCTCAATCAGTATTTGTTTTGTATTACTTTCAAATTTAGAAAATATTGGGAATAAGACTAAGAATGTTTTCAAGAACAGTTAATGAATATGGACTCAGACCTGGAACAGTTATACGTGATGCAACGATTTAAAAAGAAAGGGACACGGACAATAGGTATAGTCTGTATGCAGTCAAGGATCCTGCGTGGCTCTGTGTAGAACTCATTACACGGAGGCCCCGGGTTCGATCCTCTATGGATCCACTGGGTTTTTCGTGGGAGTGTCTTTGGACAAGACACCTTAGAGCCCTAGCCTAGTACTGGTGAAACCCATGAATTACATGAATATGTGAGCTGTCACCGTGATATTACTGAAATAATGTTGAAAGCGGCGTAAACTCCATTCAATCAAACAATCTGTATGCAGTCTAGTAAAATGATTGTCAATACGACCAGGTCATTTTGACCGACCGACTTTACCTTTTTACACTTATGTTGTGCTAAAATAGTAACTCGGTTTGATAACCTTGAGACTTTATGTCTTATCTTGAACATCCCGGTAATTGCACTTTCGTATTATATAACTAGTTGAATTCTTGTCCTTTCACTTTTTACCAAAACGGCAAAATTTTTGTTGATTGATTGATTATATGGAGTTCAACGCCATTTTCAACATTATTTCAGTTATATCGCAGCGACCAGTGCACCATTCCATGCTTTCCTGAAGTTTCTATTACCAGTACTCCGCACAATATTCTTTCCAAGCCACAAGTTGCTTTCCGAAATAACTATCGTCGAAACAATGGTCAGCAGTGAGAGAGGAATGAATCCTGTCGCAATGACTATCATCAATCCTCGGAAAGAAATTGGCCGAGCCGGGGATCGAACCTGTCCCTGTTCTTAAGTTCTGTACGCTACCGACTTAGCTACCGGGGCTCGGCAGCAAAATTTTGGACTGGACCGAATTAAAAACATTTGCAGAAGACACATTAAGTGTTGCTGAAATTATCATATCTGTAATTAATGAGATAGAAAACATTGTTGGAAAAGGAGAAAATGCTGGTAACCAGCAATATCTCCTTTTGAACAATATTTCCAAAAGTCTCCTCTTTGAGAGTCTTTAAAAGTCGGGACTGTGTGGTAAAGGGTTAACTCTTTGCCAGACGACAAAATTTCAACCATCTAAAAGCACTCGCAGACGATAAATCAAATGTTTTCAAAGTGATGGGATTTTGAACGGGTAGAAAATTTGTAGGAACAGGAAAAAATGCAGAAAATTTACCAATTGCAAAAAGTTTCGACCCAGGTCAGCCTGCGCGGAGTGCGCAGGCTGACCTGGGTCGATACTTTTTGTAGATGTATTAAAACATCTTTTCACAGAACGTGACCCAGATACATGTGTTTGAAACTACTGCACGGTTCTTTGAGTCTTATAATTTGGTATAAATTTCGACAAAAGTACGTAAGAGTTTATTTTATGCTTTTCGATAATTTATCGGGAAAAAATGGTTTGATAATTCATGGTTACGACCAGTGAAATGTACCGTAAGTATTTCCGTAACTCTTCAATTCGAGGTGGAAACAGTAGTTCCCGCGCACTAGTTACATAGAAAAACAGTGCGTGCCATTCAACCAGAGACAAATAGGACGTAATTTACACACATTTACCCTACATTTCTCGCGCTTTACGTAATATATGCATAGTAATGCGCTCTCGTGTGGAGAGGTACGCCAGGGGAATTACTGAAAACAGCTGTACTGGATTTTGATGAAAGCTCGAATAAAAAAGAAAGGTTAGAAGGATGGAATAAACAGATTTTTTTTTTCAGTGAAAGTTCAAAATTTATTTCATCGTGTAAACATCGTCGGTAATTTTTTCACGAGTGGCACAGCCACTTGTGAAAATATTACCGATGATGTTCACTCGATGTAATAAATTTCGATCTTCAACCCCCCTCCCCCCCCCCCCCAAAAGGAAATATCCTCTTTTTAACACTGTCAGCAGCTTAGGTGAAAGCAGGACCTTTTACAGACGGTATAGATCAAGATCAGACTGCACAGATCTATATCGTTCGCTTGTTTGATCAAGTCTGTAAGACCAAAAGTCTTTCTTAGTTTTGATGGATTGTCAGCCGTCGAAAGGTGTCCACTTTCTATATTTGGGGCTGATTGATTGATTGATTGATTGATTGATTTGCGCCACTTTCAGCGTTATTTCTGTATTTACGGCGACAGCTTCACCAGTGTCCTGGGTTTCAATAGTCCAAGGCTGGGGCTCTGAAGTGTCTTACCCAAGGACTCTCCCACGAAAAATCCAGTGCTTCCGATGAGGGTCGAACCTGGGACCTCAAGTTTACGAGTCCTAAACTTTACCACTGAGTCACACAAAACCCCATATTTAGCGCTGAATGAGTAAAGCAATCTATAGAAGACTGGCTTCTGTACCCAACCATGTCCGGCTGGATACCTCAGTGGTTAGCGTATCTGACTTATAACCTGGTAGTTGCGAGTCCGATACCCGGTTGTGGTAAACTTTCTTTCCGGCGACTTTTCGCCTATCACTTCTGATGCATGTGACAAAAGAAGTCAGAGACTTGGAAAGAAAGTTGTGTCAGCAATGGTGTGAGAAAGCCAGAAAAAACATGCGTAGGTGCAATGACCGCCATGATATGACCTAAGCTGTTAAAACGGCGTTAAACTCAAAAACAATCACTACCCCCACCTAAACGGGGATTGGTGGGTGGTGTTCATAATTTCTGTCCACTGTGATTAAGGCTGAGACAATCAAATACCACATCGAACAATTTATATAAAGATTACACAGAACGATGTCCTCTTGCATTTACACTATCCAATATTTTTCTCCGGGGGAGGGGGAAAGGGGAGTGCTTGTGCTCTTCTGTAGCCCTGCCTGTTCGTAAGTTCGTAATCGGTAAATTAACCCTTGTCCTGCTAAATAAGCCAAATGAAACTTTCAAGCCGACAGTAAAACCCCGAAAAAATTATTATTATTATTATTATTTTAGAAAAATATCTCTTTATCGGACAGTTTAGATCAAAGATCAGACTGCACGTCCTGTGCAGTCTGATCTTGATCTACACCGTCCGCAAAAGGTCAGTGAGTCGCGCTTAGCAGCCTATGGGTTGAATAATTGAATTGCATTGAATAATTTATATGAAATTTATACAGACCAATATGGTCTTGTATTTACACTATCCAGTATTTTTCTCTGGGGGAGGGAGAAAGGGGAGAGCTTCTTTTCCCCCCCCCCCCCTCTTAAAAAAAAAGAATCTATATCCTACCTTTTTTAGTAGTTCATTGGTCAGCCTCACAAATTTGGCATCTGTACCTTTGTCCAAGAAGCCATGGATGACAAGCATCGTCTTTTTAGACGTGTCCAAATGTCTCTGCCAGGCTTGAACATCCGAAGTATGGGTGGATCTAAGGTCAAATGTGTGATTGTTACCCTGTCGGTGTAGATGAAAAACTGTGCCGATCTGGGTCGGGCTCTGTGGTACGGGCAGCCCGTGTCCGGCGCTGAAACACCCAAAGTCACCATAACACTTGGTTTGATCTTCACGTTTACCGGGCAAGCTGAGAGCTTGCTGGGCGCACAGAGCGAAGAAGCACAACTGTACCAACATGGTGACTGTTTGAGATCAACGCTTGAACTGATTGTATGACAACGTCTGTCTGCTTTTAGTATTTATCTCTTTATCAGACGACAAAATTTTAGACTTGTCAAAATCGAAAGCGTTTGCAGACGACATTTTCAATATGGCTCGAATGAACTAATTTTTCTTTGAACAGGTAAATACATTGTAAGAAAAGAAGAAAATGCTGGTTACCAGCATTTTCTTCTTCTCTTACACTGTTTTTCAAAGGCTTCTCTTACAGGATCGTAGATCACGTGATCATTTTGGTAAAGGGTTGACTCACGTGACATCAGTCTTATCATTGCACAGCCCATCTTCCTAGGTTTGTACAAAGTTGAACTTTCCTGTCGTGCTTCCAAACTTACCTTTCTTTTTCGTACCCACAGTTAACTGCAAAAATGAAATGAAAGATTTGAGAATAGATTGCACGTTTTGTGCAGTTGGATCTTGACCTAATCTTCTGCGAAATCTACTTGCCCCTCGCTGAGCAATCAAACACTGCCAATGACCCTTTATTTATTTATCTATTTATTTATTTATTTATTTATTGTTGTTGTTGTTGTTGTTGCTGTTTCATTTATCTATTCAGGTTTTCTTTTGTTTTGTTTTTTTGAGATATAGCTGTGCCATGAGTGAAAATATTACCGTCAATGTTCACGAGATGAAATAAATTTCGATCTTTCACTAAAAAAAAAACACAAATATTCTATCTATTTCATGCTTCTAACCCCTTTTTCTGTTGGGACTTTTATCAGAATCCATCACAGTTGTTTTCAGTAATTCCCCCGAGGCGTACCCCCCTCACATACATGTAACAACTCATTATAATATTACATAAAGCGCGAGAAATGTAGGGTAAATGCACGTAAATTAGGTCATATTTCCCCCTGGTTGAATGGTAAGCTGTTTACCTAGGTAACTAGTGCGCGGGAACTACTGTTTCCACCTTCAATTGAAGAGTTACGGAAACATACTGTTTCCACCTTCAAATGAAGAGTTACAGAGACATTTACGGTTTATTTCACTTTGGGAAAAAATATCATCTTTTGCGCACAGTGTAAGTCAAGATCAGACTGCACAGAACATGCAGTCTGACCTTGGATCTACACTGTCCGACAAGGAGATATTTTTTCCAAAAGAAAAAAACAACATTGAAAGTAGCAAAATTTGGGATTTTTACTAACGGCTTGAAAGTTTTATTTCACGGTAGGGTTAAATCGTGAAACTGCGAAATAAATTGAATTAAAAAATCCATGTTTCAGTAAAAGCCTTAATATTGCAATTTCAAAATGGCGTATTCGCTGGAAAAAATCTCATCGTATCGGACAGTGTAGATCCAAGACCAGAATGCAAGTTTTGTTGATGGCAAAGTCCGATCGTACCATGGCAACGTACCATCGCATTCACTTTTCATGAAAGCAATAATTACGTGGTAAGGCAAGGAGAGAGACAGTGAAACTTTGTGCAATTCTCCGGATTCGAATCCATAGGCTGCTAAGCGCGACTCATTGACCTTTTGCGGACAGTGTAGATCAAGATCAGACTGCACAAAACGTGCAGTCTGATCTTGGATCCACACTGTCCGTTAAGGACATATCTTTTCCCTAAAATACCTTTGAAACAGTCAATTCTGGGTTTTAACTATCAGGTTGAAAGTTTTATTTCACTTGTTTAGCAGGAATGAAAGGGTTAAGTCTTGCCCTTTTCAGCTCTTCCAGCATGGAAGTCCGAATTGCACGTGCCGAGGATGTTAGATTTTTAAAATTAAAGATTTTCATTTGAATACATTTCAAACAGTCTTTGCATATCACCCGACGTTTCAATCGATTGCTTCCATTCATTATTATGTATCCATATGAAAAGACTAGAACAATTTATCAATGCTAGATAAAGTGGTACTGTACTTTACTTTATCAATAGTAGCAATAACTTCCATGCTTCACACTTAAACTGCGAAAAGAATGGAATCAGCAAGACTCTGAAGGCTGCGATTTTAAAGTCTTTTTCGCGAGAGAAAAAATAAATATCTCACTTTATTAGGCCGCGAGTATAGGTCCAAGATCAGAATCCACAATAAGTGCAGTCTGATATTAATCTACAATGACCGCAAAAGGTCATTGAGTCGTGCTTAGTAGGCTAAGTGTTAGATTTAAAACGTCTTTTGTTTACAGCCAATATCTAGAACTACAAAAACTACAGCAAGAAGTTAAAGGAGGAAAAAGGTGCCAGATGTCTGCTGCTAGTGTTCTGCTGCTAGTCGTCAGCTCCTAGTCGTCTGTTGCTGGTTGTTTGCTGCTAGTAGTAGATAGATAAATGGGGGTTCTAGATTTTTTTTGCTAAATTTTACTAAAATGTCCAGTTTGCCCATACGATTTTGTATGAAAAATCTATTTCCTCATAATTCTAAAGAAAATAAATTTCATTATCCACTAACCAACGCATCGATTTATCCACTAACCAACGCATCAACTAATGTGTGGGGCCCCCCATATGTCAACGCAGGATAAGTCCATGCATGAGGGACCATCTAATTACTATATCCATTTTACCTTTAATTCAAAATTACTGCTTACTTATTTTATAATTTATGTCTACATATGGGGCACTTCTCAAAGTTATACATTTTGTTACACCCTTCGCAAACGCAAACGTGTTTACAACTAAATAATATATTAGGTTTAGCATCTTTACATATACAACATTCATCATTCGTAAAAACTTTTTGAGCTTCTTCCTTTTTTTGGTGTTTATAACCTAATTGCATTCCATGATCAGGTTGAGTTAATTGTTCTAAACCGTACCAAAATGATCCGTAATGGATTACAAAACCAGAACTTTCTCCTTCCTTATTAAATTCAGGATTTTCTCCGTAATCGTCGATATCATTTCTAAATGTAACCATAGGATACATTAAATAATTGGTGGGATTGGGTTCCCTATCTTTATCTTCTATAATATCGAATATAGCCTCCTTATAATCGTTAATGAAATAATCGCTCCTACAATAAGGTATCTGAATAACCGTATAAACGTTATAACCTTTTGCGCGGTAAGGTTTTTTATTATATAAACATTGATCGGGCCATACCATAAAAATTGTTGACGTAAAATCGCTTAACGATTTTTTTTGTTTACTATGCAAGCAGTAAACGCACGGTAAAACCTTTTTTAACATAACGAATGGATCTAATTGTTGCGCTTCGGTTAAATTAAAATTAAATAGTATATGTAAGTCTATAGGGTTAATATGTATTTGGCTTATATCCGATTTATTTTTCAAACAATGTTCTAACGATTGAATAACATCGTAAGTAAATCTATCTAAAACATGTTTTAAATTTCTAAGCGGTGGCATTATATCAACCACATCATGACGAAACTCTAACTCAGTCATCTCGAATTATTTACCGACTTAAAATTTTAAGAAATCAAAAAATTTTATCCATTTCCTATATCACAATAAAGCAACATAGGAAATGTTAATTATCTAACATTTGATAAAAGATGAACATGGCTAAATAGACTATAGAAAAATAACTCCTGATATTAATATTATCGTGGAACACACAAACCTTAATGTTGAAACCTCCTCTTTTTTAATAGGATTTAATAATTTCTTAATTTATTTCATAAAATTTTTTTTATAAATTTTTTTTTATAAATATAACTTCTTATTAAGAAAGGAGTTATATTTATTTAGTGTAATTATAAGTCTAACTCTATCAAAATAGATATGTAAGCGTGTGTTACATCTCGGTTATCTGTTCTCGAAATAAAGTTTATTATGTCGCATTGCTTTACCTCCAACGCTCTTGGAAAAATCGTACAGCTACAAATTTCGTCCGCTTTTTTAATAATAGAGTAATCAACCTGTTCATTTCCGTTTACCGTTATATTAACTTTTACCTCTTCTGGTACATTACGATTCTTTTTAACGATTGTTAAACTTCCTCTTATGATTCTACCCGATGCACTCATACAATAACCCCCTAAACCGTGTCTTTTACCTCTATTACCATTACCGAATGAAAACTCGTAATTATCGTTTCCAATTGGCCCCTGTTCTTCAGCCCACACGGTTATAATAGGTTTTGATTTATATGCTCTGAAGAAACGCTCCATATATTCTCTACTGACAATATCTTTTTGTGTTCTTGGGTCCGCTATATTATATATTCTTAAATTATTCATATCAATATTTTGGTTTACTGATAGTTCTCCATCCACTTTCATTGAGAAAGATTTATACATAGCACCTTGACCACCTCTAATATTTTTAACTAGGTCATCAACATAACCTTTAGTGGTAACCGCATCTTGGGATATGGGACTCGATAATCCAGTAATCTGGTTACCATTCATATCTATTCCACCATCTATTGAATAGGACCCATCTTGTTTTCTCGTTAAAGCTTTTTCACCCGCGGTAGCTGCCTCAATACTAGTATCCACATAAAACTTATTAGAGGCTTGGTCGTGTCTCGTGGGGGTTCCGAGATTGTTAATTACTCGTCCTCCCATTGAGATTGCATCATCTGCCTCATACCACCTTCCGTCTTTATAAACGAAGGCTCTATCAACATTATCCACATAATTTTTAGTAGCAGCTTCACCCGGTTCTTTTGGGTCCTTAACATTTCTTATCGGATTAAAACCCATATTTAAATATCCAGTAACATGGTATCCTCCGTTTTCATCCAACAACCCTGAGTTGGCGTCAACATAAGCCTTAGTTGCAACATCATGAGAATTTACTGGATTACTAACCCTCGTTAATGTATTACCATTCATGTTTATAGACCCACTAACAACAGTTGTTCCATCTTTACGTAAAAAATTATTATTCACGTAAGCGAGTGACACACCATCACCGCTTGTTTCACCATCATCTTTCATTCTTCCAAATTTGTCAACAGGCATTTTTTTTATAGTACTAAAAAAGTTTATTTAAAACATTTTGGAACTGGTTACCTCTAGATAACTCTTTTAGAATGTACAAACATAAATGACCGCAAAATACTTGCCCAGCTTGTTGTAATTGGTCAGTATTGTACTGTATTGGACTTTTTAAATAATCTCGAATTTCAATAGGTGGTTGTATGCCATAACTATCAAAATAAATTTTAGTTTTACCATTTTTATACCAAGCGACCCAATGTGTACCAGGTCCACTACTTTTATCAAAGTTTACTATACCACATTCTTTTTTACTCAGTTTTCTCGGTAATGTATCTAGTAAAAAAACTCCTCTAAAATAAGGAATCTTTAATCTTTTAACGGCACCTTCTAATTCGAAATTGTTCAACGGTTTATTCGGTAAAATTACGTTTTCAATCGAAATATTTTCCATTTTTTTTATAGTTTAAATATTTCTAATATCTTTATTGTCAACCCACGAATTAAATTCATCAGGATAACCTTTCCACTTTACGAGAGATTTCTTTTTTCCTTTTTTAATAACCTTTTCTATCCTATACAACTCTTGACTGGTTTTCTGCAGTTCCGGTTCATAAAAGGTACCTTGTATTTCTTCTCCATTAAAATCTTTAATTTTATATGTTATAGGTGATGTAAGTTTTACTTCAGAAACTGTAAAAACCTCCTCAGTCCATCTTGTTGTATAACCTTTCTCAAAAGTCTTTTTCTTTTTAGTTATCCTTACCTCGTCTCCAACGGAAAAATTAGGTTTAGAGTCTCTTATTTCTAAATGTTCGGGATAAAGATTTCTCCAAACTCTCGTTTCATTTTCTTTTTTACTAGCGTCTACCGGAGTCATCTTAATAGATGAATGCCTCGTGTTATTATATTTTTTAACCAAATCCGGTAGCACATTGATGTAAACGTTTGTAGAGTTAGCGGAAAAATACTTCCACATTTTTTCTTTCATTGTTCTAATCCATCTCTCAACCACACTAGATTTTTCCTCATTTTCGGTAGAATATAATTCAACCGAGTCTTTTACATCTTTGTTATAAAACTCTTTACCCTTATCCACCCACATTTTTTCGGGTTTTCTCTCCTTAAAAATACTTTTTAATGCTATAGCAACAGATTTTCCTGTTTTGTCTTTTAATGGCACCAGATATCCATATTTAGAAAAGATATCAATGACAGCGAGAAGGTATTTAACGCCACGATTAAACTTAGAAAATGCTTGCATGTCTACTAAATCCGCAGCCCATATCCTATCTATACCGTTTACTCTAACTCTTCTTTTCTTAAAATTTCTTTTTACGGGTTTATGTAATTCTTCCGCTAAATTTTTTTTTTTACCCCCATTCCAAATTTCATCTTAGTTCCAATGAGTCTACTTACCAAACCTCTTTCCATTTTTTCTCTAATACTAGGATTGTAAATACCTTCTAACTCCGTTAACATATTCTTATCACACACTGCGTTTCTTGTAGCAGTATCATTGTGTTGAAGATAGCAAACATCATGATTATAAGCGGCTTTATCAACACGGTTTATAGGTTTACTCCATTCCTTCGGTGTTAAATCTGGATTAAGTCTTTTATTTAGTTTGGTACCTGGTCCCGTAAAGTTGTGCCCTGGTAGATGCATTTCAACGGGTAAATTATTTATAAATTTATTTAATATACTACTCCCGGTAGTTTTTTTTTTTATAAATTGTGATTTAGTTATTCCACAAATAACACATTTCCCCTGCATCATATTTCTTCCATTTTTAGAAACAGAATATTTTATATCGCTCGTATCTGTATGTTTTTTACATTTAACGCAATACATCTTATTTTATATATAAAAAATAAAAGTATTTAAATAAAATGGATATTATAAACTTATCATGGAATGAAGTAGTATCAAAGAGATTTAATCACTCCCTTTTACCGAGAAGTATTAGGGGTTTAATTATAGGTAAATCAGGATGTGGTAAAACTACTTTATTGTTAAACCTTTTACTCAGACCAGATTGGCTTGACTACAACGATTTAAGTGTTTTTGGAAAAAGCCTTTTTCAACCAGAATATCGAATACTAAAAAAGGCTTTTGAAGAGAAACTACCAAAAGAATATATCTTAAGGTTGTTTAACATACGTGATGAGATACAAGAAACGAACATTCCACCAACAGCTTTAGTTGAAGAATGGGTTAAAACGATTAAAAATAAATCGGATATAAATTGCAACTTCTTTGAAAATGCTAGTGATGTACCTGACCCGAGAGAGTTAAACTCGGGAAATAAAAATTTAATGATTTTCGATGTTTTACTTTTAGAAAAGCAAAATAAATGTGAGTGTTACTACATTCGAGGAAGGCATAGTAATGTTGACTGCTTTTACCTCTCACAGAATTATTTTAGACTACCTAGACAAACTATTAGAGAAAACGCTAATTTTATTTGTCTATTCCGACAAGACCTAAAAAACCTTAATCATATTTATAGTGACCACATAGGTGAAGATATGTCTAAGGATGAGTTTAGAAAGTTTTGTCAAAAGGCATGGGAAAGACCGCATGGTTTTGCTATCATTGACTTAACCAGTAAAAAACATGATGGGAAGTATAGAAACGGTTTTGATAACTTCTACATACCTAAGTCGGTATAAAAAAAATATTTAAATATTATAAAATGGAAAAACTTTTAGAACAAATTGTAAAAAATACGAACCATAAAACATCATTTCAAATCATAGTAAGCGATAACAAAACACGTTTTAGAACAAGGTTTAATCCTCCAATTCAACTGGAAAAGGATAAAGTATACGAAATAGCTCTGGTAAACCTTGAAACTTACTACTCTTTTCCAAACATTGATGGAACGAACAACACATTCGTTTATTCTCCGGACAATGGCACCACATGGATTAAAATAAAAATACCTGAAGGAAGTTATGACCTTGCTAACATTAATGACACCATTCAACAGGAAATGAGAAAAAATGGTCATTATGATAGAGTTAATGAAGAGTATCCTATTAACATTTCTGCAAACACCAATACTCTAAAGTCTATTATTACCTTAGAAGATGGTTATCAAGTAGATTTTAATCAACCAGGCTCCATTGCCAAAGTATTAGGATTTACTCGTGCTAAATATACGCAAGGATTTTACGAGTCAGAGAATGTAGTGAACATTCTTAGCATAAATAGTTTGCTCGTTAACATAGATATTATTTCAGGAAGTTATGTTAATGGTTCAACAAAAAACACTATTTACTCTTTTTTCCCAGATGTTGCACCCGGATATAAGATAATTGAGTCACCAGTTAATTTAGTATACTTACCAATAACGTTAGATGAAATACATAACCTAGAGGTAAATATTACTGACCAAAATTACAATTTACTAAATCTTAGAGGTGAAAATTTAACGATTAGGTTTCATATTAGAGAAGCTAGATGAGATAAATAAAAAAATACTCGTATATAAAATGACGAGTTACACTAATGTTAAAGTAAATATATCCGAAGGACAAAAGGAAAAACTTCAACATGCTGTTAAAGCTGGTTGCCCAGTAAGTATTCGTTTAGGTCATGAAGATTTACATGGTAATGATGTTTTAGCGATTACCAATTCACAAGCGAAGAAAATGGCTAAAGCCTATGAGGATGGTGTGGGTATAACTATTAAAATGACTGCGAGACAACTTAAACATAACATGAAAATAGAGGGAGGTTTTCTCGGAATGTTAGCTGGGTTGGCTGCTAGAGCTTTACCGATGCTTGCAAAAACCGTTTTACCAGCTTTAGGTGTTGGTGCTCTTTCTGGATTAGCTCAAACAGGTGTTCAAAAAGCTATGGGGTCAGGTCTTTACCTTAAAAAAGGAGGATGTGTTTGTCAAGTTGAAACTGATGGAAGTGGATTATACTTAAAACCATACAAAGGTAAAGGATTAGCTTCCGTTGGCGATGGGTTGTATTTAAAGCAAGGAGGAAAAATGTATGATGGAAAAGGGCTTTTACTCGGACCTAATAGTCCATTTGCTAATATCCCTATCCTAGGAGCTATATTATAAATATTATTTACAACAAATAAAAATGGATATACATAAATTTGGTATAAAACCTAATATTACTACCCAACATAAAACTATATTTTGGAAACCTCATTTAAATGGAGTAAGATATCCTCCCTTAAAGCAAGATTCTCTAAAATGGAAAATATACTCACAAGTAACTATCAAGATTCCTCCTAATGATGGTATGAGAGTTCCGTTAGGATTTGGTTATATAGCTACACGAGGAGTTGTAGTGATATCTATTAGTAATAAATGGAAAGATAGTTTAACCATTTCTAATGGTATACATCTTGATAATGATGTTAATGATATCTTAGTCTACATTTATAATTTCTCACAAAAACCAATCGAAATACCTGAGGGAGAGTTATTCTGCTATCTAAAATATTTGCCATAAAAAAATTATTATATTAATAAAAATGGCAGATACAAATCAGGAACACCCTAATAAATTATATCCTATATTACCTAAAGAACGAGGTACCGCAAGCGCTCCACCTATTGAAATGGAAGCAATGGATAATGGTCATTCTCATAGGCTTCAAAAAATATCGGAAGTACAAAATTTTCTCAAGAAGGAAATAAATGAAAGGGAAAGATTGAATAAGAAATATGCTAGAATGGCTAAAGTAGTTGATAATGTTGAAGGAGGATTGGTTATTGTTTCATTAGCATTGGGAGGAGCAGGTGTTATTTTACTTTCAACTGTTGTCGCTACTCCTGTTGCTGTAGGATTGGAATCTGCAGCTGGTGTAATAGGTCTTGCTTCATTGGTGAGTAAAGTATTTGTTAGGAAAACTACTACTAAAGCTGAAAAGCATTTGAAAATACAAACTCTCGCTGCTGCTAAGCTTAATACTATTGATAATCATGTATCAAAAGCTTTAATGGATAATCATATATCTGATGATGAGTTTAAGTTGATAATGGATGAAATGGGTAAATATGAAGAAATGAAAAGTGAAATTAGAAGTAAGTTTAAGAAGAAAATAACAACAGAAGATAAGGAAAGTTTGATTGAGAAAGGGAGGCAAGAAGCGAGGGAGTCCTTTCGGAGGCTCGTTGAAAAGAAAGATGGTTGAGAACTTTCGTATTAAGTTTCCTAAATTAAAATTTAGGTGTAAGTGTATGTGTGAAATTGATAACACGTAAAATATATAAGAGCATTATATATGCTCTTATATATTAAAATCTATGATAAAATCTATGATAAAATCTATGATAAAACTACGTTAAAAAAATATGTTGCTAATTAAAAATGTCATTTCTAAAAATAACTGACCCTGCAAAAAGAGACTTAATTGTAAAAGAGTATCTCGAAACGAAAAAAAAGATTCGGGATAATCTACTAGCAGAGAGAACAGGAGAACAACAACTTCAAACCGATTTATCAAAGTTTTTTAAACCTATAACGGAAACGCAAAAAGCTACAACGAAGGAGATTACAGAGGGGCTTAAACCTATTAAAGAAGGTATCGAACAGTTACCACAAGCTATTAATCTACCAGCTTATCCATCAATAGAAGCTTATCCCTCTGGAAAAAAACCAAATATTGAGGAATATAAAGGTACATTTGAAATTGGACCACTTGCAGAGGAGTATCTAACAAAAGCTCTTACTGAAGCTGATGCTGATAAAACATGGGGATTATACGATAAAGATAAAAAATTTTATATTGGTCGCAAAATGGTCGCAATTGAACATGATGATATTATTCTTGGTACAGATACGTATATAGGAACACCTGGTTTATGGGAGTTAATTGTCGCTAAAGAACCAAATGAAAATATTTATACGTATGAGGATTTAATAAATTATTCGGAAATAATGAGACGAACCGACACTCTTCATAGAGGTAACGACCCGGATAATCCACGTCCTAAAAGTTCTAGAAGTAAAAAATGGATGGAAATTCTTAGTCCTATTTGGTATAATAGAAAAAAGTATGAAGGAAAGGGTACCGTTGTTATCCCATCTGACCCTAACGCATTAATAGAAAGACTAGACCTGTTGATGGCAAGTAAAAAAGCAGGTAATACAGGTGTAAGAAATGAGGTAGTAAGCATTTGTGATGAATTAAAAAGACAAGGTGTTATAAATTCACACGCTTATAAAAATTTAATGTCTATACTATAAAAAGATGATAATCACTAAGAAACACGGATTTAAAAAAAGGTATTCATACGGTGGTTCCGGAATCTTTGATAGTATTGCTAACTTTTTAGCGAGGCTTTTTACTAGTAGTGCGGCTAAACAAATTGCGTCTTCTGCCCTTGATGTAGGAAAGAGTGTAGCTAAGGAAGGAGCAAAGAAAGCTTTAGAGGTTGGAAAAAGTGCGGTTGTAGAAGCGGGGAAAAAATTAGTTACGAAAGCTTTAACACCAAAATCGAAGCAAATTTTACAAAAGTATAATACAACACCAAAACCTAATGATACTCCTAAAACGCAAAACATTAGTACATTAATAGATGGAAGTGCCATTGCTATTCAAGACTTAGTTAAAAGATTAAACAGTGGAGCGGGTATTAAAACAGTATGAAGAAAAAAAAAATATAGATAAGTTAAGAAAATTATATTCATTATATAAAAAAGAATGTCTATATTAAATTTTAATCGTGTAGATCATGAAGAATACAATAGTACTACTATTGAAATAGTAGGCGCTTCTTTAAATATAGAAGATTGTGATATCCTCGAAATTAATAAAACGAAATATGGTTATAAAAAAGCTGTTGTGAAGTTATCTTCCGAAAAGGTAATCGAGATGAAAGAGATTGAGGAAAAGGTGAATAAATATTTAAAAAATTTGGGTATACCTGAAATAACACTTGTATACGGGAATAAAGTTTATCCTAAAACTAATCTGGATACTGCAAAAAGCATTAAACTTCGAGGTGTGTATGTTAATAATAGAAATAAGTCTTTTCCCCAGCTTTGGTTTAAAATTTATTAAGTAACACAATTATAATTTTTAATCTCATTTAAAAATTATAATACTATTATAAAATGGACATTTTAAAAATCACCGAACCAATCTTAAAAGATGATAGTATTGCTGAGTATGAACACTATGAGTATGAACCAATCACTGGTACCAATCTCAACAACGTCGGAGGAGAAATTAGGATTAACATTGAGACACAAGATATTTTTACTCATCCTAGTGAAAGTTATTTACTTATTGTAGGCGAATTAGTAAGAAGTGATAATGGAGCAGTTTATGATGCTAACACTAATATTTCTTTAACAAACAATGGTCTCATGTATCTTTTTAAAAATATTAAGTATCAACTTTCGGGTATGGAGATTGAATCCGTATTGAATCCTGGTCAGGCTACTACAATGCTTGGGTTGTTAAAATATCCGGATGATTTCTCTAAATCACAAGGGTTAAATCAATTGTGGTATAAAGATACAGCAGCTAACGCGGGTGCCGGAAACACTGGTTTTATTGTAAGAAGAAATTATATTATTAATGACCCTCTTCCAAGAGGTACCTTTAGCTTCAGAGTTCCATTAAAACATATATTTGGTTTTTGTGATGATTATGATAAGATATTGTATGGAATGAAGCAAACTCTCACATTAACGAGAAATAATGATAATGATGCGGTCTTTCGAGATGGTGTTGCTCCTGCTGATGGTAGAATTAATTTACTTAGAGTATCTTGGTTTATACCTCATGTGTTACCCGCAGATGAAGAGAAAATGCAACTTTATAAAATTATCGAGAAAAAAGAAAAAATACCGGTTGGATATAGAATGAGACAGTGTGACTCTATCGCGGTTCCCGAGTCAACATCATTTACCTGGAGACTTGCTGTCAAATCATCACCTGAAGTGCCACGTTTTATCATTGTTGGTTTTCAAACTGGTAAAAGCGGTGACCAACAACAAAACCCAGCTATATTTGACCATAGAAACGTTCAAAACATTTATGTTACGTTAAATTCTACTAGATATCCCGCTGTTGATTATAATCTCAGTTTTACCGCAAACCAATTTAGTAGAGTGTATGGGGACGCTTCTCTATTTAGGTCTAAGTTTTATAACATGAATGAAATGGTGTCAAACCCTAACATTACTCCCTCAGATTATAAAACCCTTTATCCTTTGTTTTTGTTTGATGTTTCCAAACAGAGTGAGAGATTGAAATACTCTGTTACCGATATCCAAATCAAAGCGAGTTTTACTGAAAATGTGCTTGCGAACACAGAGGCATATGCTGTTATTATTAGTGATAGGTTAATTAACTTCCAGTCTGATGGAAATAAAATGAGTGTAGTGTATTAAGATTTTTTCTTTCCTATATAAAAATGATAAAGACTGCAGATTTAAAAGAAATTCTTAAAGAAAATAATATAAATTTCTACTCATACTGGAATAAAAAACGTTTAGTTGAGTTGGTGAAAGAACATGGATTGTTTCCGAGTGAATCACCTAAAGAAGAAAAAAGCAAAGACCCTAAGTTTGATAGATTACGTGCTATTACGAAAAATCCTAAGAAAGTTAGTTTAGAGGATGTTGAAACTGGAGAAATAAAAACCTTTCCATCGATTTATAAGGCAGGTCAATTTATAGACCGCTGTCCACAAACGATTGAGAATTGGAATGGAAGGGTTTGGAAAGATAAATATAGGATTAACGTTTATTAATTTTCCAAAGTTGCCAATCACTTTTTCTTATTGTTTTTTTATTTAAATCTGGTTTAATACCATTACGAACAAGTCTTTCAACTAACTCATATTTAAGTAGGACTTCCATAACTCTTTCACCATATCTTCTAGGTACTAAGGTTTTACATAATTCTACTAATTCAGGTTTATTATATCTTTTCATAAATTCTCTTTTCATAAATTCTTTTTCATCCCACATTTTATATATATTAATAAGATTAATATATATAATTTTCAAAAAATTTTTTGATAAAATAGGTTAAGGAAATTATATTTACTTTTATAAAATGAGTTGGTTTAATAGAATTTCAAATATAACTAGAAGAGCTGCATCAAATGTTGGGAGGGTCGTAACGAATGTTATACCTCAATCAATCCAACGTAGAATCAATGATTTTACTAATTGGTTAACTGGTAATGTAGCTGAAGAACAACTACCACAAGTTTTTGATGAAATTGTTCAGAATGTTAGAGAGAATTATCCACCAAGACAACCGTTTGAGGTTAGAATAGAGCGCTCAGCATTTAGAGAGTATGTTAATCAATATGTTATAGAGGGTAGAAGAAATTATAACCCACAAAGATTTTTCGCAGAAACGTGGGCGCTTCTTATAAATACTCTTCGAAATAATTTACAAACAAAGGTTAAACTTGTACTTAGGTGTAAAATGTGGTTAATGACAGATATTGACATGGGTCCCGTGGAACGTGCTTTTCATAGCAGTCAACATTTAAATTTAAACAGTGAAGAAATAGAGGATTTATTGAATGCAATGATAGATGAAGTTTTAGAAAATTTAGCTAATTTCCAAAGAGAAGGTAGTGGTTGGACTTTTGGAAGTATCGTAAAACTAGAACTACATACAGCTACTTATGTTCCTTTAAGAGCTAATGGTTGGCTACCTTTACCAAAATGGATTGCTAACAAAAAAGCAGTTATCAATATGAAAAATAAAGATGATAAATGCTTTTTATGGTGTTGTTTAAGAGAGGATAATCCAAAAGAGCATAATGCAGAGATAGTTGACAAGGCTTTGAAAGAAAAGGAAAGTAGTTTAAACATGGAGGGAATAGAGAGTCCTGTTTCGTTTAAGGATATCGATAAGTTTGAAAAACAAAATCCTGAAATTAGTGTAAACGTATATGGGTACCAGGAATATATTTATCCGCTTAGGATTACAAAATGTGAAAAAAGTAAACATGTTGACCTTCTTTTTATTAAAAATGAGAAAAACATGCACTACGCTCTCATAAAAAAACTTAATTAAATTAATAAGAAGTCAAATAACTAATAGTCATAACTCTAAAAATATGGAAATTTGTAGACGTTGTTTAAATCATTTTGGTAGTAAAGAACTTTTGGAAAAACATAAAAAATACTGTAACGAACACGAACCTATTACTTTAGAAATGCCAGAACCAGGTACCATGTTAGCTTTTGAAAACCATTCTAAAAAACTTGAGGTTCCCTTTGTTGTATACGCTGATTTTGAAAGTGTTTTGGAACCAATACACACATGCCAACCAAACCCAGAAAAAAGTTATACTATACAACGTCAAAAGCATGTACCTTGTAGTTTTGTTTATATTATAAAATGTTTTGATGATGCTGTGTGTGCTCCTATAAAAAGAAGTTATGTTGGAGAAAATGCTGAGGAAGTTTTTATAAACTGGTTGAAAGATGATATACAGAAAATTCATCAACAATATCACCAAAACCCAAAACCTATTGAAATTACAATAGAGGAAAAAATAAAACATAATCAACAAACACGTTGTTGGATTTGTGGTGGGAAATTTAATCATTCTAATTATAGAGTAAGAGACCATTGCCATTTTACGGGTAAATATAGAGGTGCCGCACACAATAAATGCAATCTAAAGGCTAAAAATCCTAACTTCACACCTGTATACCTTCATAATCTTAGTGGATATGACGCTCATCTTTTTATTAAATGTCTTGGCAAATCTGAAGGGAAGATTGATTGTATTCCAAATAATGAAGAGAAATATATTAGTTTTAGTAAAGATATTTGGGTTGGAAAAAATATAAAACATAAAATTAAATTTCTTGATAGCTTTAAGTTTATGAGTTCTAGTTTAGACAAGCTTTCGAGTAACTTAGAAGAAAGTCAATTAAAAATTTTATCGAGATATTTTGCTAAGAATCTCCTACCATTAGTTAGGAGAAAAGGAGTTTTTCCTTATGAGTATCTAGATTCATTTGATAAACTTAAAGAGGAAAAATTACCACCTAAAGAAGCATTTTACTCAAGTTTAAACAAAGAAGGAATTAGTGATGAAAATTATGCTCATACGCAAAAGGTTTGGAAAACTTTTAACATGAAAACATTGAAGGATTACTTAGAACTTTACAATAAAATAGATGTATTGCTTTTAGCGGATGTTTTTGAGAACTTTAGAGATGTTTGTCGTGAAAACTATAATTTAGACCCTAGTTGGTATTATACAGCTCCTGGTTTAGCTTGGGATGCAGCATTAAAAATAACGAAAGTAAACCTAGAGCTTTTATCTAATCCTGATATGCTTTTAATGGTTGAAAAGGGTATCAGAGGAGGTGTTAGTATGTGTAGTAAAAGACACGCAAAAGCAAATAATGAGAATATGGGTGAATTATATGACTCTAGTAAACCATCAAAATATTTATTATATATAGATGCAAACAGTCTTTACCCTTGGGCAATGAGTCGCCCTCTTCCTACACATGGTTTTAAATGGATGACAAATAAAGAATTAGAAATTTGGCAAAAAATCCCATGTATATTAGAAGTGGATTTAGAATATCCTAAAGAATTACACGATTTACATAATGACCTTCCTGTAGCGCCTGAACGTTTAAAAATAGAAAAAGTAGAAAAACTTATTCCAAACTTAAATAATAAAGAAAATTACATTATTCATCATGAAACTTTAAAAACATGCGTTGATTTAGGTTTAAAAATTACTAAAATACATCGAGGAATTAAGTTTGAGGAAAGTACATGGTTAAAATCATATATCGATACAAACATTGAACTAAGAAAAGCGGCTAAAAATAATTTCGAAAAAGATTTTTTTAAATTAATGAATAATTCAGTCTTTGGCAAGACTATGGAAAACTTGAGAAACAGAGTAACGATAGAACTGGTTTCTAGTGAAGAGCGTTATAAAAAATTACTAGCAAAACCAAACTATAACCACACAACAATATTCGATGAAAACCTAACAGCGGTACACATGAAAAACACTGTTTTAAAATATAATAAACCTATTTACTCAGGATTAAGCATCTTAGACATCAGTAAAACGCATATGCAAAAAACTTATTATAATTACTTTAAAGCTAAGTATGGTGAAAAGGTTAGAATGTGTTATACTGATACAGATAGTTTCATCCTTGAGATAGAAACTGAAAATTTATATAAGGATATGGAGAAAGATGTGGTTGAAATGTTTGATACAAGCAATTATCCTAAAGACCATTTCTTAAAAAATGATTGTAATGCTAGGGTAGTTGGAATGTTTAAAGATGAGTTAGGTAGTAAAATTATGACTGAGTTTGTTGGTCTAGGAGCAAAAATGTATGCTTATAAAACTTTAGATGGTGAGGAAGATAAAAGATGTAAAGGTGTTAAAAAAGCGGTTATCAAGAAAGAGATAAACTTTAATAATTATAAAGAGTGTTTACTTACAGAAAAGGACCAGTATAGAAAGATGACTGTTTTAAGAAGTAGTGGTCATAATATGTATACTGAAGAGTTAAACAAAAAAGCGTTAGGGTCAAGTGATGATAAAAGGTTTGTTTTGGAGGACAAGATTGATACTTTAGCTTGGGGGCATCATAAAATATAATTTAATTTTACGGATTAAATTATATTTATAAAATGGATAAAATTTTTTGAATTTCTTATGTAGATTTTTCAATAAATATTATAAGATGGGTGTGTTAAGCAAATTTTTACATGAAATAGAAAAACCTGATTATATTATTGATGATGGAAATGATTACACTGTTACTAAATTACTAACTCGTGAAGAGGGTGATAAAGAAAACCAAAGACTTTCTCAAAAATATAAAGGAACAGCATTAAGAAATAAACAACGTTTGTTGCGTTGTTTTTATATTGGTTGTTTAGAATCACATATTATTAATAAACATATTACCCAAAAACCTGTTTATGATGATATACATGATAAAGTATATTTTCCTGGTGTATATAGTGACCAATATAGTGACGCTTTAATTGAAGCAAAAGCAGTAATTTATTATCATTATAGTATAAAAATATATGAAACAGGGGGTTGGAATTGGACATTTAACAATTCAATGTTAATTGGTATTATGGATAAAAGAACTAAACCATTTTATTATATGAAAGGTACTTATTGGCTTAAAATTCTTTTAGGAAATAACTATTATTTACAACATTATGAACATGATATTACTAATTTATATTACTATAATGAAACTTATAGTCCAAGTAGTTTAGATATATATGATGAATACCATATAGATTACTCACCATTTATAGAATTTATTAATTTACCTTTTAAATTAATTATGCAAGTTAGACCTGTGATGCCTCCAGAAGAATTTAGAAGAAAACCAAAAAAACAAAAATTATTTTTAGAGGAAAACTGTTGTATATGTACCATTAATAAACCTAATATAGTATTTGGTTGTGGGCATCTATGTATATGTGATAGATGTGATGAAATACAACCCATAAATAAATGCCCCATATGTAGACAGTTATTTTTGAATTAAAGGTAAAATGGATATAGTAATTAGATGGTCCCTCATGCATGGACTTATCCTGCGTTGACACATGGGGGGGCCCCACACATTAGTTGATGCGTTGGTTAGTGGATAAATCGATGCGTTGGTTAGTGGATAATGAAATTTATTTTCTTTAGAATTATGAGGAAATAGATTTTTCATACAAAATCGTATGGGCAAACTGGACATTTTAGTAAAATTTAGCAAAAAAAATCTAGAACCCCCATTTATCTATCTACTGCTAGTCGTCTGCCGCTAGTCGCCTGCGGCTCTTATGTATCAGACAGTGACAATTAAAGGGGCCTACAAAGCAAGCTCAACAAGATATGGACAAGAAGTACATGTACATTTAATAATGAACAATTTATCACTATATTTTATATACACATCATTTTTACGTGTGGCTTGCAACACGCGAAAAGGGGCATTCGGACATTTACGTAAAGTGTCGTCTCGAATCAGCCTGCGCAGTCCGCGCAGGCTAATCCGAGACGGTACTTTACGACTACATTAGATTTTGTTCTTCATTAGACTTGCGCAAAACAGAAAATTACATAAAAACGGAAAGTGTCGTTTTGGATTAGCCTGCGTGGACTGCGCAGGCTGATCCGAGACGACACTTTACGCAAATGTCCGAATGCCCCTTTGCGCGTGTTGCAGGCAAATTATTTACTCTTCCTTCCACGATACAACTGTTTGCCTGTAACTGTTCCACTGCATTTGCGCTATTGTGAGCGTTATTGGACGGCAACAATCAAAATCAAACTGCAAGGAGCATGCAGCCTGATCTTAGATCTACATCGAGCGCTTGTTGATCGTAGAATGTGACAAAATATATAGAGGATATTTGTTTTTTTCGCTGAAAGATCGAAATTTATTTCATCTCGTGAATATCATCGGTAATCTTTTCACAAGTGGACGCCACAAAACAAATTTTCTATTTATTTCATGCTTTGAACCCTTTTTTGGAGGAACTTACATCAAAATCCAGAGCAATTCTTTTCACTGATATTTCTCGATAACCTACCGGGAAACATGACATAACTCCTTTCATTTCATGCTTTCCGGTAATTTATCGAGAAATAACGGTGAAAATATTTTCGATATTTCATGGTTACGACCAGTGAAAAATACCGATTTTATCTTCTAACTCTTCAATTGAAGGCGGAAACAGTAGTTCCCGCGCACTAGTTACCTAGGTAAAATGCGCGTGCCATTCAACCAGACGAAAATATGACGTAATTTACCCTACATTTCTCACGCTTTACGTAATATTGTAATGCGTTGTTATGCGCAGGGGGTACGCCACGGGGAATTACCGAAAAGAACTGTGCTTGATTTTGGCGTAAGTCCCCCGCCCCCCCCCCCCAAAAAATTGTTAGAAGCATGAAATAAATAGCTTTTTTTTTCGGTGAAAGATCGAAATTTATTTCATCAAGTGAACATCGTCGGTAATATTTTTACGAGTGGCGCAGCCACTCGTTAAAATATTACCGACTATATTGACGAGATAAAATAAATTTCGATCTTTCACCGAAAAAAGCAAATATCCTCTATATATTAGACCTCGGAAATAAGTCTTATCTTTATTTAATTAGGATGGATTGAACACCTGTGGTCAAGACACTATACTCAATACTTCTTGTACACTCCTTTACATTCAAAGATAAATTAATCATATTCGATTGCAACAAGGCGCGGCTTCCATCAGTAGTGGAGAAAAACCAATAAAACGTCTTTAGAAACTTCAGAAATTGTTGTAACTCGTTCAGATTGCAGACGGAACAAAGGATGGCAAAGTCAAATTACCCCATCGCGTTCATCAATATTGCAATTATCAGTAAGAACCATGCATTAAGGATACATCTTTACTGGTTTCTAGGCAGTTTTCAGCCAGTTTTTAACCCATTTCATCCTTAGTTTTTGAATCTATAATCATCCTTGTATCTTCATGCCAAATGTTGCCCCTAATGGCTGCAAGATTGCACAGATAACGACGGATAGAAAACGCATTTCATGTTTTTGGAGGCCTTCAAAGCAATCTTTGTTGTCGTTTCCGGTTTTCAATGAGGACAAATTCCTTGTGTTTTTTCTATCCTTTACATCATTTTACATTATATTGGTAATTTATCTATGTTTACACAGCTGAGTCATTCTTCACACTTTCAAGTTTTAACAGCGTATTTCTCTCCAGCTGTAGGAGTGTGTCTTTAAAGCATTATTCGAAATATATGAGTTTAGACTGGTTAAAAGAATAAATGTTAATAAAGAATGTTGAAGCGGCCATTGTGATCGGAACTGTCACTAAACATTTTCTTGCAATCTATGTTCCACTGTGTCCAGCTCGGGAAGTTCTTAATGTTCTTCATTAGGTGTAATGAACCAGAAATAGAAGACGAATTTCATTTTATTCTCGTTTGTAAAGTTTTTCAAAATTTCAGAGTGAAGTTCGTTAAAAAAATTTATCGTACAAGGCCTAGCATGTTAAGGTTCGTCAACCTTTTAAATACAAAGAATAAATCAGTACTGATTAATTGAAGCAAATTTATTTTCCATGCAATGAAACAAAGAAACAACTTTCTGAGTTCTTCAACTTAATTGAATTTTCTTGACTGATTGATACAAGCTACTTTTTTCTCTAAATATATCCAATGTGAGCCCATTCTCCATATATCTTGTTACCCATTGTGTATCTGTATATCTCTTGAAATATCACGTGATATATGATTTTTTTCACCTTGTTTTAAAAAAGACTATGTACGACTAGTATACGTCATTGAAATTTGTGTTCTGTTCTGTTCTATTCTTAATATCAGCCAGTACAATACAATCAAAACTGTATTATCACTTTACCAAACAACCACTTTACTAAACAATCCCTTTACCAAACAAACCCGTGTTTTAACTAATCCGAGGAAAAAGGTATTTGAAAACATTGTGGGTAAAAGAGAAAATGCTGGTAACCAGCATTTTCTCCTTCACCCACAATGTTTTCTACTCTATCAGAGACAGTTTTCATCAATTGAGTATCGAATATTCAATGTGTCGCCTACAAACATTTTCAATTTGGACCATTCTGAAATTTCTAATAAGGATTTAAGCAAGAAGCTAAAAGACAAATAAAAAAAGGTTTGCCTATGGCAGCTGCTTTGGTTCATACAAAGTAACATTCAATTTTTTTTTTCATACTCAAGAACTAATCGTTTGCTTCTGAAATACCCAGTGGCGGCAAAAAGTTAATTACGCAGGTGTTGAATGCATTTAAATTCAAATCATGTCATTTAAAAGTATGGAAATTATTGTGACTATGACAATATGTTGCTGTATGATCGGTCCAAGTGTTTGTCGGTGGCAGAAAAAAAAAATCAAAACTAGGTAGAAAGTTGCCAACTCCCTCTAACTTACGTTTACTTTTTACTTGGTGTAAAAATTCATTTTTCTGCCAGCGACTTACGTTTTGACCGGCTGTACAATAACAGATTATTATCTCCACAATAATTTCCATACTTTTGAACGGTATGATTTATATTTAAATGCATTTTAATACCCGCACTGTTTACTTTTGACTACTACTGACCTTTAATGATACATCCTTACAGCCAGAAAAACATGCTGTAAAGAATGGATATACTGTAGAATGGTTCAAAATTTAATCAGCTGTGTAAACGATATATATGGTGAAAGGGATAAGTACATATATCGGAAATCATAGAATTAAAATCGGAAACGTCATAACGGTGATTTCTTTGATGGCCTCCAGAAAATGCAATGCACTTTGTATCTGTCGTAATCTATGCAACCTTGCAATCGTCAACAACAACATTTGACATGAAGATACAAGAATGATTATAGTTTGACATAATAATGATGAAATGGGTTAAAAACTGGCTGAAAACGAGTGTAGATTTTTCTTTAAGAATGACTAGTTGTTGAATAGAGGTACATGTAACAATAAAGACAGTTTTGTCCGTAACCGAATCAGTGCACAAATTAATAAATGCGTGTTAGTAACATTATTTATTGTCAATGTCTCCGTTATTAATACAGTCTCTACTCGCATATCGAATAAAGTTCACATTGTGAGCGCTCTTTTTCCGCTTTCCTTTCCTGAGATAAAAACACAAGAATTCAATTCCGAAAACAATTCCGCTGAAAGTAATGCCGATCGCGCACACGTAAAATGCACTCTGCACGTCCATTAAACTGATAGGCTTGGCTTCGGTCAATATGTCGCCTTTACAAAATGTTCCTTTTGGCCACCATTTTCTTTTCCAAATTTGTAGGAGACCTCCTTCGTGAATTTTCATCATTCTGGAAGAAGTGATCATAGAACTAAGTCATATTTTCTGAAAAGGGGTCTTAATGCATTTACAAAACGTATCGACCCATGTCAGCCTGCGCAGTCCGCGCAGGCTGACATGGATCGAAACGTTTTGATTATTGGTCAATTTTATGCTTGCCTAAAAACCAGTTTGCCTCATTATTTGGTTGTTTGCCGGACAAAATGCTTTTTATGGATCTTGACGATCATGTGATGACTGGCTTGGTATAATGGATCACGGACATGCACTAACACTCTTTTACCGGTGCGCTACTTAAATAAAACCAACTGTAATAGGAAGAGCAGCGCCCACAACATTAACAAAGAAATACCAGTGCAAGGAACAAATAATCACCGTCATCATTTATACTAACAACAACATGCGATCGATATTAATCACTGTGATGACAATTCTAAGCTAAATACAGTGTAAAAATGTATGTTGATATACAAGCAGTTAAGGAAAATTCATCTTACAGTTAATACTATGGTAATAAAAATGCTTCTTAGCAGTATAGGATGAACCAGCACAAAAAAAAATATATATATATAAGTTATGTGATTAGCATTATTAATTATTTTATGTTACCTTTTTACTAGGCTTAAAGAACAGTTTTCCTATTACAACATTTGGATCTTTCAATGGACTTTTTTTCTTTTATTAGTCTACAATTTGATATACTTACTGACTAGAAAATAACGTGGTATGTGGAGAATTCTTTGTAAATCCAAAGGCATAAATTAATGGAAAAAACTCTTCTTTGATAGCAGCTAGATTATTACACTCACTAGCCATCTCGTGTTCTATAAACGTCTTGTCCCCTGTTATTAAGAGAAAAGAAACAAAATATCATGTAAGACCTTTTTAGTATAGTCTCTTTCAGTACACAAGACATTAAACAAGTATTCCGAAGTACAAGGCTCAATTCTCAGACCCAGATCGTAGTTTAAAAAGACACCTAATTTTGACCATAATGTAAGGGTGAACAGGTAAAAATTTTAAGTTAGTTTTCCAGGTATCAGAGCCTTACACTGATGATGAAAAAAGGACAAAAAGGGTCTTTTTGAACTAGAGCTAGAGGTTTGTATCCGGATTTTCTTGTAGCGCTCATCTGAGATATTTACATATTGTCAACCCTCGTTAATAGGACGTACTTTCTAATAGAGAATGTTCGAAAGGTCAGGGAACTTGTTGCTGTAACAAATACTAAAACTGCCAACACAGGAGTTTTAGCTTTTGCTTAGCTTCACATACATGTACATGCTAAATCATGTTAGAAAACATCTTTGAAAACGATGAAATGGAGTAATTTCCACGTTTGTCATTTTTTTTTCAAACCTTTTAGTAGCCCAAAAATCTGAGTACGTATTCACTTACCATTAATCATACTTACAAGAACATTGTTGGTCTGATTCTCTGAGATTTTCTAACATTGAAAGTAACACAACTTCTGATTGGTTAACCAGTTTGGTTTAGCCAATCAGAAGTTGTGTTACTTTCAACGTTAGAAAATCTTAGAAAATCAGACCAAAAATGTTCTTAAGAATGATTGGTGAATACGTACCTAGATTTCAAAGATACTTTGATGAGTATGTTCCATATAAAATGCTGTTAGTGGCTTGATTTTCTGATGAATTGAGTCAGTCTTAATGTATTTATAATTGTATAAAAATAAGCATCCGGAAGTACATCACTGATCTGATACATGAAAAAGTATTTGAGCCATGCTCTGTGAAAAGGGGGCTTAATGCATTTGAGAAAAGTATCGACCCAGGTCAGCCTGCGCAGTCCGCGCAGGCTGACCTGGGCCGACATTTTTCACTATTGATCAATGTTCTGTATGTCTAAGGACCAGTCTACCTCATGATTTAGTCGATTAATTAAAAAAAGTGGCTGTTATGGATCCATAAGTATGTAATGGTTTGCTAGGTGTGATGGATTACGGAGATGCATTAAGACCCCTTTTGCCAGAGCATGGCTCATTTCTTTTTTTACTTTTATTGACACACGGTTATCATGGTTATGCTAAACAGTTGTTAAAATAAAAAAACTTCAAGTAAAATATTAGCCATGCTCTGTGAAAAGAGGTTTGATGCATCTGCAAAAGGTATCGACCAAATGTCGATTTTTTTTTTTTTTTTTTGGTAAATTTTCTGCTTGGAAAAGGACCATTCTACCTCATGATTCATCCAGATGTTAGACAATATAGACTTTAAGGGTCCATATTTATGTAAAGACTTGCTTGATCTAATACCCCATGCAGATGTATTAAACCAACTCTTGCCAGAACTCGGCTCATTATATAATGCAGACGTAAACACTTATTAAAAAGAAAAATACCTATCCAAGCGTATCCTCCCTCTTTCACACGTTCAATATGGTCCTGTGGGTTAAGAGCAAGTACCCAAGGATCTGATCTGTTGAACTCTCTGATACCATCTCCAATTTTACGGAATGTGGGAGACGGGGAGGTCTACAATAAATGAGCCTTGCTCTGTGAAAAGGGAGCTTAATGCATTTGCGAAAAGTATCGACCCAGGTCAGCCTGCGCAGTCCGCGCAGGCTGACCTTGGCCGAAACTTTTCGCTATTGGTTAATTTTCTGTATGTCATCAAAGGACCAGTGTACCTCATAATTGAGTAGGATGTTATACAAAACGGATTTTAGGGATGTATAATACTTTGATGACTTGCTTGGTATCATGCATCACGGAGATGCATTAAGCCCCCTTTTCAAAGAGAATGGCTCGAATTATAGTGTTAACAGTTTCGTAAGATTATTACAACATAATCATAGCTGGCCCACTCGGTAATGTTTAAAATACTTTGTGTCCCCTTTTTTATACAACACGCATATGCTGCTTCAAATTGAGGTCGTCCAAAACTATTCAATTATATCAAGATATTTAAACACAGATTACCGTATATGGATACTTTTAAAATGTTCGTCCAAATTGTCCCAGTATGTCTATGTTTAAACGTAGAGATTACGTTTCTATGCCAGTAGTATAACTGGACCTCTTTGACTCCAAACAGAGAAGGATATTGCTTATGAAACAAACATGAAACATGCTTAAGACAAAAACATCTTTTTTATTGTTTTTAGTGATTCTCCGGCATAAACAGGTGTCTTTATTTTGGTCGCCCACATTGAGAATCAAGTGCTTGGCCTAAAAAAAGTATGCCTTAGATATATTGAGACATAAGCGTACATGTATGATTATGTAGGCATTTATTTTCAATATTTGCACTACAAAAATAGAGAAGGAATGAAAGAAAAAGAAAAAAAAACAGAAGTGACCAAAAGTAATTTAGATTAAATCTGTAAAACAAATGACTTTTACAAAGAAGGAAAGAAAGAAAGAAAGAAAGAAAGAAAGAAAGAAAGAAAGAAAGAAAAAGAAAGAAAGAAAGAAAGAAAAACTACATGCTTAAACCGTTTCGATTCTCAGGATGTTAATAATGGCTTGTAAGAATAGTGTAGACCGAGATCTTTGATCTATATCGTCTAGTTTTTGTAAGACAATAATTTTTTTTCTTTTACGAAATGAAATGTTTATTACATGCATTTAGTCCTATTTTAACACTTGACACTCTAATAAATCTTACCAGTAAAACGTTTTCCCATGACGTCCCTCCCAGTGTTCCCCATTTATACGTGCCCTTCTGTTCCACCAGTCCCTCCAAGGTATCAAAGGGTAGCTTCTCTATTGTTACAGTCAGAAAGGCGATCAGGTTACCGCTGTAGGTACCCACAATTATAATGCAGAATATCCACCACCAACTTACAAACGTTCTGCCTGCTACAGAGTCCGGGAGATGGGTTCCACCTGAAAGTTATACTGACTGATTGAATAACTGGTTGGTTGACTGATTGGTTGGTTTGTTGGTTGGTAGGTATATCTGTCATAACATAACATAAATAAAATTTTATTCTCAAAACCGTCACAAGTTGTGTGAGAGTTATACAGCAAAATATACATTTGCTGAAATAATCAGATCCGTTGTAACGTGACATAAAAAGAAGATGAAGAAGAAGAAGAGAAAAAAAAATGCTAATAATAATAATAATCGATGTTAAATTTGGCTCTTGAAATGAATGGGGGAAACTTAGACATAGACATAATACGAAAGATTAGGTTGGTAGGGAAAAGTAGAACAAGCATAAAAAATTTCGTATGAATGCATGGGTATTTGTAATGGATTGTCGAAAATTATACACCGTTATTTAAATGTATATTTAAGAAATAATCTTCTTTCTATCGTGGTTTATCGTTCAATAAACCACAGTTGTGAGTTATGAGGTACAATGAATAATCCACAAGGGCGATAGCCCGAGTGGGTTATTCATTGCGCCTCATAACTCACAACGTGGTTTATTGAACAATAAACCACGATAGAAAGAAGATTATTTCGATTCTAACATAACCAACTCTTAATGAAAGGAAAACAAGGTCATACTTAGAGTAAAAACGCGGATGTAGATTATATTCCATTGAATAACTTACTTACTTTATACAGAATGACGTCACTCTACATAGAATGACGTAGATTTTACCACGCTTTCGTTGCACTGTGTTTATAGAGCCGAATTCACGTGTCATGTTAGAATTTGTTGTTTCACCTGCCAAAACGCGCTTATTGATTTATGTTGGCGTACGTCAAAAATGTGTACCTTTCGTGATTGAGTCTTAGCTGATTTACAATTGTGGATGTTAATTTAGTGAATGGATAAAGAGCTTCATTGATAAATTCTAGTGATAGTATTTGTGTATTCTGGGAATATTCGTTCTTAAATTGGCTTCGCAACAGAACTTTGGTGAGTCATCTCTTAGTACTATGAGTTATTATTATTATTATCCATGTTTTTCTTTTCTTAATGTAATGTTAATAGTTAATTATTATTTTCTTTTTGTTCTAAAATAAGTTGTACAGTTCTTTTTAGGATTACACTCCATTAGCGAGAGAGAGAGAGAGAAAAGAAGGAGAAGAAGAAGAAGGAAAGGAAAAAGGAGATGAGGTTGGTGGTGAAGGACAGGGGGAGAGAAGTTCACCCACGGTATAGACTTTGTAGAAACGAAATACAAATTCATTTAACGAGGTGAATTGATGGGAGGGAGGGGAGAGAGAGAGAACAGAGAAAACAGAGTGCAAGTTCCAGAACGTGGTTTTCACACAGACACTCTCACAAAATACAATTAGCAATTAGTAAATCCATGTTAATCTTGTCAGTGTGCAAAGAATGAGGGTTATGCATGAATATTGTAGCTTTTTTTTTCTCCCTTTTTTGATCAGTGCAGCCCAAGATCAGATCGCACAGAGCATGCAGTCTAATCCTGGACCTACACTGTCCAATATGATGTCAGGGTATTTGACCGTAAGACAGTAGACCCTTAACAGAGAGACAATGGACACTGAGTGCAGAGGAGAAACTGTTCATTTATCAGCAGTATCTCCTTCTCCCACAATTCTCTCTTAATGCATAATGTCTAGGTATTTGCTTGATGATGAGTTGAAATTATTATACAATATTGCTTTAAATTAATTTACAAAGAAGTAAAATCTTGCATTTTTCATTAACATTTAGTCCTGCAATGGTAGAGGAGGTAACCAATGTCTGTTCTCCCACTCTGCTTTTCTATAATAGATCATTTTTTTACTTTTGCCATTTAACCTTTTGGGTGCAGCACGCAGATGGAAGTGCTTTTGCAACCAGTGCAGATCAAGATCAAGTTGAACAGTACGTGCACTCTGATCCAGTATCCTCACTGTCAGCTATATATCTATAATTTCTGACAACAATGTCAGTTGATTAATTTATATCAAATCCGTAAAAGCTATGGTTAAATATGTCAGTAACTGATTTATCATACATCAAATATACACAAGATTTACGATTTATACTACTGAGTCTCGATTATTTCTTCCCTGAGTGCGCCAAGAGGTTTTTCAATTTGTTAACTGATGGTGTTTTACGTCGTTATCAACATTATTTCAGCCGTATCACAGCGACAGTTTACATTTTCACCTATGTCCTGGATTTCACCAGTACTGGGCTGGGCCCCTGAGGTATCTTTCCCAAGGACACTGCTATGAAAAGTAAAGTGCTTCCAGTGAGGCTCAAACACGGGGCCTCCTGGCTACGAGTCCAGCACTTTACCATTGAGCCACGCGGGACCCCAAGGGCTATTTCAAAGATTGAACTCGCTCATCAGGGGATCCGAACCTAGAACCTCTGATCTGTGTTATGATGATACTTTACCTCTACCATCAATCTCGACTATCAACGACCCTGAGGAGGAGGGCATTTGAAAACTTTGTGGGAAAAGGAGAAAATGCTGATAACCAGCATTTTCTCCTTTTCCCACAATGTTTTCTGTCCTAATGAAATCAAAATTGATGTTTTTCTTTAGGTTGTTGTCTGCAGTTGCTTTCAGTTTGGACGAGACCATGATTTTCTCGTCTGATAAAGAGTTAATCCAGACAGTTTTGGCGAGAACATATGATTTTCATTGTAAACTTAAGCACATATGATAAAATATGCCACTTATTAGGTTAATTGTTTCGTTTTCCGTCTTGCTTCTACTAAGCGCCCATTGAGAAAATCTTTAAAAGAAGTTGTGTTTTCAGCGCAAGATATTGTATGCTTGACCTCTTACAACGGCTGAAAACATAATTGGAGAGGTCATCAGACCTCTCCAACAGTGGTGAGTTTAAAAGGCAGACTGCCACAGAATTTGCCGTCTAAATCCATTTTTCTTGCGAAATTGTTCTGATACACAGTCTGTTTCGTCATGGTTTTGTAAATAAAGCGAAATCAAAAAACCGAAACAGGAAATAGACGTAGTTTATTTTTATATGATGAATTTCAGAAAAGATTTGTTATATTAATTTGCCATGGTTGCATATGACCTCTCAAATAATTGTAATTTTTCATTAAGCAAATAAATCCAAGCAGAAGAAAAAATAAGAAGAATTTCGTTAAAAAAGAGAAAGAAGACCGCTGGACAAGATCACGCGACTTGAAAACGCGGGAAGAAGGTCAAATGAACGTCATGTAAAGCATAAGAGGTTTCTACGCGGCGGCATTTTTACTTGTTTGTTTACATGTCCAAAATATATTGAAATTAAAAGCTAATAAACTATTTGAAAACATTGATGCCGACCTCTCCTGTCTTCTTTTGTAAAGAAGCCAACTTGTTTTAAACTCAAAAAGGGTTTTATCTTAAAGACTTGACTAAGCAAGCGGACGGTATATAGATCCAAGGTCAGATTGCACATTCTGTGCTACCTGATCTTGATCTTTGCCATCAGAAAAAGTCCCTGTCATCGCTCCTACCAATGAAAAGGGTTGAACGAAACATAGTTACTTACCTTGACATAGCAAGGCGCCATACATATACCAAAAAGCGTTATGAAAATAATGTAGACCCCCAGTCTTCCTGCGTTCTTCGGCGCGTTTTGGGTTGTCGTAAAATGGGTTGTATTTCTCCAACATGTACACCATTACAGTTACAGCGGGCAGTGAAACACCTGTAATTGTAATGCATTTTTTATTTATTTCAGAGAACGGAATTAGGTACCACTAATAGAAATTCTCATATGTAGGTGTATGGTTTTGCATTTTTTATCTACATGTTAAGTTCGTGAGATATGGTTATTAGATAAAAATATTCTGATGTTTGTTGACTTTGGAGGGTTTTTTTTTTTTTATCAAACTCGTCTATTAGACCCCTTTGATAGATTATCTCTGATGTTAACTTACATCAGATTCTATTCATCTGTTTAAAAAAATCTACTTTCTACGAGGGCAGTCACATACATTTATCTTGACCTAGTTTTTCCCTTATATTATATACATGGGAACCATACAAAATTGCAACATGTCTTTGGTTGACTTTTGATAGGGAAATTTATATTATTGATAAAGTTTTTACTTTTCTGGATACTTTTGGAACACCCCACGTATTACCCTTTTCCCCTAATTCAGCTGAGTTTGGAGACTGATATCCTCAGGAAACGCGGGATATATTCTTTATCATGGATATCAGGGTAGTACGGAAAATGGGTTTGCTTATTCATATTTGTCAACCCGAGTTTACTTTTTTTTCAAAAGCATCTCGTATCTTATCACCAAAATCTAAAATTCTCTACCAAAATTTTACACAACTTGCATAAAGAAATCAAAGTATCAAGATGATACTTCAATTCTTTTATGTGAATTCTTGCGTCCAAAAAATTTGTATATTGTTATATTCCATTTACCAATGCAAAGTAGAACATTCCATTTAAAGGGATCAATCATTGTCCTCCATTTTCGATCGTTTGGATCAGGTTTCTTGAGTACGACGGTCGAAAACTCCCAGAAAAATGGATAAGCAAAGTCGCAGACTCGAGTTCTCTCGGCTTGGATCGAAATCGGCGCGGCCACAATATCGCACTCCTGTAACGAATAGATTGCGCTGCAATCAACATAGATCTGTAATGATAGATTTTTAACTCTTCCACATGATACCTTTTTAGACTCAGTCAAACTGTAAGCATTTTTTCAGACGACAAATTAAATGCGATTAGTTTAGACGTTTAACTTTCTTCTAGACGACAAAATTTTAGAATCAAAGGCATTTGCTACTCATAATTTAAATGTTTCTCAAATGACAAGATTTGTTCACCTTTTTACTCTTTCTCTAAACAAAAAAAAAAGTCCAAATTAAAAGCATTTAAGGCATTTGCAGATGTTAAATTTGGCGTAAATGAAGAGATTTGTCTTAGAAAGAAAATGAAACATTATGGAAAAAAAAATGTTAGTTGACAGCATTTTCTCACTTTCCCACTATGTTTTCTAGAGCCTTCTTCCTAAGAACCAAATGAGCAATCAAAGCTACTGCTACACTTTTTTTTCCAAATCATGGGTCCTGCGTGGCTCAGTAGTAAAGTTTATGACTCGTATCCTGGGGGTCCCGGGTTTGAAATTCACTGAAAGCATTAGGTTTCAGTGGGAGTGTCCTTGGGCTTCAGAGCCCTAGTCTTGTACTGGTAAAATCTGGGATATAAATGAATATGTGAGCTATCGCCGTGATGTAACTGAAATAGTGTTGAAAACGGCCTAAAACACCTTTCAATCAATTTATCAAATCACTTTAATCCCCTTTCGTACAACAAATGAACCGGCTGATACATTATTAGTTGTACGGTCAGGTGGCAGGGGACTTGGAAACTTGTTCACGCCTGTAGCGAATCATGTCGCCACCTCCTGCCACCTGACCGTACAACGAATTTACTATACTGCAAAGTTTTACCATTCAAACGTGTATTCAGCGAAATTTCCCCGTTTTATGTTCTCACAAACTGAGCATGCTGACGACATAGTATTTCCCTTCTGAGTGCCCCAGTTCAATGAAAACTGACGTCACTGAGAACTGACGTCACCTTGGTAAAACGTGCAGTTTGGTGCATAAACTTAATGATGTCACTGCGATAGACATTCAGTGTATTTTTATTCAAACATGGATTTAAACAACTTTAAGGTAATTAAATATCTATGTTAATGATTTGTTGGCAAAAGTATACGACCATTAGTTGTCTCAAACGACCATTAAGTTATCCTTTAAACGTTACAATGTATGAGTTTCGACTTCATAATTTGCTTACCTGACGATGGCTCGTTTTATCCCAGTATAGTTGTTTTAGAATGACAACAAATGATAATACATGTAACTTTATTTATTTATTTAAAAAAATCAGTTCTTTCCGTTTGAATGACAACTATCAGTGGCAACTAGTAATTATATGGTGCAGGCTACTCAGTATGCAGTATGTTTGTCTTGTGGGCGGCTCGTATCGGTCGAGGCCGCCATTCTGAATGTTGTGTTGAAAGTGTAGTCATGTATACGGGGCTCCCAAAAGGGAAAGTGCTTTTACGTGGATTTTACCAGTGTAATTGACTGTATGCACGGGGCATATTATCCAATCAGATCGCGAGAAATTTCTTTGCAGTATAATAAATTACTTTCTCACATCTTAAGGGTCCATCGTGTTTATATCATAGGTGTCATGATATATACAGAGGATAAGCAACTGTAGTTTTGTGATGAAATTCCAAAGTGAATGTGTTGCTGGCTGCTTAGAAAAACGGTTTGGAAGGAGGCAAAAGTATGTGATTTCGTCCATGAAATGCTGAGGGTCAAAGGTACAATGTATCAGAAAGTATTCATACGTAAGAAAAAATAAAAATTAGTGATAAAAAGAAAAACTGGAAAAAAACGAAAAAAAGGGATATAGGCCTCGGGAAATGGATACAAAAAAAATAAAGAAAAGTAAAACAAAAATAGAAAAGAAAAGCAAGAAAAAAAAAAAAATAAGAATTACAAAAATAATAACAAAAGAATTGGATTCGTAGAAAAATGGGAATATCTTGACTTCATACAAAAACTAAAATACCTTAATCATTTCTGTTAATTTTGCTCTTCTGTGATAGATTTCAAATGATAATTTTCTCGAAATATTCCTGTCACTTACCTCCCTTTGCAGTTGACCTATCAGCCCGTTAAAGGTCAAGTTTTCGACATTTTCAATGCCTCCCCACTTCTGGTCTTTGGGCTCAGATAAGTTGTACCTGTAAATAGTTGAACTTTAACCTTAATGCGATCGACATCACGTGAAGTACTTTATCAAACAAAAAAAAAAAACCATGTTAGACTCGTTTATTCTGAAAGAATTTGCAGATAACCGGGTAAATGTGACTCGGATGATGGGTTTTGTCTTTGAAAGGGTGGAAAACGTTTTGGGAAAAGGAGAAAATGCTGGTACCAGCATTTTCTCCTGTTTCCCAAAATGTTTTCAAAAGCCTCATTTCTAAAAATCGTTAAAATTCGGGAAAAGGGTTATATCCGGTACCAAACAGTTTGGTGTTTTAACGAGCGTTTTTTTCTACATGATTTGTTATCTCAGTCATCCTTATCATTTCTGTCATCTATATTATATCCTATCCCAAATTATCATCATCATCATCATCATCATCAACAACAACAACAACATCATCATCAGCTCCACTAGCTTCGGTATTTTTAACACCTGATTTTAGAGGATTTATGTATCCACACTGTCAAGACAACAAAAAGCCGTTTCAATCAAGAGAACACATGTGTTATTGACATGAAATGCCATTTTTTATCTTGCACTCGAAGACCTTGCAACTTAGACGCCATCGATCAACTTGTTAATGGCATTGAATTCTGAATCCCCAGAATAACTTGAAAACTGTCAATTCTTGAACGCAACCCCTTTATTTCCCAATTCGGATGTCGCTCAAATCTTGTCGTCTGATAAAGCGTTCAGTGAGAAATCTACAAGGGTTTGTGACATTGTGTTAGATTAATTGTAATCATAGAATGTTAACTTTGTCTTCCTCGATGATCATGACATTATTCATAACCGTTAAAATTATTTGCATTTATTTTATGCTTTTCGGTAGTTTATCGAGAAATCAAGGTTAAATATTGTTCGATATTTCATGGTTACGACCAGTGAAAAATACCAATTTTATTTTCTAACTCTTCAATTGAAGGCGGGAACAGTAGTACCCGTGCACTAGTTCCCTAGGTAAACAGCGTGTGCCATTCAACCAGATAGAAATATGACGTAATTAATCCTACATTTCTTGCGCTTTACGTAATATTGTAATGCGTTGTTATGCGGAGGGGGGTATGCCACGGGGAATTAACGAAAACAACTGTACTGGATTTTAATGTAGGTCTCCCCCCCTCCCCCCCCCCAAAAAAAAAAGTTTGTTTTTTTTTTCAGTGAAAGATCGACATTATATCATCTCGTAAAAGTCATCGGTAATATTTTCAAAAATAAATAAAATAAAATAAAAATATCCTTTTTATCTTCAACTCTTTACTAAACAACAATAGTATACTCGTAGACAGGTCCGAATTTAAAGCACTTGCTGACGTCAAATTAAGTGTGACTCAAAAGATTCGATTTCTCTCTGATAAGTCGGAAAACATTTTGGAAAAAGGAGAAAATGCTGGTAACCAGCATTTTCTCCTTTTCCAGATACGTTTTCAAAAGTACGATTTCCTCGGGTTCTTAAAATCCGGGATTGTGTGGTATAGGGTTGAGAGATTTTGCAGACAGTGTAGAAAAAGATTGCACAGAACGCTCAGTCTGATCTGAGATCAACCCTGTCCGATTGCTTTGGTGAAATTATTGCAAAAGTATCATTGAAGTAGTAACAAATATCTTGTATTCTATTACGACTGACATATCTGTTACAATCGTTGAACAATTCCAGTGTTAACTGAGAGTTCAAACAGACAGGAAACGAATCCGGGGGTTATCATCTTTCACCGTTTAAGTTAAAGGTTGAATGAACGATCGATCGATTCATTGAAAACTGGTTGCCAGACGCTCGGAGGGTAGTTCGATTGCTTTAACTGTTTCAATCAAAGCACTGAAAGTACTGAAAGACTAGCGAATGTGAAATAAGCGGCCTTGGTAAAGATAAGATTTAACGATTACGACCCCTAACTTATCGGTAAATATCGTGTAACATCGACGTTTTCGTAAAGGCTTTTCGGCCAATCTCGGCAGCTTCCGCCTTTTAATATGAGAGTTAGGGGCCGTAGACCTTAAAATTAATGGACGCATTCGTAGCTAGACGAGATCTACAACATTCGCGAAAAACACGAGGACGAAAATGTTGCGTTGGGATAAGTAAACATGAGCCTGATTTGCACAGGTTACCGACTAAACTGACATATAAGCAAACTTTTGTATATTATGACATCTTGTTCAGTCTATGATTTTGTAAGTAGACGTCATTCAAATTAGAGTAGTAGAGATTTTGTGGCTCATGTCAACACTGTCATACTACAAGAATTATGGCCTCTGGGTTTTTTGTTTATATTTGATTCTAGGTCACTCTAAATGGCAATAGACTAGCGATCGCTAGTATTAAGGATAGGGCACCCTAATGGGATACGTGTAACATCGCCTTTCATCGCCGAAAAAGATACGGATTCGGCTAAGACTCTGGTAATTTGTAATCGATCGGCCGATAGACGCTGCTTCCCAGCATCGATTCCGGATTACCCGAGTCTTAGCCGAATCCGTACGATTTTGGTGATGAAAGGCGATGTTACACGAATCCCATTAGGATGCCCTATCCTTAAAAGCCCTGACACCGTAGTTTCAAGGCTTACTCCTCTTTATTTTCATGGTATCTTTTTGGTAGACCACAAGAGTAGCATCGAAATAAGCAGACAATGTATTGCCAGTTGAATTTCCTGATGGGGAAAAATTCCTTAACGAGGGTCGAACTGATGCCGATAATATTTATTTCTATCCCATCGCTTATCTTTTAACCCAAAGAGTCCCATGTTTTGACGACCCTAAAGCAGGAGGCTTTTAAAACGTTGTGGGAAAAGTTGAAAATGTCGGTAATCAACATTTTTTTCAATATCACACAATACTTGCTACCGTAACAAAGACAGATGATTTGATAAAAGCCCAATTTTATCCTTAACCACACAATCCCGAATTTTAACAAACCAAAGGAAAAGAATTTTGAAAACACTAAGAGAAAAGGATAATGTGCTGATAAACAGTATTTTCTCCCTTTTCCACAATGCTGTCTTTCCATTTCAAAAACAATTTTCACCTCTTAGGTCACATTTTTACTTTATAATCTGCAACTGCTTTGAATTCAGAAAAATTGTTAAGCTTTGTCGTTTATTAAAGAGTTAATGTACCAGCTGGTCGTCAAGAAAACAAATTAACAAGACAATAACTTTGTTTTATTATTTCCACGCCATATATATAAATTCGACCTCTGTCGACGACTAAAAAAAAACAGGCCGCTGAAAATTAAAAAGTTTTTTTGTCCTAAATATTTGAATAAACAAACGGATGGTATAGATCCAAGATCACAGAATGTGCAGTCTGATCTTGCATCAATATCATCTTCAAAAGCCTGTGTGTTTGTCTATGCCGCTGACATGTTAAGCTAAAAAAAGACATGATTGGCTTGGCCAAAATGTTGCGCTGAGAATGGCTACAGAAACACTATGAAAGCATAAATAGGTGCACTGACCGGCCTTTCATAAATGAAATATATCTGAAACTGCCGTCAATCACTAGAACAAACAATTTTAAGATAACTTACGTGAAATTCAGAGTATTGGCCAGCTCGTCCAATAAATCGATACAAAATCCATAAAAACGTGTCGTTCCATTTTTAGTTTCTTTCATAACAAAGGGCTTGTACTGAAATCAAAGTTGAAAATTACTTTGTTATGTAAATCAATGACTAACCACATAAAATAGACCAGAAAAGGTTTGGTACGTTTGTATTTTAATTCTTTCAGCGCAAAATACAGTCAACTATGTATTAAGTAAGCACCAATGTGTCAGCATCATTGCAGTCATATCACGGCGATAGCCCACATACTCATGTATGTTCTTGGTATTACCAGTACCAGCAAGGGCTCTTAAGTGTCTTGTCCACATTCAGGGCTACTATTTTTCGGCATAGCTGAATGCGCTGGCTTTTGACCTACTTCTTGGTACTGATACAGAATGAATAGGTGGTAATTTGCGATTGGTAAAAAATGTGCACATGTTTATTCGGCGGGTCCCTGCCGACATATTTGCTCGCACATTAATGAAACCACTATAAACAAGCATTGCTACCGCTAACCGATACCCCGAGGTCTTGATTCATACCAAAGCAAACTAATTTAGTAGAGAATGATTCTTTTCTTGTGCTATTTGGAAATTTGATGTTTTTATTAAGCGTTACCTTATAACCCAATACTACTGCTCAACAAAATAAAAAAAAAAAAAAAAAATAGTGAAGAAAACGAGGCAGCTACGCTTGTGGTTACTTTTCATTATTTTACTTCATATTTAGGCACAAAAGAGTTTTAATATTCATATTCCAGTACCTCTTACGCCGTATATCTTTTTTTAAAGATATTTCTTCTTACAGATATACAGATATGTGAAAGAGATTATTTTTTATCAGATGAAAAAAATTGACGCTCGTCTGTATGCAAATCAGTTGTAGACAACAAAGTATCTCTGACCCAATTAAAACATTGTAGCATAAGGAGAATACTTTGGAAACCATGAAGTTTTTTCTCACATTGGTTTTATCGAGGTCGATAAAACCGGGAATTCTGTGATAAAGTGTTAAAAGGTAGCCTTTTAAAGAGAGCAAAATGCTTGTCGATTTCCTTTTCCTTCTTATATCAAACTCTCAAAAAGAAAATAAAAGAAAAAGAAAAAAGGAACCGGTGAGTTTTATTTGGTCAATTTAAAAAATAAAAAAAGAAATCCAGATTTTCAATGTTTATGGTTTGCTTCTTTCCTCTATGGATCACTGACACAATTAATAAACAGTACTTTACTGCAGTAACAATTCTAGAAATCTATATTTATTATTCATTACTATTGAAAGGTCCTGTATTCCTTTATACAAAATAAAAAATATCTGTCGTCTGGTGAAGAAATAAATGCGATTAATTGTGTAGAAAAATGAAAAATTGGTATTTGTCTAATTACTTGTTCATTTTCTTAATTATGTTTGAATATGGCTGTATGAGAACTGTTCGTTAATTGAATGTCAATAGTTGTTTTGTATGTCCAACATGACGGAAATAAACCGAGTATTACAGGGGAAGAGCAAATATCAATATCCTTTGGTGTATGACAAACGGGTAATATTTCTGATTTCAATTTCCTGTACTTTGCAACAATTTCTCAAAGAAACAAGAGCACCGCATGTGGGTGTCAACGCTCGGCTGCAGTTGCCTGATATTATAAAATGTCAAAGTTTTTGAAAATCCAAAGTTGAAAGAAAGGGTGTAACTGTGTCAAAATATTTTTGGTAATTACCTATTCCTGTTGTATGGGTTCCCATTTTGATAGTTAACAACTAGTTCAAGTTTCAGTTAAACATCTTCAATGTTTTTGCACGACGAAGAAGACAACGACGCAGACAACGCCAGTGCTATAACAATGCAATGACATTTTCTTCGAAAATAGCCGAACTTTCAATGGTAGAACCTCTATTTACGTTCTAAGTGTTACAATGATCTTCACCATGTCAATGGCTGAAGAAATCTATATGACGTAGATATGGATATGACATAGATATAGATCATCCTCGGAACCCAGGTTTGAAGCATTACGTTACTCTCCATGCATCACCCCTGGGAACATTGACTAGCAAATCGTCGTTTCTTATGAATATTCATATGGTCGGGAAGTAGCCTAATAGCCAATCGATAGATCGATAACATAATAATACTCTCTTGTATAGAGGATAATATCATTTCTTCCGTTATTAGAAATAACCGAGGTTGTCAACAAATATGGCGGCCGTCGGCGTGCTTGTCTCCTGTGAGATATGCCATTCTGCAGTACAGGAACGACACTATCGGTCTTTGTGTACGGTTTTAACTGACAGTATTTCGGTGTTACGCCGAAAATCTCTTTTAAACGCTTCTCGATTGTGGTGTTGATTGGCGCCGTTATATTTAAAGTATCGCTAAGCTTGATTTGCAACGAATGATGTGATTGGATATCGACAAGTAAAAAATAGAAATGAGGGCGTATTTGTGATTAAAAAAATTTACATTTTCTCAAAGAAAATCTGAGATCACCAATGAAAATGCTTCATGAATAATTCATGAGAACGAGGAAACGCCAGTGAAATAACCCAGGGACGATTACAGAATGAATCGAAACTGGGTCACCAGGATGAGATATAGATATACTGTATTAAGTATACATTTGAGCAATACTCTGGCAAAAGGGGTTTAATGTATCACCTGGATGGAATGTACCAAGCAAGTCGTCATATAATTATGGATCCATAAAATCCATTTTGTCTAAAAACCGGCGGATTCATGAGGAAGACTGTTCCTTTGAAAGGCAGAAAATTGACTAATATCGAAAAGTTTCGACCTAGGTCAGCCTGCGCGGACTCCGCAGGCTGAAATGTTTCAATCCTTTTCGCAAATGCATCAAGTCCCCTTTTCACAGGGCATGGCTCATTTGTATTGTAATACAAATGTAGTTTCATACCCGTGGTCATGTGACATTTACAATTGTAACATTCATAGAAATAAACTAAATATTTGTCTAAGATTCCATGTGAAATATTGAAAAACAGAAAGCGATAGTGAACATACAAGAGTGCTAAAACCCAATTGATATGCTAGATTTGTAGCGCACTTGGGGAGTTGGTCGCTGAGCATGAGAGAAATTTATTAATTAATTGACTCTTGGATTGTTTTATCTCGATATGCCGATGTTGCCATGCTGAATTCTGAATGCATGCAGTAGATTGTGATATCTGAGAGTTTATGAAAAGTAATGGGTAAACGGGACAAATTCATTGCACGTTAATGTCTCCAACGGAGAATACTGCACATTTGAGAAATATAGGATCTGACATGGGTTTGCGTTTGAGATATATAAGATCTGACATGAGTTGGTGTTTGAGATAAAATTCTATCAAACGAGTCTAGGGAAAATGTTATTAAGCGAGCCTTTGGCGAGCTTAATATCATTTTTTCTTGACGAGTTTGATAAAATTTTATCTCAAACGCAAACGAATGCCAGATTATTTTTATCATATAATGATCTTCCATAAATTATAGATCAGAAGATGCAAAACCATCTATAAATGCATGCATGGTAATATCAATTAAACCCATTCACTCCTATGAAATACGTACAAAATGACGTCAAAAAATGACATCACACAATTGTGATATCACATGTGTATAAGATTCGTGATTGGTATATTGCACTGAAAACAAGGGAGATCATGTGATAAAAGCAAACGTTACCTCTAGAGTTGAAATCTGGAATGATCTTTGGTTGTAACCGTACTTCGTGTTGGGAAACAGTTCCGCATACACAACCACGTGACCCCCGGTCTCTATGTAGCCGACCGATGTGAACTCTCGCTGTGAAGCCTTTTCCCACAGTAATGTATCGATCTTATAGCCTTTACAAGCGGAGGATTTGTCCCAGGCGGCGGCTTTCTGTGGACAATATCATTCATTAATATAAGCCATGCTCTATGAAAATGCGGTGTTTAATGCATATGCAAAAAGTATCGACCTAGGTCAGCCTTTGCAGTCCGCGCAGGCTGACCTCTGTTGAAAAATGTTTACAATGAGTAAATTTTCTGCATGTCCAAAGTCATTTTACCTCAGGAATCAGTCGTTTGTTAGACAAAATGGATTTTCTGGATCCATAATTATGTAATAAACCGTTTACTAGAGCATGGCTAATATATAAATACGATAATCTACAATGCCGAAATAGAGATGTACAAGCGGTAACTGAATACGGAATATGAACAAGGAATACTGTATTTGGACAGGGGGTCGTCTCAAAAGCTACGAGACTATCTATAAAGGTGAATCCGCCACTAGAAATATTCGCTGACCATTGTGATTTATACCGGATTTGTTAAATGCACTTAAACAGAAGAAGCCAAACATACTACTTGCATGTGCACAATATTAATTCTTAATCAATCGAAAAAAGTCCCTAAAAATATTGCCACACGTGCATGTGCAAGGACATGCTCTGTGAACAGGAAGCTAAATGCATCTTTAAAAGTATCGGCCCAGGTCAGCCTGCGCAGTTCGCGCAGGCTGACCTCGGCCGAAACCTTTTCCTATAAGTCAATTTTCTGCATGTCAATGGGCCAGTCTACCTCATGATTCAGTCAGTTGTTTAGCAAAATCGATGTCATGGTTGCATAATTATATGACGACCTGCTCGGTATAATGCATCACGGAGATGCATTAAACGCCCATTTGAAAGAGAACTGCTCATTTATGGAATACAAACAGATAAAAAGGAAGAAAGATAATTAGCTTACATCTTGTATGGCCTCAATTAGCCGTTCCTCAAGGGTACCATTGCTTTCGCTTCCTTTTATCTCATCGAGCTGCAAGCTGTACAGTATCTCATCCAGCACTTTGTCAAACACCTGGTTAAACAGCAAGATGATTGTATATTCTTTTAAACAGCAAATTAAAATATAGCTGAAATATTGCTTTCAAAAGGCAGTAAACATTATGGGAAAGGGTGGGAAATTTTAGTTTTCATGTTTCTTGCGTTTAAAGCCCCCCTTCCCCGGCGCCATGACTTTAAGGGCCTTTTCGTCAAGGTTTGTATAATCAGGTATTTTTGTGACGATAGGCAGAGATAGGCCCCCCGGATCATAAAAGATTCTTCCTGCATCCCAATGTGGTAATACCCTTAAGTTGACCTTATTGTCGTTAAGTAAGATCTTTGAAACGTGTTTAGTTAAAACCGATATCTTTACATCTGTTCTTGAACAAGCTATTGTGCTTTCATGGACGGTATAGATCAAGATCAGACTGCACATATCGTGCAGTCTAATCTTGGATCTATACCTTCTGCGTCTTTAGTCAAGCCTGTAAGATATTTAAAAATAGTTCTAGGTGGGTCCTGTACTTTACCGACAAAGCCACAGGGCTTGATACATAGGTACAATACTGGTACAAAAAGGTTATAAGATCAAGTAGTCCTCTCAGCCTGGACCCAATCAGCCCATTGTAAGTTTATAGCATGTGCTTCAACTATTACCATATTTGTATTTTGTATGTAGAATCAAATTAGAAGCGAAAAAAGAAATCATTCCAGTGGAACGTTTTTAACCAAACCTAATGAATATCAACAAATATTTTAGTATCATTAAATCCTTTTGAAATCGTTTATGTATAATGAAAAAGCAACCAACCTCACTTCCAGCGCCATTAGCTTCAGGTATTGCTATGATAACGACATTATCTAGGTCACTTGCGCATGCTTTAAGGGCACGTGACACTCCTCGACTATGTCCATAAACGGCTACCAACCATTGGGAAAACTGTTTCAACAGGGTCCGGGATAGCGTGGTATCGAAAGCGTTTGCCTGCAAAAAGTTATTTCGTTAATCATTTTTTTTACATCTTTTTCTCGATAGTTATTACAAACTCAAAAATTTACTTTATTACAAGTTGAAGTTTTTAAGTGCATTTTGTAAAAACAAATCCTTTCTCCCAAGGAGGAAATGGATAATGCAGAAGACATTTTGCATTTTAGCTCTTATCCTACTAAATAGGTTACAAAAAACTTTCAGGCTGCATGATTGTAAAAACCCGAATAATGTTATTTGAAACTTTTGTTTTGGAGAAAAATATCTCCTAAACGGACCGTGTAGATCAAAGATCAGACTGCACGTTCTGTTTTCTAAGAAGACTTTACATGATATCGGCCGTTCAAAACCAGTTTTGATCAAGGTTAGACCGTATAAATTGTGCAGAATGATAGTGACCTTTCAAGATTTCTTCAAATATTCTTTTAAGAAAGAACCTTTAAGATTTCAACAATTCTATTACCTTTACACAGGGAAAATGTTAGTAGAAAAATATCTACGTCATTATTTAATTCTTAATGATAATTTAAATAAACATTTCAACCCATTAGTTAAACAACGATTGCAATTTCAAATATCTATAAGCAAGAAAAATCCAATCTAATCGGGCTTTGCAAATCTAATATCAAATTGTACGTTCTGTGCAGCCTGATCTTGATCTACACCGTCCGTAGAATTATTCCAAGCCGTGCTTAGCAGCCGAGCAGTAAAGATACCAAAGATAAATCGTAAAAGATAAGAACTTCTTTCCCCATACCGTTCTAAATACTCTGCGCGCACAATGAAAGCGGCACAAAACCAGGAAATTCGCATAACTTCCTTGTCTCAGTGTTTCCTCGTAGACATTTAGAATGACATTATGTAAGTCAGAAATAAGGTCCACGTTGAAGATAACAAACAGGATTCCTTGCTTGGACAACATGTCAACCACCTGGTCTAGTTCTCTCTCTGAAATAAATAATATTTATCTAGGATAAGTGTTTTCTTCGAAATTGATTTCACCGAGTGAACATCATCGGTAATACTTTCACGAGTGGCGCAGCCACTCGTGAAAACATTACCGGTAATGTTCACCTCATGAAATAAAGTTCAATCTTTCAGTAAAATATACAAATATTATATCTATTTCATGATTCTAACCCTTTTTTTGTTGGGACTTTCATCAAAATCCAGAACAGTTGTTTTCGGTAATTCCCCGTGGCGTACCCCTTTCCCCCCCCCCCCCCCCCGTAACAACACATTACAATATTACGAAAAGCGCAAGAAATGTAGGGTAAATGCACGTGATTTACGCCATATTTCCGTCTGGTTGAATGGCATGCACTGTTTTCGTAGGTAACAAGTGCGCGGGAACCACTGTTTTCGCCTTCAATTGAAGAGTTATGGAAGTATTTACGGTAAATTTCACTGGTCGTAAGCATGAATTATCAAATCTTTCAATCCACCATTGTTTCCTTACAAACTACCGAAGAGCATGAAATGAAACAAACTGTCTTCATTACTTTATTGACACATTATTTTGCGATTGGATTAATATTGACTCTTAGCAAGTTACTTGTTAAACAAAGCCATCAAGTTGAAAATCTGCTGTTTGCGCAGAAAACCAGCTGTTTGATCTGTATGTAGGAGCTAATTCGGCCTTTACCCAGAACATTAATTGCTGTTAGGCTTGCATGCAAAAAGTCATTACTATATGAACTCGACTATAAGACACGTTTAAATTTGAGACGGCGTCTTATGGGCGAATGCGTCTTTTAATCGAATATCTACCGGAAATCCTCTGAGATAGAGAGACAATTTCACATGGAAAAAAATCAAATAAAAGTCGGAGAATACAGCCATGACTTTTATGGCTTTTAAGGCTTTTACAGACGCTTGTAGCCGTGTCTGACCATCTACTTGCTTAAGCCATATACGTTGATATCATTTATACGTTGATATTGTTATAACTGATAATAAAACCGCTATAAAAAGCTACTACAATTCATTTAACTTTTTTTTTATTATTAATATCAGTCGACTTGGAAATATTCATAATTACAAACATAAGATGAAATGCCGCAATAGTTACAAATCCTTTACCAAATAATCATGAGTTTTAATTATCCTACAGATGAAGGCTATTGAAAACATTGTGAGAAATGATAAATTGCTGGTTGTCAGCATTTTCCCTTTGTCATTTTCCACTTCACCTTTATCCCACAACGTTTTCAACAAGTTCAAGTGCTCCATTTTATCAACATTAGTTTAAAAATATTTATTTAACATCGATTGAGAAACAAGTTCTTACAACTTATACTAATCTCTCTCGATTCTGCTTCCTTGGAATTACACCAGTACTCGCGCCGAATGTGTGGCCCAATGAAATTTCCCAAAGTTGACACCCGCTGCCGGGTCTCGAACTCTGGCTTTGTCTGCGCATGTCATATTCTTCGAAGATTCGACCTGTCTGCTATGACGCATCACCCATCCCCCAATACCTGGGAAAAGTAGGGCTTATACCGAATCTATTCGCCTATATTACCCAAGCATGCATAGGTTACATGCTAGCCGATCATAGCTGAATGAATCGCATCAGGTAGCGTTTTACTGAGTACTCGTAAACGTTTATTTCATTTTGAAATTCAAAGTAACGGTTGTCGTTTTGAAAAGTAGTCCGGCTCTGTACCCAGAATGCCCAAATTAGATAGATGTGTATTTGTAGAATGCCATCTAGCGGGAGATAATGCAAACTCGGGACCTTTTGGTTACTAGGCCGACGCTCTACCTCATAACTACAGACATTAACATTCAGTTTGTTGTCCGCAAATGCTCTGAATTTAGAAGAGTATAAAACTTTTCCAACTGGTAAACTAGCAAATATTTTGCAATTATATTTTAACCCCCATCCTGATTAACAAGTTAAATGAAATTTTCAAGCCGATAGTGAAAATCTGAATCATCTATTTCTAATTTTTTTGAGGAAGGAGGAAAAATCTCCCTATCGGACAGTGTAGATCCAAGATCAGACTGCACGTTCTGTGCAGTCTGATCTTGATCTACACTGTCCGCAAAAGGTCAGTGAGTCGCGATAAGCAGCCCAAGGAACAAATACAATTGAATATGTTTACAATCTGGGAAACTTGAAAATATTTGAGAACAATGACTTCCCTGTAAGTCCATTAGTGTCAGACTCAAGTGAAAACAGTTTCCTTTATGAAAACGAATTTGACGCATCGCCAACAACAAAAACTCGATTTCTTTTTGTGTGTAATGATTCGATTAACGACAATAGCTTAAAGTAAACGTATTTGCTTAAACTGGCATATCTTTGGGAACAATATGAAGCTGCATTTTATCTGTTAGCTGTTTAAACATGCATTCATTATTCGAACCAACGTGCCTAGCCCTGGTAGCTCAGTCCGTAGTGTACAAGACTTGAGAACAGGGGGTCGCTGGTTGAACCCACGGCTCGGTCAATTTCTTCCCGAGGTTTTTTAATAGTCATTGCGACAGGATTCATCCCTGTCTCACCCCAAACCATTGTTTCGATGTGGTAATAAGGGAAAGCAGCCAGTGGCTTGAATAGAATACTTTGCGGAGTACTGATGAAAGAAACTCAGGGGAGCATGGATAGGTGCATGGATAGGATATAACTGAAATAATGTTGAAAACGACGTTAAACACCAAACAATCAATCGATCAATCAATCGAACCAATGTACAAGAATCGTTAGTTTCATCATTATTGTTCCACAAAGAAAACGCAGGGTTTTAATTAATGAGCCAAGCTCTGGCAAATGGGGGCTTAAAGCATCTCCGCGATGTATTATACCAAGTAAGACATCACATAATTATGGATCCATAAAAAATCGATTTGTCAAACAACCGACTAAATCATGAGGTAGACTGTCCTTTGACATACAGAAAAATTGACCGACAGCGAAAAGATTCGGCCCGGGTCAGCCTGCGCGGACTGCGCAGGCTGACTTGGGTTGAAACTTTTCGCAGATGCATTAAGCCCCCTTTTCACACAGCATGGTTGATTTGTTCTGTAACCGAAGTTGACTTTTCTAATTCCTAGAGCGGCTTTCACGACTGTAGTTGCTTTTGAGGTCAGTGAAAATCAAGATCGGACTGCACAAAACGTTCAGCCATCTATTTCATCAGCACTGTTCATCATACTGATATACTGCTACCAAATCCTGGCAATGAAATGCTAATTATTTTGATCATTTTGTTGGACTTAATCCATATCTTTTTAATCAAGTTAAATGAAACTTTCCAGCCAATGGTAAAAAAGATAAACAACTATTACAATTTCAAAGTTATTAATGGTGGGAAAAAAACCTCTCCTCATCGGACAGTGCAGATCCAAGATCAGACTGCATGTTCTGTGCAGTCTGATCTTGATCTACACTGACTTTAAAAGCGTCTTGAGTCGAGCATAACAGACTAGGGCTTAATATGGCAATTGTGTGACTTGACAGTGTAACGATTAATGCGTTCGTACCAAATGTATAAACAACGATTAATTCTTTATTACGAAATGTATACACTTAACGTCTTCCTAGACCACTGAAACTCATGGGCATTTGGACTAATGTAATAGGTTTGACTAAACAAGTGAACGGTATAGATTCAAAATCAGAATCTACGTTCTGTGCAGTCTGATCTTGATCGGTGCCATTGGCATGAACCCCTGTTTTCACCATTGACGTTAAAATGTTTTTTTTTTTTGTGAAGGGTTTGAGAGGTACGGACAATCAATATTTGTCATTAAAAGGTCATTTGGCTAGAACCACTGATTTGAATAGATCGTAAATTACTGCATTCGTGACCCTCGTCACTGTCCGTTGTCTGCGCATGTCATGTTCTTCGACGATTAGACCTGTCTACTATGACGCATCACTATCCTATACTATAAATATTAATACGCGATGCGTAACAAAAAATCTGCCGCTAAGAAAGTAGCAAGCGAAAAATGGCCAGTAATAAAAGGTATGTGGAAAAATCAAGCCCATTTATCGCTTCAAATTTTCTAGAAATATAATAATTTTACATGGCAAAATACTATTTTAGAAAAGTACTTTTGTTTACTGCAAATCTTTGCATTTGGTTTCGAAATATAAACATGGGGAAAACCGGGATTTCTGCAATAGACTTTGACAACAAAAATAACATTCCTAATATGCTGGTGGTTATACCGGGGCTGTTTTTCAAGCTTATAGGTGCTATGTTTATAAATGACTGGTGCCTAGGTTACGTGCTAGTTAACCATGGCGAAATGAATCGTACCAAATAGCGTTTTATTTAGTAAACGTTTATTTATATTTTGAAATTCGAAGTAACGGTTGCCGTTTAGAAAAAGTAGTTCGGTTCTGTTCCCAGAATGCCAAAATCAGATAGGTATGTATTTGAAAAATGCCACACAGCGGAAGATAATGCGTCACTAGCACAGGCTGTATCAGAACTTTAGCAAACTGTATAGATCAAAATCAGACTGCAAGATAAAGAGTCTCCCTGAGATTTGAAGAGTGGACTGTAGTCTGTATTGACTGCCATTCGAAGAGGTCGACTTAACATATGAGCCGTCGCCATCACCACCCCCCTCCTGGATAATTAATATTTGAAACTTGACGACTTACGTGTAGCGTTTTCATGGATTATAACCAAAGCGGACCAGTGAAGTAACTCTACAATCTGGGTGATGGCCCGGGGTGCTGTTATCGTTATAGAATCATTCGTTCTCTCTTGGCTGAAATGACAGCAAGACAACTAAGCAAAAATCAGATTCAGATCGGTTTGCTAAACGAGAGCGAAAACAAAATTAAATTTTTAACTGCAAGCTGAAATTTTAAGCTCAATATTCAATTTAAGTATAATAGAAAAGCCATGCTCTGGCAAAAAGGCAGCTCAATGCATTTCCTTGATGCATCGTACCTAGAAAGTCATCACATAATCGACTGAATCGTAAGTAAGAATAGTCCTCTTTGGCAGAAAACAGAAAATTGACCAATAGCAAAAAGTTTCGGAATGTAGAAATGTTGAAATAGACATAATTCTCAGCTAAACATTGTTGCTTGATATTTCTTTTTTTTTACATACCGGCATGGTAGCTAGTATATATTCACATGTTCAATATATTAATGTCGAGTTTAATAGAAAGAAAAAAAAAAAAATACAATTAACGTGAATTGAAATTTTATCGTTTACGATGGAAGAAAGTGTGGCAGTAAAGGCCCGTCTACACTAGCAAACTTTTGTTTGCAAAAACCATGTTTGCTGATGTTTGCAAACAAGGGTTTGCTAGTCTAGACCAGTCAGCAAACACAAGCAAACATCACCAAACAGTGTGTTCATTTTTGTTTGCTCTGTTTGGTGATGTTTGGTGGTGTCTCAGTGTATTGACCACGCAGAAGCTGTCTTTTTATCATGTGATTGATGCATTACACGATCTTCAAACATCACAAAACGTGTTTGCCGTTATTCATTGTAGTGTAGAGAGCCTACAAACAAAAGTTTGTTGGCGTTTGCAAACAAAAGTTTGCCAGTGTAGACGGGTCTATGGTTGAACATACTGAAGGAAAACAAGCAATTTTGGCTTTGGTCCCACAGCGTTTTCAAAATAATTTTTTCCTCTGGGTCAACACAAAACACTGGACCGTTTGGTAAAGGGTTGAACACACAAACAAAAACGAACACAGAACAGACATGTATTACCCTTCGATGGAGGAGGTGTTGATATCTAACAAACAGTAGGGATCGTCATACTGTAAGGACACGACCTTCTCATCCCCACACAGGTCTTTATTTTCTAGATATATCGGACTGGATTGCTCTGTCTGTAATGTACGTTGAAGGATTTCAAGTGATATTGTGGTTATTTCATCATACAATAATGCAAATATATAATTAAGGTCGATTTTAGGCAGATATAGAAATATCTTTGAAACCTCAGATTTAATATTGTACTATCTGCATGTTCGTTTCACATGTTATGAATAAGAACTTTTCACAAATTTGAGCTGTGCTGTCTGAAAATGAGGTTCAATGCATCTCGGCGATGCATCTTACCAAGGAAGTCATCTCTTTTTATGGATCCATAAAATCTATTTTATCCAACAACCGACTGAATCATGAGGTGGACTTGTCCTTTGACATTCATAAAATTGACGAATAGCAAAAAGTTTCAAACCAGGTCAGCCTGCGCGGACTGCGCAGGCTGACCTTGGTTGATACTTTTTGCAGACGCATTAAACCACCTTCTCACAGAGCATGACTTCTTTGCATTGGTCGTTATATTTTCTGCTATTATAAACGGAAAATGTAACAGACATCATCAGAGACCTCCCTAGGCGATCTGTCAAAAGACTGAAAGAAAGAAAGAATTTTTATTTCTTGATGGATAAAGGTAGATGTGGTCAAATAAGGAATACTGGAAATGGCTAGTCAGACATTGTTTCCTTTGTGTTGTTAATAGAAGTGGGCTCAAGACCATAATTACATTTTACATTATCTTCTATTTTCCGTCATCAGTACCTCAGGTACTTCAACACATCCCTACAACTCCACATAGGAACAGTATAAAGTAAAAAACATCGTTATGAGAACTGTTTAAATCAGTAAAAGAGCAAAGTGATCCGTGTTCATTTCTCTTGTAAACATGATATTTTGATATATCAACACTGTTTGTTAGGTTCTTTTTTTTTTTGTCCTAAATAATAGTTTGAAAATATAAAATTCTCTTTTTTGTAAACGTCTTTCAAGCAAAGCTTAAGTATGTGTATACTTTAAACTGTTCTCTTTTCAATACCAGTGGGATTTCCCTGGAAATGAAGTAGCGACTTGAGTTGGATTAACGTATATTAAAAGTTGCTAAACCTGATTAGATTTGGAAAATCGGTACTGATGATCTTTCCAACAAAGTGCAAAACGGTCACGTTTAAAGAAATACTGTATTGGTGGGTCTAGAAGACCGAGTTTCGCATGTACTTAAAACACGCTTTTGATTTTACGCTATAAAACTAAATTTAGAATGCGTGCGCATCTATAGAGTACGTTGTTCTGGTTACGGTCAGGTCGACAGCAGTGAGCAGATTTCTATACTACTCACACTTTGATAGGGATTATTTTGATATTTCAATATGCGTATATGTTGCAAAAATACTTTTTTGCCAAAAAAATATTCATTTCCTCAGATTGATTATTTCATCAGTGTGGCAATGCTTAATATTGAAAACCCATACATGATGCATGCCACTCGTACATATCGGCTGAATCTAAGATGGTGATCCCTAGCAAATTTTGAGTAGTATGTTAAAATCCGGTACAAAAGTCACAAAGTACAATGTTCCGTGATACTGTTTGAATAAATCTGAACTGACTTCCTACTCAAACCTTAAAGATACTGGATATAGGATCTGGCATGACTTGTAATTTGAGATAAAATTTCATTAAATGAGTCTACAAAAAATGTTATTAAGCGAGCCTTTGGCGCGCTTAATAACATTTTTTTTTAACGAGTTTATTAAAATTTTATCTCAATAGCCAACGATATTCAGATTTTTTTTACCACATAACTGTATCTCAAGAATTATAGATCATGGCGTATTAAAACATAGGACTACATGTGCATGTGTATAGAAAATTACATAAAGCCTGTTTGTTTCTTTGACAGGTTTATATACATCACACCAAAAAATAGTTCCAAAGAAACTTGCATATAAAGGTTTTGTTTTACATTTAAAGATACTAAATGTTGCTGCTTTGTCACGATCATCAGTTTTGACTGTCAATTTCACACAGGAATCTTGGTCGGGAATGTTTTATAAATGAGGCGTATAATTACAGCACGTTAACCAAATACGACACTGTATTCTTATCTCACACGTGTGTAAGACAAGAAAATTCGAAATGGCTGTCTTACATTAAATACAAGGAGAGTTATGTGATAAAAACTTATCTGCGTTGTAGTTTTCTTTCAAGCCACCTGCAAACTTTGGCAATTACACTGCCGAGGTTTAGATTAAAACATCTTGCCATATATGCATACAAGAAATCTTACAATTTGAAATACATGTACATGGCAGAAGGATCTGGCCATAAGTATCATTCCCCATTCCATATTCATGTTTGGTAAATTATCAGCCTTGTCTTGTAGTTTAAAACAATGAGAAGGCCAAAAATCGTTATATGTAGTTAAGAAAAGGATACGTTTGTATTTTTCATTGAGAAAATGTAGAAGTAAGACAAGTCTTGAATAGATAGTGAGAGGTATTATCCTAACCTGCCCGACCGTTTAGTAAATTCCCTAGCACTAATACCTGTTTCAAATTTCCGATTATAATTATCATGGATTACCAGATCCAACGAATGAAAGAAAAGCACTAAATGGTAATTCTAATGACGGAGCGGAAAATAATGAAGTTTCTTGTTGTGAAATGGGCAACTGCCGTGACCTTGGGCATGTAGGATGACTGGTACTTGCCTCTGTTTGAAAGGGGTTTTTCTCGCCCCATTTTACGATGACTTTGTTCCTCGTTTCCAGTACACCACCAAGTTGTAACAAATGTAGATCGTAATCAAAGAGCAACACGAAGTCTATCTCGTCTCGCTGGTCCAGTAGTTGTACTGCAAAGGAAAACAAATTCTTAGATAAGCTCAGGTCATTTTCAGAAAAAAGGGGGCCATTGGCCCTAAAGCACTCACCTGAATCATCCAGGATTCATAAAGCTGAAGAGATCCTGGTTGTGATGATGTAAAACACATGAGTTAGTGACATACTTTTTGACCCGACATGATCCCATTTTTAACATGTCTGATCTATCATCAACAAAAACATTCTGACCAATTTACATAAGTATCTGACAGGAAAAAAGTCTTTTTTTTTTTTTTCTTTTTCTTTTTCTTTTTTTTTTTTTTTTTTTTTCTAGAGATTTGTCCCAGTAAACTAGTTTTTACCTAACATGACCCAATTTTGACCTTGCCCGAGATATTTTCGAGACAAACACTCTGATCAATTTTCACGAGTTAAGGGCCGAAAATGTGGCCTCTAGAGTTCACACAAGTTTTTTTTTTCCAAAGATTAGGCCTAGTGAACAATTCTTTGACCCGAAATCACCAGATTTCGAGCTTGTCCCAGAAATTATCAAGACAAACACTCTGACCACTTTTCATGAGCATAGGGCTGAAATTGTGGCCTCTAGACTGCAAACAATGTTTTCCAAAATTTGGCCCGGTGACCTAGTTTTTGACCAGACAGCAACCAGTTTCAAACCTGTCCAAAATATTATCAAGACAAACACTCAGACCAATTTTCATGAGCATAGGGCTGAAAATTTGGCCTCTAGAGTGCACACAAGGTCATTGTTGACGCTAAGACGACGGACGACGCACGACGTTCGACGGACGAAGCATGATCCCAAAAGCTTACCTTGAGCACTTTGTGCTCAGATGAGCTAAAAAAAGTTCGGAAAACCTCCAAAATACACATTTCTGAAAAAAATGTGATTATGTGGAAGACGTTTTGCATACCAGCATGCACATAGATACAACAGGTCCATACTGGCCTGCAACACGCGAAAAAGGGCATTCGGACATAAGCGTAAAGAGTCGTTCTCGATTAGCTTGCACAGTCCACGCAGACTAATCCGAAACGACACTTTCCGTTCTTTTGTAATCTTTTTTTTGCGCAAGTCTTCTATAGGACAAATTCTAATTTAGTCGTAAACTGCCTTCTCGGATCAGCCTGCGCGGACTGCGCAGGCTGATCCGAGAAGACACTTTACGCAAATGTCCGAATGCCCCTTTTTGCGTGTTGCAGGCCATTATGCAAGTAGATGCAAGTAGACACTTATTTGTCAGAGCATGACATAGTAAAACTTAGTACATAGATGCGTTAATACTTCAGTAAACCCTACTCAAAGAGGACGGGCTGCATTTTAGTTGGCAAATGTCGTTTGCAAGACGTTTCTTTTCAACTGTAAGATTGATATCTTCTTCTTCTTCTCTTTCTTCTTCTTGATCATCATCATCATCATCAGCCTCTTCTTCTTCTTCTTTTCTTTTTTTTAATGCACACGTTCAGTAATATGCATCCATTAAAATGAAGTAGACGCCTTGATTATCTCACTGTAAAATTTTCTTTTTTTTACTCTTCAAGCTTCTTTTTCTTCATCATAATCATCATCATCATCATCATATTCTTCTTCTTCTTCTTCTCTTCTTTTTTTTTTTTTTTTTTTTTTTAATGCACACGTTCAGTAATATGCATCCATTAAAATGAAGTAGAGACCTTGATTTATCTCACTGTAAAGTTTATTTTTTCTACTCTTCAAGCATCTTTTTATTTACAGCAGTAGCCTATAACATAAACGTTCGCGAATAAATATTTGAACAGTTCTGGGCACAACTTTCTAATCCAATCAACTACCTGCACCCGCAATAAAACGTTATCCTGTTAGCAATCAATATTCAATAACTTTGTATTCTATCAAGTTACAAAAAGGTAATCCCAATATGAAATGACGTCATTGATGAATTATTTATGGTATCATCTCGGTTTATTTCATTTTTACGTGTTTCCATGCATTATCATGCTTTTGTACTTTCGCTCTTGACCAAACAAAATCCGGAGCCATTTTCGATCCGCGACTCACTGACCTTTTGCGGACAGTGTAGATCAAGATCAGGCTACACAGAACGTGCAGTCTGATCTTGGATCTACACTGTCCGATAAGGAGATATCTTTCTCCCAAAATATACCTTTGAAACAGCAAAATTTGGGTTTTTACAATCGGCTTGAAAGTTTCGTGTTAGTTTTTTTGAAGGATAAGCGTTAATAAGTAGGCTCTCGGTAAAAGGTCTTCTAGGGAAAAGGAGACAATTTCTTGTAACCAGCATTTTTTCTTCTTTGATCTTGTGACGTTTTCTAAGCATTTCAGCCACATTTGTACATAGGGGTACCTAGTCCATGATACGAGTGAGAAAAGTAGTCAGTTGTGTCAGTACTGGTGTGAGAAAGCCAGGAAACACACACGTAGGTGCACTGACCGCCGTGATATGACCTATAAGCTGTTGAAACTGCGTTAACGACGTTTCGTCGGGTTGTCAGCGCGCAACATTTTTGCGCATGTCTCTTCGCTTCTCTGTTTTCTAGCGCGTAACTTTGTCTGATTTTAGTACTATTATTGGACTACTGATTTTTGCTGCAAGACGTGGAGAAAGTAGTGGTAGATACATTTTTCTTTTTTTTAAGATCAGTTTATGAAGGTGTAAATCATTCCTAAACAGCGAAAACGGAACATGTATATTTGTCGGACATTACTTATCCGGATAGTAAGTTTAGTGTGGTAAAAAGAGAAAATTACAAGTATTTTCTCCTTTTTACCGTTTTCTAACCTTCTTTCCTGGGTATTGATAGAAATCAGGATCGTTTGATTCATTTTGCTATAAGGTTCGTAAGTAATCTATGCCTTTGAGTAATTCTGGACAGTTCTACTTGTATTGTTCTTCCATTCTCCCATCTATTAAAATATACCACATGTATTTGGTATTAACCCTTTCCTAAATGAATTAAATTGGAACTTCAAAATTGAAAGAAGCTGTAGACAATAAGTTAAACAAGGTTTAAATGAGATTAAAAGAACCGTTTGTGCAGAAAAGGTTGTGGGGAAAGAAACAATAATTGCTTGTAATGAATAATTACCCCTTTTACCAAAATGTTTTCCAAAGCCGTCCCATACCAATGTTAAATCGAGACTATATCAAGGAAAGGGTGGACAGAGTACAATCTTTATTGTGAAAAAAACATGATTTAGTGCTAGAAATAATACCTCTTACTAAGTAATTTGAAATCTTGGGTGTTTTGTGTCACTTTCTTTGTTCCAAGGGAGGTAATTGAGTTCGAATATTGGGAAAAGTAGCCTGGCAACCTATCCTTTTTTTTTTTTTTTTTTTTGCATTTTTTGATAAAGGATATAATCATGTATATTTCTGAGAAAAATGAGAAAAATCTTTGCGCTAGATTTTTTTGAGGGTCAAAGAATGTCCTGATTTTCTGTGATAAAATAAGCAATTTTGTTGGCTAAGGGTTTTATTGAAACATAGATAGCGTATCATTAATTTGAAATTTCTGTTAATTTCTCATCAAAGTCAGAGGATCCATTGTTTCACTATCAATTTAAAACGCAGAGAACATGATTTGACTGAAATTACAGATCTTAATAACAAAATTCTGACGTATGCTGCAATAATTGGGTTTTTGTGTAATTTGAAAAAAAAGGTTATGTTCTTCGTGGGCTCAGAACTTTTTGGTTCATCAGGCAACGTCTGATTATCTCTTCGCATATTGAAAGAACATACTTTGAAGTGTTTCTGTGTCAAATTTCACGAATTTCTCTGCGCTAGAAATAACTCGCTGAAACGCCTTTAAGATTATCTAAAAAGTAACGTTTGAATTGCCTCGTCCAGATCATTTATGAAATAGCATTAAATCATTTCATGCTTTTCAGTAGTTTACCTAGAAATAACGGTGGAATATTATTTGATATTTTATAGTTACGACCTGTGAAAAATACCGATTTTATTTTCTAACTCTTCAGTTGAAGGTGGAAACAGTAGTTCCCGCGCACTAGTTACCTAGGTAAACAGCGCGTGCCATTCAAAGTCATGGAAATATGACGTAATATTTACCCTTTATTTCTCGCGCTTTACGTAATATTATAATGCGTTGTTATGCAGAGGGGGTACGCCACGGGGAATGACCGAAAACAACTGTTCTGGATTTCGATGTAAGCCCCCCACCCCACCCCAAAATAAAAAGGGGTTAGAACCATGAAACAAATCGAACAAAGATCGAAATTTATTGAATCGAGTGAACATCATCGGTAATGTCTCCATGCGCCACTCGTGAAAATATTACATATTATGATGTTCACTCGATGAAATAAATTTCGATCTATCACCGAAATAAACAAATATCCTGTATTTAGCCTTGTCTTGCTATGTCCATGTTATTAATTAAATAAAACTGTATACCCTTTATCATTTATAAAACAACAGACTATTTATAAATAGCATTTGAATAGCCTTGTCCATCTTCGCAAGCCAAGGATACTAACTCCACTTTGTTCGTTACGTACCCTTGGCCGCTCGCCTCTTTAAAAATCGAAACTCCCGCTGCGCCACCTATCGAATATCACGAGTTGCGTAACCTTTGCTGATGTTATTTCTGACCAATCAAAATGCTTGTAATAAAATTTGTTAGGCATTGCATCAAAACAAGACGAACAGACATACGATGATTCGCAATCATTTGGCTGTGGAACCCGTCCTAATATTTCACATAATTGATCGTAAACTATAAAAAAAAAAACTCATTAAATATCGATCGTCTACTCTTTTTTGGCAAATTTTCGTCACAAACACAACTTTCGTTTTTGACGGGCGCCGCCATTATTGTTTTCTGTTTTGCGAAAGATTTCTTGTTACGGATGGTTTGATTGGACGCGATGGGTTTTGATCGCATCCAATGAAATGGCGCAGCGGCAGCTTCGATTTTTAAAGAGGCGAGCGGCCAAGGGTACTACCTTAGTATCCTTGGCTTGCGAAGATGAGCCTTGTCCAGCTTTGCCAATGTCATTTATTAAACAGGAATTGAATAGCTCAGTTGAAAAGATCATTTATGAAACGACAGAAGATTTATAAATAGCATTTGAAAAGCCATGTCCAACCTTGCCCACGACATTTATTAAACAGGAATTGAATAGTCTTGTTCATTCAGATCGCTTATAAAACAATAACCTTGGCCAGCCTTGCCCATGTCGTTTACATTTTAGTAGCCTTTCTTGCTTTGTCCAGATGATTAACTAGACAGCACATTGATAGCTTTGTCGAGATCATTTATAAAACAGAATTTGAATAGCTCAGTCAAGATCATTGATAAAACAGCAGTTGAATAGCCTTGTCAAGATCATCTATAAAACAGCATTTGAATAGCCCAGTCAAGATTGTTTATAAAACAGCATTTAAATAATCAAGTCAAGATCGTTTATAAAACAGGATTTGAATAACCTAGTCAAGATCATCTATAAAACAACATTTGAATAGCCTTGTCAAGATCACCTATAAAACAGCCTTTGAATAGCCTTGTCAAGATCATTTATAAAAAAGCGTTTGAATAGCCTTGTCAAGATCATTTATAAAAAAGCGTTTGAATAGCCTTGTCAAGATCATTTATAAAAAAGCGTTTGAATAGCCTTGTCAAGATCATTTATAAAATAGCCTTTGAATAGCCCTGTCAGAACATTGTTAAAAAGCTGTTGTATACCCTTGTTAAGATCATTTTTAAACAGCATCTAAAGAGTCTTTATAAGATTATTTATAACACGCTGATTCATTTGCAAAAAATAAAATGTAATAGTATTGTTAAGATCTTTTATTTAGTACCCAACAGGTGAACTTCAAAAAAGATAGAGGATTTTTTTTTTTGTGAATGATAGAACTTTATTCATCAAGTAAATATTACTGATGATGTTCACGAGATCAAATAAAATTCAAACTTTCAATAGAAAAAATAAAAATAAAATATTCTATTCATTTCATGTTTCTTCCCCTTTTTTTGTAAGGATTTTCATCACAGTCCACTACAGTCGTTTTCGGTAATTCCCCATGGCGTACCTCCCCCCTCAAGGTAGGGTAAATGCGCCTGAATTATGTCATATTTCCTCTGGTTGAGTGGCAGGCAATGTTTGCCTAGGTAGCTAATGCGCGGGAACTACTAACTACTGTTTCCGCCGTCAATTGAAGAGTTACGGAAACATTTACAGTAAATTTCACTGGTCGTAACCATGAATTATTAACCCCATAAACCATCCTTATTTCCCGATAAATGACCTGAAAGCATGAAATACATGATTCTGATTTTTTAAAAGAGGGTTTACTACATTTGCAAAAAGAAATTTAAAGCAGGCTAACCTGGGTCGGCACTTTTTGCTCTTGGTCACTTTTCAGTTGGTTGTTAGACAAGATATATTGGATTGATCCATAACTATTTGATGACTTGCTTGCACGAGGTTGCATTGAACTCTATTTTCCCATAGCACCGCTCAAATAAAATTTAAATTAAAGCCGTATCGTTGTTTTTCATCCTACTAATCCGTTTTTGACGAACTAATTTCAAGCAGATCATTAACGGTAGATCTAAGATCAGACTAAATGTATTGTGCAGTCTGGTCGACATCTACGCCGTCCGCATCTAAAACTGCCCCAGCATAGACAAGAAATATCTTTAAAAAAGGTAGACGGCGTAAGAGATACTAGAATATGAATATTGAAACTCTTTTTTGGTTCAATATGGAGTAAAGTAATGAAAAACCTCGCGAACAATCGCCTCTTTTTCCTTGCCATTTTCCATTTTATTGAAAAGTAGTAGATCTACTGGGCGTTTTTGGTGACGATTATGAAATATGAAATTTCCGCAAAGAACAAGAAAAGGGTCATTCTTTATTACACCAGTTTGCTATGATATGAATCAAGGCCCCTGGGTATCGATCAGGGGTAGCAACGCTTGTAAATACTGGTTTTCATACATGTGCGACCGAATATGGCAGAAGTGGCCCGCCGAATAAACATGCGCACATTTTTAACCATTGGCAAATTACCATCTATTCATTCTTTATCGGTACCAAGAAGTAGGTCAAAAGTCAGCGCATTCAACTACGCCGGAAAAAGAGTGAAATTGATTTATGAACATGTTGGCACTATTTGTGATCTCCAGAGGATCTTAGCTTGTTACCCATCATCCCGCTGAATAAGTGAAATGACACTTTTTAACCGATTGTAAAAACCCAAATTTTGCTATTTGAAATGTAATGGGGGGGGGGGGGGATATGTCCTGATCGGACAGTGTAGATCACAGATCAGACTGCACCTTCTGTGCAGTCTGATCTTGATATACACTGCCCGCAAAAGGTCATTGAGTCGCTTAGTAGCCTAAGGGTAAATGATTAATATTTCATCAGATTGAATTACATTTCCTTTACATTGTGATGGGTACATTAACACGGGGGGGGGGGAAGAAATGAGCTATGCTCTTTGAAAAGGGGTCTTAATGCACATTTAAAAACAAAAAAAATGTTGATCCAGGTCAGCTTGCACCGTCCGTGCATGCTAACCTGTGCTTAATATTTTTGTTATTGGTAAATTTTCTGCATGTCAAAGGACCAGTATACCTCGTGATTCAGTCGGGTTGTTAGATGAAATGGAGTCTATGGATCCATAATTACCTAATGACTTGTTTGGTATATATCACCTCGGATATGCCGCTTGCCAGGGCGTCGCCCAAATGTATGTGTAAAGTATGCTGTACATCATATTTGAGCCATGCTCTGTGAAAAGGGGCCTTGATCCATCTGCGAAAATTATCGACCCAGATCAGCCTGTGCAGTCCGCGCGGGGTGACCTGGGACGAAACTTTCCGCTATTGGTCAATGTTCTGTATGTCCAAGGACCAGTCTATCTCATGATTAAGTCGGTTCTTTAAAAAACGTGGATATTATGGATCCAGAAGTATGTGATAGCTTGCTTGGTACCATGGATCACGGAGATGCATTAACTCTTAGGCTGCTAAGCGCGACCTTTTGCGGACAGTGTAGATCAAGATCAGACTGCACAGAACGTGCAGTCTGATCTTGGGTCTACACTGTCCGATAAGGAGATTTTTTTCTCCAAGAAATAAGTTTGAAATAGCAACATTCGGCTTTTGACTATCGGCTTGAAAGTTTCATCTAACTATATATGCATGATTGCACAAGTAATTCAATCCGCTACAAGTAAATGCTTTCAGCTCTGTTTACTAGCCCACTCAGGAGGGACTATTCTCTTCATTCATCACACCATTTTCAAATGCTTTAGTCTGTGCAGGAGTCAAAAAAACGATTGCTTGATTGAAACGATTGGTAGATGAATTAGATTTATTCAACTGGCAAGAAAACAACACAATATTTCCGTTTCACGGCTATTATCTCCCGCTTGGTATCATTTTTTCAAGTGTATGCCTATTTAATTGGGTACAGAACCGCATGCAGTGAGTTTCAATGAAATAAACGTTTAGTTAAACATACATCTTTACTCGTTTTCATCCAGTTTTTTTAAACGTTTTTTACTTTATTTTATGAAACTATAATCAGTCTTGTATCTTCATGCCAAATATAGCTCCTGATGGTTGCATGGTTGCACAGATTACAGCAGATAGAAAGGGCATTTCATTCTATTGCGGCTAGCCGTAGTCATAACAATCACACTTTTCGGTTTAAATCGAAGACAAATCCCTACAGTTTCATAACCCCGTGCACCTTATATTGATTTTTTATCTACGTTTACACAGCTGACTAGACTATAACACCGTCGAGTTTTAACAATGTTTATTTACTCTCTGGCTGTAAAGATGTCTCTTTAAATAACGCTAGCTGGTGCGATTCATTCAGCCATGGTTAGCTAGAAACTTATCTATACACAAGTCATTTATAGACAGAGTTCCTATAGGGCTGAGAAGTAGTCCCGGTATAAGCCCAGCATGGTGGAAACATTTTTTGTTGTTGTTGTTGCTGTTGTTAGATTCTGTGAAAAAACATGCTTAAAACCTGCTTAAATTCCTGTTTTCCCTATATCTGTATTTAGAAACTGTATGCAAAGATTTGCAGTAATCAATGGGTTTTCTTTTTAGTTATTTCTCCCTTGTGAAATTACTATACCCTGAAGAAATTTGGTGCGAAAAACAGGCTTGATTTCTCCACAGGCGTATTATTAATAGCTATTTTCCACTTGCTACTTTTTTGCGGCAGAGACTTGAGTTATGCACACCGTGTATTAATATATATCATGTACATGGTAGTGATGCGTCGCAACAGACAGGTCAATCTTCGAAGATTATGACATGCGCAGACAAGGTTTTCATGATTGCTATTGACCAAACTGTCTCAAGAAAACGTGAACCGATGTAGATCCACTATCAGGCAGCTTAGTACATATAGTTTTACTTTCATCTATACATCCATGTAAGGTATATGGGATATATGTTTCGGTGAAAAATCGAAATTTATTTAATCGAGTGAACATCATCAGTAGTATTTTCACGAGTCGCGCAGCCACGAGTGAAAATATTAACGATGATTTTCAAAAGATGAAAAAAAAATCGATCTTTCACCGAAAAAAAAAGCAAACATTCCATTTATTTCATGCTTTAAACATCTTTTTTGTTAGGACTTTCGTCAAAATCCAGTACAGTTGTTTTCGGCAATTCCCCGTGGCGTACCCCCTCCATTACAATATTACGTAAAGCGCGAGAAATGTGGGGTAAATTACGTCATATTTCCTTCTGGTTGAATGGCAAACGCTGTTGACCTGTGTAACTAGTGTGTGGGAACTACTGTTTCCGCCTTCGATTGAGGAATTAGAAAATGTGTAATCGTTTTTGTTTTTTTTTTCCACTGATCGTAACCATGAAATATCAAACCATAATCCACCATTACTTTTCGATAAATTACGGAAAAGCATGAAATTAATCCATATTCACCAGTAATTTGAAATACTGTTCCGATTCCAAGTTCAAAACTTACAATCTGATTTGCCGTAACGTTCTGTTGCAGCCGAGATATATAGGATCTGACATGAGTTGGCGTTGAGATAAAATTTTATTAAACGAGTCTCGGAAAAATGTTATTAAGCGAGCCTTTGGCGAGCTTAATAACATTTTTTCTTGACGAGTTTAATAAAATTTTTATCTCATGCGCCAACGAATGTCAGATTCTTTTTATCACATGACAATATTTCACAAATCATAGATTAGAAGATGCAAAACCATCTATAGATGCACACGCGGTAATATCCATAAAACCCATTCACTTCTATGAATTAGTGTACAAAATGACGTCAAAAATGACGTCACTCAATTGTGATATCAAACGTGTATAAGATAAGAAAATTCGTAATGGGTATATTACACTGAAAACAAGGGAGGTTATGTGATAAATTCTGTTCGACTAGCTCTCGAAATTTACCTTTAAAATCGATGCCTGCTAAATGAGTTTTCTAACGCTGCCATCAGAATCCTTACAATTAAAAGATGATTGACCTTAAAAATTAGCCATGCGGAAAGTATCGACCAAGGTCAGTCTGTGCAGTCCGCGCAGGCTGACCTGGGCCGAAACTTTTTTTTTTTTATTCGTCAGTTACCTGTATGTCCAAGGACCAGTCTACCCATAATTAAGTCGGTTGTTAAGAAAGTGGCTATTATGGATCCATAATTATGTAATGACTTGACTTGACATCACGAAGATGCATTTAGTCCCCTTTTGCCTGAGTATGGCTAAAATAATTGAGAAAAATGAAATAATGATTATATCTTGTATATGATAGTTAGTTTCAACATATTTTATTCAACAGTATGAGATACAAGTTGACAAAGAAGGCAATACAGTCATATGACAAATAGACCGAAGAAAAGGATAAGACCGGAAGCTTAAGCTTGTTAAGTTCTTCTCCAACTTTCGGTTAACGGTTATTACATGATCATATCATTACTAATTACTGACAATGAAAGTTAATTTTATAGAAAAAGTAGCGCAAAAATTACATAAAATTAGAAGGGTGTGGAGTGTTATTGGTGAAGATTTCAATTGAAGACACACCTATTTAATGGTTGTAGAAACCTCCAGCTTGACCATTACAACTGATTAAACAAGTGGTTGCTTACACTTAGGCAACCACAATGGTATAAGGATGTTAGCGTAACGTGCTCAAAGGGTCCAAACAATAATTCAAGTTTCAGTTTAAAAGAATAGGAAATGAAATAGTGGTTTGGATATATACAATAGTTCGGGTATATCATCAACTATTACCAAGAAAACATAGGAACTAGACACTATTTGGCAAATCTTCTACTATCACAGATACAGATTTGCACGGCAGCAAATATTCTTTGGTTATCAAAGAACTTAGGATTTTAATTCCCCAAATAATATGATTTGGAGTCTTAATCTTGTTATACCGTTTATACTTAAGCTAAGACTAATTCTTTGGTAATTATAAAAAGGACATTCTAAAAAAGAAGTGTTTAGTCGGTCACCACTCTGTAGATGTGGTGCGGTTGAAATGATAGTTTGAAGCGGTTGGCCAGGTTACGCCCATTTCACCTATGTTCTGATCAGTACAAAATGAAACAAAAGGACACATGTAGTTGTATATTGTATGATCATCTTTTTGCCAGATAACAAATTTTAAACTTTTCAATGATGAAAACAGTTGCATGCGACAAATCAAATGTGACTGACTAAGTGATGGGATTTGTCTTTTAAGGAATGGAAAAAAACATTTTGGGGAAGATAGAAGGAATAGAAAATCACAAGGGGCTTTCTTCAATTAAAACCGGAAATGACAACAGCGATTTCCTTGAAGGCCTCCAAACCATGAATGTTTTTTCTATCGATCGTAATCTATGTAATCTTGCAGCCATCAGGGGCAGCATTGGTTATGAAGATGCAAGAATTTGTAATGTTATAATATTATATAATATAAATACAATATATATATACCGGTATATTATGATATTACTATTATTATTTCATTAAATAAGGATGAAATGGTATAAAAACTGCCTGAAAACGAGTAGAGATGTATCGTTAAAGTTTTTTTTTTTCAGACTTTTTTTGTCAACTATCGCAGGGGAACCCATATAATATAGGCAGGTAACCTAGAAATATTATTGATACAATTGTGCCCCTTTTTCGACTTAGAATTTCATTAAATGGTATTTTCAGTCGAGCGTTGCTATCCGCACATGATACTCTTGTTTACAAAGCTTTCATAATCATAGCTGTACACTTAAAACCTCATTGAACACAGAATATTTATGTAATGGTAGCTTTCTGATCCAGATTCTGATAATGACTGGACGCAATAAAGCCACTGAAATATAAATACCGTTGGGAATTCATTGCTATTAATCCTTAACTCTTTCCACATAATCCCGAGTTTTAACGAGACTGAGAAAGAAACCTTTTGAAAACATTGTGAAAAAAGGGGTAAATGCTGGTTACCAGCATTTTCTTCTTTTCCCACAATATGTTTTAATTTTTCAGTCACATTTATTTTGTTATCTGCATAATATGCTTTTCATTTGGACAAGGCTAAAATTTTGTTGTATGGTAAATAGTTAACTCTTTACCAGACGACAAAATTTCAGGCTTGTCCAAATTGAAAGTATTTGCAGACGACAATTTCAATGTACCTAAAAGGATGACTTCAGTCTTTTAAATCGTAGAAAATATTGTGGAAAAAGGAGAAAATGCTGGTTACCAGCATTTTCTTCTTTTCCTACAATGTTTTACAAAAGCCTTCTCAGAGCCGTTGGAACTTGGGCTTGCGTGGTAAAGGGTTAACCCATCAAACAAATTGAATGGAATTTTAGCAAGTAATATAAAACCCCGAATATTGCGATATGAGAGTTCTTTTTAATGAAAAAAGTCTCATCATATTGTGCGACGGTGTGACACCAAAATCATACCATAGAATCTGCAGAGTCTGATCTTGATCTGCAACATTAGCAAAAGTTATGGGGTGTATGGAGTTAGATGGGTTTAAACAAACTCCAATAGCAATATGTCTCACATTGATCTGTGGTTATGAGTTAGTAAGCACTTAAGCCGAATTTGTCCTTGAAAAATTGTGGCGAGTAATGAACAAAGATTCGAGTAGTTAAATAGAAATTAAGTGTGCCATGCTTTTGCAAAAGGGGACTTAATGCATCTCCGCCACGCATTTTAACAAGTCAGCCATCACATAAGTATGGATTCATAAAAGCCATTTTATATAACTATCGACTGAGTCGTGAGTTATCACTGGTCCTTTCATATGCATAAAATTGACAAATAGGAGAACAAAAAGTTTCGGACCAGGTGACCTGGGTCGATACTTCAAACTAAAAGCCCTTTATAGACTCATACTCTGCATCTAATATTCATGTATCTACAGGAATACCTCAAGGCAGCGTTTTTTTTTTTTTTTTGCGAAACAAGCTGACTTATGGTCTATTTCTTGATATTCTCGAATAGATAAGTCGTAAATCGCCACTGGTTAAGAATGTGGACATGCAGGCCGCTGCTTGCCTATTATCCTGCAGTCCACTGCTTGCCTATATTATCGGGTCATTTCATGGCACCAACATAAAGGTGTTCATCGATCCGGGGTGTTTACTCCCCCTTCAGAAAATGAATACGATACAGGTAATTCTTTTTTTACACTTATTGGAAATTTCGTTACCCTATAACCCATTACTGTACAGTCTACTTGTATTTTCAGACACACAGTTTTCAGCCGCCAATGCTCATGAACATGTATTACATCCAATGAAAAGCTCTCCAAATCAGTGCCACACAAATACCCTTTTCAGGACTTTCAGCCCTTTGATTTTCATTTTGCGGCGATTGTAAAACCCTGCCAAACGGCAAAACGTTTGACTAGATCAAATTCCTAAGCAACTGCAGACGACAAATAAGATTATGCTACAATGATGATTGTTATTTTAATAGGGTAGAAAACATAGTTGGAAAAGGAGTGTTGCCTACCAGCATTTTCTCCCTTTTCCACAATGTTTTCAAAAGCTTTCTTTCTCTGAATAGTTAAAACATGGGATTGTTTGGTAAAAGACTTACCGCTTGCATATTCAATTCATTATCAAACAGGCTATTGTAGAAATCTAGTTATCTAATGCAAATCCAGGAGGAAAGTATGAAAGAACAGGAAATTGTCTTTGTTTAATGTCTACGGCCCCTAACTGATCGGTAAACATCGACGTTTCGGTAAAGGCTATTCGGCCAATCTCGGCAGCTTCCGTCTTTTAATATGAGAGTTAGGAGCCGTAGACTCACTAACTCATCGGTAAATATCGTGTAATATCGACGTTTTCGTGAAGGCTATTCGGCTAATCTCGGCAGCTTTCGTCTTTTAATATGAGAGTTAGGGGCCGTAGATCTTTAAAAAGAATGGAGACACTAAAGGTAAAGTCGCACTAGCATGTAACGGGCAATTGCTCCTTTTTCTACATTTTTTTTTTTTTTTTTTTCGACATCTTTCCTCTGTAGGGGTGTAAAAAGCCTTAATAGTATGATCATAGAATAACTTTACCAAACAACAAAATTTTAGTCTGGTCAACACTGATAGCATGTGTAAATGACAAATCAATTTTGGCTCTAATGGGTGAATTTTTCTTTGAAAGAAGTCATAAACATTATGGAAAATGGAGAAAATGCTGGTTACCAGCATTTTTCCTTTTCCCACAATGTTTTTTGAAACCCTCGTCTTCACGGTCGTTAAGACTCGAAACTGTTTGATCGAACGTAAATGGTGTTATTTGTACCAACTACAAAAGATAAACAGACAATATGCGCAACAGCAGCTGGGACAAATGCACATGGATATAACACATAATATAACATATAATAAACGTATAACTGTTTTGTTCTCGGCTCGTTTATACCAACCATCCAAAAAGGATACTTCGTCTAATTCAAAAAATTAAACGTTTTCTGCCTTTGATCTTATTCCTATACTTTCTTTGATCTTATTCGTACTCTTACCTAAGAAATAAACATGATTTTTTTTATGATGCGCCGAACCTTTTTGGTTTAGCTTATCAAAATTAGTTTTACTTACAAAAAGAAAAGAGAATTGAGAATTTAAAAAAGGATGCAATTTTGAATGCTTTATGAATATCGCCCCTGATAGGTGAAACCATTAGGGTGCTATAAAAACCCAGTGAATGAACTCTGTGATCAATGACCAGCTCGAATAACTAAAGTGGTAGAGCGTAGGACTTGTTAAGGTCAAGCCCCGGGCTACTTGAGGATGTGGTTTCAAGCCCCACGGCTGGCCATCTAAAATTACTTATAGTCTTTCGGATGAGACATTTAACCTAGGTCCCGTGTGACGGTGCTATACACCGAGCACGATAAAGAACCAGGCGTAACTTAGAATGGGTTTGGTCCAGTATCTTGCACTAACCCCGTTGACAAAACTATTAGTATTATCATGGCGTCGCCCATATGGGTAACCGGTGGCGACGATAAATGAATTAATTAATCTGAGATCAATCCTACTAATCGAACCATAGATATCACAAAAAGAAACATGCCCTAGGCAACAAACTTGGAATAGATGTCCCGACAGTAATTTCATCTAAATAATTCTTTCCTAGTGCTAGATAAGTAGTACTGTGTATAAAATGCCCTTAAACACAAATGTAACTTTCTCTTACTATCATTTACCAAACCACAGCAGTACAAGCAAAATCTGGAAGTAGAATGCGCAGAGCGCATGCGTATCTTGAATATTTTGGTTCCGGTAAAAAACGACTTTTAATCAAATTTCGAAAACAACAATTTCATTGCAAATGCATAGACGTTTTCATTATAATTCAGATTCAAGTAGTCTATTTCTAGATTCAGAAAGTAACGCAATTAGGCCTACTGATTGGCTACACCGAAATGGTTTAGCTAATCAGAAATTGCGTTACTTCGAAATTCAGAAAAATCTTATGAATCATACTAACACTGATGCTGAAAACAGTTATTGTCGGTGAATGCGGGCCTTGGCTGCTCGTTCCGTGTGGTGCGATCCTGATAAATTCCGAGGTGTTACACAAGTGACTTACTTGATCTGTAGATATAATAAATTTCCGCTGTATCTATATAGTTCCATTCCAGTGTTATATTGACAGTTTCGTTTGACATCTGTAGAAGTCTGATGCTTTCTGTGAGAGCGATGTGTGGATCATTCTGCTTAGCAATTACACCTGAAATGTAACGTTTGGTTTAGTTTAAACATATGTTATTGCCATTTTTATAATATTTACATACAAGTTGTTAGATTGATACAAAACAATATAAGGCAAAAGGGTCTGGCCACAAGTTCTCCAACTTAAATTTGGCCATTCCCTACATCCACTAATTTTAGAGTCATCTACGTTACCTACATAAACTTACATCTTTTAAGAGCTTTTTCTTCATTATGACGAGAGAAGACAATTATTTATCACATAACTTCCCTTGTTTTAAATGTATATTCTCACAATAAATTTTCTTATCTTATACACGTTTGATATCACGATTGTGTGACGTCATTTTTGACGTCTATCTGTACGCATTTCATAGCTGAATGGGATTTATGGATGTTACCGCGGGTGCATCTACCGCGGGTGCATCTCGTGAAGAAAAATTGTTATCAAGCTCGCCATAGGCTCGTTTGATAACATTTTCCCCAGACCCGTTTGATAGAATTTTATCTCAACGCCAACTCATGTCAGATCTTATTTGTCCAAGATATGAAGTAGCTTGCATTGGCTATGTTTTTAAAAAAATCAGTTGAAATATATTGGAACGGGCGTTGGACTAACAGTGATAGAGGGTTAGAAAATGGCGATACCATCTCTGTCTCTTTCTCTGTCTTTCTGTCTCTCTGCCGAAGAAAAGTAAATAATTGCCCTTTACACTTTGAACGCCATATGGCTTGCAACACGAGAAAAGGGGCATTTGGACATTTGCGTAAAGTGTCGTCTCGGATCAGCCTGCGCAGTCCGCGCAGGCTAATCCGAGACGGCAATTTACGACTACATTAGATTTTGTGCTATAGTAGACTTGCGCAAAACAGAAAATTACATAAAAACGGAAAGTGTCGTTTCGGATTAGCCTGCGCGGACTGCGCAGGCTGATCTGAGACGACACTTTACGCAAATGTCCGAATGCCCTTTTCGCGTGTTGCAGGCCATATATATTTACACTCGACCTCTCATGACAGCTGAAAAGACAACACACCGAAATTCAGAAATATTTTTATGGTAAAGTCTTCTCTTAACAAGCGGACGGTATAGATTCAAGATCAGACTGCACGTTCTGTGCAGTCTGATCTTGATCTTTGCCGTCTGCAATAGATCCTTCTTTTGCCTATGGCGTTGAAAGGGTTAAATGTAAACGCCCATATATATAATCGATTTCCTTCGTAGCCATTATTTGACGCACGTGACTTATCTTTAGCTAAAGGATACTTAGCGCCAAAGCGTTGCAGAAGCTTCAAGTATGTATAAAGCAGAACAATTAGTGGAAGAATATGTAACGAAGTGCGTACTTCAAACCAAGCAATGTGGAGGTTTCTTGGAAATGGGGACGTGTACTCTGTCTTTGAAAAGAAAGGAAGAACCTTTGTGCAAGTTTCTGAACCCTTTATCAAACAATCACAAGTTTTAACGACCCTGAGCTGGATGAAATAAGAAAACTATGTGGGAAAAGAAGAAAAATGCTTGTTACAAGTATATTCTATATTTCCCACAAAATTTTCATTACTTAAGCCACATGTGATTTGACGTCTGCAAATGTTTTGAATTTGCACAGGTCCTAAAATTCATTAAGTTAAACGGGTTTATTCAAGCTTTTATACCGGAATTAAAATTTGTGCAAAATACCCTTGGATTCTGATGAAAATAGTTTTATTTGTAATCGTAAAGAAACTAGGCGGTTACATGCATTATTAATGAGCAATTTTTGAGTGCTCAGATCACGTGATGGTTGCTATGCAATCGGTAATATTCACCGTCTTTTTTAATGACACCAGATATGACGTCATCGTGCTTATTTGAATATGATCCCATTTAATCGAAGCTTGTTATTGATCAAGTGACATTCCCAAGTGCCATTGCGAAGTTCCGACTGAAATGCGTTTAATTTAGTTGTATCAAAAAGTTATAATTTTGCTTGATGGTAAGAATCTGAATCACCCCCCTTTAATGGGTACCAAGGCAGTTAGAAAAGTGAAATTTGTGGGTGCGATGGGTAACCGTTCGCTTTTGCATAGTTATTAACTTTTTACCCTTTGCCAATACATTAGCTTGATTTCAGGGTTTATACAGAGGAAAGTTTTTAACATTGTGGGGACCAGCATTTCCTCCTTTTGACATCATTTCCTCTACCCTGCTCCAAAATTTAAAGCACATCAGTTAAGCCACATTTAGTTTGCCGTTACAATATTTTTCTTCTAGATATTTTTCCTTCAGAAATCTTCTTTTCTATACAAAATACTGTCTTTACTACGGCACATTACTAAAACAATCACGTCTTATTGCCGTTTAATGGCAAAATTTGTTTAAATGAAGCATTTTCAGACGATGAATTTAGCGTGGTTCAAATAATTCGCTTCGTCTTCGAAGGGGTTGAAAACATAGTGGGAAAAGGAGAAAATGATGTCTACCAGCATTTTCTCCTTTTCCCACTTTGTTTTCAAAAGTCTTCCTCTTCAAGGTTGTGTGGCAAAGGGTTGAAGAGACAAACGTGCTTGTGCTGGAGGGAACTTGAAAAAATCTCTTGTAAAATAAGGATTTTTGACATAAATTAAGGTTTTTGGCTATTGATCTTAAGTTAGCTAGTCAACGGCCGTCAAGAATGAACCAGATCTAAGTGTAAAAAAAAAACAGTGGCCAGATACTGCTCCACAGAAAATAATTCTTTCTGTTAAAAGAAGTAATTGTGTTAAATATGACAATGTTGACATGAACTACAAAATCTCTTCCACTCAAATTTGAACGATGTCTGCTTACAAAGTCATAGACTGAACAAGATGTCATCGAAAAGGCACAAGAAATATGTATTTAAACTAATATAGTAACCTATGAAAATCTCGCTTATCGTTACTTATCCCAACGCAACCTTTTTCATCATCGTGTTTTTCGCGGATGTTATAGGTCTCGTCCAACTACGAGTTGGTCCAGCCGATTAGAGAGCGAAAAAGCACGGAAAGTTGATCAAAATACTGACTAGAAAGTATTAAGATGCCAAGTCATCAAATTGTAATGTTCTTTATTTGCTGTTTTCACCTATACATATATAAACACATCTTGCTTTCCCCCCCCCCCCCCCCTCACTATTTTGACAAGTAAATTGCAACGAGCAGTGGGTAAGGTCACCGGGCAAAACCGGATCAAACTTTACAACCGGACTGGACAGGGCCGAACCGGATTGAACTTAACATTAACAACCGGATTTGACTATTTTTTTTTTTTATCATATTCTATATACTAAACAAGTTTTATATCTTTACCAAGACAGCTTATCATTGGCTAGTCAGTACTTTCAGTACTTTGATTTACAATATAATTAGTTTGAAAAGAAAATGTGACCAAAAGAGATACTGTTGGAGCAGTATTTTGATTTCTTCCACAATGTTTTCGAAATTAGTCTGTTCTAGAACGTCATTGGCAGGATGTCACACTTAACCAAGGGAACGGTATGGATTTTACAAGCAATGTGTATATTCTTTCACCGACAAACATATGAATTCGGCTAAACTTATAAATTCGACGGCTTAAAATATAATCCGCTGAAACTCAGAATAATTTCTATCTTATGAGCCTGACCAAACTAGCGGACAGTATAGATCCAAGATCAGACTGCACGTTCTGTGCAGTCTGATCTTGATCTATGCTGTCCGCAAAAGCCTGTGTTTTCGCCTATAACCATGAAAGGGTCTAATTGACTTTTCAATTAGTCTAATACTGTTAAACAATTGAAAGTTTATTGATTTCAGATTATAACGTTCCTACTTGACCGTGGCACAAAACTGGTGAAATCTAGTATTTGAAAATGATCATTTTCCATGACACTCTTACGAACAAAGAAACAAATGAACAAATGCATAGCTCAAATACAAACTGCATCTGGCGGGATACGAACCCATGGCGGACAAGATCCTCGTTTTCCGAGTTTAAAAGACCAATACCATAACCACTGAGCTAAAGAGATACCTCCCTAACGCAGTTGTTAGGTATTGTATTTAAATCGGGACGAAGCCATGCATGAAGGAGTGGTCTCCCGTAACAACACACTGGGAATTTAACCCTGATCCCGCAAAATAAGTTAAATGAAACTTTCAAGCCGATAGTATAAAACCCGAATGATGCTATTTCAAGTTTATTTTTGGGTGAAAATATCTCGTTATCGGACAGTGCAGATCCAAGATCAGACTGCACGTTCTGTGCAGTCAGATCCTGATCTACACTGTCCACAAAAGGTCATTGAATCGCGCTTAGCAGCTAAAGGGTTAAACCTGGTACAACTCTGGTTTACAATCATACGTAGGACAAATCTTTTTTAATAGAAAAAGGAAAAAGGGACAAAAACGCCTTGCAAGGAGTAGGCCCTTTTCCTACAATGTTTTCACATCAGTTTCTCATTTTGCTATAATGCTTTACAGTTGGTCTGAAATACGAAAGCGGTTGTCTTAAGGAGGCTATGTAGTCAATAACTGACCGGCCGAGCCCCGGTACTCAGTCGGTAGCGTGCAGGACTTGAGAACACGGGGTCCAGGGTTCGATCCCTGGCTACGACCCCCGGCTCGGCCAATTTCTTTCCGAGGATTGATGATAGTCACTGCGACAGGATTCATTCCTCTCCCACCGCTGACCATTGTTTCGACGATGATTATGTGGGAAAGCAGCCAGTGGCTTGGAAAGAAAATTGTGCGGAGTACTGGTAAAAGACTCCAGGAAAGCATAGATAGGTGTAATGGCCGCCGCTATATAACTGAAATAATGTTGAAAACGGCGTAAAACACCATACAATCATACAATCAATCAATAACTGACCGATTCTATTGAGATGGTCATAATGCATCACGCTTACTCTCCTGTGGTCCGGCCGGATGGCTCAATGTTAATGTATCGGACTCATGACCTGGTGGTTGCGAGTTCAATACCCGGTTGAGGCAAACTTTCCTTCCGGCGGTTTTTCGCCTCTCACCTCTGATGTGAGAAAAGTAGTCAGTGACTTGGAAAGAAATTTGTGTCAGTAACGCTGTGAGAAAGCCAGGGAACACATGCTTAGGTGCACTGACCACCGTGATATGACCTCAGCTGTTAAAACGGCGTTAAACTCCAATACCAAAAACAACCAACTTACTCTCCTACAGTGTATTATGCCATGTTTTCTCAGGTTATCATAGTTATCATAGGACCATTATAGTATGTAATATGTCTAAAATCAACAAATTTGTTAATATTGAGAGAGGAGAGAGAGAAACAGAGATGTAATGGAGGGGGGGGGGGGGGAAACAGAGACATTGACACAGAGAGAGAAGGAGGGGGAGGGGAGAAAAGAGAAAGAAATGGGGAAGAGACAGACAGACGGACGGACAAAAAGACAGACAGACGGACGGATAAAAAGACAGATAAGCGAGGAAGGACTGATGGAGAAATGGAGGGACAGAACATGAGGAAAAGAGAAAGGGAGAGGCTAAAAAACACAGAAAGAGACAGACATTCATCACGTAAAAGAACTGCGAACAAGCTCCATGTCCATTAATGTCCATTGATGATGAAAGCCCGTTGGGAGCAACTGATAATATCTTTGTTTATACCCCCACCCCTGGGGGCGTGGGGGGGGGGGGGGGAGGGGGAGATCTTCTGCCGATCACCCCATTCGTTTATTTTGTGATTGATTTTTCAATCTTTTCAGCGTCTTTCACAAAACAAGAAGGGCAAGAACTTTTTGGGACTGCACAGAACATAGTCTACACTGTCCGCTTTGTCGATGAGACGTTCTTGTCTGAAGCAACCTTTAAGTTTCTGTGCTGAAACGTCTGTTTGGTTTATTTGAATATTTAATCTTTACTAAACAACAAATTTTTAGGTACAAAAAATCGAAAGCATCGACGCACGACGGATAGAATGTCTTTTATAATAGGATTTGTCTATGAAAAGAAAGAAAACATTGTTGGAAAAGGAGAATATGCTGGTTACCAGCATTTTCTCCTTTTCCCACAATGTTTTCAAACGCATTTTTTTTCAGGGTCTAAGAATCACTTGAAAGTCTGGTTTAGGGTCAGATTTTAAAATGATAAAATGATTTTATTTCCAGTAATTTCAAAAAATGTAAGTACTTACCTATTTTGATTTCTGAATCGGCACTTGTGAAATAATTCCAACAGAACAAGAAAATTATTACACCATATTTAAACAGAGAACACACCATTATGAAGCTTCAGTTTTTTCTATAATCCATTTATTCTATATTTTATAAATTTTTCATGAATTTTCGTCATTTGAATTTCTTATCTTCTTCCAATATTAATGGCTACATCTGTAACGTTTTGAAAATATGTCTTTAATACTTGAAAATTTTTATCTAATCAAAAAACTTTTTTTTTTTTAACAACTGTTCTTTTGTTTTTTTTTTTATTACATTATGTCCAAAACATTGGCATAACTTTATCCTCGAATAACAAAATAAATTAAAAAAAAACCTTAAAATTAAGCTATCGTCGTTTTGAAACGGTTTCAAACGGTAGCGATTTAAAAGACATATCTTTTATCACATTAGAGTATGGCAACCCATATGGCAACCCAGAATCTGAATATCACGCATACTAGTATTCACTTTTGACAAAGCTAAATTGCTCCTATCAGTTATTTTTAGATGATCCACACACACACAAAAGAAGCCATGCTCAGTCAAAAAGAGCTTTAACACATCGCTGTGATATATTATACCAAGCAAGTAATCATATAGCTATAAATCCATAAAGTCCGTTTTGTCTCACAACCGGCTGAATCCTGGGACAGAACGATCCGTTGACATGCATAAAATTGACCAAAAGAAAAAAGCATTGACCCAGGTCAGCCTGCGCGGAAAGCGCAGGCTGACCTGGGTCGATACTTTTTACAGATACATTAAATTTTACATTTTCACAGCGCATGGCTGAAATAACAATGAACTAATAAATCAAAACTACTTTTCCGTTTCCACTCCAGTCATCAAAATTTAACATCAATATTATTAACCGATTAGAATACGTTTATGTACTTGTCTTAATTTTTTCCACGGTTGAAAAAAAATATATATTTTCTCAATGAAATTAATTACAAGTTTATTTCCAGGTACAGCACGATAATCCGAGAAGTCACTGGGGGAATTAATGTGAAACTGAAAAGAGGATATTGAGCGTTGAGCACCATGTGTTCCCAACCATTGATCACACAGGCACTCGTTATTTCAATGAACTTCCGTCATGCCCTCAATGTCGTTCACTGCTTAGTTCTATTCATATTTACACAAAGATTTTTTTTCGTTTAAACTCCTGAGCCTTATAACCTGCCAAATAGGTTGAAATGAAACTTTCCTGCCGATTGTAAAAAACCCAAGTGTTGCTATTTCAAAGTTATTTTTGGAGGCAAATATCTCTGTATCGGACTGTGTAGATCCAAGATCAGACTGCACTTCCCGTGCAGTCTGATCTTGATCTACACTTTCCGCAAAAGGTCCAGCCTAAGAGTTAAGTTCTTTGTTCAAAGAATTTTCCAACCGTAACTTATGACTAGGCTTATTCATGTATTGTCTATGTACCACTAGTACTTGGCTGCGGAACCGCATTGTTTTACCAGAGGAAACTCTTATCAGAATGATTCTTTTGTACTTCTTATCTCCGCCAAAGTCCGTATTCACAAACTCATCTCAAGAACATTCTTAGTCTTATTCTCGAGAATTTCCCAAATTTAACTGTAAACCAACTTCTGATTTGCATACCAAATGGTTTAGCCAATGAGAAGTTGCGTTACTTTTTAAGTCTAGAATAAGACAAAGAATTTTCTTCAGAACGGTTGATGAATACCGACATACATTTCAGAGTTCTATAGGACAATAGCTATCCTATTAATGGGTTTAATCACCACTGCTAGGCTAGGAATCCACGGCGCCTTGCCAAAGGACACTCCTACCTAAATGTTTCTTCCGTATTTCAAAGGTTCGACTGGACTACTAATCTACGGCGGTTACCTTTCTCTGCATTATTTTCGACTCATTCATACTGACATTATTTTCAGACGACGAATCAAATGTGACTCGAACTAACGTACCCAGCATTTTTCCTTCCTCCCGCCCCTCCCCTCCCCACAATATTTGCAACCATGTAAAGACAAATTCCATCACTTGAGTCACATTTCATATAACGTTTGCAAGTGCTTTCCAATTCGACCGGCCTAAAAATTTTGTAGTATGCTGTGTTAAGTGTTTACCCTTCACTGCACAAATCCAATTCGTAACGGTCCTGAAAAAGTTGGCTTTTGAAAACATTGTTGGAAAAGAAGAAAATGTTGGTAACCAGCATTTTCTCCTTTTCACGCACCTTTTTCAGTCCATTTAAGGCAAAAACTCGCCATTTGAGCCGCGTTCAAAATGTTGTCTGAGAGTGCTTTCAAATTCGACAAGTGTAATATTTTGCCATATGGTAACGAGTAAATTCAACGATTTTTAGATAGGATGGTATCTGTCGTATAAATTATACCCAGAGTGATGTACTGATGTACCAGAAATTGCTCTACTAAAGTTATGTCGAGAAAAAAAATCATTCTTTTCTATGGTAGCATATTTCCGCCACTAGAAACCAGATAACTATCATGATGATTTTGGAAAAATATCGCGATAAATCAAATATTCCTGGAAATTTTATCTAGATAGTGAAAAGTTTTCTGAAAAAAGTATCTGGTGGCATATTTCCGCCACGAGATACGAGATGACTTTTGCGATAGTTTAAGAGAATTATCGCGATAAAACAAACTTTCCTGGAAATATTATCTGATCTGGATAATAAAAAGTTTTACGATAAAAATATCATGATAATTCTCACTGTTATCACGATTTTTTTTACGTTCGTGCCCACATCTGACATTTACGGTATCTATAATTAGATACGGATTCGCAACATCTTCGTCTCCAACCTTATAAATTTTCGTTTTCCCTGAATGTTTCTAAAGTTGTTCGTAAAAGGCATTTTGAGTCGTCTTTGTGTATCAGTTCTTTTAATGTGTTGTCAAAAATTTAGTTATAAAGCTACAATTGTAAATAATTCGAATTTTAAGTTACAGCCATCTTGTAAAGTCAACAACTACCGAGTTCATCCGAATGGTGGATTTTCTATTTATAGATATCGAGAAACGGGTAGAACTATCACGATAATTTAATTTCGAATGTCAGTTTCGTGCACAAAAGAGAAAGTATTTACTGATGAATGTAATATCTTTTTTTAGATATTTTAGATAACAAAGTTTATCGTGATAAGTTCTTCTCAGAAAACCATTCACTATCTAGATAAAATTTCCAGGAAACTTTGATTTATCGCGATAGTTTTCTAAAATTATCATGATAGTTATCTCGTATCTCGTTGCAGAAATATGCCATGATAAAAGTATCACGATAAATTTTGTTATCCAGAAAATGTTACCTTGATCAGTAATTATTTTAACGCAAGATTTCTTATTCGTGCACGAAGCTGACATTAGGGAAAAAAAATATCGTGATAATTCGACCCGTTTCTCGATAGCTATAAATAGAAAATACTCTATTTGGATGAACTCGGTAATTTTTGACTTTACAAAATTCAAATTATTTACAATTGTAGCTTAATTGGTAAATTTTGACTTCACATGAAATAACACGAAGTCTGTTAAACACGACTCGAAATGCTTCTTTCAAACAACATTTAAACTTTTCAGGGAAAACTGTGAATTCATAAGGTCGGAGACGAACATGTTCCGAAATCGTATCTAATTATAGATATCGTGAATGTCAGTTGCGGGCAGTAATGTAACAAAAAAATCTTGATAATAGTGAGAATTATCCCGATATTTTTATCGTGAAACTTTTTTTATTTTCAACATAATATTTCCCGAAGAGTTTGTTTTATCGCGACAGTTCTCCTAAGCTATTGCAATAGTTATCTCGTATCTCGTGGCAAAAATATTCCACCATATTTTTTATCATGTTACGCTTGACCCGTGAATATTGATAATTGATCCATTTAACTCTTTACCTAACAATCCTGTAATTTAACGGTCCTGATGAAGAGGGCTTCTGAAAACATTGTGGGAAAACAAGAAAGCGCGGAAACTGGCTCTGTCTTTTCTCCCCCACGATGTTTTTTTTTTTTCCAATTATTATCATCTAATCACGCACAATTCCATTATATGAACCACATTTGAACCATGTTCTGTGAAAGTTTTTTTTTTTATATACATCTGCAAAAAGTGTTCCTCCATGTCAGCCTGCACGGTCCGAGCAGTCTGACCTGAATCGAAACTCTTTGCTATTGATTAATTTTCTGTATGTCAAAGGACCTCGGGATTCAGGAGACAAAGTTGATTTTATGTTTTCATAGTTATGTGACGACTAGCTTGGTAATATAGATCACGAAGATGCATGTAAACCCCTTTTGCCAAAGCATGACCAATACATTTGAGCCATGCTCTGTGAAAAGGGGGTTTAATGCATCTTCGTGATCCATGGTACCAAGCAAGCCATCACATAATTATGGACCCATAAGAGCCACTTTTTTAAATAACCAACTTAATCATGAGGTAGACTGGTCCTTTGACAAACAGAAAATTGGCCAATAGCGAAAAGCTTCGGCCCAGGTCAGCCTGCGCGGACTGCGCAGGCTGACCTGGGTCGATACTTTTCGCAGATGCATTAAGCCCTCTTTTCACAGAGCACGGTTCATTTTTTCTGATAACATGTTATGCTTGACCTGTGAATATTGATCATTTAAAACTTTACCGAACAGTCCTGTATTTAATCAACCCTGAGAAAGAGGCTTCTAAATCGTATCAACCGAGTCGCGGTAGCTCAGTCGGTAGGGTGCAGGACCTGAGAGCAGGGGGTCGTGGGTTCGATCTCCGGCTCGGCCAATTCCTTTCCGAGGATCAGTGATAGTCATTGTGACAGGATTCATTCCTCTCCCACCGCTGACCGTTGTTTGGTTATTTGGGAAAGCAGCCAGTGGCTTGGAAAGAATATTGTGCGGAGTCCTGGTAAAAGAAACTTCAGGAAAGCATGGATAGGTGCACAGGCCGCCGCGATATAACTGAAATAATCTCGAAAGCGGTGTTAAACACAATATAATCAATGTAAAACGTATTAGCGTATACACCGACGTATCAACAAAATGTTTTAAAAAATTTGTATATGATTTCCTTCGAAAGTTATAAAATGGACAATTTATTATATAGAGGATAATTTTCTGTTTCGCTGTGTATGTGTCTCTCTGTCTCTCTGTATGTCTCTCTGTATGTCTTTCTGTGTGTCTGTCCGTCTCTCAGTCTCTCTCTCTCTGTCCCTCTCTCTGTCTCTCTCTGTCTCTCTCTCTCTGTCTCTCTCTGACTATCTCTCTCTCTCTCTGTCTTTTTCTCTCTGTCTCTGTCTCTGTCACTCTCTCTCTCTCTCTCTCTCTGTCTCTCTCTCTGTGTGTCTCTCTCTCTCTTTCTCTTTCTGTCTCTCTGTCTCTCTGTCTCTGTCTGTCTGTCTCTCTCTCTCTCTGAGAATTGCTATTTCTAGGAGGCTGTCTGTCGTCAAAGCTTCCTCTCCAAGGTCTTATATGATTAAGTCTTAAGGGTAAGAACCTTGATCAAACAATAAAAAGGATCATCATGCTTTGAGAAGTTCGTTTGACTCTTTCGTTATAGCTCGTATAACCCTTATACAATTCCTGTTGAATAAATTTTAAGCCGACAGTAAAACCCCAAATTTTCCTTTTTCAAATGTATTGGGGGGGGGGGAAATATAGTTTTTATTTGTTTGTATTCGAGTTTAACGCCGTTTTAACGGCTAAGGTCATATCACGGCGGTCAGTGCACCTACGCATGTGTTTCCAGGCTTTCTCACACCAGTACTGATACAGGTTTCTTTCCAAGTCACTGACTACTTTTCTGACATGCATCAGAGATGAGAGGCAAAGGGGAAAGCATACCCCTATCGGGCAGTGTAGATCAAAGATCAGACTGCACGTTCTGTGCAGTCTGATCTTGATCAACACTGTCCGCAAAAGGTCAGTGATTCACGCTTAGCATCCTGAAGACTGAAGTAAATTTCAAACGCAAAAGTCAGTATTCGATTTTCAATTGCAGTTATCAATATCAGCGTCACGCGATCTTGCAGTGTTTGCGCTTCAGTAACAACGTTAATAACTAGCAAAAAAATTCTCGTCACGCAACCTCATAGAGCAGAAAAGGAAGAAAATATAACAAAGGTGAATTGCATTCAGTGCTTAAAGATGCATCCTTACAGCTAGAGAGAAAAAAAAACCTGCTGATAAAACTTGGAAGTGTGTGGAATGGCTCAGTTGTGTAAAAATAGATATATGTGATACATATATGATGTATGATAGAAAAAAACAAGGGATTGGTCTTCGTTTAAAACCTGAAACGACCAAAGCGCTTACTACAAGGCCTGCAAAATCCATTTTCTATCCGTTGTAATTTGTGCAATCTTACAGCCATCAGGGGCAACATTTGGCATGACGATACAAGAATGATTATAGTTTCATAAAATAAGGATAAAATGGGTTAAGAACTGCCTGAAAACTGCCTGAAAACAAGTATAAATGTGTCTTTAAAAATATTTTGTATATGGAAATCAAGATCCGAGTACAGGACTGAAGAACAGGGGGGTCGATCCCCTGCTCGGCCAATTTCTTTCCGAGGATTGATGATAGTCATTGCGACAGGATTCATTCCTCCCTCACCGCTGACCATTGTTTCGACAATGGTTATGTGGGAAAGCAGCTAGTGGCTTCGAAAGAATATTGTGCGGAGTACTGGTAAAAAGAAACTCTAGGAAAGCATGGATAGGTGCACTGGCCGCCGTGATATTACTGAAATGATGTTGAAAACGGCGTTAAACACCATACAATCAATCAATCAATCAATCAGTCTCAAGATCCGACTGCTCAGAACGTGCAGCTTGGTTTTGGATCTGTACCGTCCGCTTGTTTGGTCATGCCTGTAGGATAAAAATCCGTCTGACTTTGACCCTCAACCTGATAAATAAGTGAAATGTAAATTTACAGTCGATACAAAAAAAAAACTGAATGTTGCTGTTTCAAAGTTATTTTTGGTGAAGAAATCTCGTAGTCGGACAGTGTGGATCTAAGATCAGACTGCACGTTCTGTGCAGTCTGATCTTGATCTACACTGTCCGCTAAAGGTTCGCGTGTCCCGCTTAGCGGCCTTTAGGGTTCAATTGATTATATTTTCAGTCGACAAAGGGGGCCGTGTTCATACATTTAGCGCTGAAAGAATTACGGTGTTTTTGGGGATGGAAGAGGGCGGGAGGTAGGTGAATTCGACAAATTTCTTTCACAATAAAGAAATATAAAATCCATGATTGTAAATCTAAGGGTATTGGGCTGGATAAGTATGATTTACTGGAACTGTAGGACCTGACACAAGTTGGCGTGTTTTTAATATAAGATGGCATTTGAGATATATAATCATTTTTATCCCATAATAATAGCTCGCGAATAATAAGGCAGAATTTGCAAAACCATTCATGCACACGCGGTAATTTTCATTAATAAAAGACTATTCACGTCCATGTAAGAATGACAATATGACGTTACATATGACGTCACAAAATGCTTATCTCAAAAGTATGTAAGATATAGAGGATCTTACATGAGTGTTTATGTACGAGGGGTGATCAGAAAGAACGTGGACCAGTGCCGGTATCTGAATATTGTTATGAAAAACAACTTGGAGTGTTCACTATTTTTGAAAGTAACCTCCTTTGAGTTCTATGCATGTATTCATTCTTGATTTCGACGCCCGAAGCACGTGTGGGAGCGCGTCACTTGACGTTACTATCAAGGACCCGGTCGTAGCGAGGGTTAGCTCCTCTCTGCTCTCGTAGTGTATGCCACATAGAAAATCTTTCAAAACAGGAACTAGTCAGAGGTCACATGGAGTCAGGACTAAATTATAAGGAGCGTTGGCAAGTGTTTCTTTGTTTAGTTTTTGCAAAGATTCCAGTCCAAGAGTGGCTTTGTGAGCTAGGGCGTTATCTTGGTGTAAAGTGACGTCACTCCGCAGGACTTCTGGCTGTGTTTTTCGTATGGTGTTCGTGAAATTTATTTGAATAATGTGGGCATAAAACTCAGAATTGACTGTAGTATGTAAAGATACAACATGATTTAGAAGAAAAACAGGAGAACAGAAATACTTGATGTAGATAACTTTACCAAGTGACTTAGAAAGGTTGGCTTTACTAGCGGAAGGCGATGTTTTGTGGTTTAGATTCAGTGTCGGTAAAGTGTACCTATGTTTCATCGCATGTTACAATACGATCAGTAAAGTTTGACCCCTCTACCCTTATGCGTTCTGAAATTTCTTAACAGATTTCGACCCTAACCCCCATTTTCTCGGGCGTCAGTTGCCGAGGTACCCACGTTGTGCAAACACGCGACATTCCAAGACTCTCAGTCAAAATCTCCTGAGCACTTCTATATGAAATGTCAAATATGTCAGCTATTTTCCCGACAGCATCTCGGCGAGCTTGTTTTACATGCTTCTCTACATCCGTTATGATTTTGTCTGTGACTGATGTTGATGGACGGCCAGATTTAGGGTCATCATTAACAGTATCGCACCCTTGTCTAAACCTGTCCGATCCATGTATGAATATCAGATTCCTTGAGTGCAGAGTCCCCTTAAACTGTTTCTAAATCGGTTTTGATTTCCGATAAATACTTTCCGAGTTTGACGCAAAACTTTATGATTACTCTCGGTTCAAATAAAACGTCGTCCGATATTTTGGACCGCTAATGCAGTATATGACGTCATTAAAATGACGTCATACTTTACCTACTTTAATATGACAACATTTGAAAGCGTGAGTCAGTTACCAGATAATTAATGCTCATCTATGCAAATTTATGTAATCCTAAGTGTAGTAGTTTTCAAAATAACGAGGTGGTCCACGATCTTTCTGATCACCCCACGTATTATCATTTTTATCAAACGAGTTGACTAAAATTGTATGACGCGAGCCTTGGCGAGCGTCAAATACATTTTAGTCAACGAGTTTGATAAAAATGATAATACATAAACACGAATGTGAGATTCTATTTTTATCACATAACCTCCCTTGTTTTCAGTGTAATATACACATTACGAATTTTCTTATCTCATACACGTGTAATGTCACAATCATTTTCCCTAGACTCGTTTAATAAAATTTTATCTCAAAAGCCAACTCATGTCAGATCCTATATATCACATAAAACGAATGACAGACAGAAAAATATCCCGCATCATCACCTTCAGCCTCTATACCGTTCACGGGTCCATGTTTACGTTGTAGTTTGGTTTCAAATGTGTACATACACAACTAGATAGTTCTGTGACATTTACACCAAAAGAAGAGCGAAATAGTTTATAGGGGGATTAAGTCCACCTATTTCCGCAATAAGATGATTTTAAGAGGCTTTCGCTGCATTTCTTGATTTTTATCAAACATGAAAATCAAAAACTTATCACGCGTATACGTCTTAGCAACAGTGATGTCATTTTTCCCAGAAAGAGCGTAACAGTACAAATTCCCGCACAAACTGTGGTTGGTTTCTCTCGCTTCACGCGCTCGTGACTGAAAATTGATCAGAACCGGGACCCAAAAAACGATAATACACTAGTGTATTATCAAAAATAAGTCATGGGTTTAATACACTGCCGGAGGAGGTTTTATGTGATAAATATAGGATCTGACAATAGTTGGTGTTTAAGATAAAATCTTATTAAACGAGTCTAGAGAATATGTTATTAAGCGAGCCTTTTGCGAGCTTCATAACATTTTTTCTTTGCGAGTTTAATAAAATTATCTCAAACGCCAACGAATGTCAGGGTTTTTTTTTTTTTTTTTCACATCATGATATTTCACAAATTATAGATCAGAAGTTGCAAAACCATCTATAGATGCGCCCGCGGTAATATTCATAAACCCTTATACTATTATGAAATACGTACAAAATGACGTCAAAAATGACGTCACACAATTGTGATATCAAACGTCTCTAAGTTAAGAAAATACGTAATGGGTATATTACACTGAAAACAAGGGAGATATACAGGATATTTGTTTTTTACGGTGAAAGATCGAAATTTATTTCATTGAGTGAACATCATCGATAATACGAGGGTTGTTCAAAAATTATCCGGATTTTGCCTTATAAAAAATGATTTGCGATGCAATCATGCTAAATGCTGCATCATTCTCTATTGGAATTCAATCCACGCATGTGTGTGCGTATGTTTTATTCTTCTTTCATAAAACGCGCTCGCAGTTGCCATCGAAAATGCCATGGTAACGTGTTCCCGGCGCAGCGCAAAATATTATATATATACTCGCCCTTCTCTTGTACATATCGTTTCTCTCGTAATGATTACATTATGAAATTTAAGCAGAATACAAGATTTGGTTTACTTACATCGTGATTAAAAATTTGACGTCATTTGACGGTTAAATGCTTCAGAAAATCGCGTTTAAATACAGTTGGGGTAAAAGTTTTGAACATTAAAGATGGCGTCAACTGACCGTCTGGAAATCCGGTCCATAGTAAAATTTTGCCAGCAGGTAGGAGAAACTCCGACAAACACATACAAAAAAAATATCATGGCGAAAGGGAATAATTCGGTCACACGGACACTGGTGTATGATTGGCATAGACGCTTCAAAGAAGGGGAAGAAAGCATTAACGACCGAGAAGGAAGAGGTAGAAAGAAGGAAATACCAGCGACGTCGGTAATGTCCATTGGCGAGGCCCTGAGGCGAGATCGGCGTTTGACAGTGCGGACCTTATCAGAGACCTTCGACAATGCCTCGTCCCATACTGCAGCGGCCACAGATCTGGAGTTGGCTTTACTTGGACTTGAGACCGTGTCCCATCCGCCTTACTCTCCAGATTTGGCACCATTTGACTTTGCCATTTTCCCAACCATAAAGGCACAACTAAAGGGTGAGAAGTATCAGACCCTTCAAGAACTGCGAGTTGCAACACGTTTAATTACGAAGCAGTACAAGTCCGAGTGGTACAGGAATGTTTACAGCCAGTGGGTACGCCGTCACCGACGATGCATACAGCATGGGGGGCGAGTACTTCGAGAAAGAATAGGTAACGTTGCCTGATGACTTTCCGACGACGTTGATGACGTCGTATATTGTAGCGTTTCGTGCGACGGTTCCTAGTACTTGTGCATGTTTGATTGCGTGTAAAATCAACATGTATTGTTCGATTGTTGAAATATTTTGCACTTTTGTACATAATGAATGTCGTTTTACGATGCGTGGACTTTTGTTGCATTACGATAATCATATAAAATTTATAAAATTTATAGACTTAATCCGGATAATATTCGAACGACCCTCGTATTTTCACGAATGGCGCAGCCAAGAGGATATTTACTTTTTTTTTTTCGGTGAAAGATCGAAATTTATTTCATCGAGTGAATATCACTGGTAATATTTTCACTCTTGGCTGCGCCTCTCGTGAAAGTATTACCGATGATGTTCACTCGAAACAGATTTCGATCTTTCACCGAAAAACAAATATTCTATTTATTTCATGCTTCTAACAACGCGTTTTTGGGGGGATTTACATCAAAATCCAGTATAGGTTTTTTTTTGTAATTCCCCGTGGCATACCACTCCGCATAACAACGCATTACAATTTTACGTAAAGCGCGAGAAATGTAGGGTAACTTACGTCATATTTCTATCTAGTTGAATGGCACGCGCTGTTTACCTAGGTAACTTGTGCGCGGGAAATACTGTTTCTGCCTTCAACTGAAGAGTTAGAACATAAAATCGGCACCTTTCTCTGCTCGTAACCATCGAATATCAAATAATATTCCACCGTTATTTCTAGATAAACTTCCGAAAAGCTTGAAATAAATTATAATTTGACATCTTATGTTGAAATTTTGGCAAATGCATGTAGCTGATTCTCGTTTCTAAATCCTGTATAATGTCTTGTAAGTTCGTATACCCTGATTGAGTAAAGAAGGAGGAGTTTATAGAATTTCGTCTCTCCTTAGATGTTCAACCCTTTCAGCGGCAAAGGCAAGACAGGGGCTTATGCGGACAACATAGATCCAGATCAGACTGCACAGAACGTGCAGTCTGATCTTGGATCTATGTTTTCCGCTTGTTTAGTCGAGCCTATGCTATAAAAAAGACTGTCTGACTTTTAGTGGACTGTATTTTTTAGCTGTCCATTAAGACTGATTTTATTTATTTAGCGCCCAAAGAGTTAATACAATCTAAATTAACCCTGAGTGCGTTTACAGTAAAAAAAAAAAACCGTTAAAATCAGGGAAAAAAAGATCGACTTAGTTGTTCACCTACTCTGGTGTGGATTAATCATCTATGGAAAGCGTAGATCCAAGATGGACAACGTGGATCTAGGATATAACCACACAGTACGTGCAGTCCGATCTTGGGTATACGCTTTTCACAAAGGCAGTTGAGGTCTAGTCTGACATACTCATGGTTAACTTATTGATCTAGAAACTTTTTTTAATTACTTTCGCCAAGTAATTACTTGACATTTGAAATGCTAGACTGTTTTATAGCACAAGATATTTCTTTCTAAAAGTAATTATTCTCGCAAGTGTCAAGGTCGGATTTTCGTTTTTTGTTTCCTCTCTTCTCCGTTTAGAATTTGAAAGGATGCGTTTTGTCCTTGATAATTCAACTACGGAAAGTCTTGATAAATTTGTTAGATTTGTTATTCGTAGATCCAAGAATTGCGAAAGGACAAGACTTTCATAAATACTTGTGAGAATGTCACATGATCAATATCGCGCGTGATTACGAGGATTCGTTTTCAAATCAGTACTCGTATAATAACGTCATATCTCAAACACCAACTCATGTCAGATCCTATATTTATCACATAACCTCCCTTGTTTTCGGTGACATATACCCATTACGAATTTTCTTACCTCATACACGTTTGACATCACAATTGAGTGACGTCATTTTTGACGTCATTTTGAACGTTTTTCATAGAAGTGAATGGGTTTTATGGATATGTTATCCATTGCAAAACGTACATCGTGACATTCAAACACCCAAAGTTGCACATTTTTTAATATAACCACAAATTTTATACGGAATACAAAGAAAAATATATATTTAGATGTATTTTTTCTGCAGTATTTTAGGCAACTTCTAATTTACTGCTTAAAAACTAAAAAGACCCCTTTAAAGTTAGGTATAAGAATAAAATGTACCAGTCTTTGCTGTGATTTTCCCGAAAACTTGAGAAACGAAATATTGTTGGGCGTCACTTAAAGGTTGGAGCCATTTACTACACAATCTCGAGTTTAAACGACCCTTAATGAAAAGGCTTTCGAAAACATTGTGGGGAAGAGAAATAAATGCTGGTTACCAGCATTTTCTCTTTTTCCCACGATGTTTTCTTCCCTATCAAAGACAGAAATCATCATTTGAGTCACGTTTAATTTGTCTTCTCCAGATACTTTCAATTTGGTCCAGTCTGAGATTTTGTTATTCGTTAAAGGCTTGGTCAGACCGGCTAACGGATATTTAACGAAGGGAAAACGGGCAAAAACATGTAGAATTCGGTTATCTGGTGACAATATTCATCTCCTCTGCCGCTTGAGGCTCACGCGATCGGTTTGTGGAGAAAAGAAGCCACACAATGACCGCACAAGTACCGCACATGTAACGGAAAAAACGCACGTATACCGGATATGTACCGGATGATAAACGGTCTATTAACGTATACCACCGTACGAGTAACGGACTTGTACCGGATAAAACGGAAGTGCAACGCATGATAACCGGACAAAACGTTCTTCCAACGTACGATGAACGAAAATGTACCGAACACCAACGTACGAGGAACGTACCGGTCAAGTGACATGCCGAGGGTATAAATAGTAAGATGCATCCAAAGTCTGTCATTTGCACGTCTCTGTCCGTTTTGTCCGGTGGAAATTTTGAACATGCTCAAAACTTCCCACCGGACGGAACGGACATCACCGGACGTCGCGGGACAAGTAGCTGATTCACCGGATAAGAAACGGACATAAAACGGATACGAACGGACACGAACGGATAAAATGATTTTTTATCCGTTACTCGTCCGTTAGCTCGGTGTGACCAAGCCTTAAAGAGTTAAGGCTGCACAGATTGTTTTTTCATTACCTTAGCCAAGTAATTACTTGACTTGTGAAATTTAAGACTGTTTTTGTTGTTGAGCAAAAAGATATTTCATTGTAACAGAACTAATCTTCATTCTTGTCAAGGCCAGCCTTTCTTCTTTGTTCCAGCCTAGATCAGGTTTTTTTTTCATTCTTAACTCTTTCCATACCATAGACGACACCAGAAGCTTTTGAGGACAGTATAGATCAAGATCAGACCGCACAGAACGTGCAGTCTGATCTCTGATCTACACTGGCCACTGCTTTATTCTAGATTCAGACTGAACTGTCTCTTGATCTTGCAGCAGAACTGTATCTATAGCCTTTGAGAAGATTCAATTTATTTATTCATTAGTGAAAGAGTTAATAACACGATCTCGAGTTTTTGCAACCCAGACATAGACGACTTTTGAAGGCACTGTGGAAAAAAATGCTGGTAACAAGCATTTTCTTCTATTCCGAAAGTATTTTCTACCCTTATACATACCAATCCCATAATTTTGAGCCACATTTGATGAGTCGTCTGCGAGTACTAACAATACAGCCCCGCCCGGGCGGCTCAGTGGTGAGCGTGTCGGACTCATGACTTGGTGGTTGTGAGTTCGATACTCGGTTGAGGCGAACTTTCTTTCCGGCGTATTTTCGCCTCTCACCTCTGCTGAAGCATGTGAGAAAAGTAGTCGGTGGTTTTGGAAAGAAAGTTGAGTTAGTACTGGTGTGAAAAAGCCAGGAAACACATGTGCGTCACCGACCGCCATGATATGACCTTAGCTGTTAAAGTGGCGTTAAACCCCAATACAACCAACCAACCAACTATCAATACAGAGTCTAATTTTTTGCCGACTTGTGTAGGGTTAACCCTTTATTTCATGCTTTTCGGTAGTTTATCGAGAAATAACGGTGGAACATTGTTCGATATTTCATGGTTACGACCAGTGAAAAATACCGTTTTTATTTTCTAACTCTTCAATTGAAGGCGAAAACGGTAGTTCCCGCGCACTAGTTACCTAGGTAAACAGCGCGTGCCACTGAACCAGATAGAAATATGACGTAATTTACCCTACATTTCTTGCGCTTTACATAATACTGTAATGCGTTGTTATGCAGAGGGGGTACGCCATAGGGAATTACTGAAAACAACTGTACTCGTGAACATAATCTGTAATATTTTCACGAGTGGCTGCGCCACTCGTGAAAATATTACCGATGATGTTCACTCGATGAAATAAATTTCAGTCTTTCACAGAAAAAACAAATATCCTCTATATCTTAGTTTGACCTAATGCTGTTTTAGAATAGAACAGAACAGATATTTTATAAGACGAGTACAAGTGTACATATTCAAAATTACATGATGAGAGTTCGTGGTCGTAAGGCAGAGCGTCGGCCTCGTAACCATAAGATCCCGAGTTCTATTCCCGGGAGCAGATGTCAGCTTTGGAACCGTTGATTGGCCCACACATTCGGTGCGAGTACTGGTGTAGTTCCCAGGAAGCAGAACCGATAGAGATTAGTATAAGTTGTAAGTAATTGTTTCTCAATCGATGTAAAATAAATATGTTTAAAGAGGAGAATGTAAATCAAGATCAGCCTGCACACACACACACAAAAAAAACTGACTTACATGTAAAGTATGTTCAGGCAAATAATCTGAATTAAGGCTAGTGATATATTTAAATTTTGCAAAATGGACCGATCCGAGAAATAGAAAGGACAACTACGGTGTCACACCACCGGTTTTTGGTCATATTGAAATAGAGTTAAATCGACCATCCTTGGCGCTTCACAGATCGCTTCATGGCAAACCTTTGGCTTCCCCGTATGTTGCTCTCAATTTTACATCCATAATCCTTTAAAAAATGCAAAAAAAAAAATGCTAATCGATTGCGTTTATCGCTAAATCCGAAATTACAGGCACCTTAGAATTTGTCATCTCAGAAACACCTGTTCATGGCCATGAGTCCAAGTTTTTGTTCCTCCAGTGACAAAAAATAGTCCAATCAATATACAATAAATACATAACTTAGTGATCCACCATTACCCAAATTGGAAGCAAATTTAAATTATATACCACTTAGCCCTCTCAGCTCCATGAAACAGTGCAACAAAAGTGCTACTGATATATTTCACATGGGATTACTTTTAACTAATACAGCCCGGAAGCAATCTCGCAGTGGTGCGACACTCTAACGGTCAATTTACAGACTCAAATCTTACAAGAAATAATGGAAGCGGGGGTCTTTTACCTGGGATTTTGATTTATGAATGCATCAAAGATCAAATGATAAGAAACTGTATACTAATCTAAAGCTGGCAGAAGTGCAGACGCACAAATAGACATACAGATAGACAGGCAGAGAGACGGACCAGCGGATTTAAACAGACGAATCAATAGTCTAAGTAGATCTGATCCTATTGTTTGTGACAACTTTATAATCATACATCGACTTTGTATGCATATTTCATGATATGAAATTAACCCCTAACCCTTTGCCACACAAGGCTTTAGAAAACATCGTGGGAAAAGGAGAAAATGCTGGTAACCAGCATTTTTTCCTTTTCCCACAATGTTTTCTACTCTTTAAAGACAAATTTCATTAATTACAACACAATTAATTTGTTGTCTGCGCATGCTTTCAATTTAGTAAAGGCTCAAATTTTGTCATTTGGTGAAGAGTTTAAATCGATTTTTAAAACTATACTTGCCTTGGCGGCCAGTGTAGATCAAGATCAGACAAAAAGTGCTGCCCAAGCTTTTACTGACCTACACTGTTAGCTTTGCTGAGACATTCTGGACTAATCAGCCGAGCTCCGGTAGCTCAGTCGGTAGCCTACAGGACTTGAAAACAAGAGGTCGAGGGTTCGATCCCCGGCTCGGCCAATTTCTTTCCGAGAATTGATGATAGTCATTGCGACAGGATTCATTCCTCTCCCACCGCTGATTGTTGTTTCAACGATGGTTATGTGGGAAAGCAGCCAGTGGCTGGGAAAGAATATTGTGCGGAGTACTGATAACAGAAACCACAAGAAAGCATGGATAGGTGCACATGCCGTTGCGATAAACCTAAAATGATATTGAAAACTGCGTTAAACACCATACAATTAATCAATCAATCAATCTGGACTATATCAATCATGAAATAGCAATCATGTGTGTCTATTATCTAGAACGAAAATTCCTGTTATGGTAATTTAGCGTTTCTAGGGGTAAATTGTATGCATACGTAACCCCTATCCCGCAAAATAACTCAAAATGAAACTTTCGAGCCGATAGTAAAAACCCGAGTAATGCTTTTTCACACTTTTTTTTTTTTTATTTTGGAGAAAAATATCTCCTATCGGACAGTGTAGATCCAAGATCAGACTGCACGTTCTGTGCAGTCTGATCTTGATCTACATTATCCGCAAAAGGTCAGTGAGTCGCGCTTTGTAGCCTAAGAGTTAAATCACCTTCAGATCCTTCTATAGCCAGCGTTGATCAAGATCAACGTTCTGTTCTGTGCAGCCTGATCTTGCATTTACACTGTCAGATATTGTCTGAAATACTCGTACAAGAATGACATAGAATTTGCTTTATTTGGGTCTGTTTAGGTTGATGAATTCTTTACCACTAAATAAAAAATTAGACTCGTTGATATTAAAAGAAATTTACTGATGACAAAAAGAAATCAAATGTTTTTTAAATGATAGTATTTGTTTCCTGAATAGGTAGAAAACATTGTGGGAAAAGGAGAAAATGCTGGTTACCAGCATTTTCTCCTTTTTCCCAAATTGTTTTCAAAAGCCATTCTCTGTCAGGGGCGTTAAATCTCGGTATTGTGTGATAAAGGGGTTAAAATGTCTGTTTCATACATTCACATTTCTCAACGTAATGGTTGACTTATTGATTTTATTGAGATAAAATCAGTGAATTGTGGTGTTCTGTAATTCTATCAACCTATTATCATACAAACACAACTCTTTAAACCCTATTTGCACAGTGGAGGGTCGCTATACAACCAGTTGCTTAAATCAACAAAGAGTATAAATGAGGCGAATTCGGACAAATTGATGGTTGGTATTAAGCTGGCGATTACTTCAATATGTCCGACCCGTAGCAGGCATAAAAATGAAAACAGGAGGGCTTGAGGGATATGATATGATCAATAAATTGAGGATATTTGTTTGTTTTTTTTTTTCGTGAAAGATCGAAATTTACTTCAAGTGAACACCATCGGTAATATTTTCATGAGTGACGTAGCCACGAATAAAAATATTACCGATGATGTTCACGAGATGAAATAAATTTTGATCTTTCACCGAAGAAAAAAAAATATTCTTTTTATTTCATGCTTATAATCCCAGTTTTGTCCGGACTTTCATCAAAATCCGGCACAGTTTTTTTCGGTAATTCCTGTGGCGTACCTCCCCCACATAATTACAACACATTACAATATTACGTAAAGCGGGAGAAATCTAGGGTAAATTACGTCATATTTCTATATGGTTGAATGGCACGCACTGTTTACCTAGGTAACTAGAGCGCGGGAACCTCTGTTTCCGCCTTCAGTTGAAGAGTTACGGAAACATTTACGATTTATTTCATTGGTCGTTACCAAGCAATATCAAACCTTATATAATCAACCATTATTTCCCGATAAATTACCGAAAAGCGTCTATCATTTTGTGTCGTATTCAAACGAGCACGATGACGTCATATGGCTTGCAACACGCGAAAAGGGGCATTCGGACATTTGCGTAAAGTGTCGTATCGGATCAGCCTGCGCAGTCCGCGCAGGCTAATCCGAGACGGCACTGTACGACTACATTAGATTTTGTGCTTCAGTAGACTTGCCCAAAACAGAAAATTACATAAAAACGGAAAGTGTCGTTTCGGATAAGCCTGAGCGGACTGCGCAGGCTGATCCGAGACGACATTTTACGCAAACGTCCGAATGCCCCTTTTCGCGTGTTGCAAGCCATATCATATCAAAGTATTCGGAGATCCTGACTGTAAAACGACCCTTCTTTTAAATGAACGCAAAAACTGCACCTCTTTACACTTAAAAAGAACACCATATTTGGCAGAGATATGGTAGTTATAAGTGTTTCACCAGGAATTTCTGTTCATGGCAAGAAATCGAATAAACCTCAAAAATTCTTTACCAAACGACAAAAATACTTATCAAAGTCGAAACCAAAAGCAGGCGGCACGTTGGATTCGGCTAACTTGATGATACTTGGTTGCAAAAGAGTGGAAAACATTTCAAAATATTTTGAAGGTCGATTCTTGTCTTATACAGAAGAGAGTCATTTATCCATATCATACTAAATAAATGAAATTTTCAAGCCGATAGTAAAAACCCAAATAATGTTATTTCAAAGTTATTGTGGGGGTGTTATTTCAAAGTTATAATGGGGAGGAGTCTCATTATCGAACGGTGTAGATACAAGATCAGACTGCACGTTCTGTGCAGTCTGATCTTGATCTACACTGTATGCAAAAGGTCCTTGAGTCGCGCTTAGCAGCTTAAGGGTTAAGTTGGGGGCATCATGCAAGGTAGATAATCCATGAATAACAAACCACCAATTTCAAAATTAGTTATTGTTCCTTCTGTCGTTTAGGTTTCTTTCATGACTCCAGGATTGGATCTTATTCTTATCAGTGAAGAAACAGTACTTCAGATAATCGCCGGAAAAAGGAATAAAGACAGGACTAAGACATCATGCGTTCTTACCTCATACACTTTTTGACTTTGTATCACATATACCGTAATTTATACATTTCTAGAACAAGTAAACTAGTTCAGCACCAAAATGGGTTATTCTTTCACTCTTAGCCGAATAATAACCTGCTTTTCCTTGCCCAGAGGAAGAAGCCATTTGAAGACAAAGGGGAAAAATAGGAACAACTATTAACCAAAATTTTCCCACAATGTTTACGACCCTTGCGAACAAATTCCGTCGTTCATTGCCAGTGTGATTTAATTTGTCGTCTGTACATGCTTTTAACTTTGACAAGCTTATATTTTATTGTTTGGAAAAGTGTTTAACTACTTAATACTTCTTACTAATTCAACAGACCGAGGTAGTGTGATTTATGTTTGACCGTGACCATGGCCGTTGCGGTCGTTGTGGTAGAGGAGTAGTAGTAGAAGTAGTAGTAGTAAAATTGCTAGTTTGTTGTTGTGGGTCGTGGTGATCGTGATGCTGTTGATGTCGTTGTTGGTGTTGATGGTGATGTAGGCTGCAGTGGTAGTGGTGGTTTCGATGGTTGTGGCGATAGCAGTCTCTGTGGTAGAGGATTTGACTATCCTTATGTAATGGTGACAACCTTGATATGGCGATTGCGCAAAATGCAAAAGTGGAATTACCGGTGATTGTGTTAGTTGTGTTAGTAGAATAATTATTGTATTGCTGCTGGTAGCTATTTCTTTGGTATTGAAATCATTGCTGATGCTCCTTACAATTCCTGTAATGAAAAGTCGGTGTTGTTGTTGTCATTGTTGATGCTGTTAACAGCTCCTGTAATGAGATCTCAATGTTATTTCTGTAGATTTTAGTGCTTTTGATAATTCTTGTGGTGTAGTTTTATTGAGTGTGCTGTTGTACTGGTGAAAACTGATGGTAGTGTATTTGTGTGCGCTGTCGACATCTTCTGTTGTGTTAATGATAGTGTTGTAGGCGCTAGTCCTTGTTACAATTACTGTGGAAAGGTATAACTGTCGATGTTGTGGGCGTTGGTGGTATTGACAAGTCCTTTAGTGTTGGTGTCAGTGCTCTAGGCTTTAGTGCTGTTGACAATTTCTGTGATGACGTATAAATTCTTGTGCCGTGAGCGTTTATGATTTATAGCATTTCTGTGGTGTTGATGTTAGTTCTGACTGCTGTAGGCCTAAGTGCTGTTGACTATTCCTGATGTGACGTTGTAATGTTGATGTTATATGCATTTGTGCTATTGACTATTCTTGTAGTTTTGATATCGGTGTTTTAAACGTTTGCGCTGTCGACAATTTCCGTGGCGTTGATGTTATTGAGACTTCCTTTTGTGAGGTATTAATGTTGGTGCTTTGGGTGGTGTTGTTGTTTGTGCTGATGTGAATTTCTTTGGTGAGGTACATATGTTGTTGCTGTCGGCGGTGTTGCTGTTATGCTGATGACAGTTTCTGTGGTGGAGTTTGATTGTTTGTGCCGTTGGTGATGCCGCTGTTGGTGCTCATGACAATTTCTTTGGTGAGTCTTAAATGTTGTTGCTGTGGATTGTTTTGCTCTTGATGCCGGTCCTGGTTAGAAAAGAGAAGGTGAGGTACTGATGTTGGTGCTCGTTAAAACTCCTGTGGTGTTAATGTTGGTGCTGTAGGCGCTGGTGTTGTTTAAATTTTATGTGGTGTTGATATTGGTGTTGTAGATGCTTTCTGTGGTGAGGTATTAATGTTTGAGCTGGTTACAGTTCTTGCAGTTAAATATCAATGTTGGTGCTGTCGCTGGTTTTGCTGTTGGTGCCAATGACAATTCTTGTAGTGAGAAGTTGTTCATGTTGTGGCTGTTAGTGCTGGTGAAAATGCCCGTGGCGAGGTACAATTATTGGTATTAATCACGATTCCTGTAGTTACTAGTGTGCTGTCGGTGGTTTTGCAGCGGACAATTCCTGCGTTGAGTTGTTAGTATTTGAGCTTTTGGTGCTGATGATAATCCTACATGATGTCTATCAGCACAACCGTTATCGCCATCATCAGCATCATCGTTGTCATTATCATAATCGAAATTTCACCATTAATACCATTATCAACACCATCATCAATACTAACACCATCACGAAAATCAATCACAATTACAAATGTATAAACCCACCACCGGCACCACCGCCACCATTGCTACAACCACTCTTGCTACAGTTCGACTTGATAGTACCCAATAATTGGTCTACAAAAGATGAGCGGGTGAAGGGGGTGTGTATAAGTAGACTGGAAGTCCCTGTAGGATCTTAATTCCAATCTATGACCTTTCGACTTAGACAATAAACCCGATATATTAACTTTATCTTGTACTTTTACGACCATAACATGAACACTTACAAAAAATCGTGGGAAAAGGAGAAAATGCTAGTTGCCAGCATTTTCTCCTTTTCCCATGGTTTTTTTTTTAAAATCAGAATTCAAGTCTAAATCCTATCTATTAGGCTATATTTAAAACTAACTGTCGTCTACAAATGCTTTCAATTTGAACAAGTTCAAAAAAATTGTCTTCTGGTAAAGACTGCTATAATTGTTCTTCTTTATTCAAGTTTTAAACACTTTACAGTGTTTCCAACCATAACAATACGGGGACAGATATCATTATTATAATGCAAAGAAATTTCTCGTGATCTGATTGGATAATCTGCCCCAAACATATATATCATGTACACTGGCAAAACCAACGTAAAAGCAGTTTCCTTTTCGGGAGCCCCGTATACATGACTACACTTTCAACACAACATCCAAAATGGCGGCGTCGATCAAGATTAACATCAAGATTATGCACCAAACTGCATGTTTTACCAAGGTTTCAGTGACGTCAGTTCCCAGTGACGTCAGTTTTCATTGAATTGGGGCACTCAGAAGGGAAATTCTACTTCGTCAGCGTACTCAATTTTTGAAACCAAAAAACAGATAAATTTCGCTTCATACACGTTGGAATGGTAAAACTTTGCAGTATAACAAATTCGTTGTACGGTCAGGTGGCAGGGGACTTGGAAACTTGTTCACGGCTGTGGTGAATCATGTCGCCACCTCACCTTCGGCTCGTTTCGACAAGTTTCCAAGTCCCCTGCCACCTGACCGTACAACTAATATTAACAAAGATCAATAGTCTCAAAAATTAAAGCAAGACATACTAGAATTAATCTTACATTAATTTCAACATATTTTTGTTTCAAAAAAGACCGACTGACAACATTCGAAATCAAAACGGTGCGTTTTTATATGACTATGATGTAAAGAGATAACCTTTATCCTACTAAATACGGGGTCCTGTGTGGCTCGGTGGTAAAATGTAGGACTCATGACCTGGAGGCCCCGGGCTCGAGCCTCACTGGCTCCACTTGGCCTTTCACAGGAGTGTCCTTGGCAAGACACTTCAGAGCCCTAGCCTAGTACTGGTAAAACTCAGGACATACATGAATATGTGAACTGTCGCCGTGATATGACTAAAATAATGATGAAAGCGGCGTAAAACACCATTCAAACAAACAAATCCTACTAAATACGTGAAATGAAATCTTTAAGCCGATAGTAAAAACCCACATTTTGCAATTTCACAGGAATCTTTCGGAGGAAAAAATGTCCTTGTAGGCCAGTGTAGATCCAAGATCAGACTGCACGTTCTGTGCAATCTGATCTTGATCTACACTGTCCGCAAAAGGTCAGTGAGTCGCGCTTAGCAGCTAAGGGTTACAGGTTTATGTAGGTCACAATTAGAGATTACTAGTTATTAAACCTGATAGTGTGGTCTAAAGGAGATAATGGCGGAAAAAAGATAAAAAATATTAACACCCGTAATATTAAAGTGCGAACATAATTATTCGGCCCAAATCTATAAATCTATTCTCATTCTTTCTTTTATGCAACGTGCTGAAAATTTTGCATATATATGACGAAAAAGAAACAAAATATTCGTATGATATTGAAACTTCATTTCATTTATTGAATTCATAAAATAGCGAAAGGAGAGAGGGAGAATACTTATGTTTTTTAAGTATTTTCTCCTTTTCCCATGATGTCTAGCAAAGGTTCAGGACAGGGTGTAATTTTAAATGTATCAGAATGGTAACGGATATAGCTCTCATTTCGGTTTGCGTTACCATGGAAATATGCTTCGTTAAGGACCCTGTCGTCCTTGAAAATAATTTACGTACAAAAAAAAATGAGAAACGGGTCAATCTCTGAACTTTTAACATTTCCTTGAATATATTCTAATGCCTTAACGCAAAATATCAGACAACATATCATCAGTAGTGATAACTGTCAGTTGTAGTAACTTATTTCGCAATCGATGTACACCAAATGGCCTGCAACACGCGAAAAGGGGCATTCGGACATTTGCGTAAAATGTCGTCTCGGATCAGCCTGCGCAGTCCGCTCAGGCTAATCCGAAACGACACTTTCCGTTTTTATGTAATTTTCTGTTTTGGGCAAGTCTACTGAAGAACAAAATCTATTGTAGTCGTAAAGTGCCGTCTCGGATTAGCCTGCGCGGACTGCGCAGGCTGATTCGAGACGACACCTTACGCAAATGTCCGAATGCCCCTTTTCGCGCGTTGGAAGCCAAATAGAATCCGACTAGTACCGTTTAACTCTTTCATTACTGAATAAATAAATTGCATTTTCTCAAAAGCTAAAAACACATTTCCTCTGCAAGATCAAGAGATAGTTCGGTCATAATTATAGAATATAGCAGTGGACAGTGTGGATCAGGGATCAGACTGCACGTTCTGTGCAGTCTGATCTTGATCTACACTGTTCACATCAGCTGCTGGTGTCGTCTATGGTAAGCAAAGAGTTAACTCGTCTGTAACGGAAGCATTTGCAGACAGTAAATCAAAATTTTCAAACATGCTTCACTTTGAAAGGATTGAAAACTTTGTATGAAAAGGTCAAAATGCTTTTCACCAGCGTTTTCTCTTTTTCCAAAAACATGTTTTCAAAAAGCTTTTTTCTTGAGTGTCCTTCAAAACAGGATTTTTTTCAAGGGTAGATTACAAGCGGCTCAAACAGTTGCCTTCGCAAACAGTGGTCTTTGCAAGCAGTTGCTTGGCGTACAGTGGCTGTATGAAACAGTGATGTTCTGAAACAGGAGCTATCACTAACAGAATTTTTGCAAGCAGTTGCTTAGCAACCAGTGGCTGGATAAAACAAGGTTTTCTGAAACAGGAACCATCGCAAACATTGGTCTTTGCATGCACTTGCTTGGCAAACGGTGGTGTCCTGAGAGAATAGCCATCGCAAACAGTTGTCTTCTCACAGAAGCATACGTAAACAATGGGCTTTGCATGCAGTGGTCTTTACAAACAGTGTTCTTAGCAAACAGTGGCCTTTGCAAACTGCGGTCTTATCACTAACTGGTCTACAGCAGTAGTTGCCTTCACAAACGGTTGCCTTGCAATAAATGGCCTTCCCAAACAGGGTTTAGCAAACTGGGGTTTCACAGATAGTAGTTTTCTCAAGCTGTTATTCCCGCAGTCAGTCGGTTTTCTCAAAAGCTTGGCCTACGTAGAAAATTGTGATATATCGCGATATTTCCAAAACAGCGATAGTTACAAAATCTGAAAATGTCATGAAGAAAACTGGCCAGATGCTTGCGTCCTTCAGAGCGAGGTCTAAATGGCAATGGGAGAACATTGAGGGGAATATCTTTCATTCCCTCCACTTGCATAATTATACTTTTAAATCGAGTTTTGGGCCGCTTTCACAAATCCAAGAACGTGCTTACAACAATCGTTTGTGCAAACTCCATAACAGAGCTTCCTCAATTGATCAGTTACACGCCCAATACTCATTACAATGTCATTACAGAAATTAAGTTGAGCCATGCTCTGGCAAAACGGGGCTTAATGCATCTCCGTGATGCATGGTACCAAGCGAGGCATCACATAATTCTGGATCCATAAAATCCATTTTGTCTAACAACAGACTGAATCATGCGGTACACTGGTCCTTTAGCATGCAGAAAATTGACCAAAAGCAAAAAGTATCGACCCAGGTCAGCCTGCGCGGACTGCGCAGGCTGACCTGGGTCGATACTTTTTGCAGATGCATTAAGCCTCGTTTTCACAGAACACGGCTAAATTCTAAATCTGCCATATTATCTCAAACACAAAACCCAACTACAAAAAGAAATTGTCACATATACTCTTTGTCTTGAAGAAAAATAATTTTTTTTTTTCGGGTTCTGATTTTGAATCCACTCTGTTTAAAATGAATTAGAGGAGACAGTTTCTTTTTTAACTCAAACGCGTTTGTTTTTAACCGGATGTCATCAAATTGAATTCACAATGCTAAAGAAAGGATTGATCTTTTCTGGAAACGCGATTAAGTCATTAACACAATTGCGCGAGTTTTTTTTTTTTCTACACCCATTCAGCTTGCAAGTTTTTTGAAGAAATCCAGAAACAAGAAATATTTAAAAAAAAAACTAGACGGCGTAAATTTGCCAAATAGGCAGGGGCCCTTAGAATAAACATGTCAACATTTTTTACCAATCACAAATTTCTATTTATTTATTTATTATCAGTACCAAAAAGTAGGTAAAAAGCCTGCACATTCAGCTACGCCGAAAAACAACCACACAAAAAGTATTGTCTAGTTCTCCAGTATTTGTAGTTCTTTCGAAGCCAAATACATGTATAATTATGCCATGCTTTGAAAAAAAAAGGGGACTAAAGCATTTCCGTAATGCATGATACCAAGCAAGTCATCACAGCATCATGAATCCACAAAAATCCAGTTTGTACAACAACCAAATGAATCATGAGGTATACTGGTCCTTTGACATACAGAAAATTGACTAATAGCAAAAAGGGGTCGAAACTTTTTGCAGATGCAATAATCCCCCTTATCACAGAGCTAGAATCTTCGACACAGGTCAGCCTGCTAAGGCTGCGTATTCGACCAGTTAACAACTAGCCCAAGTTTGGAGTAAATATACTGAACCAAAAAAGAAACTTCCCCTGTGTTTAAGTGCAAATGCAATGTTATTTAAAAAAATAAAAATGTCAGATGACCTACATATATTCGGGCGAACGATTATGTGTCCGATAAAACAAATTTTAACTCGATTGAAAGCATTTTGCAGAAGAAACCCGCTAAAAGCGACTTTCACGTGCATGCACGGACCAGTATAATTCGTGTATATTTTTTGAAACTTTTCAGTCTAATTTTATAGACTTTCATGTCAATAAGAAAAATACGTTGAAAAAAATTAAATTCTTATTGGTTTTCTTTATTTTTGATATGCCTAGAATTCCTCAAAATTTACGCGAACGTGCCATTGGCATGCTTAATGCTGGTATGACGATGAATGCTGTTGCTATGAATATTGGATGTTCTACTCGTGCTATTCGACACCTTAGGCAACGTTTTCAAGCAACAGGGCGTACGGAAGATCGACCACGTAGTGGACGTCCTCGCGTCACGACGCGCGGCCAAGACCGCTATATTCGGAACACCCACCTGCGCAATCGCTTCCAAACTGCCACAGCCACTGCTGCTAACACCCCTGGTACACATAACAACCGTATATCTGCCCAAACTGTTTGCAATCGCTTGCGCGAGGGTGGGCTACGTGCACGTCGTCCATACGTTGGTTGTGTTTTGACGCAACGTCACCGCGTAAATCGTGTTAATTGGGCACGTACACACCAACGCTGGCTTAGACAACAATGGAATAACGTTCTTTTCTCTGACGAGTCGAGGTTTTCCATTCATCGAGGTGATGGCAGGGTTCGAGTATACCGTAGGAGAAATGAACGTTATGCAGACTGTTGCGTACTTGAACGAGATCGTCTTGGGGGTGGGGGTTCTGTCTTGGTCTGGGCAGGCATTGCACATGGCTTTCGCACTAATCTCGTCGTTATCGAAGGGAATTTGAATGCCCAACGCTACCGAGATGAAATTCTTGCGAGGCACGTTATCCCACTGTTTCAAAATAATGCCAATATCACTCTTTTTCAGCATGATAATGCCACAAGCCATACAGCTAGGGACAATGTGAATTTCCTCAGGGCGAATAACATTGCATTTATTGATGACTGGCCTCCCAAAAGCCCTGATCTGAATCCCATTGAACACCTTTGGGATAATTTGGACCAGCGTGTTAGACGTCGCCCTATTCCACCGTCAAACGTCATTCAGCTAAGACAAGCCTTAATTCAGGAATGGAACAACATTCCACAAGCCGAAATCAATACACTTATCCGTTCTATGCGCCAACGATGCCAGGCAGTCCTTCATGCTGAAGGTGGTCATACCCGGTATTAATTTATGATTTTGGTGAGCGACCCCTTCCGCATTTTAACTACCATTTCACTACTTTTGGATAAACCCTCAGCAATATTTTTTTTTCACACAAAGTCGCAATAAAATACTCTTTCAATGCATATAAATCTAGTTTAATCCTGATTTTCATATTTGTGTATATCTGCACTTAAACACAGGGGAAGTTTCTTTTTTTGTTCAGTATATATTCAGTGTTGACAGACATATCCCAAAAATAGTAAAATTTTCGTACGACGTAGACAAAACGTAGAATATGGCAGTGTCTCAATGTTTTCTTCGAAAACAGGTGAGCTGTAATTTAGACATTTTTTCGCTTCAAATCGTCCTCCTTTGTTTTACTTGTGCCGCACCCTGGTAGCGCAGTCGGTTGCGTTCAGGATTCAAGAACAGGGGTCGCTGGTTCGAAACATAAATCTGAAATATCAATATTTGGGTTTTTACTGTTGAATTGAAAATTCAATTTGAGGTATCTGGCAGGATAAGGGTTCACACATATGTCTGTAAATGCTTTTTTTGTAGAGGGTCAAGGGACCTATACATGTTATTTGTATATTTATGTATTTTGGGCCAGAGGCCTATAATATGAATAAAATGTTGAGTTGAGTTGAGTTGATCCCCGGCTCGGCCAATTTCTTCCCGGGGATTGATGATAGTCATTGCGACAGGATTCATTCCTCTCTCACCGCTGATCAAGTTTCGACGATGTTTATGAGGGAAAGCAGCCAGTGGCTTGGAAAGAATATTGTGCGGAGTACTGGTAAAAGAAACTCCAGGAAAGCATGGATAGGTGCACTGGCCGCCGCGATTTAACTGAAATAATGTTGAAAACGGCGTTAGCTTATTGGATAAAGGATAGGAATTCAAAGACGAAGTTCCAATGAGGACATTTAGCCCTTTATTCTTTATCAGACGGCAAAATTTAAACCTTGTCTATATTGAAAGCATTTACAGACGACAAATTAACAGTGGCTAAAATTATATGATTTGTCTTAATATTCGTAGAAAAAAAAATGTGGGAAAAGGAGAAAATGCTGGTTACCAGCATTTTCGCCTTTTCCCACATTTTTTTCTTTTTTTTCTCAGAATCGTCAAACTTCGGGATCATTTGGTACAGAATTAACTAGATCAGTAGATTTAATGAGTACCATCAGCCAATGATAATGATAATAACACTAATAATACGAATAATGATAATAATAATAATAGTAATAATAATAATAAAAATGACATTTGTGTTGATGATGATGATGATGATGATAACAACAATAATGATAATAATAAGAATAATAAAACTTGCTTTTGTGATATTAAAATTCTTCCCGCTGGAAAAATCTTGCAGTATCTGAAAGCGCAGATCCAAGATCAGACAGCAAGTTATGTGATGTACTGATCGTGATCTTTCCTATCTGTAAAAGCGCAAGGAGAAGAGCCTGTCAGCTAAAGAACAAAAAGTTCACTTAGTAATAGATTTTTTCTGTTTTCTGGCCTTGTGGGATTTCTATAGCTCTTTACCAAACGACAAAATCTTACACGTGTCCAAATTGAAAGCATTTGCAGACTACAAAATAAATGTGACTGAAAAATTGAAATTCGTTTTTGGAAGGGTAGAAAACATTGTTGGAAAAGAAGAAAATGCTGGTTACCAGCATTTTCTCCTGTTCCCACATTGTTTTCAAAAGCCGTTGTTTTCTAGCTCGTTAATACTCGGTATTGTGTAGTCAATGGGTAAACAGTTTAGCACTACAAAATAATGGATATGACCAACCAGGGCAAAAATAAGCAAATATTGAAATATCACACCTTTTTCTTCACCAGAATGTATTGAGATACAGAACAGTTTATATCAAAGATCAGACTTTACATTCTGTATAGCTTGATCTTGATCTACACCGTCTGCTAAAGCAATTACAGCTGTGAACAAGAAATATCTTTTTAAAAGAAAGACGGCGTAAATTTTTCCGCCAATAGGTCTGCAGGGGCCTGCAGAATAAACATGTCTGTATTTTTGACCAATCGTAAAGTTCTGATTATTCATACGAACATAACACCAAAATGTAGGTCAAAAGCCAACGCATTCAGCTGGGTCGAAAAACACTTTAAGTGTCACACAAATTTTCTCCAGATTGTGTCATTGAGATGCCTTAAAAGCGTGTGAAACAAATACTTGACTTTTTGTAATAAAACACTTTCAAATAGAACATGTGATCGAAATGGCACGTGCTTATAAAAAGATAATGATGCTGAGACGCGAAAGTTTTTGTCATTTGCTTTATAGTTCGCAAGGACTTTAAGCCAAAAAAATAGTTCTTTTATCGACGAGGCCGCTTACATTATCTTTGTCTGCTTCTTGGTTTTAATATACCCGAATGAATAAATGGTGTACTGCGATTGGTCAAATACATGTTGGTGGATATTTTTATTCTTGAGGCTTGGCAGGTCTATTTACTAGCACATTTATGAGCACAATGAACAGGCGTTGCTAGCGCTAATTGATAGCGCGGAGCACTTATTCACACCATGGTAAATGGATATGAGCAATGCTCTGTGAAAAGGGGGCTTAATGCATTTGCGAAAAGTATCGATCCATGTCAGCCTGCGCAATTCGCGCAGGCTGACATGAGCCAAAACTTTTCGCCATCTTTAAATATTCTGCATGTTTAAGGATCATTGTACCCCATGATTCGGTCAATTGTTTGACGAATGAATTATATGGATCCATAATTAGGTAATGACTTGCTTGGTATAATGCATCACGGAGATGCATTAAGCCCCCGTTTGCCAGAGCATGATTCATTTGATAACGAAAAATCTTTTTCTGGTAGATCTACTAATTGGTAATTTGATATTCTTAAGCGTCACTCTATACCAATTACTGTGTCTTCATGTATTTTTAGACGCATCGTTTTTAGCAGCGAGCGCTTCTTTTCCATTGACGATTTGGATTAAGATCTAATCTTGAAAAATATATGAGCCATGCTCTGGCAAAAGGGGGCATAATGAATCTCCGTGAAGAACTTTATCAAACAGGTCTTCATACATTAATGGATCAATAACATCAATTTGTCTAACAATCGGCTCCATCATGAGGTAGACTGGGTCTTTCGACACGCAGAAAATTGACAAATAGCAAAACGTTTCGGACCAGGTCAGCCTGCGCGGACTGCACTGGCTGACCTGGGTCGATACATTTTGCAGATGCATCAAGCCCCATTTTCACAGAGCATGGCTCACATCTAATTGAAAAGTTCACTTTTCGACAATACGAGAAATAATGAAGCAAAAGAGACAATTGCAGGCGTGGTTACATCTTATCATTTTTCTTCATATTGAACGACAAAAAGGTTTCAAATTCTCTATTTCTTTTTTACATTCCCCTTCATAATCGTTCCAGCCAGTCAGACAGAATTCTTGCTCTTTGAGTACTTTTCTACTGATTTGGTAAGGAAATCAACTAGTCTCGCGAGACAGTATTAGTTTAACAGTCAGGTGGCAGGGGACTTGGAAACTTGTTCACTACGAATCAAGTTGCCCCGAGCCGAAGGCGCGATGGCGACATGATTTACCACAGCCGTGAAAAAATTTCAAAATCCCCTGCTACCTGACCGGACAAAGAATTTATTATACTACAAAGTTTTAGCATTCCAACTTTTATTCAGCAAAATTTCCCTGTTTTATGGTCTCACGTATTGAATACGCTGACGAAATAGAATTTCCCTTCTGAGTGCCCCAATTCAATGAAAACTGACGTCACTAAATAATGACGTCATTGAAACCTTGTTAAACGTGCAGTTTGGTGGGTGAACTTGATGATGTCACTGCGATAGACATTCGAATATTTTTATTTAAACATGGATTTAAACAACTTCTAGGTAAAAACATGTAACTATGCATTTTAATAATGATTTGTTGGCAAAAGTAAATGACCATCAGTTGCCTATTAAAACAACCATTAGGTTATACTTTTAAAAGTGACGATGTATGAGTTTCGACACTTCGCACTTTGCTTATCTGACGAACGGATAGCTCGTTTTTACCCCTTTCATTTGTTTTAGAATGATAATACATGTAACTACACTCATTCATTTTAAAAAATAATCCATTCTTTCCGGTTGTCAACCATCAAGGGAAACTACTGATAAAAATGAGCGACAGCGAGTTTTGCGGTAACACCGTTCTAGAACTTTTAAGAATAAAATTTCGACTTCGTACTGGGTTTTAGCGGGAATCTAGATGGGAATGACTAAGAAAAGACTGTCTTCCGGTTGATCGCAGGCGTCACACGTATCACAATCTTTCGTATATTTATTTGATTGGTCAAAAATAGAATAAATGATCTACCGATTGGACGATAACTGAAAAATCATCGTCAGTTAAATGTGTACAAATTGTCTAATTTCCAACTTACTTTTAGCCTATTAAACTTCTATTTTTGTATTAACATCCATAATGTTCCGTGCTAGGAAATAATGACGTCATGAATCTTACTATTCTTACCTCATGCACGATCGATTTTCCTGCAGAAAAAAAAAATGTGTTGAAGAAATGCCAGAACCTTAAACAAAAAGAAGAGAAAATCAGTGAACTACGAGGAACTAAAGATTCTGACAGTACATGTAAATTGAAGAAAATTAATGTGTCAGATCCATCTGGAAGAGCAATCAACAGCGATGACTATTTCTTAACTAAGCTTACTTGAGAAAAACAAGCAAACAAATAAAAAGCTACCCATGAATCAACAAAACAAAAAGAACAATCCACAGAAAAAAAAAACAACCTGACAGTCCAAACGCAAGCACAAGTGGAACTCAGATCACCAGACAGATAAGAAATATGAGTGATGACAGTGATATGGAAGTGTAATATCTTGATAATGAAAAATGATGTATTTGTAAACGTTATGAACCAGAAGAATTGAAACATCTGCCTTATTTCAAACTTGTAAAATGAGCAAATGTGATTATTGCGAGCACTGGGTACATCTGACCTTCTGTACAGCAGACAAAAAGCTTGAAAGACAGAGTAAATTTCACTGTCTCCATTGTGTAGCCAGTTAAACTTCCAAATGAATATACGGATGAGGTATGTCAGCTCTCTCATTTTTACGTATATTTAAACAGCTGGATTAATATTTATTTAAAAAAAGGTTTTTAAAAAAATTGAAAATCAAATAGAAAGTGTTCCCATGTCATTCCCATTTTATTACGTAGACTAATACTTTGAACTGCCCTGTAGTTTTATCGCGATACGGCCACCATGAGCTTTTTTTTTCATCAGACCAATAGATTGTCGAAAATTATACACCGTTATTAAAATGTATATTTTGTTGTTTCACGTGCCAAATGTGCTTCTTGAATTATGTTGTTTTTAATAGGTGTAAGTCAAAACTGTGTGCCTTTTATTATTGAGTCTCAGCTGATTTACAATTGTGGATGTTATGTTAGTGAATGGATAAAGAGTGTCACTGATAAATTCTAGTGATAGTGTTTGTGTATTCTGGGAATATTCATTCTTTAATTGGCATCACAACAGAAGTTTGGTGAGTCATCTCTTACTATGAGTTATTATTATAATTATTATCCATGTTTCTTTTCTTTTTTTCTTTTTCATTATTTTCTTTTTGTTATAAAATAAGTTGTACAGTTTCTTTTTAGGCTTAGACTCTATTAGCAAGAGAGAGAGAGAGAGAGAAAAGAAGGAAAGGAAAAAGGAGATGAGTTTGGTATTGAAGGACAGGGGGAAAGAAGGTCACCCATGGCATAGACTTTGAAGAAACGAAATACACAGTCATTTAACGAGGTGCATTGATGGGAGACAGAGATAGAGAGAACAGAGAGAACAGAGTGCAAGTTCTTGGACGTGGTTTTCACACACTCATTCTCGCAAGAAACAATTCGCAAATTTTAGTAAATCCATGTTAATCTTTGTCAGTGTGGCGACTGCAAAGAGTGAGGGTTATGCATGAATATTGTATTTTTTTTTTACCAGTGCGATCACGTATAAATGTGCGTGATTCAGGTTTAATATAAAAATGTCACGTACATTCAGTTCCTGTAATACGTACTGGAACATACTAAAACTTGTGCAATTGAAAATTTAAAAAGTGAAATTTCAGAAATTTCCTGCAGCGAAATGTTTATAGTTACGTGTCTTGGACGGGTTTTCCGAATCGAAAAAATAGAATGGCTGCTATCCGTCGTCGTATATAACTTGCTGGACAGGAACTTGTCTGAATCATTTCCCTTGCAATTGCGTCGTATCCAAAATGTTGCGAATGGGCAAAGTGCTATTTTAGTAACGGTGCATGATCAGTTGTTATCTTCTGTCTTTGGATTTTGCAATAAACATTGAAAGTTTTGTGGAATCGGGCATTGTAAGAAAAGGATAAACTTATTATTCCAAGGCACATTTTCCTCTTCCCCCAGTGTTTTCAGAGGCTCTAAATCTTTTATGTTTGAAAACTTGTATCTGTATATTGTTTGAAAACATTGCAACTATCAGCAAGCTGTCATTGACATCGATACTAAAGAGTGGTAGTGTTGTTAAGATTTGAACCCTCATATTCGTTTGCGTACCTCCAACTTTTGTTACCATTACTTGTACAAACCTCCAGCAGGAAAAAGCAAAGCACACAACCAGGGAATTTGACCATAAGACAGTAGACCCGTAACAGACACACTGAGTGCAGAGAAGAAACTGTTCATTTATGAGCAACATCTCCTCACACAATTCTCTCTTAATACATAATGTCTAGATATCTGTTTGATGATAGATTGAAATTATTATACAATATTCCTTTACATTAACTCCTTACCAAACGACACTATTAATTTTATAGATGAAAATCTTGGCATAGATACCCAGCATATTCTGTACAAATGACTATTATTAATCACCAGAAAGAAATGTGCAGATGGGATGTCGTGCTTTCACTCGGTGCATCTCTCCCACTTCTCTTTTACCACTCTCCTACCTTCACCCAGTCCCTCTCTCCCACTTCTCTCTCAACACTCGCCCCATCCTTCTCTTACCACTCTTCTACATTCACCCGGTCTCTCTCTTCCACTTCCCTCTCAACACTCTCGTCCACCCCTCTCTTACTTTCACCCAGTCTCTCTCTTCCACCCCTCTCTTACCACTCTCCTTTCACCCCGATCGCTCTCTGTCTTCTCTTTCTCTCAAAAGGTCTGTCAGCAAAGAATGACTGTTAAGGAAGGAGAAACGAAAAAAAAAAAACCTTCTCGCAATATAAGTATGGAGCAGTTTCAGTCACAGTAACCGGGATTTCGTCTCAGTATACGTGTAGCTCTTGTAAGGATTTAATGCAATCTAGAGTCAGCCGTTCTGAGATGTCTGTCTTCGCCCTACAACAGTCAAGGTAACGTCGCGATGTTAGTCTAGTTCTTGTCAGTAAGGCAAAGCATAACCTCGAGATGGCCGTAACTAAGGATTTAGTGTAATCCAATGTCAGCCGTTCCGAGATAGCCGTCTTCGCCCTAAAACAGTCAAAGTAACGTCACAGTGTTAGTTTATTTCTTATCAGTAAGGTAAAGTATATCGTCGAGTTGCCGTAGCTAAGGATTTAGTGTAATACAAAGTCAGCCGTTCCGAGATGTCTCTCTTCGCCCTGAAACAGTCAAGTTAGTTGTTGGTCGTCAGTAATTGTAAGGTTTTGGCCACCTAACGTAGCCACGGTCGTTAGATCGTTAGGTTTACTATGTGTTTTTGTATGATGTCTATTTTTCATGGAAACGGTTTCCAGAAGAATATAAAAAGATGAATATTTTCCTTTGATTTTTCTCTTGTTATCATTTCTATTTGTCGATATAATTTAAAATTCTAGACGACAGTGCTCTTTGAACATCGTCTGATTTGTTATTTATAAAACAAGTAATATACCAACCAAGAATGTATACCGCCCCTTTCCTATTCATTGCATGGCTTAAAGTAATTTTCACACCTCGTTTTACAGTCAATCCAGTTCTCGATCACAACTCATTTAAAGCATAAACTCTTCAACTCTACCAAATGACAAAACATTGAGATGGGTCCAATTTGAAAGCACTTGTAGACGACAAATTAAATGTGGTTCAAATGATCAGGGTTGTCTTTTAAAGGGTAAAAAAATGTAGGAAGAGAACATGCTGACCAGCAATTTCTTCTTTTCCAACAATGTTTTCAAAAATCTGTCTCTGGGAAGTTCTGGCTAGGGATTGTTTGGTAAACGGTTACAGATAGATTGGTATCAAATATGAATTTTCTTTTTTCTTTCAATAATTTAGCTAGATTTTGATCTGTATAACAAAAAGCAAAATATTTCTTAGCAATATTTGATGTCAGTATGTAGTAACCAACGTCATGTGTTAGTTGGTAACGTACTGTGGTGTTTTGAATGTTTCAAAGCGCCATTTGTAGAGAAGGCGGAATTTTGAGTTTGTTATTCCTTTTCCAACAGATCTGTATAGAATCTAGATCTATATATATTCATTCATATGTTATGAAAGCTTGTTAATAGACATGTAAGATTTTTTTAGTCATAATCTAGATATCTAGATCTACCCGATATTTTAAAAGCGAATATATTTCCAGGACTGATATTCTAAATAGTCATTGCGACACCACTGATCATTGTTTCAACGATGGACATGTAGGAAAGCAGATAAGAAAAAAGAAAGAAAGAGCAACAAATAATCTAAATAGGGCAATCTATGCATGCTGATTAAAGAAACTTCAGGGAAAGCATGATCATGTGCACTGGCTGCCATGACGGCTGCTGTGGCCGCATGGGTAGGATGTATACATATAGATCTACGAGAGAGTAATATATTCTATTGCAATGACTTTTATAAACCCTAAAAATTAGTTTTGGCAAAGCCGTGATTCGAACTCAAAACCGCATGATTTCAAGATCTAGCTTGTCGTTTGAATTATTAGATAGATCTATTTATCCCACAAATGATTCATGTCGCACATATTGACACTTTGCCTTTTTCATATTATGGTGCAGGTTACTCAGTATGTTTGTCTAGTGGGCGGCTCGTATCGATCGAAGCCGCCATTTTAGATGTTGTGTTGAAAGTGTAGTTATCTATACGGGGCTCCCGAAGGGAAACTGCTTTTACGTGGATTTGGCCAGTGTACAGGAATATATGTTGGGGGCATATTATCCAATCAGATCGCGAGAAATTCCTTTGCAGTATGATAATGTGAAATAATCGGGACATCCACGGTAAACTGTAAACAAGCTCAAGATAAGAAAATGCCGAGCCCGGTCGTTCAGTCGGTAACAACAGGACTCGAACAAAGGGGCTTGTTGGTTCGAATCTCCAGCTCGGCAATGTCTGTTTAGACGATTGATGTTAAGTCACAGCGACAGGATGCATTCCTTTCTCACCGCTGATCATTGTTTCGTTGATGGTTGTGTGGGAAAGCAGCCTGTTGTTTGTGAAGAGTGTTGTGTTTAGCACTGGTTAAAAAAAAGATAAAGGAAAGCATGCCGCGATATTACTGAAATAATTTTGAAGACGGCGTTATACACCATACAAATATACAAAATCACCTCCTGTGCGTTTATATTTACCAGTGTGTTTTTCAAATGAAAGCCTTCCAGAGAAAAAAGAATAATAACTAATCGAAGGCATAAATTTAAACGTCATTTGGAACCATTTTCTGAACAAAAGTGTGTGTCTTGATAGTTTCCCCAATGTGAGGTCATTAGCTTCTACAATCAAAGCGTTGAGAACGCTGATGTGGCATTTGTCAAGGAAGCCACTGAGTAAATTTAATAATTTGAAAACAGGAGGGCCATGATGGCCCTGGATCGCTCACCTGAGTCAATAGGCGAAATTCACTCCACGCGCGTAATTCAATTTCTGACCAATTGTCTGGTCAATTGACCTTAAAATGTGGCCTCCGGAGCGTCCACAAGAAATTTCCTGAAGTTGACCTAGTGACCTAATTTATCACCCGATGTGACCTAATTTAGAACTCGTCAAAACATTTATCAAGACAAACATTCTGAACAGTTTCCAAGTTAATTCAGCAATAAATGTGGCCTCTAGAGTGCCCACAAGGTATTTCTTAAATTTACCAAGTGACCTAGTTCATGACCCCAGGTAACCCAATTCCAAACTCACCCAATATTTCATCAAGACAAACATTCTGACCAATTTTCAAGTCAATTGAACAAAAAATATGGCCTCTAGAGTGCCCACAAAGTATTAGTTTAATTTAATCTTGAGACCTAGTTTATGACCCCAGGTGACCCAATTTTGAACTGACTGAACACGTTGTGCTCAGGTGGGCTAACAAACTTAGAACAGGTTCACTACATACCAAATAACAAAGCTCTATGCTATCCAGTTTTAGAAAAGAAGAATTTTAAAGTTTTCCTTCTTTGTTCCTTTTTTCGAACTTGTGACCCCCAGGGCAGGGCCAGTTTTGACCCCAGCGGCATCATTGAACAAACTTGGTAGAGGTCCACTAGGAATTGCTACATACCAAATATCAAAGCTCCACACCTTCCAGTTTTAGGGAAGAAGAAGTTTTCCTTCTTTGTTCCTATGTTCGAAATTGTGACCCCTGGGGCGGGGCCAGTATTGACCCCAGGGGCATCATATGAACAAAATTGGTAGAGGTCCACTAGGAGATGCTAGATGCCAAATATCACAGCTCCATGCCTTCCAGTTTCAGAGAAGAAGAATTTTAAAGTTTTCTTTCTTTGTTCCTATTTTCGAACTTGTGACCCCTGGGGCGGGGCCAGTTTTAACCCCAGGGGCATCATATGAACAAACTTGGTAGAGGTCCACTAGGAGATGCTACATACCAAATATCAAAGCTCTACGCCTTTTAATGTCAGAGAAGAAGATTTTCAAAGATTTTACTATTTTTTTCCTTTCTGTTGCCATAGCAACCAGAGTTAAGGTTGGAATTCAATCTCTTAAACAACTTTGGTAGAGCTTCACCCAAGGAACATCCCTGCCAAATTTCACCAAGATTGGCCCAGCGGTTTAGGAGGAGAAGATGTTTAAAGGAATTGTGGACAGACGGACAGATGGACGCCGGACAATGACCGATCACAATACCTCGCCTTAGCACTTCGTGCTCAGGTGAGCTAAAAAAAAAGAGAAATATTTTTAAATATTAACTTGAAAATCAACCTCCTAAGCAAATTAATACGTCTCTTTGGTTAAAGGGAGATTACTGGTGCCTAAGTTTGCGTTATTTGTGTATTGGTGGTCTCCCTTTGATCTTTCAAGAGGAGTCAGGAGTAACGTCCCTTGACGGAAGGATGCACGATGGGTAGAGAGAGAAGCCATGTAAATATATTGAATTCAATTAAGTTTATACCTGAATACTATGATTTTGAGATATCTTTGGCCGTCAGGACCTAATTCCCAACATTACAATAAAGTTTTCTTCCTGTAAATATTCATGCACAATCAAATGAGTAGCGTGCAATGATGGGACGAACAAGCCCAGGGACGAACTGGTTTTGGAACGAACAACCCCGGAAGCAAGCGGTCAGAAGACAAATTTTGTGCATATCATTGCGCCAATAGAAGGCTATGAAGAGGTGAAGCTATTTTTACTCAAAAAGAAGTATTTCCACGATCGACAGCCTTTTGCAGTTTATTTCAATACGCCATTTCCAATTATATATCTGAGTGCTATTGAAAAACTCATTTGTCTTGAAAAATTGAGTTTAATTGGGTTTACTTCCTTCGGTTTTGGACAAAATACCATACATGGTCTTCAAAATTCAATATTGAACATTTATTATTGATCTCATAGTGGCATTGTCTTCGACAAATGCCACAAAAAGTTTATAGATAACTCTCGATCTATTTTTAGAACTTAAGTCAGATGCGCACGCATCATTTCAGCAAATCGACGAACTTTTGAATCAAGTACCTTGCAACATGGGGGTCTCTATAGACATACTTGGGTGCCTACTTCGAAGGCATTTTGACTGCGTATGTCTTGTAGACAAATTATGAAAAAATGGTGGCAAAAGGAGAAGTTGCTCGTCACGAGCAATTTTCTTTTTTCCACATGTTTCCACATGTTTCACAGACACATATTCTCGTAGTTTTGGACCATAACATCTACCACACAATGTTTATTCATATAGAAATATAGAAAGTAAAACACTTTCTAATTAGCTACACCTAATGGTTTAGCAAATCAGAAGTAGTGTTACTTCCAAATTTAGAAAATATCGAGAATAAAAGTAAGAATGCACTTGAGAACTGGTGGTGTAAACGGACCCTGGTAGCGCAGTCGACAGCGTACAGGGCTAGATACAAGGTGATTCCTGGGTCGAATCCCCATCTCGGCCACTTTCATTCCGAGGATTGATGGCAGTCATTGCGACAGGGTTCATTCTTCGCTTACCACTGATCATTGTCTTGGCGATGGTTATGACGGAAAATAGCCAGAGGCTTAGGAAGAACATTGTGTGAAGTACTCTGAAAAACCTCCAGAAAACCACCTATTGGTGGGTGCACTGGCCTCTGCCATATAATTGAAATAACAAAAAGGCGTTATACACCATACAAACAAAAACAAACTGACAAAATGTTTGCACCATGAAATCTCCTACACAATGTTTGCTTACATAAAGATATCCTGGGCTAATGATACTTCAGGATCTGAACTACTCAGCAACCATTTTTAAGTAAATTCCCAGTCTTAATCTCAAGAATTTCTTAATTTGAAAGTAACACGAACTCTGACTAACTTAACCATATGGTTTAGCCAATCAGAAGTTGTGTTACGTTCTAGAATTAGACTTAGAATGAAGTTATTAATGGTTCGTTAATACGAACCAAGACTGCAGGAATTTAAATGATGATACAGATAGATCTACGTAGCCTCTGTGCCTACAGTGCGCGCGACTCAAGTAACTTTGGCGGACAGTGTAGATCAAGATCAGACTGCACTTAACGTGCAGTCTGATCTTGGATCTACACTGTCCGATATGGAGATATTTTCCCATAAAAAAATAACTGAAATAGCAATAGTTGAGTTTTTACTATCGCCTTGAAAAGTTGCATTAAACTATATATTTTATCGCGTTAAGGTTTAATAGGCGAAAGCTTTATTTTTATGTCCTTTCGTTTGTAATTTATATTTTCAGGAAACACGAGAAATCGTTTTTCAGCTTCTTTATTGGTTTTGTATCGTAAATTTCTCGGTGAAGGTTCCTAGTAGATCTATTTGCCAACTTTTCTTCATGCTGCGTAAATTTTAAATATCGAAGCAATTATTTTCTTATTGTCCTCTCTCGCAAAGACTGGCGTACGTAGTACATTTGCAGACTGATGGAAAAATGTAACCCTTTTCCCCATCTTCAATGAATGTGCCAACTCTACCCATTTAAATTTCTTACTCTCAGAGCGCCAGATGAACCCAACACCCCGTTAAACTCTGGGTCAGGTAACTAAGTCATTTGCGTAAAGGGTTTGAATTGGTTGTATTGATTGATTGCGTTTGAGTTTAATGCCTTTTTAACAGCTTAGGTTATATCACGGTAATCGGTGCATCTACGCATGTGTTTCCTGGTTTTCTCACACCAGTACTGACACAACTTTCTTTCCAAGTCACTGACTACATTTCAGAGGTGAGAGGCGAAAATCGAAGGAAAGAAAATTTCTCTCAACCGGGAATCAAACTCACAACCACCAAGTCATGAGTCAGATACGTTAACCACTGAGTTACCCGGCCTGGCAAAGGGCTTGAAACTAAGGCTCCATATGTTTTTTTTTTTAATAGGATTCATTCAACCGCTGATCCACCGCTGATAATTATTTCGACGACGGTTTTGCAGGAAAGCAGCCAGTGGTTTGGGAAGAATATTGAACGAAGCAATATTTAAAAAAAAAACCTCCAGGAAAGGCATGGACAGGTCAACTGGCCACCGCACTGTAACTGCCGAACGTAGTATTAAACACCATACAAACAAACAAACAAACAAACCATAGGACATTTTCAGTCAAGAAATAAGTCTCAAATAATTGCAATATCGAGCTTGCCTTTGTCCACAACATCTTAGGAAAGCGGACAATGTAGATTAGATATTTTTGTGCAGTCTGACCTTGATCTTCTTTTGCCGCAAAGGTAACTAAAGTTCTGAAATGCTTTTGAAAGGTTAGTGTTCAGTTTCTTCAAATGACAAAAAACTAAGACGAGTTATATTTGTCTTCTCGCACTTCAAAGGTTTTCAGCTTTATTGCTGTAGACGAAATGAATAGAAGTTAACCTTTAAAACGCTAAATAAATAGAATGAAGATTTCTAGCAAGTGGTATGTACCGAAACATTGCGATTACAAAGTGCTTGTTGCTGGAAAAAAAATCACCGTATCGGACAGTGTAGATCCAAGATCAGACAGCACATTCTGTGCAGTCTGATCTTGATCTACACTGTACGCAAAAGAGCATTTAGTTTCGCTTAGCAGCTTAAGGGTTAGAATAGGATCAGCTTCCTTCCGCTTTGGTTGAAAAAAATAACTCTTGTTTTTCTACTTACAGACTGTATACTTCAAGTACGAAATTAGCTGAAACCTTTAAAGTTCGTATCACTTTACTGAAATGACTGAAAAATAAAATAAAGAGGATTTCATTCACATTTGACCTTAACGCAGCTTTACGAACGGAAATAAGCCATTTTATTTCCGGTGGAGGCTTTTAGGATAGGCATGTCTATAGCCAGGGTATTTCTCAAACCCCATAGAAGTAGTACAGTCGCCTCTTTGCATACAAACAAATATGACTTAATATGACGTAATCGGCGGCCATTTTGTTTTCACTTACACCATATTTATATCTGATTGACATACGGTAGGGTAACAATGTATTTTAGTCGTGCTCTGTGAAAAGGGGTTTTAATGCATCTGCAAAAAATATCGACCCATGTCAGCCTTCGCAGTACGCGCAGGCTGACCTGGGTCGAAATTTTTTGCTATTGGTCAATTGTCTACTTGTCAAACGACCAGTCTACCCCATAGTTCTAGTTAGTTGTCAGACAAAATGGATTTTGTGGATTCATCGTTATATGATGACTTGTTTTGTATAATGCATGATGAAGATGCATTAAACCCTTTTTTTGCCAGCGCGACTTTTTTTAGCAAACCATGAAGTAGACTTACACACGCGATCTACCTTGCCTATTTTTGTTAAAACTCGGTGAAGCGTCCTCGCCTCGTGCTAGACTGTTGGCATCAATTGATAAATTCAAATATGTTACTACCATTTCTAATAAAAGTACAATACAGGCATTGTGGAAAAAAATAATTTACATTTTATTTATGTTCACTGCACCATTATGCATGGTCTTCCCCTTTTTTAAAAAAATGCCGAGCCCTTTGGCTCAATAGATAACGGATGGGGTTGAAAGCAGGGGCTGGTTCGAATTCACAATTTTTTTTCCAAAGATCGATAATACTCATCGTGACAGGATTTATTCCTCTCTCACAGCAGAACTTTATTTCGACGAAGTAATGTGGGAAAGCGGTCAATGGCTTGGGAAGAACATTGTACAAAGTACTGGTCAGAAGAAACTCCAGGAAAGCATGGATAGGTGCATCGGTGATGTAACTGAAATAATGTTGAAAACTGCGTTATACACCAAACAAATAAATGACAAAGATCATTAATATGTTTAGGTTGCGCCAAGTCCTTGTCTATACTTTGTGAATAAAACCAGACAGTGTGGCGACTTGAGGAAAAGCCAGTCCACCTGATCCTTTGTGGCTCAACTGTTTCAACGTGACTAAATTCAAGTTAGGTTGTCTTCAATGGGCATCAATAGTAACTTGCTGTAATAAATCATTTTTCAGATAGTCGTAAGTTGTGATAAGTCATTTTTGATTTTTTATTTACTGTGGTTTTGTCAGTTTTGAGACATGTCTTCTAATGTCACAGTGAAAGGGTAGAAACACATGTGGTAACTGGAGAAAATGCTTGTTATCAGCAATTTTCTCTCTTTCAGAACTGTTTTCATAAATAATTCCTTCTCAAGGTCATTGAAACACGGGATTGTTTGGTAAAGGACAAAAATCGGTTATTTGATGTTCAGTTTTTAAATAAAGAAGACGTACAAAGAGACACGTTAGACCGTTATTAAAAATGTCGGCAATAGGAAGGAACTGCCCATTCAGAGCGATCTTTTTATTTGCTAAAATGATTCCTAAAACCATGTTGGTACATCTTATTCTATTTTCTTGAAATAAAGGGTGCATGAGCTCGTAGTTACGAAATCTGAATTCAGCAATTAAAATGCAAATGAGCCAGACAATTGGATCCAGTTACAGAGAAGAAGCACACCAATAAAAGCTAATGATAGGATGAAAAACTTGCCCTGTTTCCCTTCACTTCACTAGCAAAGGGGGAAAATGATATATTTTTGCAATGTTTCCTGAGTTCTTACCTCTAATTTTCATACAGTATAATTGCGGACAAAAGGAAGCCCTATTGTAGCGATTTAGCATCTTAATGAATATTATGAAGATTCCCTTCTTGACCACTTCGAAAGATAAATGTAGGTAAGGATAAAAGGATCGATATAAATCGCTTTCTTCGCACTCGATCTTGCAAACAAACATTAGCAACAAGCCTTGAAATGATTGACATCGTGTACTAGAGCAACGCAGGCATCGCTCATTTTCTTTTTTTGTTATACCCCCATTTTATTGCTGTTTCATCTCGTGTCACAGTTCCAATCAAACGTATTTCTGCAATCAAAGAAAAGAGAAAATGTATGTGAACCATGCTGTATGAAAGGGGCTAAATGCACCTGCAAAAAGTGTCGACCCATGTCAGCCTGCGCAGTCCGAAACTTTTCGCTATTGGTCAATTTTCTGTATGTCCAAGGACCATTTTACCTCGTGAAGTTGGTTGTTCAGAAAAGATGCAATTTTAGGTATATAATCATGTGATGACTTGCCTCGTATAATGTATCACGAAGATACATGGGCCGAAACTTTTCGCTATTGGTCAATTTTCTGTATGTCCAAGGACCATTTTACCACGTGATTAAGTCTGTTGTTTAAAAAAAGGCTATTATGGATCCATAAGTTTGTGATGACTAGCCTGGTATCATGTATCAGAGATGCATCAAGCCCACTTTTGCCAGAGCATGGCTTATATGTATAAACGTTCAATCTTAATAATTTAAGCCTTTTTTGGTGCTTTTTTGGTGGGAAAAGCATAAATGCAGGTTTCGAGCATTTCCTCTTTTCCCCACAATGTTTTTCCCTTTCTTAGACAGTTTCGATCATTTGATTTGTCTAATTTGTGGTCTGCTATCGCCCTCATGGATTATTTATTGTGCCTCATAAAAACAGTGGTTTATTGAACGATAAACCACGATAGAAAGAAGATTATTTATTAAATCTCCCTTGTCTTCAGTGTAACAAACCCATTTTCTTATCTTGCACAGGTTTGAAACAAGCGTAATATGACTTCATCTATGACGTCATTTCATACGTCTTTCAGAGAGGTAAATCGGGTTTTATTCATGGAAATAACTATGTGTTCATGTATGGTTTTTGCATATTCTGACCAATAATTTTTCAAATATCTTTCTGTAATTGGAAAAATCTGATACTTGTCGGCTTTCGAGATAAATTTTATTAACCTTCTCTGCCAAAAGTTGTAAGCTCGCCAGAGGCTTGCTTAAAAACAACTTTAACACTGGTTTGATGAAATTTCATCTTATATGCCAACTTATGTCAGATCCTAAATTTCTGTCCAATCTGATCTTTGTCTACACCGTCCACAACGGCAAGTTCATGTATTGTTGTGCTCTTTGCTTTAATTCTGTACAAACGATAAAATTTTAGACTTGTCCAATTCAGGAGCTTTTGCAAACGAAAAATTAACTTGTGTTGTCTTCAGAAGGGCAGAAAGCGTTGCTGGAAAAGGAGAAAACGCTGGTTATCAGTATTTTCTTCTTTCTCCAAAATGTTTCAAAAGCTTTACCCCACCGGGTCGTTAAAACTTGAGTTGTCTGATACAGGGCTAAGGATTTATTACGGTTAACCGACGAATAATACAGTGAGGATTATAAATTATGTACCAGTTTTCCCCTCTGTCTGTCTTAAAAATGGAATCGATGTTTTTCAAGCCTCGAAATACATTTTATAACTTTAGTTGACTTTGTGCCAGCGTAGACCAAGACCAAACTGTACAAAAAAGTATTGTTTGATCAGAGCTACGCTACCAGCGTGCATTGAGATATTGTTGAGATATTTTGAAATTCATAGTTTCACGAGATTGCAACATTTGGGGTGTTTTGCCCGACTAAACAGTTCTGATTTGTTTAACCCTTCACCACACAATCCCTACCCTGACGAAGACTTTTAAAACCATTGTGAGAAAAGGAGAAAATGCTGATAACCAGCATTTTCTCCTTTTTATACGCCCGTCGAAGACGGGACGTATTATGGGATCACCCGTGGCGGGCGGGCGGGCGGACGGGCGGGCGGCGTCCCCATTCTTTGTCCGGAGCATATCTCCAAAACTATGCTAGCTACGGTTATGAAATTTCATGGTTGGATAGATCTCATCAAGGCAGAGTGCAGTGCACAGGAATCATAACTCTCGCTTGCTTAATTTTTGAGTTATTGCCCTTTGTTGTTTTTCATACTTGAATTTTGTCCGGAGCATATCTCCAAAACTATACTAGCTACGGTTATGAAATTTCATGGGTGGATAGATCTCATCAAGGGGGAGTGCAGTGCACAGGAATCATAACTCTTGCTTCCTTAATTTTTGAGTTATTGCCCTTTGTTGTTTTTCATACTTGAATTTTGTCCAAAGCATATCTCCAAGACTATACTAGCTAAGGTTATGAAACTTCATGGGTGGATAGATCTTATCAAGGGGGAGTGCGGTGCACAGGAATCATAACTCTTGCTTACTTTATTTTTGAGTTATTTCCCTTTGTTATATTCATACTTGAATTTCGTCCAAAGCATATCTCCAAAACTATGCTAGCTACGGTTATGAAACTTCATGGGTGGATAGATCTCATTAAGGGGGAGTGCAGTGCAAATGAATCATAACTCTTGCTTGCTTAATTTTTGAGTTATTATACGCCCGTCGAAGACGGGACGTATTATGGGATCACCCATGGCGGGCGGGCCGGCGGGTGGGTTAGCAGGCGGCGTCCAGTTTTTGTCCGGAGCATAACTTTGTCATCTCCAGTCCGATTGACTTGAAACTTGGCATGTGTGTTTGTTGCAATAATACGGATTTTAGTGCAAAAGAACCATAACTCTACCTCGTGCTGTCTTTGAGTTATTTCCCTTTGATCGTCATTTTTACAGCATTTTCTGCTTGTCCGGAGCATAACTTTGTCATCTCCAGTCCGATTGACTTGAAACTTGGCATGTGTGTTAGTTGCAATAATACGGATTTTAGTGCAAAAGAACCATAACTCTACCTCGTGCTGTCTTTGAGTTATTTCCCTTTGATCGTCATTTTTACAGCATTTTCTGCTTGTCTGGAGCATAATTTTGTCATCTCCAGTCCGATTGACTAGAAACTTGGTATGCATGTTTGTTGCAATATTACGGAGTACAGTGCGCAAGAACATTAACTCTACCTAGTGCGGATTTCGAGTAATTCCACTTTGATCTTCATTTTTACAGTATTTCTTGCTTGTCTGGAACGGAACTTTGTTACCTCAAGTCAAATTGATTTGAGACTTGGTAAACATGTTTGTTGCATTACCTGCCCTTTACGATTATTATACCCCCTTGACAACTGGCGGTGGGACGGGCGTATCTTGCGACAATTTGCCGCTCTTGTTCCACAATGTTTTCTATCCCATTACGGACAGATATCATCATTTGAACAACAATTAATATGTCGTCTGCAAATGCTTTAAATTTGGTGAAGTCAAAAATATTGTCGTTTGGTAGAGAGTTATTTAGCTCTCTATGAGTTACTAGGGCGAGCTGTGAAGGTTTCATACTGCCAAAAGGTGTGGATAATTTCGGGTACTATTGCTGACAGAACAGATCGAGATCAGACTGCACAATATGTTCAGTCTGATCTTAGATATTCTTCGTCTGGTATCATTAAAAATGGGTGCCGGAAACAAATAGAATGTACGATCAATGGAACTCTATACTCACTGCTAACCGCAGTTTTATTTTCATAGCAGTGAAAAAAATATTTATGAAACAGTAGCAGTATATTTTTTCAAATTCGATGATATTGTAATATGCTATCGATCGCCGATAAAAGTGTTTTCATCAAATTTTGTGCACTTTTTGTTACTTAAAAAGAAACAAAAAGATGACTTTATACTGACATCACCATTGGCTAATTTTCAATCCAGAGACTATGGATAGTTGGGGTGAGGGTAGACAGACTGATCTAACAGGATACGTGTATTTATTACGGGTAAGATCTTTTTACGGTCTGTTTCCAATTACGGAGTGATTAGGTCACGTTTCATTAAGGTATGGAAGTTTATCCTGACATAGAATGTACTCTATCATTCTGTTAGCACATTATTATAACCCTCCCTCCTACGAAGTAGAGGGGGGTATACTGGTTTCACCATGTCTGTCCATCCATGCGTCCGTCCGTCGATCCGTCCGTCAATCCGTCCGTTTGTTTTTCGTTTCTGTGCTCTAACCCAAAAGCCGTTTGACCTAGGACCCTAAGCTTTATACAAGTGTTCCTCATGACCTAAGCAGATGCCCTATTGCTTTTTGGTCACATGGGTTAAAGGTCAAGGTCACAGGTGAACTTTGAAAATCGTTTCTGTGCTGTAACTCAATAGCTGTTTGATCTAGGACCCTGAAACTTTGTACACGTGTTTCCCATGACCCAGGGAATTGCCTTGTTGTTTTTGAGTTACGTGGGTCAAAGGTCAAGGTCACTGGTGAACTTTGTTTGATAATCCTTTCCTTGCTCTAACTCAGAAGCTTTTTAACTTAGGACCATGAAACCTTAGTCAAATGTTTCCCATGATCCAAGAAGGTGCTCTATGGTTTTTGGGTCACATGGGTCGAAGGTCAAAGTCTCTGAATATTTTTGTTTGATAACTCTTTCCGTGCTCTAACTCATAAGCTATTTAACTTAAGACCATGAAACTTTCTACGGTGTTGCCTATGATCCAAGGCGGTGCCTTATGGTTTTTGGGTCACATGGGTCAAAGGTCAAAGTCGCTGAATAACTTCGTTTGAAAATCGTTTCTGTCCTCTAACTCAATAGCCATTTAACCTAGGATCATAAAACTTTCTAGATTGTTGCCCATGATCCAAGGAGGTGTCCTTGGATGCACTGAACATCCTTTTTTAAAGAACATGGCTCATATACATTCACAATCAATGGATTCTTAACCGTCCCACGCAATGTTTGTTTACAGAAAGTCATCTTTGACCGACTATTTGACAGAAGTTTTCTTTGTCTAAGTGGTGTAGTGGGTCTTTGTAAATATTCTTTTGAGTGGCCCTTTGGCAAAAAGCGGGTGTAATTTATATCCGTCATGCATTACACCAAGCAATGCATCACATTATGATGGATCTATAAAATGCATTTTGTCTAACAACCGACCGAATCAGAGGGGGAGTAGATTGGTCCTTTGACAAACAGAAAAATCGACCAATAGCAAAAAAAGTTTCGATCCAGGTCAGCCTGCGCGTACAGCGCAGGCTGACCTGGGTCGATACTTTTTGCAGATGCATTAAACCCTCTTTACAATGTATGACTTAAAACATGCTTTCACAACTTATCGGTTCTAAACTCTCCCACTAAATGATTGTTTATTATGTTATGCTCTGACGGCTATATGACAAAGTTCTATGGGAGTGGTAGGTCTTAACAAATTATCATACACAGTTCATTAGTTGGCTGGCGCTTGCATGTCTATTGTAATTGCGGCTATGCTAATTTAGCTCAAACTGTACAGTATGATTACTTCTTAAGTCTTTATGCGTCTGTCAGTCCGCTCCCTCCTGAAGCTAAATGTTTGAATAAGACGATTCTGAAAGTATCATTGTAATAAAAAAAGGGATTAACAACAGAAAGGAAGGTTTATAGTTGGTTGATTGAATGGTGTTTATGTCGTTTTTAACATTATTTCGGTAATGGTGCGACGACAGTTCCCATATTCATATTTGTACTGGGTTTCACCAGTTGTAGGCTAGGGCTCTGAAATGTCTTGCCCAAGGACGCTCCCACGAATAGCCCAGTGCTTCCAGTTAGGCTCCAGTACGGGGCCTCCAGATTGCCGGTCCTACACTTTACCACTAAGCCACGCAGGAACCCCTTATGTTAATTGCATCAATACAAATGAAAACTTTGTTGCAGCTTCGGTGATTGATTGATTGATTGATTGATTGATTGTGTTCTATTCCGCTTTCAGCATTGTTTCAGTGCCTACAATGGTGGTCTTTGAAAGGGTAGAAAACATAGTTGCCTTTACCAGCATTTTCTCCCTTTCACATAATGGTTTTTCAAAAGCCGTTTCTCCTCAAGGTCGGTTTAAACTCGGGATTGCCTGGTATAGGATTACAGGCCAGTAAGCTGACGTCAGCACGGTCCATTACTTTGTAAATAGCAAAATTGCTTTTCCCTTTGGTATCTGAAACTTGTCGACTCTTTCCGAGCTCTAGAGGGGTAGATTTCCGCTACATATCACGATGATTTGTACCAAATTTTAGCGTAAGGTGGCGGATAATATATATCTAAGATCAGGCTAGATGTTTTGCATGTTCTGTATAATCTGATCTTGATCTAACCAGTCTGCTGAAGTTGATTTACCCTTCACCAAACCACAGAATTCTAGATTAGTTCAAATTGGGAGCAATTGCACACGGAAAAATAAATGTGGTTCAAATAATTTGTCTCTGAAAGGTTAGTAAACATTGTGGGAAAAGGAGAAAATGCTGGTTACCAGCATTTTCGCCTTTTCCTACAATCTTTTTCTTTTATCGGGGTCGTTAAAATTCGGGATGGTATTGTAAAAGGTTAAGTCACCATTGGCAACTGAGAGAGTTAACGCTTAAGCTCCTAAGCTCGACTCACTGACCTTTTGCGGACAGCGTAGGTCAAGATCAGACTGCACAGAACGTGCAGTCTGATCTTGGATCTACAATGTCCGATAAGGAGTCATTTTTCTCCAAGAAATAATTTGAAGTAACATTATTCAGGTTTTTACTATCGACTTACAAGTTTATATTTAACATAGATCTACTAAGTATTTACATGTAGCAGGATAATGATTAAATATGCATATGTGATATTTCTGTGCGGCTATTTTTGTCACTTCAACTTTGTAACCTGAGTAGTAAAGGTAGAGAGGATAGTCAACTGACAGGCCCTGGTCAGTTGACTATCCTCTCTACCCTGAGTGCCCTACATCACCGTCCCTGACAAAAATGTGGGGTAGTTTGCCCTCCCGAAAGAATTTTTTTTTTTTTATTTTGACCAGGCTCTCTACCCTGAGAGGGATTTAGCATTCAAAATGGCGGCCGTTTGGACAGAACCGCGGACAAAAATTGACCAGGCTCTCTACCCTGAGCGGAATTTTTTGCAAAAAAGGGAAAAGGGGGGGGGGAGTTTTGCCTATTCTCTCTACCCTGAGAGGGATTTAGCATTCAAAATGCCGGCCTTGTATGTATGATTTTCTCTCTTTCTAATTGCCTGACCATTGAGTTGGACTTAGACTTTTTTCTGCATCTCTATGAATGATTTCTCTTTTCTAATAGGAAATTTATCCTATATCACTGAGTTGGACTTAGTTTTTTCTTCACCTATGTATGATTTTCTCTCTTTCTAAAAGCCTGACCATTGAGTTGGACTTAGTTTTTTTCACCCTATGAATGATTTGTTCTCTTTCTAAATGTCTGAGCACTGAGTTGTACTTAGTTTTTTTGCCCTATGTATGATTTTCTCTCTTTCTAATTGCCTGACCATTGAGTTGGACTTAGTCTTTTTCTGCATCTATGAATGATTCTTACTCTTTGCAGTATAACTCTCTGGAGTATAACTCTTTTGGAGTGTATCTCTTCTAAAAGAAAGATAGAACTTTCGTGGTAGATGGTTAGTCCTGAAAAGGACTGTTGGGTTAGCTCTGAAAAGAGCTGTGACAATTTGAAGAAATGACAACTTGAAGATAGAACTTTCGTCTGGCAGCTTGAAGGTAGAACTTTCGTCTGACATCTTGAAGATAGATCTTTCGTGGTAGATGGTTAGTCCTGAAAAGGACTGTTGGGTTAGCTCTGAAAAGAGCTGTGACAATTTGAAGAAATGACAACTTGAAGATAGAACTTTCGTCTAACAGCTTGAAGGTAGAACTTTCGTCTGACAATTTGAAGAAATGACAATTTGAAGAAAAGATAGAACTTACGTCTGACAATTTGAAGAAAGGTAGATCTTCCGTGGTAGATGGTTAGCCCTGAAAAGGGCTGTTGGGGTGTCCCTAAAAGGGACCTGGTTTTGGAGGTTGTGTTTTTAAGCACAACCTCCAACCTTCCTGCACGCCGGACAGCTACTCGCAGCCCGCTTCCTTATCCTTTTTAACTGCTGTGCACTCAGGTTGTACTTCAGCGAAAATGGTGGTTCGTTATCGCTGCTCCAATCTTCGGTAGAAGGCACTACGAACTCCTTTTTCTCCTTCTTGCTTTGTGGTAATTGGGCAAAGTCCCAAAAGTCCCACCCGGTAAATAGCAGTTTCTCTTCGAAGCCATATCTCTGTCTCCTCGCTGCCTCAGCTTCAAACTTTTCTAGCTGCCGATCTGCCTCTCCCACCGTCTTTCTTAGCTCTTCCACCGTCTTTCTTAGCTCTTCCACCGTCTTTCTTAGCTCTTCCATCGTGAAAATGAAAATGAACAATGTGCGGGAAATGACGCTGGGTTTTATAGCTTTTCAGACGGATTGAACTAATTGACCCATGACGTCATTTTCTCCTATGTTTTTCCCGCGTCGGCGTTTCATGCTGTTTTGGTTCCAAATTAATGTTATCCAATCAGATTCACCGTTGTTTTTCTATTACTAAATGTTTTATTGTTGACCAATCCGTGGGTTTGTTACATTTTCTTGTTCGAGGATTTTATTGTTGACCATTCCATGGTTTGTTACATTTTCTTGTTCGGGTTAGAAAAAACTAGAGTTTGACTATCCTATGACTTTTTTGATTATGAGTCTTCTGACAAAAAATGAAAAGAAAGATATTTTATTTAAGTTAGCTAACCCTGAAATGGGTTACTTTTGTACAGAATACATTTTTTTATCCTCCACTCTTTCTTTCGATTGATTCCATTCTATTTAGCATTTGCATCAGATGCTCAATTTCATACCTGATATATCTGAAACGTTCTCTTTCTTCTAACCAGAAGAGCAATGAGAGAAAAAATGTCAATCCAAACATTGCGGGATACTGACTCAGGTTTTACGAAAGTTAATGGTGAATGAGAAAAAATAATCAAGAGTTTGGTGTTTTATATGTGTGATGGATCACTTTTTAGGTTTTTTTCATCCTATGGATGATTTTTTCTCTTTCTAAAAGCCTGACTATTGAGTTGGACTTAGACTTTTTTCTTTCTAAATGTCTGAGCACTGAGTTGTACTTAGTTTTTACCCATATGCTATTAGGATTGCTTTATTGTTTTACTTCTATCCATTACTTGGCCTTTAAGTGTTTTCTCTTTCTAAATGTCTGAACATTGAGTTGAACTTAGACTTTTTTTACCCTACGAATGATTTTCTTTCTAAAAGCCTGATCACTGAGTTGGACTTAGTCTTTTTCTTCGCCTACGTATGATTTTTTCTTTCTAAATGTCTGATCATTGAGTTGGACTTAGTTTTTTTACATCTCTATGAATGATTTCTCTTTTCTAAAAGACTGAGCACTGGGTTGGACTTAGCTTTTTTCTGTATCTATGAATGAATTTTCTTTCTAATTGTCTGGACATTGAGTTGGACTTAGTCTTTTTTTACTCTTTGGAGTGTAACTCTCTTGAGTGTGAGTCTTTGGAGTGTAACTCTTCTAAAAGAAAGAAGTTTTACAATTTGAAGAAATGACAATTTGAAGAAAGATAGAACTTTCGTGGTAGATGGTTAGCCCTGAAAAGGGCTGTTTTGAGAAGAGCTGATTTTTGAAAAATGTTTATTCAGTATCAGCATCAGTCGATTCGCTGTCTGACTCACTCCTTTCAGCGGCGATTTGCGCACGGAAAAGACGGGTCACCTGCTCAGTTTTTGAAATAACATACTGAAAATACATCTCAAGCATGCCCTCAATAATGAGTTCCTTCATCCGAAGGTTATAACAGAACATCCTGTTATTAGCAAGCTCAGCCCTCTCGTATCGTCTTCTCACTCCAGCTAAGCGTTGTTTAAGTAAGACGATTTGCCTCCTTGCTCTTATTAACTTTCGCTCAGCATCCATCCAAGTACCAAGAAGTGGTGGTATCGTAGCCATTGTGAAAATGAAATGTATGGAAAATAAATCGCTGAGATTTATAGCTTTTCAGACGGATTGAACTAGTTGACCCATGACGTCATTTTCTCCTATGTTTTTTCCCGCGTCGGCGTTTCATGCTGTTTTGGCTCCAAATTAATGTTATCCAATCAGAATCAGCGTTGTTTTTCTAATACTAAATGTTTTATTTTTGTCCAGTCCGTGGGTTTGTTACATTTTCTTGTTCGGGGATTTCATTGTTGGCCAATCCATGGGTTTGTTACATTTTCTTGTTCGGGTTAGAAAAAACTAGAGTTTAACTAACCTATGACTTTTTTTGATTGTGAATCTTTTGAGTTTTTTGACAATTTTGAGTTTTTGACAATTTGAAGAAAGATAGAACTTTCGTGGTAGATGGGTAGCCCTGAAAAGGGCTGTTTTGTTTTTTTGGAGGCTGTGTTTTTCAGTTCTAATGGCAGCACCCGAATTTCGCTTGGCAAATGGGGCATGCTGTAATCTTCCTCCCAAATTCGATATCAACCAAGATGATATCCGGTGTTGTCTTTAATAATAGCTGAACTAATCTTTCGCCGAGATCTTTGTATGGCTGTGTTATACGTCGCAGTTGGTTTTGTTCCTCCTCTCCTACGAGATGAGTGGTTAGTTGCAATAACTGCTGTCTGGCATTTAGATACTCTTGGAGAGCCTCACGTAGTTGATGATTTACCTCTTCCATATTGATATTGCTTCCGAATATTGACACTGCTTTCGAAGTGATCGTTAGCTGAGAATCAAGAAATGGTGATTGTATGAAAATAACGCGGGGGCTTTATACGTTTAAGGAGGATTGAAATTTTTTAAAGAGCGCGGACCTGGCAGAAAACACATACATTTTTTCCATGCTACGTTTCATGCTAATATAGCAAAAAAAGTTATGACCCGTTGTATGGGAAAAAATGTAGCCAGAACAAGTCTTTTGGGGAAAAACAGAATGAAGAAGTCTATTGTTTTTTGAACTTTTATTTATTGAACTTTTATTTACTGAACAGAACTAAACATTGAAACATTTTTTGCAATGCATCATAAAAAAATTTCTTGACAATGAAAAAAATTTCTTGACAATGAAAAAAAATCACAATGAAACATTTTTTTTGCAATGCATCATAAAAAATTTCTTGACAATGAAAAAATTTCTTGACAATGAAAAAAATCACAAGGAAACATTTTTACAATACAGCATAAAAAACATTTTCTTAACAGTGAAAAAAATCACACTGAAAAATTTTTTCACAATGAATTATTCACAACGATTTAATCACAATGAATTAATCACAATGAATTATTTTTTCGCAATGAATTATTTACAATGAATTATTCGCAAAACAGTATATAACAAATTTTATAATGCAAATTCGCAAATACCACGAGTTTCACATTTGTTTTCATATTCCGTAATGTCTTTATGCAATTGGTCATGCCCCAAAAACATTGTATACTCGCTGTCCATATCGTCGAAATTTTGTAGTCCTATGAATGGAGCAACATGCCTATAAGCGTCTTTTGTTGAAAGAGCTGAATTTACTACTTCTTCTGTAACATCTCTATCAAATAGAATATACCCTGACATGGTTTCCACTGTTTCTCCGTAGGAATCATGAACAGATCCTTTTTTGTAGCGTAAGTAAAAGTCAAATAGAACTGATTTCATTTTCACAACGTTAAGAAAACTTTCTTCTGTTGTTCCTATGATAAAAAATGTCCATCGACTTGTGGATCTAAACAGTTTACTAATAACATTGTCTTTCATACAGCTATCTGCTAAATAAGTCTTGAGAACGAGATCCATCCCCGAATCGTCCACCATCATCGCAATAAAGTTGAATATAGCATACACTTTGTAGGACTTTTCTCCTTTTGCAACCCATTTAAACATTTTTTTGATCCAAATTTTCACACAGAAAAATTTAATGTTAAGCTGTGTTTGTTCATCAAGCGTATGCTGTCGAACAAATTCTCCATAAATTTTTTCACGTAGTTCTATTGGTAGCGGCAACATGATTGTTATTTTTTTGAACAGTTGCTAATATTTTTTCCCGACTTACTTTGAGTGATTGGTACACAACAATGTGATATGAAATTATTTTCTCAAGCTTTTATAACCATAGGGTACAGTATCAGTACCATTTACAATAACTCTCTTGGTGTATACAGAACGAAACGTTTTTGTTTGTGGTTCACTGGTAACCGTTCTATCTCTGTGTCTTTTAATTCTACAATCATACTGAATTTTGATTTCTATTGTGCGATCCAAAGTACATTTCGAATATGTATCGAAATTTACCACCTGTTTTGTATTGTAATCCAGAGTAATCCCCTTTACTTTACATTTGCTTATCTCTTTTCCATCTTTTGTTTTCATTTTGTAAGCATAATTCTTAGGTCCAAGTCCTCTGAATTGAGTAATTTTACAAGTAGGCTCTTCATCAGTCCATTTTCCTAACCGGCTGTTAATAATAGGGGGATTCCATAATTCAGGGTCGTGAATGTACATACAACTATCTGTATCGAAATACAGAACTCTATCTTTTAACTTTTCAAGAACGCTGTACAATTCCAATCTTGCATAAGCTGTTACGTAAGATCCTACTACCACATTGGCTGTAGCGTGGGTGTCAATATGCTCCAACTTTGATTCATAGTTAACCAAGATGAATGAACAGTCCTCGTCAAAGATTTCTACATGCTTTACAATGAAATTGGGATTGGTGACTAATTCGAAATATTTAGATGGATCACTGATGTATTCCGTCTGGGTCATTTTTTCACGCTGTGCTAATTTTCCCCAAAGGCAGTTCAACATAATCTTAGCAAATGATCTTCTCCCAGGATTTCTTTGAATACAACTTGGATCAAGACGAACACCTTCCGCCTTCTCATATTCACAAACGAACTGATCTTTTTCTGAGTCTGATTGACACCAACCTGGATAACCACTGGCTTCTTGCTTAATTTTCAAGAAATTGTCCACATAATGTTTAAAGAACTGATCTGACACAGAATTGAAATGCCAAATTTCATACACTTGCAATAATCGATAACCGCAGTCAAGAGCCTTGAATAATTCAAAAGTAACCCAAGTTCCGACCAAAGCCCTCTCTTCTTTACCATGTCTACAAATGTTTGAACTTTCTTCTGCACATTTCATACAGAGTGGAAACATCATTTTGTTGTTACAGTGAACTGGGAGAACGGGGTGAAACAAATCAGTTGGAGGTAAAACTTTACACTTGATTAATCCCTCATATTGGCGAATATTGTTCATATCAATATTCTCAGCAGACAAAATTTTTGGTTGGCCTACAGGGTAGGATTTGTGTTTACAAACATAAGGGTATAGAGAACAGATATCGATGTACTTGATTTCCTTTTTGGTTTTTTCATCAACATCATATCCAATTTTTATTGCATTACATCTTCCCCCGGACAAACCATCCCTCGGATCGATAGGGTCCCAGTGTGGATATAACTTTTCAATGAGTTTTTTGTACTCTTTATCCTTCATCTTAGCATCAAATTCGTGTTCCCAAATGTACACTACATTATATCCCATGTCTTCGATATCTGCTATACGTTCAAAAGTACGTTCGTACAATTCAGACATGGGTTTTCCATTAATAGGATTGATCTGATTTCGATCTGTATAGCATACAGGACAACCATGATACAAATCCCCAAGAAATTCATAAACAGTATTTGATTGATAGTGAAAACCATCTACACTATATTTCCCGATTTGAGCTTCACCACCATTTTTTGCATGCTGAATATTAATACCTTTTTCCTGAGCAATGCTTTGAACCCATCGTATCGCTTTCATAGAAAAGCGACGTCTGGATGAGTCTTTACTTGAAATGATAGCTATTTGATTTTCTGGTAAATATTTGCTTCGCCACACCTTGTTACAGGCATCTGCGATGGTAATCGCTTCTAAAAATGGACAAATACCACCCTGTTCGATAAACAGCTTTCTGAATTCAGCACATCCTCGTCTGAGGATATCAACATCTGACCTACAGTACATTTCCATCTCCTTCTGAAAATTGAATTCCTCACCATTTCGAACTTTGTCATTATACCAAACTATGAATTTTGACCTAGCCTCTTCAGACATTGAGTCGGGTTTGTAATAAGACATATCCAAGTAGGGTCCGATGTAACTCCAAAATTCATCTGTATTCGCCCAGTGAGGAAAGTAACCTTTTTTCATTTCTTGAAGGCCAAAGGTGGATGGAAATTTTGCCAAACCAAAACTCATGAAATTGAAAGAATCGATCAGACGTACACCATTCAGTTCTAACTTCATAATATTGTTTCCATTCATGATCAATTTTGGAAGTTTTAACCCAACTTTGACAATATAGCCAAGAATGAACTGACCGTCATAGCCTTTGAAATTATGGGCAATAGCCGTGACTCCTTTATGATGTTTTGAAAAGAGCCAGTTGCAAAATTGACTCAAAGTTTCTTCACCTTGAAAAATAACTTCCCTACCCTCTTCAAATTCACTGCATGTAGAACAATGAAAATCAAGTGATTTATCGATACATACATCACACGCTCTGTGTGCGATACAATAATTCGGGATGTGTACACCTGTGTCTTGTTTGCATTCAAAATCAAAGAAAATAAACTGTGGTTTTTTGACTACAGAAGAACTCGTCTCGTCATCGCTGTCATGGTTCAACTTACTTTGGTAAGGTTGAATATAGCATTGATGAGAAAAGTTAACAATTCTCTTACAGATATGACATCTTTTCTTTCCATTGCAAACATGATTTTTCTTTCTGACAAGATATTGTGCGCCGCATTTCGAGCAGAGTTTTACTAATTCACAAATGGATTTCTTTTCTTTACCTTTTACAGTTCTGTGATTTTCAAAGCATTCAGCACTAAAAAATCGTCTACTGCAAACACTGCAAACATATTCTTTTGATTCTGATGGACATTTTCCTTCGCGGTAACAACCTTTGCAGATATTTGAACAAGTATGACTTTCCCGGATAGAGTAACCCACATCACAGAACTCACAATAATATCCACAACTAAGAAAACCTTTGATAGATTTGATGTAATCATAATGGTTTTGATGAAAGTACAAATGTATGATCTTACTATTGGCTTTCACTTCTGGATGTTTAAATATTTTTTCCACTTTTGAATGCTGTTGGTGAACTTTAATGACATAGCCTTTTTCATACAAGAATGCTTGAATTTTTTTGTATTCATCAATTCCTACAGCTTCATTTAACAATTTCTCAGCTTCAGTCTTTTGAAGGAGGCATTTTGAATAACAAATACGATGCCATTTTCTATTCCATACTTCGGTGTTTTCACGCTCACTGTAGCAAATTCCCACAACAACAGCTCTTGCAAAACATAGTTGGTCATGATTGCCAATTTGAATAATAGATTTCTTCTTCTGGGTAAAAAACTTTGAATCTAATTCTGACGATCTATATTTTGGTTTTCCGCTACCACTTGGTGGTATTGTATGTGTGATGTCAAATGTCATGAATCCATCGTTCAAGACGAAATCTGTATTCGATTGTAAAACTCGTTCAATTTCATTCAGCATAGTTTCACCTTGTAACTGGTCTGCAGCTAAAAAAGGAATATGGATTCCTATTTCCAACGAAGGATGATTGATGGTAATTCTAATCATGTCCGTAGGGTTAGCATTTAACTTTCGAATGATTTCACGGGTAACATCGTCAAATAATCCAAGGAGTCTCTGAGGTGTTAATTCTTCAAATTTCTTAAAACTCAGCATCAGCACATGTGATTCTGTTTTAAATTTTCTTGACTTCTTATTACCCTTTTCTGTTAAATCATATAGACTTTTCATGTCTAAGTTAGAGTTGATACTTTCATCGTCGCTATCATTTTCTTCTTTCAACGGTTTAGTTTTTTTCTTTTTTGTTGGTGGAAACACCTTATCGTCACTTTCTTCTTTCAACGGTTTAGTTTTTTTCTTTTTTGTTGGTGGAAACACCTCATCGTCACTTTCTTCTTTCAACGGTTTAGTTTTTTTTCTTTTTTATTGGTGGAAACACCTCATCGTCACTTTCTTCTTTCAAAGGTCTAGTTTTTTTCTTTTTTGTTGGTGGAAACACCTCATCGTCACTTTCGCTGTCTGAATAGGTTATTATTCTTTTTCTTTTACCCATCGTTTTAGCTCTGAGTGAAAAGACAATAATGCAGAAGTGAGAAAAAACTAGCAATTTATATAGCCTCTCCGTTGTAACAGTGTATAAATAAGCCGTTAGTTGTGAAAATCTATTCATTCTCCTACTCGATCTCAGTCAGTACAGCTGATAAAAAATATGAGTGAGTTAAAGCTGCAAAATACATCACCACTTAGAAAGAGGGTGTATCTGTATGTTAATCCATACACCCACGATTATGAGATCAGCAATATACCATCAAAGTACAATGTTAAACATATCGGAAACTATGTGGGATCATTTTTATCCCAGCAACATTTAGAAGAAAAAGATGTTTACCGTACTACCAGCTACAGAGTTTTGGATCAAGCGATGATTGACAAACGATATGGTGCGAATGGTGTGAGAACAAATATTTGTTTCACATGCAACGAAGCAGGACATTGGGCCAAAGAATGTCCAGAAAAAGAAAATCAGCTAGGAACAATTGTTTTTGTCTACGTGAATCCACACAGTCACGACATTGAGATTTCACCATCATTTTACAACGTTGGTGGTTTCAAAGATATGAAATTCGTCGGGACACTAAATTCATTCTGCAGTGAAAATACATGGAAAAAAAGTTCACCACAAGCTACATCCTCATCGGTTGAAACTCAGACCGTAGACATGCAGAGCGACACAGCGGCTAACAGCGATTCAGAAATCTGCAAAATAGCAGATGATTTAGAGACATTACGAAAAAATCTAAGAAATCAACAAACTTTGGATCTAAAAAACAACGAATTTTCTGCAGAACCGGGTTGTTCGTACGGAAAGGAAAAACAGCAAAACATCGAAAAGAAGAAAAAACGAGTAACAAAGAACTATTTCTTTTACAAATCAACAAAACATGAGGACAAAATCTGTCCAGATGTGGAATTAAAAAACAACGATAGGAAAAGAAAACGTAAAACCAAATGTGAATCTGACATCTCAAAGAAAAAGAAAAAAACATACTGAGTGAAAAAAGATTTCAATACAATATTGATTATAAACAAAAAAGACTGACTTGATTTTTTTCATTCATTTTTTGTCTTTTACAGTTCATTTATTTTTTGTCTTTACAGTTCATGATTTGATTTTTTCATTGTACATAAGTTCTTTTTGAAATAAAAAATATAAAAATAATTACTTCTTACTTTTGACTTTTTCTAGTTATGACTATAAGTCTTTTTACTTTTGACAATTTGAGAAGAAAGATCTTTCATGCTAAATGGTTAGCCCTGAAAAGGGCTTTTTTGAAGGATCTCACATTGACATCCAGCTCTACGATTCTTCCGTCCGAGCCACTGGGATGATTTCACATCCACAATGTTCGCAGCAAATCGTCGAACCTTCATCATCATCATAAAATCCTTCATCTGTATCTGGACAGTTATGCTTCTGACCAAGATACTCGAGTATGGAAAAACATTTTCCACACTCTATCAGACATCTGTTTGCACAGTGAGGGCATACAAGAATTCGATCCATTCTGGAACAAATATGATTTCATGTAAATTATCGCTGGGCTTTATAGCTTTACAGAAGGATTGAACTAGATGACTCATGGCGTCATTTTCTCCTATGTTTTTCCCGCGTCGGCGTTTCATTAACATTGTGCAATCAAATCGATGGTTATATCGGTGTTTTTTACCACTCCTAATTCGGTGTCACACAGTACAATACCGGTGTTTTCCGCCAGGTCCGCCCTCTTTAAAAATTTCAATCCTCTGTAAACGTATAAAGCTCGGTGTTATTTTCATATATTCACCATTTCTTTGATTCTCAGCTAACGATCACTTCGAAAGCAGTATCAATATTCAGAGTCAGTTACAATATGAAGCACAACTTAGATGAAATCAGCTTGGACGATTTTCCATCAGTGGAAAACAATGGAGACGTTCTTTCATCAGTTATGAATTCGACAATTATCAATCCACCACCGGAGTTAAATTCGACAACCATCATTCCAGCGACAGTGTTTGACAACATTTATGAAGAGGTAAAGCAGCTAAATTTGAAACAAGATAGCATGATGATCCGAATCATAGATCAGCTGGAGACTTTAAACAGACATTTGGAGGAAATTAAAACTTTAACCGCAAGTACTGATCAGCTCAGTAGAAATATCGAGGTACTACGTCAACAGGATCAGTGCGTTTCAACAACTCCTGTGAAGATTCCTGTGGAGTTCGAGTTTGATAAATCCAATCTTCACAACTTAGTGGACTCTATCGTAAGTGTTGTGAAGAAAAATCAACCAAAGAAAAATCAACCAAAGGAAAAACAACCAAGAAAAACAACAAAGCGGAAATCTGAGGAAGATGGTAACCATCTCCACAAGAAGCAGCGAGTTGATCAAAAACCAACTATACCAATATTGACAGGGCAGGGCAAATACGGGAAAAACATTGACAATCACGTTGATTTCAAGATCCCGAAAAAACCAAAGACAGAACGAAAACAACCAAGAAAAAACAACAAAACGGTAGGAATATAAAAACAAATATGAAACTTGTGGTGTTTGCGAATTTACATTGCATAAAATTTGTTATATACTGTTTTTGCGATTAATTCATTGTAAATAATTCGTTGCGAAAAAATAATTCATTGTGATTAATTCATTGCGATTAATTCGTTGTGAATAATTCATTGTGAAAAAATATTTCAGTGCGATTTTTTCATTGTTAAGAAAATGTTTTTTTCATTGTTAAGAAATTTTTTTATGATGCATTGCAAAAAAATGTTTCCTTGTGAATTTTTTCATTGTCAAGAAATTTTTTCATTGTCAAGAAATTTTTTTATGATGCATTGCAAAAAAATGTTTCATTGTGATTTTTTCATTGTCAAGAAATTTTTTTCATTGTCAAGAAATTTTTTTATGATGCATTGCAAAAAAATGTTTTCAATGTTTAGTTCTGTTCAGTAAATAAAAGTTCAATAAATAAAAGTTCAAAAAACAATAGAGTTCTTTATTCTGTTTTTCCCCCAAAAGACTTGTTCTGGTTACATTTTTCCCATACAACGTCTCATAACTTTTTTTGCTATATTAGCATGAAACGTAGGATGGGAAAAAATGTATGTGCTTTCCACCAGGTCCGAGCTCTTTAAAAAATTTCAGTCCTGCTTAAACGTATAAAACCCAGGGTTATTTCCATACATTCATCATTGTTTGACTCTCAGCTAACGATCACTTCGAAAGCAGTGTCAATATTCGGAAGCAATATCAATATGGAAGAGGTAAATCATCAACTACGTGAGGCTCTCCAAGAGTATCTAAATGCCGGACAGCAGTTATTGCAACTAACCACTCATCTCGTAGGAGAGGAGGAACAAAACCAACTGCGACGTATAACACAGCCATACAAAGATCTCGGCGAAAGATTAGTTCAGCTAATATTAAAGACAACACCGGATATCATCTTGGTTGATATCGAATTTGGGAGGAAGATTACAGCATGCCCCATTTACCAAATGAATTTCGGATGTTGTCATTAGAAGTGGGAAAAAACATAGCCTCCAAAAAACAAAACAGCCCTTTTCACGGGTACCCATCTACCGAACAAGAAAATGTAACAAACCCATGGATTGGCCAACAATGAAATCCCCGAACAAGAAAATGTAACAAACCCACGGATTGGCCAACAATAAAACATTTAGTATTAGAAAAACAACGATGATTCTGATTGGATAACATTAATTTGGAGCCAAAACAGCATGAAACGCCAACGCGGGAAAAACATAGGAGAAAATGACGTCATGGGTCATCTAGTTCAATCCTCCTGTAAAGCTATAAAACCCAGCGTTATTTTCCCGCACATCATTCATCTCTCCGACTTGTAGCCATAATGGAATGCGCACTTCGAGACATGAGTTTCAGCGGGCTTGCCCAGCTATCATCAAAAGAAAAGAAGATGGACGGAAAAAAGAAGGAGTTCGTCGTGCCTTCTACTGAAGATTGGAGCAGTGACAACAAACCACCGTTCTCACTTCAATACAACTTGGACGAGCAGCAGCTAAAAAGGATAAGGAAGCGGGCTGCGAGTAGCTGTCCGGCGTGCAGGAAGGTTGGAGGTTGTGCTTAAAAACACAACCTCCAAAACCAGGTCCCTTTTAGGGACACCCCAACAGCCCTTTTCAGGGCTAACCATCTACCACGGAAGATCTACCTTTCTTCAAATTGTCAGACGTAAGTTCTATCTTTTCTTCAAATTGTCATTTCTTCAAATTGTCAGACGAAAGTTCTACCTTCAAGCTGTTAGACGAAAGTTCTATCTTCAAGTTGTCATTTCTTCAAATTGTCACAGCTCTTTTCAGAGCTAACCCAACAGTCCTTTTCAGGACTAACCATCTACCACGAAAGATCTATCTTCAAGATGTCAGACGAAAGTTCTACCTTCAAGCTGTCAGACGAAAGTTCTATCTTCAAGTTGTCATTTCTTCAAATTGTCACAGCTCTTTTCAGAGCTAACCCAACAGTCCTTTTCAGGACTAACCATCTACCACGAAAGATCTATCTTCAAGATGTCAGACGAAAGTTCTACCTTCAAGCTGCCAGACGAAAGTTCTATCTTCAAGTTGTCATTTCTTCAAATTGTCACAGCTCTTTTCAGAGCTAACCCAACAGTCCTTTTCAGGACTAACCATCTACCACGAAAGTTCTATCTTTCTTTTAGAAGAGATACACTCCAAAAGAGTTATACTCCAGAGAGTTATACTGCAAAGAGTAAGAATCATTCATAGATGCAGAAAAAGACTAAGTCCAACTCAATGGTCAGGTAATTAGAAAGAGAGAAAATCATACATAGGGCAAAAAAACTAAGTACAACTCAGTGCTCAGACATTTAGAAAGAGAACAAATCATTCATAGGGTGAAAAAAACTAAGTCCAACTCAATGGTCAGGCTTTTAGAAAGAGAGAAAATCATACATAGGTGAAGAAAAAACTAAGTCCAACTCAGTGATATAGGATAAATTTCCTTTTAGAAAAGAGAAATCATTCATAGAGATGCAGAAAAAAGTCTAAGTCCAACTCAATGGTCAGGCAATTAGAAAGAGAGAAAATCATACATACAAGGCCGGCATTTTGAATGCTAAATCCCTCTCAGGGTAGAGAGAATAGGCAAAACTCCCCCCCTTTTCCCTTTTTTGCAAAAAATTCCGCTCAGGGTAGAGAGCCTGGTCAATTTTTGTCCGCGGTTGCTGTCCAAACGGCCGCCATTTTGAATGCTAAATCCCTCTCAGGGTAGAGAGCCTGGTCAAAATAAAAAAAAAAAAATTCTTTCGGGAGGGCAAACTAGCCCACATTTTTGTCAGGGACGGTGATGTAGGGCACTCAGGGTAGAGAGGATAGTCAACTGACCAGGGCCTGTCAGTTGACTATCCTCTCTACCTTTACTACTAACCTGTCGCATTAATTCTGAGGCTTCTTAACACGACTCAGTGCGCTTTTCCAGACAGTGTAGATCATGATCAATGATTTTTTGCGTGGAAAAGAATTTCAAAAATCCGAAATTTGCTTCTTTTTTTTTTTCCTCGCCATTAGCAAGAATTTTTCATTTTATTAATTTCGCAAATAAAATTTTAACCGAAGAAAACATTTAGACTCTATGAAAGCATTTGAAGACAACAAAATTACACGTCAAAAGAGGGCAGAAAACATTGGTGAGAAAAAAGGAAAAGTGTGAGATAGAGGATATTTGTTTTTTACGGTGAAAGATCGAAATTTATTTCATCGAGTGAACATCATCGGTAATATTTTCACGAGTGGCGCAGCTGATCGTGAAAATCTTACCGATGATGTTCACTCGATGAAATAAATTTCGATGTTTCACCGGAAAAAACCAAATATTCTATTTATTTCATGCTTTTAACCCTTTCTTTGGGGGACTTAATCAAAATCCAGTACAGTTGTTTTCGATAATTCCCCGTGGCGTACCCCCTCCGCATAGCAACCATTACAATATTACGTCAAGCGCGAGAAATGTAAGGTAAATTACGTCATATTTCTATCTGGTTGTGAGGCACGCGCATTTTACCTAGGTAACTAGTGCGCGGGAACAATTGAAGAGTTAGAATATAAAAATCGGCATTTTCACTGGTCGTAACCATGAAATATCGAAAAATATTTCACCGATATTTCTCGATAACCTACCGGAAAGCATGAAATAATTACCAGTATTTTCTACTTTTCCCACCATGTTTTCAAATCCTTATGTTTTCATCGGGATCGTTAAAACATGATATTGTCTGGTAAAGGGTTATGGATAAGGACAGTTATCAAGAATACCGACCAAAGCTGTTGTTTTCCTAGAGAGAGTCCTCTACAATATCGGGTTGTTTGGTAGAGGATTAAAAGTGTCCTGGTATTTTGACAACCGCCGATTTTCATATATTGTTCAGTTCTGCGGGTGTCAAAAATTTACTTCTGGTCCCCAGTGTTTTGCCGAGGCCGCGTATTTGCGATTTTCTCGCTAAAAAAACCAAAATGTCGCAGAAAAAATCGGTAAAAGGCGACTCCTGTCGCATATCAAAAATCGCGGAATCAGCCGAGTAACTATTACAATTTAGTGTTTTTCATGGGCGCTGAAGGTGCGTATATGCAAAATGAAATTTGATTGGACGCAGACCGAAAACATTGATCAACCAAGTATTGGTCGTGTACTTTACTGTCATGACGTAGTATCGTCTGCAATCTCAGTCGGAAAATGGTTTCGTCGCCACGGCGAAAAAGCCAGGTATTATACTAAGCTTCTATGGTCAGCCAAAGCATACCAACAAACAGAGCTCAAAGTCCGATAATGTTCTGATGCCCAGTACCCCTCCCACTCAATCAACATCGTCGGAAGATAGTAAAAAATACCTGTACGACAGTTCTTAATATTTAAAAGAATATTCTTCATTGGAATATGATAGCGACCGCAACTTTATAGGTTGTAAAATATGTTTTCAAAAACAAGTACGTATTTACTGAGAGAAAAAATGTAGATCTAGCTTCAAAACTACTACTCTATGTACGACGTGCAGAGAACGTCTATCGTAGATCAGCCGTCATGGCCGAGTCTTTTCAGAGGGATTTTAAGAAAACTGTACGGTAGGGAAAGTCTCAATGAGAAATAATCAGCCGTGTTAGTTGCATTTAAATCCACATTTTGGCTAGTGAAAGAGAACATAGCAATTAACAAGTTTGGGTATTGGGGAACTAATTTCAATTTCTTATTTTTAAATCATTTTAATGCATACTAAATTTTGTCCACGAAATTTTAATAATGTCTCAAACTTTTCTGGATGAGTGAGACATTTGTCTCTACTTTTTAAAATCCTTGGCAGAACACTGTAGTCCCTTGGATTCGGCATAGCATCATTTCTTCCTATTGTCAATCCCAGTAGAAATTGTGAATCATACATACATAAAACTATCATACTAAAATGACTACTACTCTTTGTCTTCTCTTTTCCGACCGACCGACTGGCCGACTGAGAACTACATATTCACTTCTCTTTACTTTGCTTTACTTTACTTTACTTTAACTTACTTTACTTTACGTTTTTTACTTTACTTTACCTCACTTTACTTTACTTTATTTCACTTTACTTTAGCAACCGATCGACTGACTGGCTGACACTTGGATACTACAAATGACCAAGCGATTGACTGACATTTGGATACCGATACTTGTCTTAACTGACTTTATCCAGCGACCGATCAGGCGATTGCCTGACAATTGGATAGGGAGAAATAAGATTAGGTCTTATTGCATTACTTTGTGTTTTATTTTTCGGCGTAGCTGAATGTACTGGCTTTTGAACTACTTTTTGGTACTCATAACAAATGAATAAATAGAAATCTGTGATTAGTCAAAAATGTAGACATGTTTGTCCTAAGGGCCTCTGTAGTAAAAAATATAGACATGTCTTTTGTAAGGGCCCCTGTCTTTATTTAGTGGCCAATTTACGCCGTCTATCGTTTTTAAAGATATTTCTTGTTTCTTTTGAAAATGGCAGTGGACTAGATCTATCAAGATTGCCTAAAAAAAACTTGCGAAGCGTAACCTGCTTGCATGCCCCTTTAAATAACTACAAGCATGCGCAAAAGTAATTTAGAAAGAGATTACGTGTTATTGCATTGTGTTTTGTGTTTTATTTTTTGAAATATGAGAATGCAAGCACAAAAGCAGAGAATAGTTTCATTTTGCTTCAATAATACATTCAATTTCCAATAAATAACCGTTTTATGTCCGGGTTGTCATTTCGTTATTTTGTTTTCCGTTCGTTAATATCTCCCCCGTGTCGCTTTAATTAGTTATCGCTGAATAAGCTACGTTTTCATGATTATTTGTGTGGATAATGTTTACCGTAATTCCCATTTTATTAACCCTTTTAGAGCTCTGGTCACAGCATGAATTGCTTTTGCGGACAGTGTAGATCAAGATCAGACTGCACAGAAAGTGCAGTCTGATCTTAGATCCACACGGTTCGCTATTTTGAGACATGTTATGGTAATGAAATGTGATATTTTGGTTGTTGTTGGTTTTTTTTTTCACGGCTATAAATAGCAATTACGTTCATCTGGTGCTTTCAACCTTTACCTCGAAATCTCGTGCCTTCACGGCCTTGGAGAAGAAGACTTTTCAAAACGTTGTTGTATAGAAAGAAAATGCTGGTTACTTGCATTTTTTTTTTCCTACAATGTTTTTACCCTTTGATAAACAGATCACATCAATTGAGCTATATTTATTTTCTCATCTCTAAATGCTTTGAATTTTGATAAGCCTGAAAAAATCTGTTATTTTATCTTACTTCCTTACATTAGTCTCGTATGAATACTATGTAACAATGTAGTAATTTGAGATTGGCAAAAATTATGGACATGTTTAGTCTGCGGGGCCCTTTTGCGGACCATTTTATGAAAACATTATACAAGGGTTACCACAGCTTATCAGTGCACAGGGCCTATTTCACACATAGCAAATTGATGTCACAGAGAACAATTTTTTTCTTGTACTAAGATGTACTTTAATATAGATCTTCATATGCGTTACCCCACCACTGGCCTGGGTTCCAGTCCGTTCATATTTTTATACCCTCGCAAAACGAATGTTTTCGGGGGTATACTGGAATCAGCCTGTTTGTCCGTCCGTCCGTGTGTCCGTCTGTGTACAAAATACTAGTAATTTTGTGTCGCAAACTCCTTCTACAGTTTTCCTTCAATTGCATTGAAACTTTGCACATATATTGATCATATATTGAAGTTGTGCAAGACGCAGTTTTCAATCATCTACTCCCTATGATTAAAGGGTAATCTCCCCTTGAACTTAGAATTTTTTTTGTTAAATTGCCTGTTTCTGTCAAAGCGCTGGCGGGGGTATTAAGTCACATTCAGTGACAGCTATAGTTTTCCATGTATTCGGACGTTACTTCGCAAAAATGACGTAATAACTACGGCACCGATCAACAGTTTTGCAACAGATCTCTGAAGACAGTGAAAGGACACCGCGATTAGGAGTGATTAGAAGTTTTTTTTACAGCCTGGACCCAGGCTACCCTACCCTCAGTTACTGTACAGGCTTCATGTATCTTCAGGCCGAACATTTTTAATAACGACTGCTCCTCTTCCAACGAGCAGGTGGATTGACATACACCTTGAAAAATATATCCAATTAAAAGTATGAACAAAATATGAGGAAAAAAAGGCAAATTTTGCCGGCGTGGTTACTTTTTATTACATTAAATTCTTGCCATATTGAACTAAGAAAGAGTTTCAATATTGATATTTCAGTTCCACTTATCTTTTTTTAAAGGTCTTTCTTCTTTTTTTAAAAACTCTACGTTGTCACTGTAAATCTATAGTGTTTACAGTTGAGACAGCGGTCGTATCACGTGGCAAGATTACCGCGTGGTGACCAATGAACTTCTACCATAGAACTAAGATGTATATGACGAATGCATTTCGAACAACTTTGAGTTTTCAGCAGTCATTGGTCACCATCACCTTTCGGTTTTGTCCTTGTCAGCGCCATAGGCGAAACCACGGGCTTTGCGGACAGCATAAGTCAAGATCAGACTGCACAGAACGTGCAGTCTGATTTGGGATCTATACTGTCCGCTTGATGAGTCAAGCCTATAGGGAAAAAAAATGTTTCTTGTTTCCAGTAAATTGTATTTGCAGCCAGCGAAAGAAGTTGAACATGTATGCGAATATATTTAATGCATGTTCGAAATGCGTCATACCAAGCAAGTCGTGGTCATAAAAAGAATCCATTTTGCCTAAAAACCGACTGAATTGGAAGGTAAAATGGCCCTTTGAAAAGCAGAGAATCTACCAATAGCAAAAAGTTTCAACCCATGTCAGCCTGCGCGGACTGCGCAGGCTGACATGGGTCGATACTTTTTGCAGATTCATCAAACCACCTTTTCAGAAAGCATGGTTCAGTTCTATATTTGGCACTGAAAGGGTTCATACATATTCAGGAGTCATTGTACACCATTGTCTACTTTACGGGAACATATTGTTAAGTTAAAGCTGGAATAGACACCATCTGACACAGGATATATGTCTGTCAATGCATGAATATAGAAACTGCTGACGTTTATGAAATCTTAATTCCATATTACCACGTGTTTCGACAAAGTGGTCATGTCACTCAGCACGTCGGCCTCGACGAAGACGGAGGGATTTAGTTTTTGAGTGTCCGTCCGTCCGTCCGTCCGTCCGGACAGATATCTTCTAAAACCCTTAAGAAAATTGATGACTTCATACATGTGTTCCTTATGATAGTCCGTCTATATCTTTTTTTTTTTCATTTAATTCCATGTCATGGAAAAGAGGGGATTAGTGTATATTTCCATTATGGACCCATATCTCTTTAACTACTAAACATAATTGTATGAATTTTCATATTTATATTATTTATCATAAGCCACAGATAATCACTATTTGTTTTTATTTAATGAAATTTCATGTCATAGAAAAAGGGGCTTAATGACTAATTTCATCCTGGACCAATGATAAAAAGGTCACGTGTACATGCAAAACAGAATACTTCTAATAATGTTTCTATCAAAAAAGGTCTTCATCGGCAGGGATATCATTTCAACTAAATAACTTGTGCATGTACGTTTCCTCTATGTAAACGTCCAAAATCGAACCTTTTTTTACGAAATGTAGCCGTACACCTTATACTGTAACCGTACATTTTAAAAGATTTAACAGAAATAAATCTAGCTGCTTTTATCTGGATTTTACAAGATTTATTATTATCATTATTATTATTATTATTTAAGGAGAAAAACTAACTAGCCAACGTGAACAATTCAGATGTTAGAATGCGGTCGATCAAAGTGTTATTTACTGGCAGAAAAAATCAAAGCGTTGAAAGCACTGGTGTGGTATTTGTCAAGATAGCCATTGCGTGGAATCAACAATTAGGAAAAAGAAAAGAAATATTAACCACATATTTGCTTGTAAGTCAACCTACTAATCAAATTAATACCTTTGTCAGAGAGCAATAGCGTTTATTCTAACCCTGCTTATCATGACCTAGGATGTCAACTGTAGACCAAAATAAGACTGATCATCCGTGCAGTCTTATCTTTATCTACACTGTTCGCTTACAATTTTTAATATCAGGCCAACAACCCAGTAAATATAAAAAACTAATGAGAAATAGGCATAGAAATACTACAGTATTTATTTAGCAGGATAGGGACAAAGCATCAGTTAATGCCATTCAGTCAGTCACAGTTATATTTCTATTTCTTCTTTCTTAGCCTGTGTAAGGTTTGTAATCCATGGGACCCTAGGCTGCACTTGTTTAAACATCGTCTGTGCCACTTCCTTTTTACAACTGATGAAAGCCAACCAAATTCAATTTGCTCTCACCACTGAACTTATAAGTCTATGTGAAGAAGCAGTCTGCGGCTTCTGAAGTTTGAACTGGTGAGAAATTGTCAGAAACGCATTGGTAGGTGTACTTACTGCTGCAATATACTGAAACGCTGTTGAGAATGGCATTTGACCCCTAATTTTAAAGATGCACCCTTACAGCCAGAGAATAAACAAACTGTTAAAACTTTACAATGTGTAGAATCTAGATAGCCGTGTAAACGTAGATAAAAAATCGATATAAGGTGTATGGGATAAAGAGACGCCAGGGGTTTGCCCTCGATTTAAACCGGAAACTGTGGTTGTTATGTCCATGGCTAGCCGCAATAGAATGAAATGCATTTTCTATCCGTCGTAATCTGTGCATCCTTGCAACCGTCAGGGGCAACATTTGGCATGAAGGTACAAAAGGGATTATAATTTCATAAAATAAAGATAAAATTGGTTACAAAACTGGATAAAAACGAGTAAAGATGCATTTTTAAATCTTCTTGTACCAAGATACTTCAGACAAAATAAAGCAGATTGTATTGTATCAACATACCCATATGTACGTTGGCATGAATTATGGCTTGAATGAATAAACAGACATATTATGAAAACATTTCTACTTTTTGAAACTTTCCTTAGCATAACAAATAAGTGTATTATGATTTTTACACAAGACCTAATAGTATTTACTATAATTTAACAACAGATATCATCAGGGATTTTTTGTGTAAACAAAAAGAGAGTCACCGAGACTTCAGTCCTCAATTAAAACAAATCATGACAACCTCGGAGATACAGATTCATAGAGACAAATAAGCCTGAAGCAAACATACGCTTTTCTATAACTTTTTCGTTCATGAATACAGATAACTTGACATGCATGCTGCAGATAACAACTTTAAACAAAGTAATGTAAATATTGCAACCCGAGTTATTGTAAGTTACAATCAGTTATTACGATCTGTAAATATTCGTGCATAATCTGAAAGAGTAGCGTGTTATCATACCGGACGAACCAGCCCAGGAACAAAAAGTTTTTGGGACGAACAAGCCCGGAACCGAGCGTTCAGGAGACAAAGATTGTGTGTATCATTGCGCCAATAGAAGGCGATGAGCGAGTAAAGCTATTTTAAATAAAAAAGAAGTATTTCCACGATGGCCTCATACAGTTTATTTTAATACGCTATTTTCAATTACATGTATATATCAGTGCTATTGAAACCCTTATTTGTCTGAGAAGAATTGAGATTAATTGGGTTTACTTCCTTTGATTTTGCACAAACTGCGATACATGGTTATCAAATGCGCTATTGAATTCATAGTGACATTGTCTTCGACAAATGGCACAAAGAATATTTAAAAACGACATCAAAAGTAAAAAAAAAAGCAGATGGAGCGACTTCGCAAATTTTAGCTACATAGTCTCAATATTCATTTTTATGCTAGAAACTAACACCTGGAACGATCCGACAATAGAAACTAATACCTGGAACGAACCGACAATACGGGTAGTCATCTTCACAATAGTTCCCATACTTTTAACCTATATCCTGCGAAATAAGTGAGATGTCAAAACTTTCAAACCGGTAGTAAAAACCCAAATTTTACTATTTCAAATGTATTTTTGGGGGAAAGATATCTCCTTATCGAACTGCAAAAGGTCAGCGGATCGCAGCCTAATGGTTACATGCATTTCTGTAATCCATTATGCCAAGCAAGTCATCAAATAACTATGAATCCTTGAAATCTATTTGGTCCAACAACCGACTGAATCTAGGGGTCGAATGGTCCTTTGCCATGCACAAAATGGCAAAAAGTTTCGACCCATGTCAGCCTGCGCGGACTGCGCAGGCTGACATGGGTGGATACTTTTTTCGCAGATCCCCCCCCCTTTCACAAAGCATGACGCATCTTCATCATTTATATAACAGCCTAAATAGTTAACTCAGTGTCTAATTGGTCTTTATTCCATTACAATGCACGAAATATACAGATAAACAAGCGATATGTCTTGTAAATGGCAGTCCATATACGTCATTATTGCCTCTAGACAGACAGAAAAATGTTTAATGTCTTCAGTGGGTGGTTTTAAACTCTATCAGCGCTAGTAGTATAACTTCGACCTTTTCGACATCTGAAGGTTCAATAAAATGAAACTTAAGAAGATTTGTGATGCTCGACGAAACAAACGGATCGTTTTGTGCAGTCTGATCTTGAAACCTACCGCCCCTGTTTTCGGCTATGGCGCCTAAAGGTTCAATCTTTCAGATGCTGCTGGGAAAATTGTAGGGGCTATAGGAAAGTTCTTTATTACTGTCATCTGTCTTTCTCATCCCCCCCCCTCCTCCCATGAAATTGTCTTGTTCACGTGTTTACTTGTCTTTGCGTTAATTTCCACTTTATTGTCTTGTCTGGTTATATATATGGAAATTCGTCTAGCACTTTGATCTATTTCTTTACTGTGGAGATATGTAAATAAATGGAGATCAAAGACCTTCAGGTATTTCTATAATTTGCCAAGCCCCGATAACTAAAGATATAAGGATATGAAATACTCTTGGCCGGAAACGGCGTCTTTTTGACTCAAAACAAAGCTGGTCGACCATGTTTTTTTTTATTTCCTCATGACGACTTGGTAATAAGTAATTTGGATTTTTAACCCGCACACGTGTATGAAGCTAAAAGATTTCCGGCATGACTTTAAAGGAATCCGAAAACCCTGATGGCTGTAATAGTTTTTTTTTTTTTTGATGCCTCTTTAACTTAAATCATCATTTCGCATGATCTGACAAAACTTTGAGAATGAACATTTTCGAGGGAGGTGGGGGTCTTAGTAGCCAAATAGTGTTTGATATTGCCACACATAGCCAAAACCTTTTACTTCATATATCAGTTACCCAGCTATCGTGACCCCAGCGCTAATTATTCAAAACGATTTAAAACAGAACTTAATGTAACGGAGCTGTGGCATTTTTATCATCGTTTACTTGAAATTTGACGCTTCGTTTGTAGGTTTTTATGCCATTGGGTACTTAACACTCTCACCTTCTCTTGTAGGTTTTATTCGGCCACATGTACAGTGGGTGCCAAAAAGCTGTAACTTGAAATAGCAAAGTTATGTAAGTTCTATTTTGAAGTCATAAGGCGCTAGCAAGCATAATACTGAAACCGTTCTAAATTAGTACAGATATTCATACCCCACATTTCAGATCCAAATAATTCAAAAGGTCTACCTCATTTTCGCGTCATATATCTAACGGACTTTGGTAGCTGTCAGTGATTGTCTGATTCATCGATGAAATGGAAAAATAAAATTGGGCGAGCTTAATACCCTTGTTTAACTCCGTATCGTATTCCACTAGATGCGAAGGTAAAAACACCGATTGGTAAGTCAACGGTGAAACTTTGGTTTTCGGCTATCACGACGTCGCTGTAAATGTAAACAATTTTGGTGGACAAAGATTCGCAAGTTTACTCGCCAAGGACATGAATAACAATGCTCTTCAAAAGGTTTACAACTAGTTAGAGTCATAATTACATATATTTTCTGTTATTATTATTACTAGTAGTAGTAGTATTGTTATTATCATTGTTATTATTATTATCGCCGTCGTCGTTGTTCTTGTTATTGTTGTTGAATTTAATATGTAGTGTGTATCAGGATTCCGTACATCATAGATGTAGCAAGTGCTATGGCAAATTACCCATCTTTGAGAAATGCAATTAAAACAGGCCTTAGCAAAGTTTTCGGGTGTTGTTTTTAAACCATATCAGCCAAGTCTGACGTTATTACTAGTATACAAAAAATGTCAAATGCCCATTCCTGTGTGTCTACGTTAACTCTCTGACCACCACCTCCATTTATGACACTTTTTCTTCATGGCCAAACGGAGGATTTCACTGATATTGAAGAAAACGGATCTCAATTTCATTATCAGATAGCGGACAGTGTGGATCCAAGATCAGACTGCACGTTCTGTGCAGTCTGATCTTGATCTACGCTGTCCGCTAAAGCCACCCAACTCTTCACTGGCAATGAAAGGGTAAAGAGTTACCGACGCCGACGCCATATTTGCCACACTGGCATTGAAAGAGGTACCTAGACGCCGACGCCATATTTACCAGGCGTGTCTCACTTGGTTTCGACCTTTCTGGTCGTAATGCATGGTGCATATTTTCTTTCCAATCATCGTAAGTTGTGACCTTCACAAATAGGCTTATAAATAATAATGGAGTAGACATCATTATTACACGAACGTAGTAGGCCCAGACTATTCATTTGGGATTATTACCTATCTTGATACACAAAAAAACCAATTATCCTTCATATGCTAAACACAGTAATTGTTTTTTGTGGACAGTAAAAATCAAGATAAGATTGCAGAAAATATCAAATTTGGACTTGGATCATCTGTGCCCTTTTTCTGAATACTTTTATCACATAACCTCCCTTGTTTTCAATATAATATACCCTTTACGAATTTTCGTATCTTATGCACGAGCATCATTGTACCACAGGATTACACTTGAGGAAGACGTTTGTACCGTCGAAAGCTCGTGTACATTAGGCCAATTAAAATTATACACGTTTGGTATCACAATTGTGTGACGTCGTTTTGTGACGTCATTTTGTACGTATTTCATAGAGGTGAATAGGTTTTTATGGATGTTACCGCGCGTACATCTATAGATGGTTTTGCATCTATCAATGGTTTTGCATCTTCTGAACTATAAATTGTGAAATGTCGTTATGTAATAAAAAAAAATCTGACATCCGTTGGCGTTTGAGAAAAAGTTATTAAACTCGTCAAGAAAAAATGTTATTAAGCTATGTTGTGCTGGGTAGGCCTACTGGAACTCCAGGAAAGCATGGATAGGTACACTGATCGCCGCGATATAACTGAAATAATGTTGAAAAACGCGTTAAACACTATGCAATCAATCAATACTACGACTTAACCTTTAACTAAATGACAAAATTTTAGACTTGTCCAAATTTAAAGCATTTACAGACGAAAAACAGAGATATAACTCAAAAACTGACATTTGTTTCTGGAATGTTTCTTGTGGCTACCAGCATTTCTCATTTTCCAACAGTGTTTTCAAACGCTTTTTCCCCAGTGTCGTTATAAATTGGGATAGACTAGTGTGTAAGCAGTTAAATTTCCCTGAAAATAGACTTCTGTAAAAACGTTGTCGGAAAAGTTTCACATCACAAGGAAGTTTTTCTTTTGTTAGAGTGTTTTCTAAGGTACCTAAGGTATATCATTTCCTCAATTATTGCCGAGCACCGTAGTTTAGTCAATATTGTACAGAGATTGAAACGGGAAGGGGGGTGGGGGTCGCTGCTTCGAATCTTCAGCTCTTTAATTTTGTAATTTTTATCTGGTGATAGCACTGATGATAGTCAGTGCGACACGATTAATTCTTCTCTCATCGACAATCTTTTTTTTTTTTTTCGACAGTTTTAATTTGGAAAAGAAGCCAGTGGCTTTGGAGGAATATTTTGCGAAGTACTGGTAAGAGAAACTCCGGGAAAGCATAAATAGGTGCACTAGCACCCCTCCTCCCCCGTGATTTTGTTTGTTTCTTTTTATTGGAGTTTAACGCCATTGTAACAGCTCAAGTCATATCACGGCGGTCAATGCACCTACGCATGTGTTTCCTGGCTTTCTCACACCGGTACTTATACAACTTCTCTCCAAGTCACTGACTACTTTTCTCACATGCATCAGATGTGAGAGGCGAAAAGTCGCCGGGAAAAATTTTTCCCCAGTGATATGATTGATGTAATGTTGAAAACAGCGTTTAACACCATACAAACTAACAAATCCTACAATTTCTTTCCTTTGCGTTACATGCACTAGTTATTTGTATACTCAGTTCCATAAATAAGTGTGCACTTAATTTTCTTTTATTTCTCGTCGCATGTTTTACTGAAGACCAACAAATCTGGTATCATACTTTAGTTCAAGAGTCTGTAGAAAATGCCAGGCTAATCAGATTTTGACTAACAGAAAGTTTAAGTTAGGTTTTTGCAGTTTAAATGAAGGTGGTAAATGAAGGTGGTACTAAAATCAAAGTTGCAAAAGTACTCAAAGACTAAGGTAACATTAAAGTTAGGTTTTGACCACCGCTCTCGTTTAGGAATGAAATAACATTCCTGATGCAATGATTTTACGTTATGTAAGGTCTATGCGACGTCGAATAATTGCCTGTATCGACAGCAGAGGTGGCCATACAAGATATTGATTGAAAAATTACAAGAACTTTAAGAAAAACCTAACTTTAAAGTTCTACAGACTCTGAACTAAAGTATAATTAGAAAACAGCTCGGATAATAATAACTGGATTGCAATACATATTTTAACAGATATGGGACGTCTAAACGCAGAACTGCATATGAATGGGAAAATAACATCAAACAATAGTCTATGTTTTATTATATAATAGTTCTTATGGGCCTTCAGCTACAAGCTGTAACCCTTTTCAGGAACAATTATATAAATAAACTCAATCTCTTTCGACGGCTTATAATACTGTCCTCTTCAACTCAGAAAGATTTGTATTTTTTAAGCTTGACTAAACAAGCGGATGGTATAGATCCAAGATCAGACTGCACGTTCTGTGCAGTCTGATCTTGCATCTATACCGTCCGCACTAGTCTCTGTTTTAGCTTTTGGCGCTGAAAGGCCTAATGTGATTGGATCACTGATGCATGGATTGTTTCACGCAATATTCACCTCTCATATTTTGTTAATAGGTCTAGGAACGCTATTCCCTTGTCTCGATAGAATTGCTCGAAAATAATTGAGTGATGCCATGAAAAATGGGGTTTTAGCGCATCTGAGTCCTGCGTTGTACCAAGCAAGTCATCAAAAAATTATGGATTCATAAAATCCTATTTTTTTTTTTTTTTTTTTTTTTTAACTACCCAATGAATCATGAGGTAGATTGATCCTTGTCCTTTGACATTGAAAAATATTGACCTTATCGAAATGTTTTCGAACTAGGTCATCCTGCGCGTACTACAAATACATTTTTATATGCGCCAAATGCATTAAACCCCCTTTTCACAGAATGTGCCTCAATTTTATCTTTCACTCGAATTTTTCCAACAAAAGAGAACAATGTTGACTATCAGTGATCAGCAGTGCATATTAAGTAACTCTTCAGGAAACATGCCGCTTGCGCGTAGGCTAGGTCCAGAGAGAAATATTTGAGACATGCTCTGTGAAAAAAAGGGTTTAATGCGTCTGCAAAAAGTATCGACCAATGTCAGCCTAATCGACCAATGTCAGCCTGCAAATGGTTTCTTTACGGAAGAGTTAAAATTTTGTTTTCTTGTGGAGGGTTAAGCTATAGGATACTAATTCTAAACAAACTGTAGATCTAAATAAATGATTTGTTCCGTTGGTCAGTTTAACGATCTACCGGATAACCCCTTAAAAAGGCGTGTTAAAACATTGAAAAAGTTATAACTCCTCCTCCACCTTCTTCTTTTTCTCCTCCTCGTCCTCCTCCTCCTCCTCCTCCTCCTCCTTCTTCTTCTTCTTATTATTATTATTATTATTATCATTATCATCATTGTCATCATCATCGCTCCCTCTTCTTCATCCTCGCTAACTTCTCCTCCTCCTCCCTCACTCCTCCTCCTCCTCCTTCTTCTTCTTCTTCTTATCATCATTATCATCATTGTCATCATCATCGCTCCCTCTTCTTCATCCTCGCTAACTTCTCCTCCTCCTCCCTCACTCCTCCTCCTCCTCCTTCTTCTTCTTCTTCTTATCATCATTATCATCATTGTCATCATCATCGCTCCCTCTTCTTCATCCTCGCTAACTTCTCCTCCTCCTCCCTCACTCCTCCTCCTCCTCCTTCTTCTTCTTCTTCTTATCATCATTGTCATCATCGTCGCTCCCTCTTCTTCATCCTCGCTCACTTCTCCTCCTCCTCCCTCACTCCTCCTCCTCCGTCACTCCTCCTCCAACTCCTTCGGGGTCCTGCGTGCCTCAGTGGTAAAGTGTGGGACTCGTAACCTGGAGGCCCCGGGTTTGAGCCGCAATGGATCCACTGGGCTTTTCGTAGGAGTACCCTTGGGCAAGACACCTCAGAACCCCAGCCTAGTACTGGTAAAACTCAGGAAATACATGAATATGTGAGCTGTCGCCGTGATATGAATGAAATAATGTTGAAAGCGGCGTTAAACATCAATCAATCAATCCTCTACCTCCTCCTCTTCCTCCTCCTCCTCCTTACTCACTTCTCCTCTTTTTCCTCGCTCACTCCTCCTCCTTTTTCCTCTTCCATTGCTAGGGTTATAGTGAAGCGCAAGCTTACTCCTCCTCACTCCCTTTCTCTTTTTCTTCACCAGCTCCTCCTCCCTCACTCCTCCTCCTCCGTCTACTTTTTTTTTCATTGCTAGTGTTATAATAAAACACAGCGAAACATCCAAGATGCAACATATTTTATCATCATTTCAGAAATTTTCAATAAGGAAGGGAGAACACGCCTGCACGACTATGAAATCTACATCAACAAGGGGCTAGGTACGCCCCTGTTATGACATAAAATTCTTCTATTGACGATGCCTACAATGTTCAATTCAATTTAACAACGAGACTCTACTAATGCACATTTTAACGAGGTTATTGACTCGACCTATTTTTTCTGCTAAAATCGAAACAATTTCTTATCGCGTTATTACAGCGAGAGATCACACGTTTTCATGGGAGTTTGATGGTTTGAGGGAAACATATTTGAACTCTGGTATTGCAAAACGCGAATTAATACTTTATTGCGGACAGTGTAGATCAAGATCAGACTGCACAGAACGTGCAGTCTGATCTTGGATCTTCGCAGTCCGATATTGTGAGATTCTTTTTTCTTCAAGTGAAAAGAACATATGGTGGCATATTTCTGCCGCGAGATACGAGATAGCTATCATGATAATTTTTGAAAACTTTCGTGGTAAAACAAAGTTTCCTGGAAATATTATCTAGATAATAAAAATTTTCACGATAAAAATATCGCGATAATTCTACCTGTTATCATGAATTTTTTTGCTTTCGTGCCCATAACTGACATTCACGGTATCTATAATTAGATACGGTTTCGGAACAACTTCGTCTACAACCTTATGAATTCTCCTTTTCCCTCAATGGATTTAAAGTGTTCGTAGGAGGCATTTCGAGTCGTCTTTGTGATTTTACAGACTTCTGTTCTTTTCGAGTCTTGTCAAAATTTACCAATTAAGCTACAATTATTAATTATTCAAACTTTTACTTACTGCAATCTTGTGAAGTCAAAAACTACCGAGTTCATCCAAATGATAAATTTTCTATTTATAGATATCGAGAAACAGGTAGAACTATCACGATAATTTTATCTTGCATGTCAGCTTCGTGCACGATTGAGAAATTTTGCGTTAAAATATTAAGTTTATCGTGATATTTTTTTCAGGAAACTTTTCACTATCTTCATAAAATTTCCAGGAAACTTTAATTTATCGCGATAGTTTTGTAAAATTATCATGATAGCCATCTCGTATCTCGTGGCAGAAATATGCCACCATAAGAACACAATATTTTGGTTTTACTGCCGGCATAAAATTTCCATTTAATTATTTAGCAGTGTAAGCTTCTTAAGGTAGAACACTCCTAACGCTTCTAATGCAACATGGAATAAAATTTCTTGTTAGTTGATAAATAAGGATTTATACTGATGTAATACTTTTGCACAGTTTTAACCGACCAAAAATTCCTTTGATGTCTATCTTGAAATTATTTGTTGATACTTTTGTTAGTTTCCTGAGAAGGGAGGTAATTATTATCTCCCTTTGTAATGAGAATACAGTGGTTTTAGATTGATAAATGGTAATTCTAAGAAGGAAAAAAGAAAGGAAGAAGTGGCTCGGTTAAAGTAGTACAATAATACTCATTTTTAATGATAGCATTTTTTTTAGGATAATATTATAGTGGAAATAGCTGTTTTCCATTAGGAGTCTCCTACCTTAATGCCCGCCCGGGTGGCTCAGTGGTGAGCGTGTCGGACTCATGACCTGGTGGTTGTGAGTTCGATACCCGGTTGAGGCGAACTTTCTTTCCGGCGTATTTTCGCCTCTCACCTCTGCTGAAGCATGTGAGAAAAGTAGTCGGTGGCTTTGAAAAGAAAGTTGTGTTAGTACTGGTGTGAGAAAGCCAGGAAACACATGTGCGTCACCGACCGCCATGATATGACCTTAGCTGTTAAAGTGGCGTTAAACCCCAATACAACCAACCAACTCCTACCTTAATGTTTTTTTACCACTTAACGTACAATCCCGAGTTTTAACGGCCCCATAGAAGATATACTCGTAAACAGCATTTTGTCTTTTTCCTACAATGTTTTCGCTCTGAAAAAAACAATCCCTATGGTTGCATCATTTAATTTTTCGTCCAATTTTCATTATGATTGAGCCGTCTAGTTAAAAAAAAAAAAAGGTTAAGCAGTTTTTATTTATTTATAGCTTCTACGACCAAGCCTCTATTCTATTTACCCTCAGACTGTTCAGAGCGAATCAAAGACGTTTTGTGGACAGTGTAGATCACGATCAGACTGCACAGAATGTGCAGTCTGATCTTTAATCAACACTGTCCGATAACGGGATAGTTTTCCCCCAAAATAACTTTGAAATAGTAATATTTTGGTTTTCATTATAGAGTTAAAAGTTTCATTTTAGTTATATAGCAGACTAAATATGCAATTCTGCTGCAATGAAAAAACTATTTGGGGGACGTTTAAAAGAGCATAAAACTAGATTGTCATCCAAAATTTTGGGAAGAGAAAGTTGATATTTCTAGGGAAGAATTGTAAGGATGCGACTGTTCGTTGTCTGCGCATGTCATATTCTTTGAAGATTCGACCTGTCTGCTATGACGCATCACCCATCCCATATACCTGGGAAAAGCAGGGCGTACACCGAAGCTATTACCCAAGCCTGTAGGGGCTGTTTTAATAAATGGCCGATGCATAGGTTACATGCTAGCCAATCATAGCTGAATGAAACGCACCAGATAGCGTTTTATTGTGTAAACGCTAATTTATTTTGAAATTCAAAGGAACGGTTGTCGTTTTGAAAAGTAGTCCGGTTCTGTACCCAGAATGCCCAAATTAGATAGATGTGTATTTGTAGAATGCCATCTAGCGGGAGATAATGTGCGACTGTTTACTCTCAGTTGGAGGTTAACTCCTTACCAAACGATAAAATTCAAAACAGGTGCAAATTGAAAGTATTAGCAGACGATATGGCTTGCAACACGCGAAAAAGGGGCATTCGGACACTTTGCGTAAAAGTGTCGTCTCGCATCAGCCTGCCTAGTCCGGGCAGGCTAATCCTAGACGGCACTTTACGACAACATCAGATTTTGTGCTACAATAGACTTGCGCGAAACAGAAAATTACATAAAAACGGAAAGTGTCGTTTCGGATTAGCCTGCGCGGACTGCGCAGGCTGATCCGAGACGACACTTTACGCAAATGTCCGAATGCCCCTTTTAGCGTGTTGCAGGTCATATATTAACTCTCATCCAGCGAAGTAAGTTGAACGAAACTTTTCAAACCGATGGTGAAAAATCCAAATAATGCTATTTCAATCTTATTTTTTGAAGAAAAATATCTAGTTATCGAACAGTATAGATCGAAGATCAGACTGCACGTTCTGTGCAGTCTGATCATAATCTACACTGTCCGCAAAAGGTCAGTGAGTCGCGCTCGACAGCCTAAGGGTTAAATTTAGCTTAAATTAGGATATTTGTCTGTGACAGTGTAGGAAACCTTGTGGGGAAAAAGGAGAAAATGCTGGTTACCAGCATTTTCTCCTTTTCCCACAAAGTTTTCAAATGCCTGTTCAATCAAGTATATAAGCCCCCGGCCCATATAAAACTAACTGACATACATTTTATTTGTATTCAGTGACGTTTTATAACAAATTCAACGGAGACTTTTCACATCTTAACGTCTCACCCGAAGGATTTTTAGTAAAGTTAGATGACCAGCCGTCAGGCTCGAACCCACAACCTCAAGTGGCCCAAGACTTGAGGTTTACAAGTCCTACGGCCTACCACTTAAGCTATTCGGGCTGGTCAGGAAAGTGTTTTTATTCCATGTTTCCATACTTTTAAATAATATGATTTAAATGCATTTTAAAACCCACATTGTTTACTTTTGGTCGCTACTGACCCCTGAAGCAAATAGCACAGACCTAAATGTGATTTAAAGTTCTTTTATTTAGGGGGTCTTGTGTGGCTCAGTGGTAAAGTGTAGGATCAGTGACCTAGAGGCCCCGGGTTCGAGCCTGGCTGGCTCCACTGGGTCCCTCTCAGGAGAGCCCTTGGGCAAGGCACCTCAGAACCCCAGCCTAGTACTGGTGAAACCAGGATATTCGAATATGTGAGCTGCCGCCGTGAAATGACCGAAATAGTGTTGAAAACGGCGTAAAACACCATTCAAACAAAGACACGAATCTTTTTTCCAGATTAATGTTACTGTATCCGGGGGAATGTAGATCCAAGATTAGGCTGCATGCGCACGTTTCGTGCAGTCTGATCTTAATCTACATTTTCCTCCTCAACAAATTAACCTGAGTCCAGCGCTAAGCAGTCTTACAGTTAAGTCCTCGGTGTTTGATCGTATAAAAAGAGTACGTAGTTCCTACTTGGCCCTTTTCATCGCAATCCTGAATTTTCACAACCCTGAAAGAGAAAGTTTTTGAAAAAATTATGGGAAAAGGAGAAAATGCTGGTAACCAGCATTTTCTCCTTTTCCAACAATGTTTTCTACCCTATCAAAGACAACGTCCATAACTTGAGCCACATTTATTTTATCGTCTGCAAATCCTTTGAATTTGAACAAGTCTAAAATTCTGTCGTGTGACAGAGTTAATTACAATAATTCATTCTTTCTCAAAGTCTACCTTCAGTATTAAGCACTTGCTATACCTTGTGAAGAGTAAACTCTTCCTCCTTCGCAATGATTTCAAACTAGCTCTGCTGAAACTAAACATGACGTTTGCACTTTTTGATGCGTTTGAAACACGAAACGCAAACCGCAACGTTATGTAATTTCACGAACTACGACACCTCGCTGATTTATGCAATCCATAAAGCGAAATTGTTTGCGTATTATCTTAAAATCACTGATATTCAATTTTACAGCCAATCTCGATTTATTTCCATTATTTTGTTATTCTCTCACGTTTAGAAGTTCTGGAGGAATCTTTCTGGTTTGGCGTTCCTCTTAGCGTGCCTTTTATTCTGTTGGCTGCTACATGTACGTGTACTTGTTACCTTGACTTGTAGGTAACATGTTCAAACCTTACTCTTAACACTTTCCATACCAAAGACGACACCAGAAGCTTTTATGGGCAGTGTAGATCAAGATCAGGCTGCACAGCACATTATTCCGTTGGCTGCTACATGTACGTGTACTTGTTACCTTGACATGTAGGTAACATGCTCAAACCTTAGTCTTAACTCTTTACATACCAAAGACGACACCAGAAGCTTTTATGGGCAGTGTAGATCAAGATCAGGCCGCACAGAACGTGCAGTCTGATCTTGGATCTACACTGTCCAATAAGGAGATTTTTCTCCAAAACTTGAAATAAAAAAAAAAAAAAGAAATATTTCTTTGAAATAGCAACATTTGTACTTTTATTATCAGCTGAAAAGTTTCATTTAGCTTACTTAGCAGGTGAAAGGCAAAATCGCCTTTTCATATTGCATGGCTCAAAATTATTTCTATTTCAGGTCCATTGTCATTGCTTTTATGTACATTATCAACCGTTGAGTTAAGATTTAGAGGGAAAGAGCTAATTTTACTTTTTCATCATCGTTACATATTTCTAGCGGACATTGTGTCCTGCTACGACCAAGAGAGCACAAGAAGCGTATAGTACAAAAGTCAAACCCGTCAGATATAACGACACCGCTTTAGAGTATCCTTTGGCGAGGCACTACAGAACCCAAACCTAGAACTGATGAAACTACGGAAGCACTTGTCCCGTGATATGATTGAAATAATGTTTTAAGTCACCGTAAAGAATTAATCAATAAAACAGGCAGATTTTATTCCAGATAGCACCCGCATTTCCTCATATTTTGCCTTTCAAATGTGCTCTAAGTGGTATTAACAAAAACAGACTTCGCAGGTATTGTTTGTTTGTTTGTTTTTTCTTTGTTTGCTTTGTTTGTCTCCATCCCGACATAAACATCGTCGAAACAATAATCAGCTGTGAGACAGAAATGAATCCTGTCACAATGACTATCGTCAATCCTCGGAAAGAAATTAGCCAAGCTGGGTTTTCGAATAAGTGACCCTGTGGTCTCTAATCGTACACGCTACCGACTAAGCTACCATAGTTACAGATTCAACTCTTTTATTATTTTTCACTCTTTTCTAATGTACAAATCTTAAAAGTTTTCCATATCCAAAGCATGTGCAACATACAGCAAATTAAATGCGACCCAAAATTGTGAAATTGATCTTTGAAAGGATAGAAAACATTGTGGCAAAAAGGAGAAAATGCTGGTTACCAGCATTTTCTCCTTTTATCCACAATGTTTTCAAAAGTATTCTACTTCAAGGTCGTGAAAACTTGGGATTGTTTGAGAAAAGGATTGAAAAAAAACAAATTTTCATATTATGTAAAATTAATATAGAGTTTGCACGATATCAAACAGTTCTTTTATGTTTCGATGATTACGTGGGGTGATCAAAAAGATCGTGGACTACCTCGTTATTTTGAAAACTACTACACGTAGAATTACAAAATTTTGCATAGATGAGCATCAATTATCTGCTAACTGACTCAAGCTTTCAAATGTCGTCATATTCAAGTAGGTAAAGTATGAAGTCATTTTAATGACGTCATATACTGCATTAGTGGTCTAAAATATCGGACGACGTTTTATTTGATCCGAGAGTAATCATAAAGTTTTACATCAAACTCGAAAAGTATTTATCGGAAATCAAAAGCGATTTAGAACCAGTTAAAGGGGACTCTGCACTCAAGAAATCTGATATTTGTACATGGATCGGACTGGTTTAGACAAGAGTGCGATACTGTTAAAGATGACCCTAAATCTGGCCGTCCATCAACATCAGTCACACACAAAATCATAACGGCTGTAGAGCAGCATGTAAAACAAGATCGCCGAGATACTGTCAGAAAAATAGCTTATACATTTGACCTTTCATATAGAAGTGCCCAGGAGATTTTGACAGGGAATCTTGGAATGTCGCGTAATTGCACAATGTGGGTACCTCGGCAACTGACGCCCGAGAAAATTGGGGTTAGGATCGAAATCTTTATAGAAATTTCTGAATGCATTAGGGTAGAGGGGTCAAACTTTAGTGATCGTATTGTAACATGCTATGAAAGATAGGCACACTTTAACGAGACTGAATCTAAACAACAAAGCAGTGTTTTGAAACATTCAACATCGCCTTCCGCTGGTAAAGCTAACCTTTCTAAGTCACTTTGCAAAGTTATCTACATCAAGTATTTCTGTTCTCCTGTTTTTCTGCTATATCATGTTGTAAACTAAACATACTACAGTCAATACTGAGTATTATGCCCGCATTATTCAAATTAATTTCAACATACACGGTACGAAAAACTTAGCCAGAAGTCCTGCAGAGTGACGTCACTTTACACCAAAATAACGCCCTAGCTCACAGAGCCACACCTATACTGGAAACTTTGCAAAAACTAAACATGGAAACACTTGCCAACGCTCCGTATAATTTAGTCCTGACTCCATGTGTCCTCTGACTAGTTCCTGTTTTGAAAGATTCTCTATGTGGCATGCACTACGAGAGCAGAGAGGAGCTAACCCTCGCTATGACCGGGTCCTTGATGGTAACGTCACGTGACGCACTCCCACACGTGCTTCGCTCATGGAAATCAAGAATGAATAAGTGCATAGAACTCAGAGGAGGTTACTTTCAAAAATAGTGAACACTCCAAGTTGCTTTTTATAACAATATTCCGATACCGGCACTGGTCCACGTTCTTTCTGATCACCCCTCGTATATAACTACGCTTTTCAAATATTCTCTTGTTTGTTATTATCGTTATTACTCTTTTTTCTAGAATTAATCAAAATTTGCTGGAATAGTGTTCATACATCTTTGATTGACGTTTTGGGTACATTGATTTTTTCTTTCACAGTCATATATTTTTGTATATTTACCGCGGTTTACTTTTTTTTTTATATTATTTGTCTCATTTATACCCAGATTGTGATTGCATGATTGTATGTGTTTAACGCGGTTTTTAACATTATTTCAGTTATGTCGCGGCGGCCCAGTGCACCTATCCATGCTTTCCTGGAGTTTCTTTTACTAGTTCTCCGCACAATGTTCTATCCAAGCCACTGGCTGCTTTCCCACATAGCCATCGTCGAAACAATGGTCAGCGGTGAGAGAGGAATGAATGCTGTCGCAATGACTATCATCAATCCTCGGAAAGAAATCGGCCGAGCCGGGGATCGAACTAGCAACCCCCTATTCTCAAGTTCTGTACGCTACCGACTGAGCTACCGAGGCTCGGCAGTTATACCCAGACAGACGCTGGTAGTGAGGTTGGCTGCCAGCCGACACTTGCCCATTCAAACGTCAATTTAAACAAATAAATAGAACTGCCATTTAATTGGCAGTTCATGATTTGCTTAAGACAACGTTGTTGTGACAAGAAAGAATTGACAACTGAAAAGTGAAGTTGGCTACCGGTTGCTAATTGCAATTTCGTACTTATTCTCTTTAAGCACCTAGATATTAAACAGGCAGCCAGCTGCAATTTGGCCTTACTCACCGTTATTGTTAAGAAAGACGAAGTGGCAGCTTTGGAGAAGTTGGCTGCCAGTTGCCACTTTTCCACTCGAAACTAAACTCGAAGCATTATTTATATTCGAATTAGCATCCAACTGACAGTTTGACACTTCACCAACTAGCGTTACTATCACAGTTGGATGACAATTACGAATCTGCAATGATAATTTTTTTAACACATAAAATGGAATTGGAGCTTAACTGACAATTGTCAGGGTGTGTGAAGTTGGCAGTAAGTTCGATAATCGGAGTTCGATTTTCAATATCGAAATGAATCTGCGGATGAGTTGAATTTCCTGCCGCAGTAAATTCGCTTCTTTTTCCAAACTCAAGGGATAGTTACGAAAATTAATGAATCCTCATTTGAATATCGAAATGAATTTCATGCTAGCAGCAGATTCGCGATTTTTTATGTATGAGCATATGGATGGTGTATGAAATCGAATGTCGATTTGAATATCGAAATGAATTTCATGCCAGCAGCAGATTCGCGTTTTTTTGCTGTATGGGCATAAGGATGGTGTATGAAATGGAATGTCGATTTGAATATCGAAATGAATATCATGCCAGCAGCAGATTCGCGTTTTTTCCTGTATGGGCATATGGATGGTGTATGAAATCGAAAGTCGATTTGAATATCGAAATGAATTTCATGCCAGCAGCAGATTCGCGTTTTTTTGCTGTATGGGCATATGGATGGTGTATGACATCGAATGTCGATTTGAATATCGAAATGAATATCATGCCAGCAGCAGATTCGCGTTTTTTATGTTTTAGCATAAGGATGGTGTATGAAATCGTATGTCGATTTGAATATCGAAATGAATTTCATGCCAGCAGCAGATTCGCGTTTTTTTATGTATGGGCATAAGGATGGTGTATGAAATCGAATGTCGATTTGAATATCGAAATGAATTTCATGCCAGCAGCAGATTCGCGTTTTTTTATGTATGGGCATAAGGATGGTGTATGAAATCGAATGTCGATTTGAATATCGAAATGAATTTCATGCCAGCAGCAGATTCGCGTTTTTTTATGTATGGGCATAAGGATGGTGTATAAAATCGAATGTCGATTTCAATATCGAAATGAATATCATGCCAGCAGCAGATTCGCGTTTTTTCCTGTATTGGCATCAGGTTGGTGTATCAAATCGAATGTCGATTTGAATATCAAAATGAATATCATGCCAGCAGCAGATTCGTGTTTTTTCCTAAATAGGCATATGCATGGTATGTGAAATCGAATGTCGATTTCAATATCGAAATGAATTTCATGCCAGCAGCAGATTCGCGTTTTTTCCTGTATGGGCATATGGATGGTGTATGAAATGGAATGTCGATTTGAATATCGAAATAAATTTCATGATAGCAGCAGATTTGCGTTTTTTCTGTATGGGCATCAGGTTGGTGTATGAAATCGAATGTCGATTTGAATATCGAAATGAATATCATGCTAGCAGCAGATTCGCGTTTTTTTATGTATAGGCATATGGATGGTGTATGAAATCGAATGTCGATTTGAATATCGAAATGGATATCATGCCAGCAGCAGATTCGCGTTTTTTTCTGTATGGGCATATGGTTGGTGTATGACATCAAATGTCGATTTGAATATCGAAATGAAGATCATGCCAGCAGCAAATTCGCGTTTTTTTATGTATGGGCATAAGGATGGTGTATGAAGTCGAATGTCGATTTGAATATCGAAATGAATATCATGCCAGCAGGAGATTCGCGTTTTTTTCTGTATGGGCATATGGATGGTGTATGAAATGGAATGTCGATTTGAATATCGAAATGAATTTCATGCCAGCAGCAGATTCGCATTTTTTTATATATGGCCATAAGAATGGTGTATGAAATCGAATGTCGATTTGAATATCGAAATGAAGATCATGCCAGCAGCAGATTCGCGTTTTTTCCTGTATGGGCATATGGATGGTATATGAAATGGAATGTCGATTTGAATATCGAAATGAATTTCATGCCAGCATCAGATTCGCGTTTTTTCCTGTATGGGCATAAGGATGGTGTATGACATCGAATGTCGATTTGAATATCGAAATGAATATCATACCAGCAGCAGATTCGCGTTTTTTTTTTCTGTATGGGCATATGGATGGTGTATGACATCGAATGTCCGTTTGAATATCGAAATGAATATCATGCCAGCAGCAAATTCGCGTTTTTTCATGTATGGGCATCAGGTTGGTGTATGAAATCGAATGTCGATTTGAATATCGAAATGAATATCATGCTAGCAGCAGATTCGCATTTTTTCCTGTATGGGCATAAGGATGGTGTATGAAACCGAATGTCGATTTGAATATCGAAATGAATTTCATGCCAGTAGCAGATTCAGGTTTTTTCCTGAATAGGCATATGGATGGTGTATGAAGTCGAATGTCGATTTAAATATCGAAATGAATATCATGCTAGCAGCAAATTCGCATTTTTTCATGTATGGGCATATGGATGGTCTATGAAACCGAATGTCGATTTGAATATTGAAATGAATATCATGCCAGCAGCAGATTCGCGTTTTTTCCTGTATGGGCATATGGATGGTGTATGAAATGGAATGTCGATTTGAATATCGAAATGAATATCATGCTAGCAGTAAATTCGCATTTTTTCCTGTATGGGCATAAGGATGGTGTATGAAACGGAATGTCGATTTGAATATCGAAATGAATATCATGCCAGCAGCAGATTCGCGTTTTTTCCGGTATGGGCATATGGACGGTGTATGAAATCGAATGTCGATTTGAATATCGAAATGAATATCAATCCAACAGCAGATTCGCGTTTTTTTCTGTATGGGGATATGGTTGGTGTATGAAATCGAATGTCGATTTGAATATCGAAATGAATTTCATGCCAGCAGCAGATTCGCCTGTTTTAATGTATAGGCATATGCATGGTGTATGAAATGGAATGTCGATTTGAATATCGAAATGAATATCATGCAGCAGCAGATTCGCGTTTTTTCCTGTATGGGCATCAGGTTGGCGTATGAAGTCAAATGTCGATTTGAATATCGAAATGAATATCATGCCAGCAGCAAATTCGCCTGTTTTAATGTATAGGCATATGCATGGTGTATGAAATCGAATGCCGATTTGAATATCGAAATGAATATCATGCCAGCAGCAGATTCGCATCTTTTCTGTGTATAGGCATTAGGATGGTATATGAAATCGAATGTCGATTTGAATATCGAAATGAATTTCAGGCTAGCAACAGATTCGCGTTTTTTTATGTATGGGCATAAGGATGGTGTATGAAATGGAATGTCGATTGAATATCGAAATTAATATCATGCCAGCAGCAGATTCGGGTTTTTTTATGTATGACATAAGGATGTTGTATGAAACCGAATGTAGATTTGAAAGTCGAAATGAATATCATGCCAGCAGCAGATTCACCTGTTTTTATGTAAGAGCATATCGATTGTGTATGAAATCGAATTTGAAATCGAATACCGAAATGAATATCATGCCAGCAGCCGATTCGCGTATTTTTATGTAGGGGCATACGCAGGATATGTGAAAATTTAACGTCGGTTTGAATATCGAACTGAATTTCATGCTAGCAGCAGATTCCCGTATTTTCATGTGTTGGCATTTTTATTCTATATGAAATCAAATGTAGATTTGAAAATCGAACTGAATTTCACGCTAGCAGCACATTCGTTTAAATTTCTGTACTAGCATAACGACTGTGTATGTTATCGAATGTAGGATTGAATATCGAACTGAATTTCATGCTAGCAGCAGAATCGCTAAAATTTCTTTACTAGCAATAGATGATGCATGAAATCGAATGTAGGTATGACTATCGAACTGAAATTCATGCTAGCAGCAAATTTGCTAAAATATATGTACGGGCATAAAGACTGTGCATGAAATATAATGTAGATTTGAATATCGAACCGAATTTCATGCTAGCAGCATGGTCGAGGAAAAGCGGCATTGCATAAAATGCTCTCTCTCTCTCTCTCTCTCTCTCTCTCTCTCTCTCTCTCTCTCTCTCTCTCTCTCTCTCTCCCTCCCTCTCTGCAACGCATCTGTTCTGTTCGGTTATAAAATTTTAACAGTATAAATTGCTATCAATTGTAAAAAAGAATTAGTCGACAAAAAAAAAAGAAAACACGATTTCAGAACTGACACTTTGCATTTATAAAATCAATAAAACTAAAATTAACTTATGTTTGAACTTCCTCCATACTTATCAATGCTGATTGTCACTTGTGTGATTCTTAGTTCAGTCAAATTCTTTCCAAGGAGTGATTGATGTTATTGCGACTATATTCATTGATTGCTCACTACGTTGTTTCGTACGTATTTATTTAAAAATAGCCAGGAGCTTTGAAGAAATGTGGTGCAAAATTAAATTACAAGCTGCAAGCAAGCATCGATATGTGCACTGGCCGATTCAATGCAAGTAACATACTTTTTGTCACGGCGTGGGCTTTTTTGACCCTTCTATCGCAAAACTTAACTAAGTAAGCGTCGCTAACGAGTATTTTTTACTGTTTACATACACTATTTTATAGACTTCTGTTTCAGTACTTCACAGTATCACTTTTGATAGTTATATATGCAACCAATATGACCTTCGCTGTCCACGGGCCGTTAAATTCCATTCATTCATTCATTCATTCATTCACTTGTAATGGCATAAAAAAAAAGAAACCATCAAACAAAATCATTCCCCTTTTTTGGATTAGAGAAATTATAACTTTTCAAGTCTTGTTATGCAAATCAGTTCTAGCTCATAAACAAAAAATACGGAACTCTGTAGCAATTATTTTTTATTAATTAAGAAGATGTCTTCGGTGAATGTGGATTCGAATTCTAAATTGCTGGAGTATTAGTAAAGAGCCCTGTCACTGTTGCTGGACAAAATCAGGTAAATGAAATTAGAAACAAAGTAACTGTGGATTACAGTATAGGGTAACCTTCCGGGAAAATATGCTACACCATATTAAACACATCATAATAACTCAAAAATGAATAACTGCAACGATAAACATGTTCCACATTTAAAAACACCAACACTGGACAAAAGACAATGGACAAAAGATGAATGAAAACAAAAGAAAAGAGGGCCATGATGGCATCGAAGTCGCTCACCTAGCATTTTGACCATACATGACCCATTTCCAATCTCTTCCGAGACATATTGACAAACAGTCTGACAATTTTTTATTAGTTAGGGACTCTTGTCTACACAAGCGTTTTCTAGAATTTGTCTCAATGACCTAATTTAAAGCTCAACATTGTTTTTTTAAAACTTGTAGAAATTATCCAGACAAACATTCTGAACACCTTTCATGAGTATTTGAGAGAAATATGGCCCGTAGAGTGTACACATTGTTTTTTTCGAGATTGACCAGGTAACCTAGTTTTTTAACCCAACATGACGCCTTTTCAAACTCGTCTAGGTTATCATCAAGGCAAACATTCTGACCAAATTTCAAGATTACCGGACTGAAAATGAGGCCTCTTGAGCCTACACAAGGTTTTCAAAGATTAAACCTGGTTACCTATTTTTTGACTCAATGTGACTAATATCAAACTCATTCAAGATATCATCAAGACAAATTTCCAAACCAATTTTCAAGAGTATTGTACCGAAAGCGTACACAATGTTTTTCAAAGATTTGACGTAGTGACTTAGTTTTTGACCCGACATAACCCATTTTCAAAGTTGTCAAAGATATTATAAAGACAAACATTTTGACCATTTTTCAAGACTATTCTACAGAAAATGTGGCCTACAGAGTGTATTTTTTTTTTTTTTTTTTTCTTTTTTTTTTTTTTTTTTTTTTTAAATGAAATTTGACCTAGTGACCTAGTTTTTGACCCAAGTGACCAATTTTCAAGCTCGTCCAAGATATCACCAAGACAAAGATCCTAACCAACTTTCATTTGTTATGGTCTGAAAATATGCCCTCTGTTGATCAAAGATTTGACGTAGTGACCTAGTTTCTGACTCGACATAATCCATTTTCGAACTTGTCAAAGATATTATGAAGAAAACATTCTGAGAAATTTTTCAGAGAATTCTATAGAAAATGTGGCCTATGTATGGAGTGAACAAACGGTTTTTCAAGATTTGACCTAGGTACCTTTTTTGGCCCGATGTGACCCTTTTCGAACTCGTCCGAGATACCATCAAGACGCACGAGTGTTAGTGACTTTCTTTTTGTCCGAGATATCATTAAGACAGACATTCTGAACATGTACAATGAGTATCAGACTGAAAATGTGGCCTCTACAGTGCACACAAAGTTTTTCTAAGATTGGGCGGAGTGATCTATCTCTTGACTCTTATTGACCCAATTTCAAACTCGTCCGAGATACCAACAAAACCAACATTCAGATAAGGTAAAAAGTGTATCAGAATGAAAATGAGACCTCTAGAGTACGGTATAGTGTAATCAAGGTTTTTCGAAGTTTTGCACCAGTGACCTACTTTTCTTCCCAACATGATCTAATTTTGAAATTGTCCGAGATATTGTCAAGACAAGCATTCGTATTAAGTTTCATGAGTATAGTACTGAAAATGTTGATTCTAGAGTGCACACAAGGAAACTTTTGACACGTAGGCGACGCTCGACAGACGACGGACAGAGCACGATCACATAAGGTCATATTGAGCACTTCGTGCTCATATGAGCTAAAAATAATGATAATAATGAAACATTAAAATGGCATCCATTGCCAACTACTTTGAACGAATATAATGATTTCTCTCGCTGATATTGCTTGCTGAAAAGCAGACAGTAACTTTCCAACTTAAAGACGGAGTTCATGGAAACAAAAGGAAATTATAAAGGCAATGGGTTTTGCAAAAGTCATGTTTTCTTTTTACTCCCCTTAACTCTTTACCAGTCAGCAAAGTTTTATACTGGCCCATATTCAAATTATTTGAAGACATAAATCAATGGTGGCCCAACTGACGAAATATGACCTTGATAGGGTAGAAAAGATTGTGGTGAAGGAGAAAATGCAGATTACCACCATTTTCTCCTTTTCCCACAATATTTTCAAAAAGCTTTCTTCCTCAGGGTCATTGTGATTGTGTTGTAAAGGGTTAACTCTTCGAGTGCTGAATAACCCAGCGGTCAGTCTAGGAATTATAGCAATATACATGTAATTTCACGGTTGATTTTGATCAGATTGCAGGTCTGGCTTTTCTGATCTTGATCTACACTAGCCGCAAAGTAATCTACAGCTGTGAGAGGCACTCTAAGGGTTCTAGGACCATTATTGTATTGTAACTTGTAAAAATCAGAGAAATCAGAGAGATATTAGTGCTGAATTGCTTCCTTAAACTGAACCTGAAACGGTCCCAATTATTACTGAGAATGTCTCTCTCATTTGAACCATGTCCTGGAAAAAGGCAACTTAATGCAGCTGCAAAAAGTATCAACCGGTGTTAGCCCACACAGTCTGCGCAGGTTGAAATGTGTTGGAACCGTTTGCAATTGGTAAATTTCCTGCATGACAAAGGACCATTCTATCTCCAGATCCAGTCATTTGTTAGACACGGTGTATTTTATAGGTCCATAATTATATGACAACTTGCTTGGTATTATGCATCACAGAAATGCATCAAGCCCCCTTATGCCAGAACTCAGCTCCTTTATGGTAATTCTGTGAGAAAAGCCCGTTCTGTAAAGTATATGAATGAATATAGAAAATAAAACAAGTGTGACCAAACAATATATAAACTGACCAATACTTTAAGAGCAGAATGAAGTACCAGTTACCTTCAGTACAACAATTAGTTAAAATAAAAGATAACCAAAATGCTAATAAGAAATAAACAGGAGAAAAGTTCCATTACCGAAAGTAAAAAAAGACATGAGTACGACTACAAATAAAGCATAAACAAGAGGGCCAAGATGGCCCTGGATCGCCCACCTGAACTTTCGAGAGGACCATAGCCAATTTTTTTTGAACTATTGAAATTTTGGAAACAAATCATTATTTTACCAAGCAATTTTGAAAACATCACCTGTAAAAATCATTTCAAAATCTGTCACCACCCCTACAATCATCACCAAAGCCACGTTTTTGACGAATGAGAATTCTGCAAATAAATTTTGGGATAGGTCACCCAAGGACCGTTTCTTGAACAAGAGCACATGCCCGGTAGTGGCTAAAAATATTAAGTCGAACAAGAGCACCGTATGCGGGTGCCAACGATTTGCTGTTGGGTGCTGGATAGTAAGTTAAAATTCTAACTCGAAAAAGGGGCATAATTTGGACAAAATGATTTTAGAGTTATTTGTTCGTGTTGTATGGGTTGCTCTTTTACTAGTGAACAATTATTCCAAGCTTCAAGTACATGTGTTGAGTGGAAGCCGAGATATAACAAACTGTCAAAGTTTTTGCACAGCGACAACGACAACAACGCAGACGACGACAACAGGGCTATGAGAATACCTCGATTTTTTCTTAAAAAAACAGCCGATCTAAAAAAGGGGCGTAATATAAGGCGGTTAAGGAGGAAAAAATGTTTAAAGAATTGTTTACACCGCACGACCCACTGCAGATAGCCCCCCCCCCCCCCCATCACCACAGCAATGTTTCTTGACGGATCAAAATTTCGCGAACAAGTTTTCATAAGGAACACCCAGGGAACATTTCTGTGAGAATATTCAAAATCTGATGAGTGGTTTAAGAGAAGAAGAATTTCAAAGAATTTCTTTAAGTCGATACAGTGCAAAGAGCCCCCTTCCCCCACAGCCATGTTTTTCGACGGATCAAAGTTTCGCGATCAAGATTTGAAAAGGGTCACCCAAAGAACATTTCTGTGAAATTATTTCAAAATCTGACCAGCGGTTTCATCAGAGAAGATTTTTAAACAATTTCTTATAAAATTCCATTTGGTTGCCATAGCAACCAGAGTTTTTGATGGAATCAAATTCTGTGAACAAATGTTAAAGAGGACCTCCCAAGGAACATTCCAGCCAAGTTTGGTCCAAATTTGCCAAGCGGTTTAGGAGAAGATGTATAAAGAATTGTTGACGCCTCACGACGGACGACGCACGACGGACCCAACGTGATCCTAAAAGCTACCCTTGAGCACGTTCTGCTCAGGTGAGCTAAAAAACAAGAGGGTAATGGGCCCTAAAGTGCTCACCTGAGTAAAGTCGTGTAGGATTGATAAAGCTAAAGAAATCCTGGTCGTGAGAATGTAAAACGTATGAATGTAAGTGACCTATTTTTTGACCGACTTTACCTATTTTTGAACTTGCCAGAGATATCATCAATACCAACATTCTGACAATGTTTTATAAGTATCAGACTGAAAATATGGTCTTTAGAGTGCACACCAGGTTTTACCTAAGATTTCGATGAGTCACTTACTTTATCAGCCAAGGTAACCAAATATGGAATTCATCTGATATATCAGCAAGACAAACATTCTGACCAAGTTTCATGAGTACCAGGCTCCAAACAAGGGTTTTCTCTAAGATTTGTTCCGATGACCTACATTTCAATCCGATATGACCCCATTCCAAACTTGTGCAAGATATCATCAAGACAAAGATTTATAGTGAGTTACATGATTTTAGGACTAAAAATGTGGCCTAAAGAGAGCAAAAAAGTTTGGTGTTTTTTTTTTTTTTTTTTGGGGGGGGGGGGGAGGGGGGAATTTGGTCAGTAATCTACTTTTTTTACCCGATGTGATCCTATTGGGAGTGCACAAAAGATTTGGCTCTCTGACGTACTTTTTGATCCAAGTTAAACTAATTTCATACTTGGCATAAGTTTTATCAAGACAAAGATTTTGACCAAGTTTAATAAGTATGTGGCTGGAAATGTTGTCTTAAGAATGCACACAAGGTTTTTCTAACATTTGAACGAGTCACGTAGTTTTTGACCAGAAGTAACCCAATTTCACAGTTGCCCGAGATATCATGATCAAGACAAACATTCAATAATGGTCCATGAGTTAAGGGCTGAAATGTGGCGTTCAGAGTGCACACAAGATTGTTCTTAAATTTATTAAACTGACCTCTTTTTCGACTTGGTGTTTCCTGATTTCAAATTGGTCTGAGATATCACCAAGACAAAAATTCTGACCAAGTCTAAGGCAAAATATATGGCCTGTATGGTGCAAACAAGGTTTTTTACAAGATTTTGCCCAGTGACCTACTTTTTGACCTAATTTGACCCAATTTCGAACAAGTTCGAATTTTTATCAAGACAAAGATTCTAATTAAATTTCATGAGTATTTGGCTGAAATTGTGGCCTTTAGAGTGCACACAAGGTAAATGTTTCACGACGAGATGACACACGACGGACACAGCACGATCACAAAAGCTGACCTTGAGCACTTTGTGTTCAGTTGAGCTAAAAATGGTTTACTTTTGAATGCCACAGTATTCACTAAAATGTAAACATTAGTGCCTACACATACAAATGAGCCATGCCATGAAAAGGGGGCTTAATGCATCTGCGAAAAGTATCGAATCTGGTCAGCCTATGCAGTCAGCGCAGGCTGACCTGGGCCGAAACTTTTCGCTATCGGTCAATTTCCTGTACGTCCAAGAACACTTCTTCCTCAAGATTCAGTCATTCATTAGACTAAGTGGATTTTATGCATCCCTTATTATGTGATGACTTGCTTGGTACAATGGATCACGGACATGCATTAAGCCCCCTTTTTCCAGAGCACGGCTCAATTAATTCTTATTTGTTATTTCTTAAATAACAAACACTGACATTTGATGATCGCCGTAGCTTACCACAGCAACTTGTGCTAATATTAGCTTACAACGCCAAAGTGCACTTTCAAATCGAAAATGAATACACCAGCAGTGATTTAAGGTAGCAAAGATATTAATTTTTTCAATTAGGAATCCTAATTTGGTGTTGAAAGTCCATCGTTCAAATAAATGGGACACTTAGATCATCCACGGAATAGCAGAAGTAACACTCACAGCGGTGATGGTAATCTACCAACTTCACAGAATAATGCGTGGCATGGGAACCAAGTGTCCACATCGGATGGAATTCTGTCCAGGTTACCCTTAAGACCGTCGTACCAAATATTTCCAAACTTTTTCGATGTAACAATAGCAGTAAAATGCTCATTTCTGAACATTGTTACTCCGCCCAAGGCATATTTAGCTGTACCAACAGTAATTTCTTGCTTTGAAAGTATACCATTGAGGGAAATACGACTGTACAAGAAATGTTCATAAACACGAACCGCTAGAATAGGCGATTTTGTCACTATATTCCTTTCTGTTCGCCTCAATCCGGAACATGGTAAGACAGTCATTGTCCTCAAATAAATGTAGTTTTGCATTTAGCTCTTTACCTGACAGTGAAAAAAAGACGAGGAAGCATTTTCAGACGCCAAATAAAGCTTTCATTAATGGAGGATTGTTTTTGAAAGGTTAGAAACATTGTGAGAAAGTAGAAATGCTCATTTTCTCCTTTTCTACGTGTTATCACAATCTATTTCCCTCCAGTTCGCCAAACAATGAAATGGCTTGGAGAAGTATATGGAAGAATCAGGTTTCATAAGTAAATCGTATTTCTTGTACTAGCTCGTCTGCATTTTCGAGGATTTGACAATCCGTAAAAAGTGCTGTTGAAAATATGCCCATTAAATATTTGAACGTTAATGGCTTAATAGATGTGTAATATAGAACCACGAAATCTCTGTTGAAACAACTGCAAATTTTCTAAAGAAGATTTGTGGTGATCAATTTTCTTATTTCATTGTGTTGATGTCTTAATTTTTGGTGCAATAACCAAAAGTCATTCAGGGACTAATTACATATACGATTTCTCAGACAGAATACTGAATGCTTGACATCCGACATTTTAGATAAAATGAAAAACAGATGACATTTCAAAATCTGTAGTAAAAATAAGACAAACTACACCAACCATATGTCCATACAGAAAAAAACGCGAATCTACTGCTAGCATGATATTCATTTCGATATTCAAATCGACATTCGATTTCATACACCATCGAAATGCTCATACATGAAAAAATGCGATTTTGCTGCTAGCATGATATTCATTTCGGTATTCAAATCGACATTCGATTTCATACACCATCCATATGCCCATACAGGAAAAAACGCGAATCTGCTGCTGGCATGAAATTCATTTCGATATTCAAATCGACATTCGATGTCATACACCATCCATATGCCCATACAGGAAAAAACGCGAATCTGCTGCTGGCATGATATTCATTTCGATATTCAAATCGACATTCGATTTCATACACCATCGAAATGCCCATACATAAAAAAACGCGAATCTGCTGCTGGCATGATATTCATTTCGATATTCAAATCGACATTCGACTTCATACACCATACTTATGCCTATACATAAAAAAATGCGAATCTGCTGCTGGCATGAAATTCATTTCGATATTCAAATCGACATTCCATTTCATACACCATCCTTATGCCCATACAGGAAAAAAAAAACGAATCTGCTGTTGGCATGATATTCGTTTCGATATTCAAATCGACATTCGGTTTCATACACCATCCTTAACCCCATACACGAAAAAATGCGAATTTGCTGCTAGCATGATATTCATTTCGACATTGAAATCGACATTCGATTTCATACACCATCCTTATACCCATACAGGAAAAAACGCAAATCTGCTGCTGGCATGATATTCCTTTCAATATTCAAATCGACATTCGATTTCATACACCATCCATATGCCTATTCAGGAAAAAACGCGAATCTGCTGCCGGCATGATATTCATTTCGATATTCAAATCGACATTCGATTTCATACACCATCCTTATGCCCATACATAAAAAAACACGAATCTGCTGCTGGCATGAAATTCATTTCGATATTCAAATCGGCCTTCCATTTCATACACCATCCATATGCCCATACAGCAAAAAAACGCGAATCTGCTGCTGGCATGAAATTCATTTCGATATTCAAATCGACTTTCGATTTCATACACCATCCTTATGCCCATACATAAAAAAACGCGAATCTGCTGCTGGCATGAAATTCATTTCGATATTCAAATCGACATTCGATATTATACACCAACCTGGTGCACATACAGAAAAAAACGCGAATCTGCTGCTGGCATGATATTCATTTCGATATTCAAATCGACATTCGATTTCATACACCATCCATATGCCCTTACAGAAAAAAGAACGCGAATCTGCTGCAGGCATGATGTTCATTTCGATATTCAAATCGACATTCGACTTCATACACCATCCTTATGCCCATACATAAAAAAACGCGAATCTGCTGCTGGCATGAAATTCATTTCGATATTCAAATCGACATTCGATTTCATACACCAACCATATGCCCATACAGAAAAAAAACGCGAATCTGCTGCTGGTATGATATTCATTTCGATATTCAAATCGACATTCGATTTCATACACCATCCTTATGCCCATACAGGAAAAAACGCGAACCTGCTGCTGGCATGAAATTCATTTCGATATTCAAATCGACATTCGATTTCATACACCATCCATATGCCTATTCAGGAAAAAACGCGAATCTGCTGCTGGCATGATATTCATTTCGATATTCAAATCGACATTCGATTTCATACACCATCCTTATGCCCATACATAAAAAAACGCGAATCTGCTGCTGGCATGATATTCATTTCGATATTCAAATCGACATTCGACTTCATACACCATCCTTATGCCCATACATGAAAAAACGCGAATCTGCTGCTGGCATGAAATTCATTTCGATATTCAAATCGACATTCGATATTATACACCAACCTGGTGCACATACAGAAAAAAACGCGAATCTGCTGCTGGCATGAAATTCATTTCGATATTCAAATCGACATTCGATTTCATACACCATCCTTATGCCCATACATAAAAAAACACGAATCTGCTGCTGGCATGAAATTCATTTCGATATTCAAATCGACCTTCCATTTCATACACCATCCATATGCCCATACAGAAAGAAATGCGAATTTGCTGCTAGCATGATATTCATTTCGATATTCAAATCGACATTCGATATTATACACCAACCTGATGCCCATACAGGAAAAAACGCGAATCTGCTGCTGGCATGAAATTCATTTCGATATTCAAATCGACATTCGATATTATACACCAACCTGGTGCACATACAGAAAAAAACGCGAATCTGCTGCTGGCATGATATCCATTTCTATATTCAAATCGACATTCGATTTCATACACCATCCTTATGCCCATACATAAAAAAACGCGAATCTGCTGCTGGCATGAAATTCATTTCGATATTCAAATCGACATTCGATTTCAAACACCATCCTTATGCCCATACATAAAAAAACGCGAATCTGCTGTTAGCATGAAATTCATTTCGATATTCAAATCGGGATTCATTAATTTTCGTAACTATCCCTTGAGTTTGGAAAAAAAGCGAATTTACTGCGGCATGAAATTCAACTCATCCGCAGATTCATTTCGATATTGAATATCGAACTCCGATTATCGAACTTACTGTCAACTTCACACACCCCAATTGTCATTTCACTGTCAAATCGGCAAAAAAATCCAATGGCGGCATTCTCCACGCCAATGGTCAACAACTGGTACACTTAAACTTGTGAAAATTCATCGTTCCGGGTCCGCTGCACCTGTTGAAGAGGGATCTTTGTTGTTTTCTCTCGGGTACATGTACCATATTTGGCCATTGGCGTACAAAAACTGACACATAAAATGGAATATTGGCAACGACTTGTCTGTTCAAATGGCGTGAAACATCGCTTTTCGCAGTATTTTAGCGTACTCGGCCACTTAAACATTTTTTATTTGCAAATTCATATGAAATGTACATAATAATTTACAAATAATTCAGAATTTTCTGCTAAATGGATCAGAAAGAAAGCAGAGCTTATAATGTTCTTCTCCAAATTTGTGGCTTAGGACGAGTACACGTCTTTTAAGCTAATATACTATACAGTGAGAGAAAAATAATACCAGTAACTGTGTAGGTAAAGAGGAGAGATATATTTTAAAGGGGAAACGTGAGGAGTTAGACTAAGAAGTACAGAAAGAGGTGGGGAATAGATAAGGTAATGGAAGAGATCAGGTAAAGCAGTGTTCTTAAAAGGTACAAATATGAATTTGTTCCATTTTATAATAAGCGTCATTATTCCTACCAAAATTGTATTAAGGTAGAAACGAAATTGTCATACTGGAAATCGATTGCTATCCCTAATAAAGTTTTGGACCTACAGAAGAATTTCCTCGTTGTTATGATACACTTAATTACTTTTCCCAAAGAGCAACATCTCAAGATCAAATACTGATATTGTACCGAATGATAATGTACCAATTGCTGATATTGTATTAACTAGTATATTCCTAATAGCATCATAATTATTGCATTCGAAAAAGAAATGTTCACAAGTCTCAATGCCACCACAAATACAGAGTGACTTAACACTTATTATCCCCAGTCCGATAGAGTTAGCTCTCTTTAGTTTAAACATATTTGAGCCATGCTCTGTGAAAAGGGGGCTTAATGCATCTGCGAAAAGTATCGACCAAGGTCAGCCTGCGCAGTCCGCGCAGGCTGATCTGGGCAGAAACTTTTCGCTATCGGTCAATTTTCTGAATGTCCAAGGACCAGGCTTCCTCCAGATCCAGTTATTGATTAGATTAAGTGGATTTCATGGATCCCTAACTGTGTGATGGCTTGCTTGATGGATCAAGAAGATGCATTAAGCCCCCTTTTGCCAAGGCATGGTTCATTTATTTTACATCGATTGAGAAACAAGTTCTTACAACTTATACTAATCTCTCTCGATTCTGCTTCCAGGGAACTACACCAGTACTCGCGCCGAATGTGTGGGCCAATTAAAAATCCCAAAGTTGACACCCGCTCCCGGGTATCGAAGTCAGGACCTTATGGTTACGAGGCCGACGCTCTACCCCACAACCGTGGACACCACTTATCTCTCTTTGAAAACTTTTGTGCATCTATGGTAAGAAAATGAACAAGTCTCGCAAGACAGCGTGATATTCTCGGAACATAAACGGTGCTCGTAACGTAGTCAAAAAGGTAATCAACCCATAGACGGAAAAGAAAATGAGAAATGAAAGCATTAATATTCTGATAAGACACTGCATCGCAATAAAATGTGCCTCCGTTTGTACAGAGGGCTGCGTTTGATTGTAGTTCATAATTGTGGTGTTATCAACTTTTGTGTACGCATGATCTCAGTAGTAGGTCTAAAGGCGCCTCTTAAGTTGGAAGAGTTCTTCTAGTGGAAATAAGAAGTATTATTTCATGCTTTCCGGTAGCTTATCGAGAAATAACGGTGGAATATTTTCGATATTTCTTCAATTGAAGGCGGAAACAGTAGTTCCCGTGCACTAGTTACCTATGTAAAATGCGCGTGCCACTCAACCAGATGGAAGTATGACGTAATTTACCATACATTTCTCGCGCTTTACGTAGTATTTTAATGCGTTGTTATGCGGAGGGGGCACGCCACGGGGGATTACCGAAAAGAACTGTACTGGATTTTGATATAAACCCCCCCCCCCCACCCTCAAGAAAAAAGGGCTAGAAGCATGAAATAAATAGAATATTTGTCTTTTCGGTGAAAGATCGAAAATGATTTCACCTCGCCACTCGTGAAAATATTACCGATAATGTTCTCTCGATAAAATAAATTTCAATGTTTCACCGAATAAAAACAAATATCTTCTGTTTAAACTCAATACCATCATTGTGTAAAACCGACTCAGCATCAATCTAAGTTGATAAACGAATAGAAAAAAGGTCGAAACATTCCAAAGGAAAATAATGCACAGTTTGAAAATGATGCTTACAGAGAACTTAAAAGTCTTGCTATAAAGAAACCATCATAAAATAAAGCATACTGTACGGGGCGTCAACAATAAATATATCTTGTGAAATCAAAACATCCTGTTATCTAGAAGATGTACTTTCAGTGCAGTTATGTTCGTAATAGAGACTTGATCAAGTACATCTAGACCCTGGGCGCTAGATACGTGAATAGACGTATTCATTTAAGCGTTAGGCTGGTGATAGCGACTCAGTGCGCCGTTTCGGACAGTGTTGGTCAAGATCAGAGTGCACAGAACGTGCAGTCTGATCATGGATCTACACTTTCCGCTACGAAGAGGTTTTTCATGTGCAAAAGATGTGCAAAAAGAAATAGAAATCACTATATATTGGATCTGAAGGCAAGCTGAAAATGAACATTTATTGAGCAATCTAAAGATACATTCCTACAGCTAGAGAGAAAAATGCCGTTAAAACTTGAATGTGTGTAAATTCGCTCAGCAATGTAAGCAAAGAGAAATTACCGATATAATATATGGTGTATGGTATAGAAAAACACAAGGTATTTGTCCTCTTTTAAAACCCGGAAATGACAGCAGCGACAGCCTGGAAGGCCGCCAAAACATGAAATGCATTTTCTATCCATCTTACTCTGTGCAACCTTGCATCCGTTAGGGGCAACATTTGGCATGAAGATGCAAGAATGATTATAGTTTCATAAAATTGGGATGAAAAAGGATAAAAACAGGCTAAAAACTGTCTGAAAGTGAGTATAGATGTACTTATAAGCTTGAATGAACCCAGATTTTCTCAATAACTTGCAATGAAATCTAGCTGTATATACACGCAGTTATACAGAGGGATATGCGGACAAAGAGACACGCAAAACAGAGAGGGAAAGAGAGAGAGACAGAAAGACGGACACGCATACAGCGAAAATATAAGAGACAGAGACAGAGAGAGGAGGGAAGCTATAGACAGATAGAGAGATATAAATGTTGTTAATACATTTCAAATAAAGATAACTCCACGCACACGTAAATGCAAAGAAACCTGTAAAATCTAGTTACTAAAACAAGAAACCATAAAAGTCTGATTTCTTAAATAATAATGCTGCCAAACCTTTAAGTAAAAACATGGTCTTTTGCGGATGGCATAGATCACGATCACATTACACAGACCATGAATATTTTGAGTACGAAGAACAGCTAAATATACTCCAGGAAAACATGAACAGATGCGCTTGCTGGTGCGCTATGAGTGAAATAAAGTTAAACATCAAATAAACAAACAGACGTAAGAGAGATAGAGGGATGCGAAAGTGATTTAGACAGGACAAGCTTCTGCAGTAAACTTTGTCACTGCTTATAAAGTTTCGACATCACAAAGTGGGTTACACACACAGGCACTTGGCATTATTTTCCGCTAGGTGGAATTTTTCAAGTACAAACTATCCGATTTGGGCATTCTGGGTACAGAACCGGAATAATTTTTGATCTAGCAATCGATGCAGCAAATTTCAAAATAAAATATACATGTACGTTTATTAAAAAAAAAAAAAAAACGCCACTTATGTACGATGCATCCAGCAATGGTTAATTAGCATATAGCCTGTGCATCAGTCATTCATAAACGTAGCCCCTTTAGGCTTGCAAAAAATCCCCGATATACGCCCAGCGTGATGGGCCTTTGTTGTTGTTATTGTTGTTGACAGAGTTAGCATAAAAAGCAAGAAATTTCGACACGCTAATCCTGTCTTGTTCAACGATAATTTATCGTCGATTTAATACATAATATATTGGAACAAGCGGATAAATTTCAAGCGAATAATTTAGCTTTAAATTTTAAAGGTGGAAGAATTTTTTGTTTCCCACTGCAAGATATTGTAATATCGCAGTATGTTCATGTATATAGACAAACAGACAGACAGAAATGTTTATTCAACAGACTTGTACAATGTACATCGTCATTATTACAAAGTTGTTTTCACTAACCATATAAATGTGTTTGCTCTACTAGATCGGATAAAACAAAAATAGCATTCAATCCCTATCAGTCAAATATTAAAGGATGAGAAAAGGTTATTAATATCATCACGATTATGAGAGAGTGAGAGAGAGAGAGAGAGAGAGAGAGAGAGAGAGAGAATTAATGTAACAGAAAAAAATGTCAATAAACATACTCTAAATAAACAATGACCAATAATAACTAATGTAAACATATACATATGAGCCGTGCTCTGGCAAAAAGGGGCTTAATGCATCTCGGTTATACTTGATACTAGCCCTAGTCATCACATAATTATGGATCCATAGTAGCCACTTTTTTCAATAACCGACTTAATCATGGGGTAGATTGGTCCTTTGACAAACAGAAAATTGACTAGTAGCGAAAAGTTTCGGCCCAGGTCAGCCTGCGCGGACTGCGCAGGCTGGCCTGGGTCGATACTTTTCGCAGATGCATTAAGCCCTCTTTTCACAGAGCACGGCTCATATAAAATTGATCATTATCAAATTGGTTCAATCCAGTCTATTGAGGATGAAAGAGCTTAATTGCAGTAGGCCTATTTATTCACATATCATCCGACTGATAGATCAGTTCACAATATGCTTGTATCCAAAAATTAGTTTAAATTGTACCCATTAAACACTCAACTTCGCAAAGTTTCAAATACAATATACAATATTATTCAATATAATTATTTAAAAAAAAAAAAAATCTGACAAAATCAAAAGGAAGCCGTAAGATGAACAGTTTCCACGTGAAACATAAAATAAAAAAAAAACCAGTTCTATCAGGCAGGGTACCCGTTCGTGTTTCACGTGGAAAACCATATCTGAAAGGAGAGAAAGCTTTTTCGTTCTTTTAAATATGTGTGATATTCATTTGGAAATATTAAAGTTTAATTCGGGATATTTGTGTATTCTAGAACGTGTCAGTGTTCCATACGCGCAACTGCAGTTCGAATTGAAAATTTAATTAAAGAATTCTTGTTGTTTAAACCGAAAGTGAAAGTGGTGATTCCTTGTTCACTGTACCTGGATATTATATATTCAAACGGATTTTGGATCTGCAGAAAAAAAGGCAGCTTCAACAGCGCCCAAGAGGAGCTTAGATTTTCAGATAAGTACCTTTTTATAGTCAACTATAACAAAAAAAAATTCGGCATAATACCGGAAAACGCCCCGCCATAAATAGCGAAAACCGATGAAAATCAAAATTATGTGTCAAAAAAATTGCAATTGTTTTACGGATTCATTTCGTATGTATCAAATACAATATTTGGCAACGGAATGAAGCTGAAAATTTCATGAATTACTTCTTTTAACTCAAAAAACATTATTATACTGCAAAGAAAATTCTCGTGATCTGATTGGACAATATGCCCCGAACATATATATCATGTACACTGGCAAAACCAACGTAAAAGCAGTTTCTCTTTCGGGAGCCCCGTGTACATGACTCCACTTTCAACAAAACATCCAAAATGGCGGCGTCGACCAAGATTAACATCAAGATTGTACGCCAAACTGCACGTTTTAGCACGTTTTACCAAGGTTTCAGTGACGTCATTTCCCAGTGACGTCAGTTTTCATTGAATTGGGGCATTCAGAAGGGAAATCCTACTTCGTCAGCGTACTCAATTTTTGAAACCAAAAAACGGGTAAAAATTGCTTAACACACGTTGGAATGGTAAAACTTTGCAGTATAATAAATTCGTTGTACGGTCAGGTGGCAGGGGACTTGGAAACTTGTTCACGGCTGTGGCGAATCATGTCGCCAACTCGCCTTCGGCTCGGGGCGACATGATTCACCACAGCCGTGAACAAGTTTCCAAGTCCCCTGCCACCTGACCGTTTAACTAATAATGCCACATGTATGCATTGACTGTATAGCGGCGGGGCGTTTGCCGGTATTATGCCTATACGTCATGATCAGACTGCACGGATGCGCAGGCTTATAATGGTCTATACTTTCTTCAGTTGTATGTAAGATATTTACAAGTACTTTGAAATGGACATATACGAAATAGGCTGCTGTTCTAACCAGTTAATAGTATCATTGCTTGGCAATACCTGCAAATCAGGATCAGAACATACTGATTTGGAGTCCATTTCCAGTTCCCACAATGTGGTCACAGAACAGATCTGACTGACGAATAAGATATAAATTTAGCTTTGGAATAAAGTCGTTACGCTGAGAATAGTTTCGACCTATCAGAATCGTTCGCTTGACCATATTGAACTAATCCTATCGGTTAGTCTCAATAATCACGGAGACGCTCCGGTGATTTTTTTCATATTTTGACATTTATTGTGCACCGTACCGTCTCAAGTCCATCGTAAATTTTCCGGTAGCAAAGATAGAGCGCTATACAGACTTTTCTGTTTCGTCGATTTAATCTGTATTGCAGCGAAATACAATTAACTTTTAGTAACAAACATGTCCAAAGACATAATATAAAACCTTTCATTAACTTAAGAGCATGTCGAAGTCGTTTATAGCATGTAAATTTCGGGGAAAAAACTGACGAAATCTATCGTGTGTGGCGGCCATTTTGTGTGTTTTCGTGAACGTAAATTACTCGAGTAACAGATGATATGAACTGTTTTTTCTTATGTTCAGCGTTTAAATTGAAAATATTCGTATTTCAAACGAATGTTTATTGAACACGCAAGCAACAGGTATGTTTAAGTCCTAGTTTTGTGCTCTATTTGTGAAATTATGAGAGTTCAAACTTACGCACAAAATCTGTGCGGAGATTTCAACTGTTTCTGTCTTGATCGTCTCTGTACCCAGAGGGGACTAGTCAAAAAGTAACATCGCCTTTGGGGACAGTTATCTGTACTATCCTATCGGTCAGACTCTTCATTTGTGCCATTCTTCTGAAAATGCAGATTTATGTTCTTGCATTTATATTCTTCCATTTTATCACTTTTGAAGTCATTATGTCAAATACTGTAAAATTTCACGTAACCACGAACCACGTTACACATAAACGTTACAAATCTACTTTTCATCGCAGAAGTATACTCTGTAGTGGGCAGTGTGCCTTGTAAATGCGGTGAGTTACTGAAAACATTAACGTTATCGGCTTCGAGAAAAAATATTCTATACTCTCTTATCGATAACATCAACAGTCTTCATTCGCAAAATAGATCTGATTTTTAAATTCTTTACCAAACGACAAATTTTAGACTAGTCCAAATTGGAAGCATTTGCAAACGACAGATTAAAGATGGCTTGAAGGACAACACGTGTCCTTGACAGGGCAGAAAACATTAAGGGAAAAGGAGAAAACACTGGTTACCATCATTTCCTCCTTTTCCCACAATGTTTTTAGAGGTTCCTTTTCTCAGGATCGTTAAAATTTGGGACTGTGTGATAAAGGGTTAAAATCAATAGATAAAGGGAAACAGCATGAAAACAAACGTTTTACCCTTTACGCAATTATTCCGTCTTTTAATAATCCAGAGAAAACAGACAGTTGAAAACATTGCGGGAAAAGGAGAAAATGCTGGTTACCAGCATTTTCTACTTTTCCCACAATGTTTTCAACCATTTCTAAGACAAATTCATCATTTCAGCAATGTTTATTTCTTTGTCGTCTGCAAATGTTTCAAAACTCGTTTAGTCTAAAATTTTGTAGACCGGCTAAAAGTAAACAATTAGATTTCTCGTATTTAGTAACTGAGCTGGATATTTGTGTGCATTTTTTCCCGATAGATGGCGCTGTACTTCAAAAGACACTTCCGGTAATTATTGCCAACAAACTTTGTAAACAAAGCAATTCATATTTACCTTGAGTAACAACGCGTGCAGTTACGTATTTCTCATCTTTTTTACACTTTCACTGCATCATCGTTCACCCCGAACCTGCTAAATTAAGTGCCATGCAACTTTCAAGCCAATAATAAAAAACTAAAATTTTGCTGTTTCAAAGGTATTTTCGGGAGGTTAGAACATCCTCTTGTCGGACAGTGTGCATCCAAGAGAAAAAAAAAGAAAAAGTTCAAAAAGTAAAGGTGCCGATTTATTTTTTGTCTGATTTTATTCGCCTGCAAAGCTTGTACTTGAGTCGGAAAATTTATACGTACTAGTATATAATAATAGCCAAGATTACTTTTCCGGCATTTCAAATCTTGGACTTTAATTTAAACCTATTTATTTTACACCGATAGTGAAACAAGCTCAAAAAGGTATAATAATCCTACATCTGCTCCTCACAGCGCTATAGTCGCAATCAGTAACTTATACAGAGGACATTTTTTTTTTGTGCATGGTCAATATTGGTTTCATCGAGTGAACACCATTGGTAATATTTTCACGAGTGGCGCAGCCACTAGTGAAAATATTACCGATGATGTTCACGAGATGAAATCAGTTTCTATCTTTCACTGGAAAAAAAATCAAATAGTCTATTTATTTCATGCATCTAACCTCCTTACGGACAAGGGTGGGTGAGAGAGATTTACATCCAAATCCAGTACAGTTGTTTTCGGTAATTCCCCGTGGCATACCCCTCTCACATGATAACGCATTACAATATTACGTAAAGCGCGAGAAATGTAGGGTAAATGTGCGTAAATTACGTCATATTTCTGTCGGGTAGAATGGCAGGCACTGTTTACCTAGGTAACTCGTGCGCGGGAACTACTGTTTCCGCCTTCAGTTGAAGTGTTACGGAAACATGTACGGTAAATTTCACGGGTCGTAACCAATGAAATTTGCGCAAGTGCTTCGATTCTTTTTTTCAACATCGAAGGAATAAAAAGTAAACATCAAACCGGAAGTGTCAAGGTATAACTGGGAGAAAAAGAACCCCATTTAATTCATTCGGCGCCCGGTAAATAAACTCGAACTCTTTCGACAACTCAAAATACGATCCACTAAAACTAAGAATTATTTTTAACCTACAGGCTTGACTAAACTAGCGGACGGTACAGATCCAAGATCAGACTGCACGTTCTGTGCAGTCTGATCTTGATCTATGCCGTCCGCATTGCCCGTGTTTTCGCCTTTGGTCCTGAATGAATCATTCGACTTGAATACTACATTACTACACGCTCCTTAACTGGCGAGCTCGACAGTTAAGTTCCGTGAAATGTAACACAGAGAATTCTTGTGAGCTTTGTGCAGCACTATTGTTTGGCTTCTTGATGTTTCATATATGGCTGGCAACACGTGAAAAGGGGCATTCGGACATTTGCGTAAAGTGTCGTCTCGGATCAGCCTGCGCAGTCCGCGCAGGCTAATCGGAGACGGCACTTTATGTAAATATTAGATTTTGTCCTACAGTAGACTTGCGTGAAACAGAAAATCACACACGATCGGAAAGTGTCGTCTCGGATCAGCCTGCGCGGACTGCGCAGGCTGATCCGGGACGACACTTTACGCAAATGTCCGAATGCCCCTTTTCGCGTGTTGCAGGCCATATATTAACCCTTATCGCGCTAAACAAGTTTAATGACATTTTCGTGTCCATAGTAATACTCGTAGCCCAAATTTTGCTATTTCAAAGGATTTTTTTTTTTGACGGGGGGGGGGGGGGCGGAATGTCTCCTTGTCTGACAGTGTAGATCCAAGATCAGACTGCACGTTCTGTGCAGTCTGATCTTGATCTACACTGTCAGCAAAAGGTTACAGAGTCGCGCTTAGCAGTCTGAGGATTATCACTCAACGCAATAGGCTACAACAGGGCATTTTACTCACGACATAGATCAAGATCAGACAGCGCCTTTTGTGCTGTCTGATCTTGAATCTATACCGTCCATTTGTTTTGTCAAGCATGAGTGTCAGCGAAATTTTAGAAGTCGAGGGAGGCCAAATTTCTTAAATGTTTGACGTTGAAATAATCTCTGAACAACCCCAGAACGTCGGGCTTTATCGGCGTTGCTGAATGCGCTGGCTTTTGACCTACTTTTTGGTACTGATAACAAAGGAATAAATAGAAATTTGTGATTGGTCAAAAATGTAGACATGTTTATTCTAAGGGCCCCAAGCTATTTGCTGGCAAATTGACGCCGTCTATCTTTTTAAAGATACTTCTTCTTTCTTTGTAAGTATAGATTGCGTATCCTTTTATTCCATTTCCCTGTGGAGAGTATGGAATCGAAAAAATGATGGCTGTCAGGAATTTTTCTATGAACTGATTTTAGTGCGATCCGTGCTCCAATCTCCTTTTTTTTTTTCCATGGCTCTTTAGTATTTTCTTGCGTAACCGTATAAACCATTACATGCCGAGCCCCATTGGCTCAGTCGGTAGCGTACAGGACTTGAGAACGCGGGGTCGCTGGTTCGATCCACGGCTCGGCCAATTTCTTTCTGAGGATTGAGGATAGTTATTGGGACAGGATTCATTACTCTCTCGCCGCTGACCGTTGTTTCGACGATGGTTATTTGGGAAAGCAGCCAGTGGCTTGAAGAGAATATTGTGCGGAGTACTGGTAAAAGAAAATCTAGGAAAGCATAGATAAGTGCACTGGCCGCCCCGATATAACTGAAATAATGTTGGATTCGGCGTTAAACACTATACAATCAATCAATCAATAACCCATTACTGTACAGTCTACTTACATTTTCAGACAGATCATTTTAAAGTAGCAATAGCTGCCAAAAGTAAACAAAGCAGATATTAAAATGCATTTAAATTCAAATCATATCATTTTAAAGTATGGAAATTATTGTGAAGATGAATTACTCACAAAGTATGCATTTGAGAACATCGTGATAAAAGGAGAATCTGTTGTTCACCAATATTTTCTCCTTTTCCAACGATGTTTTCTTCGCTACAAGGGCATATTCCATCTTTTCTGGCAAATTTCATTTGTCGTCTGCTAATGCTTTCAATATAGACAAATAACCCTTTACCACACAATCCTGTGTTTTAACAACACTGACGAAGAAGGCTCTTGAAAACATAATGGGAAAAGGAGAAAATGCTGGTAACCAGCATTTTCTCCTTTTCCCACAATGTTTTCTACCCTATAAAAGACAGAAATCATCATTTGAGCTGGATTTATTTTGTCCACTGCACATAGTTTCAGTTTGGTAGAGTTCAAAATTTTGTCGTTTGGTAAAGGAATAAAAGAGTGAACAGTGCAATCTAGGGAAAAAACTGGAAAATAGGTCGAACTAGATGGCGTCGGTGGACAGGGGGTGTCGAACCCGTGACTTATATTTCCACTGAGTAAGCAGGTAAGTATACAGCGAAGTATCCACGAGACAAAGCTAGTTCTACATTACCATATACGGTAAATACTGCCTTTAAACTCAACACCGATAAAATTGTGAAATACTTGTGTACGTATATATCTATATTTAGAACGTACTTAACAAGGGACGCAACTGTTTCATTATACGATAATCGTTCGGCATTTCGGAAAATTTTAGTTAATTCTCAACATGTATTTTTATCACGATTTTTTGCAATAAATTTTCATACGCCAAACATATTCGGTCGGTCTCTTTCGATTGCTGAAATTAAAATCCACTCAGATTTTTTATGTCAAAACAACCTAAATGACTAAACAACCGGTTGCTATAGATCTAAGAATAAATTGCACGTTATGTGCTTTAGGGATTGAAAAAAAAAATGTTATAACATAACGTGCAGTCTAAATATAGATGTTCCAATGATGGACATTTAGTTCCTTTACTAAAAGATCCTGTGTCTTGAGAGCACTGTCGAAACGGCTTTTAAAAACATCTCGCGAAAAGGAGAAAATGATCGTATCAGACAGACAGACAGACAAACCAGAGAAAATGATCGTATCAGACAGACAGACAGACCGGAGAAAATGATCGTATCAGACAGACAGACAGACAGACCGGAGAAGACAGACAGACAGACAGACTAAAATTACTCCTGGAAATACTGTTAAAAATGATGTAAAACCAACTAAAATGATAACTAATAAGGAATGATAGAAAAAAATTTTCACGCATTCCGCTTTTTCCTATCACGTTGTAGAATCAATGTTGTTTCTTCGTCTCTCACGTAATTACACCCCATGCAGACAGAATTATTTGCTTTTTTATGCAGTCAAACATTCGTGCACATGATTGGATAGTGCTTGATTAAAAACAAACAACAAGCAACTAACGCATATCAGTTTCTCAAGTCTTTTAACTCGAATGTTGCTGATCGCGACCTTTGAAGACATTAGCGAAAAGTGTAGATTAAGATCAGCCTGCACGTTCGCGCAGTCTGATCTTAATCCACACTTTTCGATACCTATTTTGACTATTGATTATTTAACACTTTTCCAAACAATCCTATGTTTTAACGACCCCGAGGAAAAAGCTTTTAAAACAATGTGGGACAAGGAGAAAATGCTGGTAACCAGCATTTTTCTCCTTTACCCAAAATGTTTTTTATCCTGTCAAGTAAAATAATTCTTCCATTTCTTGATACACTTTTAATTTGTCTTCTGGAACTGCTGTCGACAGGGATGAAGTTCTGCCGTCCAGTAAAGAGACAAGAAAATTTTGATGCATAACGTCAGTGGCGCCGCAAATCAGTTGTTTCTGAAATATAAGGTCTATGCGACGTCGAATAATTGCCACCTCTGCTGTCGATACAGGCAATTATTCGACGTCGCATAGACCTTACATAACGTAAAATCATTGCATCAGGAATGTTATTCCATTCCTGAATGAGAGCGGTGGCCAAAACCTAACTTTAATGTTACCTTAGTCTTTGAGTACTTTTGCAAATTTGGTTTTAGTACCACCTTCATTTAAACTGCAAAATCCTAACTTAAACTTTCTGTTAGTCAAAATCTGATTAGCCTGGCATTTTCTACAGACTCGGAACTAAAGTATGATATCAAATTTGTTGGTCTTCAGTAAAACATGAGACGAGAAATAAAAGAAAATTTAGTGCACACTTATTTATGGAACTGAGTATATGAGCAACAACCTTAGTAATACATTAAAAATAGGTCGCAAGCAGAGATAGTTCTGGCAAAAATTGATATCGTCACAGTAAAAGTGATATCCTTAGTAATGATATCAGCGGTATCGTCACCAAAAATTACTTTATTTGTAAATCCCTGTAAAAAATGGAAACTTAACACGGATGAGCTCGACCACACAATAACATCTTAGACTTTCCTAAACTGAAAGTATTTGTAGCAATCCATTATTTTTTATAGGCTGAAAATATAGCTCCGACAAAAAATGATATCCTCACAGTAAAGGTGGTATCCTTAGTAATGATATAGGCCGTATTGTCACCCCAAAAGTTTATTTATTTGTAAATTCTCGTAAACGATGGGAAATTATATAATAGATACCGATGAACTCTACCACACAATAAAATGTTAGACTTTTCTAAACTGAAAGCATAAGCAGACGAAAAATCAAGCGTGGCTTAAAACGTCTAATTTGCCTATAAAAAGAGTAGAAAACATTGTAGAAAAATGACATAATGCTTGCTACCCGCATTTTCTCCTTTTCCTATAATGTTTTCAAAGGCTTTTTTCTTCAGGGTCGTTAAAACACAGGACTGTCTAATAAAGGGTGCACTCGCCGTATTGGCAGGAACGATGATGCCTCATGGGAAATAAGGCAGCGAATATTTTTGTTCAAAAGATACTGCCTTTATTAAAACAACAATAACCAAAATAGAAAAATATTGACACACGAAATAAGGTTTTAGGCGCTATGTACTTTTACTATCTTACACTTTATTTAAAATTAGAGCACTTTCGTTTTGGTTCTTTACAAAACAACCACGCCAAGAAGAGACCCTTTGAAAGTATTGTGGGGGAAAAGGAAAAAAAATTGGAAACTACTAATACATAAGAAAGAATATTATACATGAAAAATAAATAAAAATATATTGTTTTAAACTAATACTTGGAGTTTGATCTGTTTTATGCAGTTATTATAAAAACAATATATAAACCACAAACCCTATGTACTTTAAATGTATCTAAAATCTTATTTAAGATTCAAGTCGACATGCACTTACACATACGCTTTTAAAATTTCGTACTTTATAAAACAATACCGCGTTTTAACGACCAAAAGAAAGACATTTTTTTGAAAAACATTGTGGGAAAAGCAGGGAAATGCTAGAAACCAGCATATTCTTTTTCTCAAACTGTTTTCTAATCTGTAAGAAACAAAATGCATCATTTGAGCCACATTTTATTTGTCGTCTGCAAATATTATCAATACGAACGCGTCAAAAAAAATATCGTCTGGTTAAAGAGTTAACGCTTTATCAAACGACAAAAACTTAGACTGGTCCAGTTAGAAAGCAATTGCAGACGACAAATTAAATATGACTCAATCAAATGGAGTTGTCTTTAAAAGGGTAGAAAACATTATGAGAATAGAAGAAAATGCTGATTACCGGAATTTTCTTCTTTTCACACAATGTTTTCATAAGCTTTCTTCTTGAGGGTCTTTAAAACTTGGGATTGTGTGTTAAAGAGTTAAAAGAAATCTCTTGGTCCTAATAGAGCTATCAAGAATTCTGCTTTAGGCATAAAAGGTACATGAATTTTACCATTCTTTGTTAATTTCAGGCTGCCAAGCGAGACTCAATGACTATTTGCGGACAGTGTAGATCAAGATCAGACTGCACAGAACGTGCAGTCTGATCTTGGATCTACGCTGTCTGATTAGCAGATATTTTTCCCCCAAAAAATCACTTTGAAATAACAAAATTTAGGGTTTTTTTGCCATTGGCTGGAAAGTTTCATTTATTGATTTATTGATTGATTGTAAGGTGTCTAACGCCGTTTTCAACACTATTATGTCAAGTTATGTCAAGGCGGCCAGTGCACCTATTCCATACTTTCCTGGAGTTTCTTTTACCAGTACTCCACATAATATTCTTTCCAAGCCACTGGGTGCTTTTCCACAAAACTATCGTCGAAACAATGGTCAGCGGTGAGAGAAGAATTAATCCTGTCGCAATGACTATCATCAATCCTCGGAAAGAAATTGACCGAGCCGGGAATCGAACCAGCGATCCCTTGTTCTCAAGTCCAGTACGCTACCGACTGACCTACCGGGGCTCGGCTTAGCAGGCGAAGGGTAAGTATGGATAATGGATAAGTAATTGTGTCATTACAGGCTCTAATGTAGCGTACAAAAGCAGTCTAACTCAATAAGTAAAGTCAGCTTTTACCCTTTACCCTTTCAGGACCATTGGCGAAATCAGGGGCTTTTTGCAGACGGTATCGATCAAGATCAGACTGCACAGAACGTGCAGTCTGATCTTGGATCCATACCGTCTGCTTCTTATGCCGAGGCTATAAGATAAAAACCTTTCGTTTTGTGTTTCAGAAGATCGTGTTTTCAGCCGTCAAAAGATGCCGAGCTTATGTATTTGGCTCTGAAAAGTAAAAGTTTAATGCCTTAGTGAAGTTCATAGAAGTACACTTTGTAGTGTCAAAAACGGCTGAAACGTGTGCTTGTTTGTGCGGTAGTTTAACGCTCTTTTAAACATCATTTTAGTAACATCGCGGTGGCCAATGCACATACCCATGTTTTCCTGCAATTTCGTGTACCAGCACTTCGAACAATACCCTCACAAGCCACTTGCTGCTCTCCAAGATAACCATCATCGGAACAATGATCAGCGGTGAGGGAGAAATGAATCCTGTCGCAATGACCATCATCAATCCTAGGAAAGAAATTGGTCGAGCCGCAATATTTATTATTTCCATTAGTTGAACCCTACAAGTGATCGACGTATGTCACAAATTTTTCAAAAGGACAGATTTTTTTTTTAAACTTTGCACATACAGAGCTCATCATGTCTCTAGGAGATTTCAGTAAAAAAATGATATGGGTCACCGTGCTCGTTTCTGAGAAATTTGCCTTTAAAAAAGGTATATACAGTTACAAAATTCAGCTTATGTTGGATTTAACATGCTTTTCTTTAACAGTCAGTTATGGATGAAAATCACCGGAAGAATATACAAATATACATCATATTAATGAAAACTCATTTAGTTTTGCATAAATGATATGTAAAAGCCTAGTTTTGAGGATGGAAAATGTACAAATATGCATGTTATATATAGACCACTGAGTTAAAAAGGGAGATAACTTGACAGAATCTAACCCTTGGGTTAATCTTTAACAAATACATACTTTTTAAGGGACAGATTTTTCTTATAATTTCCATACGTATAGTATTTGTAATTCTTAACAATAAGAAAAAATAAAAATGGCACCTATCCGTGCTTATTTCGTCAGAAAACAGGGATGAAGGTCACTGTGGAAGTTATTTTTTCCATGAAAAAATAGGATAAAAGCTCAGCAGACATAGTGGATAAAGGAAATATTGCTCATTTGGACCGATTTCTCTTTTTCCCACAGTAATTTTCAAAGTGGAAACAGCTATACTTCCACAGCTTTATATTTCCTGCTTTTGTTTGCTTGTTTGATGTGTGACGCCGTAACAACAGTATTTTAGTTATTTCACGGTGACAGTTCACAGATCCATTTTTTTATCTTTACTAATACTACTCGAAGAAAGTGCTACTTGTTTCATTGCACCAATAGTATTACCATATGTGCGAAAAATACAAAGGTTCACTGTTGACTCACTATCACTGGACCACACGTAAACAAAAATCGATGACATCATGTATGAAGTACAATCAAACGCAGCCATCTGCACGAACGGAAGCACATTACATCGCGATGCAGTGTCTAATAACTACATTAAGGCTTTCATTTCTCATTTTCTTTTTCCGTTATGGGTTAGTTAACGATTTTGCTAGGCATCGTGTAGGTTCCGATACTGTCGCGCTGTCTCGCGAGACTTGTTTATTTTCTTACTAGTCTACATATGTACAAGAGTGCCCAAAGAGAGATGACTATTGTTACGGGAGACCACTCCTTCATGCATGGCTTCCTCCCGATTTAAATACAATACCTAACAACTGCGTTAGGGAGATGTCTTTAGCTCAGTGGTTATGGTATTGGCCTTTCGTCCGGGCGTTCTAGGGTTCGAATCCTGCCCGGTCCCTTTATTTCTGCCATGCATTTATTCATTTGTTTCTTTGTTACGGACTTCGTTCGTAAGATGGGGGCTCGTCCGGGATTGGCCATTGAGCCATTAATCCCATTTGTTGTCCAAAAACGGACATTTGTTGTGTAAATGATAGACTTACTGCCTAATAAGGCTTTGAGTCATCAATAAATGATGACTTTAAGAGGGGATGTGTTACGGGAGACCACTCCTTCATGCAAGGCTTCGTCCCGATTTAAATACAATACCTAACAACTGCGTTAGGGAGATATCTCTTTAGCTCAGAAGTTAAGGTATTGGTCTTTTAACCTCGGAGAACGAGGATCTTATCCGCCATGGGTTCGAATCCCGCCAGATGCGGTTTGTGTTTCTGCCATGCATATCTTCATTTGTTTCTTTGTTACGGACTTTGTTCGTAAGACCATCCATTTACTAGTCTTCCCAAGAAATGTATATAAAAAAAAGTACTATGTCAGACCAGGTATGTTTAAATTTGTAAGTCTGATGAAATCTGAAGAGTATAATACTGTTTTTAATATATGTACGTTTGTATGTTTATTAAGCTTGTAGTCTATAGAAGGAACGCTAACCAAAATTAAAAGCGAAAAGTACAGTTCTAAGATCTGACTCTGTACTGACCGCACAAGCAAGTAGAAGTTGCAAAGGGGGGGGGGGGGGGAGTTTAAATGTTATTTTTCTTTACATCTTCCTATAATTACATTATGATATATGAATCTAGTTAATCTCTCTCTCTCTCTCTCTCTCTCCATACGTATGTCACTGTTGACTATTGTTGATTTGCAAAAATAAAATTTTGTAACATTATGTACATAATTAGGTACAAGTGAAATACGATATCTACATGTATCCGTCTATCGATCTGGCGATATTAAGTATTCAAACCAGCGAGCCCCTGTTTTCGAGTATTGAAGGGGTTTTTTTTTTTTCATGTTGACACTTCCTGCGGTCAATAGCCTCGTTTGCAATGGGGGTCATTCCTGTAAATTAAATTATCTCCCTTGCCAGATAAAAACTGATGGTAACCAAATAACAGATTGGTCCTTTCACCTGTATTCCTCTGTTTTTATCCTTGGTTCCCTTGAGGTTATTGCGATAAATATAACAATAATTTATGATGTATGTGTAAGGTCTGCATGTAATTCAAATCAAATTCTGTTCTTAATCATCATGAACTATGCATATATCAGTTTGTAAAACAATTTTACTACATTTACTTGATATAATATCTCAAGAACATAGCTATTCAGTGCAAGAAAATCAGGGATAAAATCCAAGGAATCCCCTTATCAGGACCAATGTACTACTGGAGAGGAACCAAGGGAAATAACTGAAGAATGGCCCTCATTTTACAAAACACTCCCCAAAAAAATACGACACTGACGTATGTTGAAGCCGATCAGTGACAACCCTTTTACCCTTAGCCTGGTAAGCGCGACTCTTGAACATTTGCGAACGGTATAGATCAAGATCAGACTGCACTGAACGTGCAGTCTGATCTTGGATCTACATTGTCCGATCATATCTTCCCTAAAAAATACCTTTAAATAGCAAAATTTGGGTTTTTACCATCGGCTTGAAAGTTTGTTCACTTATTTAGCAGTATGATCAGCAGAGCACAATATTTTAGATATTTCCAAATCGAGAGAAGCTGTAGATGGCATATCAAATGTGTCTATATTGATAGAATTTATCGTTGTAAGTGTGGAAAATATCGTAAGAAATGGAGAAAATGCTAGATACCAGCATTTTCGCCTTTTCCCTCAATGTTTTCAAAAGCTTCTTTTCTTGGACGAGATAGTTTGGTAAAGGGATAACTGAATCCGTATTTAAAAAAAAAAAAATCTCGTTTATGTCTCTGACGTTCATTAGTTTACTTAATTACATTAGTTAGGTCCGTTGAAGAAAGATTTCCTGAAATAATATATGAGCCATGCTCTGTGGAAAGGGGGCTTAATGCATCAGAGAAAAGTACCGACCTAAGTCAGCCTGCGCAGTCTGCACAGGCTGACCTGGGCCGAAACTTTTCGCTATCGTTCAATTTTCTGTATGGCCAAGGACCAGTCTACCTCATGATTAAGTCGGTTGTTAAAAAAAGTGGCTATTATGGATCCGTAATTATCTGATGGCTTGATTGATATACTGCATCACGGAGTTACATTAAGCTCCCTTTTTGCCAGAGCATGGTTCTTATGTATTGTGAGTGGAAAAAATACGTCTGTCTGCTCCGTGTGACGTTGTCATACATCTCGAAATTCCCATCAGGATGAACAGCTTTAGACAATTATATCAATCATTGCAATGACTTTTCTTTCCTCATATATAAGTACAGTTTTAGTTGTACGGTCAGGTGGCTGGGGACTTGGAAACTTGTACACGGCTGTGGCAAATCATGTCGCCCCGAGCCGAAGGCAAAGTATGGTGGCATATTTCTGCCACGAGATACGAGATAGCTATCATGATAAGTTTAGAAAACTATCGCGATAAATCAAAGTTTCCTGAAAATTTCATCGAGATAGTGAAAAGTTTCCTGAAAAAAATATCACGATAAACTTTGATATCTAACGCAAAATGTCTCAATCGTGCACGAAGCTGACATACGAGATAAAATTATCGTGATAGTTCTATCCGTTTCTCGATATCTATAAATAGAAAATTCACCATTTGGATGAACTCTGTAGTTTTTGATTTCACAAGATTGCAGCAAGTAAAAATTCGAATTATTAGCAATTGTAGCTTAATTGGTAAATTTGACAAGACTCGAAATGAACAGAAGTCTGTAAAATCACAAGGACGACTCGAAATGCCTCCTACGAACAACTTTAAAGCCATTCAGGAAAAGGAAATTCATAAGGTTGTAGACGAAGATGTTCCGAAACCGTATCTAATTATAGATATCGTGAATGTCATTTGTGGGCACGAAAGAAAATAAAAAAATCATGATAACAGTTAGAATTATCGCGATATTTTTATCATGAAAAATTTTATTACCTAAATAATATTTCCAGGAAACTTTGTTTTATATAATAGTTCTCTTAAATTATCGCAATAGCTATCTCGTATCTCGCGGCAGAAATATGCCACCATAGCAAAGTTTTACCATTCCAATGTGTATTCATCGAAATTTCCCCGTTTTATGTACTCACGAATTTAGTACGCTGACGACATAGAATTTCCCTTCTGAGTGCCCCAATTCAATGAAAACTGACGTCACTGAGAACTGATGTCACTGAAGCCTTGGTAAAACGTGCAGTTTGGTGAATGAACTTGATGATGTCACTGCGATAGACATTCGTCTTAAACATGGATTTAAACAGCTTCAAGGTAAGTAACTATGCATTTAAATGATTTTTTTGTCAAAAAGTAAAAGACCATTAGTTACCACAAACGACAATTTGGTTATCCTTTTAACGTTACAATGAATGAGTTTCGACACTGCACAATTTGCTTACCTGACGAAGGGATGGCTCGTTTTAACCCCGTGTATTTGTTTTAGAATGACAACAAACGATAATGTATGTAACTACATGTATATTCATTTATTTTAAAAAATAATCCATTCTTTCTGCTTAAATGACAACCATCAAAGGAAACTAGAAATAATATGGTGCAGGCTACTCAGTATGTTTGGCTTGTGGGCGGCTCGTATCGGTTGACGCTGCCATCTTGGATGTTGTGTTGAAAGTCTAGTTATGTATACGGGGCTCCCAAAAGGGAAACCACTTTTACGTGGATTTTGCCAGTGTACATGACTTGTATGTACGGGGCATATTATCCAATCAGATTGCGAGAAATTTCTTTGCAGTATAACAATAAAATCTCCATTATTTAATACGACAGGCGACCAGAAGCTGTCCGAATATTCGTTTACTAAGATTATATATAGGCACCTCGACATTGTTTCCAAATATTCGTATAAAACGATTACCGATTGATACTAATAAACTATTTCGGACAATGCGGTTAAAACGATATAGATTCTAGATAGGCACCATCAAATCATTTGGAACCACTCGTATATAACGATAGCCGTCGTTGATAGGAACAAAGAAATTATTTGAGAATGATTGATTGGTATCAAGAAATTATTTTGGCTGCTTGTAGTTTGCGATAATAGATTTGCACCAAGAAATTATGTCGAATTATTTGTATAAAGATTATCGATTTTTACCAATAGGCACCAATAAACTATTTCGAACTATTCGTTAAAACAATATAAATAGGCACCATGAAATCATTTGAAACTATACGTATACAGGGTGGGCCAAAAGTAGGGTTACAGTTTTTGTGTTTTTGTGTACTATTTCTATTATTCTTTTTTTTAAGTTTACGAAAATCCTAATCCAGAATTTAATGAACAGCCTATAAGAAAGACAACTCTCATATACTTATTCATGTCTTAAAAACATTTTACATTTTATAAATTTGTGTCGTTCTGTGTGTCAGAGTGTTTTGGACAGGTATGAAGAATGTTGCAATGTTGAAGGTGGACATTTTGAGTATTTGAGAGATTAAATGTTCCGATACACATGCAATTAGGTTGTTAAACAAAAGTGCATAAACAATTCTAAACTCATTGATTGTAAGAAATGAAAATGTAATACATTTTTTTAAAAGAAACAAAGAAATGTAAGATATAAGATGTCTAAGTGTCATTTGTAAACCTACTAAATGTTGACTGTAACCCTACTTGTGGCCCACCCAGTATAACGATGGTGGTCATTGATAGGATCAAAGAACTTGTTTAAAATAGGATCAAAGAACTTGTTTAAAAACTGTTTATATATGACGATGATTGATTGATATTAAGAAATAATTTGGGCTGTTTGCAGTTAATGATTATCGATTTGCACCAAGAAACTATGTCAAAGTTATTGGTATATAAAGATTGTCAATTTGCGCTAAGAAATTATGTCAAAGTTATTCGTATATAAAGATTATCAATTTGCACTATGAAATTATGTCAAAGTTATTCGTATATAAAGATTCTCAATTTGCACTAAGACATTATGTCAAAGTTATTCGTATATAAAGGTTCTCGATTTACACCAAAAAATTATGTCAAAGTTATTCGTATATAAAGATTCTCGATTTGCACCAAGAAATTATGTCAAAATTATTCGTATATAAAAATTCTCGATTTGCACCAAGAAACTATTTTGAACTGTTAATATATAACGAATATCGATTGACACCAAGAACTTATCTATCGTATTATTAGATAAAAATACTTGTATCAATCGGTTCATTAAGCTTTCATGCAAATTTAAGTGAGAAATTTAAAAAAAGAAAAAGAAAAAAAGCTGCAACAGCTCTGACAGCTTGTAAGTTTTATTTCTTCCGTCAAGGATTTTATTGAACGATTTCGACTTAAAACTATTCATTTAAATTAATGCACGTAGATTTTAATGCAGAGTTATGATTTATTTATAAAACTGACCCTTTATTATCACAAGTACAGATGAACCTGAGGAAGAAGACCATGGAAAACATTGTGAGAAAAGAAGAAAATAATGGCAACTTTTTCTTAAACATATATGGTACAAACATCGTTGAATACTGACATAAAATCAAACGAACGCTTATTTAACTCTTAGTCTGCTAATTAAATGAAATGAAACTTTCAAGCCGATAGTTATGACTCAACTTTTGCAATTTCAAGGGTGAATATCAACAACATTTTCTTTGGACAGTGTAGATCTTGATCTACACTACCCGCAATGGGTCTTAGAGTCCCGCTTGGCAGCCTAAAGGTTAATGTACGTTCCTGGCATTGGCGTCATAGCAATGGCAATAGCCACACAAAAGCAAAGGAAAGGAAAGAAAAAATATGTTTTTTGAAAATAGCGTAAAAGAATGTTGATATTGACTTCGAAAACTGAAGTCAGACCAGTGCTCAAAAATTGTGAAAACATAGACATGGTAATTACGTAGACATAATGGCTCTTTTCGTAGTATCGTATCGATTCGAAGGAAAATGTTTCATTGATTTGTTTATACAAGGTCAAAATGAATGAATGAATGAATTCAGAGCCCCAGCATTAATGGTATTTTACGCCGCTTTCAACATTAGTACAGTCATATCATGGCAACAGCTCGGTTATTCGTGTATGTCCTGGGTTTCACCAGATCTACGCTGGGGCTCTGAAGTGTCTTACCCATGGACGCTCCCACGAAAAACCCAGTTCTTCGAGTGCAGCTCGAACCCTGGACCTCCAGCTACGGAGTAAGACATTTAACCACTGAACCACGCAGGACCGTACTCATACAAGGACAAAACACTTGCATTGGCAATGGTTACTTCAAGGATCTTAGCGAACGGTGTGGATCGAAATCAGGCTGCAACCTTGTCTTCAATCTACATTGTCTATTACATAATTCTAAATTTGGACCAAAATTATCTTCAGTTTCAGTGGAAATTCTCTTTTTGGACCTCAAAAAAGGTGGAACTTATTTTGTCAGCAGCAAAAAAGTCAAACATTTCAGCGCCGAAGAAGAATACAAGGGTTGTTGCGGACGGCTTAAACCATGACCAGACTGCACATCTCTGGAGCGTGCAGTATGGTCTTGTATCTATATCATTTACTTGTTTAGTCAAGCTTATCGTTTGAAAATCTTTTTGAGTTTAAACCATGCTCTGGCAAAAGGGGGCTTAATTTAACTCTGTTATACATTATACCAAGCAAGTTATCACATCATCATGGATCCATAAGATCCATTTTGTCTAACAACCGACTGAATCATTAGGCAAACTTTTCCTTGGACATGCAGAAAATCGACCGATAGCAAAAAGTTTCGGCCCAGGTCAGCCTGCGCGAACTGCGCAGGCTGACCTGGGTCGATACTTTTTGCAGATGCATTACGCCCCCTTTTCACAGAGCACGACTCATATATTTGGAACTAAAAAGGATTATACTGTCGTTGCATCAGCGCTTTTTGTGTATTTATTATGGCTTCGTTATTGACATGTGCACCGTCATACCTCTCAAAATGGCGACAATAACCCTTTTACCTAGCAATCCAATGTTTTGACGATCCTTGATAAAAGACCTTTGAAAACATTGTGGGAATAGAAGAAAATGCTGGTAACCAATTAATACATTCTATACGCTCAAAGATTTAAAAATACATCCTTACAGCCAGAGAGGAAAAACGCTGTTACAACTTGAAGCAAAATCGCTTAGCTGTGTAAATATAGATAAATTATCAATATATATGGGGTAAGGGATAGAAAACACGAGGGATTTGTCCGGATCTAAAACCGGAAATAACAACAGCGATTGCTTGGAAGGCCTCAAAAACATTAAATTCATTTTCTATCCGTCGTAATCTGTGCAATCTTGCAGCCATCAGGGGCAACATTTGGCATGAAGATACAAGAATGATCATAGTGTCATAAAATATGGATAAAATGGGTTAAAAATTGGCTGAAAACTGCCTGAAAAAAGAATAACGATGTATCTTTAAGTTTCTTTTGACGTCACTAGGATACAGAGTCTGGCACATTACCAAGGGAAGCCATTTAAATATTGTGTTTGTTAATTGCAAGAACCTATCAAAGCTAGGCAAATTTCTTACCAGAAAAGGTTGTCAAAAGTTTACGACTTTGTTATCTGTCGTTTAATGTCCTATGCCCTTTTTTTTTTTTTTTTCTTCTTTCTGTACTTCTTTCTTTTTTGGACAGTGTAGATCAAGATCAGACTGCACAGAACGTGCAGTCTGATCTCTGATCTACACTGTCCACTACTTTATTTTAAATCATTACCATACTATCTCTTCATCTTACAGCGGAATTATGTTGTAGCCGTCGAAAAAGTGTAATTTATTTACTTGGTTGTGAAAGAGTTAATTAGAGTGAAAAATCACCAACAAGAAGTGAAAAATATTGAAGATATCGGTAGTACCAAATTGATCACGGGCGTATTGGTTGACGGAGATTCTGTTGTAAAAATGACCCACGCCAAAAATACAGGACACAAGAAATATCTTGGAAAAAGACAAACGGCGTAAGAGATACTGGAATATGAATATTGAAACTCTTTTGTGGCTCAATATGAAGTAAAATAATGAAAAGTAACCTCACGAGCAATTGGCTCTTTTTCCGCATTGTTTTCATTTTGTTGAAAAGTAGCTTTGGGTTATTTGGTAACGCTTATAAAATATTAGATTTCCAAACAGCACAAGAAAAGAATCATTCTCTACTGCATTAGCTTACTATTGTATGAATCACGGCTCCGATTAGCGGTAGCATCGCTTGCAAATAGTGGCTTCATAAATATGCGAGCAAATATGCCAGCAGGGGCCCGCCGATATACATGTGCACATTTTTGACCGATCACAAATTACCATCTATTCATTCTGTATCAGTACCAAAAAGTAGGTCAAAAGCCAGCGCATTCAACTACTTCGAAAATCGGAGGGAAGCACTTGCATAGTAGTAAGTAAACAAAGTGTTGGTATCAAAGATGGATTGAACAGGCAGCTTTGAAGCGAGCAATGGAGATACTTCGAAGAAGATATACATTCTACATTTCATTTACTCTAAGACATCCCTGCAGCATGCACATTACCACACACTTCATTACCATATTTCCTGTCTTGCCTTGAAATATGAATAAATGGGATTTTCCGTAATTATCATATTAGTTTAAGCTTCAGTGAAGTAAACAACGAATGGATGCATGTTATTTTATGGCGCATCGACGGCTCTGGTCATTAAGCGCGCACGTATGTATCAAAAGACCATAAAGTGCATAGGTAGACACCGTTTTGGTATCTTTTCTAAAATTATTGTCTACCTATTTAATGGCTTACATAAACTTCAAAGCCCTTTTTTCATCAAAGAGGGCAAAAGATTCTATTCGCAATCGGATTGCGGAATTGAGAGTTATTCTCTCTGTGACAAACGACAGATTTTTTTAAAGGAAGGAAGTTTATTCCACATTATAAAAACAAGCCTCAATTTTGTGGAATGGTATTTTGATAGGTAGGATGACGTCATTTCTTATCTTCTAAAACTGGCCAAGTTCCCGGTTAAAAAAGCAGTCATTACAGTTGCATACCTTTATCTGAACGTCAAAACTACTTTGTTTTTACTGAAGATAATACCCTTCAGTTTCTGTAACTTTACACAGAAAAATACATTTGAGCCAAGCTTTGTGAATAGGAGCTTGATACATATTGCAACAAGTATCGACCCATGTCAGCCTGCGCAATCTGCGCAGGCTGACAAGGGTCGAAACTTTTTGCTTTTTGCTATTTATAAATTTTCTTTATGTCCACGGCTCATACTACCTCATGACCCAGTCGGTTGTCAGCTTTTCCCAGAGCATGGCTTATTTAGTGGTGTTGATCAGTGTGTAACAAGAAATTTTGATTCAAGGAAATATTATCTTAATACACCCTTTCAAATGTCAAAATGAAAAAGAGACACCGTCAGAAAACCTGTGTCAGACACTTTATTCTTTTCAAGTTTTCACCAGAAGAACAGATGGACTTATTATACTGCAAAGACATTTCTCGTGATCTGATTGGATAATATGCCCCGAACATATATATCATGTACACTGGCAAAACCAACGTAAAAGCAGTTTCCCTTTCGGGAGCCCCGTATACATGACTACAATATCAACACAACATCCCAAATGGCGGCGTCGACCAAGATTAACGTCAAGATTATGCGCCAAACTGCACGTTTTAGCACGTTTTACCAAGGTTTCAGTGACGTCAGTTCCCAGTGACGTCAGTTTTCATTGAATTGGGGCACTCAGAAGGGAAATTCTACTTCGTCAGCGTACTCAATTTTTGAAACCAAAAAACAGGTAAAATTCGCTTAACACACGTTGAAATAATAAAACTTTGCAGTATGATAAATTCGTTGTACGGTCAAGTGGCAGGGGACTTGGAAACTTGTTCACGGCTGTGGTGAATAATGTCGCCACCTCGCCTTCGGCTCGGGGCGACATGATTCACCACAGCCGTGAACAAGTTTCCAAGTCCCCTGCCACCTGACCGTACAACTAATATTGTCCAAATTGATAAGCACCTTTTGCAAACGACGTATTTAATGTAGATCAAGTCAAGAAACTTGTCTTTGATAAGGTAGAAAACATTGTGGAAAAAGGAGAAAATGCTGGTTAACACCATTTTCTCCTTTACCCACAATGTTTTTATGAGCCTTTTCGGTCAAGGTCGTTGAAACAAGAAGTTATTTGTCAACCCTTAGGATGCTTAGCGTCACTCACTGACCTTTTGCAGACAGTGTAGATCAAGATCAGACTGCACAGAACGTGCAGTCTGATCTTGGATCTACACTGTCCGATAAGGAGATATCTTTAATTCAAAAATACCTTTTAAATAGCAATATTCGGTTTTTCTTTCTATCAGCTTGAAAGTTCAATTTCTCTTAATTAACAGGATAAGAGATAAAGGGTAAAATATAGAATTCTAAAGACAGTGTCTATTTAAAACAGAAAAAATACTAGTAGTATAGTTCAATATACACCGGGAAAATAGTAATTTGGTTTTTAATGAACAACAAGGTAGGTATTCGTTTTCATTTATTTGTGCATGTATTAGAATTTTCAAAAGCCGAGAAGATGCGGTTTTTGTAACATTTTTTATTTTTTCTTTCTTCTTCCTATTAGTTGATCTTTGCCTTTATTTCCTTTTGATATAAAATAGAAATAAGCTTTAAATTCTTTAATGGAATATATCACATTTTTTTTTTTTTAATGGACAACTTTTTTTTTAAACTACGCACATACAAAGTTGCTATGTCTCTAGGAGATTACAGTAAAAAAAAAAAAGACATGGGTCACCGTACTCGTTTCTGAGAAATTTGCCTTTAAAAAAAGGTGTATACAGATCCAAAATTCACTTTATATTAGATTTAACACGCTTTTCCTAAATAGTCAGTTAAACAGGAAAATTACCGGACGAATATACAAATATACATCATATTAATGAACATTTATTTAGTTTTGCACAAAAAATATAAAAAAGCCTGGTTTTGAGCATGGTAAATTTATGCACAAATATGCATGTTATGATAGACCATTGAATTAAAAAGCGAGATAATGTGACTGAATTAAGGGTTAATCTTTAAGAAAAACATAATTTCTAACACACAGATTTTTTTTTCAAATTTCCACACTTATAGTAATTATAATTCTAAACAATAAGAAAAAATAAAAATGGTATTCTATCTGTGCTTACTTCGTCAGAAAACAGTGACGAAGGTCACTATGGAAGTTGATTGTTTCAATGATAAAAGAGGATAAAACTCTGCAAACATAGTGAGAAAAGGAGAAACTGCTCTTTAGGAGGGATTTTTTCTTGTCCCACAATAATTTTGAAAGCAGAAACAGCAAAACTTCCACAGCTTTAAATTTCCTGCCTTTGTTCGCTTGTTTGGTGTGTAACGCCGTGTCAACAGTAATTTAGTTATTTCACGGTGACAGTTCATAGATCCATTTTTTCTCTTTACTAATACTATCCGAAGAAAGTGCTACTTGTTTCAGTGCACTGATAGTATTACCATTATTTTTTTGTGCAAAAAATACATAGGTGCACTTTTGATTCACTACCCATGACAAAAACACATGCGCAATATGGATGGGCGCCAACATTTGTGATATACATCTTTAATTACATGTATACGCAAGACATACGTTCGCCCGACCGTCATACATGAACGTACCGGGATTATGAACTTGCTTAACGTTTTACCAAACAGTCCTGAACTACAACGCTCCAAGTAAAGGTATGTAGGTTTTTGAAAACACTGTGGGAAAAGGAGGATATGCTGACTACCAGCTATCAGCATTTTCTCCTTTTCCCTCAGGCTTTTCACCTTTTCAGACCCAAATTCCATCATTTTAACCACATTTAATTTGTCGTCTGCGAACGCTTCAAATTTGGACTAGTCTAACTTTTGTCGTCTGGAAAAAAGTTGGTTATAAAGGTTATAAGTATCGATATATGACACCATTGTCTCCCAATCGTCTTTGATAAAGAGAGGACAAAAGTCACAGCTGACGAGGAAAATATTTAGATAACTCATATTACAATAGCTGTTCGGGTTAATCGGAGAGTGTCATATTTGGCCTGCAACGCGTAAAAAAAGGGGCATTCGGACATTTGCGTAAAGCGCCGTTTCGGATCAGCCTGCGCAATCCGCGCAGGCTGATCCAAGACGACACTTTCCGACTAGAATCGATTATGTCCTACAGTAGATTTGCAGGAAACTCAAAATAAACATAAGAACAGAAAGTGTAGTCTCGGATTAGCCTGCACGGATTCCGCGGGCTTATCGGAGACGACACTTTACGCAAATGTCCGAATGCCCCTTTTCGCCTGTTGCAGGCCATTTCGAATTGTTTGTCGTGAAAAGAAATACCTTACAAAGCGCTGATAAACACTGCTAAATGTATATGTGTGGTGGTCTGGCAAACAGGGATTTTTTTATTATACTGCAGAGAAATTTCTTGCGATCTGATTGGATAATATGCCCCGAACATATATCCCTGTACACTGGCAAAATCCACGTTACAGCAGTTTCCCTTTCGGGAGCCCCGTATACATATTACCCTTTCAACGCAACATCTAAAATGGCGGCGTCGATCGATCGATACGAGCCGCCCACAAGACAAACATACTGAGTAGCCTGCACCATATTATTACTAGTTTTCGCAGTCTGCGCAGGCTGACCTGGGTCGAAATTTTATGCTATTGTTGAACTTTTCTGCATGTCAAAGGACCATTCTAAGTCACAATTTGGTTAGTTGTTAGACAAAATGTGTTTTTAGGATCCGCAATAATGTTATGACTCGCTTGGTAAAATACATCACAGAGCCTTCGGCTCGGGGCGACATGATTCACCACAGCCGTGAACAAGTTTCCAAGTCCCCTGCCACCTGACCATGCAACGAATTTATTATACTGCAAAGTTTTACCATTCCAACGTGTATTCAGCGAAATTTCCCCGTTTTATGTTCTCACAAATTGAGTACGCTGACGACATAGAATTTCCCTTCTGAGTGCCCCAATTCAGTGAAAACTGACGTCACTGAAAATGACGTCACTGAAACTTCGGTAAAACGTGCAGTTTGGTGCATAAACTTGAGTATGTCACTGTGATAGACATCCAACGTATTTTTATTCAAACATGGATTTAAACAACTTCAAGGTAGGTAAGTTACTATGCTCTTTAATGATTTGTTGGCAAAAGTATACGACCATTAGTTGCCTCAAACGACCCTCAGGTTATATCCTTTTAACGTTACAATGTATGAGTTTCGGCACTTCACAGTTTGCTTACCTGACAAAGTGATGGCTCGTTTTAACCCCGTGTATTTGTTTTAGAATGACAACAAATGATAATACATGTAACTATATTTATTTATTTTCAAACATAGTCCATTCTTTTCGTTTTAATGACAACTATCAAGGGAAACTAGTAAGTATATGGTGCAGGCTACTCAGTATGTTTGTCTTGTATGCAGCTCGTAACGACCGATCGACGCCGCCATTTTGGATGTGTGTTGAAGTGTAGTGATGTATACGGGGCTCCCGAAAGGGAAACTGCTTTTACGTGGGTTTCGCCAGTGTACATGATGTATATGTTCGGGGCATATTATCCAATGAAATCACGAGAAATTTCTTTGCAGTGTAATAAAGTGTATAGTCTTATCTATGATCTGATTTCTACACTGTATGAAATAGATCTACCTTGATTTTTGTTCTTTTTATCTTGTTGGCTTGACTTAATGAGTGGACGTTTTATAGATCCAAGCTCAGATCGAAGGTCCTGTGCAGTCTGATCTTGATCTATGCCGCCCGCAAAAGCTCTATGCTTTTACCTTTTGCAGAGAAAGGGTCAAAATAGCATCGACATATTTTTTTCTAGTGTATTTTTTTAACCCTTTTTACAAATCGGTGCGAGTGGTCATAAATAACTGCCAGTAAAAGGCCGCCTGACGGGTTCCGGGCGGCGCCAGGCAGTTTCTTAAGTTCGAGGGGTGTGGAACGTCATCAGGGTGTCGGCCGGTGGCAGTTAGGCGACAGGCCGGCAGCTGTCAGATTTTACCTGCCCCCACCCGGCGACCTGGCGAACACCGGCCATTTACACCTGACACCAGCCGGAGATCGGGCGTTCGAACTGCCACCGGCCGGCGCCCGCCCGATAATCTGACGGCGGCAGGCTAGTTTACGGGGGATATATAAACCTAGATTGCTCTCGTATCACTACAAAGTGTTCATTATTACTATCAACCACAAGATAAATAGATCTAATTTTTAAGAAATTTTTCCTTCCACAAGTTGCCCGCTAAAGGCAGCGGCAAGGGGAAGGACAAGACGCCAGCACCGAAGCGCAAGAGACCAGAGCCCAAGCCCCAGCAATACGCAAGTCTCTGAGTCGCTCTGGTGCTATTAGAATCGCCATGACGACTATTTTGTATGATGGATGGCCTCGGATTTATTTTCAGGGGCCCGGGAGTCTGCACTCGGCAGATCGCCGTCCTGCAACCTACCAACACCGACAGTCGCCTCCCAGCTGCTTTTCAATCTCCGCCCTGCCGCCGGCAGATATTTTGAAATCGTACAGGCCGCATGCTGGAGAGTGGCAGTTAGTTCCTACCGATCGCCAGCCGAAGGCCCTCGAATCCCACGACCGAGTAAAAATCGCGCTGCAGCCCGTCTGCCGCTTGATAGCCACCGCGCGACTACGAAATGCGCCCGGCCGGCGCCCTGACGACAGGCACAATTGGAAAAAATCGGCCGGTGGCAGACAGAATTTTAACTTTTTCTTAAAACTTCAGAGGCGTCCTAGCGGCGTCTAAAATGCCGCCTGCCGCCTGCCGATTGTGCCTGCCACCGAGCTGCCACCGGCCGAATTTGAGTGAAAACTGGCAGTTACCACGCCGGCAGGCGGCATTTACTGATTTGTGACCGTACTATAAAGGGTTAGCGCTATTTGATAGTTCTATATAACGGTACGTGCTCTTTGTTGTTATGTATTCAGACAATTTTACTGGCATTTACACAGACAAACAGTCGGGCACAGCTTGCAATTTGACTTATAAATATTAACGCAATGTTAACTTTCTTGTTGCAAACCAATAAAAACCGGCTTTTAATTGAGGTCAAAAATGTAGATTACCATTGCAATTAAAGTTGAATTTCCGTCTTAGTTTACTATCAGGTATCGGATGCTGTAGGTTTAAGATCAGACTGCACAGCCTGGTCCCGATCAACGCCCTCCGCAGGTGCTCTGTAAGGTCGCTATTGACAAAGAAAGAGTTCAAAGCCCGGCTTTGGGTGGATGACGACTGTTTCTGGCCATCAATTCTATTGATTTGTCATTTCTGCACATAACAGTCATTTTGTCAATTTGTTTTTTGGGTAATGGTCGATTTCTATCGATTAGAATCTCAGAATAGTTTTCATGAGAACAAAGCATAAGTAATCAAAGACTTTCATAACAACTTGACAATAGAACAGAATAGAACAGTCTTTTTTCAGTCTACATAAGTACATCTGGACCAGAATTTGTACAGGTACAGAATATTGCTGTTTATCGCATCATTTTTAGTACGTTTATATTTGCATTCGAACTCTTGTCCATTCATTCATTCATTCATTCATTGCAACATAACCAAAGTCAACTCATATAGACGTTAACACAATAACGAGGCAAGGCTATGGCGTTATTTATAAGAAGTAACACAAACAGTTTCCTGTCATCTCATGAGAAAATAGTCCGACATAATTTGGTATTTCGTATTAAACCTTTCGTTATTTCGGAAAGACATTTTCAAGACGAAGGTCCTTTAAGGCTTCCGTAATTTAGAGAAATTGTCGATAGAGTAATACAAGGGATGACAAAGTTTTCGTCTATGGAACAAACTTTAAGTCGGTATGTTTAGACGTTAACACATTCCATTAAGAACATGAAAGCGCTATGGCCAGAAGTCATACACGTACATTTGGTGTTAGGAAGAAATATACTCCGAAATTTATCAAAACCGTCACTACAATAACTTTCGCCATGAGAAAAACGTCAATCTCTTGGACAATGTTTGTCTCATATCGAAAACAATATCACCAAAATGCGTAAAACATAACAACCGAACAAAAATCGGTATTTTGTCTAGAACTTTTACATTGAGCAATGATCTTGTGATATGGCTTGCATAACTGCCCGCCACTCCCCCTCTTTAATGAATCCGAAGGGGAGAGGCTTGGCAAAGAGTTTGGGGTTCTTGTGTCAGTAAATGTAAAATTGGCCACGCCCTGGCTAAAGTAGATTTTCACCAGAGCCCACCAAATAGCTTCTACAATTCAAAATTTTTCTAGGGGAGACCAACCCCGGGACCGCCTAGGTAGTCCTCGTCCCCTATCTCGGCACTTTATGCCTCGGGTAATGCCATCGGTATTACTTTTACGTATAAGTATACCGAAGTGGACATTATAGATCCAAGATCAGACTACAAACTCTGCGCAGTCTGATGTTAATCTATATTGTCCTCAAGAAATAACCAACGTCGGGTTTAGCAGTATAAAGATGATTTCAGGAAAAGCCCATTTTCTCATCTTTTGTTGCCCCAATCCCCCATAGGTAGTTTTGAGAGAAGATTTCCGTTTGAGATTTATATAGCTTTTATGGTTAAAAGCTTTCACGGTTAAACCGAGGTCCCGTGTGACGGTGTCATACATCGAACCCGTTGAAAAAAACAGGCATAACTTAGGATTGGTTTCGTTCTGTATCTGGCACTATCCTCGTAACAAAACTAACAGCCTGCTCGCTGCGTCGTCCATATTGGAAACCGGTGGCGACGAGAAATACACGAAAAATCAATCGATTCTATTAACTCTTTTACCAAATGACAACATTTTGACTTGGTCAAATTGAAAGCATTCGCAGATGACAAAATAAATGTTGCTGAAGTGATGAATGCTGTCTTTAATACGATTGAAAACGCGATGGAAAAAGGAAAAAAAAAAAGACTAGTAACCGTGACTCACGTGCTCTTTGCTGCGGATAGTTAATCGTAACAATCAACTTTACTCGTACTCTTAACAAGAAATATCTTTAAAAAAAGACAGACTGCGTAAGAGATACTGGAATTTGAATATCGAAACTATTTTGTTGCTCATTACGAAGTAAAATAATAAAAAGTAACCTCATGAGCAATTGCTCACTGTTTTTCATTTTGTTGAAAATAGTATTCGGTTACTGGGTAACGCTTATGAAAATATTAAATTTCCAAATAGCACAAGAAAAGAATCATTCTCTACTATTAGTTTGCTATCGTATGAATAAAGGCCTCGGGGTACTGTTAAGCCTTAACAATGCTTGTTGATAGTGGTTTCATAAATATGCGAGCAAATATGGCAGCAGGGACCCGCTGAATACGCATGTGTACGTTTTTTACCAATCGCAAATTACCATCTATTCATTCTTTATCAGTACCAATAAGTAGGTCAGAAGCCGGCGCATTCAGCTACGCCGAAAAAAAGTAAAGATCCGTAGAAGCTTCCACAAGTGACTTTTTTGTACGTAAACCTACCTTTCCATACTGAAGAGACGTTGTCACGTGATCGGGTCAGTTATTAAGATAATACTACCAGAACTGTAATTTAACCCTTGTAATGCTTACAAAATTGGTGTGGGCATTTTGAGTCAGTAGTATACTTGCAGATAGTGCAATTTTATAAGTGTTTTTGTCAGAAAACCTAGCTCAGTGGCGGACAGTGTAGATCCAATATCTTGATCTATACTGTCCGAAAACGCAACTTGCGCCGAGCTCGGCGTTATGAAGGTCACAAGAGGCAAAAAAAAAGCATTTTCTCATTTTTTTTTTTTGTTGTCCAAATATCCCATGGGTAGTTTCAACATAAGCTCTCCGTTTGAGATTTATTTAGACTTTTATGGTCTTTTTGTCCTCTGGAAATGGAAGACTTAATCTGTTAATGTGTTCCCTCATGGAGGCGCATTGCCTCTCCTCCACTATAAAATCATTGGACAACTTATGAGAAAATGAAGAAATCATTTAAAAATTAGAAATTTCTTCTTGCGTTAAGACGTATCCGACTCTTTGTTTCTTCTCCATTCGTTTTTTTTTTCCATTATATTTGGTAAAAATGTCATAAGAAACCTTAAAGAAACATCGATTACTGGCAAAAGAACTGCACAAGGTTAACACTTCGGCTGCCAAGCCCGACTCAAGGACCTTTTGCTGACAGTGTAGATCAAGATCAGACTGCACAGAACGTGCAGTCTGATCTTGATCAACACTGTCCGACAAGGAGATGTCTTTTCCCCTCAAAATACCTTTGAAATCGCCAAAATTTGGGGTTCTTGCTATCAGTTTGAAAGTTTCACTTCCCTTATTTAACAGAACGAGAGTTAAAAGGTTAGCGTTTGACGGTAAAGTGTTTTATGGAAGATAGGCTATCCGTTGAAAGTTACGCTATTAAGCCATTGTTTCCTCAATAAGATAAAACTGGGATCGTAGTGTGTCTACATAAACAAAACCGAATGTAGTTAAGGATACATCTATACTCGTTTAATTGCAGTTTTCAGCCAGTTATAAACCGATTTCATCATTATTTTATGTAGCTATAATCAATCTTGTATCTTCATGCCAAATGTTGCCTCTGATGGCTGCAAGATTGCACAGATTACGATGGATTTAAAATGTATTTCATGTTTTGGAGGCCTTCCAAGCGTTGTTGTCGTTTCCGGTTTAAAATGAGGAAAGATCCCTTGTGTTTTTCTATAATGTACACCATATACATTGATAATATATCTATGTTTACACAGCTGAGTGTTTCTACATACTTTCAAGTTTTAACAGCGTTTTTTCTCTCTTGCTGTAAGGATGTATCTTTAAATATTCTGTTTGATCGCACAAATTTCTTACTAAATATTGGTGACTGTGAAGTTTATTCTACGGATTGCGAATATTTTCCATATTCAGAATGACGTGTGGTATGAGACATAATATTTCTACTTACTCTTGATAAGACGATAAAGTTTTTTTTAGACTGGTCCAACTTGACGACAAATTGAATTTGGCTTAAATAAGGGGATTTATCAGTGAAAGGGTAGGAAACATTGTGGGAAAAGGAGAAAATGCTTTTTCAAGATCGTTAGAATCGTTAGGACTGAGGTTGTTCGGTTAATAGGCCATTGTTTTTACAATAAGGTTTTTTCTTTCAGAAAAACGAATTTACTTAAAGACTTTAAGCTTGATTATACGAATTCCTAAGTAAAAATCGGCAAATTGTTTGTTATACGCCCTGGAAAAGTATTTTCTTTATTCAGAACTGGGAGTGGTATTAGACATAATCTTCAACTTTCACCTGTAAAAGGGTCGAAATCATTGTGGGAAAAGGTGAAATTGCTGGTTGCCTGTGTTTTCTCCATTCCCAACAGTGTTTTTTGTTTGTTTGTTTGTATTTTTTTCTTTTTTTTTCAGAATCCTCCTCCGCCAAGGCCGGTAAAACTCGAGATTCTTTAGTTTAAACATACATGTATTTAATTTACATCGATTGAGAAACAAGTTTTTTGAACTTACGCTAATCTCTCTCGATTCTGCTTCCTGGGAAGTACAATAGTACTCTCTAGAATGTGTGGGCCAATCCACAGTCCCAAAGTTGGCACCCGCTTTCTGGGAATCGAACTCGGGACCGAGGCCGAGTTACGAGGCCGACGCCGATATTTGTTGGTTACAGGTTAAGCCACTGTTTGCCCTATACGATCAAACAGAGAATTTTTTCAAATAAATGGACAAAACCGAATTTAATTGCGTATTTTGGGTTTGATTATATAAATTTCTCATTTAATCACACCAACATTTCCCCACTTTTATCTGTTCTTTTCTTCATAAAAATTCGCCTGTGCCAAGATCGTTCAAACTCGAGATTGTTTGGTAACAGGTTAAACTGGTTACTCTCCTTTCCGCCTCCCCCACCCCTTGTTTTTTTCCCCCCAAAATCCTTCTCCGCCAAGGTCGTTAAAATCGAGATAGTCTGGTAACAGGTGAAGCCACTGTTTGCCGTATAAAATTATGATCAAACAGGGAAAGTATTTTGTATGTATCGACATGAACAAGTTAAATCTCATATTGTGCGTCTGATTATACAAATTTCTCAGTAAATCGCATCAACGATTTTATGCAGTCTATTCTATTGATGGTCGCTGTTACTTAATCAGAACTGGGAGTGATATGAGACAGGATAGTCCACTTCCGGTAACTCTTTACCAGACGACAAAATTGTAAATAGGTGCAAATGGAAAACAATTGCAGACAACAGAGTAAAAATAGATTAAATAATTAGATTTATCTTTCAAGGAGTAGAAAACATTGTGGGAAAAGAAGAAAATGCTGGTTACCAGCATTTTCTTCTTTTCCCACGATGTTTTTTAAAAGCTTTTTGCCTGTAGGGTCGTTTATATACAGGACTGTTTGGTAAAGAAGAAAAAAACAGTAAGTCGAATACAGATCCCCCTTCCATTGCGACAGGATTGATTCCTCTCTCACCGCTGATCATTGTTTCGACGATGGTTATGTGGGAAAGCAGCCAGTGGCTTGGAAAGAATATTGCGCGGAGTACTGGTAAAGGAAACTCTAGGAAACCATGCATAGCTTGAGTCATTAGCATATTTTACTGGACTTATATAAAATCGAACCAATGACGATCTTGTAACTAGTTGTAAGATTTCAATGCTTCCATTTTTAAAGGCGACACCAGTAAATGCAAATGGCACCCAAAATTTGAAAAGTGGTGAGGTGCACCGACCGCCGCGATATAACTGAAATAATGTTGAAAGCGGCGTTAAACACCATACAATCGAATCAAATCAACAGATCCTCATTCCCTGGTGAGTCTAATTTCATTCTGTTTTATCACTGATTAATAATATAAGATTGAGCTTTTTAGATCTTCTTGTAAACCCACAAGAAAGGAATTCATCACAGGCACTGGTGCATAGTATACTTTCTGTTTAATACTAAGCCTGCTAAATAAGTGAAATGAAACTTTCAAGCCGATGGTAGTTTTGCTTATTCAAATGTATTTTTCGGGGGAAAATATCACCTTATCGGACATTGTAGAGCCAAGATCAGACTGCACATTCTGTGCAGTCTGATCTTGGATCTACACTGTCCGCAAAAGGTCATTGAGTCGCGCTTAGTAGCCTTAGGGTTACACTTTCTTCCTTGTTTCTTTGAATCCCAAGGCTGGCCAGGTAAATAATAAAAGAAGACTATTCAGTTTTGTTTTTTTTTTCAATCTTATTAGAATTCAGAAATAAGTCACCACTAAGTTCAGCGATGCAATAGCTGGCAGACCATCAATAGGGAGGAAAGACTTAAGTGAGGGAAAAGAAAAGTTCAATGGTATTTTCTTAGTGTGCTACGTTGCCTCTTATGGTATTTTCAGATTTCGCGCCAGAGTTTTGCAAAGACTTGTGGGAATGTCACGTCATTAATACCACGCGTCATGAAAGTGGATTCGTATTTAAATTTGTACGATGACGTCATATCTGATCTGATAAAAATAGACGGAGATATCGATTCCAAACCGAACATCCCATTATTTAGACGTCAAAGATGAACCTTTTTACTAAATATAAAGGAACAATTTTGTTAAGGTTGCAATATAAAATATATCTCGTTGTATATATATTTAAGGAATGAAGAGAATTTTTTTTGTTTTCATGGAGGTATGAAAAAAAACCTAATCACACTGTATGAAACCGCTTCAAAAGTGTGATTAGGTTTTTTTTTTCCATACCTCCATGAAAACAAAAAAAAATTCTCTTCATTCCTTATAATTCAATATCACAGACAAGAAGTATGCACTTAAATAATACTAACTGCTCTTTTTTTGTAAATCCAACATTGCGTATTTATTTACTGTCCTTTTCATTGATATTTCAAAGCGTGGTAAAACTGCTCCTTCATGACGTAAAAATGACGTAATTCATGACGTCATTATAGTATTGTAAATTTGCAGATTGAGTGGATTTATTATTAGAAGTTCAATACGCTAGAATTAAGTTGAAAATAAGATTGTTTAAACCCAGCAGAATGAGTTTTCAGCTCTCTCTTTGAATTTACTGTTGGATTTTTTTTTTTTCAGAAAAAATAAATTCAGCTAGCAATTTGAACTTCGGACTCGATATAAAATCAGAACGAAAAACATGAAATCTCGTATACATGTTTGTTTACATTAGTTTGACTACAAAAGTAGTTCCGACACTGCTGATTTTTTTTTTCATGGAGGTATGAAAAAAAATTTTCAGCCAAACAGAACTCGCCAATGTTCATGAAAAAAACTGATATTGAATTATTTTTATTTAAAAAGAAATTTCGACTCACAAGAAAGTTCTTGAAAGCATACAAAGATATATTGTAAAATTAGCACGTAAAGAACAAGTGAGATTGTAAACCCAAGAAACTTCCGGGGGTATACCGTAAAGGTGATATTGTGTTCCTCGGACAGAAGTAGACCATGCGGTCTTTCGGTAGAAATATATGAGATACAACTTAACTCTTTTAAACCATACACTGCATTTGAGCCACGCCATGTGAAAAAGGGGTTGAATGTATCTGCAAAAAGTATCGACTCAAGTCAGCCTGCGCACTCCGCGCAGGCTGACATGCGTTGAAACTTTTTGCTATTGACCGGTTTTTTGCTTGTCCAAGGACCATTTCACCTTATGTTTCAAATGCTGTTAGACAGAATGGATTTTATGAATCCGTAATTATGTTATGACTTGCTTCGTTTAATAATCACGGAAATACATTAAACCTCCTTTTGCCAGAGTATCGATCATTTCTAATCATACATATGGAATAATTCCGAAGTTTACAGTACCCGTAATGTTGCGATTCATGTCTCCACCTAGCTCCGGCGACATGATTCACCACAGCCGTGAACAAGTTTCCAAGTCCCCTGCCACCTGACCGTACAACGATTTATTATACTGCAAAGTTATACCATTCCAACGTGTATTCAGCGAAATTTCCCTGTTTTATGGTGTCACGAATTGAGTAAGCTGACGAAATAAAATTCCCCTTCTGAGTGCCCAAATTCCATTAAAACTGACGTCACCGGAAACTGACGTCACTGAAACCTTGGTAAAACGTGTAGTTTGGTGCATGCACTTGATAATATCATTGCGATAGACATTCGACATATTTCGTTTAAACATGGATTTAACAGCTTGAAGGTAAGTAACTATGCATTTTTATGATTTGTTGACAAAAGTAAACGACTATCAGTCTAGCTGCCTCAAACGAATATTAGGTTATCCTTTTAACGTTACAATGTATAAGTCTCAGCACTTCACAATTTGCTTACCTAACGAAGGGATGGCTCGTATTTGTTTTTTTGAATGACAACAAACTATAAAATATGTAATCATGTTCATTTATTTTCAAAAATAATCCGTGTTTGACAGATGTAGTTCGATTTGAAACGTGTACATACACAGGAAGATAGCTCCGTGATTTTTACATCGAAAGTAGATCTAGAATGAAATAGTCTATAGCGGGAATAAATCGAAGTATTTTCACGACTTTTTTGAGTATGAATATCTTTCGCTGCATTTCTTGTTATTAAACACGAAAATAATAAAAATTTTCCCCGCGTACGTCTCAACAACAATGATGCCCATTTTTTTTTTTCCGCGAAATCACGAAGTAGTACAAGTTGGGTGGTTGGTTTCTGGCTCCACGCATTCATAACTACACGTTTACCAGAACCGGGACGCAAAAAAGGCAAGAATACGCTAGGGTATTATCAGAAATAATCGTGGGTTTAATATACAGCTGGAGCTGGTTTTATGTGATGAAATTATTAATGCATCATGTTACTTCCCACACGTAACAATTACGGAAAGTTTGAAATATTCTATTGAATTTTTATAATTTTTAAATAACTTCAATAATTCGGAAACAAAATATTATAACCGTAGAGTGTCGATGCTTCTGAGGAAAGTGGCAAGAAACTGGGATGAAATATGGAAACAGAATATAAAATAATCTTTTTATTTCTCTATCCCCCACAAAAAAGGCAGTGACAAATTTCACAGTCTCGTTTCCTTTGATCGAAACATGAGTTGCCAAAGGTTTTTCCCCCCTTTTATTATCCTTCTCGGCTTGTAAATTAAGTAACAGTATCTGCTTGAATTTGCAATTTCAACGACCAAGAAAAAAAATTAAAAATCTGAGACGAATAGAAATTGATTCTTCAATTTATCAATGTGACAGATGATTTCCGTTTTGATGATCATCGAATTTTGATCCTTTCGTAATACACTGTCCTTCTTTATTATTTTCTGAGATAGATTTGTACAGGATCTGACATTCGTTAGCATTTGAGATAAAAGTTTATCAAGCGAGTCTAGAAATACTTTATCAAGCGAATCTCTGGCGATTTTAATAACATTTTTGTAGACGACTTTCGTAAAATTCTATATCAAAAACCAAGGAATGTCAGACTCTTTTTATTACAATATTTCACGAATTATCGATCAAAATATCAAAATTACACTTACAGCCGTCGTATTGCCCATTAATAAAACCCGATTCACATCTCTGTAAGGAGGATGAAGTGACGTCATATACGTCTCGTATGACGTAATACATTATATCAAACGTATGTAGGATGACAAAATTTGTAAAGAGTAGTTCACACGAAAGAGGTTCAGTAATTAAGTGTTTTCACTTTGGCACTGACTTTAATTTTACAGAAGAGGCCCGGCAGCTCAAGTCGTAACGCTTACAAACGGTCCATTAAAATGGGTCACATAGGTCATTGCGACGAATGTAGACCAAAATCAGACGAAGTCTTCAGTACCAACATAGAACAGTGGAAGCTGTTTTGTAATAATTTAATATAAACACGTATTTCGAAACAAATACTTCAGCTATTTTTGTATTTCCGAGTTTTCAAGGGAACCGATTTAAAGTTACGGAATGCCTTCCACAAGGACACTTGGAACCAGAGTTAGTCTCAAAGAGGTGAGCACTGTTTGCTGTAATAGTAAAGGCACACAAGGCACAATGGCCTCCGTGAACTGACTGATTGGCTGGCTGGCTGACTGGCTTGCTGGCTGACCGACCGACTGACTGATTGGCTGGCTTGCTGGCTGGCTGACTGACTGACTGACTGACTCTCTGGCCGACTGGCTGACTGACTGGCTGGCTAACTGACTGATTGATTGATTGATTGACTGACTGGCCGACTGACTGATTGATACATTGATCCATTTATTCACACATTTATTCATTGAATTTTTTATTGATTCATTGATTTAATGGCTTCTACGCCGCTTTAAACATTATTGCAGTCATATCACTGCGACAGCTCACATGTATGTTCTGGGCTTCACCAGTGCTAGACTAAGGCTCTGAAGTGTCTCGTGCAAGAACCATCCAATGAAAAAACCCAGTGCTTTAGGTGAGGCTCAAACCCAGAGTCTCCAGGGTTACGAGTCCTACACTTTACCACCGAGCCAAGCTGGATCGCAGTGAAATAAAAAAATTATATCCTGAGCCTGTGAGATGTGCCAAATCAGTAGAATTCGTAATGTTTCAGAACAAAGGATTGCTCTGTTTGAAGTTATATTTTAAATGAAATTCTCCTTTCAGAAGGATTGATTTACGTTTATTGAGATGTAAACAGTGCACAGAATTATCAAGGAGTATCAGTGATACGTGCCAAGGGAATGCTAAATTTTTTCTTGGAAATGTCGATTATGCATTTCATTTTATTTTTAACCTTTTCCCCTTTATCCACATGAATAAAAACATTTAAAGGAATCAACCATCGTTCCGAACGGACAACGTGTTTATATCAAATTACTACAAAACAACTTCGCCAGTTCTATGTTGGTATTGAAGACTTAAGAGTCTGATTTTGATCTACAGTCGTTGCAATGACCTATGTGGCCGGACAAATTGGATCACAGACGTTATTTGGAATATCTATGTTCCCAGATATTGTTCGAATTCGCATTTGAATATTAAAAAGTGAAGGTTTGGGTTTCATGTAACATGGTAGAGAACTTTTGTCAGTGATGCAACAAATAGGGTGAGCCATAGTACAGATAACTGTCCCCAAAGGCGATGTTACTCTTTGACTGGTCGCCTCTGGGTACAGAGACGATCAAGACAAAATCAGTTGAAAGCTCCGCACAGATTTTGTGCGCAAGTTTGAACTCTCATAATTTTGCAAATAGAGCACAAAACTAGGATTTAAACATACCTGTTGCATGCGTATTTAATAACCCTTCGTTTGAAATACAAATATTTTCAATTTAAACTCTGAACATAAGAGAAAACAGTGCATTTCAGTTGTAACTCGAGTTTTTTACGTTCCCGAACACACACAAAATGGCCGCCACGCACGATAAATTTCTTCAGTGTTTTTTCCGAGATTTACATGTTCCAAATGACTTCTACAAGCTCTTTAGGTTATGGAAGGTTTAACAACTTGTCTTGGTCATGTTTGTTACTAAAAGTTAACTACATTTTGCTGCAATACAGATAAAACCGACGAAACAGAAAGTCGGTATAGCGCTTTATCTTTGTTACTGGAAAATTTACGATGGACTTCAGACGGTACGGTGCACAATAAATGTCCAAATATGAAAAAATCACCGTAGCGTCTCATTATTGGATAGGTCATCAGACCTCTCTAACAGTGGTGAGTTTAAAAGGCAGACTGCCACAGAATTTGCTGTCTAAATCCATTTTTCTTGCGAAATTGTACTGATACACAGTCTGTTTCGTCATGGTTTTGTAAATAAAGCGAAATCAAAAAACCGAAACAGGAAATAGACGTGGTTTATTTGTATGTGATGAATTTCAGAAAATATTTGTTATATTAATTTACCATGGCTGCAAATGACCTCTCAAATAATTGTAATTTTTCATTAAGCAAATAAATCTAAGCAGAAGAAAAAATAAGAAGAATTTCGTTAAAAAAAAAGAGAAAGAAGACCGCTGGACAAGATCATGCGACTTGAAAACGGGACAAGAAGGTCAAATGAGCGTCATGTAAAGCATGAGCTTTCTACCGGCGGCTTTTTTACTTGTTTGTTTACATGTACCAAAATATATTGAAATTAAAAGCCAATAAACTATTTGAAAACATTGATGCCGACCTCTCCTGGCTTCTTTTGTAAAGAAGCCAACTTGTTGAGACTAGGGTGAGCCATACCCTGGCAGAAAAGTAAAGGGAGATAATTCAATATATTATATTTCATGTGTCTATTTTTAGAAATGTTATGGGTAAAGAAATGTCGTAATTTAAGCTGGGGGGAATTATTTCCCCGTCACAGTGAATATTTTCCTCCTGCCGAAAATCTGGAACTACTTTTTTAAGTTTTTTAAGTTTTAAGTTTTAAAAGTGGCATTCGTTGACAAAATAATCAGAGGAAATATAATATATAATTTATTTCATCAGCTTGTGGTTAATATGGGGAAATATTTGCCTCAAAAGGGAAAGGTCCGCGAAAATAACTCGTGCCTTACGGCACTCGTTATTTTCGCATACCTTTCCCTTTTTCGGCAAATATTTCCCCATATTAACCACAAGCTGATGAAATAAACTATTTACTTAATCTCCGAGATGCATTATATCAAGCAAGTCATCACATAATCATGGATTCATAAAATCCGCTTTGTTTAACAACCGATTGAATCATGAGGTAGATGGTCCTTGGACATGCAGAAAATAAAGATAAAGCAAAAGGTTTTGACCCATGTCAGCCTGTGCGGACTGGGCAGGGTTGAAACTGTTTGCAAATATATTTAACCCCCCTTCTCAAAGATCACGGCTCGTACCTTCATAATCTTAGATACTTTTGCAGACCGTCCAGAAAGTCTCTACAGTTTTATCTTGTTACCAATAAATATTTTACAGTAATTTACGAGACATTCTGTGTAGGTGCACTTTGATCTTGTGGCAACAAGGTCGAATACCTTTTTACCTATTCTGTCAAAATGCATTTTGAACCAGAGTAGCAACACAGTAAATAACTATAAAGGTTTTCTGTCCAAATGCAGTTTGATCTGGTAGCAACACCGTCAAATAAGTTGGAAGGTATTAGGCCAATGTGCCTTACGTAATCCCATAACTAACAGAACAAGACATTTTACAGAAAAAAAAAATACCACAGGCTGCGTTTTTCCTCGTATTTTCTATATGTATTTCTATCCATAATTTAGTTGTAAAGTTATCTTTGCACCCGAATGAAAATTAACAGGCTTTGTTTAAATTTTCCAGTAGTATCGCCGTTGTATTTACGGAGACACCTTACTTTTGTTCCTTGTTGTTTCCAGTATTGAACTGTGACCATGGAGTGCCTTGCCGAAGGCCACTTCATCGAAGGTCTTGAAAAAAATGTAATATTATTGTTAGGAAACTTCAGGAAACCATGGACAGGTGCACTGGTCTCCATGACATAGAAAACAGCCACGAGCGTGTGGCAAAGACAAAAGCAGGAAAGGTAATGGTTTTCATACTATAGAATACCCTGTTTAAAGCTACATTAAGTAACTTTTCTTACAGACTGTTTGATTTATTTGTTCTGTGATGTAAACATCGCAGAGAATTATAAAATAGCATGAAAATAGATACCAAGAAAATAGATACCAAGAGAATACAATTGTTTTGGTCTGAAATGGCAGCTATGCATTCCACTTTTCTTTTTTAAACCTTTACACGCAAAATGGAAAATTATTTTAGCAAAACATTCCAAATTTATTCGGCCCTGAAAAAGAAGGTTTTTGAAAGCATCATAGGAAAAGGAGAAATGACAGTAACTAGCATTTTCTCCTTTACCCATAATGCTTTTTATTCTTTCAAACACAAGTTTCAATCACCTGAACCTATCCATTAGCGTACCACCGGTCCTGTGCAGGTCCATCTTGATCAACGTAGTCGTAAAGAAAAAGAGAATTACCGGTAAACTGCTTTTGGTGTAGAGTGGACCAACTGTGTTACAGCTGTGATCGCAGACATTTTTAGAAATTCCATGTGCTGAGAGATCGTTCGAGATCACTTTTAAATGTTCAGAATGGACGATTTGGGTTCTATAAAACAAAGATTAGAAAATATTTTTGCTGGCAAGGTTGAAATAAAGTTTTAGCAGGAACAACGTTAGTTGCTTTAACAGTCTCTATTAGTGTCTATGTATTCTTTGAGGTGTGATCCATTATAAACACGGTCAAATGCAATCTGTGGCATTCTGTTAAAGTGCTGTTTTTCTGTCTGATCTTTAAACAATAAAATCTTTGTCTAGTATTCTGCCAATTTACTGTCTGATGTGGGGTCCTGCGTGGCTCAGAGGTGAACTGTGGAACTCATGACCTGGAGGCCCAGAGTTTGAGCTGCGCTAGATCCACTCGTTTTTCCGTGGGAGCGTCCTTGAGTAAGACACTTAATAGGCCCAGCCCAGTGCTGGTGGAACCCAGGAAATATATGAATATTTGAGCTACCGTCTTGATACGACTAAAAGAATGCTGAAAGTGGCGTAAAACTCCATTCAATTAATCAATCAATATTGTCTGACGTTGTATCAAGACTTTCAAATACTTTGTGTGGTATTCTGTTCAAATACAGTTTGATTTTGCAGCAACACCGTCAAACACTTTGTGTGGTATACTGTCAATGTACAGTTTCATCCTGTAGCAACACTGTCAAATACATTGTGTGGTAATCTATCTATGTGCGTTTTGATCTTGTAGCAACACCCTTTATCAAATACTTTCTTTGATGATCTCTCCAAGCGCCGTTTGATCTTGTAGCAATACTATCAAGTACTTTGTGTGGTCCAGTTTCCGTTTGGTCTTTAAGGATAGGGCACCCTAATGGGATTCTTGTAACATCGCCTTTCATCGCCGAAAAAACGTACGTATTCGGCTAAGACTCGGGTAATCCGTAACTGATCGGACGATACGCTGGTTCCCCGCATTGATTACGGATTACGCAAGTCTTAGTGGAATCCGTACGATTTTGGCGATGAAAGGCGCTGTTACACAGATCCCATTAGGGTGTCCTATCCTTAAACGCAATTAATACTTTATGTGGTATATGGATGACAGATAGATGACCTAACCTATGCAAGAAATTCGCAGAGTAGATCATTTGAAACCTATCAACTATTTGTCAGTAAAAGATGTTCCTTGCTGAATATTTGCCTTTTGGTTTTGACATGCTGTCTTCTGCAGAAATATAAAAAAAAAAAATATTTAATTCATCAGAAATAACTGGTAGTGAAAGAATTCCATTTAACGATCTGCAATATGGCCTGCAACATGCGAAAAGGGGCATTCGGACATTTACGTAAAGTGTCGTCTCAGATCAGCCTGCGCAGTTCGCGCAGGCTGATCCGAGACGACACCTTACGACTACATTATATTTTGTGCTACAGAGAACTTGCACAAAACAGAAAATTACATAAAAAAGGAATTGTCGTTTCTGATTAGCCTGCGCGGAGTGCGCAGGCTGATCCGAGACGACACTTTACGCAAATGTTCGAATGCCCCTTTTCGCGTGTTGCAGGCTATATAAGACTACCAGGAACTGTTCAGGACTTGACAAAAATCATTTTAGTCCCTCTTTTGTTCTGTACATGTTTTGTTTTGTCTTTTATCGCATTTCGTCTTCAAACAATATTTTTCTTACCATTTTACAGTTATATTTTCTTTTTTATTCTAAATTTTATTTCTAACTCACTCGTTTTGATTTGACTGTTTTATTCATTTCTGTGCACAATAATTCCGTGTTTTAACGACCCTGATAAAGTCAGCTTTGGAAAACATTGTTGAAAAAAGAGAAAATACTGGCAAACAGGATTTTCTCCTTTCCAAAAATATTTTCTACTTTGAAGCCACATTTAATTTGTCGTCTGCGAATGCTTTCAATTCGTTAAAGTCTCAAAATTCTGTGGTTTGGTAAAGAATTGTTCGTTGTTCGTCAAAAAGGTGTTGGAGAGCTGCAAAATGACCACCGTTGCTTAGCAACTGAGATTGTTGTTTTTTTGTTTTTTTTTGGGGGGGGGGGTTTAAATTCAGCATCTATTTGTTGAAGACGGCCCCGATTTCCTCGACCGGTCAAAGCATTCCAGTGTCCTTCTGCTATCTTGACTTCAATATGCCTTTTTTTCTTCTTGAAGTTTGGTAGCAATGAATAGGACACAATCGTGCGATTGATTGATTGATTGCAGGTGTTTAACGCCGTTTTCAACATTATTTCAGCTACATCGCTGTGGCCGGTGTACCTGTCCATGCTTTCTTCGAGTTTCTCAGCACAATATTCTTTCCAAGCGACTGGCTGACAATCGTGTGAGGAAAGATTAACAAAAAACATTTGAGTGAACATCATCGGTAATATTTTCACGAATGACAGCCACTCGTGAAAATATTACCGATGCTGTTCACTCGATGAAATAAATTTCTATCTTTCACCGAAAAAATAAACAAATATCCCCTACTTCTTTTTCACCCCTTCTGTTTCTGTCGCATTTTTCGGACAGGTTCATTCGTCCTAATAGGTTTCTCTATTAGTACATCAGTAACTGGCTCAATCTTGCCCTTTAGATAACCTCTTCCTTATTTTCACTTCTTTTGTTTCTGTCGCGATTCTCGGCGAGGTTTATTTGTCCAATTACTTTATGAACCGTCTATTAGTACATCACTTACTGGCTCAATATTGGCCTCTAGATAACCTCTTCCTTATTTTCACTTCCTCTGTTTCTGACGTAAATCTGGGCGAGGATGATTTGTCTAAAAAATTATATGAACCATTTATAGTACACCACTAACTAGCGACTATCCATTGAAAAGAAATTTCCTGTTTTTACTACAACCTTCAACAGTCAATTGCGACTTAAATACTTTTAGCGGATGGCGTAAGTCAAGATCAGACTGCACAGAACGTGCAGTCTGCTCTTGGATCTACATCATCAGCTTCCTAATATTTTTGTAGATTTTGACGAAATTAATTGTCAGCTGCAGCGGGCATCTACTTTTGTGATCTCCAAAAATGTCAGATGTATTAGGTCGAAAGCGAAAGTGTTAATACGAAAAACCTTTTTGAAGAAAAGAAAGCAACTGCGTGTTTCAAGCGTATTCTTCTTTTCCCGCACTCTGTTCGTTCCATAATGCTCCTCTGCAGTGGTGCCTTAATGGTCGTTATTTTTAGGTGACTAGACTGCTCGAAAATGAGTTCTGATTGCTTGATAACTGACTTTATAAGGTCGCAGCACAGTACATTATTTCTCAATTATCGTGTTAGTTTTATAACTCAGTCCATTGTTAATTTTATAACTCAGCCCATCTTCACGATATAGCATATTAATTTTGTGCCCTTTTATAACATACTTTATGCTGACTCCACAAAATGCAAATTAAACAACAATTTTTAGGCGTTTTGAAAACATTTTCTTGTTTGAGAAATTTCAGATGATGCAGACAAAAACAATACTAAATCATAACATAATATTTTATAAATTAGACAAAAAATATAACCTCATGGGCAATGCAATTGAAAAAACAAAAGGGAATTGATACATGTACATGTATGGAAATATTAGATTAATGTTTTCACACATTAATATATAGACAAACTAAAATAAATGAAGAAATAAATGAACTGATGTATTGAGTCTTACTACTGTTCATAAACCTTTTGAAAACAACCAGTTAATTTCGGTGACTGTTAAATCAGGTAGTAGTTAGTAATGTGGGATTATGTCATGCTTTTCGGTAGGTTATCGAGAAATAACGGTGGAATATTTAAGAAATAATCTTCTTTCTACCACAGTTGTGAGTTATTAGGCACAATAAATAATCCACGAGGGCGATAGCCCGAGTCGTTTATTCATTGCGCCTCATAACTCACAACGTGGTTTATTGAACGATAAACCACGACAAAAAGAGGATTATTTCGATTCTAACATGACCAACTTTTAATCAAAGGAAAACAAGTTCATACTTAGAGTAAAAACGCGGATGCAGATTATATTCCATTGAATAACTTACTTACTTTATACAGAATGACGTCACTCGGTATAGAATGACATCACTCTACATAGAATAACGTAGATTTTACCACGCTTTCGTTGCAATGTCTTTATAGAGCCGAATTCACGTGTCATGAACGCTACGAGGAATTACCGATATGTACTGGATTTTTATGTAAGTCCCCAAACCCCCCCCCCCCCTTCAAAAAAAAAGGGGGGGGGGTAAAAGCATGAAATACAAAGAGCTTGTTTGTACCTCACTTGTTTGTCTGAGCTTGTTTGTACCTCACTTGTTTGTCTGAGCTTGTCCCAAGCTTGTTTGTCTTATCTCTTTTGTCCCTAACTTATTCGTTGGACCTAGTATGTAGAAAACTGAATCCTGGGAGCTCGATTGACGCGAACTTTTTGTCGTAGTTTGTACCCAACTTGTTTGTCTGAGTTTTTTGTCCCGGATTTGTTCATCAACTTCGTTTTCCCGCATATTTGATCGCCTGAGCTTTTTTGTCCCGTCCGGATCGTCTAAGCGTCTTTCTACACAACTTGTTCATCTAAGCTTGTTTGTTCCATTAGGTTCGCCAGCTTACATGTCCAAAACTCGTCGCAGCTTGTTTCTACCAGACTTTTTTCTCCGATCTCATTTGTCCCCAACTTTTTGAAAGTTTTCGTAATGCCAGCCTTTTTCGTGTGAGCTTTTTTTTTTTATCCAACTCATTCGTCCCAGCTTTTTTTATGCTCAATTTGTTCGTCAGGGCTTGTTTTTCCCTGTCATGTTTGTTTGAGCTTTGTTGTACCCAGATTGTTGATCTGAGCTTGATTGTACCAAACATGTTCCTGTGAGCTTGTTCGTACATAACCTGTTTGACTGAGCTTGTTTGTACCGAACTTATTCGTTCAAGATTGTTCGTACCCAACTTGTTTGCCAGAGCAGGTTTATACACATTTTTTATATCTAAGCTTCTTGTACACCATGGATTAATCGGAGTTCATTTGTACCCAATTTGTTCGTGTGAGCTTGTTTGTTCCATTATCGTTGTTCTAAGCTCGTTTGTACTAAACTTGTTTGTCCGAGCGCATTCGTGCTCAACTTGTTTGTCTGAGCTCTGTTATACAAAACTTGTTTGATTGAGCTTGTTTGTACCCTACCTTATCGTCGGATTTTGTTTATTCCAAACTTGATCAGCTGAGTTCCTTTCAACACAAATTGTTTGTCCAAGCTTGTTAAGTCTGGTTCGTCTTGGCTACTTTGTTGTCTGTTGTATGGCTGAGCTTGTCCAAAACTTGTTCCTCCGATTTTGTTCGTCTGAGCTGGCATGGACTAAAAGTGTTCATGATAGTTTGTGTGTCCAATACCTGTTTGTCTGTGCTTGTTTGTACCAAACCTGTTTGTCTGAGCTGGTCCCGAACTTGTTTGTCCAATTTGTTCGTCTGAAGTTACTGCGACTCAAAGCTTTCATCTTAGATCGTTTGTCGAAAAATGTTTGTCCAAGCTTGTTTGTACTTAACAGTTTGGTCTGAGCTTTTTTTTTTTTTAGTCAGACTCGTTCGCCTGAGCTTGTTTGTACTCAGCTTGTTCACTTAAGCTTGTTGTTCCCCGCTTGTCAGTCTGAGATTGTTTGTCATGTCTAGTTTTTCAGCTTTTTTCCCCCTCAACTTGTTTGTTAGAGCTTGTTTGTTTATGATAAACTCAACTTAGATTCGGCCATTTCCTCGTTTTAGAGAATTTTACGTTAATTAGCGGTAACGGAATTTGGTTGACGTCTCTTCCATGCAAATGTCGCTCTTCTAAACTCAAATCCCATTCTAAAGATTCCATTTGCGGTAATCTAGCCGTGTTCTGAAAAGTCCATATTCGGGACTCTACAGAGTCCAATATGGATTAAGATATTTTGTACTGTGGTACTATAAAATCGATTTCATTAATCTTAATGATGTAGGTGTGAAATATTTTTCTTATTTATCTTCATCTCTCATGCAGCACCATGTATTTTGTCCAATTAGCCCTAAATTGTGCTATTGTTAGTCTTGTTTATTACTCGTGGCCGACTCAAAAACGCTTTTACACAATATTATCGTTTACCAGGTGACTATATTTTAGAATGACTAGCAGTTTGACTGGCTGACTGGCAAGTAAGCTTAATTGGTAAATCCCGGGTTTCATGGTCATAGTTACTCAAATTATGATCAAAATTGATAAGGAAGAAATGTCATGCCTTTACTTACATTATAGATCAAGACCAGACCGCACAGATTTAGGCATACGAGAAATACGATTAGATCATTAGTGAACCTATATGTATAAGCTTAGTTCCTTTGGAGATTTATCAAACTTCGCTCTTGAGGCCCTTCTATACTAACAAACATTTGTTGGCAAACACCACCAAACACCATGTTTGCTGTTGTTTGCAAACAAAAGTTTGCTAGTGTAGACCAGTCAACAAACATAAGCAAACATCACCAAACAGTGCTTGGTGATGTTTGAACATGATCATTTTTGTTTGCTCTGTTTTCTGGTGTTTGGTGATTTTTCAATATACTAACCAGTCAGAAGCTGTCTTGTTATCATGTGATGGATGCATCACATGATCTCCAAACACCTCAAAATATTGTTTGCAATTGTTTGTTGTAGTGTAGACACCCTACGGACAAACATGAAGAAATACCACCAAACAAAAGTTTAGTGGTGTTCGCAAAGAAATGTTTGCTCGTGTAGACGGGCCTTTACATGACATTTCCATACGCTAATTATCTCTGTCTTGTTCGCAAATGCGAAAATTTAACCCTTAGGCTGCCAAGCCCCACGCATGGATCTTTTGCGGACAATGTAGATCCTACACTGTCCAATAGGGAGATATTTTTTCCAAAAGAAATAACGTTGAAACAGCGAAATCTGGCTTTTTACAATCGTCTTGAGAGTCTCATTTTCGCTTATTTAGCAGGTTAAGGGTTAATAATGAGGGATGATTCCGCGAAAAAGGCTTTCAAATATGGCCGGCAACACACGAAAAGGGGCATTCGGACATTTGCGTAATGTGTCGTCCCGGATCAGCCTGCGTACTCCACCCAAACTAATCCGAAACGACAATTTCCGTTCTTATGTGATTTTCTGTTTTGCGCAAGTCTACTGTTGGACAAAATCTAATGTAGTTGTAAAGTGGTGTCTCGGATTAGCCTGTGCGGATTGCGCAGGCTGATCCGAGACGACACTTTATGCAAATGTTCGAATGCCTCTTTTCGCGTGTTGCAGGCCAATTATATAATATGATGGCACCCTGTCTAATGCCAGAACAGTATTTTGTTAATTCATCTAGCGGCTCAACAGTTCAATCTGTGATCCTTTTTGGGGTTTTTGAAAACAATATGAGGATAGGAAAAAAATACTAAACAAGCACTCTCTCTTCTTTTCCCGTCATGTTTTGTACCCTTTTATGGACAAATCCAAACATGTAAGCCAATTTGATTTGTCTTCAATTTGTTTGAAAAGTAAACCCTGGGCAGACCTACATAGAAGGAAATTTTTAATAATAAAAAAAGAAAACGATTGATTGATTGATTGTATTGTGTTTAACGCCGTTTGCAACATTATTTCAGTTATATCGCGGCGGTCAATGCATCTATCCATGCTTTCCTGGAGTCTCTTTTACCAGTACTCCGCACAATTTTCTTTCCAAGCCACTAGCTACTTTCCCACAAAGCCATCGTCGAAACAATGGTCAGCGGTGGGAGAGGAATGAATCCTGTCGCAATGACCATCATAAGTCCTCTGTAAGAAATTGGCCGAGCCGGGGATCGAACCTGCGACCCCCTGTTCTCAATTCCTGTGCGCTACAGACTGAGCTACCGGGACTCGGCGAAAAAAGAAATAGGAACAGTGTTAGTGTAATGTTTTCAGAATATTTCAAAGAATACGCACCCGCATAAATACAAGATCAGACTGCACGTTCTGTACATACTTATCTTTACCTACAATGTCCGTAAAGAGCAGTCCTATCCTTGCCTACCATGTATACAAGATCTACCTGTGTTAAGCGTTCCAAGAATTAATTATCTATTAGTTCTTTACAAAACGGCAAAATTTTGGACTTTACCATTTTGAAGGCATTTGTAGACAACATTATTGATGGGAACAAACCATTGTGTGAAAAGGAGAAAATGCTGGTAACCAGCATTTTCTCCTTTTCCCACAATGGTTTCAAAAGCCTTCTACCTTCTGTCTGATTGATTGAATTTGCTTTTATTCGTCGCCGCCACCTGTTACCCATATGGGCGGCTGTTAGTTTTGTTACGGTGGATAATGCAAGATATAGGACGAAACCCATTTTAAGTTGCACCTGGTTATTTGACGTGCTCGGTGTATAGCACCGTCACACGGGACCCGAGTTTAACATTTCATCCGGAAGACTTTGAGCAATTTAAGGTCTACGGCCCTAACTTTTATATTAAAAGACGGAGGCTGCCGAGATTGGCCGAATAGCCTTTAAGAAAACGTCGATGTAACAAGATATTTACCGATGAGTAAGTGAGTCTACGGTCCCTAACTCACATATTAAAAGACGGAAGCTGCCGAGGTTGGCCGAATAGCCTTTACGAAAACGTCGATGTTACACGATATTTACCGATGAGTTAGGGGTCGTTATCCTTAAGATGGCCAGCCGTGGTGCACGACATGATGTCTACAAGGCCTACGCTCTACTACTTGAGCTATGTAGGCTGGTCAACGAGTGTCGATTATGTGTGATTGCATATGAATAGATACGATGACGTTATATTAGATCTCCTCCAATAGACAGAGTTTTCAATTGCAAACTGACTGTCCTCTTATTTAAACCCCAGCATAAGACCTTTCACCGATTCTAATCGTGGAGTTTCTGTATGATTGTAGAGAAAAAGGTATTCCAAAGAACTTATCTGTGTCCGTTCCTTTCAACAGCAGATCTAAGAAAAACAATTTCGGGAAAAGATCAGTTTTGGATATTCTGGTAACTAGCATTTTCCTATTTCACCAAAATGTTTTTCACCTTTTTAAAGATAAATTCCAATATTAATCTTGATTAATTTGTCGACTGCAATTGCTTTCAAACTCGGAAAGTCTAAAAACTTTGCTGCGTGATAAAGACTTTAAAGGAGGCACTTTGTAGGAGCATTTTAAGTTAACGTTGAATGTAGGAGCATTTTAAGTTAACGTTGAACGAAAAGCGGAGTTTTGCAGGTTCCAGCAGCAATTTCGTTACGGTCAGCAAGCCAAAGCTTCGCAGGAAGACATTTGCGAAGGCGACATCGGTCTTTTGAATAGTAACACACTTTCTGAAGGGGAAAACCAAGCAGTTGAACTGCTTGGTTTTCCCCTTCAGAAAGTGTGTTACTTCCTAAATTTTGAAATAGACTGATGCTATGTTAGAATGGCTGTTGAGTTCATGCTCTGAATGTCCATCCCAGCTGATCCCTCCAAAAGCCAGGATGGGACCACAACCTCTGCGGTCATATTTAACAATGGTGGCTGCATGGAATGTCTTCTGGCCTTCGCCATGCCCTAGCACATCTGTCTGTGTCGTCTAAGCAATACATTGTATCATCTGATTAAATTTTCCGTGGTCGATGGCATACCCATGCCGCAGCCACAGTGGTTTCGAGAAAGCTTAATGCGTATACTCGTTCTTCTTGACCGAGGACCACTGTCGCACAACCTTGCACTGAGGGTTGGCGTCGATACCCTGACCCCATATGAAAATATATGATCCAGGCTCTGACAAAAGGGCTTTTAATGAATCTACAATAAGTATCAACCCATGTCAGCCTGCATAATCTGCGCAGGCTGACATGAACCGAAAAGTTTTTCTATCTTTGAAGTTTCTGTAAGTCAAAGGACGATTCCCAATCATTATTCTGTTGGTTGTTAAACAAAATGGATTTTTGTAAATCAATAATTATGTAGTGACTTGCTTAGAATGATGTATCACGGATATACAGTTTTGCCAGAGCATATCTCTCTTATTCTGAAGGTCAGTACGAGGTCAGTACGAGGCTGGGTCGGTACCACAAAACGTGTCCCTATATCGATATCATACGATACTATACTTAAGAATGGAGTTATCGTTTATGAGATTTCCTCTATTGCTACTTGTATTTTATACTCTGGCAAAAAGGGGGTTTGATGAATCTCTGTAATGCATGGTACCGCGCAATTTATCATATAATAATGGATCATTAGCTTATTCAGTCTATCAACTGACTGGATCTGGAGATAGAATGATCCTTTGACAGACAGGAAAATTCAACAATAGCGAAAGGTTTCGACCCATGTCAGCCTGCGCGCATTGCGCAGGCTGACCTGGGTCAATACTTTCGCAAATGAATTACATACCTTTTTATGGAGCACAACTCATTATATTTCTACATAAAAAAAAACGTTCAGTTAAACCCTGACGAAGTGACAAACTATTACCATTATACTATACTCGAGGTTGCAAATTGTTTTGCATCATTATTTCGTTTTCAATCGGCGATTATCGCGACCTTAAGTTAGTGTAAATGAGTCTTGTGTGTTTGATTTATATAACCTAACCATCCTCTAATTGGACAGTTATGGCGTAATGACATCGTTAGGCAACAAAATTGATTCACATGTATATAAAAACAAGGACGCGACAAACGTAATATCGAAAAAAAAATCGAAGATGTATTTCGCTTGTCTTCGATAAATAGATAAATATATTCGACGATATTTTACCATTTGCGAACTATAAACTCAACGCGATAAATTTGTCATCCACATGGGTCAATCAATAAATTTTGAATCGCTTCATCGACTGTCTCACGACCTTTACCACGGTAGCAGTGGTAGAACCACTTTTGTAATATAACGGCTTTTCGTAACAAACTTTTCTACCGCACTATGTTTCTTCAATATCCACCCATTCAGTTCAAAATGGATGAATATGCATGATTTGCGCACAAGTGTTCACGAAAACATCATGAAAGGTGGGAAAAAGTAGTTCGAGAATTTTATTACAAAATTCTCACGCCATAACTTAAGTCACGCGTATCGCTAACATTATTTACACTGACCTTTAACGTTATTTACAGGTATCTTTACGTTACGCAAACTGACACATTATTGGTAATGCATAACAAAACGTTATTTACACTGATTTATGACTTTATTTGTACTGATTTTCAACGTTATTTACATTGATCCCTTAAGTTAATTACACTGATCCGTAATGCTATTTACACTAACTACTTACGCTATTCACACTGATCCCTGACATTATTTACACTTACCTTTAACGTTATTCAGCACTTATTCTAAATGTATTTACTCTGTTCCCTAATTTTAGTCACATTGATATTTACACTGATTCCTATTGCTTTTATACTGATCCCAATGTTGTGTTCTTAACATCCGACGTTTTTATACTGACCCTTAAGTTATTTACACACCCCCAACGCTATCTACACTGATCCCTAACGTTATTTACACTGATCCCTTTTGTTTTTTTTCCACTAGTCCCTTACATTATTTACACTAATCCCTCAAGGGGAGCTATCAACATATGCTTGCTAATAGAGGTGGCCCTAATACAGCTTTTACTGCATCTAATTTGTTTCGGTTGTGCATGGATTATTTATTTCTAGGAAATACTTCAGTGGTATACGGGTTCAAAGGCAGACCGTTCGTTGCCTTTGTGGACTGTGTGGGTCAGACTGCGCAAAGCGTAGTCTGATCAAGGATTTTGACAGTCAATATTATCTGAAAAAGTGTAGTCAAACGTCATAAAAATGTATTATTCGGTTTGTTTTTTTTACTTGATACACTGAACTGTTGATTTCGTTCATCTTTCTGCTGCTTCGTGCGATTCAATTTGCTTTTGCAGACAGTATAGATCAAGATCAGACTGCATAGAACATGCAGTATAACAAAATATTGATATCGCAAAATGTGTTGGTTTCGTTTTTTTTTTTTTTTATTTTGGTAGCAGTTTATAGATTTCTTGGAAGTCTTAGTGCTAATTTGACACTCTGGAAGGTTGCAACGGTCACAATGACACTGACCTGACCGATATACAACTTAATTGGTCGACACATCGTTCCAGAGCAATAAGGTATATGTAGGTATTGTTACGTTATACATGACAACCACTCGCTCATCTATAAAGCCCTTTCTGCAATTCTTTTTCGATTTCGCAACATTTTTAGCAGTGTTGCACACCCTCTCGCATGGTGTCGTGAGAAGCATCGCAACTGTCGCAGAGTCTCAAGTAGTTGCAAACGATTGCTGTAGCAATTTTAACATGTTCAAAATTCTGACAATTCTTACGTGATTGTATGCGTGTAAATGAGTTGCATTAGTCTAAATGGTGTGACAGATGGACAAGCATTGTACAACTTTGCAAACCGTTGCGCAACCGGAAGCGCAACCGCGAAGCACGACTTTGCCGTACTTAAAAATCGCATTTGGTTACAACGTAATAAATTGGCAACGCTCTGTACATCTTCGTCATGGATTATACAAAGCTAGTCATCCCATAGTATAGATCCATTTTATCTTAAAATCGACGAAATCCTGAGGTAGATTGGTCCTTAGACATGCAGAAAATTTACAAATTGCAAAAAGTATCGACCAAGGTCAGCCTTGTTGAACGACTTCTGTTGCACTGGTAGAAGCTTTTCGCGATTCATTGCTGGAGACGACTAATCAAGTCGATCCTGCGACCACATGAACACAAACTCACCCTGGAGAGGCCTTACGTTCTTGCTCCAGATCAACGTTACTGCTCCTGTCAATTGAACGTACCCGCTCCAGGTAAAAACATGGCTGTGCCCTAGAATTTTGCTAGGTAAGCACCAAAACATACTTCTTTGACAATCAGATGAATAGATATGCAGTAGACGGTTGTCGCACGGAATGTCTGGGATGTCAGTGCATATTTCTGTATTGTTCTTTTGGTGGTTGGTTGTTTGTTGAAGACGTTTAATCCGACAAACTTCCGTCAGCGACTATGATTTCTTGAAAATAAATACGCGGAAGTTAGTAAAAGCTTTGTTAAACATACAAACACGATATTCTGAAGTTTGTGCTCTGCCAAGTGATCCATATATGCTTTATTCGTCACTGTTCTAAACAAAAAATATACGATGTTCATTATCAAGCAACTTTCTGTCATTTTTATAGGCAACGCTCTACGCTCCAAAACTCAATAAAACGATCCAGCTCCTGAGTTTAAACAGAGTACGATATTATAAACGATTGTCTACGGGTTTAATCAAACAATTCCTTTTTGATCAATATGTATAACTGTCTGTCTGTCCGTCTTTCGGTCTTTCTGTCAGTCAGGTTTCTTGTCCTGATTTTTGATGCTTTTGAAATGAAATGTCATTATATACATTAAGAGCTTGATGACGGACAGAATCATGCACAGGGTCCATAACTATCATGACTATCATGCACAAGATCCATAACTATTATCATCAACGAACAAACAACCATATGCCTTGTCAGCTGCACACCTGAAAGTATCTAGTTATATCTAATACTATGTTTTTTTTTCACTTTTCACACCTTTGCAAAACAGTAGACCCTAATTAGACCTTAAAGTAGCTTACGAATGTCGAATGACGAATTTGTTTCAAATTAACAAGCCTTTTTTCTTTTTTTTCTTTTTTTTTTTTTGTGAAATACACTATATACATGTAGATGCATAGTTTGTGATATTTTGCACGAAAACAGATCCGGTAAATTCTTAAATCTTTTGGCGACCAAAGAAATTTTGTACTCCAATAAGAAAAATCAAGTTGCAGAAACCAGTTTAAAATGTAACAAAACTGAAAGATACTTATCTCATTGGATAGAATACAATGTGAGAAAAGGAAAAAATGCCGAATGTATTGCTAAGTATTCTACATCAGTTTATTTAAATTGGGAAATATTTGGAAAGGGTTAAAACATAGTTTTTATAGTAGGCTGTGTAAAATATGTTCACTAACCACAACACCAAATAAGGATGACAATGTAATCTTTGAGATATAGCTAGGCCACAGTGTTGAACACTGCACTTGTTCTTTTGGGTGTATTATATTCCTTTAGAATTAAGTATCTAGTCTCTAACTAATGTAACATAGTGGCAGACTTTACTACCTCGGAATAATCAATGTGATCGTATAGTGGAATATTATAATTTGGAGGAAAGAAACGGAGTCTGAAGGTGACGAACAACGTTTATTAACAACATAAATCCATTCTCTATAATTCTACGGGGTAAATACATCTACCCACAATATACGAGAGAAAATATCCAGGGGAAAGTCATCCCTGTTAAAACAGAGACCGCTGACGCGGGTCTACCACTCAATAACCTATCTATCTCCTTCTCTCTCCTCTTCCGGCAGAGCGTCTGCTTTTTAAATAGCCAAATTCTCTGTGGACGTCCCACCAAGACATTATTGTTGGTTATGGGAACATCCTAACCGCCCATTATCTGCCGCTGCATCAATATTCATGATACTCATTAATTAAATATGATGATGACTTAGACGTGTATAATGTTACACTAATACATAAACCGATGTCTACAGATGTTCAGCTGATTTGAAATATATAGTTGGTCGTTCATAATGACAATTATTGCTATTATCAACGATGACGAACCTATGACTGTGACCACGATAATTAATATGGAATGACAAAATTGTTTACTGTAACACGAAGACTTACGCTTACCGTGTTTCAAGTCAGGAGCTAGATCGTCGTATTGAATTCAGGAGCATGTTACGTTGTAATGCAAAAATGGCAAAATATCGCTTTATAATTGCAATGTTTTTTTTTTTTCGGTTTATAGTTGTGAGGAATAATCATTATATAGGTCATCTGACACGATACACTTCAGAATACCGAGTATATATGTTTTACAAAGGTTTTTGGAGACTCCAATTATTGATTTTCCAGAAACAGTAGTCGTCGACGGAAGTTTGTTGGATTAAGCGTCTTCAACTAACTATTAACCACCAAAAGAACTACAGATTAACGTGCGCTGACATCCCAAACATTCCGTGCGACAACCTTCAACTGCATATCTATTTATTAACATGTCAAAAAATTAGGTTTTTATGCATACCTTGCAAAATCTTACGGGCGCGGCCATGTTTTTACCTGGAGCGGGTACGTTCAGTTGACAGAAGCAATAACGTTGATCTGGAGCAAGAACGTAAGGTCTCTCCAGGGTGAATCTGTCGCATTCCATTTGTGAAAGAGCTTGCTTTAGATCAGTTCCCTTTGGAAATCTTATATTAACCTGATGCTCTGTAAGGACAAAAGAATTAAACCGATGTTCTGTAACAGCAATTAAAGATATTTTAATGATGTTCTTAACCTGTTTCACACACCAGTTAAAAGATCTATTTCATGCTTTTCGATAGTTCATCGAGAAATATCAGTGAAATATTTTTCATTATTTCATGGCTACGACCAGTGAAAAATACCTATTTTATTTTCTAAGTCTTCAATTGAAGGCGGAAACAGTAGTTCTCACGCACTAGTTACCTAGGTAACCAGCGCGTGCCATTCAACCAGATGGAAATATGACGTAATTTACCCTACATTTCTCGCGCTTTACGTTATATTGTAATGCGTCGTTATGCGGAGGGGGTTCGCCACGGGGAATTACTGAAAACAACTGTACTGGATTTTGATGTAAGTCCCCCAAAGAAGGGGGTTAGAAGCTTGAAATAAATAGAATATTTGTTTTGTTTTTTTTTTTTTTCAGAGAAAGATCGAAATTGATTTCATCTCGTGAACATCATCGGTAATACTTTCACTTGTGGCTGCGCCATTCGTGAAAATATTACCGATGATGTTCACTCGATCATCTATCCTCTATTATCTATATAACGGTGCAGATTAAAGATCAGACTGCACGTTCTGTGCAGTCTGATCTTGATCTACAACGTCCGAAAAAGCTACCTGCGTAGCCGTTGATAGGGAAAGAATGAATAACTCAGGGATAAAACGGCCGAATCGGGTTTATTTTTTTTCCAATATGAACCTACGCAACAAGTAGTATTCGCCCGAAGCACACAATACCACTCGTCCCTGTTCATGATCGTCCATAGTGGTGTTCGGCTAACTTGTATTGGAATCAGTTTGCTTATTTTCTCTCAATAAAGTACATCTGTGAACTTGTCTGGATTTAAATGGATAAATGCTTACAATTTAACACAAAAATAAAATTTTAGAAGTGACAAAATTCAGATCTGGAATTACAGAAGCAAAATTGATATCCATTGTATGGAAATGTTTAAATAAAAGAAATACAATAATTTGAAAACAGCAAGACCGACGGAAATGAAGCAATGAAAATGTTATGACAAAAAAAAAATGATAAAATTTGGATTTGACTGGCGATTTCATACGACGAAAATGAATTGATGAAAATAAACTGGAATACGGAAATTGTATAAAGTTGGATTTTTACAAACGAGGGGTAATATTTATCGTGTAAAATTTACCTTTGGTTACTGGATTCAAATAACAAGGTAATTTTTTGTTATTATTTTTGATGTTTGCCGTTTTCTCCTCGGCCTGCTAATGGTTTGTCTAAGCGGTCGTTTAATCTTTTTACCAAACAGTCCCGAATTTAAACGACCCATAAGACAGCAGGCGTTTTTTGTAAACATTGTGTGAAAAGGAAACTGCTGGTCAAAGACATTTGTCTCCATTTCTGACAATGTTTTCTAGCTTTTATCAGACAATACCGACTCTTAACCACCTTGAGTAAGAAAGCCTTTGAAAACATTGTGGGAATAGGAGAAAATGCTGGTTTCCAGCATTTTCTCCTTTTCCCACAATGTTTTCTACCCTTCCTAGGACGAAAGTCATTATGTGAACCACATTTAACTTATCGTCTTCAAATGTTGTGATTTTGGACAGTTCTAGAATTTCCCGTTTGGCAATGAATTAACCCTGGTAACCAGCATTTTCTCCTTTTCCTACATTGTTTTCCCCGTTTTCAGAAGCTAATTCAATTATTTTAGTGATATTTCAGTTTTCATTTGGAAATGCTTTCAGTTTGGACCAGTTTAAAATTTTGTCGTTTGGAAATGAATTCAAGACATCCGGCCATATCTAAATTATCGTCTGCAAATGCTTTCAATTCGAAAAAATCTAATATGGCTTGCAACACGCGAAAATGGGCATTCGGACATTTGCGTAAAGTGTCGTCTCGGATCAGCCTGCGCAGTCCGCGCAGGCTAATCCGAGACGGCACTTTACGACAACGTTAAATTGCGTGCTACAGTAGACTTGCGCAAAACAGAAAATTACATAAAAACGGAAAGTGTCGTTTCGGATTAGCCTGCGTGGACTGCATAGGTTGATCCGAGACGATACTTTACGCAAATGTCCGAATGTCCCTTTTCGCGTGTTGCAGGCCAATTTATGTTGTCGTATGGCTAAGAGCTATGGTCGCTTTTGGCAATCTTTCCGTGAGAAATCGTAAAAAGTTCACTAATTTCAGGTACATTCAAGCCTGTCTTTATCGGCCGCATTGCGGAGTAAAAAAGTGGCCGCTTAATACAAGTATGACTGCCAAGTACAAGTTGGACTTAGAAGAAAATGCAAATTAAAGAAAGTTTACAGGTGGTTTTTAAAATCGTGTTGGCCTTTTTTCAGAAGCGGTCTTTAAAACAGATTTGACTGTATTTCTTATTTTCACTCGTACGCAGTTCGGGCTCTGCCATGCTTTCCCAAACACAGTTGCCGCCCTACTAGCTCCGGCAGACGAAATCGACCCGAGAATAGCATCGTAGGTGACAGAGAAAATGCATCTAAAAACGGTATAGAACAAAGACAGCCTGCACAGTCTACACAGGCTAACCTGGGTCGAAACTTTTTGCTGTTGGTCAATTTTATGAATGTCAGAGGATCATTCTACCTCAGAATTGAGTCTGCTGTTATACAAAATGGATTTTACGTAATGACTTGCTTGGTTATAATGCATCATGGAGACCCATTAAAACTCTCTTGTGCCAGGGTGCCGTTCAACTGCTTTTATAATGGACAAACCTTCAGATTTGTCATTCTTTAAAGGAACTACATGTATCTTCCAGCCATTCTTGACATGAGTGATAATTCAGAATTATTCTGATGTAATAATTGTTGTCCTTTTTTCATAAAACAGTATTCCATTAGAGAAAGAGAGAGAGAGATAGAGAGAGATAGAGAGAGAGAGAGAGAGACTCCGACGGACGAACAGATAGATAGTTTAGTTTAAACATATATATTTAAACATATTTATTTTACATCGATTGAGAAACAAGTTCTTACAACTTATACTAATCTCTCTCGATTCTGCTTCCTGGGAACTACACTAGAACTCGCACTGAAGGTGTGGGCCAATGAAAGATCCCAAAGTTGACACCCGCTCTCGGGTATCGAACTCGGGACCTTATGGTTACGAGGCCGACGCTCTACCTCACAACCACGGACACCACTGATAGATAGGCAGACAGACAGACAGACGAAAAACACTGGGGGAAAAGGAGAAAATGCTGGTTACCAGCATTTTCTCCATTTCCCACAATGTTTCCAAAGCTGTCTTTCTCAGAGGTCTGTGCAGTCTGATCATGATATGGCCTGCAACACGCGAAAAGGGGCATTCGTACATCTGCGTAAAATGTCGTCTCGGATCAGCCTGCGCAGTCCGCGCAGGCTAATCCGAAACGACACTTTCCGTTTTTATGTAATTTTCTGTTTTGCGCAAGTCTACTGTAGCACAAAATCTAATGTAGTCGTAAAGTGCCTTCTTGGATTAGCCTGCGTGGACTGCGCTGGCTGATCCGAGACGACACTTTACGCAAATGTCCGAATGCCCATTTTCGCGTGTTACAAGCCATATATGCCATCCGTAAAGGCCCTTGTTTTCGCCAATGGTACTGACAAAATTGATCAGAAGCAACTTAAATTTGAAAGAGAGATCGATGACAGATTTCCAGTTTACCTTGGTAATCGGTGTTTTTACCGTATCATCGTTTGCATAACAGGAAATTCGTGCCAAAGAACACGTAAAATTGTTCAATTAATGACAGAAGATCAAAATACACCCAAGAGTTATGTCATTTTTATTGCTCTCAAGTTCTAATAAAGACGAAGTTATAAAGACTTTGCACAGACGGTGCAGGAGTTTTGCACCCTGAAAAATGATCCTATCAAAATTTTAGTTTTGCAGTCTGTTATCGATCTTTGTATTACAACAGGTAACACCCAGTGCTATAATTTAGACACCTGTCCGGTTCGAGACTTACGGTGGCACAAAAGTGACATGGAAGATATATTTTATACTACGTGCGCACGCAGTAGCTAATACGTGCGCACGTAGTAAGTAATACGTGCGCACGCAGTAGTATTACGTGCGCACGCAGTAGCTAATACGTGCGCACGTAATAAGTAATACGTGCGCACGCAGTAGTATTACGTGCGCACGCAGTAGCTAATACGTGCGCACGTAATAACTAATACGTGCGCACGTAATAACTAATACGTGCGCACGTAATACTATTGCGTGCGCAGGTATTAGCTAATACGTGCGCACGTAATAGTTATTACGTGCGCACGCAGTAGCTAGTACGTGCGCACGCAGTAGCTAATACGTGCGCACGTATTAACTAATACGTGCGCACGTAATAACTATTACGTGTGCACGTAATAATCGACCAATCAGTTTATAAGGATCAATAAATGTCTATCTTCCACTTCCATCTTGAAACAATGGCTTCCGTTCATGATTCTAATTGGTGGATTATTACGTGCGCACGTAATATGTAATACGTGCGCACGTATTAGCTACTGCGTGCGCACGCAGTAGCTAATACGTGCGCACGTATTAGTTATTACGTGCGCACGTAATAACTAATACGTGCGCACGTATTAGCTACTGCGTGCGCACGTATTACTTATTACGTGCGCACGTATTAGCTACTGCGTGCGCACGTAATAACTAATACGTGCGCACGTATTAGCTACTGCGTGCGCACGTAGTATAAAATATATCTTCCATGTCACTTTTGTGCCACCGTAGAGACTTCATGGGATAACGCAAGAAATGGAAATTTAAAAGTGATTTCGAGATTCCATGAGATAATGCGAGACTTGGAAATTTAAAAGTGATATCAATATACACAGAGATAGTCCTTACACGAAACATTGAATTCTTTAGCGAGTTTTATGAATGGATCCTGATCAGTATAACCTTTTTATCACATAACCTCGATTGTTTTCAGTGTAATATACCCATGACGAATTTTCTTATCTTTGTGTTTCATATCACAATTGTGTAACGTCATTTTTGACGTAATTTTGAACGTATTTCATAGAAGTGAATGGGATTTTATAAATATTACCACGGATGCATCTATAGATGGTTTTGCATCTTCTGATCTATAATTTGTGAAATATCACTATGTGATAAAAAGAATCTGACATTCGTTGGCGTTTAAGGTAAATTTTATTAAACTCGTGCAGGCTGATCCGAGACGGCACTTTACGACTACATTAGATTTTGTCCTACAGTAGACCTGTGCAAAACAGAAAATTACATAAAAACGGAGAGTGTCGTGTCGGATTAGCCTGCGTGGACTGCGCAGGCTGATCCGAGACGACACTTTACGCAAATGTCCGAATGCCCCTTTTGGCGTGTCGCAGGCCATATGTCTGTCATGAAACTTCTAGCCAAAGATAGAATACTTCTTATTTCCATAAGTGGAACTCTTCAAGGTAAAGGTGCGTTTAGACCTACTATCGGGACCACGCGTGAACAAAAGGAAATGACGTCATACCTGAAGTACAATCAAACGCAGCCATTTCTTCTAAAGGAGGCACATTTCATTGCGATGCAGTGGCTAATAAGTAAATTAAGGCTTTTATTTCTTTCTCTTCACGTTATGGATTAGTTAACGATCTGGCTACGTTACGGGCACCGCGAAGGTTCCGAAGATATCGCACTGTCTCGCGAGACTTGTTCATTTATGAGCAAGATTGCTCAAAGAGAGACAACTATCGGTTGGTTGTATTGGTTGTATTGAGGTTTAACGCCACTTTAACAGCTGAGGTCATATGATGGCGGTCGGTGACGCACATGTGTTTCCTGGCTTTCTCACACCAGTACTAACACAACTTTTTTTCCAAAGCCACCAACTACTTTTCTCACATGCTTCAGCAGAGGTGAGAGGCGAAAATACGCCGGAAAGAAAGTTCGCCTCAACCGGGTATCGAACTCACAACCACCAGGTCATGAGTCCGACACGCTCACCACTGAGCCACCCAGGCGGGCGACAACTATCGGACTGGCAATAATATGTATTGTTCCGTTATTTTAAAACAGAACGTACGACGATTTTGTAAACGCGCTGTCTAACTGGTACGTAGCCGAGCCATGGTAGCTCAGTAGCGTGCAGGACTTGAGAACAGTGGGTAGTGGATTCGATCCCTGGCATGGCCAATTTCTTTCCGAGGAATGATGATAGTCATTGAGACAGGATTCATTCCTCTCCCACCGCTGACCATTGTCTTGACGATGACTATGTGGAAAGCAGCCAATGGCTTGGAAAGAAAAATATGCGGAGTATATTGGTAAAAGAGATTCCAGGAAAACATGGATAGGTGCACTTGCCGCAGTGATATAACTGAAATAATGTTGAAAACGGCGTTAAGCACCAAACAATCAATCAGTCAATCTAATTGGTACTTATGATAAGGTTGGCAACCAGTAGCTGCCATCGATATATCGTGTATAACATGTCTCTGGGACGGTTACGGGAGATCCAACGGGTACCAGATTACCAAAATTTAGCCCTGCCGTTATTTTCTGGTGTATAACTATTTTCTCAAAACGCTGCCTTTTGGCACTAAAGGAGAAAATGGTTTTACCATTTCAGGAGCTTAATTCACCACGAAAAGATGAAATTGGAACCATTGATCAATTAACAACTACTGTCATTAAATTGGCCTGCAACACGCGAAAAGGGACGTTCGGACATTTGCATTAAGTGTCGTCCCGGATCAGTCTACGTAGCCCACGCAGACTAATCCGAAACAACACTTTCCGTTTTTATGTAATTTTCTATTTTGTGCAACTCTGCTGTAGGCCAAAATCTAATTTAGACATAAAGTGTTGTCTCGGATTAGCCTGCGCGGACTGCGTAGGCTAATCCGAGACGACACTTTACGCAAATGTCCGAATGCCCCTTTTCGTGTGTTGCAGCCCATTAATAATAGACATTAGCAAAAACATCTTAGACCTAGCTTAAAAGCCAAATAACGCAGCTTCTGTCCGGGTCAGAAATTTGAATAGAGCTGTTTTTCTGCAGAACAAACCAGTGCTAGTCACAAGCACTTTCTAAACGAATCTGGTTCTTACTGTCCAGGATTTTCTACATTTGAAAGCAACAGAACTCCCGATTGGCTAAACCATTTGGTTTAGCCAATCAGGAGTTGTGTTACGTTCAAATTTGGAAAATCTTGGAGAATAAAACTAAGAATGTTCTTAAGAATGGTTGTTGAATAGGCTACGGCCCTGAAATACTGACTACGAGCACCCTAAAAAATAATATAGACCTACAAGTTTCCTTCAATATATTTACTGTGGGATTAAAAATTTCCATTTTACGGTAGGATGAGAAAAAAAATTTCCGTGTCCAATGGTTCAGCTTTTATAACTCTATTTAAATTTTTATCTGGTTGTCTCCGTTCTACATATCAAGTGGAAGATAAATTGTGTTAGAGAACACGATGCAAGAGACCATTATTTCCTTTCCATAATAGAAATATGGGAAAAGAGTGATAAATGTCTGTCTACATTTGGCAGATAATGCAGTTTGATACGTTGTCCTGGCTATTATATTACAGAGGACGGAGTTTATTCAAACACGTTTGTCATATCAAATGCGTGTGATTCAATAATGTGTTTGTAAATGCGTAATAGCTTTTGACGTATATTGTCAATACCACTTTCGGGAGAAGGTATAAACAACAGGCAAAAACAGAACAGAACAGAACAGAAGTTTATTGTAAGACAAGTACACAGTTGTACATAGTCACAAAAAGTAGCATTTATAAACATGAAATAATGCGAGATCTAGAGCGAGCATGACGGTGAAAATGACCCACAATGTACAATGTATGTGTGTAGTTCTTTCAGCAAAGTTAAAAGATATGTATCAGATAATTTAACTTTTACTTCACAATGCTACACATATAGTTGTCTACTGAACAGTAGGTATACAAAGCAAAATGAAAGAAAGCAAAACAAAAAAACATAAAAAGAAAAGTAATTTTGATTAAAAAAAGGATAGTGACTTACCTATGTTCACCTATACTGATTGATCGACTTGCTTGATTTTTTTTTTTGTATGTTTGTTTGTTTTTGTTTTTTGTTTTTACCGATACTTATGACGTTGAGACATCCTTTTCCACACCATCCCGACCTTTAACTATCCTGAGAAAGAGAGCTTTTAAAAACATTGTGGATAAAGGAGAAAATGCTGGTATCCAGCATTTTCTCCTTTTTTCACAATGTTTTCTACTATTCCAACAACAAATTTTAGTTTTCGTGTCACTATCATTTTGTCGTCTGCATTTTTTTTCAATTTCGACCAGTCTAAGACTGTGTCGATTGGTAAAAAGGTAAATCAACTAACTCTATCACAAAGAACGTTGTCTGCGCATGTCATATTCTTCGAAGATTCGACCTGTCTGCTATGACGCATCACCCATCCCCGTATACCCGGGAAAAGTAGGGCTTATACCGAAGCTATTAGCCTATTACTCAAGCATGTAGGGGCTGTTTTAATAAATGGCCGATGCATAGGTTACATGCTAGCCGATCATAACTGAATGAATCGCAACAGGTCGCGTTTTATCAAGTAAACGTTTATTTCATTTTGAAATTCAAAGTAAAGGTTGTTTTGAAAAGTAGTCCGGTTCTGTACCCTGAATACCCAAATTAGATAGATGTGTATTTGTAGAATGCCATCTAGCAGGAGATAATGTCACAACGAAGGGTTAGAAAGCATATGATGGGTCACGCAATCAGAGATTTTCAATCTGAAGTACTTTTTACCATAACATACCAAGTTGCTTAGATTGACTGCCTGACACTTTTCATGGCGTAGAATTGAGTTTGATTCACGCAGCCGAGCCCCGATAGTGCAGCCAATATAGATTACAGGACTTGAGAACAGGGAGTCGCGGGTTCGATCCCCGGCTCGGCCAATTTCTTTCCGAGGATTAATGATAGTCATTGAGACCGGATTCATTCCTCTCTCACCGCTAACCGTTGTTTTGACAATGGTTATGTGGGAAAGCAACCAGTGGCTTGGAAAGAATATCGTGCGGGGTACTGGTAAAAGAAACTCCCGGAAAGCATGGATAGATGCACTGACCTCCGCGATATAACTGAAATAATGTCGAAAACGGCGTTAAACACCAATCAATCAATCAATCCGTAACTCTCATATTAACTCATTACCAAACGACAAAATTTTAGGTTTGTCCAATTCGAAAGCATTTGCAGACGACAAAATAAAAGTGACTGAAAATTTGAAATTTGTTTTGTGAAGGGTAGAAAACATTGTGGGAAAAGGAGAAAATGCTGGTAACCAGCATTTTCTCCTTTTCCCACAATGTTTTCCAAAGGCTTCTTTCCCAGGGTCGTCAAAAGTAGGGATGGTGTGGTAATGGGTTAAAGGACGGAAGCTGCCGAGATTTGCCGAATAGCTTTTACGAAAACGTCGATGTTTACCGATGAGTTAGAGGTCGTAGACCTTAATTCTATGGTTTCAAATACATGTATTTCAGTCAGTCATTCTGGCTAATTCAGTGTATGAGACTACAGGCTTGTGCTGCAGATGAAAAAGGGATATTTCATAGCCCCTTGTTTGCTTTACATCCTCTCACAGTGGACTTGTCCATTTTTTTATTGAAAGTTTTTATTTGCCACGTCAACTAGTATGATGGGAGTCGCGACCATTCCCCCATCATACCTTACAATTTAATGTTAGTATTAAGGGGTTGTTAGTAATTTATTAATTTTATTAATTATAATGATAATCATGATATTACAGATAATTGTCACTAAATGATATTTTTTAACACTCATATACAGAAAGATATGTCTCATGTGACTAACAAAGATTATAATTTTTCATATAACTGTTCCATCACTTAAATGTTGCTTTATTGAGGGGATGGGGGAGAGAGAATGAGAGAAAGTGAAAAAATAAATAAACAAAAAAAGTAAAATGGAAAATGAAAATAAATGCAAGTGTGTGTGTGTTGGTGTGTGGATACAGAATAAAGAAATAGAGGATATTTCTTTTTTACGGTGAAAGATCGAAATTTATTTCATCGAGTGAACATCATCGGTAATATTTTCACGAGTGGCGCAGCTACGAGTGAAAATATTACCGATGATGTTCAGGAGATGAAGTAAATTTCGATCTTTCACCGAAAAAAACAATTATACTATTTATTTCATGCTTTTAACCCTGTCTGGGGGGAACTTAATCAAAATCCAGTACAGTTCTTTTCGGTTATTCCCCGTGGCGTACCCCCTCCGCATAGCAACACATTACAATATTACGTCAAACGCGAGAAATGTACGTCATATTGCCATCTGGTTGTGAGGCACGCGCATTTTACCTAGGTAACTAGTGCGCGGGAACAACTGTTTCCGCCTTCAATTGAAGAGTTAGAATATAAAAATCTGTATTTTCACTGGTCGTAACCATGAAATATCGAAAAATATTTCACCGATATTTCTCGATAACCTACCGGAAAGCATGAAATAAAAGGAAATCTTCGTGGACTTGTCCTTTGTTTAAAGTACATTTGCCCCTCCCCCCTCAATGCCTGTGGTCTTGACAGATTAGCATTGAAGTAATGCTAATACTCATATGCACAAAGGCATACAGGCTTGTTGGACGTTAGTATTTGATCTGGTATCAAGTTTTCGTAATATGATCATGCCAAGAGGCGATGCCATAAAGAGGATCATGTATCAGGCAGGTCTAGACAAAGGCTGTATTATCCCATTGTTTTCACTGGTTACTAAACGACAAAATTTCAGGCTCGTCCATATAGATAGTATTCGCAGACGATAATTAAAAAGGGAACTGAAATGGCGGGATATGTCTTGCAAAGGAAAGAAAATATTGTGGGAAAAGGAGAAAATGTTGGTTACCAACATTTTCTCCTTTTCCTACAGTCTTTCAAAGCCTTCACCTTAATTCTTTACCAGACAACAAAAATTTAACCTTGTCCAAATTGAAAGCATTTGCAGACGACAATTTCAATATGGTGTAAGTTTTCTTTGATAGGGTAGAAAACATTGTCGGAAAAAGAGAAAATGCTGGTTAAAAGCATTTTCTCCTTTTTCCACAATGTTTTCAAAAGACTTCTTTCTTAGGGTCGTTAAAATTCAGCTTTGTTTGGTAAAGGGTTAAAGTCGTAAAGGCATGGGTACAGGACTAACTGATTTATTTCCTCATCTTATTTGTATAGAATTATGATATCATGGAACTAGAAGCTGCGTATGAATACAAAATATGTGACATCTTACCACAGTAAAACATGTCTTAAGCGGCCCATACACGCTCAAACTTTTCCATCAATAATATTAGTCTCAATATTATTGATAGTTTGACGTTTGCCCTACACTCACAATATATATTCCACAATATTTAGTTCCTAGTCACTCAGGAACATATGAGCATTGAGACACCACTGTTAAGGCTCATGGATTTCTTCTGTTCCGGCGCCGGACTTATGCGAGGCGTTGATCTTTTTCAACTCCTTGCTGAAATTCATCCGAAGTGAATTGATCTTCCTCTTCGGCTCGTCCTTCGTTCAGTTCTTGTGCCACTCACGGATTTTGGCTAGAAAACGCTCATAGGCGATATCTTTTTTATTTCGATCACTGTAATATTTGCTTTTCACCTCTCAAAGGGCTGGAAGGCTGCGGTACACTTCAATCAACTTCAGAAGGTTATTTTTTTTTCTCTTCCCTGAAGTTTGCGCAAAATATTGATAAGGAGCAACACACGCTCAATTGTTTGATGGTTTGCGCAAAAAATATCTACTGGAAACAGCTCCGTCTATATATTATTATCAATACTTTTAGGTCATCAAAATCGCCCATACACGATTAAAAAAGCGTCAAATATTGATGGAAAAGTTTGAGCGTGTATGGGCCGCTTTAAGCAAGCAACAATAAGCGAGTAACATCTATTAAGCGAGCAACATTTAAGCGAGCAACATCTATTAAGCGAGCAACATCTACTAAGCGAGTAACATCTATTAAGCAAGCAATATCTATTAAGCTAGCAACATCTACATGTATTAAGCGAGCAACATCTAAGCGAGCAACATCTATTAAGCGAGCAACATCTAAGTGAGCAACATCAATTAAGCGAGCAACATCTATTAAGCGAACAAAATCTATTAAGCGAGCAACATCTATTAAGCGAGCAACATGTAAGCGAGCAACATCTATTAAGCAAGCAACATGTAAGTAGTGAGCAATATCTATTAAGCGAGCAACATCTAAGCGAGCAACATATAAGCGAGCAACATCTAAGCGAGTAACATCTATTAAGCGAGTAACATCTAAGCGAGTAACATCTATTAAGCGAGCAACATCTAAGCCAGCAACATCTATTAAGCGAGCAACCTCAATTAAGCAAGCACCGATTATCAAGCAAGCAAAGTCTTTCGGAGGAGCAGTTCCTATGTTTTAACTCTTCACCAAACGAAAAAAATTTAGACTTGTATAATTTGAAAACATTTCCATACGACAAAACAATATGACTCAAAAATTGAAACTTGCCGCGAAAGGGGTAAAAAAACATCGTGGGAAAAGGAGAAAATGCTTGTTACTAGCATTTTCTCCTTTTCCCACAATATTTCGCAAAAGCCTTCTCCTTTAGGGTCGTTAAAACTTTGGATTGTGTGGTAAAAAGGGTTAACGCCCATGTTTGTGAAAGTGGACAATAACCAACGTCCTAGACCACGTTCAACAGCTGCAAAAAGCAGATTTGCCCTTGGAATATGCTGGACTGTATTCGAGTTTATGGACAGAAATTTTAACTTAAGTGTTTATGGACAGAAATTTTAACTTAAGTGTCTGGTCCGCTTGCTTTCATTATTATTAGACCAGTTAACTTCCCCTGAATTGGAACAACTAGTGTAAAAAAAAAAACCGTTTGCGCCAAAAGTTAAGTCTTCTCCAGATCCTATGTTTTAACGCCAATGCTTATAAAAAAAAAAAAGTGGGCAATATCAAGCGTAGTACACCCAGTTCAATAGCGACAAAACGCAGATTTGCTTTTTGAGGAGGTTGGCTTGTATTCGAGTTTATGGACAGAAATTGTAACTTGATTGTCTGGTCCGCTCGCTTTCATTATCGTTAGAACCGTTACCTTCCGGAAAATGGGAATAACTAGTGTTAAAACGTTTGCGGCAAACAGTTTAGTCTGCCGCAGTTCCTATAACACTTAACCTCCTAAATAAGTTAGGGATAGGGCACCCTAATGGGATGCGTGTAACATCGCTTTTCATCGCCGAAAAAAGCGTACGGATTCGGATATGACTCGGGTAGTCCGTAATCGATCGGCCGATAGACGCTGGGTCCCCGCATCGATTACGGATTACCCGAGTCATAGCCGAATATGTACGTTTTTTCGGCGATGAAAGGCGATGTTACACGTATCCCATTAGGGTGCCCTATCCTTAAATGAAACTTTCAAGCCGATAGTAAAAAACGCGAATATTGGTACATCAAAATTATTTTTGAAGGAAAATATCTCCTTATCGGACAGTGTATATCCAAGATCAAACTGCACACTCTTGATCTTACATCAGCATTGTCCGGTCGGACCACGTGTTAGTCGCTGGCAGAAAAATGAATTTTGAAACTAGGCAAAAAGTCCCCAGTTTGCTAAGTTACTCTGTCCTCTGTTTACTTTTTCTCTCGTTTAAAAAATTATAACGAATTAACATTTTTACCAATTAAACCTGAGTTTTAATGACTGTGAGGGAGACGGCTTTTAGAAACATTGTGGGAAAAAGAGAAAATGCTGGTAACCAGCATTTTCTCCATTTCTCACAATGTTATCTACCTTTCCTAGGATAAAGTCAAACATTTTAGCAGCAATGGATTTCAATTTGGACAAGTCTTAAAATTTGTCGTTGAGTAACAAGTTGTCTCAGTCCGAAAGTTCAAGACTTTCTCATAAATTGTCGAGGACTTTATGAAACATGTTCGCTCGTTCTCGGGGTTATGTTACAGACAATAAATAACTGGATACGCCATGTTGCCGACTAGAAAATTATCTTGTCAAAGACTGTTGTTTGTGTGTGTGTGTTTTTTTTTACCGAGATTGCATGTGACCGGTAAATAACTTACGAGACGATGCCCAGTCATCTACTCATATCCCCCACCAGTATTTTTGAGGTTTTGAGAACTTTATGCGATTATTTGCTCTTTTGACCTCGGTTTTATTCGTATGTGGTGCTTTTATTTGATAAGTGTAAGTTTATATGGCTTTCAACACGCAAAAAGGGGCATTCAGACATTTGCGTAAAGTGTCGTCTCGGATCAGCCTGCGCAGGCTAATCCGGAACGGCACTTTATGACTACATTAGATTTTTTGATACAGTAGACTTGCGCAAAACAGAATATTACTGAAAAACGGGAAGTGTTGTTTCGGATTAACCTGCATGGACTGCGCAGGCTGATCCGAGACGACACTTTACGCAAATGTCCGAATGCCCCTTTTCGCGTGTTGCTGGCCATATGGCTTTCGAAGGATTAAACCCGCACCAAAAAATCGAAACCTAAATAGTTCCCCTTTAAACGGCAACGCTGAGTAGGCAACAAACAGTCTTTTTTATAAAAGATTTAGAGCTTTTAGGTTCTTTAAATTAATTAATTTCTGAGTTAAGTAAGGCGACAGCTGGCAAATAATCAGTAGACGAGAAAAACAAATAAAGGAAAAATATTTTTAATTCTACTTCCTGAACAGATTACGTAGCCTTTTAAATATATATAGTCTATACTCGTTTTCAGCCAATTTTAACCCATTTCATCTTTGTTTTATGAAACTATAATCATTCTTGTATCTTCATGCCAAATTTTGTCCTTGACGGCTGCAAGGTTGCACAGATAATGACGGATAGAAAATGCATTTCATTTTCTTGAGGCTATCAAAGATATCACTATTGTCGTTTCCGGTTTTTAACAAGGACAAATCCCTTGATTTTCTCTATATCTTACACCACATATATTGGTAATTTATCTATGTTTACAAAACTGTCTAATTCTAAGCCATTCTACACACTTTCAAGTTCTAACAGCGTTTTCTCTCTCTCTCTCTCTCTCTCTCTCTCTCTCTCTGGCTGTAAGGATTTAACTTTCAGCTGTCTAAAGACTTTGCCCCAGAATTTTGCAAGGGTTTCTGGGAAAGTCACGTGATCAATAGTACGCGTCAGTTATATGGGATCGTATTCAAATCAGTACGATGACGTCATACTGGATGTCATTATAAATGGACTTAGTTACCATGTGCGAATTGACCAACCCTTTATTTCAACGCCTAGTTTGACACTCTTAATGCATGAGACCGTTCTGTTACTCTATATTTGCAGAGAAAAGTCTATTTTGTAGTATTTATCGGTAGTCAACAAAAATTTCAATCCGCAAAAAAACTAAACAACGACGTAACCCTTTACCAAGCATCCTGAGTATTAACGACCTTGAGAAAGAAGGCTTTTGAAAGCATTGTGGGAAAATGAGAAAATGCTGGTAACGCAGAGGAACGGGATAAGCAAACTTGTCAGACCATGATCGCCGGGGTTGCCGTGCAAGATTTTTTGACTGTCAAAAAAGTTGCCACGGCAGTCCCGTGCTGACCAGAAACCTAACAGACCGTAGCGGAACGAGTTGATCGTTGCGTTCTACTACAGCCTAATCGATACCGGTGAACTAAAGGGCTTCCACGTCCAAACACGGATCGTCTGTGAGTCTTGTTACGGCTTGTTACGTACTGGTCAGTTCTGATGCGATCAAGTTTGCTTATCCCGTTCCTCTGCGTTGTGTAACGTCAATCCCGTTTTGTCCACGGTTGTCAGAAACGGGGCTGCCGTGGCTGCCGGGAACATGGTGTAAACGTCGGGTTAGACGACACGTTGTGTGCAGTATGATCTTGATCTACGCCATCCTCAAAAGTTCCCGTTTTTGCACATGGCGGTGAAAACTTAAATCTTACCATGTTGACTGTCTTAGATCTAAACCAGGCGACAAAATTTCAAAGCAGTCCAAACTGAAAGCAATTGTAGATTACAAATCTACTCTGTCTCAAAAATGATAGAGTACTGTCATTTAACTGATAGAAACGGGAAAAAAGGAGAAAAGTGAACAGCATTTTCTCATGAATGTTTTTCAATGCCTTCTTTCTGAGGGGGGTTAACCTCGTAATTATTTGGTTAAGGGTAAGCTAATAAAAAAGATTGCTCCGCATGAAAATTTTCAATTTTGTCTCGAGGTGTAATTTAGCGAGTATTTGATGAGACCAAAATAAAGCAATTAAACAATGCGCTTACAGGAATAGTTCAGCAGAGGTCAGGACCCGTATTTATCAACTATTCTTTGGAACATTTGTAGTATAATTATAGATTTAGAATGTAACACAACTTCTCATTGGCTAAACTATTTGAGCCGTTCTCTGACAAAAAAAAAGGGGGGGGAGAGGCTTCATGCATCTCCGTGTTTTTTAACAAACGACTTAATCTTGAGGTAGACTGGTCCTGGGACATACAGAAAATTGACCAATAGCGAAAAGTTTCGGCCCAGGTCAGCTTGCGTGGACTGTGCAGGCTGACCTGGGCCGAAACTATTCGCAGATGCATTAAGCCCCCTTTTCACAGAGCATGACTCATTTGTTTAGCCAATCAAAAGTTGTGTTAGTTTCAAATTTACAACAAGTACCAGCCATTATGTGAGGAGAGAGGGCCATTGGGAATTTTGAAAATTCACACCGTACAATGGTACATAACTAACTATACTAATTAAGATCAGTTTTTCATCAATCGATACTGCGACATATTCCTGCCGTCGTGGTATTTTAATAAGTATTTACCATACGGTAAAATTTTAGGCTGGTTAAAATTGAAAGCTTTTGCGAAAGACCAATAAAATGTGGCTCTTGAAAATGATGTAATTTTCTCCTGAAAGACTTGAAAACATTGTTGAAAAGAAGAAAATGCTGGTTATTAGAGTCTAGAAAACCATGTTTAAAAAAAGGAAAATGCTAGTTACCAGCATTTTCCCCTGTGCTCACAATGCTTTCTACACTTTCCATGTCAAATCCTATCATTTAAGCAACATTTAGTTAGTCGACTACAAATACTTTGAATTTGGAAAACTCTTAAATTTTGGTCAGCTAGTAAGAAGTCATATTCTTGAATAGTGCAGGTACGTGTCAACATGTTTGCCTTATCTTGGAACTTAAAGGCCCAGTAGCGACCAAAATTAAACAATACGGGTCCTAAAATGCATTTAAATTTAAATCATACAATTTAAAAGAATGACAATTATTGTGAAGTTGAAAGTCTTTTATTTTGACAGTCGGACCAGTTGTTAGTCGCTGGCAAAATATGAATTCTAAAACTACGAGCAGAAAACAAATTGCCAAGTTCCTCTATCTTTTGTTTACTTTTTACCTGGCTTTCAAATTCATTTTTGTGCCAGCGACTAACACTTGGGCCCACCGTACAATAACAGATTATTATCTTCACAATAATTTCCATACTTTTAGATGGTATGATTTAGATTTAAATTCATTTCAACACCCGTATTGTTTAATTTTGGCCGCTATTGTGCCTTTAATGTATGCTTGCGGAATAGAGGTGGCCAAAAGGACAGGTTTTACCGTGCGATCCCTTTAACTCTTTGTCCCACAATCTCGGGTTTCCCGAGTTTTTAAGACTGAGGAAGAAACCTTATGAAAACATTGCGGGAAAAGGAGAAAATGCTGGTAACCAGCATTTTCTCCTTTTCCCGCGATGTTTTCTGCTTTATCAAGGACAAATGTTGTCATGAGGGCCACCTTTAGTTTGTCGTCTGCAACTGCTTTCAATTTGGACCTGTCTAAATTTTTTATCGTTTGATGAGAAGTTAAGTGGTACCTTGGGGATAATTTATACAAATAAACGAGACTGAAGAGCTCAGAGAAAGCAATTCTTTTGAGGGTGATTATCTGTTTTACACACACAGTTTCTCAGGAAACGCGTTATGAAGAAATCTTACGAGCATGAAAGTTCGCAACAAATGGATAGCTGAATGACAAACCTCTCCGGTCGAAATTCGAACCCGTGCGGTAAAGATCCTCTTTTTTTTATGCTTATAAAAGACCAATATACTAACCATTGAATTAAAAAGAATTCTTCCTTACGCAGTTGCTAGGTATTACATTTAAGGTCCACGGCCCCTAACTCTCATATTAAAAGTCAGAAGCTGCCGAGATTGGCCGAATAGCCTTTACGAAAACGTTGATGTTACACGATATTTACCGAAGAGTTTGTGAGTCTATGGCCCCTAACTCTCATATTAAAGACGGAAGCTGCCGAGATTAGCCGAATAGCCTTTACGAAAACGTCGATGTTTACCGATGAGTTAGGAGCCGTAGACCTTAATACAGAAAGAAGCTATGCTGTAAGGAAGGAGTGATTATAAAAATAATGTGATTTGTCTCTGAAAGGATTGAAAATGTAGTTGGAAAAGAAGATGCTGGTTACCAGTATTTTCTCTCTTTCTCACAATGATTCCAATTTATTTCATGCTTTCCGGTAGGTTATCGAGAAATATCGGTGAAATATTTTTCGATATTTCATGGTTACGACCAGTGAAAATACCGATTTTTATATTCTAACTCTTCAATTGAAGGCGGAAACAGTTGTTCCCGCGCACTAGTTACCTAGGTAAAATGCGCGTGCCTCACAACCAGATGGAAATATGACGTAATTTACCTTACATTTCTCGCACCTGACGTAATATTGTAATGCGTTGCTATGCGGAGGGGGTACGCCACGGGGAATAACCGAAAAGAACTGTACTGGATTTTGATTAAGTTCCCCCCAGAAAGGGTTAAAAGCATGAAATAAATAGAATATTTGTATTTTTCAGTGAAAGTTGCTGCGCCACTCGTGAAAATATTACCGATGATGTTCACTCGATGAAATAAATTTCGATCTTTCACCGTAAAAAACAAATATCCTCTATAGTTTTCCTCCTCAAGGTCGTTAAAACTGATGATTGTTACATAAAGGGTTGAAGTCCCAGCAGATCTTCTTTTGACAACTTTGTTGCTAGCAGGAGCAATTGTTAGTAAATTGTAATCTGTCCATTTGCCTCAATGTTTTGGTTTGTATTCAAGCATAAGCCTTTGACCACACAATCCTTTCCCACCGCTAACCATTGTTTCGACGATGGTTATGTGGGAAAGCAGCCAGTAGCTTGGAAAGAAAATTGTGCGGAATACTGGTAAAATAGACTCCAGGAAAGCATGGATAGGTGCACTGGCCGCCGCGATATGTATGAAATAATGTTGAAAACGGCGTTAAACACCATACAACCAATCATTTAAGCCCTAACCTGCTAGATAACTTAAAAGAAACTTTTAAGCCGTTAGTAAAAACCTGAATTTGGCTCTTTAATCTCCTTATCGGACAGTGTAGATCCAAGATCAGACTGCACGTTCTGTGCAGTCTGATCTTGATCTACGCTGGCCGCAAAAGATCAATGAGTCGCACTTAAGGATTAATACGTAGGCAGGGTCTCATTTGTCTGTTTGATTAAACTTGACGAACAATTACAAAGTTCAATAAAGGCAATTGACTGACACACAACTGGTGGTAATTTCAACGCTTTACATACTGATTAAATGAAAATTATATTTCATCAAAATACACCAGTGTGACTGTGACAGCATTGGGGGTGTTTTGAAATATCTCACAATGCGCCCAGCCCAGTGGCTCAGTCGTTAGTGAACAAGCTCCGTATTCACCAACCATTATGAAGAACATTCTTGGTCTTATTCTCCGAGATTTTCTAAATTTAAAAATTAACACAACTTCTGCTTGACTTTTAAAAAAAAAATGGTTTAAGCTAAGCAGAAGTTGAGAGTCTCTCTCTCTCTCTCTCTCTCTCTCTCTGGACATTTGCCACCTGTTTTGCAGGGACATACACCCCACCACCCCGATCGTGAGGACATCAACTTCCAGTGCATTTGGACAAAACTCTCTCGCGGTTTTGACAAATCTGGGTACCAAGTTTTCACCTCGTGTAATGAATTCTTTTCAAATGTAGCTTTTCTTTATAAAAAAAGAGAGAAAATAGTGAGGACCTGTTCCCACAAACAAGAGATAAGGTCTCTCTAAAAATGTAAGGACAAGACGGTGTCCTCATTAGGTTCTGTCCAGAGAGTACAAGTGCTTTAGAGAGAAATTGTTGGGACCTGTGCACCACAGATGTTCTCTCTAAATTGTGAGGACGAGATGGGTCTTCATAAGGTTATCTACAGAGAGTAAGGGTTTTAGACAGAATTGTGGAGAACTGTACCACAAACAAAAGACGTGTGTTCTCTATAACTGAAAAATATTGAAAATCTTTGAAAAATCTTCTTGTCTGAAAACATTAGGCCTAGGGCCACCAAATGTTGCATGTAGCTTTATCAAGTAGACCTCTACGAAGTTCTTCAAATTATAGCCCTGGGGTGAAATTCGGCCCAATTTTTACCCCAGGGCTATAATTTGAAGAACTTCGTAGAGGTCTACTTGATAAAGCTACATGCAACATTTGGTGGCCCTAGGCCTAATGTTTTCAGACAAGATTTTTCAAAGATTTTCAATATTTTTCAGTTTTGTTGCCATGGCAACCAGAGTTTTTCAAGGAATAAAATTATTTCAAGAAAATCTGAAGAGGGCCATGCCAGGATCATGTCTATGAATTTTTATCAAATTGGATGGATAGTTTCACAGACAAAAATTGTTGAAATAAAAGTCATTGCACACTTGGACGGACGCTTGACGTACATCGGGCTATGACATAAACCCGTTGGCCTTCTGCTAGTGGACCTAATAAAACCAAAAGGAAAAGGAAGGATATAGATTTTATTTCAAACACCAGGCTTCACAAACTTCTCGTGTAATTCAATCTTTGTTCCATATTGTTCTATAACATTAGCATTAGTATTATGCTTGCTTGACCAAAACAATTATACCAATTATCAAAGACCAAAATACTTTTAGAAAACGATTTCTCCAAAGAAATTGCCATACTTTTATAGCATTTCAATTAATTATGATGAACTATGTATAGATGCTTTTTGGCAGGCCAATAATACATACTATAGAAAACATTGTGACAGCAGCCATGACTGGTTGTGCATATAGCCTGAACTGTTTCTACATTAATTTTCTTTACTAATTCCAGGAAGTAAGTCAAATGCTATGTGAAGTGAGAAATGCTCATGTAATATTATCAATGTAGGTGATTTTTTTTTCCTGCATTTCCTAGTGGAGGTTGACAAATGTGACAAGTTCAATGTAAAAACTTTGTATAGTTTTGAAGACAAGACTCCAAACATGAAAAGTGTACTTAAGTGTAACTTAAGTGAAACTTAAAATCGCTCTCAGTCGGCCATTTTGCATCCAATCAAAAAAACAAAAAAACAATCTCGGGAGAATGGGTCATTGTACATGTGTATAAAGTTTCACGAAATTCCATCCAATTGTATTGGAGATATTTGCTGGGACGGCCACATGGACGGAAGGACAGACGGACAACGCTAAAACTATATCCCTCCGCTTATGGCAGGGGATAAAGATCTTGCTTCTAGGGTGTACACAAGCTTTGTACCAGATTTGACATGGCAACCTAGTTTTAACCCATGTGACCTATTTTAAATATTATTCTACTGATAATTAGGATAACCATTTAAACTAATTTTGATAAGTATTGGCCAGAAAAAGTTGACTCTAGGGTGACACAAGCTCTTCAAAGATATAACCTGGTGTCCTAGTTTTTAACCCTAGGTGACCCAATTTCTCACCCAGTCAAAATATCATCAAGACAAAGATTCTGGCCAACCTTCATGAGTATTGAACTTAAATTGAGGTCTCTAAAGTTTACAGGTTTTCTAAAATTGAACCTAGTGATCTACTTATTCACCCAACCTGACCCATTTCTAATCATCTCAATGTCATCCAGACAAACATACTCACCAAGTTTCACGAGTATTACACTGAAGATGTGGCCTACAGTGCATATATAAGGTCTGACCGACTGACCGACTAACAAGTACAAAGCAATATACCCCCGCTTCTTCAAAGGGGGGCATAATTACAAAAAGTGCTTCAGTAGTGACCAATTAGAAATGCTATGAGCTGCAACAATTCTAAATTTGACATAAATGTACCTGTTTGTGCTCCTGTTTATTTTTCTCATATATGACTTCTTCTCCTGTATTGATGTCCCTGAAATTTAATGTGGATTCACAATTTTATCAAATAAAGGTATAAGCTGTTTACAAATATGTAATGCTGCCCCCAGAAAAAAATTTAATTCACTAGCAAATTATGTAAAAGCACAATTCTTTGCTTGTCATTCACACAGTCTTACAGCAATACCTTTTATAGCCATCAAACAAATTGGAACTGACAGATTTTTGACACATCATCATAACAATAAGAAAGGAAGATCAATGGCTTTTGGAAGAGAAACAGGTATTGATGAGAACAAGTTCATGCTTCTTGTGAAGTGATTGCTAAAATGTAGCATGCGGGTTCAAATTCTAACCAATTGTTTGAATACTTTAGGCATTTAACTCATTACCAAACAACAATCCAGACTTTTAACCCTGAGAAAGAAAGCTTTTGAAAACATTGTGGGAAAAGGAGAAAATGCTGGTAACCAGCATTTTCTCCTTTTCCCACAATGTTTTCTACCCTTTCCAAATCAAAATTCAAATTTTGATACACATTTATTTTGTCTTCTGCAGATGCTTTCAATTTGGACTCGTCCAAAATTTTGTCATTTGGTAAAGAGTTAATAGTTCATTCTGGGCACTTAGTTTATTTATTTAACCCATTACCACACAATCCCTACTTTTGACGCCCCTGAGAAAGAAGCCTTTAGAAAACATTGTGGGAAAAGGAGAAGATGCAGGAGAAACTGGTAACCAGCATTTTCTCCTTTTCCCACAATGTTTTCTACCCTTCACAAACAAATTTCAAATTTTCAGTCACTTTTTTTTTGTTGTCTGCAAATGCTTTCGATTTGGGCAAGCCTAAAATATTGTTGTGGCTCATTTTTCTATATGGCCTGTCAGTGCAGCAAGTAAAACTGGAAATAAAGGAAAACCTGTTTACTATTTCCCATGTGGGTGCTATTTTGGTTCATGCCCACAAAGTATTTCTCTAACATTTATGCCTTTGTTTTCTTTGTAAATAAATTAATCTGCTTGCAAACTTGTGAGCGTGTTAAAATTTGTGACCAACCTAGATTTTCACACCTTTGTTTGATGATATCTAGTGGTACTAATCAGCGGTTCACTGCGAATGTAACTAATGACGTTGTTTGGTGTGAACCGTAAATCGAAGTAAAAATTTGACAATTTCGAAATTCCTCAATTTATTCAACAATTCATGTAGGAATGATAATGGTCTCTAGTGTTTTCAGTGATATGATCTGCAGAGGGGGAAATCCCTTAAACGGAATGAAAAAAATGCAAAAACAAAGGATTAATTTGTTTCGTGTCCTAAGCATATATCATACATATACAGTCAACTCTCGTTATCTCGAATCTCTGGGAACAACAAAAATAGTTTGACATACCGGGAGTTCAATATAAGAATTTGAGGACCGACTTCGAAAACCGGGAGTAAACATGAAATAAGAACTGGTTTAAATTATCGTCGTGGATTTGTGGAACAAACCCCGGAAATTTAAAGGTCCCTCGCTGGTTTGCTTGAGCATACCAAAAGCACAATTAAATTGCATTTCTAATGAAATTTATGCGCATTCAACAAATAAATAGGCTGCATTTGTGCAGACCGACTAAAAACATGAAAGACCGACTTAAAACACGAGCGATTACCAAGAGATTTATAAACTGACAAGCCTCACCTTACAGTGTATTTTTCCAATGTGTAACTCTTGCATGAACTGCTGCTACAAACTTATTCGAACCTTTTATAATCCGATATCTATATTGAATCAATTAAGATAATGAAGCATCTTGTGAATTTGGCACCCTATGATCTACAAACAATAGCGGATATATGGATGAAAGTATGACCCGATGTACGAAATTGCTGTTCAAATTACTTCGACACAACAGGTTTTGGGATGCAACAGCTTCGAGATAAAAACTAAATTCAGTATGACGTAAAGAGGCTCGAAGTTTGGACATTGCTTCGACTTAACAAGAGTTTTGAGATAAGCGATTTAGGCATAATGAGAGTCGACTGTACCTGTACAAATAGAAGGATGACATTGTACAGGAACAAAGCGTATCGGTCGTGGCCTAATTCAGTCATCCATTGTGTGACATTCAAAATTGATCTTAAAACATCTTCTCCTAGTCATAAAAGTTCACCTTGAGCACTCTGTGCTCAGGTGAGCTTAAAAGTTAGGTTGCAAAAGGAGAGAGAGCTTTCCACAACTCAGATAATAAAGCAAAATATGTGAAAGTAAATACTGCATGCAAAATCTAATATTCTAGCATTATGCCTCCAAAATTCCATGTATTAAGAGAAGTTTCTACACATTTTCAAAGTAATCATACAGATAGGATACTAAGCCATAGATTCACAATGATAATGACCAAAACACAAGCAGATACACTTTATTAAAATTTCAGTATTTCAAAAGAATTAGAAATAGTTTAAAGAACAAGCTGCTATAAGGATAGGCAAGCTAAAAAATTACCTTGATGCAAAAAAGCATGAGTAGCCAAACCTCTTTTTCATACATGCATTTTTTTCTGTCTCATTCCCCTGATTAACTATACTCCCAAGACTTCCACTTAGTCCATTCTTGTGGACAAACAGGAAGTCTCCCATAGTTCTCTTCTCCAGTGTTACAACAACTGGTCCTGAAACATGTGCATGTATATCTATATATAGACACTTTATTATAGTAAGCCATCCCACTTAATTTTCCTGATAGATTCTTGTCTGTCTACAAACTCATAATCTTTTGAATATATTGCAAAATGAGTACTACTGTAATTCGCCAGAGTAATCAGATACCCTAAATGTTCAGACACACTAAGTCATTTTCAACTAGAATAACTATCACTAAAGGTGATAAATACCCCCGCCCATATATTTCATGTCACAGGGGCAATAACTCATTAATTCTTCATAGAATTTTCACGAAAGTTGCGTCTTGCACATCTACAACTCTTAATGAACACTTCTGCCAATTTAAAGTGAATCAGACAGAAACTGTAGGAAGAGTTGTCCGGACAAGCATTTTCAAGTCAAATCAGGGGCAATAACTCGGTAATTCTTGATGGAATTTTCACAAAATTTGTGTCTTGCACATCTACAACTCCAAATGGACACTTCTGCCAAGTATAAAGCAAATCGGACTGAAATTGTAGGAGGAGTTGTCCGGACAAGCATTTCAAATGTAAATCAGGGGCAATAACTCATTAGTTCTTCATAGAATTTTCACGGAAGTTCCATCTTGCACATTTACAACTCCTAATGAACACTTATGCCAAGTTTAAAGTGAATCAGACAGAAACTGAACTATCTTCTAGTTCAGAATTACTCTGCCAGTGGCAAAATGGGAGACAGTGTGGAAAGACATCAGACTAAACAGAACTTTCAGTCTGATTTTGGATCTAAACTATCCACTACTGAACTATGACTTAACTTGTATCAAAATGCGACCTCATGTAGATCAAAAGACTGAAGGAAATATTCAAAACATGCAGAATCTTAGATCTAGATTACCCGTATTTAAAGATAAAAACCAAGCCCAAACTGTAAATCTATGCAGTTTTGATGGGCTGTCACTGGTGCTATAAATAGATCTAAATTTGTTGGATATTACCCATTTTTTGTCAATGATGATGAATTCCAAAAGATTCAGTCATTAAAAGATTATTTTCTTTCTGTCTGAATGCATTGGCGAATTTCGGTATATTTCAAGTCAAATCAATAATAGCTTTTCCATTATAGATTCTAATCCAATGTTTACAATGATCATGGCTTGTGTGATTGTTTTTTTTTTTCTTTCAATATGTACAAGGCTAAAATATGTACCTTTTCCATGAATATGTGTAACACTAAAACCAGGTGGGTCTTCTTTCTGCTTAATCCAGTTATTTGCTGCATTCTTCTGACTTCTTTTTCTTTTAATCACTTAAAAAGGAAAACAAAAACCTTTGCTCATAAAACATTATTGTGCTAATTTACTCCTTTCATTCTTTGCTTTCCACAAGTTCAAATTTCCAAGATTACATTCCCGAAAGACAGAAATTTAATCTGTGGATAAAATGAAAAAATGAAGGTTTAAATAATAGAACTAATTTTATGTATACAAGAACCTTACTAAGAGATAACCAGTCTTACACAGGCCCGTAGGAAGCAATTTTGGATTGGAGGGGCCAAAGTTTTCAGAATCGGCTTGTCCCAATTTGACATATGTTGCATTTGGTTTTGCAGTGAGAAATAACCCACCTGCTAATACTAGGGACCAGAATAGAAGGAAAGTTATTCAACAACGTGGTGAATTATGAGATTTGGAGAAACAAGAGGACTATGATCGTCCTATATCGCTCACCTGAGTACTAAGCAGTAAAGGTCTACAATGAAGATAAATAAATACCAAATACTGAGGTTCAAGGCCAAATGATAATGAAATAAGAGAATCAAATTGTAGAAAGATATGCCCATCCTACCACCAGTTGTCGAGGAGGTATAACAGTCGCAAAGGGCAAGCAATGCAACAAACATGTTGACCAAGGCTCCAGTCAATTTGATCTGAAACTTCAAAGTTCCATTCTGGACAAGTAAGAAATACAGTAAAAATGAAGATCAAAGTGTCAAAATCTGCACTACGTAGAGTTATTGTTCTAGCACACTGTACTCAGTAATATTGCAACAAACATGCATACCAAGTTTGAAGTTGTTCTGACTTGAGATGACAAAGCTATATTCCGGACAATCACTAAATGCAGACTCGTGTGAGATTTTATCAAGACAAACATTCTGAACAATTTTCAAGTCAGCTGAGCAAGAAAGGTGGCCTCTAAAGTGCCTACAAGTTATTTCTTTAATTTAAAATAATGACCTAGTTTATGACCCAAGGTGCCCAATTTTGACCTCACTGAACATGTTGTTCTCGGGTAGGCTAACAAGCTTAGAACAGCTTCACTACATACCAAATATCAAAGCTCTCTGAAGAAATTCAAAGTTTTCCTTTTCTGTTTCTATGTTTAGAAATTGTGACCACCTGGGCTAGGCCAGTTTTTACCCCTGGGGCATCATATGAACAATCTTGGTAGAGGTCCACTTGTAGATGCTACATACCAATATCAAAGCCCAGAGAATAAGAATTTCAAATTTTTCCTTTTTTGTTCCTATGTTTAAAGTTGTGACTCCCATGGTAGGGCCAGTTATGACCCAAGGGGCATCGTATGGTACAGGTCCACTAGGAGATATCAAAGCTCTACTCCTTCAAGTTGTAGAAAAGAATTTTAAAGATTTCCTACTTTGTTTCCATGTTTCGAACTTGTGACCCCTTCCCCCTTGGGCAGGTACAGTTTTGACCCCAGGGCATCATATGAACAAACTTGGTAGAGGTCTACCAGGAGATACTATATACCAAATATCAAAGCTCAACATCTTCTAGTTTAAGAGAAGAATTTCAAATTTTTCTTTTTTGTTCCTATGTTCAAACCTGTGACCCCTGAGGCGGGGCCAGTTTGGACCCTAGGGACATCATATATGAACAAACTTGGCAGAGGTCGACTAGGAGATGCTACATATACCAAATATCAAAGCCTTCCAATTTCAGAGAAGAAGAAATTTAATGTTAAAGTTTTCCTTCTTTGTAACTATGTTTCGAACTTGTGACCCCCGGGGCCGGGCCAGTTTTGACCCCAGGGAGATCATATGAACAAACTTGGTAGAGGTCCACTAGGAGATGCTACATACCAAATATCAAAGCACTACACCTCCTAGTTTCAGAGAAGAAGATTTTCAATGGTTTTGCTATTTTTTTCCTTTTGGATGCCATGGTAACTAGAGTTATGAATGGAATTCAATCTGTTGAACAACTTTGGTACAGCTTCAACCAAGGAACATCCCTGCCAAGTTTCATCAAGACTGGTCCGGTACTTTAGTAGGAGAACATGTTAAAAGAAATTGTAGACGACGGACGACGGTCGATGGACATATTGAGGGATCACAAAAGCTCACCTTGAGCAATTTGTGCTCAGGTGAGCTAAAAATAAAGCAGAAATCACACTGAATGAAATGTGACGTCAGGAATTGTTTGGTGTCAGTCGGATAACAAAAGTAGATGAAAAATTTCCGTGGCTCACCGCCGTTTGTTTAGAACTATTTTATTTGAAATTTGAATTATTTACTGACAGTTCAGTCATATACGACGATTGCCTAGCAATATTTGGCCAAACACAGACATGGTCATTTTATTGGTGATCAAATTGGTGTTCCTACGGCCCTGTTACAGCATCTGCATAAAGTAGGAGTGTAAAGTACATTTTGTCTATCAATGAATTGCAATAGTGAGGTTGCCAATAGCTCTGTATTGATGGTATAGTGTTATATTGATGACTATGCCCGAGTTATCTCAACCATAATTTTTTCAAAAAGTTTCCTAAAAAAAAAATACACACACTGTATTTAGCTCCAGGCAGTGATCCAACTTTACCAGTGTTCCCAGTGGCTTTTTGTTTGAAGGGTACACTTACTCCCTGAGCTGTAAATCTGGGGGTAAGATTTCATATTAGAGGGTATGACAACAATGGTTCCAAACTAGAAGTAGAATAATCAATAATGATGTTTTTCACCACAAAAGCATGTTACATCAAGATATCTATGGAAACTTACAGTTCAAAGTCATTGAAAAGCTGAAAAGATGGTCTGAAGCAACTCTGATCGGACAATGTTAAATGGAACATTGTTGTGTCATGGGCTTCCATAATTTTTGCATTGAGCATTTCTTTCATGTGTGTCAATTTAAAGACAAGTTTTTCTGCGTGATTTGAAAATAATTTATCAATAAGGGCAGTAAGTAATTTCAAATCCCATCATTTTACACGTCTCACATGTAACCAAAATTTGATGCATGAATTTCAGTTCTATAATGTGATTTACGCAACAATTTGCGTGAGTGGGAGCACTATCAACCCTTTACTGTACAATGCTGACTTTTAACGATCCTGGGAAAGAAGCCTTTTGAAAATTAGAGTGACAAAAGGAGAAAACCAGCATTTTCTCCTTTTTCCCAATGTTTCTACCCTATCAAAGAAAAATTGCACTATTTGAGCCACACTGAAATTGCTGTCTGCAAATGCTTTCAATTTGGCCAAGGCTCATTGGTTGATTTTATTGGGGTTTAACACCACTTAAACAGCTAAGGCACATGTGTTTCCTGGCTTTCTCATACCAGTACTAACACAACTTTCTTTCCAAAGCCACAGACTACTTTTCTCACATGCTTCAGCAGAGGTGAGAGGCGAAAACAGGACGGAAAGAAAGTAGGCCTTACAACCACCAGGTCATGAGTCCAACAGGCTCACCACTGAGCCACTTGAGCAGGCTAGGCCAAGGCTGAAATTTTGTCATCTGGTAAAGGGTTAAAAGGGATTTAAACAATACATGTAGACTATACAAGACATTCTTCTGTGCTACTGAACAATTAAGCATTTCCTTTCATTTTGTCATACTTGCTCAGGAATCTTTCTTCCTGTAAATGAGGCAGACGTCACCAAAAATGTAAAATTTTAACCTTTTACCACACAATCCCAGCTTTTTACGACCTTGTCAAAGAGAGCATTTGAAAATATTGTGGGAAAAGGAGAAAATGCTGGTAACCAGCATTTTCCCCTTTTCCCACAATGTTTTCTACCCTTCCAAATCAAATTTCAATTTTTGATTCACATTTGTCGTCTGCAAATGCTTTCAATTTGGACTTGTCCAAAATTTTGTCATTTGGTAAAGTGTTAAGGGGGTCTAAATAGTCAGGGGTCTAAGTATCTCACTCCCAGCCATTCAGGCGCACAAACCCTCAATGAGCTTCCTTGTGAAATAGGATTCATTCCAATATAGCATTTTTTTTTAATCTTTGATTTGAGAGAAGCACATCCGTGTTTATACTTACTGGTTAATAGAATGCTTGAAAGAAAATCCGTTGCTCTTCGATCATAATTTTACTGAGAGCAAACGAATGGTGATTTTCAAAGTATATTAGGAAACCATTTGCGTATCTATGTATGCAGATGTTATTACGATCCTTTTTATGCACAAACTTTAGTGCACACAAAGCATGTTTTCTTCTTAGAACAAATACTGAAGGACCGCTACACATGGTGACTGATAAGGCGCGGAAAGTTGCTAGAGCCGAGGTCAGGGCGGTGTCCCTGCAAATCAAGTTGCAAATTTCTTGCGATAAATAGGTAAATGGAGATAAGATAAATTAATACAATAAGAACACCTAATAAAACTCATTCTTACTTTGCGAAAGTCCACCCATTAGATCTATTACTCGTCTGATTGCATGATGACGGAAATTTTCACCTTTCATGGTGCGAAATCTGCAACTGTCACATTCGTGTAAAAGAAAATCGCCGCCTAGCGGATGATACATGTACATGACGACGGTCATCAAAAGCCGAATTGTTCCAAGTATGCGTTTTCCAAATTATCCATAATGCTTTGCAGCAGCCGTCCGGAAATATTAACGGGAATTGCCGATTGAATTCGTCCTGTCCAAGGATGTCCGAAAAAGGCTACCTTGTTAAATCGATATTTCACGGTGATGAGAGTGAGATCCACGACAATGCGGACACGTGTCCCTACAAAGATTTGAATTTCGCAAAATTCAAATCTTGAAAAATCCAGTCTAACTAAAGTGTCGTTATTGTGAGGACAAAATTTTGTCCTCACAACTGAAAAGTGTCATCACAATACGGGTGTGAGGGATAACAATTGTCCTCATAATTGGGCATTTGCCCTCCCTCTCTCTCTCTCTCTCTCTCTCTCTCTCTCTCTCCACTCTCTCTCACAGGGACGGGGCCATTGGTCAAAGTAAAGGAGCACACTTTTTTTGGAGCTCAACTTTTGTCATTTGTAAGGCTTACATGTAGGCTAGATTTGGAGGTTTTATTCACAATTTACAAAACAGCCCTACGGGTTTGTCCATTCTGAAAATGAGACAGAGGTTCATCGATACATCAGCAGTTTTTTAAGAATAATAAATATTTCACTTTACTTCAGGTTGTCTTTATTGGTTAAAACAAACAGGTTGAATTAAACGACCAGTTGAAAAAAGTTACATACGCTCGTCTGTCTCTGAAACCAAACAAACACTTAAAATCGGTTTTAAAATGAAACGTAAAAGTATTTATCCCCACTCTATATATAGAATCAAAATACGAAGCCCTCGAAACCCGTATTGGTATGTTCATAGACGTAGCCCGGGGGTACTAACTGTTTAAACTATCAAAACAAAAAGATGCCCTTTATGCAAACCTATTATCGAATATAAAAATATTCGTCATGCAGCTTATTTTTTTTAATAAATCACCTAGATCTATTTATCCGTTGTTTTCCTCTGTCATATCATTTTGTCTGTATTCACTAGTTTATCTCTAAAAGCTCTGTCTGTCTGTCTGTCTGTCTGTCTGTCTGTCTCTCTTTCTCTCTCTCTCTCTCTCTCTGGCATTGAAAGGATCTTATGCAAACTATTTGTGAAAAGAAACCACAGGATAGGTGCATTGGTCGCCTCGATGTCACGTTTAAACGGCATTAACCAGTATCTTCTCCTTATTCCACAATGTTTTCTGTCCAATCAAAGGCATAAATCATCCTCTGAGCTATATTTATTTTGTCGTCTGCACATGCTTTCAATTTGGTCGAGTTGAAAATGTTACCGTTTGGTAAAGACTTGAAACGTTCATTTAACTTACCAAACGACAAAGTATTACAATAAAATCATTGTCCAAATTTAAAGTATTTGCAGACGAAAGAAAACTGTTTCTCAAAAATTGAATTTTATTTTAAAGGGTGGTAAACATGGTAGGAAAAGGCTAAATGGTGGGATTTGTCTATGAAAAGGTAAAAAAAAGTATTAGTGCTTCTCCTTTCTCTACAATGTTTTCAAAAACCCTTCCCCGCCAGGGTCTTTAAAAGTCGGGATTGTGTGATAAAGGGATTTTCAAGTATAGTCACGAATTCTTTTTTGTTCGAACAGGGTCTTTAAAAGTCGGGATTGTCTGGTTAAAGGATTTTCAAGCATAGTCACGAATTCAGTTTTATTCATACATTCGTACATGCATTCGGCGATTTCAAATAATGGAACTATTTCCTTCCCATATTGTTTTTGCAAATCGAAGTGATATCTTGACAATATTCCTGCGATTCCAGCCGAATATTAGTTATCCCTTCTGTATCGTAACTGAATCGTAGAACATCACGAATCGGACAAAACAGTTTACAAAATTTCACGAATCTAGAAATTCATTGGATTCGTGGTCTGTGTGGACTATTAGCATACGACCAATCCAGTGCGCTGTTTCAGACAGTATAGAATTTAAAGTCCGATTTTGCCTCTGCAATGTTGTTGTTGATTTTCGTTTATTTATCGCTGCCACCGGTTGCGCATATGGGCAAAGCCTCCCCCCAATTGTAAGTTATGCTACGGAGCGTGATGCAGGATCCGTCCTAAGTTACGCCTGGCTATTTTACGAGCTAAGTGTATAGCACCGTCACACGGGACCTATGTTGAACGTCTCATCCGAAAAACCTTGCAGTCATTTAGATGACTAGTCCTGAGGATTGAACCCACACCAGAGAAAGCCCTAGAATTGATGTTCAAAAGTCCAATGCTTTGCCATCTGAGCTGTTGGGGCTGGTCTCCTCTGCACTGTGCAGTATGGCGAGAATTTAAACCATCAAAAGAACATATACAATACAATACCATTTGTGTTTTAACCGTGATTGACTGCACACAAGGGCATATCGCCCATAACAGACTACACGCAAATGCAGAAAAGAACTTCGACATTGCACTATTTGTGTTTTTACCATGTTGATTAAAGTAATAGTAAACGCAAGGGTTTAACGCCCATAGCACACAATACGCAAGTGCATAAAAGAACTTTGACATTACAATAATTGTATATTCTTTTACTTCCTTTTTTCGTGGTTGACTGAATCAACAGAAAACGCAAGGACAGAGCACGCATTATGCAACTACGTAATGTAAAAAGGAAAACATGAGCCATTTTGTAGTTTTCGAGACTAATGTCGTTTACATGCATAATTCTCAACCGAACAGTCTCGTTTTTAACGACATTGGGGAAGAGGACCTTGGAAAACACCGTTGAAAAAGGAGAAAATGCTGGTAACCAGCATTTTCTCCTTTTTCTGCAGTGTTTTCCCTTCTTTCAAAGACAATTATCATTATTTATGCTATTTTTAATTCGTTCTCTGCAGATGCTTTCAATAATGACAAGTCAATTATTCTGTTAAATTGAAGTCTTCATTCGTAGTGCATCACGATTCTCTAAACCTACTCAGGACCCTGAAAACGTAATAAGGAAAAGGAGATATTGCTTGTTGCGAGAAGTTTCCTCTTTTTTCCACAATATTAAGAACAAACTTTTGAGCAATACTCTGACAAAGGGGGGATTTATGATCATTATTTATAAACTTGACTTCTCTATCGATAGCTGAAAATGAGACATGCTCTGTGAAAAGGAGGCTTAATGGATCTGCAAAAAGTTTCGACCCATGTCAGCCTGCCCAGTCCGCGCAGACTGACATGGGTCGAAACTTTTTGCTATTGGTCGATTTTCTGTATGTTTATGGACCGTTCTATCTCAGGATTCAGTCAGTTATTATACAAAATGAATCTCTGTGATCCATTATACGAAGCTAGTAATCACATAATTACAGATCCATAAAAGAAATTCTGCCTAGCAACCAACTAAATTTTGAGGTAGACTGGTCTTTTGACATGCAGAACATTTACAGACAGCAAAAAGTTTCGACCTATGTCAGTCTGCACGAAGTGCGTAGGCTGACATAGTTCTCTATTCACAGAGTATGGCCCATTTCAAACATTTAAAGGGTTACAGTTAGGGGATGCCTACTTGCTGTTGCTCAGTTCAGTCATCTGATCTTGATCGATACTGTCTGCAAAGGCTGCTAAGCGCGACTCAAGAACTCTTTGCGGACAGTGTAGATCAAGATCAGACTGCACAGAACGTGCAGTCTGATCTTGGATCTACACTGTAAGATAAGGAGGTATTTCTCCTCCCCAAAATACCTTTGAAATACCAAACTGTTGAATTTCACTATGGCCTTGAAAGTTTGTTTTAATTTGTTTAGCAGAATGAAAGTTAACGCCATTAAAACATGAATCAATCTTACACACCTGAAGTTTTTAATAATTCTTTTCAGTATTCAAATATTTTGTTTTTGAATGTCGATGTCTTTTGTTGCGGTAAAAGTAACAGGTAAAAATACTATTAGTTCGCCATTGTTCTCTTTCACACTGTTATGACAATCTGTTGGAAGTAAAATGGACTTTAAAAGCCGTGTCCATTTAGAACAGGTGTTTGTTAAATTGTCTACAGGAATTGGACTTCATTTTACGATTCTGTAGCGTGCAACGGCCTCATCATCAATCCAGGCTATAATTGTTTAAGGATAGGGCACCCTAATGGGATTCGTGTAACGTCGCCTTTCATCGCCGAAAAACGGACGGATTCGGCTAAGACTCGGGTAATCCGTAATCGATCGACCGATTGACGCTGGTTCCCCGCATCGATTACGGATTACCCGAGTCTTAGACGAATCCGTAGGATTTTCGGCGATGAAAGGCGATGTTACACGAATCACATTGGGGTGCCCATTAGGGTGCCCTATCCTTAAGTTACTTTCGTGTCTCAGTGTCTGTGGTATATCTATATTACGATTTACAATATAGACATGCCTCTTCTGTGGGCCTATGCTAGCCTTTTTTAAGGAACTATTTTCGAGCCCATTTATAGTTCTAGATAATATACAAGGATTGCTACCCATTCGGTTAACCTCGGGTGATCCGTCGATCAAGGCTTCCGGCTGTATCACATAGCTTCTTGTGCACTTACAGGGATCATTTCATCGCCGGAACTACACTGCTCACCGTTCTTAAATCGTAATACTACACGTAGAATATGAAAATACAAGTCACAATCAGAATCTTTTTCAAATACATTTCCGTTGACAAACGGTTTGTACATTTAGTCTCTAACTTGGTCTGTCAATTCCGTAGGCATTTATGAGGGACAGGTTTCTTATCATCGCGGTCGTTGTTGCCGTTGCAAACCGATTTAAACGGGCCCCCATGTTTAAGATCACGTGACTGGCAGCATTTCATTAGGAAAACTCCCTAACACGTGTGTTCTTAATATAGATAATAAATCTGAAAATGATGCCGTTTTTGTCTAGACAGGAAAAGGCAAATCTGCATGTCAGTTTCCGCTTTTAGCTACCCATTTAGCTCACTAACTAGAAACGAAAATTATCTTTAAATAAAAACAAAATAGGCGCTGTTAAAAGGGACCTAAATATAGATATTGAAACTCGTTTAGCGCAATATGGAGAGAAATCACGCCGAGATTTAGGACCTTATGGTTACGAGGCCAACGCTGTACCTCACAACCAAGGTGCATGGATACCGCGTGTGGTCTACAGTGTTAAGGACGCAATCTCCGAGTGATTAATATACCTTGTGAGAACTTTTTTTTTTCAATGCTCTGGTGAAAGGGGGTTTAATGCATCTCTGTGATGCATGATGCCAAGCAAGTTATCACATAATTATGGATCCATAAAACCCATTTTGTCTGATAACCGACTGAATCATGAGATAAACTGATTCTTTGACATGCAGAAAACTGAGAAATAGCAAAATGTTTCGGCCCAAGTCAGCCTGCGCGGACTGCCCAGGCTGATCTGGGTCGAAACGTTTTGCAGATGCATTAAACCCCCTTTTCATAGGGCTTGGCTGCGAAATAGGTTTTGAACTAATTCATTGCTGTGCTGGTTCTAGCATGACGTCATCAACTGTGGTGCTGCTATACACCAGTAATAGAAGTTTACCATCATCTATCCGTTGTCTGCGCATGTCATATTTTTTGAAGATTAGACATGACGCATCACTATCCTGTAAAAGATAAATATTGATACGCGGTGTGTAAACTAAAACTCTGCTGCTAAAAAAGTAGCAATGGAGAAAATGGCTATAAACAATTCTTCTTTCGAAAATATAGCCCCTACGGTGGCACAAAAGTGACATGGAAGATATATTTTATACTACGTGCGCACGCAGTACCTAATACGTGCGCACGTAATAAGTAATACGTGCGCACGCAGTAGTATTACGTGCGCACGCAGTAGCTAGTTCGTGCGCACGTAATAACTAATACGTGAGCACGTAATACTATTGCGTGCGCACGTAAGTAGTATAGGGTGTCTATTTGGACGTCTGACAGGGCCTGGTCAGACGTCCAAAGAGACGTCCCTGAGAGCCCTACGTTGCCTACCCTACAGTGAATTTGACCCAGTTTGCCTACCCTGAAAGAATTTACATTTTTTTAAACACCCCATTCTGCCTACCCTGAGGGGAATTTATCTGCAATTAAAGGCTAAGTGCCAGACAAAATGCCACATTTTCGACGGCTCTATAAGGATCTGCCAGGTCTGATCACTGAGTTGGACTTAGTTTTTTTTTCACCCATATGCTATTAGGATTGCTTTATTGTTTACTTCTATCCACTACTTAGGCTAAATGCCAGACAAAATGCCACATTTTCGACGGCTCTATAAGGATCTGCCAGGTCTGATCACTGAGTTGGACTTAGTTTTTTCACCCATATGCTATTAGGATTGCTTTATTGTTTACTTCTATCCACTACTTAGGCTAAGTGCCAGACAAAATGCCACATTTTCGACGGCTCTATAACGATCTGCCAGGTCTGATCACTGAGTTGGACTTAGTTTTTTCACTCATATGCTATTAGGATTGCTTTATTGTTTACTTCTATCCACTACTTAGCCTTTAAGTGGTTTCTCTCTAAAAGCCTGATCGCTGAGTTGAACTTAGCTTTTTTTCATCCTATGAATGATTTCTTCTCTCTAAATGCCTGGCCATTGAGTTGGACTTAGTTTTTTCTGCATCTATGAATGATTTTTCTTTCTAAAAGCCTGAGTACTGAGTTGGACTTAGACTTTTTCTGCATCTATGAATGATTTTTTCTCTCTAAAAGACGGAGTACTGAGTTGGACTTAGACTTTTTTCTGCATCTCTATGGATGATTTCTATAAAAGACTGAACAGTGAGTTGGACTTAGTCTTTTTCTGAGTTTTTTTACTCTTTGGAGTGTAACTCTTTGGAGTGTAACTCTTTGGAGTGTAACTCTTCTAAAAGAAAGAAGTTTGACAATTTTGAAGAAAGACAGAACTTTCGTGGTAGATGGTTAGTCCTGAAAAGGACTGTTGGGTTAGCTCTGAAAAGAGCTGTGACAATTTGAAGAAATGACAACTTGAAGATAGAACTTTCGTCTGACAACTTGAAGATAGAACTTTCGTCTGGTATCTTGAAGATAGATCTTTCGTGGTAGATGGTTAGTCCTGAAAAGGACTGTTGGGTTAGCTCTGAATTTGAAGAATTTGAAGAAATGACAACTTGAAGATAGAACTTTCGTCTTGCATCTTGAAGATAGATCTTTCGTCTGACATCTTGAAGGTAGATCTTTCGTGGTAATGGTTAGTCCTGAAAAGGACTGTTGGGTTAGCTCTGAAAAGAGCTGTGACAATTTGAAGAAATGACAACTTGAAGATAGAACTTTCGTCTGACAACTTGAAGATAGAACTTTCGTCTGACAATTTGAAGAAATGACAATTTGAAGAAAAGATAGAACTTACGTCTGACAATTTGAAGAAAGGTAGAACTTTCGTGGTGGATGGTTAGCCCTGAAAAGGGCTGTTGGGTGTCCTAAAAAAGGACCTGGTTTGGAGGTTGTGTTTTTAAGCACAACCTCCAACCTCTCTGCAGGCTGGGCAGCTCTTCGCTGCCCGCCTCTTTATCCTTTTCAGCTGCTGTGCATCTAGTCTATAATCCAGCGAGAAAGGGTGGCTCGTTGTCATCGTCCCAACTTTCAGATTGTGGCACAACTATCTTCTCCTTCTTTCTGCTGGCTAGAAGCGCAAGCTCCAAAAAATCCATATCCCTCAATGCACATTCCATATTGTAACGTCTCGAAGAAAATGAACGATGTGCAGGAAATAACGCTGGGTTTTATAGCTTTTCAGACGGATTGAACTAGTTGACCTATGACGTCATTTTCTCCTATGTTTTTCCCGCGTCGGCGTTTCATACTGTTTTGGCTCCAAATTAATGTTATCCAATCAGAAGCAGCGTTTTATTTCTAATACTAAATGTTTTATTGTTGACCAATCTATAGTTTTGTTACATTTTCTTGTTCGGGTATAGAAAAACTAGAGTTTGACTATCCTATGACTTTTTTGATTATGAGTCTTCTGAAAAATGAAAAGAAAGATATTTTATTTAAGATGGTTAACACTGAAAAGGGCTGTTTTTGTGCAGAATACACTTTTTATCCTCCCCTCTTTCTTTCGATTGATTCCATTTTATCTAGCATTTGCATCAGATGCTCAATTTCATGCCTGATATATCTGAAGCGTTCTCTTTCTTCTAACCAGAAGAGCAATGAGAGAAAAAATGTTAATCCAAACATTATGGGATACTGAGCCAGCTTTTACGATATTTAATGGTGAATGAGAAAAAATAATCAAGAGTTTACTGTTTTATATGTGCAATGGATCACTTTTTAGGCTTTTTTTGATTTTATCCCTTAGTACTGAGTTGGACATAGTTTTTTCATCCTATGAATGATTTCTCTTTCTAAATGCCTGAGCACTGTGTTGAACTTAGTTTTTTCTGCATCTATGGATGATTTCTCTTTCTAAAAGCCTGACCATTGAGTTGGACTTAGTTTTTTACCCATATGCTATTAGGATTGCTTTATTGTTTACTTCTATCCACTACTTAGCCTTTAAGTGGTTTCTCTTTCTAAATGTCTGACCATTGAGTTGGACTTAGACTTTTTTCTGCATCTATGGATGATTTTTCTCTCTAAAAGCCTGGGCATTGAGTTGGACTTAGTTTTTTTCATCCTGTAATGATTTTCTCTCTTTCTAAAAGCCTGACCATTGAGTTGGACTTAGTTTTTTCACCCTATGGATGATTTCTCTTTCTAAATGTCTGACCATTGAGTTGGACTTAGACTTTTTTTGCATCTATGAATGATTTTTTCTTTCTAAAAGACTGAGCACTGAGTTGAACTTAGTTTTTCTCATCTATGCATGATTTCTCTCTAAAAAGTCTGACCACTGAGTTGGACTTAGTTTTTAACCATATGCTATTAGGATTGCTTTATTGTTTACTTCTATCCACTACTTAGCCTTTAAGTGGTTTCTCTTTCTAAATGTCTGACCATTGAGTTGAACTTAGTTTTTCTGCATCTATGAATGATTTCTCTTTCTAAATGCCTAACCACTGAGTTGAACTTAGTTTTTTCTTCACCTATCTATGATTTCTCTTTCTAAATGCCTAACCATTGAGTTGAACTTAGTTTTTCTCATCTATGGATGATTTCTTCTCTCTAAATGTCTGGCCGTTGAGTTGAACTTAGTTTTTTCTTCACCTATGTATGATTTCTCTTTCTAAATGCCTAACCATTGAGTTGAACTTAGTTTTTCTCATCTATGGATGATTTCTTTTCTCTAAGTGTCTGGCCATCGGGTTGGACTTAGACTTTTTTTACATTCTGAATGATTTCTCTTTCTAAATGCTTAACCACTGAGTTGAACTTAGTTTTTCTGCATCTATGGATGATTTCTTCTCTCTAAATGTCTGACCATTGAGTTGGATTTAGACTTTTTTCTGCATCTATGAATGATTTTTTTCTAAAAGACTGAACACTGAGTTGGACTTAGTCTTTTTCTGAGTTTTTACTCTTTGGAGTGTGGGCCTTTGGAGTGTAACTCTTTGGAGTGTAACTCTTCTAAAAGAAAGAAGTTTGACAATTTGAAGAAATGACAATTTGAAGAAAGATAGATCTTTCGTGGTAGATGGTTAGTCCTGAAACGGACTGTTGGGTTAGCTCTGAAAAGAACTGTTGGGGTAGCCCTGAAAAGGGCTCTTTTGTTTTGGAGGCTGTGTTTTTTTCTCTACCGACAGCTTTTCTTTGGCTTTTTTAGGATCTTGAAATCAACGTGATTATCTATGTTTTTCCCGTATTTGCCCTGGCCTGTCATTATTGATGTAGTTGGCTTTTGATCAACTCGCTGTTTCTTGTGGAGATGGCTATCGTCTTCCTCAGATTTCCGTTTTCTTGGCTTTGTTGTTCTTGGTTGTTTTTCCTTTGGCTGATTTTTCTTCACAACAGTAACGATAGAGTCCACTAACTTGTGAAGATTGGTTTTATCAAACTCAAACTCCACAGGGATCTTCACAGGAACTGACGAAATGCACTGACTCTGTTGGCGTAGTACCTCAATATTTTTACTGAGCTGCTCGGTGTTTGTGTTTAAAGTTTTAATCTCCTCTAAATTTTGGTTAAAAGTCTCCAGTTGTTCTAAGATCCGAGTCATCATGGCATCTTGTTTTGAATTTAACTGTTTCATCTCTTCACAAATGTTGTCCAACACCTTCGGTGGGTTGATAATTGTTGAATTTATAACTGATGAAAGAATGTCTCCATTGTTTTCCACTGGTGGAAAATCGTCCAAGTTGATTTCATCTAAGTTGTGCTTCATATTGAAACTGCTTCCGAATATTGATACTGCTTTCGAAGTGATCGTTAGCTGAGAGTCAAAGAAATGGTGATTGTATGAAAATAACGCTGGGTTTTATACGTTTACAGAGGATTGAAAATTTAAGAGCGCGGACCTGGTGGGAAACACCAGGATTGTACTGTGTGACACTGATTTAGGAGTGGTGAAAAAACACCGATATAACCATCGATTTGATTGCACAATGATAATGAAACGCCGACGCGGGAAAAACATATGAGAAAATGACGTCATAGGTCAACTAGTTCAATCCTCCTGTAAAACTATAAAACCCAGCGATATTTTACATAAAAAACATATTTGTTGCAGGATGGTTCGAATTCTTGTGTGCCCTCACTGCGCAAGTAGATGCCAGATAGAGTGTGGAAAATGTTTTGCCATACTTGAGTATCTTGGGCAGAAACATAACTGTCCAGATACAGATGAAGGATTTTACGATGATGATGAAGGTTCATCGACTTGCTGTGAACACTGTGGGTGTGAAATCACCCCAGTGGATCGGTTAGAAGAGTCGTAGAGCTCGATGTTATCGTGAAATCCTTAAAAAAGCCCTTTTCAGGGCTAACCATTTAGCACGAAAGATCTTTCTTTTCAAATTGTCAAAAGTAAAAAGACTTACACTCAAAACTAGAAAAAAGTCAAAAGTAAGAAGTAATTATTTTCATGTTTTTATTTTCAAAAGAACTTATGTACAATGAAAAAATCAAGTCATGAACTGTACAGACAAAAAATGAATGAAGTGTAAAGACAACAAATGAATGAAAAAAATCAAGTCAGTCTTTTTTGTTTAAATTCAATATTGTGTTGAAATCTTTTTTCACTCAGTATGTTTTCTTTTTTTCTTCGGAATGTCAGATTCACATTTGGTTTTACGTTTTCTTTTCCTTTCGTTGTTTTTTAATACCATATCTGGACAGATTTTACCCTTGTGTTTTGTTGATTTGCAAAAGAAACAGTTCTTTGTTACTCGTTTTTTCTTCTTTTCGTTGTTTTGCTGTTTTTCCTCTCCGTACGAGCAACCCGGTTCTGCAGAAAATTCGTTGTTTTTTAAATCCAAAGTTTGTTGTTTTCTTAGATTATCATTTGTAGATATTTTTTTCTCTACCTGTTCTGTTATTTTGCAGATTTCTGATTCGGTGATATCCGTTGTGTCGGACTGCGTGTCTACGGTCTGATTTTCAACCGGTGATATTGTAGTCTGTAGTGAACTTGTTTTCCATGTATTTTTGTTGTAGAATGAATTTAGTGTCCCGACGAATTTCGTATGTTGGAGACCGACAACGTTGTAAAACGATGGCGAAATTTCGATGTCATGACTGTGTGGGTTCACGTAGACAAAAAACAAATGTTCCTGTCTGATTTTCTTTTTTGGACAATTTCTGGACCAATGTCCTGCTTCGTTGCACGTAAAACAAATATTTGTTCTCTCACCATTCATCCGATATCGTTTGTCGAGCGTCGCTTGATCTAAAACTCTGTAGCTGATAGTACAGCGTATAGAGCTATTTATAAAAAAAAAAGTTTTACTACTAGACGCTGACGTAGTGTACCTCTACCCAATGGTCTATTTATAGCAACAGACGCTAAACTATTGTGATCTAAGCCCCTGTCACACTAAAACGGCGTTTCCACTGAGTTGCCCACGGTGTTGTTTAAGTTCCCAGAGTACCAAGAGATCGCAGGAAAAATGCGAAGCTCCCGTGGCCTATTATCACGTTCCTGATGTTGATGAAAAAAAGCAAGAAGGAAATCAAGTACATTGATATCTGTTCTCTGTACCCTTATGTTTTTTAAAAACAAATCCTATCCTGTAGGTCAGCCAGAAATTTTGTCTGCTGAGAATATTGACATGAACAATATTCGACAATATGAGGGGTTAATCAAATGCAAAGTTTTGCCTCCAACTGATTTTGTTTCACCCCGTTCTCCCAGTTCACTGTAACAACAAAATGATGTTTCCACTCTGTATGAAATGTGCAGAAGAAAGTTCAAGCATTTGTAGGCATGGTAAAGAAGAGAGGGCTTTGGTCGGAACTTGGGTTACTTTTGAATTATTCAAGGCTCTTGACTGTGGTTATCGATTATTGCAAGTGTATGAAATTTGGCATTTCAATTCTGTATCAGATCAGTTCTTTAAACATTATGTGGACAATTTCTTGAAAATTAAGCAAGAAGCCAGTGGTTATCCAGATTGGTGTCAATCAGACTCAGAAAAAAGATCAGTTCGTTTGTGAATATGAGAAGGCGGAAGGTGTTCGTCTTGATCCAAGTTGTATTCAAAGAAATCCTGGGAGAAGATCATTTGCTAAGATTATGTTGAACTGCCTTTGGGGAAAATTAGCTCAGCGTGAAAAAATGACCCAGACGGAATACATCAGTGATCCGTCTAAATATTTTGAATTAGTCACCAATCCCAATTTCATTGTAAAGCATGTAGAAATCTTTGACGAGGACTGTTCATTCATCTTGGTTAAATATGAATCAAAGTTGGAACATATTGACACCCACGCTACAGCCAATGTGGTAGTAGGGTCTTACGTAACAGCTTATGCAAGGTTGGAATTGTACAGTGTTCTTGAAAAGTTAAAAGATAGAGTTCTGTATTTCGATACAGATAGTTGTATGTACATTCACGACCCTGAATTATGGAATCCTCCTATTATTAACAGTCGGTTAGGAAAATGGACTGATGAAGAGCCTGCTTGTAAAATTACTCAATTCAGAGGGCTTGGGCCTAAGAATTATGCTTACAAAATGAAAACAAAAGATGGAGAAGAGATAAGCAAATGTAAAGTAAAGGGGATTACTCTGGATTACAATACAAAACAGGTGGTGAATTTCGATACATATTCAAAATGTGTTTTGGATCGCACAATAGAAATCAAAATTCAGTATGATTGTAGAATTAAAAGACACAGAGATAGAACGATTACCAGTGAACCACAAACAAAAACGTTTCGCTCTGTATACACCAAGAGAGTTATTGTAAATGGTAATGATACTGTACCCTATGGTTATAAAAGTTTGAAAAAATAATTCTATATCACATTGTTGTGTAGCAATCAGTCAAAGTAAGTCGGGAAAAATATTAGCCGTTGGTCAAAAAATAACAATCATGTTACCGTTACCAATAGAACTACGTGAAAAAAATTTATGGAGAATTTGTTCGACAGCATACGCTTGATGAACGAACACAGCTTAACATTAAATTTTTCTGTGTGAAAATTTGGATCAAAAAAATGTTTAAACGGGTTGCAAAAGGAGAAAAGTCCTACAAAGTGTATGGCATAATCAACTTTATTGCGATGATGGTGGACGATTCGGGTTTTGATCTCGATCTCAAGACTCATTTAGCAGATAGCTGCTTGAAAGACAATGTTATTAGTAAACTGTTTCGATCCACAAGTCGATGGACATTTTTTATCATAGGAACAACAGAAGAAAGTTTTCTTAACGTTCTGAAAACGAAATCAGTTCTATTTGACTTTTACTTACGCTACAAAAAAGGATCTGTTCATTCCTACGGAGAAACAATGGAAACCATGTCAGGGTATATTCTATTTGATAGAGATGTTACAGAAGAAGTAGTGAATTCAGCTCTTTCAACAAAAGACGCATATAGACATGTTGCTCCATTCATAGGACTACGAGATTTCGACGATATGGACAGTGAGTATGCAATGTTTTTGGGGTATGATCAATTGCATAAAGACATTGCTGAATATGAAGACAAATGTGAAACTCGTGGTATTTGCGAATTTGCATTGTAAAAAACTAATTGCGAATAAATCATTGTAAATAATTCATTGTGAAAAAATATTTCAGTGTGATTTTTTCATTGTGAATAATTCATTGTAAAAAATATTTCAGTGTGATTTTTTTATTGTGAATAATTCATTGTGAAAAAATATTTCAGTGTGATTTTTTTCATTGTTAAGAAAATGTTTTTTATATGCTGTATTGTAAAAAATATTTCAGTGTGAATTTTTTCATTGTTAAGAAAATGTTTTTATGCTGTATTGTAAAAAAAATGTTACCTTGTGAATTTTTTCATTGTCAAGAAATTTTTTCATTGTCAAGAAAATTTTTATGATGCATTGCAAAAAAATGTTTCATTGTTTAGTTCTGTTCAATAAATAAAAGTTCAATAAATAAAAGTTCAAAAAACAATAGAGCTCTTCATTCTGTTTTTTCCCAAAAGACTTGTTCTGTCTACATTTTTTTCCATACATCGGTTCATAACTTTTTTGCTATATTAGCATGAAACGTAGCATGAAAAAAATGTATGTGCTTTCTGCCAGGTCCGAGCTCTTTAAAAATTTCAATCCTCCTTAAACGTATAAAGCCCCGCGTTATTTTCATACAATCATCATTTTTTGACTCTCAGCTAACGATCACTTCGAAAGCAGTATCAATATTCGGAAGCAATATCAATATGGAGGAGATAAATTATCAACTACGTGAGGCTCTCCAAGAATATCTAAATGCAGGTCAACAGTTATTACAACTAAACACTCATTTCGTAGGAGAGGAGGAACAAAACCAACTACAACGTATAACACAGCCATACAAAGATCTCGGCGAAAGATTAGTTCAACTATTCTTAAAGACAACACCGGATGTCATTTTGGTTGATATCGAATTTGGGAGAAAGATTACTTTCGATAATGGAGCAATGGTGATCAGAAAAAGAGTTGAAGCATGCCCCATTTGTCAAGCGAATTTCGGGTGCTGTCATTAGAAGTGGAAAAACAACGTGAGACGAAAAAAAACACAGCCTCCAAAACAAAACAGCCCTTTTCAGGGCTACCTGTCTACCACGAAAGTTCTATCTTTTTTCAAATTGTCATTTCTTCAAAATTGTCAAAAACTCAAAAGATTTACAATCAGAAAAAGTCATAGAATAGTAAACTCTAGTTTTTTTCTAACCCTGAACAAGAAAAAATGTAACAAAACCATGGGTTGATCAACAATAAAACATTTAGTATTAGAAATAAAACGGTGATTCTGATTGGACAACATTAATTTTGAGCCACAACAGCATGAAACGCCGACGCGGGAAAAACATAGGAGAAAATGACGTCATGGGTCAACTAGTTCAATCCGTCTGAAAAGCTATAAATCTAGGCGATTTATTTTCCATACATTTCATTTTTCAAAATGGCTTCAAGACCATCACTCCTCGGTACTTGGATGGATGCTGAGCGAAAGTTAATAAGAGCAAGGAGGCAAATCGTCTTACTTAAACAACGCTTAGCTGGAGTGAGAAGACGATACGAGAGGGCTGAGCTTGCTAATAACAGGGTGTTCTGTTATAACCTTCGGATGAAGGAACTCATTATTGAGGGCATGCTTGAAATGTATTTTCAGTATGTTATTTCAAAAACTGAGCAGGTAGACCGTCTTTTCCGCGAGCAAATCGCCGCTGAAAGGAGTGAGTCAGACAGCGAATCGACTGATGCTGATACTGAATAAACATTTTCAAAAATCAGCCCTTCTCTAAAAACAGCCCTTTTCAGGGCTAACCATCTACCACGAAAGATCTATCTTTCTTCAAATTGTCATTTCTTCAAATTGTCAAACTTCTTTCTTTTAGAAGAGTTACACTCCAAAGACTCACACTCCAAAGACCCACACTCCAAAGAGTAAAAAACTCAGAAAAAGTCTAAGTCCAACTCAGTGCTCAGTCTTTTAGAAAGAAAAAATCATTCATAGATGCAAAAAAAGTCTAAGTCCAACTCAATGGTCAGACATTTAGAAAGAGAAATCATCCATAGGGTGAAAAAACTAAGTCCAACTCAATGGTCAGGCTTTTAGAAAGAGAGAAAATCATTACAGGATGAAAAAAACTAAGTCCAACTCAATGCCCAGGCTTTTAGAGAGAAAAATCATCCATAGATGCAGAAAAAAGTCTAAGTCCAACTCAATGGTCAGACATTTAGAAAGAGAAACCACTTAAAGGCTAAGTAGTGGATAGAAGTAAACAATAAAGCAATCCTAATAGCATATGGGTAAAAAACTAAGTCCAACTCAATGGTCAGGCTTTTAGAAAGAGAAATCATCCATAGATGCAGAAAAAACTAAGTTCAACACAGTGCTCAGGCATTTAGAAAGAGAAATCATTCATAGGATGAAAAAACTATGTCCAACTCAGTACTAAGGGATAAAATCAAAAAAAGCCTAAAAAGTGATCCATTGCACATATAAAACAGTAAACTCTTGATTATTTTTTCTCATTCACCATTAAATATCGTAAAAGCTGGCTCAGTATCCCATAATGTTTGGATTAACATTTTTTCTCTCATTGCTCTTCTGGTTAGAAGAAAGAGAACGCTTCAGATATATCAGGCATGAAATTGAGCATCTGATGCAAATGCTAGATAAAATGGAATCAATCGAAAGAAAGAGGGGAGGATAAAAAGTGTATTCTGCACAAAAACAGCCCTTTTCAGTGTTAACCATCTTAAATAAAATATCTTTCTTTTCATTTTTCAGAAGACTCATAATCAAAAAAGTCATAGGATAGTCAAACTCTAGTTTTTCTATACCCGAACAAGAAAATGTAACAAAACTATAGATTGGTCAACAATAAAACATTTAGTATTAGAAATAAAACGCTGCTTCTGATTGGATAACATTAATTTGGAGCCAAAACAGTATGAAACGCCGACGCGGGAAAAACATAGGAGAAAATGACGTCATAGGTCAACTAGTTCAATCCGTCTGAAAAGCTATAAAACCCAGCGTTATTTCCTGCACATCGTTCATTTTCTTCGAGACGTTACAATATGGAATGTGCATTGAGGGATATGGATTTTTTGGAGCTTGCGCTTCTAGCCAGCAGAAAGAAGGAGAAGATAGTTGTGCCACAATCTGAAAGTTGGGACGATGACAACGAGCCACCGTTCTCGCTGGATTATAGACTAGATGCACAGCAGCTGAAAAGGATAAAGAGGCGGGCAGCGAAGAGCTGCCCAGCCTGCAGAGAGGTTGGAGGTTGTGCTTAAAAACACAACCTCCAAACCAGGTCCTTTTTTAGGACACCCAACAGCCCTTTTCAGGGCTAACCATCCACCACGAAAGTTCTACCTTTCTTCAAATTGTCAGACGTAAGTTCTATCTTTTCTTCAAATTGTCATTTCTTCAAATTGTCAGACGAAAGTTCTATCTTCAAGTTGTCAGACGAAAGTTCTATCTTCAAGTTGTCATTTCTTCAAATTGTCACAGCTCTTTTCAGAGCTAACCCAACAGTCCTTTTCAGGACTAACCATTACCACGAAAGATCTATCTTCAAGATGTCAGACGAAAGATCTATCTTCAAGATGCCAGACGAAAGTTCTATCTTCAAGTTTTCATTTCTTCAAATTGTCACAGCTCTTTTCAGAGCTAACCCAACAGTCCTTTTCAGTACTAACCATCTACCACGAAAGATCTATCTTCAAGATGCCAGACGAAAGTTCTATCTTCAAGTTGTCAGACGAAAGTTCTATCTTCAAGTTGTCATTTCTTCAAATTGTCACAGCTCTTTTCAGAGCTAACCCAACAGTCCTTTTCAGGACTAACCATCTACCACGAAAGTTCTATCTTTCTTCAAAATTGTCAAACTTCTTTCTTTTAGAAGAGTTACACTCCAAAGAGTTACACTCCAAAGAGTTACACTCCAAAGAGTAAAAAAACTCAGAAAAAGACTAAGTCCAATTCACTGTTCAGTCTTTTAGAGAAATCATCCATAGAGATGCAGAAAAAAGTCTAAGTCCAACTCAGTACTCAGGCTTTTAGAAAGAAAAATCATTCATAGATGCAGAAAAAACTAAGTCCAACTCAATGGTCAGGCATGTAGAGATAAGAAATCATTCATAGGATGAAAAAAGCTAAGTTCAACTCAGCGATCAGGCTTTTAGAGAGAAACCACTTTAAGGCTAAGTAGTGGATAGAAGTAAACAATAAAGCAATCCTAATAGCATATGGGTGAAAAAACTAAGTCCAACTCAGTGATCAGACCTGGCAGGTCCTTATAGAGCCGTCGAAAATGTGGCATTTTGTCTGGCACTTAGCCTAAGTAGTGGATAGAAGTAAACAATAAAGCAATCCTAATAGCATATGGGTGAAAAAACTAAGTCCAACTCAGTGATCAGACCTGGCAGATACTTATAGAGCCGTCGAAAATGTGGCATTTTGTCTGGCACTTAGCCTAAGTAGTGGATAGAAGTAAACAATAAAGCAATCCTAATAGCATATGGGTGAAAAAAACTAAGTCCAACTCAGTGATCAGACCTGGCAGATCCTTATAGAGCCGTCGAAAATGTGGCATTTTGTCTGGCACTTAGCCTTTAATTGCAGATAAATTCCCCTCAGGGTAGGCAGAATGGGGTGTTTAAAAAAAATGTAAATTCTTTTAGGGTAGGCAAACTGGGTCAAATTCACTGTAGGGTAGGCAACGTAGGGCTCTCAGGGACGTCTCTTTGGACGTCTGACCAGGCCCTGTCAGACGTCCAAAGAGACACCCTATACTACTCACGTATTAGCTAATACGTGCGCACGTAATAGTTATTACGTGCGCACGCAGTATCTAGTACGTGCGCACGCAGTAGCTAATACGTGCGCACGTATTAACTAATACGTGCGCACGTAATAACTATTACGTGTGCACGTAATAATCGACCAATCAGTTTATAAGGAACAAAAGCCATATTGTTGCGAGGGAAGGGCAAAATTACATTGGTCCAACGCGGCAACAGATGTGCATACATCTGACACCCAAGTAAAAAATCAAGTAGAGCTAGTAGCTATTACGTGCGCACGTATTAGTTATTACGTGCGCACGTAATAACTAATACGTGCGCGCGTAATACTACTGCGTGCGCACGTATTACTTATTACGTGTGCACGTAATAGCTACTGCGTGCGCACGTATTAGTTATTACGTGCGCACGTATTAGCTACTGCGTGCGCACGTAATACTACTGCGTGGGCACGTATTACTTATTACGTGCGCACGTATTAGCTACTGCGTGCGCACGTAATAACTAATACGTGCGCACGTATTAGCTACTGCGTGCGCACGTAGTATAAAATATATCTTCCATGTCACTTTTGTGCCACCGTAAGCCCCTGTTTTTGCGCCAAATTTCTTTAAAAAGATAAAAAGTAATCACTTCAAACGGATAAAAATAATTTCTGAAAAATACTATTGTTTGATGCAAATCTTTGAATACACGGTTTCTAACTATAGATTTCTGCAGGTTTTTTCCACAAACTTATCAACAAGAAATGTCTGGGGTGTCTCCCAGGCCTGAAGGGGCTGTTTATAAATGACTGGTGCGTAGGTTTTAGGTTAGCTAACCATGGCTGGATGAATCGTACCAGGTAGCGTTGTTTTGAATAAACGTATATTTAATTTTGAAATTCGCTGAATCCATCGCCACTTTGAAAAGTAGTCCGGTTTTGTACCCAGAATGCCCAAATCAGATAGGTATGTGTTTGAAAAATGCCACCTAGCGGAAGATATTGATCATCTATCTGACATTTAATTACTTCATCATGGCTTGTGGTTTAAACTCCCCGTTCTACATAATGAATAATTGTTGGATTCATTAGCTAGCATTTGACTAAATACCGTCATGCTGAACAGAGTCTAAAAACTTAGTCATGGCCTGTTCCTTTTTTTTTTGCACTGTACAATATTCAGTTTCTGTTTTTGCAAAGATACTCTTTGCATTTTCTGTTTGTAGTGTATTTTCTATGTAATTTCCTTGCGGGATTAATGTATTTTGATTTCCATTTAATAAAGAACGACAGAACTAAAGGAAGATAGACGGTAAAAGGTCGGGGATCAAAATTCTGAATGAACGCTATTACAGGCTTAAGCCAGGATAAACTTGACCAAAGTTGAATAGGGACAAAAGGACAGTTGCCAGAGAAGTAATACCTTGTTAGAATTGCAAAACATGTTGCGTTGCTTGCCTCATTCGATTTAACTCTTTACCAAACGACAAAGTCCAACTTGCAAGCATTTGCAGACGAAAAATTAGATGTGGATCAAATGGTGAATTTGTCATAGAGGCACTGGCAAACATTGTGGGAAACGGAGGAAATGCTTGTTACCCAGCATTCATTCCCATAATGTTTTCAAAGGCCTCTTTCGTCAGGATTATTAAAACTTGAAATCGTGTGGTAAAGGCATAGGAAGGTTCCAGAATGTACTGGAGGCCGGCCCTGTATACATCAACCATTCTCAGTAACGCTATAGCTGATTGACTATAGTTTAGCCAATCAAAAATAGCGTTACTACCTAAATCTAAAGTAAGCCTATGAATGCAGTGTTCAATATTTGGCAAATACGCGCCCAGGAACTGCAATTTGAAATTCAATTTCGATCCAATACTGCACATAGTGTGCAGTTTCAAGGGTTGAAAAATGTTATCAGGTCTTTAGAGCCCGCCCGGGTAGCTCAGAGTTTAGTGTATCTGACTCGTGACCTGTTGGTTGTGAGTTCGATACACGGTTAAGGCAAACTTTTTTTCCCGACGATTTTATGCCTCTCCCCTCTGATGCATTTGAGAAAGTAGTCCGTGACTTGAAAAGAAAGTTGTGTCAGTATAAGTGTGAGAAAGCCTCCTAAGAATGGTTGGTAAATACGGACTCGGCAGATTTCTTCGTCTGTTTCGTCGTCTGCAAATGCCGTAACATTGGTCAAGCCTAAATATATTGTCTTCCGATAAAAAAAAAATAAAACACATGACAAATAAAAACGTTCCGGAAGGTTTTCAATACAGTCTGTATGATAATGAGAGTAGTAAAGGAAGGGAGAATAGGGTACTACCTAGGGCATGGGTAGTACCCTATTCTCCCTTCCCTGAGTGCCCTACATCACCGTCCCTGACAAAAATGTGTCCCTAGTTGCTGTCCCCGAAAGATTTTGTCCCTAGGCTCCCGTCCCTGAGAGGGATTTTTTTGCAAAAAAGGGAAAAGGGGGGGAGTTTTTCCCAGGCTCTCTACCCTGAGAGGGATTTAGCATTCAAAGTGCAGGCCTTATGACTGACAGACTGGGTAAAAAATGGCCAGATCGCTGAGTTGGACTTAGTTTTTTCACCCTATGGATGATTTTTTTCTTTCTAATTGCCTAACCATTGAGTTGGACTTAGACTTTTTTCTGCATCTCTATGAATGATTTCTAAATGTCTGAGCACTGAGTTGAACTTAGACTTTTTTTTACCCTATGAATGATTTTCTCTCTTTCTAAAAGGTTGACCATTGATTTGGACTTAGTCTTTTTACATCTCTATGAATGATTTTTCTCTTTCTAAAAGCCTGATCATTGAGTTGGACTTAGACTTTTTTCTGCATCTCTATGAATGATTTCTAAATGTCTGAGCACTGAGTTGAACTTAGACTTTTTTTACCCTATGTATGATTTTTTTCTTTCTAAATGTCTGACCATTGAGTTGGACTTAGTCTTTTTTTTACATCTATGAATGATTTTTCTCTTTCTAAAAGCCTGATCATTGAGTTGGACTTAGTTTTTTCTTCCCCTATGAATGATTTTCTCTCTTTCTAAAAGGTTGACCATTGAGTTGCACTTAGTCTTTTTACATCTCTATGAATGATTTTTTTCTTTTCTAAATGTCTGGACATTGAGTTGGACTTAGTCTTTTTCTACATCTATGAATGATTCTTACTCTTTGCAGTATAACTCTCTGGAGTATAACTCTTTTGGAATGCGTCTCTTCTAAAAAAAAGATAGAACTTTCGTGGTAGATGGTTAGTCCTGAAAAGGACTGTTGGGTTAGCTCTGAAAAGAGCTGTGACAATTTGAAGAAATGACAACTTGAAGATAGAACTTTCGTCTGACAGCTTGAAGATAGAACTTTCGTCTGACATCTTGAAGATAGAACTTTCGTGGTAGATGGCTAGTCCTGAAAAGGACTGTTGGGTTAGCTCTGAAAAGAGCTGTGACAATTTGAAGAAATGACAACTTGAAGATAGAACTTTCGTCTAACAGCTTGAAGATAAAACTTTCGTCTGACATCTTGAAGATAGAACTTTCGTGGTAGATGGTTAGTCCTGAAAAGGACTGTTGGGTTAGCTCTGAAAAGAGCTGTGACAATTTGAAGAAATGACAACTTGAAGATAGAACTTTCGTCTAACAGCTTAAAGGTAGAACTTTCGTCTGACAATTTGAAGAAATGACAATTTGAAGAAAAGATAGAACTTACGTCTGACAATTTGAAGAAAGGTAGATCTTCCGTGGTAGATGGTTAGCCCTGAAAAGGGCTGTTGGGGTGTCCCTAAAAGGGACCTGGTTTTGGAGGTTGTGTTTTTAAGCACAACCTCCAACCTTCCTGCAGGTTGCGCAGCTACTCGCTGTCCGCCTCTTTAACCTTTTCACCTCCTGAGCGTCTAGGTTGAAGTTTAGCGAGAACGCTGGCTTGTTGTCATCATCCCAGCACTCGGTCTGGGGTACGACGAACTCCTTCTTCTTCTTGTCGTCCATCTTTTTTCTGGATGATAGCTGGGCAAGGTCCCAGAAATCCATATCTCTTAAAGCACACTCCATATTGTCCTACAAGTCGAAGAGAATGAACGATGTGCGGGAAATGACACTGGGTTTTATAGGTTTTCAGACGGATTGAACTAGTTGACCCATGACGTCATTTTCTCCTATGTTTTTCCCGCGTCGGCGTTTCATGCTGTTTTGGCTCCAAATTAATGTTATCCAATCAGATTCACCGTTGTTTTTTCTATTACTAAATGTTTTATTGTTGGCCAACCCGTGGCTTTGTTACATTTTCTTGTTCGTGGATTTTATTGTTGACCAATCCATGAATTTGTTACATTTTCTTGTTCGGGGATTTTATTGTTGACCATTCCATGGGTTTGTTACATTTTCTTGTTCGGGTTAGAAAAAAACTAGAGTTTAACTAACCTATGACTTTTTGATTGTAAATCTTTGCAGTATAACTCTTCTAAAAGAAAGAAGTTTGACAATTTGAAGAAATGACAATTTGAAGAAAGATAGAACTTTCGTGGTAGATGGGTAGCCCTGAAAAGGGATGTTTTTTGGAGGCTGTTTTTTTTCCAGTTCTAATGGCAATACCCGAAATTCGCTTGGCAAATGGGGCATGCTTCAACTCTTTTTCTGATCACCATTGGTCCATTATCGAAAGTAATCTTTCTCCCAAATTCGATATCAACCAAGATGATATCCGGTGTTGTCTTTAATAATAGCTGAACTAATCTTTCGCCGAGATCTTTGTATGGTTGTGTTATACGTCGCAGTTGGTTTTGTTCCTCCTCTCCTACGAGACGAGTGGTTAGTTGCAATAACTGCTGGCCGGCATTTAGATACTCTTGGAGAGCCTCACGTAGTTGATGATTTACCTCTTCCATATTGATATTGCTTCCGAATATTGACACTGCTTTCGAAGTGATCGTTAACTGAGATTCAAAGAAATGGTGAATGTGTGAAAAATAACGCAGGCTTTATACGTTTACAGAGGATTGAAATTTTTTAAAGAGCTCGGACCTGGCAGAAAGCACATACATTTTTTCCATGCTACGTTTCATGCTAATATAGCAAAAAAGTTATGAGACGTTGTATGGGAAAAAATGTAACCAGAACAAGTCTTTTGGGGAAAAACAGAATGAAGAACTCTATTGTTTTTGAACTTTTATTTATTGAACTTTTATTTACTGAACAGAACTAAACATTGAAACATTTTTTTGCAATGCATCATAAAAAAATTTCTTGACAATGAAAAAAATTTCTTGACAATGAAAAAAATCACAATGAAACATTTTTTTTGCAATGCATCATAAAAAATTTCTTGACAATGAAAAAACATTTTCTTAACAATGAAAAAAATCACAAGCAAACATTTTTTTGCAATGCATCATAAAAAATTTCTTGACGATGAAAAAACATTTTCTTAACAATGAAAAAATCGCACTGAAATATTTTTTTCACAATGAATTATTCACAACGAATTAATCGCAATGAATTAATCACAATGAATTATTTTTTCGCAACGAATTATTTTACAATGAATTAATCGCAATGAAATAATCACAATGAATTATTTTTTCGCAATGAATTATTTACAATGAATTAATCGCAAAAAAACAGTATATAACAAATTTTATACAATGCAAATTCGCAAACACCACGAGTTTCATATTTGTTTTCATATTCCTACCGTTTTGTTGTTTTTTCTTGGTTGTTTTCGTTCTGTCTTTGGTTTTTTCGGGATCTTGAAATCAACGTGATTGTCAATGTTTTTCCCGTATTTACCCTGCCCTGTCAATATTGGTATAGTTGGTTTTTGATCAACTCGCTGCTTCTTGTGGAGATGGTTACCATCTTCCTCAGATTTCCGTTTTGTTGTTTTTCTTGGTTGTTTTTCCTTTGGTTGATTTTTCTTTGGTTGATTTTTCTTCACAACACTTACGATAGAGTCCACTAAGTTGTGAAGATTGGATTTATCAAACTCGAACTCCACAGGAATCTTCACAGGAGGTGTTGAAATGAGCTGATCCTGTTGACGTAGAACCTCAATATTTCTACTGAGCTGATCAGTACTTGCGGTTAAAGTTTTAATTTCCTCCAAATGTCTGTTTAAAGTCTCCAACTGATCTATGATTCGGATCATCATGCTATCTTGTTTCAAATTTAGCTGCTTTACCTCTTCATAAATGTTGTCAAACACTGTCGCTGGAATGATGGTTGTCGAATTTAACTCCGGTGGTGGATTGATAATTGTCGAATTCATAACTGATGAAAGAACGTCTCCATTGTTTTCCACTGATGGAAAATCGCTCAAGTTGATTTCATCTAAGTTGTGCTTCATATTGTAACTGCCTCTGAATATTGATACTGCTTCCGAAGTGATCGTTAGCTGAGAATCAAAGAAATGGTGAATGTATGTAAATAACACCGAGCTTTATACGTTTACAGAGGATTGAAATTTTTAAAGAGGGCGGACCTGGCGGAAAGCACCGGTATTGTACTGTGTGACACCGAATTAGGAGTGGTAAAAAACACCAATATAACCGTCGATTTGATTGCACAATGTTAATGAAACGCCGACGCGGGAAAAAACATAGGAGAAAATGACGTCATAGGTCAGTTAGTTCAATCCTCCTGTAAAGCTATAAAGCCCAGTGATATTTTACATAAAATCATATTTGTTCCAGAATGGTTCGAATTCTTGTATGTCCTCACTGTGCAAACAGATGTCTGATAGAGTGTGGGAAATGTTTTTCCATACTCGAGTATCTTGGGCAGAAGCATAACTGTCCAGATACAGATGAAGGATTTTATGATGATGATGAAGGTTCGATGATTTGCTGCGAACACTGTGGATATGAAATCATCCCAGTGGATCGGGCGGAAGAATCGTAGAGCTGGATGTCAATGTGAGATCCTTCAAAAAAGCCCTTTTCAGGGCTAACCATTTAGCACGAAAGATCTTTCTTCTCAAATTGTCAAAAGTAAAAAAAGACTTACAGTCATAACTAGAAAAAAGTCAAAAGTAAGAAGTAATTATTTTTATATTTTTTATTTCAAAAAGAACTTATGTACAATGAAAAAATCAAATCATGAACTGTAAAGACAAAAAAATGAATGAACTGTAAAAGACAAAAATGAATGAAAAAAAATCAAGTCAGTCTTTTTTTGTTTATAATCAATATTTTATTGAAATCTTTTTTTCACTCAGTATGTTTTTTTCTTTTTCTTTGAGATGTCAGATTCACATTTGTTTTTACGTTTTCTTTTCCTATCGTTGGTTTTTAATTCCACATCTGGACAGATTTTGTCCTCATGTTTTGTTGATTTGTAAAAGAAATAGTTCTTTGTTACTCGTTTTTTCTTCTTTTCGATGTTTTTCCTTTCCGTACGAACAACCCGGTTCTGCAGAAAATTCGTTTTTTAGATCCAAAGTTTGTTGTTTTCTTAGATTATCGTTTGTAGATATTTTTTTCTCTGTCTGTTCTGTTATTTTGCAGATTTCTGAATCACTGTTAGCCGCTGTATCGCTCTGCATGTCTACGATCTGAGTTTCATCCGATGAGGATGTAGCTTGTGGTGAACTTTTTTTCCATGTATTTTCACTACAGAATGAATTTAGTGTCCCGACGAATTTTATATCTTTGAGACCATCAACGTTGTAAAACGATGGTAAAATCTCAATGTCGTGACTGTGTGGATTCACGTAGACAAAAACAATTGTTCCTAGCTGATTTTCTTTTTCTGCACATTCTTTGGCCCAATGTCCTGCTTCGTTGCACGTAAAACAAATATTTGTTCTCACACCATTCGCACCATATCGTTTGTCAATCGTCGCTTGATCCAAAACTCTGTAGCTGGTAGTACGGTAAACATCTTTTTCTTCTAAATGTTGCTGGGATAAAAATGATCCCACATAGTTTCCGATATGTTTAACATTATACTTTGATGGTATATTGCTGATCTCATAATCGTGGGTGTATGGATTAACATACAGATACACCCTCTTACTAAGTGGTGATGTATTTTGCAGCTTTAACTCACTCATATTTTTTATCAGCTGTACTGACTGAGATCGAGTAGGAGAATGAATAGATTTTCACAACTAACGGCTTATTTATACACTGTTACAACGGAGAGGGTATATAAATTGCTAGTTTTTTTCTCACTTCTGCATTATTGTCTTTTCACTCAGAGCTAAAACGATGGGTAAAAGAAAAAGAATAATAACCTATTCAGACAGCGAAAGTGACGATGAGGTGTTTCCACCAATAAAAAAGAAAAAAACTAGACCTTTGAAAGAAGAAAGTGACGATGAGGTGTTTCCACCAACAAAAAAGAAAAAAACTAAACCGTTGAAAGAAGAAAGTGACGATGAGGTGTTTCCACCAACAAAAAAGAAAAAAACTAAACCGTTGAAAGAAGAAAGTGACGATGAGGTGTTTCCACCAACAAAAAAGAAAAAAACTAAACCGTTGAAAGAAGAAAATGATAGCGACGATGAAAGTACCAACTCTAACTTAGACATGAAAAGTCTATATGATTTAACAGAAAAGGGTAATAAGAAGTCAAGAAAATTTAAAACAGAATCACATGTGCTGATGCTGAGTTTTAAGAAATTTGAAGAATTAACACCTCAGAGACTCCTTGGATTATTTGACGATGTTACCCGTGAAATCATTCGAAAGTTAAATGCCAACCCGACGGACATGATTAGAATTACCATCAATCATCCTTCGTTGGAAATAGGAATCCATATTCCTTTTTTAGCTGCAGACCAGTTACAAGGTGAAACTATGCTGAATGAAATTGAACGAGTTTTACAATCGAATACAGATTTCGTCTTGAACGATGGATTCATGACATTTGACATCACACATACAATACCACCAAGTGGTAGCGGAAAACCAAAATATAGATCGTCAGAATTAGATTCAAAGTTTTTTGCCCAGAAGAAGAAATCTATTATTCAAATTGACAATCATGACCAACTATGTTTTGCAAGAGCTGTTGTTGTGGGAATTTGCTACAGTGAACGTGAAAACACCGAAGTATGGAATAGAAAATGGGATCGTATTCGTCGTTCAAATTACCTCCTTCAAAAGACTGAAGCTGAGAAATTGTTACATGAAGCTGGAGTTTCATCAACACAGTCTGTAGGAATTGATGAATACAAAAAAATTCAAACAATCTTGTATGAAAAAGGCTATGTCATTAAAGTTCACCAACAGCATTCAAAAGTGGAAAAAATATTTAAACATCCAAAAGTGAAAACCAATAGTAAGATCATACATTTGTACTTTCATCAAAACCATTATGACTACATTAAATCTATCAAAGGTTTTCTTAGTTGTGCATAATATTGTGAGTTCTGTGATGTGGGTTACCCTCAACGGGAAAGTCATGCTTGTTCAAATATCTGTAAAGGTTGTTATCGCAAAGGAAAATGTCCATCAGAATCAAAAGAATATGTTTGCAGTGATTGCAGTAGACGTTTTTTTAGTGCTGAATGCTTTGAAAATCACAGAAATGTTCAAGGTAAAGAAAAGAAATCCATTTGTGAATTAGTGAAACTCTGTTCGAAATGCGGTGCACAATATCATGTCAGAAAGAAAAATCATGTTTGCAATGGAAAGAAAAGATGTCATATCTGTAAGAGAATTGTTAACTTTTCTCATCAATGCTATATTCAGCCTTACCGAAGTAAGTTGAACCATGACAGCGATGACGAGACGAGTTCTTCTGTAGTCAAAAAACCACAGTTTATTTTCTTTGATTTTGAATGCAAACAAGACACAGGTGTACACATCCCAAATTATTGTATCGCACACAGAGCGTGTGATGAATGTATCGATAAATCACTTGATTTTCATTGTTCTACATGCAGTGAATTTGAAGAGGGTAGGGAAGTTATTTTTCAAGGTGAAAAAACTTTGAGTCAATTTTGCAACTGGCTCTTTTCAAAACATCATAAAGGGGTTACGGCTATTGCCCATAATTTCAAAGGCTATGACGGGCAGTTCATTCTTGACTATATTGTCAAAGTTGGGTTAAAACTTCCAAAATTGATCATGAATGGAAACAATATTATGAAGTTAGAACTGAACGGTGTACGTCTGATCGATTCTTTCAATTTCATGAGTTTTGGTTTGGCAAAATTTCCATCCACCTTTGGCCTTCAAGAAATGAAAAAAGGTTACTTTCCTCACTGGGCGAATACAGATGAATTTTGGAGTTACATCGGACCCTACTTGGATATGTCTTATTACAAACCCGACTCAATGTCTGAAGAGGCTAGGTCAAAATTTATAGTTTGGTATAATGACAAAGTTCGAAATGGTGAGGAATTCAATTTTCAGAAGGAGATGGAAATGTACTGTAGGTCAGACGTTGATATCCTCAGACGAGGGTGTGCTGAATTCAGAAAGCTGTTTATCGAACAGGGTGGTATTTGTCCATTTTTAGAGGCGATTACCATCGCAGATGCCTGTAACAAGGTGTGGCGAAGCAAATATTTACCAGAAAATCAAATAGCTATCATTTCAAGTAAAGACTCATCCAGACGTCGCTTTTCTATGAAAGCGATACGATGGCTTCAAAGCATTGCTCAGGAAAAAGGTATTAATATTCAGCATGCAAAAAATGGTGGTGAAGCTCAAATCGGGAAATATAGTGTAGATGGTTTTCACCATCAATCAAACACTGTTTATGAATTTCTTGGGGATTTGTATCATGGTTGTCCTGTATGCTATACAGATCGAAAACAGATCAATCCTATTAATGGAAAACCCATGTCTGAATTGTACGAACGTACTTTTGAACGTATAGAAGATATCGAAGACATGGGATATAATGTAGTGTACATTTGGGAACACGAATTTGATGCTAAGATGAAGGATAAAGAGTACAAAAAACACATTGAAAAGTTATATCCACATTTGGACCCTATCGATCCGAGGGATGGTTTGTCCGGTGGAAGATGTAATGCAATAAAAATTGGATATGATGTTGATGAAAAAACCAAAAAGGAAATCAAGTACATCGATATCTGTTCTCTATACCCTTATGTTTGTAAACACAAATCCTACCCTGTAGGTCATCCAGAAATTTTGTCTACTGAGAATATTGATATGAACAATATTCGCCAATATGAGGGATTAATCAAATGCAAAGTTTTGCCTCCAACTGATTTGTTTCACCCCGTTCTTCCAGTTCACTGTAACAACAAAATGATGTTTCCCCTCTGTATGAAATGTGCAGAAGAAAGCTCAAACATTTGTAGACATGGTAAAGAAGAGAGGGCTTTGGTCGGAACTTGGGTTACTTTTGAATTATTCAAGGCTCTTGACTGCGGCTATCGATTATTGCAAGTGTATGAAATTTGGCATTTCAATTCTGTGTCAGATCAGTTCTTTAAACATTATGTGGACAATTTCTTGAAAATTAAGCAAGAAGCCAGTGGTTATCCAGATAGCTGTCAATCAGACTCAGAAAAAGATCAGTTCGTTTGTGAATATGAGAAGGCAGAAGGTGTTCGTCTTGATCCAAGTTGTATTCAAAGAAATCCTGGGAGAAGATCATTTGCTAAGATTATGTTGAACTGCCTTTGGGGAAAATTAGCTCAGCGTGAAAAAATGACCCAGACGGAATACATCAGTGATCCGTCTAAATATTTTGAAATAGTCACCAATCCCAATTTCATTGTAAAGCATGTAGAAATCTTTGATGAGAACTGTTCATTCATCTTGGTCAACTATGAATCAAAGTTGGAACATATTGACACCCATGCTACAGCCAATGTGATAGTAGGTTCTTACGTAACAGCTTATGCAAGGTTGGAATTGTACAGCGTTCTTGAAAAGTTAAAAGATAGAGTTCTGTATTTCGATACAGATAGTTGTATGTACATTCACGACCCCGAATTATGGAATCCCCCTATTATTAACAGCCGGTTAGGAAAATGGACTGATGAAGAGCCTGCTTGTAAAATTACTCAATTCAGAGGACTTGGACCTAAGAATTATGCTTACAAAATGAAAACAAAAGATGGAAAAGAGATAAGCAAATGTAAAGTAAAGGGGATTACTCTGGATTACAATACAAAACAGGTGGTAAATTTCGATACATATTCGAAATGTGCTTTGGATCGTACAGTAGAAATCAAAATTCAGTATGATTGTAAAATTAAAAGACACAAAGATAGAACGGTTACCAGTGAACCACAAACAAAAACGTTTCGTTCTGTATACACCAAGAGAGTCATTGTAAATGGTACTGATACTGTACCCTATGCTTATAAAAGCTTGAGAAAATAATTTCATATCACATTGTTGTGTACCAATCACTCAAAGTAAGTCTGGGAAAAATATTAGCAGTTGATCAAAAAATAACAATCATGTTGCCGCTACCAATAGAACTACGTGAAAAAAATTATGGGGAATTTGTTCGACAGCATACGCTTGATGAACAAACACAGCTTAACATTAAATTTTTCTGTGTGAAAATTTGGATCAAAAAAATGTTTAAATGGGTTGCAAAAGGAGAAAAGTCCTACAAAGTGTATGCTATATTCAACTTTATTGCGATGATGGTGGACGATTCGGGGCTGGATCTCGTTCTCAAGACTTATTTAGCAGATAGCTGTATGAAAGACAATGTTATTAGTAAACTGTTTCGATCCACAAGCCGATGGACATTTTTTATCATAGGAACAACAGAAGAAAGTTTTCTTAACGTTGTGAAAATGAAATCAGTTCTATTTGACTTTTACTTACGCTACAAAAAAGGATCTGTTCATGATTCCTACGGAGAAACAATGGAAACCATGTCAGGGTATATTCTATTTGATAGAGATGTTACAGAAGAAGTAGTGAATTCAGCTCTTTCAACAAAAGACGCTTATAGACATGTTGCTCCATTCATAGGACTACGAGATTTCGACGATATGGACAGTGAGTATACAATGTTTTTTGGGTATGACCAATTGCATAAAGACATTACGGAATATGAAAACAAACGTGAAACTCGTGGTGTTTGCGAATTTGCATTGTAAAAAATTTGTTATATACTGTTTTTTGCGATTAATTCATTGTAAATAATTCATTGCGAAAAAATAATTCATTGTGATTAATTCATTGCGATTAATTCGTTGTGAATAATTCATTGTGAAAAAAATATTTCAGTGCGATTTTTTCATTGTTAAGAAAATGTTTTTTCATTGTCAAGAAATTTTTTATGATGCATTGCAAAAAAATGTTTGCTTGTGATTTTTTTCATTGTTAAGAAAATGTTTTTTCATTGTCAAGAAATTTTTTATGATGCATTGCAAAAAAAAATGTTTCATTGTGATTTTTTTCATTGTCAAGAAATTTTTTTCATTGTCAAGAAATTTTTTTATGATGCATTGCGAAAAAATGTTTCAATGTTTAGTTCTGTTCAGTAAATAAAAGTTCAATAAATAAAAGTTCAAAAACAATAGAGTTCTTCATTCTGTTTTTCCCCAAAAGACTTGTTCTGGTTACATTTTTTCCCATACAACGTCTCATAACTTTTTTGCTATATTAGCATGAAACGTAGCATGGAAAAAATGTATGTGCTTTCTGCCAGGTCCGAGCTCTTTAAAAAATTTCAATCCTCTGTAAACGTATAAAGCCTGCGTTATTTTTCACACATTCACCATTTCTTTGAATCTCAGTTAACGATCACTTCGAAAGCAGTGTCAATATTCGGAAGCAATATCAATATGGAAGAGGTAAATCATCAACTACGTGAGGCTCTCCAAGAGTATCTAAATGCCGGCCAGCAGTTATTGCAACTAACCACTCGTCTCGTAGGAGAGGAGGAACAAAACCAACTGCGACGTATAACACAACCATACAAAGATCTCGGCGAAAGATTAGTTCAGCTATTATTAAAGACAACACCGGATATCATCTTGGTTGATATCGAATTTGGGAGGAAGATTACAGCATGCCCCATTTGCCAAGCGAATTTCGGGTGTTGTCATTAGAACTGGAAAAAACACAGCCTCCAAAAAAACAGCCCTTTTCAGGGCTACCCATCTACCACGAAAGTTCTATCTTTCTTCAAATTGTCATTTCTTCAAATTGTCAAACTTCTTTCTTTTAGAAGAGTTACACTGCAAAGATTTACAATCAAAAAGTCATAGGTTAGTTAAACTCTAGTTTTTTCTAACCCGAACAAGAAAATGTAACAAACCCACGGATTGGTCAACAATAAAACATTTAGTATTAGAAATAAAACGCTGGTTCTGATTGGATAACAATAATTTGGAGCCAAAACAGCATGAAACGCCGACGCGGGAAAAACATAGGAGAAAATGACGTCATGGGTCAACTAGTTCAATCCGTCTGAAAAGCTATAAATCTCGGCGATTTATTTTCCATGCATTTCATTTTTCACAATGGCTTCAAGACAATCACCAGTCGTCACTTGGATGGATACTGAGCGAAAGTTAATAAGAGCAAGGAGACAAATCGTCTTACTTAAACAACGCCTAGCTGGAGTGAGAAGACGATACGAGAGGGCTGAGCTTGCTAATAACAGGGTGTTCTGTTATAACCTTCGGATGAAGGAAATCATTATTGAGGGCATGCTTGAGATGTATTTTCAGTATGTTATTTTAAAAACTGAGCAGGTGACCCGTCTTTTCCGTGCGCAAATCGCCACGGAAAGGAGTGAGTCAGACAGCGAATCGACTGATGCTGATACTGAATAAACATTTTCATAAAATCAGCTCTTCTCAAAACAGCCCTTTTCAGGGCTAACCATCTACCACGAAAGTTCTATCTTTCTTCAAATTGTCATTTCTTCAAATTGTCAAACTTCTTTCTTTTAGAAGAGTTACACTCCAAAGACTCACACTCCAGAGAGTTACACTCCAAAGAGTAAAAAAAATCATTCATAGGTGAAGAAAAGACTAAGTCCAACTCAATGTTCAGACATTTAGAAAAAAATCATTCATAGAATAAAAAAAAGCTAAGTCCAACCCAGTGCTCAGTCTTTTAGAGAGAAAAAATCATACATAGGTGAAGAAAAAACTAAGTCCAACTCAATGATCAGGCTTTTAGAAAAGAGAAAAAATCATTCATAGGGTAAAAAAAGTCTAAGTTCAACTCAGTGCTCAGACATTTAGAAAGAAAAAAATCATACATAGGGTAAAAAAAGTCTAAGTTCAACTCAGTGCTCAGACATTTAGAAATCATTCATAGAGATGCAGAAAAAAGTCTAAGTCCAACTCAATGATCAGGCTTTTAGAAAGAGAAAAATCATTCATAGAGATGTAAAAAGACTAAGTCCAAATCAATGGTCAACCTTTTAGAAAGAGAGAAAATCATTCATAGGGTAAAAAAAAGTCTAAGTTCAACTCAGTGCTCAGACATTTAGAAATCATTCATAGAGATGCAGAAAAAAGTCTAAGTCCAACTCAATGGTTAGGCAATTAGAAAGAAAAAAATCATCCATAGGGTGAAAAAACTAAGTCCAACTCAGCGATCTGGCCATTTTTTACCCAGTCTGTCAGTCATAAGGCCTGCACTTTGAATGCTAAATCCCTCTCAGGGTAGAGAGCCTGGGAAAAACTCCCCCCCCCCTTTTCCCTTTTTTGCAAAAAAATCCCTCTCAGGGACGGGAGCCTAGGGACAAAATCTTTCGGGGACAGCAACTAGGGACACATTTTTGTCAGGGACGGTGATGTAGGGCACTCAGGGAAGGGAGAATAGGGTACTACCCATGCCCTAGGTAGTACCCTATTCTCCCTTCCTTTACTACTAATGAGTATATAAGGGGACGTAAGCTCACCAGCTTATTGGTGTTAGTTTATATTACAAGATTCCCAAAAATAGGCTGGTCTGAATTGAAAGCAATTGCAGACGACAAATTGAATGTTGCTCAAAAATGGAATTTTTTCTTTTACAAAAGGTCAGAAAACATTGTAGGAAAAGGAGAAAATTCTGGTTACCAGCATTTTCTCCTTTTCCAACAATGTTTTCAAAAGTCCTTTTTTTTGGGGGGGGGGGGTTAAAACTCCGGATTGTTTGGCACTTGATTGACCGAGAAAGGAGCAAGTTTGGGAGTGACTGGCTTTATGTTAATTGGTTTCTCTTCCTTGACTTCAACTTGACTTTTCGAAAATAGTGGTGTATGAGTACAGTGTCGGTCACCCATATCACAGGTTCCGTATTCTGAGATAGGCAGGGTCAACCTTTGGAAATAATAACATTGCGGCCCAAGTACTATAGTTAGGGTTTCCAGGAAGCACTAATCGAGAGTAAATAGATAGAGGATAATCAACTGGTTGTGTGTGATATTAAAAGTCTGTCACTAGAATGGGGTGTGATGCGGTTGAAAAAACGAGTCCGAAGAACGAGTTTCTTAACCGCATCGAACCCAATTCGAGTAACAGACTTTTAATATCACACACAACCAGTTGATTATCCCATTTATCATATTTCTAATTCAACCTTTTTTATTCTTATAATAATCAAGAATGGTACAATATGAGCAATATAGGAAGAAAGTAGTTCCAGTAAACATTCTACAATTATATCGTCACTAGTGATGATGCCATAATTATCATCACTAGTGGTGTTATTCACTGTGAAATCCCAGTAATTCACTGATAGCAATATAATAATATAAACTTTAGAAACTGTGTCGCAAACTGTTATTAAATATATTCAGAACAGAACAGAACCCTTTATTTTTCTACTTGAACACATTGAGAACATCGTTAAGATACAAAGATTCATGTACGTGAGTGTAGACATGTGGGAAAAAAATCAAATGATAACGAAAACATTAGTTTTTAAAACAATTTTTTCTACTCTTTATCCAAGGATCCCAAATTTTACCAGCCTGAGAAAGACGGTTTTTGAAAATATTGTGCGAAAAGGAGAAGATGCTATTAACTCAGCATAACACTGTATTGATTAAAATATCAACCGGGCATCTTTACCATGTAAACATTTTTTTATTCAAACCCTTACGCCGAGCCCCAGTAGCTCCGTCAATAGCGTACAGGACTAGTAAACAGGAGGTCGCTGGTACGTTGCCCGGCTCGGCCAATTTCTTTCCGAGGATTAATGACAGTCATTGCGACAAGATTCATTCCTCTCTCACCGCTGACCATTGTTTTGACGATGGTTATGTGGGAAAGTAGCCAGTGGCTTGGAAAGAATATTGTGCTAAGTACTGGTGACAGAATCTGCAGGAAAGCATGGATAGGTGCACTGACCTCGGCGATATAACTGAATTAATGTTAAACACCAAACAATACATTTACATTGCTAAGCCTGATCTTCGGACCTTTCACAAATAGTGGAGACCAAGATCAGACTGCACAGAGCGAGCACTTTTTCCTCGACCTCAATGTTTTAAAAACGGTTTTCTTCAAGGTGAAAAAAAAAAAGTCGACTACAAAGAGATAATGAGTTAATCGGTTATTATTTTATTGAATGATTAATCGAATGAAGGCCTAAACCCGACAGAGATTAAAATCCTTCACCTGCTAAAGAGGTGAAATGAAATTTTTACGCCGATAGTAAAAACCAAAATTTAGCTATTTCAAAATTATTTCGGGGGGGGGATAACATCTTGTTATCGGACAGTGTAGATCCAAGATCAGACTGCACGTTCTGTGCAGTCTGATCTTGATCTACACTGTCCGCAAAAGGTCTGTGAGTCGTGCTTAGCAGCATAAGTGTTACTTGTAATCAACATGTTAATTGGAATTGTATGAACATAATACTGATAGATTCCTACAGCATCCTTATGCTAATGTTGGTTACCAGTATATTTCTCATTTTCCACCAATGTTTTCAGAACCCTTTTTACGAAGTGTCTTTTAAAACAAGGTATTTTTTGGTGAAGGATTGAGCCACAAAGCTAGTTCAGGTGCGAGCTATCATCAATATTCTAACGGATAAAGTCCACTCGTCACAATTCGGCCGATTCCATACCTACATCTAACCTCGTCTGTATTTATGGTGTTTCCATTTTGAAATAGTGCCAGTCACATGATCTTAAACATGACTGCGCCCTGTAAATCAATTAGCAACGGCAACAACAACCTCGGTAATTAGCAACCTGTTGCTGAACAAAGCCTATGGAATCGATTGACCAAATAAGGAAATAAATATACAACCTGTTTGTCAACGGAATTGTATTTTGAAAGATTCTGATAGAAAATTGTAACTTGTGTTTTCTTTTTCTAAGTAGAGTATTGCTATATAAGAACGACAAAGCGCTGTATTTCCGGCGAAGAAATGTATCGTGTAGGTGTATATCAAGCTACGTATACAGCCCAGGTACTTGATCAACGGATCACCCGAGGTCTATCGACATGTCATTAAAATGCCAACGAAATAGATAGACCAAGTTAAAAATGAACTTACAATCTGTTTGTCGACTGAAATGTCTTTAGAAAGATTCTGTTAGAAAATTGTGATTATTATCTTCTTTTTCTAAGTGGAGTGTTAAAATTTAAAGAACAGTAAAGCGGTGTATTTTCGGCGAAGAAATGCGCCGTGTAGATGCCTATCACCCGTCGTAATAGGCTATAGAGCCAAGGAATTCGATCAACAAATCACCCGAGGTTTGCCCAATGCCGCACACGGATTACGCCTCAAAAGTTTTAAATCACATTTTGGACTGTATCTTGTACTCTCAGATAGGGATCTTTTCGCCCTTGTCGTGTCCTGCTTTACCCGCCTACAAGTCGGAATATTTGTAGGTGTCTGATATAAGTGTCCGCTATATGTAGTGTAATAATGAGATTTAGTTCGAAAGGTTAGTTTGACCATTGCCAACTTTTTTTTCCAAAATGTGTGTCATTGAAAGAATAGAATAGTCTCATGAAATATTTAGTCATCAATCATTGGTTAACAATTGGTACCGTACTTGAACCATGAAATATTTGCCTAGCCCTTGCAGTGCTAAATATATATATAGCTTCAATCTTTTTCGACTGCTGGAAATGCAATGTACAGTCCACTGAAACTCAGAAAGATTTTTATCTTAGAGGCTTGACTAAACAAGCAAACGGTATGAATCGAGATCAGACTGCACGTTCAGTGCAGTCTGATCTTAATCCATGCCGTCTGCAAAAGTTCCTGTTTTCGCCTGTGGTGGAGAAAGGATCATTCAACAATCGGAATTGATAACTGGAAATCGATTTGGAAGATAGTTAAGTCTTTTAGCATTGTGATCCATTCTGACACGAAAGTAATCTGGTCTTAATATTATCCGACAAAATTTGCTATGATTAAAAATGAGTATTATTGTACTACTTTAACCGAGCCACTTTTTCTGTTTTTTCCTTCTTAGTCTTATTATTTATAAATCTAAAACCACTATATTCTCATTACAAAGGGAGATAATAATTACCTCCCTTTTCAGGAAACTAACAGAAGTATAAACAAATAATTTCAAGATAGACATCAAAGGAATTTCTGGTCGGTTAGAAATGTGCAAAGTATTATATCAGTATAAATCCTTATTTATTAACTAACAAGACATTTTATTGCATGTTGCACTAGAAGCGTTAGGGGTCGTAGATCTTAAAGTTATAAAAACGTTCAATGTAGGCGAGTAAAATCGTCCATCATTGCTTTGTAAAACTTTTACCAGGCAAAACAACAGCAGCATACCAAGATCAATAGATCTAGTGGTAGTCATCATGACCATCATATATCTTCGATTATTGTCTTATTTAGTTTACAATAGCCTACATGAGACATGCTCTGGCAAAAATGAGCTTAATGCATCGCAATGATACATTATACCAAGCAAGTCTTCAATTACTTAAGGTAACAATAAAGGCCAAATGTAAACAAAGCGGGTGTTTAATTGCATTTAAACTTATAGCATACCATTTAAAAGTGTGGAAATTATTGTGAAGATGACAATCTGTCATTGTACGGTTGGTACAAGTGTTAGTCGCTGACAGAGAAATTAATTTTAAAACTAGGTTAAAACCTGCCAGGTAGCTGTGTATTTTGTTTACTTTTTGTCTGATTTTATAATTCTTTTTTTTTTTGCCAGCGACTAGCATATGGCCCGACCACACGATAACAGACTGTCATCTCCACAATATTTTCCATACTTTTAAATAGTATGATTTAAATTTAAATGTATCATGACACCTGCTTTGATATTTTGGCCTTAACTGGGCCTTTAATGGAACCATTAAATGCATTGTATCTAACATATGACTGAACCATGAGGTACACTGGTCCTTTGACATTCAGAGCATTCAAAGATAGCAAAAAGTATAGGCTCATGTCAGCCTGCGCGAATTGCGCAGGCTGACATGGGTCGATACTTTTTGCAGCTGCAATCAAACCCGCTGCTTCACAGAGCATGTCCCATAATTCAGAATCAGTGGTAGCCATTGTAACCATCATTAGTCTTCGATTACAGTCTGATCCAGTTTACAACAGCATTAATAAATAATGATAGGAGAGAGGCGATCTATCGTTACATTACGTGAAATACCTGCCAAAAAGGTCAGTCACGTGACCACAATATTGCTGAATCGGGGATTCTTTGATCTCCCTGTATCGACCCATTACAGTCTGAGGTACATGTAACTTCGGAATCATGATCAACATATAAGTTTAAACAGCACAGCGGATAATATTTGAGGAGAAGAATAATGACTTTTTCGACGTAGCTGAATATGCTGGCTTTTGACCTACTAACTGGTACTGATAACAAATTAATAAACAGAAATTTGTGATTGGTCAGAAATGTAAGCACGTTTATTCTAAGGGCCCCTATATATCCATTTGATGGCAATTTACGCCGTCTTTCTTTTTAAAAGATATTTCTTGTCATTAAATGTAGTTGTATGGCATTCCATCTGATATTTCTAGCGAATGTTTAAAAAAAGTACTTGTAATAATCTCTCTTAGCTCATTCCTATACAAAAGCTGGTAACCGTAGAGACGTAACATGGCGTATCTACAGAGTGAATCTTTAATTTGTCAATAAATATTGATACTGACGTGTAATAATAGGGTGGAATTTCTCGCTGTATCAACGCCCTTGTTAATATTGATATATCTATTATGTATTGTACATTAATTGATCATGAGATAAGGTAATATTTGTACCAATTATACTACTCAAAATTGAGGAGGCTTCCCAGGAATGCCTAACCGGAGGCGCACTCACAGCACACTTTTATGGGTATGGCAGTCTTGAATAAGAATGGATGGATGGATGGATGGGACGGACGGACGGACGGACGGACGGACGGACGGATGAAAGGACCGAGTGGAACTTACCTTGAGGCTACTTATATGAACTTTGAAAAAGAAACATCGGTGGGGGGGGGGGTTCTTCAGGTTATTGCCTTTAATTTATCTAGTTATTTAGTTAATTTAGAATGTTATCATTGAAAATGACTATCATGTATTTGAGTAATGTTCTATGAAAAGGGGCTTTAATGCATCTGCTAAAAAGTATTGATTCGGAGCAGTCGGTGCAGGTTGACCTGCGTTGAAATTTTTTGCTATTGGTCAATTATCTGCATGTCAAAGGACCACTCTACCTCATGATTAAGTCGTTTATTCGACAAAAATCGATTTTTATGGATCCATAATTATGTTACGACTTGGTTGGCATAATGCATCAGGAAGATACATTTAACCTCCCTTTTTGCAAGAGCGCCGTTCCTTTAGATAGGTGGAATAAAATTTGTCATGTTATGTGCTTGATCTTAATCTACACTAACCACAAAATTCACAAAAAGCACGTTTAACCCTTATCCAGTACTGGTGGAACCAAGGACATATATGAATATGAGCTGTCGCCGTTATATGACTGAAATTATGTTTAAAGCGACGTAAAAAAACCATTCAGTCTTTCAGTCAAGTAAAAATCCAAATGCTGCTATGTATGTATTGAATGGATTTGTATTGTATGACAATGAGCTGTATGCTTTAGGTCGAAACTAAAATGCTATGCTATGCTATTTCAAAGTTAATTCTGGGAATATTACCGGACAGTGTAGATCCAAAGATCAGACTGCACGTTCTGTGCAGTCTGATCTTGGATCTACGCTGTCCTATGTTTTTTTTTTTACTATTGACTTGAATGTATTATTCAACTTAATCAGAAGAATAAATGTTAACATTTGGGGAGAATATCATCGGACAGTTTAGATCCAAGATCACAAGATCAGACTGCACGTTCTGTGCAGTCTGATCTTGATCTACACTGTCTGCAAAATGTACCTTAGTCGCGCTTAGCAGCTCACAGATTTAAACGTTGTTGGCCGCTAAAATCCTTCAATCCTGTGCAGTCTGATCTTAATTTACAATGTCTGCAAACAGATCCTTCGGTCGCGCTTAGCAGCCTAAAAGTTAATGCATATGCAAAAAGTATCGACCCAGGTCAGCCTGCGTAGTCCGCACAGGCTGATCTTGGTGGAAACTTTTTGTCCTTGGTGAATTTTCTTCATGCCTAAGAATCATTCTACAACATGATTCAGTTGGTTGTTAGACAAAATGAATTTTATGGGTCCATGATAATATAATGACTTGCTTGCTATAATGGCCCACGGAGAAGCATTTAAACTCCTTATTTGCGAGATCTGGGCTCATATACAAACGACAAGTTTGATGTTGCGCAAATGATGAGATATTGCCTTTGCAAAGACAGAAAATATTGTGAGAGAAAAACGGGAGAAAATGCTGGTTACTTACGGAATACCGTTAGGGCCATCGCCTATGAATTTGTTGATTTTAAACGCGATGCTCGATAGTACGATGACGATAACGCGATAGTACGATGGCGATAACGCGATAGTACGATGATGATAACGCGTGAGTACGATGGTGATAACGTGATAGTACGATGATGATAGAATACCGTTAGGGCCATCGCCTATGAATTTGTTGATTTTAAACGCGATGCTCGATAGTACGATGGTGATAGCGCGATAGTACAATGACAATCACGCGATAGTACGATGATGATAACAACGCGATAGTACGATGGTAATGACGCGATAGTGCGATGATGATAACGCGATAGTGCGATGGTGATAGCGCGATAGTGCGATGGTGATAACGCGATTGTGCGATGGTGATAACGCGATTGTGCGATGGTGATAACGCGATAGTGCGATGGTGATAACACGATAGTACGATGACGATAAAGCGATAGTACGATGATGAAAACACGATATTATATCGCACTATCATCATCGTACTATCGCGTTATCACCATTGTTTTATCGTGATTTCGCGTTAGTAGTAAAGGGAGAGAGCCTGGGTAATTGCCCAGTTACCCAGGCTCTCTCCCCTGAGTGGGCTATATCACCACCCCTGACAAAAATGTGGGCTAGTTTGCCCTCCCGAAAGAATTTTTTTTTTTTTTATTTTACCTAGGCTCTCTACCCTGAGAGGGATTTAGCATTCAAAATGGCGGCCTTGTGACTGACAGTCTGGGGAAAAAATTAGCCAGGCTCTCTACCCTGAGTGGAATTTTTCTGCAAAAAAGGGAAAGAGGGGGAGGGGGACCAAAAATGATACATCTTCGAGTGCTCTATAGGGATCTGTCAGGCCTGATCACTGAGTTGGACTTAGTTTTTTCACCCTATGAATGATTTTCTCTCTTTCTAAAAGCCTGATCACTGAGTTGGACTTAGTTTTTTCACCCTATGTATGATTTTTTCTTTCTAAATGTCTGAGTACTGAGTTGAACATAGACTTTTTTTACCCTATGAATGATTTTCTTTCTAAAAGCCTGACCACTGAGTTGGACTTAGTCTTTTTTCTGCATCTATGAATGATTTTTCTTTCTAAATGCTTTGACATTGAGTTGGACTTAGCTTTTTTATTCTATGAATGAATTTTCTTTCTAATTGTCTGGACATTGAGTTGGACTTAGTCTTTTTCTGCAATTATGGATGATTTCTCTTTCTAAATGCCTAACCATTGAGTTGAACATAGAGTTTTTTTACCCTATGGATGAATTTTCTTTCTAAATGCTTTGACATTGAGTTGGACTTAGTTTTTTTCTTCACCTATGAATGATTTTTTCTCTTTCTAAATGCCTGATCACTGAGATGGACTTAGTTTTTTTACCCTATGGATGATTTTCTCTCTTTCTAAAAGCCTGACCATTGAGTTGGACTTAGACTTTTTTCTTTCTAAAAGACTGAGCACTGGGTTGGACTTAGTCTTTTTCTGAGTTTTTTTACTCTTTGCAGTATAACTCTCTGGAGTATAACTCTTTTGGAATGCATCTCTTCTAAAAGAAGTTTGACAATTTGAAGAAATGACATTTTTGAAGAAAAGATAGAACTTTCGTGGTAGATGGTTAGTCCTGAAAAGGACTGTTGGGTTAGCTCTGAAAAGAGCTGTGACAATTTGAAGAAATGACAACTTGAAGATAGAACTTTCGTCTGACAGCCTGAAGGTAGAACTTTCGTCTGACATCTTGAAGATAGATCTTTCGTGGTAGATGGTTAGTCCTGAAAAGGACTGTTGGGTTAGCTCTGAAAAAAGCTGTGACAATTTGAAGAAATGACAACTTGAAGATAGAACTTTCGTCTAACAGCTTGAAGGTAGAACTTTCGTCTGACATCTTGAAGACAGATCTTTTGTGGTAGATGGCTAGTCCTGAAAAGGACTGTTGGGTTAGCTCTGAAAAAAGCTGTGACAATTTGAAGAAATGACAACTTGAAGATAGAACTTTCGTCTAACAGCTTGAAGGTAGAACTTTCGTCTGACATCTTGAAGATAGATCTTTCGTGGTAGATGGTTAGTCCTGAAAAGGACTGTTGGGTTAGCTCTGAAAAAAGCTGTGACAATTTGAAGAAATGACAACTTGAAGATAGAACTTTCGTCTGATAGCTTGAAGGTAGAACTTTCGTCTGACAATTTGAAGAAATGACAATTTGAAGAAAAGATAGAACTTACGTCTGACAATTTGAAGAAAGGTAGATCTTCCGTGGTAGATGGTTAGCCCTGAAAAGGGCTGTTGGGGTGGTCCTAAAAAAAGGACCTGGTTTTGGAGGTTGTGTTTTTAAGCACAACCTCCAACCTTTCTGCAGGCTGGGCAGCTACTCGCTGCCCGCCTCTTTAACCTTTTCAGCTCCTGAGCGTCTAGGTTGAACTTCAGCGAGAACGGTGCCTCGTTGTCATCATCCCAACTTTCTGTTTTTGGTACAACGACCTTCTTCTTCGACAGTTGGGCAAGCTCCCAAAAATCCATGTCCCTAAGTGCAGTCTCCATCTTATCTGCGACTCGAAGAAATGAACAATGTATGGAAATAACGCTGGGTTTTATAGCTTTACAGGAGGATTGAACTAGTTGACCCATGACGTCATTTTCTCCTATGTTTTTCCCGCGTCGGCGTTTCATGCTGTTTTGGCTCCAAATTAATGTTATCCAATCAGATTCACCGTTGTTTTTCTAATACTAAATGTTTTATTTTTGACCAATCCGTGGTTTTGTTACATTTTCTTGTTCGGGTTAGAAAAAACTAGAGTTTAACTAACCTATGACTTTTTGATTATGAGTCTTCTGACAAAAATGAAAAGAAAGATGTTTATTTAAGATAGCTAACCCTGAAAAGGGTTGCTTTTTTTGTGCAGAATGCACTTTTTTATCCCCCTCTCTTTCTTTTGAATGATTCCATTTTATCTAGCATTTGCATCAGATGCTCAATTTCATGTCTGATATATCTGAAACGTTCTCTTTCTTCTAACCAGAAGAGCAATGAAGAAAAAATGTTAATCCAAACATTGTGCGATACTGGTTCAGGTTTTATGAAAAGTTAATGGTAAATGAGAAAAATAATCAAGAGTTTAGTGTTTTATATGTGTAATGGATCACTTTTTAGTTTTTTTCATCCTATGAATGATTTTTTCTCTCTAAATAGAACTTGTCCCTATATCACTGAGTTGAACTTAGATTTTTTTTGCACTATAAATGATTTTTTCTAAATGTCTGCCTGTTGAGTTGGACTTAGTTATTTCTTCACCTATGTATGATTTTTTCTTTCTAAATGTCTGAACACTGAGTTAAACTTAGTTTTTTTGCATCTCTATGAATGATTTGTCCCTATATCGCTGAATTTGACTTAGCTTTTTATTCTATGAATGAATTCTCTTTTCTATTTAGCTAATCATTGAGTTGAACTTAGTCTTTTTTCTGCAATTATGAATGATTTTTTCTCTAAAAGACTGAGCACTGGGTTGGACTTAGCTTTTTTCATTCTATGAATGAATTCTCTTTTCTATTTGACTAACCATTGAGTTGGCCTTAGTCTTTTTTCTGAGTTTTTTACTCTTTGGAGTGTGACTCTCTGGAGTGTGAGTCTTTGGAGTGTGACTCTTCTAAAAGAAATGACAATTTGAAGAAAGATAGAACTTTCGTGGTAGATGGTTAGCCCTGAAAAGGGCTGTTTTGAGAAGAGCTGATTTTTTGAAAATGTTTATTCAGTATCAGCATCAGTCGATTCACTGTCTGACTCACTCCTTTCAGCGGCGATTTGCGCGCGGAAAAGACGGGTCACCTGCTCAGTTTTTGAAATAACATACTGAAAATACATCTCAAGCATGCCCTCAATAATGAGTTCCTTCATCCGAAGGTTATAACAGAACACCCTGTTATTAGCAAGCTCAGCCCTCTCGTATCGTCTTCTCACTCCAGCTAAGCGTTGTTTAAGTAAGACGATTTGCCTCCTTGCTCTTATTAACTTTCGCTCAGCATCCATCCAAGTACCAAGAAGTGGTGATATCGTAGCCATTGTGAAAATGAAATGTATGGAAAATAAATCGCCGAGATTTATAGCTTTTCAGACGGATTGAACTAGTTGACCCATGACGTCATTTTCTCCTATGTTTTTTCCCGCGTCGGCGTTTCATGCTGTTTTGGCTCCAAATTAATGTTATCCAATCAGATTCACCGTTGTTTTTCTAATACTAAATGTTTTATTGTTGGTCAATCCGTGGGTTTGTTACATTTTCTTGTTCGGGTTAGAAAAAAACTAGAGTTTAACTAACCTATGACTTTTTTTGATTGTGAATCTTTTGAGTTTTTTTGACAATTTTGAGTTTTTTGACAATTTGAAGAAAGATAGAACTTTCGTGGTAGATGGGTAGCCCTGAAAAGGGCTGTTTTGTTTTTTGGAGGCTGTGTTTTTTTTCCCACTTCTAATGGCAGCACCCGAAATTCGCTTGGCAAATGGGGCATGCTGTAATCTTCCTCCCGAACTCGATATCAACCAAAATGATATCCGGTGTTGTCTTTAATAATAGCTGAATTAATCTTTCGCCGAGATCTTTGTATGGTTGTGTTATACGTCGCAGTTGGTTTTGTTCCTCCTCTCCTACGAGATGAGTGGTTAGTTGCAATAACTGCTGCCCGGCATTTAGATACTCTTGGAGAGCCTCACGTAGTTGATGATTTACCTCCTCCATATTGATATTGCTTCCGAATATTGACACTGCTTTCGAAGTGATCGTTAGCTGAGAATCAAGAAACGGTGATTGTATGAAAATAACGCGGGGCTTTATACGTTTAAGGAGGATTGAAATTTTTTAAAGAGCTCGGACCTGGCAGAAAGCACATACATTTTTTTCCATGCTACGTTTCATGCTAATATAGCAAAAAAGTTATGAGACGCTGTATGGAAAAATGTAGACAGAACAAGTCTTTTGGGGAAAAACAGAATGAAGAACTTTATTGTTTTTGAACTTTTATTTACTGAACTTTTATTTACTGAACAGAACTAAACAATGAAACATTTTTTTGCAAAGCATCATAAAAAATTTCTTGATAATGAAAAAATTTCTTGACAATGAAAAAAATCACAATGAAACATTTTTTGCATTGCATCATAAAAAAATTTCTTGACAATGAAAAAATTTCTTGACAATGAAAAAAATCACAAGGAAACATTTTTTACAATACAGCATAAAAACAATTTCTTAACAACTAAAAAATCACAAGGAAAACATTTTTTTACAATGAATTATTCACAATGAATTAATCGCAATGAATTAATCACACTGAAATATTTTTTCACAATGAATTATTCACAACGATTTAATCACGATGAAAAAATCACACTGAATTATTTTTTCGCAACGAATTATTTACAATGAATTAATCGCAAAAACAGTATATAACAATTTTTTTACAATGCAAATTCGCAAACACCACGAGTTTCACATTTGTTTTCATATTCCGTAATGTCTTTATGCAGTTGGTCATACCCCAAAAACATTGTATACTCACTGTCCATATCGTCGAAATCTCGTAGGCCTATGAATGGAGCAACATGTCTATAAGCGTCTTTTGTTGAAAGAGCTGAATATACCACTTCTTCTGTAACATCTCTATCAAATAGAATATACCCTACCATGGTCTCCTTTGATTCTCCGTAGGAATCATGAACAGATCCTTTTTTGTAGCGTAAGTAAAAGTCAAATAGAACTGATTTCATTTTCAGAACGTTAAGAAAACTTTCTTCTGTTGTTCCTATGATAAAAAATGTCCATCGACTTGTGGATCAAAACAGCTTACTAATAACATTGTCTTTCATACAGCTATCTGCTAAATAAGTCTTGAGAACGAGATCCAACCCCGAATCGTCCACCATCGTTGCAATAAAGTTGATTATACCATACACTTTGTAGGACTTTTCTCCTTTTGCAATCCACTTAAACAATTTTCCGATCCAAATTTTCACACAGAAAAATTTAATGTTAAGCTGTGTTCGTTCATCAAGCGTATGCTGTCGAACAAATTCTCCATAAATTTTTTCACGTAGTTCTATTGGTAACGGTAACATGATTGTTTTTGACCAACGGCTAATATTTTTCCCCGACTTACTTTGACTGATTGGTACACAACAATGTGATATGAAATTATTTTCTCAAACTTTTATAACCGTAGGGTACAGTATCAGTACCATTTACAATAACTCTCTTGGTGTATACAGAGCGAAACGTTTTTGTTTGTGGTTCACTGGTAACCGTTCTATCTCTGTATCTTTTAATTCTACAATCATACTGAATTTTGATTTCTATTGTGCGATCCAAAGCACATTTCGAATATGTATCTAAATTTACCACCTGTTTTGTATTGTAATCCAGAGTAATCCCCTTTACTTTACATTTGCTTATCTCTTTTCCATCTTTTGTTTTCATTTTGTAAGCATAATTCTTAGGTCCAAGTCCTCTGAATTGAGTAATTTTACAAGCAGGCTCTTCATCAGTCCATTTTCCTAACCGGCTGTTAATAATAGGGGGATTCCATAATTCAGGGTCGTGAATGTACATACAACTATCTGTATCGAAATACAGAACTCTATCTTTTAACTTTTCAAGAACGCTGTACAATTCCAACCTTGCATAAGCTGTTACGTAAGAACCTACTACCACATTGGCTGTAGCGTGGGTGTCAATATGTTCCAACTTTGATTCATAGTTAACCAAGATGAATGAACAGTTCTCATCAAAGATTTCTACATGCTTTACAATGAAATTGGGATTGGTGACTAATTCAAAATATTTAGACGGATCACTGATGTATTCCGTCTGGGTCATTTTTTCACGCTGAGCTAATTTTCCCCAAAGGCAGTTCAACATAATCTTAGCAAATGATCTTCTCCCAGGATTTCTTTGAATACAACTTGGATCAAGACGAACACCTTCCGCCTTCTCATATTCACAAACGAACTGAACTTTTTCTGAGTCTGATTGACACCAATCTGGATAACCACTGGCTTCTTGCTTAATTTTCAAGAAATTGTCCACATAATGTTTAAAGAACTGATCTGACACAGAATTGAAATGCCAAATTTCATACACTTGCAATAATCGATAACCGCAGTCAAGAGCCTTGAATAATTCAAAAGTAACCCAAGTTCCGACCAAAGCCCTCTCTTCTTTACCATGTCTACAAATGTTTGAGCTTTCTTCTGCACATTTCATACAGAGTGGAAACATCATTTTGTTGTTACAGTGAACTGGGAGAACGGGGTGAAACAAATCAGTTGGGGGTAAAACTTTACACTTGATTAATCCCTCATATTGGCGAATATTGTTCATATCAATATTCTCAGCAGACAAAATTTTTGGCTGACCTACAGGGTAGGATTTGTGTTTACAAACATAAGGGTATAGAGAACAGATATCGATGTACTTGATTTCCTTTTTGGTTTTTTCATCAACATCATATCCAATTTTTATTGCATTACATCTTCCCCCGGACAAACCATCCCTCGGATCGATAGGGTCCCAATGTGGATATAACTTTTCAATGAGTTTTTTGTACTCTTTATCCTTCATCTTAGTATCAAATTCGTGTTCCCAAATGTACACTACATTATATCCCATGTCTTCGATATCTGCTATACGTTCAAAAGTACGTTCGTACAATTCAGACATGGGTTTTCCATTAATAGGATTGATCTGTTTTCGATCTGTATAGCATACAGGACAACCATGATACAAATCCCCAAGAAATTCATAAACAGTGTTTGATTGATGGTGAAAACCATCTACACTATATTTCCCGATTTGAGCTTCACCACCATTTTTTGCATGCTGAATATTAATACCTTTTTCCTGAGCAACGCTTTGAACCCATCGTATCGCTTTCATAGAAAAGCGACGTCTGGATGAGTCTTTACTTGAAATGATAGCTATTTGATTTTCTGGTAAATATTTGCTTCGCCACACCTTGTTACAAGCATCTGCGATGGTAATCGCCTCTAAAAATGGACAAATACCACCCTGTTCGATAAACAGCTTTCTGAATTCAGCACACCCTCGTCTGAGGATATCAACATCTGACCTACAGTACATTTCCATCTCCTTCTGAAAATTGAATTCCTCACCATTTCGAGCTTTGTCATTATACCAAACTATGAATTTTGACCTAGCCTCTTCAGACATTGAGTCGGGTTTGTAATAAGACATATCCAAGTAGGGTCCGATGTAACTCCAAAATTCATCTGTATTCGCCCAGTGAGGAAAGTAACCTTTTTTTCATTTCTTGAAGGCCAAAGGTGGGTGGAAATTTTGCCAAACCAAAATTCATGAAATTGAAAGAATCGATCAGACGTACACCATTCAGTTCTAACTTCATAATATTGTTTCCATTCATGATCAATTTTGGAAGTTTTAACCCAACTTTGACAATATAGCCAAGAATGAACTGACCGTCATAACCTTTGAAATTATGGGCAATAACCGTGACTCCTTTATGATGTTTTGAAAAGAGCCAGTTGCAAAATTGACTCAAAGTTTCTTCACCTTGAAAAATAACTTTCCTACCCTCTTCAAATTCACTGCATGTAGAACAATGAAAATCAAGTGATTTATCGATACATACATCACACGCTCTGTGTGCGATACAATAATTCGGGGTGTGTACACCTGTGTCTTGTTTGCATTCAAAATCAAAGAAAATAAACTGTGGTTTTTTGACTACAGAAGAACTCGTCTCATCATCGCTGTCATGGTTCAACTTACTTTGGTAAGGTTGAATATAGCATTGATGAGAAAAGTTAACAATTCTCTTACAGATATGACATCTTTTCTTTCCATTGCAAACATGATTTTTCTTTCTGACATGATATTGTGCACCGCATTTCGAGCAGAGTTTCACTAATTCACAAATGGATTTCTTTTCTTTACCTTGAACATTTCTGTGATTTTCAAAGCATTCAGCACTAAAAAATCGTCTACTGCAAACACTGCAAACATATTCTTTTGATTCTGATGGACATTTTCCTTTGCGGTAACAACCTTTACAGATATTTGAACAAGCATGGTCTTCCCGGCGAGAGTAACCCACATCACAGAACTCACAATAATATCCACAACTAAGAAAACCTTTGATAGATTTGATGTAGTCATAATGGTTTTGATGAAAGTACAAATGTATGATCTTACTATTGGCTTTCACTTCTGGATGTTTAAATATTTTTTCCACTTTTGAATGCTGTTGGTGAACTTTAATGACATAGCCTTTTTCATACAAGATTGTTTGAATTTTTTTATATTCATCAATTCCTACAGACTGTGTTGGTGAAACTCCAGCTTCATGTAACAATTTCTCAGCTTCAGTCTTTTGAAGGACGCAATTTGAATGACGAATACGACGCCATTTTCTATTCCATACTTCGGTGTTTTCACGTTCACTGTAGCAAATTCCCACAACAACAGCTCTTGCAAAACATAGTTGGTCATGATTGTTAATTTGAATAATAGATTGCTTCTTCTGGGCAAAAAACTTTGAATCTAATTCTGACGATCTATATTTTGGTTTTCCGCTACCACTTGGTGGTATTGTATGTGTGATGTCAAATGTCATGAATCCATCGTTCAAGACGAAATCTGTATTCGATTGTAAAACTCGTTCAATTTCATTCAGCATAGTTTCACCTTGTAACTGATCTGCAGCTAAAAAAGGAATATGGATTCCTATTTCCAACGAAGGATGATTGATGGTAATTCTAATCATGTCCGTAGGGTTAGCATTTAACTTTCGAATGATTTCACGGGTAACATCGTCAAATAATCCAAGGAGTCTCTGAGGTGTTAATTCTTCAAATTTCTTAAAACTCAGCATCAGCACATGTGATTCTGTTTTAAATTTTCTTGACTTCTTATTACCCTTTTCTGTTAAATCATATAGACTTTTCATGTCTAAGTTAGAGTTGATACTTTCATCGTCGCTGTCATTTTCTTCTTTCAACGGTTTAGTTTTTTTCTTTTTTATTGGTGGAAACACCTCATCGTCACTTTCTTCTTTCAATGGTTTAGTTTTTTTCTTTTTTGTTGGTGGAAACACCTCATCGTCACTTTCACTATCTGAATAGGTTATTATTCTTTTTCTTTTACCCATCGTTTTAGCTCTGAGTGAAAAGACAATAATGCAGAAGTGAGAAAAAACTAACAATTTATATACCCTCTCCGTTGTAACAGTGTATAAATAAGACGTTAGTTGTGAAAATCTATTCATTCTCCTACTCGATCTCAGACAGTACAGCTGATAAAAAAATATGAGCGAGTTAAAGCTGCAAAATACATCACCACTTAGAAAGAGGGTGTATCTGTATGTTAATCCATTCACCCACGATTATGAGATCAGCAATATACCATCAAAGTATGATGTTAAACATATCGGAAACTATGTGGGATCATTTTTATCCCAGCAACATTTAGAAGAAAAAGATGTTTACCGTACTACCAGCTACAGAGTTTTGGATCAAGCGATGATTGACAAACGATATGGTGCGAATGGTGTGAGAACAAATATTTGTTTCACATGCAACGAAGCAGGACATTGGGCCAAAGAATGTGCAGAAAAAGAAAATCAGCTAGGAACAATTGTTTTTGTCTACGTGAATCCACACAGTCACGACATTGAGATTTTACCATCGTTTTACAAAGTTGATGGTCTCAAAGATATAAAATTCGTCGGTACACTAAATTCATTCTGTAGTGAAAATACATGGAAAAAAAGTTCACCACAAGCTACATCCTCATCGGGTGAAACTCAGATCGTAGACATGCAGAGCGATACAACGGCTAACAGCGATTCAGAAATCTGCAAAATAACAGATGATTTAGAGACATCACGAAAAAATCTAAGAAATCAACAAACTTTGGATCTAAGAAAACAACAAACTTTGGATCTAAAAAACGAATTTTCTGCAGAACCGGGTTGTTTGTACGGAAAGGAAAAACAGCAAAACATCGAAAAGAAGAAAAAACGAGTAACAAAGAACTATTTCTTTTACAAATCAACAAAACATGAGGACAAAATCTGTCCAGATGTGGAATTAAAAACCAACGATAGGAAAAGAAAACGTAAAACCAGATGTGAATCTGACATTCCAAAGAAAAAAAGAAAAAAACATACTGAGTGAAAAAAAGATTTCAATACAATATTGAATATAAACAAAAAAAGACTGACTTGATTTTTTTCATTCATTTTTTGTCTTTACAGTTCATTCATTTTTTGTTTTTTTACAGTTCATGATTTGATTTTTTCATTGTACATAAGTTCTTTTTTGAAATAAAAAATATATAAAATAATTACTTCTTACTTTTGACTTTTTTCTAGTTATGACTGTAAGTCTTTTTTACTTTTGACAATTTGAGAAGAAAGATCTTTCGTACTAAATGGTTAGCCCTGAAAAGGGCTTTTTTTTGAAGGATCTCACATTGACATCCAGCTCTACGATTCTTCCGCCCGATCCACTGGGATGATTTCACACCCACAGTGTTCACAGCACATCGTCGAACCTTCATCATCATTGTAAAATCCTTCATCTGCATCTGGACAGTTATGCTTCTGCCCAAGATACTCGAGTATGGAAAAACATTTCCCACACTCTATCAGACATCTGCTTGCACAGCGAGGGCATACAAGAATTCGAACCATTCTGGAACAAATATGATTTTATGTAAAATATCACTGGGCTTTATAGCTTTACAGGGGGATTGAACTAGATGACCCATGACGTCATTTTCTCCTATGTTTTTTCCCGCGTCGGCGTTTCATTAACATTGTGCAATCAAATCGACGGTTATATCGGTGTTTTTTCGCCATTCCCATTTTGATGTCACACAGTACAATCCCGGTGTTTTCCGCCAGGTCCGCACTCTTTAAAAATTTCAATCCTCTGTAAACGTACAAAGCTCGGTGTTATTTTCATACATTCACCATTTCTTTGATTCTCAGCTAACGATCACTTCGGAAACAGTATCAATATTCAGAGTCAGTTTCAATATGAAGCACAACTTAGATGAAATCAACTTGGGCGATTTTCCATCAGTGGAAAACAATGGAGACGTTCTTTCATCAGTTATGAATTCGACAATCATCAATCCACCACCGGAGTTAAATTCGACAACCATCATTCCAGCGACAGTGTTTGACAACATTTATGAAGAGGTAAAGCAGCTAAATTTGAAACAAGATAGAATGATGATCCGAATCATAGATCAGCTGGAGACTTTAAACAGACATTTGGAGGAAATTAAAACTTTAAGCGCAAGTACTGATCAGCTCAGTAGAAATATCGAGGTACTACGTCAACAGGATCAGTGCATTTCAACAACTCCTGTGAAGATTCCTGTGGAGTTCGAGTTTGATAAATCCAATCTTCACAACTTAGTGGACTCTATCGTAAGTGTTGTGAAGAAAAATCAACCAAAGAAAAAACAACCAAAGGAAAAACAACCAAGAAAAACAACAAAGCGGAAATCTGAGGAAGATGCTAACCATCTCCACAAGAAGCAGCGAGTTGATCAAAAACCAACTATACCAATATTGACAGGGCAGGGCAAATACGGGAAAAACATTGACAATCACGTTGATTTCAAGATCCCGAAAAAACCAAAGACAGAACGAAAACAACCAAGAAAAAACAACAAAACGGCAGGAATATGAAAACAAATATGAAACTCGTGGTGTTTGCGAATTTACATTGCATAAAATTTGTTATATACTGTTTTGCGATTAATTCATTGTAAATAATTCGTTGCGAAAAAATAATTCAGTGTGATTTTTTCATCGTGATTAAATCGTTGTGAATAATTCATTGTGAAAAAATATTTCAGTGTGATTAATTCATTGCGATTAATTCATTGTGAATAATTCATTGTAAAAAAATGTTTTCCTTGTGATTTTTTAGTTGTTAAGAAATTGTTTTTATGCTGTATTGTAAAAAATGTTTCCTTGTGATTTTTTTCATTGTCAAGAAATTTTTTCATTGTCAAGAAATTTTTTTATGATGCAATGCAAAAAATGTTTCATTGTGATTTTTTTTCATTGTCAAGAAATTTTTTCATTATCAAGAAATTTTTTATGATGCTTTGCAAAAAAAAGTTTCATTGTTTAGTTCTGTTCAGTAAATAAAAGTTCAGTAAATAAAAGTTCAAAAACAATAGAGCTCTTCATTCTGTTTTTCCCCAAAAGACTTGTTCTGTCTACATTTTTCCATACAGCGTCTCATAACTTTTTTTTGCTATATTAGCATGAAACGTAGCATGGAAAAAATGTATGTGTTTTCTACCCTGGCCGAGCTCTTTAAAAAATCTCTATCCTCTGTAAACGTATAAAGTCCAGCGTTATTTTCATACAATCACCATTTCTTTGACTCTCAACCAACGTTCACTTCGAAAGCAGTGTCAATATTCGGAAGCAATATCAATATGGGGAGGGAGATAAATTATCAACTACGTGAGGCTCTCCAAGAGTATCTAAATGCAGGTCAACAGTTATTACAACTAAACACTCACTTTATAGGAGTGGAGAAATAAAACCAACTACAACCTATAACACAGCTCTACACAGATCTCGGTGGAAAGAATACTTCAACTATTTTTAAAGACAACGTCTGACATCATCTTAGTCATTTACCAAGTGAATTTCGGATGTTGTCATTAGAAGTGGGAAAAAAACATAGCCTCCAAAAACAAAACAGTCCATTTCACGGCTACCCATCTACCACGAAAGTTCTATCTTTCTTCAAATTGTCAAAAAACTCAAAAGATTTACAATAAAAAAAGTCATAGGTTAGTTAAACTCTAGTTTTTCTAACCCGAACAAGAAAATGTAACAAACCCACGGATTGGTCAACAATAAAATCCCCGAACAAGAAAATGTAACAAACCCATGGGTTGGCCAACAATAAAACATTTAGTAATAGAAAAACAACGGTGAATCTGACTGGATAACATTAATTTGGAGCCAAAACAGCATGAAACGCCGACGCGGGAAAAACATAGGAGAAAATGACGTCATGGGTCAACTAGTTCAATCCTCCTGTAAAGCTATAAAACCCAGCGTTATTTCCATACATTGTTCATTTCTTCGAGTCGCAGATAAGATGGAGACTGCACTTAGGGACATGGATTTTTGGGAGCTTGCCCAACTGTCGAAGAAGAAGGTCGTTGTACCAAAAACAGAAAGTTGGGATGATGACAACGAGGCACCGTTCTCGCTGAAGTTCAACCTAGACGCTCAGGAGCTGAAAAGGTTAAAGAGGCGGGCAGCGAGTAGCTGCCCAGCCTGCAGAAAGGTTGGAGGTTGTGCTTAAAAACACAACCTCCAAAACCAGGTCCTTTTTTTAGGACCACCCCAACAGCCCTTTTCAGGGCTAACCATCTACCACGGAAGATCTACCTTTCTTCAAATTGTCAGACGTAAGTTCTATCTTTTCTTCAAATTGTCATTTCTTCAAATTGTCAGACGAAAGTTCTACCTTCAAGCTATCAGACGAAAGTTCTATCTTCAAGTTGTCATTTCTTCAAATTGTCACAGCTTTTTTCAGAGCTAACCCAACAGTCCTTTTCAGGACTAACCATCTACCACGAAAGATCTATCTTCAAGATGTCAGACGAAAGTTCTACCTTCAAGCTGTTAGACGAAAGTTCTATCTTCAAGTTGTCATTTCTTCAAATTGTCACAGCTTTTTTCAGAGCTAACCCAACAGTCCTTTTCAGGACTAGCCATCTACCACAAAAGATCTGTCTTCAAGATGTCAGACGAAAGTTCTACCTTCAAGCTGTTAGACGAAAGTTCTATCTTCAAGTTGTCATTTCTTCAAATTGTCACAGCTTTTTTCAGAGCTAACCCAACAGTCCTTTTCAGGACTAACCATCTACCACGAAAGATCTATCTTCAAGATGTCAGACGAAAGTTCTACCTTCAGGCTGTCAGACGAAAGTTCTATCTTCAAGTTGTCATTTCTTCAAATTGTCACAGCTCTTTTCAGAGCTAACCCAACAGTCCTTTTCAGGACTAACCATCTACCACGAAAGTTCTATCTTTTCTTCAAAAATGTCATTTCTTCAAATTGTCAAACTTCTTTTAGAAGAGATGCATTCCAAAAGAGTTATACTCCAGAGAGTTATACTGCAAAGAGTAAAAAAACTCAGAAAAAGACTAAGTCCAACCCAGTGCTCAGTCTTTTAGAAAGAAAAAAGTCTAAGTCCAACTCAATGGTCAGGCTTTTAGAAAGAGAGAAAATCATCCATAGGGTAAAAAAACTAAGTCCATCTCAGTGATCAGGCATTTAGAAAGAGAAAAAATCATTCATAGGTGAAGAAAAAAACTAAGTCCAACTCAATGTCAAAGCATTTAGAAAGAAAAATCATTCATAGGGTAAAAAAACTCTATGTTCAACTCACTGATATAGGGACAAATTCCTTTTAGAGAGAAAAAAATCATTCATAATTGCAGAAAAAGACTAAGTCCAACTCAATGGTCAGGCTTTTAGAAAGAAAATTCATCCATAGGGTAAAAAAACTCTATGTTCAACTCAATGGTTAGGCATTTAGAAAGAGAAATCATCCATAATTGCAGAAAAAGACTAAGTCCAACTCAATGTCCAGACAATTAGAAAGAAAATTCATTCATAGAATAAAAAAGCTAAGTCCAACTCAATGTCAAAGCATTTAGAAAGAAAAATCATTCATAGATGCAGAAAAAAGACTAAGTCCAACTCAGTGGTCAGGCTTTTAGAAAGAAAATCATTCATAGGGTAAAAAAAGTCTATGTTCAACTCAGTACTCAGACATTTAGAAAGAAAAAATCATACATAGGGTGAAAAAACTAAGTCCAACTCAGTGATCAGGCTTTTAGAAAGAGAGAAAATCATTCATAGGGTGAAAAAACTAAGTCCAACTCAGTGATCAGGCCTGACAGATCCCTATAGAGCACTCGAAGATGTATCATTTTTGGTCCCCCTCCCCCCCTTTCCCTTTTTTGCAGAAAAATTCCACTCAGGGTAGAGAGCCTGGCTAATTTTTTCCCCAGACTGTCAGTCACAAGGCCGCCATTTTGAATGCTAAATCCCTCTCAGGGTAGAGAGCCTAGGTAAAATAAAAAAAAAAAATTCTTTCGGGAGGGCAAACTAGCCCACATTTTTGTCAGGGGTGGTGATATAGCCCACTCAGGGGAGAGAGCCTGGGTAACTGGGCAATTACCCAGGCTCTCTCCCTTTACTACTCGCGTTATCGCCATCGTACTTTAGAGTGTCGCGTTTAAAATCAACAAATTCATAGGCGATGGCCCTAACGGTATTCCGTAGTTACTTGCATTTCTTCATGAGGTTTTCAAGCTTTGCTTTTTTTTTTTCTCGAAGTCGTTCAACCACGTGATTCTTTGGAAAGAGTTACAATTTTATAGGCCAAGTATGATAGTGTTTTATTAATGCAAAACCAGAAGGTCATAGCCCCATGAGATATATAAAACATGTACAATACAGTATAATACAATATGGTGAACCTAATATTATATTATAAAAAAGTAATTTAATTATCTTTTTCAATCATAACTCTCCGTCATTCCATCAGTGTCTACCTTGTTCGAAACGAAAAAGCAAGATAGACAAGTGGACTGATGGGGAATAAAACGAAAACATCATTTGCATACTATTTTGCCAATTCAAACAATTTATATTAAAGGCTCAGTAGAGGCCAAAATATCAAAGAATGTGTTATAATACATTTAAATTTAAATCATATCATTTAAAGGCATGGAAAATATTGTGGAGATGACAGTTTGTTATCGTGTGGTCGTGCCATGTGTTAGTCGCTGGCAGAAAAAAGAATTTTAAAGTCAGGCAAAATGTAAACAAAAGACACAGCTACCTGGCAGGTTTTAACCTAATTTTGAAATTAATTTCTCTGTCAGCGATTAACAGTTGGACCGACCGTACAGTGACAGATTGTCATCTTCACAATAATTTCCATGCTTTTAAATGGTATGATATAAGTTTAAATGCATTTAAACATCCGCTTTGTTTACTTTTTGTCTTTATTGTTACTATAAGTTTATATTATATTCGTTGTTCTATTTATACTTTCAGATCCAAATGGAAGAAGCAAACTTTGGGGAGACGATAAGAGATTCCAGGAATCTAACGAACTCTCTGCACAACGACACATACGACACACTAATTGGGGAAGAAGATACGCTCAATTCGACCTTTGTAAAGATAGAATTAATCTGGCTGCCTGTGATTTGTGGATTTGGTTTGCTGGGTAATACATTATCCACCGTCACATTTCTCCGAAAACCTCTGCGGAATTCGCCTTGTTCTCTGTATTTAGCTGTCAGAGGTGTCAGTGACAATGGATTTCTATGCAGTTTATTATTGGTTTGGGTTTCGATAGCCTTTGACCTACGTCTCAGTCAGGTCAAAGGTGTCTGTCAGTTTATTATCTTCATGACGTATTTGTGCGGCTGTGTGTCCGTGTGGCTGTGCGTTTTTATTACATTCGAAAACACCTTTCTGATCTGTAATCCATATTTGGCGAAAAACATCTGCACACCGCGAGCGTCCAAGATTTCCATAATCTCGCTGACGGTGATTGCGGTTGGGTGCTACAACACGTCATTATGGATTGTGAACGGCGACTGTACCCACAATGCAAAGTACACTTCGTTAACTCAAGTATTAGTCTATACAGACACTATTTTTACATTAGTGTTGCCAACAATTCTAATTTCCATCCTTCTTCTTGTGATTGTATATAAACTTCTTCTAAGAATTCACGAACGAAAAATAGAATTACGGGAGAAGAGAAATGGTTATCTGAAAGCAAGAACAAGCATTCCAATTAAAAAAGTGACAAAAATGCTCTTCGTCGTGTCGCTCATCTTCTTCATACTCAATGTACCAAGTCATGTGATAAGAATAAAACTTCTGATTGGACGATTTTTGAAAGGACAAAATGGCGCCGAAAACATTGAAAGAAGTCTACAGACGGCGTTTCTCCTGCTGTACTATATGAGTTTTTCCACGAATTTCCTTGTATATATAACATTCGGGTCAAATTTCAGGAGAATTTTTAAAAAGTCCATTAAAAGTTTCTTTAAAGAACAGCAGAAAAAGAAACACACCGGTGAAGCGCTTAATTTAGTCCGAAACCGACGGCATTCTTTCAACGAGAACCTGATAAGCTCAAATGGATATCTATTGACAGTGGAACATTCACCAAGATATCATAGCCATTGAGTGTTTCTTTGACAGAATATATAGAGGATATTTTATTCTTTCCGGTGAAAGATTGAAATTCATTTCATCGAGTGAACATCATCGGTAATGTTCATGAGATAAAATAAATTTCGATCTTCAACCGACGATCTTTCACCGATAAAAAATTTCTATTCATTTTATGCTTCTAATCCCCCACCCTTTTTTTTTTTTTTTGGGGGGGGGGGGGGGCTTACAAAAAAAAAATCCAGTACAGCTGTTTTCGGTAATTTCCCGTGGCGTAACCCCTCCGCATAACAACACATTACAATATTACGTAAAGCGCGACAAATGTAGGGTAAATTACGTCATATTTCCATCTGGTTGAATGGCACGCACTGTTTACCCGGGTAACTAGTGCGCGGGAACTACTGTTACCGCCTTCAATTGAAGAGTTAGAAAATAAAATCGGTATTTTTCATTGATTGTTACCGTTAAAGGCCCAGTAGAGGCCAAACTATTAAAGCAGGTGCCATAATACATTTAAATTTAAATCATACCATTTAAAAGTGTGGAAAATATTGTGAAGATGACAGTCTGTTATTGTATGTTCGGGCAATGTTTTAGTCGCTGGCAGAAACAAGAATTTTTAAAAATCAGGCAATAAGTAAACAAAAGACACAGCTACCTGGCAGATTTTAACCTAGTTTTGAAATTAATTTCTCTGTCAGCGACCAACACTTGGACCGACCGTACAATGACAGATTGCCATCTTCACAATTATTTCCATATTTTTGAATGGTATGATATAAATTTAAATGCATTTTAACACCCGCTTTGTTTACTTTTGGCCTTTATTGTTACTTTAGATATCGAACAATATTCCACCGTTATTCTCGATAAACTACCGAGAGGCATGAAATAATATTGCTTAACTCTTTCACTACCAAATAAATAACCTTCACTTTTTTAATGGCAACAAATACAGTTCCGCTGCAAGATGAAGAGACAGTTCAGTTATAATCTAAAATTAAAGACTGGACAGTGTAGATCAGTGTAGATCAGAGATCAGACTGTACGTTCAGCACAGCTGCTTGTGTCGTCAACAGTAAGGAAAGAGTGAAAAATTGTAAGGTACGTTTTTGCGTACATGAGGTTACGCCCCTACTTGTACTGGTCACTCTGTCTTCTGTGTCTTCGGTCTTAGTATTAGTCGCTGGCAGAGAAATCAATTTCAAAAAAAGGATAAAACCTGCCAGGTCACTCTATCTTTTGTTTACTTTTTGTCTGATTTTAAAATTGGGGCGACCACACAGTAACACATTGTCATCTTCACCATATTTTCCATACTTTTAAATGGTATGGTTTAAATTGAAATGCATTTTAACGCCTGCTTTGATTTTTAGGCAGCTTTTGGGCCTTTAAAGGCGCGCTCAGACTTATTACCGCATTTTGAACAAAAATCAATGGCAATATATTGGCAATCCAATCAAAAGCAACTATCCTTAGTACTTGGAGCACATTTATTGCAATGCAGCGGTTAATAAGTATTCAGACTTAAGTTTTTCATTTGTTATTCTCGTTATGGGTTAGTTAATGTTTTGATTACGTCACGGGCGTCGTATCTGATCTAATTATATCGCACTGTCTCGCGAGACTTATTCATTTTCTTAGCTAACACGCAGAAGAGTGCTCAAAGGGAGACAACTCCATCGGACTGGCGATAATAAGTATTATAACTTTATAGATTTAAGGATAGGGCACCCTAACGGGATTCGTATAACGAAAAACGCACGGATTCGGGTAAGAGTCGAGTAATCCGTAATCGATCGCCCGATAGACGCTGCTTCCCCGCATTGATTACAGATTACCCGAGTCTTAGCCGAATCCGAATCCTAATGGATTTTGACGAATCCCATTAGGGTGCCCTATCCTTAAAGTCTTTTATGCAAATGAAAATAAAAGTGAACTTGATTAGAGGACGTAGAAGCTACCTTTGTCTGCAAAAATATAGATGAGCCTCTGTGAAAAGGGGGTTTAATGCATCTACAAAAATTATCGACTCAGGTCAGCCTGCGCAGTCCGCGCAGGCTGACCTGGGCCGAAAATTTTTGCTAGTGGTCCATTTTCTGCAGCTAAAAAGGATCAGTATACACATGTCTCTCATAATTTAAAATGGGTTTCATGGATCCATAATACTGTGATGACTTGCTTGGTATCTTGCATCACAGAAATTCATTAAGACCCCTTTTGCCAGTGCATGGTTCAAATTTGTTCAAGCGGATACCCGTCTAATGAAAGGAGAACATATGGGTAGATTGATATACGAAAATGGAGATTTTCTAAAATTATTTTATGAGTAACTATTAGAATACCAAAAGAAATTTTATCCTTTTCCAAACAATCCCGAGTTTTAACGACCCTGAGGAAGAACGCTTTTGAGAACATTGTGGGAAAAAGAGAAAATACTGGTAAGCAGCATTTTCTCCTATTCGTACAATGTTTTCTTCCTTTTCGAAGACGTTTTCTTCCATTAATTTTTTAGCCACATTTAAATTGTCGTCTGCAAATGCTTTAGATTTGGACAAGTCTAAGATTTTGTTGTTTGGTAAAGGGTTCACCCATACCAAACGATAAAAGTTTAGACTCTTCCAATTTGAAAGCATTTACAGACGACATATTGTTTGTGGTTCTAATGATAAAATTTATCTTCGATAGGGGTGGAAAAAAGCAGGAAAGTCGAAAAAATGAGATTGGTGGTGAACAATATATTCTTCTTTTCCTACAATGTTTCAAAAGGTTTCTTGTTTAGGATCGTTAAATACTAAGTTGTTTATTAATGTGCTATTGTAGACAGCGTAGATCAAAATCGTACTGCGAGAAAAAAGTAGTCTGATCTCGGATGTACACCGTACGAGATTTCATCTGATACTAGTATAGCCATTAAGGACAGGGCATCCTAATGGGATTCGTGTACATCGCCATTCATTGCCAAAATCGTACGGGTTCGGCTAAGACTCGGGTAATCCGTAATCGATGCGGGGAACCAGCGTGTATAGACCGATCGATTACGGATTACTCGAGTCTAAGCCGAATATGTGCGTTTTTTCGGCGACGAAAGGCGATGCTACAAGTATCCCATTAGGGTTCCCTATCCTTAAAGAAAGGTCTGGAATGACAATTTCTGGGTCTTTATCAAGGATTGAAAATATCCATGGTATTAAAAAAAAATTTATTTTTTTTCATAATTCTGACACATTTCAGAGCAAATGTTGTGATTTCTTAAAAATTGATATTGAGACTTCAAATGAGCTGATATACATTTTATAAATATTCATTGAAGGTTGTGTTGTTGAAAAAAGAGAACCAGTCATTAAACTGAAGATTCTGATTGGTCGGATTCCAGTAACAAACCAATCAAAGAACTTCAATTTCAGACTGGTTCTCGAGTAAACTGTCAATTGCTCAGTTGTTATTTAGACTTCATTTGATTGAAATACATCAAACCTTTCAGTGCTGAATAAACGAAAATGGCGTTTTTATTCAAGAAAACAAACGTAAGTGTTGCAAATTAAAGACTTTTTACCTTTTATATGTTACAAATGATCGGAAGAACATCGTAGATCCAGGATCAGACTGCTTGTCCTGTTCAGTCTGTTTCGTCTACGCTGTCAAGCAGCAAAGTCATTTACAACGGTATTCAGCACTTTAAGGTAATGAAACATTTTTATCTTGTTATCGTATTGCATTTTTAAATGGGCCATGTTGTGTGAATAGGGGGCTTAAAGCATCTACAAAAAGTATCGACCCATATCAGCCTGCGCAGTCCGCGCAGGCTGACATGGGTCGAAACTTTTTGCCATGGGTCAATTTTCTGCATGTCAAAGGACCGTTCTATCTGCAGATCCAATCGACTGTTTAAAAAATAATTTAAAAAAAGACCTTATTTTACAGATCCAAAATTAATATGTGACGAGTTGCTCAAATGTATCACGGAGATGCGTTAAGCCCCCTTTTGCCAGAGCAGGGCTGAAATGTAAATATACATTTTAAAATAATAAAAGAAAAAATGCAAATAAAATTTATTTCAATTATTTATGCCTCATTGTCGTCTTATCACTCTGATATTTCCAAACGCAACTATGTTAAAACCTTTGACCACAAACTCCAGAGCTTTAACGGCCCAGAAGATACAGCCTTCTGAAAACATTGTGGGAAAAGGAGAAAATGCTTGTAACAAGCATTTTCCCCTTTTCTTACAATGTTTTCTATCCTATCAAAGACAGACATCACCATTTGAATTACTTCTAAGTTGTGTCGAGCCCCCGTGACTCAGTCGGTATCGTACAGGACTTGAGAACAGGGGGTCGCTGGTTTGATCTAAGGCTCGGCAAATTTCTTTCCGAGGATTGATGATAGTCATTGTGGCAGGATTCATACCTTTCTGATGGTAATGTTGGAAAACAGCCAGTGGCTTAGAAAGAATATTGTGTGGAGAACTGGCAAAAGAAACTCCCAGGAAAGCATGGATAGGTGCACTGGTCGCCGCGATATAATTGAAATAATGTTGAAAACGGCTGTAAACACCATACAACCAATTAGCACATTGTTTTAACCATTTACCACAAAATCCCAAGTTTTAACGACCGAGAAGGAAATGCCTTTTAAAAACATCGTGGAGGAAGGAGAAAATGCTGGTAACCAGCATTTTCTCCTTTTCCCACAATGTTTTCTACCCTATCAAATACAGACATCATCATTTGAGCTACCTTTAAATCGTCATCTGCAAATACTTTCAATTTCAGTACAAAATTTTGTCGTTTGGTAAGGAGTTAATTACATGCTTTCACGTACAGTTTCGATTGAGATCCGACTGTATAGAACATGCATTCTGATCTTGAATCCACTCTGTCCGATACTTTGGAAGAAATTCCCGCCAAAATAATCATGGCATTACAATAGTTTTTCATTTAACGTTAACTAGACAGAAAAAAGATAGAATCGTCCAAATTCAAAGCATTTGCAGAAGATAAAGTAAAGGCCCAGTAAAGGCCAAAATATCAAAGCAGATGTAATAATACATTTAAATCCAAATCATGCCATTTAAAGGTATGGAAAATATTGTGGAGATGACACTTTGTTATTGTGTGGTCGGGCCATATGTTAGTCGCTAGCAAAAAAAATAAAATCAAGCAAAAAGTAAACAAAAGACACTGCCACCTGGCAGGTTTTAACCTAGTTTTCAAATTAATTTCTCTGTCAGCGACTAACACTTGGACCGACCGTTCAATGACAGATTGTCATCCTCACAATAATTTCTATACTTTTAAATGATATGATATAAATTTAAATGCATTTAAAACCAGCTTTGTTTACATTTGGCCTTTATTTTTACTTTAAATGTGGCTCGTGTAATACAGTTTGTCTTTGAAAGGCAAGAAAACATTTTCTCCTTTTTCCACAATGTTTTCAAAAGCTTTCTTTCTCAGGGTCGAACACAGGATTGTGTGGCAAAGATGTAAAATGCCAAATTACAGTTTAACTTCTTTAGTTTAAACGTATTTTATTCTACATCAATTGAGAAACAAGTTCTTATACTAATCTCTCTCGATTCTGCTTCCTGGGGAGTACACCGGTACTCGCGCCGAATGTGAGGGGCAATGACCAGTCTCATAGTTGACATCCACTCCTTTGTCTTTTATCTCCAGTTTAACCCTTTACCATTCAACAAGATTTAGTCCTGCCTAAATTGAAAGAATCTGCAGACGTAAAATTAAATATGGCGCAAGTGATTGGAATTGTCTTTCACGGGGAAAAAAAAAGCAAGGACAAAATTTTAGAGGCTTCTGTTTTGAAGCACTTGTAGATGACGAGTAAGATCTTGCTCAAGTGATGTGAACTGCATTTTCAGGATGGGTATAAACATTGTGTGAAAAGGATAAGATAGTGGTTAGCAGCATTTTCTCCTTTCCCCACATTGTGTTAAAAAGCACTTTTACCTGCTTGAATGATTGATAGGTTGCATGGTGTTTAACGCCGTTTTCGACATTATTTCAGTTTTATAGCGGCGGCCAGTGTACCCATCCATGTGTTCGTGGAGTTTCCTTACATGCAGTCTACATAATACTCTTCCCAAGCCACTGGCTGCTTTCACACATAACCATCTGTCGAAAAAGTGATCAGCGGTGGGAGAGAAATGATACCGGTCTTAATGACTATCACCATTGCCCGGAAAGAAGGGGTCCTTGGCTCAGTGGTAAAGTGTGGGACTCGTAACCTGGAGCTCCGGGTTCGAGCCGCACTGGATCCACCGGGTTTTTCGTGGAAGTGTCCATAGGCAAGACACTTCAGAGCCCTAGCCTAGTACTGGTAAAGCCCAGGAAATACATGAATATGTGAGCTGTCGCCATGATATGACTGAAATAATGTTGAAAGCGGCTTAAAACATTATTTAATCTATCAATCTCGGAAAGAAATTGGCCGAGCTGGGAATTCAAACCAGAGACACCCCTGGTCACGACCTAGAGGCCCCGTGTTCGAGCCGCGCCGGATCAACTGGGTTCTTCTCGGGAGTGGCCTTTGGCAAGACACCCCAGAGCCTTACCCTAGTACTGGTAAAACCTAAGAAATACATGAATATGTGAGCTGGCGCCATGATATAACTGAAATAATGTTGAAAGCGGGGAAAACACAATTCAATTAATCAATCCTCAGAAAGAAATTCGCCGAGCTGGGGACTCAAACCAGAGACCCCCCTGGTCACAACTCCTTTGCGCTGATGACTGCGTTACCGAGACTTGGTAAAGGGATGAATTGATTGATTGATTGATTTTACGGTGTATAACGCCGTTTTCAACATTTTTTCAGTTATATCGCGGCGGCCAGTGCACCTATCCATGCTTTCCTGGAGTCTCTTTTACTAGTACTCCACACTATTTTCTTTCCAAGCCACTGGCTGCTTACACACACAATCATCGTCAAGACGATGGTCAGCGGTGGGAGAGGAATGAATCCTGTCGCAATGACTATCATCAATCCTCGGAAAGAAATTGGCCGAGCCAGGGATCGAACGGTAAAGGGATGAAAGAATTTCCCTATAGTTTTATTCAAGCTATGAAAAACCGTCTCACAAGGGAGCTAACTCGAGGTGTAAATTCTATCGAGTGCGTGCATAGTGAATGAATAGTCTAAAATCAAATTAACTAGCAATAAAGTTGACCAAGGCATGCAATAATTTTCAATAAGCCTCGCTCCTATTCTGTTGGGAAAAACGATATTTTCTCTGATTTTAACCCATTTAAAAAAGAATAGGATATTTTATCTACCCTGAGGATTGGGAATTTTTAAAAACATTGTGGAAAAAGGAGAAAATGCTGGTCCAGCATTTTCTCCTTTTCCCTCAATGTTTTCATCCCTATTCAAAAGAAAAGTGCTTTATTTAAACTAGATTAAACTTATTAGTTGCAAATTCTTTGAATCTGCGTTTCGCAGCACTTGATAATGTGTTAGATTCGTAACCTGGAGGCCGTTGGTTCGATCTTCACTTGAAGCAGTGTGTTTTTCTTGGGAGTGTCCTTGGGCAAGACACTTCAGAGCCTAGTCCAAAAACTGGTAAAACCCAGGACATACATGAATATATGAGCTGTGATATATTGTATAAAGCAGTGTAAATCCATAGAGGATATATATTTCTTTTTTCGATGAAAGATCGAAATTCATTTGATCGAGTGAGCACCATCGGTAATATTTTCACGAGCGGCTGAAAATATTGCCTAGTGATGTTCACGAGGTTAAATTTCGATCTTTCACCGAAACAAAAAAAAAACGCAAATATTCTATTCATTTCATGCTTCTAACCCTTTTTTTGTAGGGACTTTCATCAAAATTCAGCATAGTCGTTTTACTATACCTACTCAATCACCTTCCATTCTTTCACCCATCCATCCATCACTCCCTCCCTCCCTCCTTCCAGCCGTCCGTCCGTCTGGTAGTCTAAATTTTCGACAACCGCCATTACTCATGATATGTAAAATTTGTTTATTTGTATTGTAATTGTATTCAGAAGTGACATATAAGCCCATGGGGCTGGGTATTATTTATATCATTGTTCATTTAACAAATAATCTTCTTTCTATCGTGGTGTATCGTTCAATAAACCACGGTTGTGAGTTATGAGGCACAATAAATAATCCACGAGGGCGATAGCCAGAGTGGTTTATTTATTGTGCCTCATAACTCACAACGTGGTTTATTGAACGATAAACCACGATAGAAAGGAGACTATTTCGATTCTAACATGAACAACTCTTAATGAAAGGAAAACAAATTCATACTTAGAGTAAAAACGCGGATGCAGATTATATTCCATGACATAACTTACATGCTTACCTATTTAAACAGAATGACGTCACTCTATATACATGTAGAATGACGTAGATTTTACCACGCTTTCGTTGCACTGTGTTTATAGAGGCGAATTCACGTGTCATGTTAAAATAAAGTTTACACTTAAGCTTAGTTTCGTCTGTGTCCAATCATTCTTTGACTCATCCACGGTACGTCAACTTCAAAGACTGGGTTTTTCATAGTAGATCTATCTGATACACTTTAACCTTTATCCGGCTAGATAAATTAAAACAAACATTTAAGTCGATAGTAAAATCCCAAATAATGCTTCTTTAAACTTATCTTTTGGAGAAAAAATATCTCCTTATCGGACAGTGTAGATCAAAGATCAGACTGCACGTTTTGTGCAGTCTGATCTTGATCTACAATGTCCGCAAAAGGTCAGTGAGTCGCGCTTAGCAACCTATGGGTTAAAACCACAAAAAAAAGATGTCTTGTTAAAGATTTCATGCTTCATTAATTAAGCACTAGAAGAAACTATTTCCTGTCGATCTTAAAGAAAACAGTTTTCGTCAGTAAGCATAAATGTATTTTCAAACCACGAGAAAAAAAAATGTTGTCGACCAAGATCAGACTGCACAGACTGCTAAACACTGGCGAACACACGGTACAGTTATGTATATTTTCCCAGCCTGAGCCCCACCGCCCTCCATTCAAATTTGCAGACTTTCCACGTGCTTAATTCGGACATGTTTTGTATTCACTGTTTAGTGTGTTTGTCGTTTGTGTTAAATGTTTGTTTATGAGACAATGGGTTTTTTTTTACTTTTTTTATTTGATGGATTATTCAATCGATAGATAAAGTCTGGAAAAATAATAAACATCAAGGTGGGTGAATTTATTACTGCAGTTTTCTTCCTCTCCTTTTAAATGTTCTTTTTGTGTAATCATTATACTTACTATCGTCGTCTTTTGTTTTCACACTACCCTATCTCCAACGAGGTCAGTTATGGTCGTCGTGTTTGGCTCAGTCGGTAATGTATGGGGCTCGAACCTTATCAGTTGTGAGTTCGTTGCCGAGTTCAGTTGCGGGTTACAGCAGGGCTTGAAAAGTATGAGTTTTGGGTTCTCTGGCTGAGCCCGGTAGCTCAGTCGGTGACGTAAAACACTCGAGTTCTATTCGTGGCACGACCAAAGGGTTTTAGCCACAGGTGAACGGCGAACGACAGTGCCTTAAATCATATATGGCCTGCAACACGTGAAAAGGGGCATTCGGGCATTTGCGTAAAGTGTCGTCTCGGATCAGCCTGCGCAGTTCGCGCACGCTAATCCGAAACGATACTTTCCTGTTGTTTTTGTAATTTTCTGTTTCACACAGGTCTACTGTAGGAAAAAATCTAATATAGTCGTAAAGTGCCGTCTCGGATTAGCCTGCGCGGACTGCGCAGGCTGATCCGATACGACACTTTACGCAAAAGTCCGAATGCCCCTTTTCGCGTGTTGCAAGCCATATTAGTGTGTAATATATGATTTTAGACACTGTCGCTCGCCTTTCACCTGTGGCTTCAGCATGGCCAAGTAATTTAGGTGTAGCATTCAAAGTCCGACAGTCATTGGTCCGATCTCCAAGACAGGGATTGGGGTTTCGCGTGAGTGCCCTGGAGGAAAACACCTGAAACCCTGACCTATTACCTTTAAGACGAAGGAAGGCATAAAACGCAGGAATAAGTCAGTTGTCGCCGTGATATAGCTGAAATAATGTTTAAAGCATTATGAACCACTAGTCCTATAAAGAACCCCTGTAAGGCTCAAAAGGAGGTCCCGAGTTTAAGCTTCACTGGAAGCACTGGGTTTTTCGTGAGATTGCCCCTGGGCTGCAGAACACTTTCCATAACAGAGCCCTAGCCTAGTACCGGTGAATAACAGGAAATACATGAATATGTGGTCTGTGGCCCGCGAAAAGGGGCATTCGGACATTTGCGTAAAGTGTCATCCCGGATCAGCCTGTGCAGTCGGTGCAGGCTAATCCGAAACGACATTTTCCGTTTTTATGTAATTTTCTGTTTTGCACAAGTCTACTGTAGCACAAAATCTAGTATAGTCGTAAAGTGCCGTTTCGGATTAGCCTGCGAGGACTGCGCAGGCTGATCCGGGACGACAGTGTACGCAAATGTCCGAATGCACCTTTTCGCGTGTTGCAAGCCATATTGAAAGCGCCTTAAAACAATCAATCACGCGCAAGGTGAAATGACTGTCATTGTGACAAAAATTGTTTCTCTCGGAACTTAAATTTTACACACGGGAAAGCAGCCGATAACTTACCATAGACATCACCTTAAACTCTTTATCAAACGACAAGTTTTAGACCTGTCCAAAGTGAAAGCGTTTGCAGACGATAGGTCTTTTCTAGATTTGTTTGTGAAAGAATGGTAAACATTGTGGACAAAGCAAAAAATACTGGTTAACCCATATCCTACTAAATAAATTAAACGAAACTTTCAACCCGATAGTAAAAACCCGATTGATTATATTTCAAATTTACTCTTTGGAGAAAAATATCTCCTGATCGGATAGTGTAGATACAAGATCAGACTGCACGTTTTGTGCAGTCTGATCTTGATCTACACTGTCCGCAAAAGGTCAGTGAGTCGCGCTTAGCAGCCTACAGGTTAAATATTTTTTTTCTTTTCTTTCACTACTTCTAGACAAGGTTTTGCAGAGCTTTGCCCAGGGATACTCCTGCAGGAATAGCCTTGCAAGCTTGAATTGTTCAAGCACTCAGTTATTACAATTCCAGCGCCGTAACCTTTTTCCATAAAGTCCAGTTCTTGAACGACCACGAGAAAGAAAGAACTGGGAAAAAAAAATTGCGGTGAAAGCAGAAATGCTTTTCCAACAGCCGAGCCCCGGTAGCTCAGTCGGTAGCGTACAGGACTCAAGAACGGGGTCGTGGGTTCGATCCCTGGCTCGGCCAGTTTCTTTCCGAGGATTGATAATAGTCATTGCGATAGGATTCATTCCTCTCACCGCTGACCATTGTTTCGACGATGGTTATGTGGGAAAGCAGCCAGTGGCTTGGAAAGAAAATTGTGCGGAGTACTGGTAAAAGAGACTCCAGGAAAGCATGGATAGGTGCACTGGCCGCCGCGATATAACTGAAATAATGTTGAAAACGGCGTTAAACACCATACAGTCAATCAGTAAACTTTTCCAACAGCTTTTCCAACTGATTTCAAGACAACTTTTCCAGGGTCGTGACAACCAGGGGTTATTTTGGGTAAAGGATTAAGATTTTTGGCGTCTGGTCCCAGGATGAACAGCTCCTATTGTCACAATATTTTCACGTGCATTCATATGCACTTGGTATCATCACCATCATTATTTTACATGGATTTAGTCAAAGTTATCTGCTGCGTACGTGTTTGATTGTGAGGGGGGATGCTGAATTTTGTATTTTCACTTGAAGCGAACGCTTTACCAAACGCTAAAAATTAAGAATCGTCCTTTTTAACCGTTTGTGCAGACGACATACTAAATATGGCTCAAATTATGGATTTTTTCTACGAAATTGAAGAAAATATTGTGGGAAAAGGAGAAAATGTTAGTTACCACCATGTTCTCCCTTAAAAAGTTTTCTAAAAATCTCTCGGTAGTTGTTTAACACCGGTTAGTTCGGCAGAAAGTTTCGAGTAAAGAAGAACTTAAGAAGAGAAAGTGTTGGATACCAGCATTTTCTCCTTTTCTCACAATGTTTGCTAAACCGGGCTTCTCTCTATACGGTGGTTAAGTCTACCAAACGACAAAAATGTAGACGTCAAATTTGAAAGTATGTGCAGACGACAATTTAAATACGCCTCAAATGATGGAATTTGTATTTGATAGAGTAGAAAACATCGTGGCAAAAAGGAGAAAATGCTGGTTATCAGCATTTTCTCCTTTTCCCACATTGTTTTCAAAAGGCTTTTTTCTAAAGGTCGTTAGAACTCGGGATCGTGTGGAAAGGGTTAACTCTTTGCCAAACGAAGAAAAATTCATTCATTCAATTTGAACGCATTTGCAGACGACAAATCCCTTGCGCAAACAACGGAATGTTCCAATGAAATGACAGAAAACATTGTGGGAAAAGAAGAAAATGCTGGTTACCAGCATTTTCTTCTTTTCCCACGACGTTTTCAAAAGCCTTCTACCTCGGGATTGTGTGATAAGGGTTGAAACATGGACCAGTTTTGTAGTGTGTTTTGATTGAAGAACTTAACTCACCTGACGTTTATAGCGACACTTCCGGTAGATTGTTTTTTTTTTCTTCAATGTTTTGACAAGACATTGTATTCAAATATAAACTACAACATAAATCTATTAGGCTCCAAATTGGCCTAATGGTTAGGGGAGCCGACTCGGAAGGCGACGAACCGAGATCGAGACGCACCCGAGCCGGACAGAAAAAAAAAAATCCACAGAGCGGGGGGAAAAAGAGAAAGACAGCTGGATAGAGAAACAAACAGCTGGACAGAGAACGGGCAAGAAAGACACTTGGATAGGCGATGGTGGGACACAGGAAAATTACCTTTTACTACACTGTGTATTGGAAATTATCTATTTTGATACAGAAGTCTTTAATTAAAGATGAATATTTATTTCAGTTTTTCTTTTTAGTTTATAGAAGTCGTTTTCTCTGTGCAGATATTAAGTTTAAGCAAGAACACCAAAGTACAAGGAGATAATGTTTTAATACTCAAAATGAAATGTTGAAATATACAGCAGAAATATATTACTCAAAGATCAAATTCAACAACCTTCAATTAAAAAGAAGTCTTTAGAAAATATTGCAGGAAAAGGAGAAAATGCTGCTTACCAATATTTTCCCCTTTCCCACAATGTTTTCGACCCAGTTGCCATAATTTTAATCATATTAAATTGGTTGACAGCAAATGCCTTCAATACCGATTCATCTATATTTGAGTCATGCTCTGTGAAAAGGGGGCTTAATGAATCTGCGAAAAGTATCGACCCAGGTCAGCCTGCGCAGTCTGCGCAGGCTGACCTGGGTCGATACTTTTCGCTATTGGAAAATTCTCTGTATGTCCAAGGACCAGTCTACCTCATGATTCAGTTCGGTTGTTTGACAAAATGGACTCTATGGATCCATGATCATTTGATGACTTTCTTGGTTCATGGATCACGGAGATGCATTAAGCCCCCATTTGCCAGAGCTTGTCTCTTTTTTTTTTTAAACATGGAAAAAGGTCATTACACATATACAAAACTCTTAAATAAAATCATCAAAAAGACTGAACTAAGTTCATTATCTCTCCACCAGGGATCGTATATACAGAGTACATGTATGCATGATCCCTTTCTCCACCAAACAACAAAATTTTGGACTTGACCAAACTCAAAGAAGACAAATTAAATGAAGCTATTACAACGAAATTTGTCTCCAAACCCTATACCACATAATCCTGACTTTTAACCAACCTGAGGAAGAAGCCTTTGTACAAAAAAAAAAACCATTGTGGGAAAAGGAGAAAATGCTGGTAACCAGCATTTTCTTCTTTTCCCACAATGTTTTCTTCTCTATGAACGACAAATTTCATGTTTTGAGTTATATTTGATTTGTGGTGTGCAATTACTTTCAATTTGGACAAGGCTCAAGTTTTGTTGTTTGGCAAAGAGGAATGGGACAGATGACAATGTGGAAAAGAGAAAATCATGGTTACAAGCACATTCTCCATTTTCCATGATGTTTTCAAGAACCTTATGCCTCTTTTCGTTTAACCCTTTACCAAACAATAAAATTTTAGACTTGTCCAAATTTAAAGCATTTGCAAACTTAATAAATTTGAATTAAAAACTGAAATTTGTTTACTAAAGGGTGGAAAACGTAATTTGGAAAAAGCAAAAAATGCTGGTTATAAGCATTTTCCGCTGTTCCCACAATATTTTCAAAGGTCTTTTTTCTACCGGTAGTTAACCCTTTACCAGACAACAAAATTTTAGCCTTGTCCAAATTGAAGACATTTGTAGGCATCAATTTCAATGTAGCTCAAATGGTTCAATTTTTCTTTGAAAAGATAGAAAACATTAAGGGAAAAGGAGAAAATGCTGGTTACGAGCATTTTCTGCTTGTCCCACAATGTTTTCAAAGGGCTTTTGATTTCTGCAAGTCATTATTCCTTTACCAGACAACAAAATTTTAGCCTTGTCCAAATTGAAGACATTTGCAGATGTCAATTTCAATGTGGCTCAAATGGTGCAATTTTTCTTTGGTAAGATAGAAAACATTAAAGGAAAAGGAGAAAATGCTGGTTACCCGCATTTTCTGCTTGTCCCACAATGTTTTCAAAGGGCTTTTTATTTCTGCGAGTCGTTAACCCTTTACCAGACAACAAAATTTTAACCTTGTCCAAATTGAAGACATTTGCAGGCGTTAATTTCAGTGTGACTCAAATGGTGCAATTTTTCCTTAATAGGATAGAAAACATTTTGGGAAAAGGAGAAAATGCTGGTTACCAGCATTTTCTCCTTTTCCCACAATGTTTTCAAAAGGCTTCTTTCCCAGTTTGTTAATAGTCGGCTTTGTGCGGTTAACGGGTAAGAGCAAGGATTGTTTGGCAAAAGGTTAAACATTATGGCTAATAAGAGAAAAACTTAAAACCAAGACAACAAAACAAAGAAACAATAAAGAATTATGTAAGAAACTTTACCCAATAATAAAATTTTCGACCCGTCCATATTGAAAGTATTTGCAGAAAACAAATTATATTTGGCTGAATTAATGTAATTTGTCTATTAAAAGTTAAAAAACATGGAGGAAAAGGAATGAATGATGCTTATCAGTAGTTTCATTTTTTTTCCTTAATGTTTTAAAAAGCCTTTTTAATCATGTTTTTTTTTTCCTTTAAAAACAATGGCTGGTTTGATAAACAGAGGATAATCAACTGGTGAAGTGCGATATTAAAAATCTGTCACTAGAATGGAGTGTGATGTGTTTGAAAAAACGAGTCCAAAGGACAATTTTTAACTGCATCAAACTCCATTCCAGAAATATTTTTTAATATCACCAAAGAGTCCAATGGGGAAGACCCTGGAGAAGGTTTAAGAAAATACTGTGGTAAAAGGAGAAAATGCTACTAGTCATTATAAGTCCATGGCATCAAACCCAATTCAAGTGACAGATTTTTAATATCACATACAACCAGTTGATTATCATATTTATTCAATATATTCCTAATTCACCCTTTTTTCTTCCAATAATTATCAAGAATGGTACAATATGAGAAATATAGTAAAAAAGTAGTTCCGGCAAACATTCTAAAACTATATCATCACTAGTGATGATGCCATATTTATCATCACTAACGGTGTTATTCAATGTGAAATCCCAATAATTCTCTGATTAGAATATAATAAATAGAGAATATTTGTTTTTTTTACTGTGAAAGATCGAAATTTATTTCATCGAGCGAACATCATTGGTAATATTTTCACGAGCGGTGCAGCCACGAGTGAAAATATTACGGATGATGTTCACGAGATGAAATAAATTTTGATCTTTCACCAAAAAAAAAAAAATTTTACTTATTTCATGCTTTTAACCCTTTCTGAGGGGAAGTAAATCAAAAGCTAGTACAGTTCTTTTCGATTATTCTCCTTGGCGTACCCCCCTCCGCATAGCAACGCATTACAATATTACGTCAAGCGTGAGAAATGTAAGGTAAATTACGTCATATTTCCATCTGGTTGTGAGGCACGCGCATTTTACCTAGGTAACTAGTGCACGGGAACAACTGTTTCCGCCTTCAATTGGAGAGTTAGAATATAAAAATCGGTATTTTCACTGGTTGTAACCATGAAATATCGAAAAATATTTCACCGATACTTCTTGATAACCTACCGGAAAGCATGAAATAAAATAAAGGGTTAAAATTAAGACAAACACATCACAATACAGACTATTCCGACTTTTTACAAAATAACAAAATTTTAGTTTCGTCCAATTTGAAAGCATCTGCAGAGGACATTATAAATTGTGGCTCAAATGACAGATTTTGTCTTACAAGAGATACAAAACACCGTGTAAAAAGAGTGTAAAAAACACTGATTATACGCACACTTCTGCCATTTTCCACAATGTTCTCAAGAGCATAGTACTTATGAGTCAAGCTCTGGCAAAAGGGGGCTTAATGCATCTCAGTGATGCATTATACCATGCAAGTCATAACATAATTATGGATCTATAAAATTCACTTAGTATAACAAACAACTGAATCATCAGGTACACTGGTCCTTTGACATGCAGAAAATTGACCAATAGCAAAAAGTTTCGACCCAGGTCAGCCTGGGCAGACTGCCCAGGCTGACCTGGGTTGATACTTTTTTGCAGATGCATTAAACCCCCTTTTCATAAAGCATGGCTCATAGTTTTTTAAAACAAAATGGTTCAATAAACGATTAAAATCAATACAATAAACTCATCACAATAACGAATTTTTCAACTCCTTACAGAATGACGAAACTTCAGACCCTCCCCCCCCCCACCACAATTTTAAAGCATTCGCAGATGACAGTTGTGGCTAAAACCACTGAATTGGTTTTTGGCACGCTAGAAAGTTGTGTGGGACTAAGAGAAAATTCTGGTTACCATCAGACAAAAATGGATGTAGTTCAAATGATCGGATTTTTGTCTTTGAATGGCAAGAATGTGCAGTATTACTTGTACGAGGCGAAGGCAAGGTGGCGACATGATTTGCAACAGCCGTGAACAAGTTTCCAAGTCCCCTGCCACCTAACTGTGTTTACGAATTTATTATACTGCAAAGTTTTACCTTTCCTATATGTATTCGGCGAAATTTACCACACGCATGGACGGACGCACGCACGCACAGATGCACGACGGACACCGGGCCATGAGATAAGCCCGCTGGCCTTTGGCCAGTGGAGCTAAAAATTCAATTTTTGAGTTACACTCATCTTGCCATCTAAAAAAAAACAATCTAAAACTTTGCAAGTTTGTTAAAGAATTAAACAGTCCAAATTTCTACATTACATGTATTGACATCCTGAACCCCGTCATCTTAAACCAAAAAACTTGGACTGTTCCAAACTCAAAAGCCTATGGACATAAGTGAGGGAACGGAGACACAAATTTTTGAAACAGGTACTAGGTAATAACAATTAACTCTTTCAACACAACACCAAAAATTAGCACCCCATTTTTTTCTTTTGACAGCAAAAAATATAAATCCATTGCAAACTTAAAGTTTCATCATATTTCACAACAATGTAGGCAAAGTGTTCACAACGCACAATACACAAGCCTCTAATGTTAAAAAAAAACGGGAACACAAGAAACACTTAACCTATAACTTAACTAACCTACAACAGGAAAATTATGAAAACCGAGCCAAAAAGTTGCTGTATCCTATCTTTTCTATCCTACCAGGGAATTTAAGTTCATTTATACATGTACCAGTTTTCAAATTTAGGTCTGCAGATGTTTTGGATTTGGAAAAGTCTTAAATTTGTTGTGTGGGAAACGAGGGGGGGGGGGGTGTCATGATGGTCCAGTATCGCTCCACTGCCCTACACCTACATGTAAATGATTCACAATTGGCATGAAGGGAGACATTAGTTCTTTACCCAATGATAAAATTTTCAGATCGACCAAATTCAAAGCATTTGCAGAGAACAAATGCAGTGAAGCTCAAAATTTAATTTCTGTGCTTGAAATGATGGAAAACCATTGTGCGAAAAAAGGAGAAAAAGTCTGGTTAACAACAGTTTCTCTTTCCTCTACAATGTTTTCAAAGGCTGTCTCCTCAACAGTCAATGAATTATGGGATTGCTTTGTAACGGCTTCACTCCTTACCACCTGACAAAATCTTAGCATGGTCCAAATTCAAAGCATATGCAGACGATAAATAAAATGTTGTTCAAAACATAAAAATTGTCTTTCATAGGGTTGAAAACATTGAGGAAAAAGGAGAAAATGCTGGTTACCAGCATTTTCTCCTTTTCCCACAATGTTTTCAAAAGCCTTCTTCCTCGTGGTTTAAAACTCGGGTTTGTCCAAAGGATTTCATAATATTCAATAGGAACAATAAGCCAAGCGTACAAAAGTCATGTGTACCCTATGATCCTCTATGCCAAAGAATAAATTCTGAAAAACTGTTTTTTGACTGAAGATTTCCAAAAATCATGAGCTGAAAACCCTTTTTTCCATTGGCATGAATGGTGAAGTTTTAGAAGAAAAGATTAAAATTAGACAAACATTGCACTATGCCCAACAATAAACACATCTAAGTAAAATCTTAAATACGTGTACTAAATCAATCATTAAAGAATAACCCTTTACCACACAATGCAGACTTTTAACAACCCTTGGAAAGAAGCCTTTTGAAAACATTATAGGAAAAGGAGAAAATGCTTGTGACCAGCATTTTCTCCTTTACCAACAATGTTTTTCTACCCAATCAAAGACAAATTTTGTCATGTAAGCCAGTCCTTTAATTTGTTGTCTGCAAATGGTTTGAATTAGGACTAATCCAAAATTTCCTTTTGTGGTAAAAAGTTAAATGCTATAGATCCCTTAAGACTTTACTACACAGTCCAAACTTTTAATGACCATGTGAAAGAAAGCTTTTGAAAACAATGTGGGAAAAGGAGAAAATGCTGGTGACCAGCATTTTCTCCTTTTCCGCAATGTTTTCTACTGTTGCCAAACAAAGTTTAGTTTTCAAGTTACATTTATTTCGTCTGCAAATGCTTTCAATTTTGGACAGGCTGCAATTCTATCATCTAGTATAGGGTTAAATCTTTACTGCATGACAAAGTTTTGGACTTACCCAAATTGAAGGCATTTGCAGTTGACAAATGTGGCTCAAATCCAGGTTTTGTTGCTTAAGGAGTAGGAAACATTGTGAGAAAAGTAACTATTTTCTCCTTTTCCCACAATTCTTTCAAAAGCATACTCTGCCAGGGCCATTATAAATTGGGACTGTGCAGTAACATGTCAACCAAATGAACCAAACACATATTTACAGTCTAGAGCAAAATTCTCTATAAATGCAATATTAAGGTTTTATTTCATGCTTTCCGGTAGGTTATTGAGAAATATCTGAAATATTTTTCGATATTTCATGGTTACGACCGGTGAAAATACCGATTTTTATATTCTAACTCTTCAATTGAAGGCAGAAACAGTTGTTCCAGCGCACTATTTACCTAGTTAAAATGCGCGTGCCTCACAACAAGATGGAAATATGACGTAATTTACCTTACATTTCTCGCGCTTGACGTAATATTGTAATGCGTTGCTATGCGGAGGGGGTATGCCAAAGAACTGTACTGGATTTTGATTAAGTTTTCCCCAGAAAGGGTTAAACGCATGAAATATATAAAAAAAAATTTTTTTCGGTGAAAGATTGAAATATATTTCATGCCGTGAACACATCAGTAATATTTTCACTTGTGGCTATGCCACTCATGAAAATATTACCGATGATGTTCACTTGAAATAAATTTCTATCTTTCACCGTAAAAAACAATTATCCTCTGTCTTTTTGTCTAGAATGTCTCAGCAATGCAGACAGCAGATCTATAAAAGATCTGAGATCTATGGAAGATCTGACTGCATGTTCAGTGGAGATTGATCCACACTGGCAACAAAACAACTCAAGCTGTGAAAGGCATTCTAATGGTTAACAGATAAAGAATAGAAACAATTTAGTATGATATTATTGCAACTGAAAAATTTAGTAAAAAATAATCAAACCTCCCTTCAATCAAACACTTTATCTTAGACAGTGTAGCTGAAGATCAGACTGTAGAAGGCAGTCTAATCTTCATCTACACTATCCTGTTTCAATATTTTGCAAGACATTCAGACCAAACAGCATTTAGAAATTGCAGTGTCTCTTTTTTCACAGACTCTAATTTGTCCATTTTAGTTATTTGTCACTCTGAAAGTTGAAAACTGCAAAGAAAAGATACCTGAAAGCCGGATATCAGTGTTTCTCCCAGCTTCAAATTTTTTAGGGTCATTTGTGACCCCTATTCCAAATTTTTGCGGATCATACAAAAATCTTGACTGTCACCTTTATAACTGCCTTTTTAAAGCTACTTAAATTCATGTCACCTTTCCCTGTGACTCCGCCGACTCGGAAATGAAACTATTTTTCTTAGTCTGACAAGACCCGCATATTTGTTGCATTTGTTGATTTTTCATGTTTTCGAGGCGTTTACTTCTGGAAGGGACAACAAAACAGTATGCAAGTCCTTTCTGTTTTTTCCTTGTTGGTTCATCTGCTATTCTGTTTCGGAAAGCATGTAGAATACACAGACCGTACATGTTTAAAACTCGGCAACCAACTGACCTTCCTACAGTTATTCCGTACCTAGTTATTTATTACTAAACAAGAGCTTCAAATGTGTGACTGTGTCAGAGAGAAGCCAGTTGGTAGCAATTCATGTTCTTTAATTCTTTTTTGTGCAGTAATGGCAGATATTTATCAATAAATCATCAATAAAATTGGTTTCAGACACTAGGCGCCGTATCATAAACTCTCAGTATAAAATAATCATGGTGTACAAAATCTTTCTCTGCATACGAACCTTATTTTGCCCCTTAGTATTTCGGCTCAACGTCATGGTGTGCATTATAAACTTTTGTTTTGATTGAACTGATACGTTTTGTGGTTGCGTAAGAAAAGACACACACGACGAATTTTAGTCGTCAGCTAAGAAATCATTGCGTCGAAAACGCAAGAAACGCGCTCTGGGAGAAACACTGGGATATCTTTTAACCCTTTATCAAACAATCCCAAATTTTACAATAATGTTAATTCCTTCCTTTTGTGATGGGGTGAGAGGGGCCAGGATTTCATTACCCAGGGTAATACTTTGAAAAAAATTTGGTAAGGTCCAATATAGACGAATCTACATCAGAGCCCCAGATAAGAGGGAGTGATGGTTTTCTAAACCCACTGTTTCTCCTCGAAACCCTATGTCGTGGGTACTCATTAGAATCGTCTCGATGAGACGAATCTAATGAGTACCCACAACATAGGGTTTCATGGAGAACAATTAATATTTTCAATTTTAAAATCAAAATCACTCCCTCTATCTGGAGCTCTGTAAATGCATACAAACTTTTGTGCTAATGCTAAAGACAAGAAAGTTCTTGAAGATACATGTATGTTAAATTTCTACATGTGTCAAAACAGCCTTGAAATTACAATTCTTTTCTTCAGGCAGTAACAGGTTAATTCTTCACTCCACAGTCCAAAATTCCTAGCTGGAAAGATTCAGTTTGATACCAATCTTTACATCCCATTGTCCTCCTGAAAATAGAAAAGAAAACCCACATTGACAGTGTTTCTCCCAGCTTCAAATTTTTGAGGGTCATTTGTGACCCCAATTCCAAATTTTTGGGGGTCATACAAAAATCTTGACGGTCACCCTCACAAATGCCTTTTTAAAGCTACTTAAATTCACGTTTAGAGACCTTGTCCCGTGACTCTGCCGACTCCAAACTGAAACTATTTTTCTTTGTATGACAAGACCCGGATATTTGTTGCATTTGTTGATTATTCATTTTTTTCATGTTTTCGAGGTGTTTACTTCTGGAAGGGGCAACAAAACAGTCTGCAAGTCCTTTCTGTTTTTCTTTTTGGGTTCACCTGCTATTCTGTTTTGGAAAGTGTCTAGAATACACAGACTGTACATGTTTAAAGCGCGGCGACCAAGTGACCTTCCTATAGTTATTCCATACCTAGTTATTCATTACTAAACAAGAGCTTCAAATGTGCCAGAGAGTAGCCAGTTGGTAGCAATTCATGTTCTTTAATTCTTTTTTGTACAGTGCTGGCAGATATTTATCAATAAATAATCAATAAAATCGGTTTCAGACACTGGGCGCCGTATCATAAACGCTCAGTATAAAATAATCATGGCGTACGAAATCTTTCTCTGCATAGGAACCTTAATTTGCTCATTAGTATTTCGGCTCGACATCATGGTATGCATTATAAACTATTGTTTTGATTGAACTGATATGTTTTTGGTTGCGTCAGAAAAGACGCACACAACAAATTTTAGTGCATCAGCTAATAAATCATTGCGTCAAAAACACAAGAAACGCACTCTGGGAGAAACACTGCATTGATTTGGACTCTTCTTTAAAACCCTTCAAGAGCCATTCATGACTATAGTTGCCTTTGCATCCAGTATGTGAAAATCCAAGATCAGACTGCATGTTTACTGCAAACTGACCTGGAATCTACACCAACCATTAGGTTCTGTCTACAGGCAGCTTCACAACTATAGTTGCCTTTGCATCCAGTATGTGAAAATCTAAGATCAGACTGCATGTTTACTGCAAACTGACCAGGAATCTACACCAACCATTATGTTCTGTCTAAAGGCAGTTTCACAACTATAGTTACCTTTGCTGCCAGTGAAGATCCAAGATCAGACTGCATGTTTACTGCAAACTGGCCTGGGATCTACGCCAAACAATGTGTTCTGTCTAAAGGCAGTTTAACAACTACAGTTACCTTTGCAGCCAATGAAGATACAAAATCAGGCTGCATGTTTACTGCAGACTGACCTGGGATCTACGCCAACCATTATGTTTTCTCTAAAGGCAGTTTAACAATACAGTTACCTTTGCAGCCAATGAAGATACAAAATCAGACTGCATGTTTACTGCAGACTGACCTGATATCTATGCTGACCATTATGCAGAGACATACTGTCCAGAGCAGTTTTGAAATGCCAAATACTTGGCTTATTTTTCCTTACTGAAAATTTCAATTTTGTTCACTTTGTCCTCTCCAGGTAAATGCATTACTAATATTAACAATATAAACATATCCGTGAGCACATAAAAATCTGCTGAGAAGCAAAACATTACGCTGCAATTGATAGTTACATTGACTGAATGAAGTTTTACACCACTTTCATCATTATTTCAACTATATCACAGCAACAGCTCATTTAAAGGCGTTTCAGCGAGTTATTTCTAGCACTGAGAATTTTGTGAAATTTGACACAGAGACACTTCAAAGTATATTCTTTCAGTATATGAAGAGATAACAAAAAAGTTCTGAGCCCATAAAGAACATAACCTTTCTTTCAAATTACACAAAAACCCAGTTATTGCAGCAAACATCAGAATTTTGTGAGTAAAGTCTATCATTTCAGCCAAATCATGTTCTGTGTGTTTTAAATTCATAAGAAATCGATTGATTCTCTCAACTTGATGAGAAATTAATATTTGTTTCAAATTAATGACCCGCTATCGATGTTTCAATAACATCCATAACCGCCAAAAAGATCATTTTATTATAGAAAGTCAAGACATTATTTGACTTCCAAAAAAATCTAGCGCAAAGATTTTTATTTTTTGCAGATATACACAAGGGTATATCCTTTATTAAACAAGAGGGCCGTGATGGCCCTGAAATCGCTCACCTGAGTCATTTGACCAAACATGACCCATTTCAATCTCTTGAGATATTATGACAAACATTCTACCAAGATTTTCATGAGTTATTGACCCGAAATGACCCACTTGCAAACCGGTGCAAGACCAACATTCTGACCAAGTTTCATGAGTATTGCGTTAAAGATGAGGCCTCTAGAAAGTAAACAAGGTTTTCGAAGATCTGACCTAGTGACCTAGTTTTTGATCCAACATTACCCATTTTCGAACTCTTTCAAGATATTATCAAGACAAACATTCTGACCAACTTTTAAGAGTTTCAGACTAAAATGTGGCCTCTACAGCATACACAAGGTTTTTCTAAGATTTGGCCTAGTGACCTAGTTTTTGATCAGACATTACCCATTATCAAACACTTATGAGATATCACTACGACAAACATTCTGACCAAGTTTTATGAGTATTGGACTGAAAATGCGGCCTCTAGAGCGTACAAAAGGTTTTTCTAAGATTTGACCAAGTGACCTAGTTTTTGACGCGACATTACCCATTATCAAACTCTTTTGAGGTATCACCAAAAAAAAACATTCTGACCAAGTTTAAAGAGTATCAGACTGAAAATGTGGCCTCTAGAGCATACACAAGGTTTTTCCAATTTATGACCCAGTGACCTAGTTTTTGACCCCACATGACCCAAATTTAAACTCATTCAAGGTCTCATCAAGACAAACATTCTGACCGAGTTTCAGGAGTATCGGACTGAAAATGTGTCCTCCAGGGCGTACACAAGGTTTTTCTGAGATATGACCTAGTGACCTAGTTTTTGACCCCACATGACCCATTATCAAACTCACTTGAGCTATTATCAAGACAAACATTCTGGCCAACTTTCAGGAGTTTTAGATTGTAAATGTGGCCTCTAGAGCATACACAAGGTTTTTCAAAGATTTGACCTAATGACCTAGTTTTTGACCCCACATAACCTATTTTTGAACTCATCCAACATATCATCCAGACAAACATTCTGACCAACTTTCAAGAGTTTTGGACTGAAAATGTGGTCTCCATAGCGTACACAAGGTTTTCCTAAGATTTGACCTACTGACCTAGTTTTTGACACGACATGACCCATTTTTGAACTTGTCCAAGATATCATCAAGACAAAAATTCTGACCAACTTCCAAAAGTGTTGGACTGAAAATGTGGCCTCTAGAGCACACACAAGGTTTTTCAAAGATTTTACCTAATGACCTAGTTTTTGACCCCACATAACCTATTTTTGAACTCATCCAACATATCATCCAGACAAACATTCTGACCAACTTTCAAGAGTTTTGGACTGAAAATGTGGTCTCCATAGCGTACACAAGGTTTTCCTAAGATTTGACCTACTGACCTAGTTTTTGACACGACATGACCCATTTTTGAACTTGTCCAAGATATCATCAAGACAAAAATTCTGACCAACTTCCAAAAGTGTTGGACTGAAAATGTGGCCTCTAGAGCATACACTAAGTTTTTCTAAGATTTGACCTAGTGACCTAGTTTTTGACACGACATGACCCATTTTCAAACTCGTCTGAGATATCATCAAGACAAACATTCTGACCAACTTCGAAGAGTGTTGGATTGAAAATGTGGCCTCTAGAGCGTACACAAGGTTTTTCTAAGATTTGACCTGGTGACCTAGTTTTTGACCCGACGTGACCCATTTTCAAACTCATATGAGATATCATCAAGACAAACATTCTGACCAACTTTCAGGAGTGTTGGACAGAAAATGTGGCCTCTAGAGCGTACACAAGGTTTTTCTAAGATTTGACCTGGTGACCTAGTTTTTGACCTGACATGACCCATTTTCAAACTCGTCCAAGATATTATCAAGGCAAACATTCTGACCAACTTTCAGGAGTATTGGACAGAAAATGTGGCCTCTAGAGCGTACACTAGATTTTTCTAAGATTTGACCTAGTGACCTAGTTTTTGACCCGACATGACCCATTTTTGAATTCGTCAGAGATTTTGTTAAAACATACATTCTGACCAAGTTTCATGAGTATCTGACTGAAAATGTGGCCTCTAGAGCGTACACAAGGTGAAAAAGTTGATGACGGACAACTGACGACGCACATCACACGACAGACGCCGGACGCCGGACACAGCACGATCACAATAGCTCCCCATGAGCACTTCATGCTCAGGTGAGCTAAAAATTCAAAAAAAATGATAGGTCGCCTAGCTACTTTTCCCATTTTAGGACTCGATTACCTCCCTTGGAACAACGAAAATGACACAAATCACCCAAGATTCAAATTAATAAGTAAGATTAATTATTTTCAGCACAAATTCATGTCTTTTTCACAGTAAAGACAATATTGCCTTTCCGTAATATATACTCGATTGAACAATGGAATGCGACGGCTTTGGAAAACATTGTGGTAAAAAGAGTAATTGCTCATAACAAGCAATTCTGCCTTTCCCCACAATATTTTTACACAAGCGGCATTTCAACTTGCATTAATACCTTTTTTAAATTTGTCATCTGCAGCTTCTTTCAATTTAGAAGTTCCTATTCAATTCATTTAGGAAAGCGTTAATGCGAAATAGTACATTTTTATGGATGGAAAAACAATAAAAGTAGAACTGTCCAGGAATTACTTGAAGGCATAAATTACAGATGAATCTTATAGCAAAATGAACCAAGCGATCCCGATTTATATCAATATCCAGGAAAGAGACTTTCAAAACACTGAAAGGAGAACTGCGTGTAGTTTTCTCTTTTTTCTCACACTAAATTTACTATCCGGATAAGTGATGTCCGAAAAATGTATGTGTTCTGTGTCCGCTGTTTTGGAACGGTTTACACTTTCATACATTGATCTTAAAAAAAAATTGTATCTACCACTACTTCCTCCACGTCTTGCAGCTGAAATCGGCAGTCCGATAATAGTACTACTTGTGAGAAAAATTATGCGCAAGGAAAAAAAGAAAGCAGAGAGACATCAGAGTGTGCTGTGCTTTTTCTAGCTTGAGGTTTTTGTACCCTTTGGTAACTGGAGTTTGGGGTACACAAACAAGGATGGGGGTTCAGATCTAAACTACATAATTTCATTTAAATATCAAGTTTTAAGGACAGCCTATTAAAAGATAGACTGTTTTCATGCGATATGCGCAAACAAGATTTTAAAGATAGAGCTACATGTTCACAGTTATAAGCTCTTCAAACACTTTAGGAACCTTTCCTCAAACTGTGCAAACATTTTTGGCAAAATCGATTCTAATGTTTGCTACAACAAGCAGGTAAGTGATATACCATGGAACTGGTCCAATTCCTGTAAAAAATCTATCAAATCGGTAGTGTTGGGCAATCAGTTTAAATTCACAAATGATTATCACTTTGTAATCGGAAAAGCAAACCAACTTGCTATCGGTTGTACAATCAGTTTCTCCGTTGAACTGAGAATGCCTTTTTGCTTTAAATACTGTGACAATTGTCTACATGACAGTAAGTTTATAAAGATGTTGTGTTTTGTACTTTAAAAATCAATGGAAATACAATACCATTAATATTTTTGCTTTTTTTAATATCAGTTATTTTGATCTTTAAATTTTAATTTCCAAACCAGTTAAAAAAATTCAGACATATTTCAAGCATTTGCAGATGACACCCCCCATCCCCCCGGCTTTAGATCTATATTTTCATTTCATAAAAAAACCATTTTTTCACTCATGAACAGAATTTTTGCTTCCACTTATTGTTTTATTCGGAGATTTGTGTAAATTCACTGTTTAAATTCATTATTGGCCCACCACTACAAATCGGATTACAGTGTATGAATGAATTTTTTCCCCCTTTTTCAGTCGCTTCAGCGTTTGAGTAGCATGTACTGCCAACTTCGGAAGATAGTTGCCGATCTGCAGCTCATTCATTTGTTATTGAAAAGAACAAAGATAATTTAAACTGAGCCATCTTTCGCTAGCAAATAATCAAATTGCAGCCAATATTCGTCCGCTAAAACAAACGGCTTTGTTAATGCTTTATTTTATTTTACAATCCTAGCAGCAAAAATGTTAAAGTCGGCAAAACGATCAAAACACAGCTGCAACATTTTGAACACAAACAATATAACATCATATGATAACCTTAGAATGATCCGGTTCAGCATCTATATTTAGAATCGGGAAACCCAAAGCAAGAGTGAGTGACTAAACATTTCGGTGCAAATTATCCCCGAAATTACAAAGTTCTATGAATTTCATTGTTTTTAGGGCGAGTTTTTTGTACATTCTGGTACGTATAGCAGAGAAAAACTGTACCTGATTTTTCTATTTTATACGTGAATCACGTACATTTATACGTGATCGCACACACTGGACATGTGCTGAAATGTTGCGCAATGACAATCCGCTGAAATGCCTTTAAGTATGTCCTGGGTTTCAACAGTACTTGGTTAAAGCTCTGTGGTGTCTTGCTAAGAACCCTTGCATGAAAAACTCTACCCAAGATTAAATCTGACATACACTTCATGATAACACACCAGTGTGTATCTTAAAATGCAATAATATTTCAGGGGATTGCAAACAGTAAAACTGGGCACCAAAAATGAAATTAAAAAATGGTCACAACTCATTTAATAATTTTATCATAGATTGAACTCCAGCTTCTTGACCTATGATGTATATTCTATAGCAGGAGCATCAAAAGTACTTTGATTATTTAAAACAAAGCTTATAAAAGTACCTCTGTCCATTGTTCATCTTTAACCAGTCACAGACTTGTCTCCATCTGGTGTTTAACGTCACTTTCAGCAGTAAACCATTTACATCATGGCAACAGCTAACTTGTTCATGTTTTCTGGGTTTCATCAGGCTTGGACTAGGGCTCTGCTGTGTCACTCTCCAGGATACACCTATGAATACCACTGCCGCAGGTGAGGAACAAACCCAGAACCTCTAAAAACATATCTGGAATATGTTTGCCATATCATCTGTAAGTAAATAAGATATATACCAGTAATTAATAGGGAATATGTACATAGTGTTGTTGTATATCAAAAATATCTAACAAGGTTGGGAGAATTGAGCCTAGGCTCGACAGTTATCAATTCTCCCAACCTTGTTAGATATTTTTGATATACAACAACACTATGTACATATTCTATTTATCTTTTAATGTCTGATCTGTCTGATTTGAAAGATAAGACTCTCTTTAGACAAAAATTATTGTTGTAACAAAATATCGCAAAGAAACCAACAATGGGGAGGAATCACAGACTGCATGTCTGCTACAATTTGGGAAGTTTAGAAATCTTTATCAGTCTGCCAAAAATGTTGATTAAACAAACTGATTGTTAAGTCACTCTTAGGTCCCGTATATGATGTCACTTGATTCTCTAATTCATGTTATACTGAGAATTCTTTTTGGTAAAAAAAGAGGGGACAAAAAAGATACGGACGAACTGATTTGGTGACGAAAAAGCTCGGAACCAAAAAAGAAAAGTAAATGGATTAGGAAATAACGCTCTCTATATAAAATTTCCTTTGTTGTTTGTCATCTTTGATTCACAACTGATTAATCAAAAGGGCTTGTATACCTTTCGGACTGTCTCTAGATGTCTTTGAATGTGGAAATGATAAATTTGTTTACATCAATATTCTGCACGTGCAGAAAGAAACGTTTCCGCCAGCCTCGTTTCCGTTTCAGTTAGTACCTGGCTTTCATCCGTGAACTCGTTCGCACTTTCTGGTTCGTCCGAATCGTCTTACAGTATTGATCAAATTACATTTTTTTTTTTTTTGTCAGCTTCCCACTGACTCGTCAAACTTTATCTATATTGAACAATTTGAATATCTTTGATAAGTTTTATCCTTGTTCTTATATATGCATTAATTAGAACGATTAATTTTTGACAGACAAGTTAATGGGTTTGGATCGTACCGCGGGTGCATCTATAGATGGTTTTGAATTTTCCGATCTGTAATTTGTAAAATATCGTTATGTGATAAAAAGAATTTGACATTCGTTGGTGTCTGAGAAACTTTTATGAAACTCGTCAAGAAACAATGTTGTTACGCTCTCCAAAGAGGCTCGCTTAATAACATTTTCTCTAGACTTGTTTCATAAAATTTTATCTAAAACGCCAACTCATGTCAGATCCTATATATATGACGTCATATGCAGTAGAATGTAACGGTGTTCTTCTCGAGCACGTCTGACTTACATATCCTATCAATCTATCTGTCTAAATTGATAATTGTTAATTGTGGCCAGCCTAGGCTTTGCCTAATTGTTAGAATGAAAATCGGGTACCTTATATGCAACTTTTTTGGGAACTGCATTTTGTCCAAAAGGTGCACGCCTGTCAAGGAAGTGAGTTTCAGAGGAATTTACACAAGTAACTTGTACATGTATGTTTTCATATTATTATGAACTATATATATGTATAAATACAGATATATGTAAAATACAGGATCTGCCAAATAACATTGCATTTGCAGTTATATAAGCAATGAATAGCCCACTCGGCCTATCGCCCTTGTGGATTATTTTTTGTGCCTCATAACTCACAACCGTGGTTTATTGAACGATAAACCAGGATAGAAAGAAGATTATTTCTAAAACATACTTGCTATATTATACATAACAACAAACAAGTACGAAAAGCAAGACGAAGAAATGCATGTATTCAAAAGATTTTTTTCCTTGACAACCTCAAATGTACTGCGAAAAAAAAAAGCAATAAATTGATGTTTTGGTAGCTTTTTTTTTTTACAACAAATAGAGGATTTAAGGCTGTTGACCGCCGAGTATAAAATAAAGTAATTTATTTCCAGTTTCATAGATGACATAATTATAAATCGAGCCTGTCCTGTAAAAAAACAAAAAGATATTGTCTTTGAGAAGAAACTCAACCTGACGGGTTATTAATTTATTGTATGAAATCGTCGAGGTTTTTTTATGCTTGTTTTTTTCCAAGAAATTTTTATTTGCTGTTGAAAAAATCTAGTTAACTCACTAGGTTTTTAAAGCAATAATAAATTGTATCCGGTTTGATTGACGACATAATAAATCGAGACCGTCTTTCAAGAAACCAGACACTGTCTTTGAAAACAAACTCTATCAACCTCACGGGTTATTAACTTATTGAATGGAACCGTCGAGGTTTTTTATGCTTATTATATTTCTTTAACAAGAACTTTTTTTTCCGCTATTTATAAATCTAATTCCCTCTAAATCTGTCTCAAACGAAAAAAAATTGACTGGTTCAAATTGAAGCATTTGCAGACGACAAATTAATTGTTGCTAAAATGACGATTTCTGTCTTTGATACGACTGAAAACATGTTTTCAAAAGCCTTCTCTTTCAGGGTCTTTAAAACATGGGATTGTGTAGTAAAGGGTTAATTAAAACATTAACACGCAAGCAATTTCAAAAGTACTTCGGGGGAAAAAGCAGTAACTGGATGTTTTGAAAGCTTTTTTACAAGAAATAAAGGTCTTTTTTTTTTTCAAGCAAGTTTTTTACGGTCGTTAACCGCAGAGTATTATAGATACATAGTAAATTGTATCCAGTTTTATGGGTGACATAATAAATCGAGCCTGTCTTTCAAGAAACCAGACATTGTCTTTAAAAAGAAAATCTATCAAGATGACGGGTTATTAATTTATTGAATGAAACCATCAAGGGTTTTTTTTATGCTTAATTTTCTTAACAATAAGTTTTTGTTCGCTATTGAGAAATCTAATTATTTCCTTGACGCCTAGGCTGCTAAGCGCGACTCAAGGACCTTTTGCAGACAGTGTAGATCAAGATCAGACTGCACAGAACGTGCAGTCTGATCTTGGATCTACACTGTCTAACAAGGAGATATCTGGTCCCCCCCCCCCAAAAAAAATACTTTTTAAATAGAAAAATTTTGGTTTATACAATTAGCTTGAAAGTTTCATCTATTTTATTTAGCTTGAAAAGGGTTAAAATCTTAACCAAACAACAAAAATTTTTGACCGGTTCAAATTGAAAGCAGAATACAAATTAACTGTTGCTAAAATGATTTCTATCTTTGATAGGGTAGAAATCATAGTGGAAAAAGAAGAAAATGGTTACCAGCATTTTCTCCTTTTCCCATAATGTTTTTAAAAGACTGACTTGGTATAATGCATCACGCAGACGCATTAAACCCCATTTTGCTAGAGCATGGCTCATGATTATATATTGTATCTGGTTTCATGGGTGACGTAATAAATCGAGTCTTTCAAGAAAACAGACATTGTCTGTGGAAAGAACATCTCAAGCGTTGACAAGCGAGTTATTAATTTTACTGAACGTATTATCGTGTCAATTTTCTACGCCCACAAAGAAATGTACACGTTCTCTGTCAAAAAAGATCTTGTTATATCTATTTAAAACTTTATTAAAAGAAGCTCAAATACACGTATTCAAAAAATTAATATTCTCTCTCTCTTTACCTTTTATCTCTCTCTCTCTCTCTCTCTCTCTCTCTCTCTCTCTCTCTCTCTCTCTCTCTCTCTCTCTCTCTCTCTCTCTCTCTCTCTCTCTCTCTCTCATTATTAATTGATAACTTGGCAAGTATAACGGAAAAAGAAACGACGGATTGATATTTTTAAAGCTTTTTACGAAAAAAAAAAGGAATGTGTTTTATTTTTTAAACAATGTTTTAACGGCTGTTGACTCCAAGAACGTAAAAGAAATGTCACTTAATCTGTGAAAAGATGGTTTAATGCATCTTCAAAAAGTTTCGACTCAGGTCAGTCTGCGCAGACTGACCTGAGTCAAAACTTTTTGTTGTTGGTAAATTTTTCTGCTTGTCAAAGGACCATTCTACCTGATCATCCAGCCGTTTTTCAAACAAAATTGTTCCATATGATGTGACGACAAGCTTGGTTTAATGCATTATGAAGATGTATTGAACTCCCATTTCTTAGAGCGTCCTCAAATTATTATAATAAATTGGATCCTGTTTTATGGGTGACATAATAAATCTAACCTGTCTTAAGAAAATAAACACTGTCTAGGAAAAGAAAATCTATTAACGCCTCATCCTGCTGAAATAAGTGAAATGAAACTTTCAAACCGAGTGTAAAAACCTAATTCTAACTATTTCAAAAGTATTTTGGGAGGGAAATACCTCCTGATCGGACAGTGTAGATCCAAGATCAGACTGCACGTTCTGTGCAGTCTGATCTTGATCTACACTATCCGAAAAAGGTCCTTGAGTCGCGCTTAGCAGCCTAAGGGCTAAATTGGCGGGTTATTAGTTTTCACCAATCCATATCATCACTACGTAAATAGGAGCCACGCTCTGCGAAAGGGGGGTTTAATGTATCTGCATAAAGTATCGATTCAGGTCAGCCTGCTTAGTCCGCGCAGTAATAGTACTAGTAGAAATTGTGGTAGTTGTTGCAGTAGTTGTAGACATAGTTGTAATATTAAAATTAGTATAACGTGCAACGGCCTGGTCACCCATCCAGGCACTAATCTAGAGCACGTTGCGTAACTTCCACGGAGAAAAATGCACCAAACCGCATCGCTGTAAAAGATCGCTCGACAGTAAGGCAGGTTTTAAGTGCTTATATATCTAACCTCTCTCCGTGACAGTAGTAGTAGTAGTAGTGGTGGTAGTAGTAGTGGTAGTTGTTGTTGTTGCAGTAGTAGTAGTAGAAGTAGAAAAAGTTGTTGCAGTTGTAATTGTAATAGTAGAAGTAATGGTTGTAGTTCCCGTGGTAGTTGTAGAAGAAGTAGTATTGACAGTAAAGAAGAAGTTGTAGTTGTTGTAGTGCAGGAAGTAGTATTAGTTGTACGGTCGGGTGGCAGGGGACTTGGAAACTTGTTCACGGCTGTGGTGAATCATGTCGCCCCGAGTACGCTGGCGAAGTAGAATTTCCCTTCTGTGAGTGTCCCAATTCAATGAAAACTGACGTCACTGGGAACTGACGTCACTGAAACATTGGTAAAACGTGCAGTTTGGCGCATAATCTTGATGTTAATCTTGATCGACGCCGCCATTTTGGATGTTGTGTTGAAAGTGTAGTCATGTATAACGGGACCACCGAAAGGAAAACTGCTTTTCCGTTGGTTTTGCCAGTGTACATGATATATATGTTCGGGGCATATTATCCAATCAGATCAAGACAAATTCCTTTGCAGTATAATAATAGTGTAAGTAGTTGTAGTCATTGTAGTAATTGTCCTGCAACACGCTAAAAGGGGCATTCGAACATTAGCGTAAAGTGTCGCCTCGGATCAGCCTGCGCAATCCGCGCAGGCTAATCCGAAACGACACTTTCCGTTTTTATGTAATTTTCTGTTTTGCGCAAGCCTACTGTAGCACAAAATCTAATGTAGTCGTAAAGTGCCGTCTCGGATTAGCCTGCGCAGTGATCCGAGACGACACTTTACGCAAACGTCCGAATGCCCCTTTCCGCGTGTTGCAAGCCATATTATAGGGGAGGTTGAGATTGATTGATTGATTGATTGGTGTTTTACGCCCCTTTCAACGTTATTTCATTCGTATCACGGCGGCAGTTCACATATTCAAGTATTTCCTAGGTTGCACTAGTACTAGGCTAGGGCTCTGAAGTGTCTTGCCCAAGGACACTCTCACAAAAAATTGAGAGGATCCAGTGCGGCTCGAACCCAAGGCCTCCAGGTTACGAGTCACACACTTTACTACGGAGCCACGCAGGACCCCGAGGAGGTGGGGGGGGGGGGTGAAGAGACGGGAGCTTGTTAAAAGAGACCTGATTTGAGGGCGACACAATAAATCAAGGCCTGTCATTCTAATAAACTAGGACATTGTCTCGGCACAGAAAATCAATTAGACTTTTTTCTTTTATTATTGCGTGATGGGTAATTTATTACTTCTAAATTTTGCATCATTGTAGTGCAATTCTAGATGATATCAGAAACAATTTATTGATTGCCGTTCCTGAACCTACTTCTGCAGTTTGTGATTGTAAGTGTGCTATGCTCTGGTAAAAAAGGGGTTTAATGCATCTGTGATGTATAATACCAAGCAAGTCATCACATAATTATGGATCCATAAAAACTATTTTATCTAACAACTGACTTCATCTGGAGGTAGAATAGTCTTTGGACATGCAGAAAATATACAAAGAGCAAAAAGTTTCGACCCATGTTCAGCCTGCGCAGTCCGCGCAGGCTGACATGGGTCGATACTTTTCGCGGAAATATTCACAAATCATAGATCATGGTTCAAATAATAGGTGTATGTTTGAAAATCTTGTATGTCATAGGAGGCTGATGTTTCATACATTCTCCATAGTAACCCTTAGTGTGACTATCACATTCATTGCTGCTGCTGCTGCTGGACACGTGCACATGCAGATAAGACTGCACAAAACATGCAGTCTGATCTTGGATCTATACTGTCCGCCATGCGTAGTTGTCCTGCCAAAACCAGTCTTCAAACTGCAATTCATTAATTTTCTAACAGACCTAAAATGCCCGATTTGTTATTGGAAGCCATAATCCTTAAATTTCCAACACATGGCAAAATTTTAGACTAGTTCAAATCGAAATCATTTTACATACGACATATCAAATCAGACTTAAATCAAGCGTTTCTTTTTTCTTTAATAAGGTCGAAAACATTTTTGGCAAGGGAGAAAATGCTGGTAGCTTACAGGACTTGAAAACTGAGGGTCACCGGTTTCGAATCCCCATCTCTATCAATTTCTTCCCGAGGATCTGTGATAGTCATTGCGACAGGATTCATTCCATTGTCACTGCTGGTAATTGTTTAAACCATGGTTATGAGGGAAAGCACCCATTGGCTTGGGAAGCGTAATTTGTGTAAAGTATCGATACAAAAACACTCCAGGAAAGCATGGATAGGTGAACTGGTCGCCGCGATATAACGTTGAAAACGGCATTAAACACAATACAATCAGTCAACAAAGCTACTCGCAGCTTCTAAAACTAACGTGCAACAATAATAGCCTAATAAATTGAGTGCTTCAAAATTGCTTTGCTGAAAAAGCTAGCACAGGTTACAGCACGCTGGTCAACTTTTTGTGTTAAAAATTACGCTAAAACATTGCTTAGCTGAAAAAAGCTAGCCCTGTCATTTCATGCAGGTAAACTTTTTGTATTACAAACAAGAATGATACTGCCAACAAAACAGCTTTGCTCACCGTTAACCCATTTGCCCCAAGATAATAGTTTACCAGCATTTTCTCCTTTTTCCACAATGTTTTCAAAAGCCTTCTACGTCAGGACTGTTAAACCTCGTAATCTTCAGAAAAGGGTTTAAAGGCGTTGGCCAACTTTTTTGATGTTGTAAACAAGAATAATAATAACTTGTTGCAGATTTTCATCGTTTCATTTATATCAATAGTGACATACAAATATAAACTTTACAATTCATAGAATTTACAAATAATATATAGAAAAGTTCTAGGCAAGGTTGAAGCCATAGCAATATATACGTTCTATATGAACCATGCTCTGTGTGAAAAGGGGACTTAATTCATCTGCAAAAAATTAATATCAACCCAGGCTGACCTGGGTTGAAACTTTTTGGAACTAGTCAAAATTTCTGCTTGTCAAAGGACAAATTTACCTCATAAGTTGGTTGGTTGTTATTCTTACGAACATGAAAGTTCGCAACAAATGCATAGCTGACATACAAGCCACACCTGGCGGGATTCGAACCAGTGAGAAAGAGATCCCCGTTTATCGAAATTCAAAAGACCAACACTTTAACCACTGAGCCAAAGAGAATTCTCCCCAACGCAGTTATTAGGTATTGGTTTTATATGGGATAAATTAAAGCTATGCAGTATGGAAGGAGTGATCTCCCGTTACATTATACAAAACAAGTTGGCTTCTTTACAAAAGAAGCCAGGAGAGGTCAGCATCAATGTTTTCAAATAGTTTATTGGCTTTTAATTTCAATATATTTTGGTACATGTAAACAAACAAGTAAAAAAGCCGCCGCGTAGAAACTTCATATGCTTTACATGACGGTCATTTGACCTTCTTGTCGCGTTTTCAAGTCGCATAATCTTGTCCAGTGGTCTTCTTTCTCTTTTTTAACGAAATCCTTCTTATTTTTCCTCTGCTTAGATTTATTTGCTTAATGAAAAATTACTATTATTTGAGAGGTCATTTGCAACCATGGCAAATCAATATAACAAATCTTTTCTGAAATTCGTCATATAAAAATAAACCGCGTCTATTTCCTGTTTCGGTTTTTTGATTTCGCTTTATTTACAAAACCATGACGAAACAGACTGTGTATCAGAACAATTTCGCAAGAAAAATGGATTTAGACAGCGAATTCTGTGGCAGTCTGCCTTTTAAACTCACCACTGTTGGAGAGGTCTGATGACCTCTCCAATGAATTTTATTGATCCATCATTAAGCTTGACATCATGTATCACGGAGATGCATTTAACCCGATTTTCTCAGAGCATAGCTCAAATATTGATCCCTACTCTATAAAATGATTGATTGACTGATTGAATCTTTCATATTTTACACCACTCTCAACATTTCTTCTGCTATATCACAGTGACAGCACACTTATCTATGTATGTCCTGGGTTTTTCCGGTATCAGGCTGGGGAGGTGAAGTGCTTTGCCCGAGGACTCTCAGATATATTCCCAGCATCTCTGATAGGGATCGAACCAAGGACCTCTAAATTACAGTCACATACCTTACCATTGTGTGTTAATGGATACAGTAGTTTCTGACAATGCAGTTGATATGGTGTATCAAATTTTAAGATAGGCAAACCAGTTAACCCCTATGCTGCGACTCACTGACCTTTTGCGGACAGTGTAGATCAAGATCAGACTGCACGTTCAGTGCAGTCTGATCTTGATCTACACTGTCCGATAAGGACATATTTTCCCTCAAAAATTACTTTTGAAATAGCAAAATTTGGGCTTTAACTATCAGCTTTAAAGTTTCATTTCACTTATTTAACATAATAAGAATTAACTGTCGTAGAATACTTTCAAAAAATCAGAACAAAGAACATTTATGATTAAAATCAAGCAATTTTCGTGTTATCCAAAGCTATCGCAATCTAGCAATATAGCAAGCAGGCGAGTTTGGTAAAATTTGTGGCACTGATTTTATTTTGTAGATTAAATTTTCAGATTGCAAGCTAACCTTAGTAGACATTTTTGAAAAATATCATGGCAAATGTATTATCAAAATCAAGCTTAAACCACTGAAATTTTATCCTGCCCAAAAGCTACAGCAATCATACAGTAGATGATTTTTATAAAATATATAGCATTTCATTTCATGCTTTTCAGTAGTTAATCAAGAAATAAAAGTGGAATATTGATCGATATTTCGTGGTTATGACCAGTGAAAAATACCAATTTAATTTTCTTACTTATCAATTGAAGGCAGAAACAATAGTTCTTGCGCACTAGTTACCTAGGTAAACAGTGCGTGCCATTCAACAAGAGGGAAATGTCATGTAATTTACACCACAGTTCTTGCGCTTTACGTAATATTGTAATGCGTTACTATGTGTAAGGGGTACGTCATGAGGAATTACCGAAAACAACTCTGCTGGATTTTGATGAAAATCCCAAGAAAAAAGGGGGGTAGAAGCATGAAATAAATAGAACATTTGTTTATTTCAGTGAAAGACCGAAATTTATTTCATCCCGTGAACATCATCAGTAATATTTTCACTCGTGGCTGCACCACTCGTGAACATATTACTGATGTTCACTCGATGAAATAAATTTCAATCTTTCACTGAAATTAAAAAATATCCTCTATCTATTTTCATTCTATTGATCAATACTTCACCAGTCATCTCTTGGAATATTGCTTTTTTACGTATATTTGAACATAAAAAAATCTTAACTCTTAGAACACCAAATAAACCCTACAGACTTTTCAAGTCTATAAATAAGATCTCAAATAACTGCAAGATTAAGGTTGGTTCTGTCTAGAATATCTTAGCAAATCAGACAGTGTAGATCAAAGATCAGACTGCATGTTCTGTGCAGTCTGATCTTGATCTACACTGTCTGCAAAAGCAACTATAGTTGGAAGAGGCGCTTTAAGGGATAAGAACTAAAAATAGCCTAAGTTTGGATGGGAACAGCCTGGCACCCAAAATTTTGCATATTTCAATATTAAGTCTTTACCAAATGACAAAATTTTAGACTTGTCCAAATTGAAAGCATTTGCAGACAACAAAATAAATGTGACTGAAAAATTGAAATTTGGTTTTGGAAGGGTAGAAAACATTGTGGGAAAAGGAGAAAATGCTGGTTACCAGCATTTTCTCCTTTTCCCACAATGTTTTCAAAAGGCTTCTTTTTCAGGGTCGTTAAAAGTCGGGATTGAGTGGTAAAGAGTTAAATATTTTGTCGTCTCGTGAAGAGTCAATTCTTGACAAAGGGGGTAAAATAGTCTTTCTTCCACAATATTTTTCAACATTCAAGGACCAGCTTTGCATGAACACATGGCTAGAGAGATCTTACACATCTCACCCTATACCAATCATTTGTGCGTTTTAACCCTTACCCAGCTAAATCAGTGAAAATGAAATTTTCAAGCCAAAAGTAAAAACCTGAATTTTGCTATTTCAAAGGTATTGGTTTGGAAAAGATATCTCCAGATCGGACGGTGTAGATCCAAGATCAGACTGCATGTTCTGTACATTCTGATCTTGATCTATATATACTGTCTGTAAAAGGTCCTTGAGCCGCACTCAGCAGCCTGTGAGTTTAACTTTTACAAACATTCTGAGAAAAGGAGAAAGTTCTAGTCACCAGCATTTTCTCCTCTACACACAATGTTTCTGTCCTTTCAGAAGACACCTCCTGTTCTTTCAGCCACGCTCACAATGTTGTCTGGAAAGGATTTCAACTTGGAAAATCTTAAAAGTTTGTCATCCAGATAATGATTTTATCATATTTTTTAATGTATAAATAACTAGAGCTGTCACTGAATGTGACTTAATACCCCCGCCAGCACTTTGACAGAAACAGGCAATTTAACAAAAAATTTTCTAAGCTCAAGGGGAGATTACCCTGGAATCATAGGGAGTAGATGATTGAAAACTGCGTCTTGCACAACTTCAGTATACAATCAATGTATCAACAAACTTTCAATACAACAGCAGCAAAACTGTAGGAGTTCGCGATACAAAATTACTAGTATTTTGTACACAGACGGACACACAGACGGACAGACAGGCTGATTCCAGTATACCCCCGAAAACATTCGTTTTGCGGGGGTATAATAATCCAGGAACAATCTTGAGTAGAAATGTCTTTCAAAACTTTGAATGCCCGTAAAAGCACTTGGTACAACTATGAGACTGGACTAAAATAAGCCTATAGTATACTGAAACCTAGCCTGGGTTCCAGCCCAATCATTTTTTCCATTTATATATTCAAACTTTACTTTGTCAAAAATGAGAAAAAATGAGCTAATTTTTGACAAAGAAAAGTCCGAATATATTAAAAAAAAAAAAAAGTGATCGGGCTGGAACCCAGGCTAACTAAACCCCATACATGATGATAAAATTTTAGACTTGACCAAATTTAACTTTTTAACCACATGAAAATTTAGACTCATCCAGATGGAAGGAAAAGCTGAAAATACTGGTTACCAGTATTATCTTCTTTTCCCGCAATATTTTTAAAAGTCTACTTCTTTACGGTCATTAAAACTCTAGATAATTAGGTACTGGGTTTAAATAGAATACAAATATGTGTATGTGCAACATTATTCAATTAAAGCTGACAAGTTAACAGTAACAAATATCATAAATCCAGATTTCATGAAATATAAGGTTAAAAAGCACTCTATGTTGGTGCCGATGTTCAGCCATAGGTGTGTAAAAATTCTATTACAAAAAAAAAAAAGGCGTTACTTTATCAAAAATATTTTAGGTTTACCTGCACTTTTACAATGGGTAACCGTTTTAACTCTTTACCAAAGAATCCCAGGTTTTAACGACCCCAAAAAAGAAAGCATTACAAAACATTGTGGAAAAAGGAGAAAATTCTGGTAACTAGCATTTTCTACTTTTTTCACGAAGTTTTCTACCCTATCACAGACAGAAATTATTACATGAACCACATATAATTTGTCGTCTGCAAATGTTTTGAATTTGGATTTACTCCAAAATTTTGTCTTTTGGTAAAGGGTTAATTATTGACAACTAGCCCCAGTCTGACAAAAAAAATCACCTGACAGTAACAATAAAGATATAAGACAAAGGCCCAATTGTGGCCAAAAAACTATGCAGGTGTTACAATACATTTAAACTTAAATCATACCATTTTAAAGTATGAAAAATATTGTGTAAATGACAATCTGTTATTGTGTGGTCGGTACAAGAGTTAGTCGCAGGCAGAAAAATTAATTTCAAAATCAGGCAAAAGTAAACAAAAGACAGAGTGACCTGGCAACTTTTAACTCTTTACCGTACAACAAAATTTTGGGCTGAGCCAAAGTGAAAGCATTTACAGACAACAGATTAAATGTAGCTTAAATGGTGATTTCTGTATGTGATAGGATATAAAACATTGTGGGAAAAGAAGAAAATGCTGGTTACCAGCATTTGCTCCCTTTCCCACAATATTTTCAAAAGGCTTCTGCTTCAGAGTCATTAAAACTCATGATTGTGTGGTACAGAGTTCACCTACCGTAGTTTCTCGTCCAGCGACTAACACTTTGACCAACCTTATAATAACAGATTGTCATCTTCACAATAATTTCCATACTTTTAAATGTATTAATTAAATTTAAATGCATTTTAACAATCAATTTGTTTACTTATGGCAGCTATTGCTACTATAAAGCTTTCATGTAATGACGACAACACCGACCAGGCCTTGGCTATGACAACATGCCGAACATTTTCTTCAAAAACAGCAAAGCTAAAACATAACAAATTTTCTACAATTATTTTTTTTTTTTATAACAAAAAGTATAAAAAGGCACTGTTTGGCAATATGAATAAAAAACACAAATAAGCATTTGACTAAAATATTGGAACAAAGTTCAAAAATTGATTCTTTACCAAACAATACCATGTCCTACCCTGAAGAAAGGCACTCTTTTTAAATATTGTGGGAAAAGGAGAAAGTGCTGGTCATCATCATTTTATCTTATTTTCTTACAATGATTTCTACCCTTTTAACTTTTTTCCACACAATCCCAACTTTTAATAACCCAGAGAAAAAAAGCTTTTGAAAACATTGTGGGAAAAGGAGAAAATGCTGGTAACCAGCATTTTCTCCTTTTCCCGCAATGTTTTCAATCCTTCCAAAATTGAATTTCTATTTTTGATTCACATTTATTATGTCGTCTGCAAATGCTTTCAATTTGGACCAGTCCAAAATTTTGTCGTTTGGTAAAGAGTTAACTTTTACCATACGACAAAATTTCAGGCTTGTACAAGTTGAAAGCTCTTGCAGATGACAAATTGAATGTGGCTCAAATTATGAGAACTGTTTGTGAAAAGGAGGAAAGCATTGTGGAAAAAGGAGAATATGCTGGTCACTAGCATTTTCTCCCATTCCCACATTGTTTTCAAAAGACTTCTCAGCTCAGAATTAACCAACCTTTTAAGAATGTTCTTAAGTCTTATTTTCCAGACTTTTCTAAATTTGAAAATAACACAACTCCTGATTGGTTAAGACATGGTATAGCCAATCAGAAGTTGTGTTACTTTCAAATTTATCAAATCTTCGAGAACAAGACTAAAAGTGCTCTAAAGATTGTTTGGTAAATATGGACCCAGGATTGTGTGGCAAAGGGTTGAAGATGGATCCCATTGTACAAGCCACATTTCATAGTTGTCTACAAATGCTTTCTATATGGACCAGTCTGGAATTTTGACATCTGGTAAAATTTTAACAAGAGGGCCATTGGCCCTAATGCGCTCACCTGAGTAAAGTCATCTATGGTTGATAAAGCTGGTGAGATCCTGTTTTTCATGATGTAACACACATGTGTGGAAGTGACCTACTTTTGACCAACTTTTCAACTTGTCAGAGATATCATCCAGACAAAACATTCTAATAAGTATCAGACTGATAATATGGTCTATAGACTTAACACAAGGTTTTTCAAAGATTTAGCTCTGTGCACTACTTTTTAATCTGTTGTGACCCAATTTTAAACTTGTCTAAGATTCCGAAAAGATAACCTTTCTGACCTAGCTTCATGTGTATCAGACTGAAAATGTAGCCTCTAGAGTGCACACAAAGTAAATGTTGACACCTTAACAATGGACGACGGACGACGGAAACAGCATGATCACAAAAGCTCACCTTGAGCACTTTATACTCAGGTGAGCTGAAAACAAAGACTAGTGCAACTCCAACCATACTGAGGGCAAAATTGGGTTTAGACATGGATTTCTTTTGTAGAAGTCTTGGTCAAGCATAGACTGCATGAAACACACATTTTGATTTCAGCTCTTCACTGTCTCTTTTGTTCAATAACCTACAGTGTTTATAACCTCTTTCTCCTACAGTCTTTAAAAGCATCTTCTCCTTTTCCAAAATCTTCTTAATTCTTTACCAAATCACAAATATTTAGACTAGTCCAAATCAAAAGTATTTGGAGACAACAAATCAAATTTTACTCAAACTCTGAATTTTGTCTAGGAAAGGGTAGAAAACATTGTGGGAAAAGGTTACCAGCATTTTCTCCTTTTTCCACCATGTTTTCAAAAGTTTTCTCTGTCATTTCCAAGTTTTAACGACTCTGATGGAAAGGACTTTTGAAAACTCTGTGGTAAAAGTAAAAACTAGCAATTTCCTGTTTTTCCAGAATGTTTTCTACCCTTTCACAAGCAAAATCTTTCATTTGAGCAACAGTTAATTTGTCATCTGCATATGGTTTCAAGTTAGACCAGTCTTAAATTATGCTGTGTGGTAAAGAGTTAACACTTTACCCACAGTCCCGAGTTTTAACGGCCCTGAAAGAGAAGGCTTTTGAAAACATCATGGGAAAAGGAGAAAATGCTGGTAACCAGCATTTTCTCCTTTTTCCACAATGTTTTCTACCCTTCCCAAAACAAATTTCAATTTTTCAGTCACATTTATTTTATCGTCTGCAAATGCTTTCAATTTGGAAAAGGCTAAAAATGTTGTCGTTTGGCAAAGAGATAAGAAAGCTTCCTTTCCCAGAGTCATGTAAACAGTGGTTGGCTATAAGGATGCTGAAGATGTTTCATTGCAGCTTGCCGAGCACACTGGGCTACTTATCTCCTATTTTTCATAAAATCTCTCACACAGACATACTCCTCATGACGTTCAAAATGATTATTCAATTCTCGAAAGGTCGGACGTAACTTTGGATCTTTGTTCCAGCACTTTAACATCTGTTTGTACGCTACATCTGGGCACTTGTCAGGCTTTGACAATCTTTTCTCCTCTTCAATAAATTTGATTACCTGTTTGACAAAAAAAAAAAAAAATGACATACAGAGTACTAGTTTAACCCTTTACCAGGTAATCCCTAGATTTAACAACACCTCTAGGAAAATACATGTACTTTGAAAACATTGACGAAAAAGCAGAAAATGCTGGTAGCCAGCACATCTCAAACATGTGTAAGAAAAGAAAATTCCTAATGGTTGTATTACAGGGAAAACTAGAGCTGTCACTGAATGTGACTTAATACCCCCGCCAGCGCTTTGACAGAAACAGGCAATTATTTGTACACAGACGGACACATGGACGGTCACACGGACAGACAGGCTGATTCCAGTATACCCCCGAAAACATTCGTTTTGCGGGGGTATAACAAGGGTAACTCTGTGATATACCACTTTACCAAACAACAAAAAAATATACAGACTTGTCCAAATTGAAAGCATTTGCAGACGACAAATTCAGTGTGTCCCAAATGATTTGATTTGTATTTAAAGTTAGAAAACATTGTGGGAAAAGGAGAAAATGCTGGTTACCAACATTTTCTCCTTTTCCAATAATGTTTTCAAAAGCCTTCTTTCTCAGGGTCATTAAACACTTGTGATTGTTTGGTAAAGGGATAATGCCTGATTAAACAATATGAGCCAAAGTCTGGCAAATGGGGGCTTAATGCATCTGCGTGATGCATTATACCATGCATGTCATTACAAAATTATGGATCCATAAAAATCTATTTTGTTCAACAATTGACTAAATCTTGAGGGAGACAGGTCCTTGGACAAGCAGAAAATTGACCAATAGAGACAAGTTTCCTTCAAGTCAACCTGCGCAGACCTTGGTTGATATTTTTTGCAGATGCATTAAGCACCCTTTTCACAGAGCATGGCTCATATGTAAAGAAAACTAGAAAACAAAATAAGCTGAAATATCAATAACACAGTTTTCACCTCGACTGCTCTCATCTCTCCATAAGGTGGTTCCCCAAAGGAGAACATTTCCCATAAAGTGACACCAAAACTCCAAACATCACTAGCGTGGGAAAAATGTCCGTAGTTCACACATTCTGGTGCGTACCTAAATGAATACATAGATAGAGGATATTTTTTTTTTTTCAGTGAAAGATCGAAATTTATTTTGAGTGAACATTAACTGTAATATTTTCATTTGTGGCCCTAGATATTTTACAGTAAAAAATAAATATCTATTTATTTCATGTTTCTAACCCCTTTTTGTTAGGATTTTTGTCAAAATCCAGTACAGTTGTTTTTTAGTAATTCTCCATGGCGCACCCGCCCTCACATAACGCATTAAAATATTTCATAAAGCGTGAAAAATGTAGGGTAAAAGCGTGTGAATTACGTTATATTTCCCTCTGGTTGAATCTCACATGCTGTTTACCTAGATAATTAGTGCTTGGGGACTACTGTTTCCGCCTTCAATTGAAGAGTTACAAATTATGAAATTGGTATTTTTCACTGATCGTAACTATGAAATGTCAAACCATAATCCACCATTCTTTCTTGATAAACTACCGAAAAGCATGAAATAAATACATTTTATTTTCAAATATAGAAAACCCTGGAGGAAAATACCAGGACTGTTCTTAAGAATGGTTGGTGAATACGTACACAGACTGCAGTCTGATCTTTGATCGGCAAGGTACGCATTTCTGAGACATTCTGGAGAAAGCAAACTAACCATCGCTTGAAGTGGGTCTTATTTCTACACTGATAGTGCCTGTTGGGTTTAATCAGACTGCTAACAATTAACCTTTTACCACACAATTCCTTCTTTTAACGATTCTGAACAAGAAAACAATTGAAAACATTGTAGGAAAAGGAGAAAATTTTGGTAACCAGCATTTTCTCCTTTTCCAACAATGTTCTTTTTTTTTATTTTTCAAAGACAAATTCCATCAATTGAGCATCATTTGATTTGTCGTCTGTAAATGTTTTTTCAATTTGGATGAGTCTAAAATTGTGCCATGTGGTAAAGAGTTAATGCACAATTCTCACCATTTGATAGGCCATTTCCCTCCAGTTGTTGCTTTGTAATAGTCGCTTTCGGTCCCAACAGCTCTAGACAGACCAAAGTCACTAATTTTGGCCTGTAATAAAAGACTATGAATCCTCAGACATAACAAACTGGGTCCGTATTCACTAACTATTCTTCAATACATTCTTAGTCTTATTCTCTGAGATTTTCTAAATTTGAATGTAATACAACTTCTGATTGGCTAAACCAAACGGTTTAGACAATCAGAGGTTGTGTTACTTTCAAAAGGTTTAGCCAATTGGAATTTGTATTATGTTCAAATTTAGACAATTCTGGAGAACAAGACTAAAAATGCTGTTAAGAATGGTTGGTGAATACGGTCCCTGGTCGACTTTAGAACATAACAGCAATTTTTACACTATAACTATCACAACAGACCTTTGAATACAACACACAAACCTTCCCTGTTCCCCACCCCCTTTTGTTTGCAGTGAGACATTATTTGCGAAGTTTAGCAGGTTATATCACACGGCAAATTTTAAATTTGCAAATATTTACTGAATTTTTCACCCGTTGTCCCCCTCAAAAGCAGACTATCTGACTTCCCTATAATAACCCCTAAATAATTGTGAACCCAATTCTCTATTTTTACTCCACGATTAGCTTCAGTCCACCTCTTGTGTAATAATAACACATACCTAGTGTATTACAGTATTAGCACACTATTGACTTGTTTGTGTTTATATCAGTTTGCGTGATGAGGAATACACTGTTTGAAAAATGGTGCGACTCAAATATTTGGTGAGAAAGGAGCTGACAGATCCATATGGACCCTTAAGGTAGCTTTATCTCTACGTGAAATATCTGTTTGTAAACTGTCTACTGTATATGATTAATTGTTTGTATTGGAGTTTAAGCCGTTATAACAGCTTAGGTCATATCACTGCAGTCAGTGCATCTATGCATGTGTTTCCTAGCTTTCTCATACCAGTACTGACACAACTTTCTTTCCAAGTCACTGACTACTTTTCTCACATGCATCAGGAGTGAGAGACAAAAAAATTGACAGAAAGAATGTTTGCCTCAACCGGGTATCAAACTCCCTACAACCAAGTCACCAGTCAGATACGCTTACCACTAAACTACCCGGCCAGGCTTTAATGTATATAGCCAGCCACCGATCATATTATGATTTTAGTCAAAGGAATTTACTCCTATGCCTCGTATGCCATTAGCCTGATTTTTGAACTGAAGTTTGATTTTTTTGATAAAATGTGAGTAAGCTACATTTACTTGTTCACTAAAAAAAGGGAATTTACAGATTAAGAACTCGCAAAAATTAGTTGTACTGTTTTGGACCCCAAGCTGCAAAAATTTGCACCCGAAAAAAAATAAACAGTTATATGGTGATATTGACTGATCATAATGAAAGTGGCAGGTGCACAAGTTCTTATGGCAGGAAGAATGGCCAGTTGATTGATTGATTGACTGTATGCTGTTTAACACAATTTTCAACATTATTTCAGTTATATCACAGCAGCCAGTGCACCTATCCATGCTTTCCTGGAGTTTCTTTAACCAATACTCTGCACAATATTCTCTCCAAGCCACTGGCTGCTTTCCCACATTACCATCAAAACAACAGTTAGCACCAAGACAGAAATGCATCCTGTCACAATGACTATCATCAATCCTCAGAAAAAAGAAACTGGCCAAGCCAGAGATTGAACCCACGACCCCTGTTCTCAAGTCCTTACGCTACCGACTATTGGTGAATTCGGACCCTATTCATAATGAAAGTGGCAGGTGCACAAATTCTCATGGAAGGAAGAATGGTTGAAAGCTATAGGAAGAAAAGCGGGCACAAAATTGCCTCTATGAACAAAAAAGGAGAGAGAAAGAATATCCCAAGTCTGGTAATGTTTCCCCCCCCCCCTTTCTTTGTGGCACATATACCGCACAATTTAGAGTTTTAATAATCCTGAAGGGAAAGGCTTTTGAAAACATTGTGAGAAAAGGAGAAAATGCTGGTAACCAGCATTTTCTCCTTTTCACACATTGTTTTCATACACAAATTTCAATGTTTGAGTCACATTTGTGTTGTTGTCTGCAAGTTCTTTGAATTTGGACAAGTCTAAATTTTTTCTGTCTGGAAATGAGTCAAACAGTGTGAATTTTCAGAGAAAATGTACATGAATTATCTTTCATTTTTGTGCTTGCTTTGGAATGAGATTGCTGGAAAAAAATTAAAGAAAAGTGTTAATTAAAACATGTGTTGTAGTGCTTGTACAAAACTTGGGGGAAAGTGTAAACCAAAAACTACCTTGTGTTTACTATGTAGCAGAATATTCCTTGCAGCCAAGTCCCTGTGTACCATTTTCTGACTTTCAAGATACATCATTCCGCAAGCAATCTGTGATGCCCATAAATATAAGTCTGTTTTACTGATCTTCTCTGCATAGTCAATCAGGTAATCCAACATAGACCCCATTGAGATATATTCTTCCACCTACCAAAAAAGAAGAACCAAACTTACCATTAACAATAAATCAATAGAATTAATGAGAATTTTCAAACCTTTTGCCAAGAGTGTAGATTAAGAAAAGACTGCATATGATGCGCAGTCTTACCTTTGATCTGGCTTGGGATGAAGGTTGTGCAAAGTACTGGGAAACTCCAGGAAAGCATTTATATGTACACTGGCCACGAGCTTGGTTCCAGTCTGTTCATTTTTTTCCTTTTCTATCATTCGGGCATTACTTTGTCAAAAATGGGGACATTCACTTAAGGAATGAAGAGAATTTTTTTTGTTTTCATGGAGGTATGAAAAAAAAAACCTAATCATGCTGTATGTAACTGCAAAGCGATTTCATACAAAAGTGTGATTAGGTTTTTTTTTTTTTCATACCTCCATGAAAACAAAAAAAATTCTCTTCATTCCTTATAATTTAATATCATAGACAACAAATCTGCACTTAAATAATACTAACTGCTTTTTTTCTGTAAATCCAACACTGCGTATTTATTAAATGCCCATTTCATTCATATTTCATAGCGCGGCAAAACTGCTCGTTTATGACGTAAAGATGACGTAATTCATGACATCATTATAGTATTGAACATTTGCAGATTTAGTAGATATATTATTAGAAGTTCAATACGCTAGAATTAAGATGAAAATAAAGATTGTTAGAACCAAGCAAGGTGATGAAGTTTTAAGCTCTCTCTTTAAATTTACTGTTGGATATTTTTTCAATATTCAGAGAAAATAAATTTAGCTAGCAATTTGAAATTCGGACTGGATATAAAATCAGAAAAAAAAACATTATGAAATCTCGTAGATCTATACATGTTTATTTACATTAGTTTAACTGCAAAAGTATTTCCGGCACTGCTTGATTTTTTTTTCATGGAGCTATGAAAAAAAATTTTCAGCCAATCAGAACTTGCCAGTGCTCATGAAAACAACTAATATTGAATTATAATCTAATGACAATGACATCTACGTTACCCCATCTCACAGTGATGGGGTAACTGCTGCAATCAGTTTCGACCGTAAATGACTAAAAGTAGATACTGGAATTCCAATAGCCTCGGTCTGATCACTTCCTTTTTGTGAGCCATCTTTGAAAATTTTGACAAAATTTCAAACAGGTAATTCATGATGACTTTAGCCGAAAGTTTAACAATAGCTGCTAATCATTTTGGCAGTCTGACTCTTAAAGCTTTTCAAAAGGATGCTGTAATAAGTGTTGTTGAAGGTCACAAAGAACTGATTGAAAAATGTGCAAATATATTGTTATTAACATTGTGATGTCACGCCATAAAAAAGTCTATAATTACATTATCGGCACAATTGATAATCATGGGAAGACCCTCGAATGTCTCCAGGCAGTAATAATAACCAAAGCAATAAACAGTTAGCGGCCAAAGATCAATAGCAGACTGCGGTTCTAAAGAGAGCTTGATACAGAGTAATTAAAATTATTACTGCCTGAACCCAGGCCACCACAATGTAACTGAAATAAAGATGAAAACAGCATTTAACACTATACAAATGAAAAAACTTATCTTTGATCTGCACTGTCTGATATGGTGAGTTTTATGCAGTAAAAAAACCATCTTTAACCCTTTACCGCACAATCCAAAATTCTAACAACCATAGCCAAGACGGCTTTAGTAAACATTGTACTGTACTTACCAGCATAAGTTCATGGTTATCCGACTCAGAAATTCCGATAAAGTTGACAATATAGTCATGGTGAAGTTGTTGCATGGTCCGAGCTTCTTTTAGGAAGTCCTCCTGGTTGTTGATTGAACTTTTGTGAAACAGTTTTATTGCCACATCTATCTTCTCCTTCTTACGCCCTGTCTGTTTTTTATATGTGCCCTTCACCACTGAACCAAACTCTCCCTGGCCAATTTCCTTTCCTTGTAAACAAGAAAAAGTAAACCTTTCAAGTCATGGAAAATGTGTCATCTAACCCCTTCGGGTTAGATGACACATTTTCCATGACTTGACAGGTCTCCTTTCAGCACCTTAGGCAAAAACAGGGGCCTAAGCAGACTGTAGAGATCGTGATCAGACTGTACAGAATGTCCAGTCTGATCCTGGACCTATATCCTCAGCTTAATGAACAGCATTTTCTCCATTTCCTACAATACTTTCGGCCCTATGAAAGACAAATACCATCATCTGAGTCAAGTTTCATTTGTCATCTGCCAATGCTTTTAAATTGGACAAGTTCAGAATTTTGTCATCCAGTAAAGAGTTAAAACACAAATACTTATGACTAACCCGATACCAAATGGCAAAATTTTAGACATATCCAAAATGAAAGCATTTGCAGAAACTGAAATTTGTTTTTGGAAGGGTAGAAAATATCATGAGTAAAGGAGAAAATACTGAATACCAGCATTATCTCTTTTTCCCACAACATTTTCAACTGTCTTCTCTGTCAAAAAGATTAAACCTCAAGATTATGTGGTAAAGGTGCTAAAACACCGATATTATACAATAAAGAAATTCTAGAGTCATCTGCACTGACAGCAATTACAGATGACAAAACAAATTGTAAGATTTGTCCGTGTTGGGGTAGAAAACATTGTAGGAAAAGGAGAATTACCAGCATTTGCATCTTTTCCCATAAAATTTCCCAAAGGCTTTTCCATCGGAGTCGTTAAAACTGGGAATTGTCTTGGAAAAGGTTACAAAGGTTTTCATTCTCTTAATCGATATTTGTTTTTTATTTTGTACCATTTTCGAACAAAATTGTCCATAATTACGATATTTTTGATGTTAAAATCTATAAGCACCTGATGAAATGAATATCACGTTTTAGGAACTTTCCTTCAGCTTGTATTTAACTCACTGCTGAACCCTTTACGAAATAATTTCACACCTGTCAATTTCCAATGACACTGCAGATGAAATATCAACTGTAGATTAAATTTTAGGATTTGTAATTGAATGGTTAGAAAACATTTTGGAAAAAGGAGAAAATGCTGGTTACCCAAAATGTTCTTTAAAACCTTCTTCCTCTGGGTCATTAAAACTTGAGACTGTGTGGTAAAGGGTTGAAAAAATTTTGAGATCCCCTAAACCTTCCATTTCCCTCGAGATATCAAGTCTCAGGGAAGTTACTACAAGCAGAATATTATGTTGTAGTAAGTTTCCTGTTGATTAATTAAATGAGTAATAAGTAATAGTAATAACCCCATTCATTATATTTCAAATATTTTTTTTGTGAAAAATTTCTCCTTATCGAACAGTGTAGATCCAAGATCAGACTGCATGTTCTATGCAGTCTGATCTTGATCTACACTGTCTGCAAAAGGTCAGTGAGTTGTGCTTAGCAGCATAAAGGATAAGTTTGCTTCATGCTGCCTGTGAAATGTGAAATTGCTATGTCAAAATTTTCTAACCCAGTAACAGCAATTACTAGCAGCAGGAAAGTTACTACAACATAAAATTTCTTTTATAATACTCCTGCAAATTTCAACAACAAAGTATTGTAATTCAAAATAATTTCATTTTATAAGAAAAAAAAAACAGAAATACTGCTTAAGTGGGTGGAACCGAGACCCCAGATCTCAGTCAGTAGCATGCAGGACTTGAGAATGGAGTCACTGGTTTGATTCCAGGCTCAGCTAATTTCTTTCCCAGGACTGATGATAGTCACTGCAACAGGATTCATTCCCCTCTGACCATTGTTTCAACAATAGTTATGTGGAAAAACAGCCAGTGCCTTGGAAAGAATATTGTAGGGAGTACAGGTAAAAGAAACTCCAGGAAAGCATGGATAGGTGCACTGGCCACTGCGATATAACTGAAAAAATCTTGAGAACGGCGTTAAACACAATACAACCAATTAAGTGGGTTGATATTAACTTCTTTCCTATGAATGATTAATAAATACTTTAACGTGAAATTTTGAAAAATCAAATCGCAAACCAATTTGAACATATATTACGCATGTGGGTTACATCATCATACTATATTTGGAAACATTTATGACATCATGGTCTGGTCCTTTTGGGATTTTTTTCCGTTGTGTCTGATTCTATCTGTGTGCAATATAGGTATACGAGAGGTAAATTTATATGGGCCATGCTCTGTGAAAAGGGGGCTTAATGCATTTGCGAAAAGTATCGACACAGGTCAGCCTGCACGGACTGCGCAGGCTGACCTGGGCCGAAACTTTTCGCTATTGGTCAATTTTCTGTATGTGAAAGGACCAGTGTACCTCATGATTCAGTAGTTTGTTATACAATACGAATGTTATGGATGTATAATAATGTGATAATTTGCCTGGTATCATGCATCACGGAGATGCATTAAGCCCCCTTTCGCCAGAGCATGGCTCATATAAGCCATGCTCTGCCAGAAGGGGGCTTAATGCATCTCCGTGATACATTATACCAAGCAAGTCATCACATAATTATGGATCCATAAAATCCATTTTGCCTAACATCCAACTGAATTATGAGGTAGAATGATCCTTAGACATGCAGAAAATTTACCAAAAGCAAAAAGTGTCGATGCAGGTCAGCCTGCGCGGACTGCACAGGCTGACCTGGGTCGATACTTTTTGCAGATACATTAAACCCTCTTTTCACAGAGCATAGCTCACATCATACCTAAAGTCAAACAGCGTTTATCAATATTTGTCAAAGGCACTTCCTGCTGAGCACTTGCTTGAACACTGGTCTGCTTCAGTATACTTGGTGGGGGCTGGAAAATATGAAGAGTGCAAATTATTTCTTAAAAATGATATCCCCTGCCAAAAAAGACCTTTTTTTTTTTATAGAAACATTTCAGAGGTTTTGTGTTTTGCATGTACATGTGGCCTTTTTGTTATTGGTCCATAATGAAATTTTACACTAAGCCCCCTTTTTCCATGACATGGCATTTCATGACTGAAAAAAAGAAAAAAAATTATGGCAGACTTCTGAAGAACAAAATGAAGTTTCATAAAATTTTGTCCAGTAGTTAAATAGATATTGGCACATAATGGAAATATACATCAAATATGAAATTGTCTTTGAAAGGGTAGAAAACATTGTGGAAAAAATGGAGAAAAAGGAGAAATGGTTACAAGCATTTTCTCCTTTTCAAATAATGTTTTCAGCCCTTTCTTCTTCAGGGTCCTTAACCCTTAAGGCACCTTTCATGACTGTAGTTGCCTTTGCGGCCAGTATAAATCAAGATCAGGCTGCACAGAACATGCAGCCTGATCTTTGATCTATACTGTCCACTCTGCTGAAACACGCTAGACAAATACAACCAGGAAATTGCAATGATTTCGGTCTGATTTCTATACCAAATATGAATGTTGGGTTTACTTGGCGCTCTAAGGGTAAGGAATTTGGAGTGCGTGGTAGGTTGTTAAAAGTTACACTTTAAATCATTTATACTTCAAAACTTCAGACTAGTTGAAATTGAAAGCATCTGCAGATGACAAATTGAAAATGACCAAAAAATTAGAGTTTGTAACTGGAAGAATAGAAACTATTGTGGAAAAGGAGAAGATGCTATTTACCAGGGGCCCTACCTCCTGTAAAAGTCAATAAATCATAAAAAAAGTTGCAGACTCACAAATTTCCATTTTAGGAGGACTTCCAATAAAATTTTAGCCAGATTAGTTAAAAACTAGAGCTGTCACTGAATGTGACTTAATACCCCCGCCAGCGCTTTGACAGAAACAGGCAATTTTTTTTGTACACAGACGGACACACGGACGGACAGGCTGATTCCAGTATACCCCCGAAAACATTCGTTTTGCGGGGGTATAATAAGTCATTTCGTTGAAATGATAACCCCCACTGAAAAAGACCTTTTTTGATGGAAACATATCAGGAGTACTGTGTTTTGCATGTACATGCAGCCTTTTTGTTATTGGTCCATAATGAAATTATACACTTTTACCATGAAATGGCATTTCATTAAATAAAACAAATACTAATTGTCTGCAGCTTTTGATAAACAATATAATTCTAAAGTTTCAAAAAATTTTGTACACTAGTTTACTAGTTAGGAAAGAGATATTGGTCTATAATGGAAATACACATCAAGCCCTCTTTTTCCATGACATGGCATAAAATAAAAAAAAATGAAAAAAAAAAAGATACAGTTGGACTATCATAAGGAACACATGTATGAAGTTTCATCAATTTTCATCAAGGATTTTAGAAGGTATCTGACTGGACGGCCATACAGTCAAACAGACGGATGGATGAACAACACAAAAACTATATCCCTCTGCCTTTGGCTTGGGATAAGTTGTGGGGGTATAAGAAAATACATATCCTACATGGTTTGGTGGGGGTGGTGGGGTAGAAGGAGGTGGTGGCGTTCTTCCTGTTGGAGATTTGGGTGGGGTAAGGTCCATGTCAGACATCCTTTTCTGCACTCCTGCATACTCGTCCATAGGTCTTGGGGGCAGTTCTGGGGACGAGGGCACTGTTCAAATAAAAAAAGAGAGGAAATTCTAGTTCTAATTATACAAACATTATAACTCTTTACCAAACGACAAAAACTGTAGAGTTGTCTAAACTGAAAGCACTTGCAGATGACAAAATAAATTTGACTCAAAAACTGACATTTCTCTTTGGAAGTGTGGAAAACTGTGGGAAAGGGAGAAAATGCTGGTAAAAGAGAGGAAAATTCTAGTTCTTATCATACAAATATTTTACCTGTTAACTGTTTACCAAATGACAAAATTTTAGACTTTCCTAAATTGAAAGCATTTGCAGACAACAAAATAAATTTGACTCAGAAACTGACATTTCTCTTTGGAATGTAGAAAAGATTGCGGGAAAAAGAGAAAATGCTGGTAACCAGCATTTTCTCCTGTTCACACTAGGTTTTCAGAAAGACCAAACAACAAAATTTTAGTTTTGTCTAAATTGAAAGCATTTGCAGATGATAAAATAAATTTGACTCAAAAATTTAATATCTCTATGGAAGTGTAGAAAACATTGTGGGAAAAAGAAAAAATGCTGGTAATCAGCATTTTCTCCTGTTGCCACTATGTTTTCAGGAAGGACCAAACAACAAAATTTTAGACTTGTCCAAACTGAAAGCATTTGCAGATGACAAAATAAATTTGACTCAAAAAATTTAATTTCTCTAAGGCAGTGTAGAAAACATTGTGGGAAAAGGAGAAAATGCTGGTTACCAGCATTTTCTCCTTTTCCCACCAGGTTTTCAAAAGGATTCTTTCACAGGGTCGTTAAAAATCGGGATTGTAAGGTAAAGCGTTAAACTGTCTTGAGAAGCCATGTAGTGGCATAAACAAAACTAGCCTTTATACTCTTTATCATATGGCTTGTAACACGCAAAAAGGGGCATTCAGACATTTGCGTAAAGTGTCGTCTCAGATCAGCCTGCGCAGTCCGCGCAGGCTAATCCGAGACAGCACTTTACGACTACATTAGATTTTGTGCTACAATAGACTAGTGCAAAACAGAAAAATTACATAAAAACGGAAAGCGTCATTTCAGATCAGCCTGCGTGGACGGCGCAGGCTGATCCGAGACGACACTTTACATAAATGTCCAAATGCCCCTTTTCGGCTGTTGCAGGCCATATAATCCCATGCTTTCTATGACCTTGGGGGAAAAGGGTTAAGAAAACATTATGGAAAAAGGAGGAAATGCTGGTTACCAGCATTTCCTCCTTTTTCCATAATGTTTTCAAATAGCTTCTTCCTCAGGGTCCTTGAAATACATGATTTTTTGGTTAAGGGTTTAACAGCTTAATTATATCGGGAAATGTCTTTGCAAGAGTAGGAAACATTGTGGGAAAAGGAGAAAATGTTGGTTACATGTTTCCTATTCCCACAATATTTTCAAAAGTCTTCCTATTTCAGGGTCAAAAAAAGAGGGAATTGTCTTGTAAATGGTAAAGATTTTTATCAGGATTCTGCTTACCATATCTTCTCAAGATTGCTTACATTCTAAATTCTAACGTGACACGAATTCAGATCTACAAACACAGAGCAGTGCAAGTGCAATAAAATCGAAGTCAATCAACAGTCAGTAGCCCGTGGCTGTTCTATGTCCCCACCCTCTAATATTTTATCAAAGAAAGTCACTTGACGTAAACAAGTCTTCCGCTACATGACCAAGGAGGATGGAAACACTCATGGATTTTCTGATATATACTGTTTTTGATAAAAATTGACAACAATTGAACTATTCAAAATGTTGCTAGAAAACAGGATTAAATCGAAATTGGCTGGTCTTGCATAGGCAATCGGATTGGGAGTGGGTTTGGTAATATTCAGCATTTCAAGCGACTGCAAGTGTAATGACTGACAATACATTCTTTCTTCTTTGTCATTTGGAAGGGAGAAAATAAAATAGTAAAACAGTGCAGGTTTTTTCGTTGTGTTTGATGCCTAAGGCTTTGCTGAAATTTTGAATTTTTTTATATTTACCGACCTGGCCATGGTTTTCTAAAGGGGAATTAATCAGCATCTGCTCTGTATTCTAAATTTGAACTTACTTTCCTTTGATCGAGAGTTGGTCATGTTAGAATTGAAATAATCGTCTTTCTATCGTGGTTTACCATTCAATAAACCACAGTAGTGAGTTATGATGCACAATGAAAAATCACCCTCATGGTTTATTTATTGTGCCTCATAACTCACAACCGTTTTTCTTTGAATGATAAACCACGATAGAAAGAATACTTCTTAATTCAGGGACATTCTGTCTATGCCACTTGGATTTGTAGTCTTGAAATTCAAAATAAATAAATTTGGACAGATCAATGAATAAGACCCCAAGATACTGATAAACCTGATTTTGAACTATATGGAGAGGCAAATGAGAAAGCTTTTTGTTCAAAGTAATTTTTTTAGATTTCTCAAAATGTTTTCAAATACATTTCGAGATGAAGGTGACAACAAGTCTACTGCAAAGTAAGACTAAATTCTATTGAGAACTACTTCCAGATTGCACTATATCTGTGGGAGCAAAAAAAAAAAATACAAAATTAGCACTAATATTCATTTGTTTGAAATTTTTAGAAAATCTTATTATAGGACTAGTTTAACATCTATATTCATATTCCACAACCATTCTTAAGGATATTCTTTGTCTAAAGAATTTTCTAGATTTGAAAGTAACACAACTTCTGATTGGCTAAACCATTTGGTTTAGCCAATCAGAAGTTGTGTTACTTTCAATTCTTTGAAAATTCTTAAACATAAGAATGAGAATACTCTTAAGGATGGTTGGTAAACACAGACCCTGGGCTCTATCAGCTAACCGTTCTTAGTTTAAATCACATGAACTTTTCAAATCTAAGAGTAAAACCATTTCTGATTGGTTAAACCAAATGATTTAACCAATCACAAATGGGGATCTTTCCAAATATAGAAGAAGAAGGCAATTTTGAACGGTTAGTGAATACATGATAAGACAATTAAGTACATAAATGTGAGACGAAAAACAAAAGCATACTAGGCATGGTCCTTGGGCTACCATTTATAATGTTTGAATAATCCTCTTCATCTAAAATCTGTACAAGTTCTTTTGCTGTTGAAAAAAGAACAAACAAAAAAACATAATATAATATAACATGTATCTTACTGAATGAACAAATGTTGTTTTTTGGTGCATCAACAGCTCTTGTCATTTATGGCGCATGTATGTATTAAAAGATGATCAATTTTCATGCTTAAAAAAGATCCGAATCAAAGGATAATAGAAAAAAGTGACAACTAACAAAGGACCATGTGTAATCTTGATAAACATAAATTAATTAAAAAAACATAAATATTTTGTTTCTCGTATCATTGGTAATATCTTCACAAGTGGCACAGCCACTTGTGAAAATATTGCCGATTTAGTTCATTTGAAAAATTAATAAATTTGGATCTTTCACACATAAAAAAAAAAACTATTTATTTATTTCTTTCATGCTTCTAAACCCCTTTTTTGTCAGGACTTTCATCAAAATCCAGTAGTTGTTTTTTCTTATCCCGGTGGTGTGGCGCCCCCCCCCCCAAGGCGCATTACAATATCACATAAAGCATAAAGCGCGAGAAATGTCGGGTAATGCGCATAAATTAGTCATACTTCCTTCTGGTTGAATGGCACACACTGTTTACCTAGGTAACTAGTGCACAGAAAATACTGTTTCTGCCTTCAATTGAAGACTTATGGAAACATTTATGGTTAATTTCACCATTCATAACCATGAATTATCAAACCTTATAGTCCAACATTATTTCTAGATAAACTATCAAAAAAGCATGAAATAATAGACAGTATTGAGTGACAGGGTAAAAATGTACCTTAAGTCTAAGATTGACCACTGTATCAAGTTGATGTAAATGGTTTTCAAAAGATTTTTCTGGACTTATTTAACTCTTTACAAGTTTTAATAAGCCTAACAGATTGATTGCTTGTATGTTTTTTAGCATCATTTTCAACATAATTTCAGTAATATTGCAGTGGCCAGTGCACCTATCCACACTTTTCCTGGAGTGGAGTTTCTTTTAACAAGTACTCCCCACCAAATTCTTTCCAAGCCACTGGCTGCTTTCCCGCATAGTCAACTCAATCAATAAAAATGATAACACATAAACACTCATGTAAGATCTTATATTCAAATAGTATACAGTTAATCCTTATGGGGCTAGGGCTGCTCAGTTGGCTCTTGCGGAGAATGTAGATCAAGATCAGATCCAGAATCAGCTTGATTTTGGATCTACAATGAACGATACCATGAGATTATTTTCAAACAAAAAAACTTTGAAATCGCAAAATTGTGTTTCAACCAACTGCTGTTCAACTGCCTGACAGTTTTACTTAACAGTTTAACTCTTTACCACACAATCACGACTTTTAACGACCCTGAGAAAGAAGCTTTTTGAAAACATTGTGGGAAAAGGAGAAAATGCTGGTAACCAGCATTTTCTCCTTTTCCCACAATGTTTTCTATCCTTTCCAGTACAACTTTCAATTTCTGAGTCATGTGCATTTTGTCATCTGCAAATGCTTTCAATTTGAACTTCTTTAAAATTTCCTCATTTTGTAAAGGGTTAAAAGATTGAATAATCCAGATTTTGCCATATTTCATTTACCTGTGTTGATAGAGACAGTAAGGACACAAGGTAAACCATTGCCATAGTAACAGTAATATTGTATCAGATGTTCAACACTTGTGTAGTATGGACCATCATCTATATAGTACATCATTCGATCTCTGTAGTGCTGGATAAGAATATAAATACGGAATATTATTTCACACCTACAATTTAACATCCAATGAAATTGCTCTAATACTACCACGTGAGTACAGAATATCTTATTCCATATTCCATATTGGACGCTGTAGAGTCCAATATGGATTTTTCAGAATGAGGCAATAGTCCAATATGGATTTTTCAGAATGAGGCTAGAGTCCTGAATATCGATATTTGACTGGAAGAGTATTCTACCGAAGTCTGTTGTCAAAATAGCAATTTCAAAACCCCCTTTTATTATTTAAATTGAAATGGCCTTATACTTGTGTTTAATTTTGAAGTCAATACTAAAGTGTGAAATAAAGAGGTCGCCTCGTCCAAAATATAGACTGGTTCTGCAGTGTACTCATCCAATAGAATTCAGTATTGTACCCAAGCATGTTAAATAACCTCATATTACATTGTAGCGACTTTCCTGGTTCATTTATTAACTTCAAGCAGCGTGAGAAAATTTGGTATCGCACGAGACCAAAGGTCGAGCCAGTTGTCAAAATTTTCTTCTGCGGCGAGAAGTAAATACAAGCACTTGGAAAGTCACTACAGCGTAATTACCTTTTGTTATATACCTTCATCTTTTCAATGACAACATATTGCCAATAATTGACATTCTATTCTTAAACGGTAAACAAAATAAATCAAATAATGGTGTAGTTTCCGGTAAATTCAACTTTATGAATGTCGGATGAATATTAGAGCATAAAATTCTGAGCAATCAAATTGCAAATGAATAGATACATATACCGCGCGTGAGTTACTTCATTATTACGTCAATATACCATATTTGGAACCCTATTTCACAGAGTGTAGATACAGTTTTTTTTTGTTTTTTTTTTTTTCTTTTTTTTCTGTCGTGTGCAATATTTTATCCGCATGCGGCGCATGTATTTGAGCCTGAAAATTTTTAGGTATATAATTAAAGGATATATAAGGGTATAAAAGATTAATTCATTTATCCCTTTACAAGAAGAAGAAGAATTTAACTGTATGCTGGTAGAAAAATGTTTTAGCTCTCAGCTGTAGAAAAAAATAGGAGAATAACTGATGGGGTAGAAAAGATACGTTGTTTTTTGTAACCGGGGGCGAGTAACGGACTGCATACAGTTAAATCCCTTGTTTATAATATATAGTCTATGGGTGCCAGGAATCAAACTACGAACCCCTATGATCAAGAGTTGATAAAGCTGCAGAGATCCTCATTGTGATGATGTAAACATATGACAGTAAATTACCTACTTTTGACCAGACATGAACCAATTTTGAATTTGTCCAAGACATCAACAAGACAAAACATTCTGACCAAGTTTCAAGAGTATCAGGCTGAAAATGTGGCCTCCAGATTGCACACAAGGTTTTTCTAACTTTTGGCCCAGTGAACTACTTTTTGACCCAACATGACCCAAACTCAAATCTGCCTGAGATATCATCAAGATAAACAATATGACACAGTTTCATGAGCATCAGGCTGAAAATGTGGCCTGTACAGTGCACATAAGATTTTTCTAAGATTTGGCCAGGTGACCTCCTTTTTTGACCTGACATGACCCAATTTCAAAATTATTTGAGATATCATCAACACAAACAATCTGACCAAGTTTCATAAGTATCATGCTCAAAATGTGGCCTCTAGAGTGCAAATAAGGTTTTTCTAAGATTTGTCCTTCTTTTTGACCCGACATAAACCAATTTGAACTTGTAGATATTATCAAGACAAACATTCTGACCAAGTTTCATGAGTATCCAGCAGAATTTCTGGCCTCTAGAGTGCAAATACGGTAAATGCTGATGACTGCAAGACAGACGACGCACGACGGACGATGGATACAACATGATCACAAAAGCTCACCTTGAGCTCTTCATGCTCAGGTGAGCTAAAATCACTAGCTTTTTCTTTTCATTGCATGCTTATACAACAATTATGTTTTCAAAATTGTACTCAAAAGACACCCTTTCGTTGGATGAATTATCTGCTTTGGGTCAAATCAAGCAGCGTTCTCTCTTTAACCCACAATGTTGTTGTTTCAGTTATGTTTCATTTGGCGTCTGCAAATGCTCTTTATATCAACCAGTATAAACTTTTTTTTTATCTGTATAAGAGTTAACCCTTTCTACCCCAAAGTCACAAATAGGGGCCTTTGTGGATGGCATAGATCAAGATCAGACTGCACAGAATGTGCAGTCTGATCTTGGGTCTATGTCATCCACTTGTATTGTCAAGGCTATAAGTTAAATTCTTTCTGAGATTCCGTGGGGTTTATTTTAAGCTGTTGATAAAGAATTTATAATAATTATTGTTTGGTGCTAAAAGATTAACTCTTTACAAAACAGTTCCTATTTTTAATGACTCTGACAGAAGAAGGCTTTTGAACACACAGTGGGAAAAAGGAGCAAATGTCATTTTAGCAGCTTTTAGTTTATTGAACAGCCTTACTAGTGTAAAAATAAAAAAAAAAAAAACGTAAGTCAAACACGGATATTACATTAAGTCTATTTGACAATACAAATGATACAGTGCTCTATACCTTGGTTTTAATTTCATAGTTGAACACTTTTTGGTCGTGGCACATTGTCAGGACGTGCCAATCTGGATCTCTCTTACTACGCCGTATCAAGAACATGCCTTCTCGTAAACCTTTCAGTTCTAACAACTTCTGGGCTCCCTGTAAACAAACAAGCAAACCAATGAGAAGCTTCCTATAAACAAACAACCAACTAATGAGAAGCTTCTGGTAAACAAAAAAGCTGCCTTTGAGAAGCTTCCTGTAAACAAACATGCAAACGTTACATGGATACATGGTGATAAAATAAACCGACTCCCTTGGTTACTGTTGCTATAGGCTCCCAAACAAACACGGTATACAAATATGCAGTATAGCAGATAGACTACTTAACTTTTACCGTCATGACTGTTTCTCTCGATAAAACCATAGAAAATATATTTCAATCATATTTTTCAGCTGCTGGTGAATTCTTTGTTTGAAATTTAGAGAGGTGATTGATCTAATTTACACAACTATATGCACATAAAAAACAAATTTTGGGGACTATGGACAATGAAATAGCTATTATAACAAAGTTTTGGAGTTCACTGAGAAGGAATGAAAAACCACATAAACTCCATTTTTACCATAGAATAATAGAATTATCAGAAAAGGTTTTTTATAGTTATGCTATTATAGTTGTCTGAACATCATATTCGATAGTAGTTTACTCTGAAATTCAAGCATTTCGAAATGCTTATACACTGTCTGATTCAACAGAGCGCTGTAATTATAAGCCTTAGAATAAGTTTCTTTTTTAAGTTAAGGGGTAAACAGTTGTTTGCTATGATATGCATCAAGTGTGCTGCCAATTGACGATCTTGTTAGAATCATTGTCGGTAGCTGATTAATTGTTTTATCTAATGATATGCTGTAGATAGTGGGTAGTCAACTGGATTAGAGCAGCTATTTAATTTGCAGTCAAACACACGTTAGACAATTGACAGTATACAGACACACTCTTAGATGTGCTAATCTTGTTCAAATAGCATAGTCAAATTTTGATTTAGATGCATTTCGAGCTGAACTTCTTACCCAGTACAGAACAGAACTTAGATATTGCACAATTGAAATCTACATTAATTAAGGAATACAACCTAATGTATTTAAAGTTTGTGTTCAACACTGTAGTGTTGAAAGGTAAATGAAATTGTCACACAAAAAACTCACATATTTTATTTACATGTGTATATATTTTTATCTCTTTATCTGAAATTAAAAGCTTTACTATACATACACAAAAGTGTTACCTTACTTTCCAGACACCCTGTATGACAAGAAGAATGAGAAAAGCATGGCATGTAAGCATACCTGTCTATCAAGTTCAGGGTGAAACCATTCGCTTTTGTGCTTGCTCATTTTTGGTGGATTAAAATTCTCTGAAAATACAAAAAATGTAAAACTAGAAAAAACATTATCAACATGAAAGGGTTAAAACAAATTATTATAAATATTTTATCTCATGTTTTGTCATTTTAGCTTCTTCAGGGATGTAAAATAAATTTGGAAAATAAAGGGCACGAATATCTGAAAATGTTAGGGCTGACTATCAACCCCAAAAATGACTTTCTTGATATCACTATCACAATGCTATCACTATCACAATGCTATCACTAATGGGGGTCTAACATTGCAATGCATCACAATTCCATCAGATAGTTGGGAGTCCATTTTTCAAGTATCCTTTACTCAGTTATGTACCATATAAATAATTTGAGTTATAGTGCATATAATATGTATTTTCTGTTCTTAGAACTAGCTTTTTTTTGTTTATGCATTGTAATACTTCCCATGAGTAACAAGCTACTCTGATAGATAAGCAAGTTTAACATCTATAGCTGATTATGCATAATACTATAAAAAGGGCTCACTCCTCATTATGTCCTATCAATATGAGCTGCACTCTGTGGAACGAGGGTTTAATGTGTCTTCACAATGCATGATACCATGTAAGTCATCTCATAATTATGGATCCATTTAATGTATTTTATCTAACAACTGTCTGAATCTTGTTGTAGAATGGTCCTTGGACATGCACAATAGCAGAAAGTTTCAACCCATGTCAGCCTGTGCAGACTGCAAATCTCTTTGCAATTGCATTAAAATCCCTTTTCACAGAGGACAGGTCATATATATTCTACAATGAAAGCAAGCTGAACTTGCCTTTCCGATCTCAAAATTTTCCACCATGACAACAGAAATGTTCTAGAATAATACAATGCTTGTGTAAAGAGGTTTACATCAGGTTCCACATTCGGTCTCGTCCAATATGCACTTCTTTACATAGCAACTCCACCTGATCCGACCATACAGAAAGGCACACCATTGTAATGTTCCATTTTTACCCATGAATATAAGATATTAGTTAATCTCTAAACTGCTTATCCCTTCACCACATAATCTTGAGTTCTAATAACCCTAACGAAGAAGTATTTCGAAATCATTTGGGGGGGAGGGGGAGGATAAAATACTTATAACAAGAATTTTCTCTTTTTTTCCAATGTCCTTTCTACCTAATTGAAGAACAAAATTTGATTTGAGCGACAATGAGCAACATGTAATATCACCTTTTTCCAGAATGTTTTTGAAAGTCTAACTTCCAGGGTCCTTAAACACCATATCGTTTGGTACAGGGTTAATACAACAGTAGCTTTTTATTAGATATAAGTATGAGGTTATTTGAAATGCTTGGGTACAATACTGAATTCTATTGGACGAGTACACTGCAGAACCAGTCTATATTTTGGACGAGGCGACAGCCGAGTCCAAAATATAGACTGGTTCTGCAGTGTACGAATCCAATTGAATTCAGTATTTTTCCCAAGCATGTTAAATGACCTCTTTATTTCACACTTCCGTATTGAGTTTAAAGTAAACAACAAGCATATGGCCATTTCAATTTAAATGATAATAGTAATAAAAAAAAAATGTATCAAAAAAGGGTTTTGAAATTGCTTTTTTGACAACAGACTTCGGTAGACTACTCTTCCAGTCAAATATCGATATTCTAGACTCTAGCCTCATTCTGAAAAATCCAAATTGGACTCTTGCCTCATTCTGAAAAATCCATATTGGACTCTTGCCTCATTCTGAAAAATCCATATTGGACTCTTGCCTCGTTCTGAAAAATCCATATTGGACTCTACAGCGTCCAATATGGAATAAGATATTCTGTACTGACGTGGCAGTATTAAAGTGATTTCATTGGACGTTAGATTATAGGTGTGAAATAAATATCATTTATTGGATAAAGCTGCTTCTTTTGTATGTGATATCTGACATTTGTTTTTTTACATGCATTATGATCTTAAAGCTGATGATGACAATACCCAATTTAAATTTGAGCCATGCTCTGCAAAAGGGGGTTTAATGCATCTCTGTGATGGGTTATACGAAGCAAATCATCACATAATTCTAGATCCATTAAAATCCATCTTGTCTTACATCTGAATCATGACGTAAACTGGTCCTTTGATATGTAGAAAATTTACTAAAAGCAAAAAGTCTCTGCTCAGGTCAATACTTTTTGTAGATGCAGCAGAACCCCTTTTCACACAGCATGGCTCATTTGTACGAAGTAATTGTATTTACCAATTTCATAAAAGCAATCTCTACGCTCGTAGTTTTCCGCTAAGTCTAGCGGTGTTGTTTCGTCCTCGGCTCTAGGTAGATACGGTGAATGATAATCCAGCAGCAACTGAAACACGTCAATAAAACATGACAGCAGAGATGATTGTTTAGATATACCACAAACACTGACACAAATCCACTTTAACCCTTTACCAAACGACAAAATTTTAGACTGGTCCAAATTCAAAGCACTTGCAGACGACAAAATAAACTTAACTCAAAAATTGAAATTTGTTTCCAGCAGGGTAGAAAACATTGTGGGAAGAGGAGAAAATGCTGGTTACCAGTATTTTCTCCTTTTCCCACAATGTTTTCAAAAGGCTTCTATCTCAGGGTTGTAAAAACCAGGGATTGTTTGGTAAAGGGTTAAGTCTCCATCAAATGATAAATAGAGGATAATCAACTGGTTGTGTGTGATATAAAAGATCTGTCACTAGAATGGGGTGTGATGCGGTTGAAAGAACGAGTCCGAAGGACCAGTTTTTTAACAGCATCAAACCTCATTTGAGTGAAAGATTTTTAATATCACACACAACCAATTGATTATCATATTTATTATATTCCTAATTCACCCTGTTTTATTACAGTAATTATCAAGTTTGGTACAATATGAGCAATATAGGAAAAAAGTAGTTCTGGCAAACATTGTAAAACTATATAGTCATGAGTGATGATACCATATATATCATCACTAGTGGTGTTATTCACTGTGAAATCCCAGTAATTCACTGATAGGAATATAGTAAGTCTTAGACTAGTCCAAATTGAAGGAATACAAAGGGCCAAAACACCTGTAAAAATAGACCTATCAAAATGAGAAAAGTTGCTGCCCAACTGCCCCTTGCATGAAAGCTTGCAATCATCAAAATTCGTGCCAAATTGGCTGAAAGCTGTAGGAGGTGAAAAGGACACAAAACTTAACTATGTTTATACCAGAAAGCAGCCAGTGGCTTAGAAATGATGTTGTCCTTAACTCTTAACTAAACAACAACGACATATGCAATGTAACTAAATTGATGATTTTTGTTTCTGAAAGGTTAGAAAACATTGTGCGAAAAGGAGAAAATGCCTTCTCATGAGGTTCATTAAAACTCAGGATTGTATGATAAAGGGTTAACAATTTACCAGATGACAAAGTTTTAGACTCATATAAATTGACAGCATTTGCAGACAAAATGACTTGGGTTCAAATGATGAAATTTGCCTTACAAAAGGTAGAAAACATTTTTTGGAAAAGGAGAAAAAGCTGGGTAGCTGCAATTTCTCCATTTCGCACAATGTTTTCAAAAGCCTTCCTTATAATGGTCTTTAAAACACAAGATTGTTTCACAATGGCCCAACCATTTAACACACAATGCCGACTTTTTTAACAACTCTGCCAAAGAAGCCTTTTGAAAACACTGTGGAAAAAGGAGAAAATGCTGGTAACCAGCATTTTCTCCTTTTCCCACAATGTTTTCTATCCTATCTAATAATTTCACCATTTGAGCCAAACTGAAATTGTCATCTGCCAATGCTCGCAATTTGGACAAGGCTAAAATTTTGATGTCTGGTAAAGAGTTAACACCCCTATATATAGAAACATGTGGAACACAGTTGCAGGTGAACTGGCCCCTTTGAATCTTATCTGTGAATCCTGTGTTTTTACAACCCAGAAGAAGGCTTCTGAAAATCTTGTGGGAAAAGGAGAAAACTGGTATAGATAAAACCTATACATGTAATTTGAACCTCATTTAATTTGTTGTCTGCAGATGTTTTTCATTTGGACAAGTCTAAATTTTTTTGTCTGGTAGAACCAGAAGAATAGGTCTTTTGAAAACATTCTAGGAAAAGGAAAAACTGCTGGAAACCAGCATTTTCTTCTTTTCCAACAAAGCTTTCTACCTTACCAAAGACACAAATTCCATCATTTGAGCAACATGGAAAGTATCATCTGCAAATTCTTTCACTTTGAACAAGTCTACATTTTTCTTGTACGGTAATGGTTAACAGTGATAAAAACCAAACAATTGAAAGTTAAACCTATGCACACAAACAGAGTTTTACCATATTTGGATAAACAAAAAAAAAAAAAAAACCGCGGCCACTGACCTTGACACACTCTATATAACCTTTAAAGGCAGCCTGGTGTAAGGGGATCCAACCGCTGCGAGGATTTCTCTCTACCAAGCTGGCTTTACCGATTTGTACAAGGATTGATATGATACCAGGTTTGTTATTTTGACAACACCTCTGAAAATTACAGAAAAATATCAAAGTATATTCATATAATAAGCAGTAGCTATTGTTATTTTTTCCCATTTGTCAGATTGCATTACACTGTTAGAATGGCCAGAGCCGTGGAATAGCTATTTACTAAACAACAATACCATAGACATGTCCAAATTCAAAGCAAAAGCAGACAACAAAATTAATCTGGCACAAATGATTGCATTTGTCTATGAAAGGAAAGAAAACATGGTGGGAAAAGGAGAAAATGCTGGTTACCAGCATTTTCCCTTTATCCCACTATGTTTTCTAAAGCTTTCTTTTTTAGTGTTGGGATTGTGACGTAAAGAGACACAGTGTCTCATTACAACTTGAAAACAATGTTGTTAAATATAGACAAATGAAATTGGTTGGTTGGTTGGTCGGTTGGTTGGTGTTTAACACTGATTTCAACATTATTTCAGTTATGTGGCTGCGGCCAGTGCACCAATCAATGCTTTCCTGGAGATTCTTTTACTAGTACTTCACACAGTATTCTTCCCAAGCTGCTGGCTGCTCTCCAACATAACCATTGTAAAAAAAAATGATCAGTGTTGAGAGAAGAATGGACCCTCTCGCAATAACTATCATCCGTCCTCCAAAAGATATTGGCCGAGCTGGGGATTTGAACCAGCGACCTCTGCTCTCAAGTCCTATGGGGCCTAACAAATATCTCTGTTTTGGATTTCGGTCCCAGATGCTGCAGGTAGGGCAGGTAGGGAATTTTTTTTTTTTTTTTTCAGAATCTATTTACATGGACGATGTACCTAAATCACACCAGAACGATTACTTTTTTTAATCGTAGTGTAAAAAGTTCAGGGTCAGCAGCATTTTCTAGGTAGGGTCGGGAAACCCTAAACACATATATTTTTTTGACGGGCCCAGGCCACCGATTGTGCTACAAGGGTTTGGCAAATGGAATCGAAGAAAGACTAATATATGAACAGACAGACAACACACATGCAGACATATAGACATTTGTACAAACACGTAGAGTAAACCATATTTACATGTAGCGGTGTTTGTCCATTTTTATCCAGACATTGCACATCTGCATCATACTTGATTAAAGCCTCAGCGATGCCTTCAAACCCGTAATGGCAGGCATCATGTAAAGCTGTTGAACCTAAGTGAAATATAAAGGATAATCATCTTTATTACACACAATCATGTATAATTTAACACACAACAGGAAAAAATCCGTATCTAAACAGTGTCAACTACAGTTCCAAATGTGGTATGATGACATACATGTATGTCATGCACTAAATACACATGCCTTGATTTGGAATTTGATTTGACAAAATATTATGCTATGATATTCATTCGCCATTTATAAGAACCAAGTTATTACCAACTAATCCATCATTTGTTTTATTTCATTTACAGCTGTCAAACAAAAATTGTACAAAGATTAATTGATTAACTGGATTGTGTTTAATGACGTTTTCAACATTATTTCAGTTATATCATTGTGGCAAGTGCACCTATCCATATTTTCCTGGAGTTTCTTTTACCAGTTCTCTGCACAAATATTCTTTCCAAGCCACTGGCTGCTTTCGCACATAAACATTGTCAAAACAATGGTCAGACTTGAGAGAGGAATGAATCCTGTCGAAATGACTATCAGTGATCCTCAGAAAGAAATTGGCCGAGCTGGGAATCGAACCAGCGACCAACTGTTCTCAAGTCCTGTACGCTATCGACTGAGCTACCAGGGCTTGGGGGCTCAAACAGAGGAATCTCTCTCAATATTGGAGAGTCTGATCTTGATCCACACTGTCTGTAAAAGTAATTAAAATTTACTCAGGGCATCCTTAGGGTGATAAAAGCATTGTCTCCAACAGCATGACTTCAATTTTGCAGATGACAATTTCAGAAAACATTGCGTCAAAAAGATAAATTGCTTGTAGCAAGCAAACTTTGTTTGCTGTGATCATTTAATATGAAGTTGCAAATTAAACCTTTATTCATTTATATATGAACCATGCTCTGTGAGAAGAGGGCTTAATGCATTTGCGAAACGTATCGACCCAGGTCAGCCTGCGCAGTCCGCGCAGGCTGACCTGGGCCGAAACTTTTCGCTATTGGTCAATTTTCTGTATGTCCAAGGACCAGACAACCTCATGATCAAGTCCTTAAGTAAAAAAGTGGCATTAAGCCCCCTTTTGCCAGAGTATAACTCATATGTGTTCCTTTTCCTCAAAAGTTGTCAGCTGCAAGCTTATTTGTAACAAGTTTACCCATTACCACACAATCCGGTGTTTCAATGACCCTGTTGAGGAAAGCTTTTGAAAACATTATGGGAGAAAATGCTGCTTATCAGCAAATCTGCTTTTCTCAATATGTTTTCTAGCTTTTATAAATATAACAAACATCGTTGCTTGAGCCACCTTTATTTTGTTGTCTATAACAAGCATTTCCTCCTTTACCCACAATGTTTTTCTAGCTTTATTAAGGCAAGTATCACTGCTTGAGCCACATTTATTCTGTTTCATATCATGCTTTTCACTAATTTATCCCGAATAATGGTGGATTATAAGGTTTGATAATTAATTTCATGGTTACGACCAGTGAAATTTACTGTTAATGTTTTCGTAACTGTTCAATGGAAGGCCGAAACAGTAGTTTCTGTGCACTAGTTACATGTGCCTAGGTAAACAGTGCGTGCCATTCAACCAGAGGGAAATATGACATAATTTATGCACATTTACTCTACACTTCTTGCGCTTTACTTCATATTATAATGCCTTGTTATGTGGGGGAGGGTAGGCCACAGGAAATTACAAAAAAAAAAAGAACTGTACTGAGTTTTGATGAAGTCCCAAAAAAACAGGGATTACAAGCATGAAATAAATAGAATTCTTTTTTTTTTTTTTCAGTAAAAGATTGGAATTTATTTCATCTCATTTATTAATCATGGTTGCGCCACTCATGAAAACATTTCTAATGATGCTCACTCAAAAAAAATTTCAAACTTACACCAAAAAAACAATTATCCTCTACATCTGTGAATATTTTCCATCCAGACCAGCATAAAAGTTTGTCTTTTGATCAAAGGTCAAGTAGAAAAGCACGGAAGAAAAAAAAGGTTCAGTTTTTGTAACTTTTGATTTCTCTTTATCACAAAATCCTTTCTCATGTTCTGGGGAAAATTCCTTTAGAAAACATTTTGGGAATGGGATAAAATGCTGGTTACCAGCATTTTTCTCCTTTTCCAAAACTGTTTTCAACCTTTTCAAGATAAATCCTGCTATTTGGGTCTTTGGACGAGTCTAAAATTTTGATGTGAGGTAAAAGGATAAGTATTTATCAGTTAATCCTTAACTCTTTACCAAACGACAAAAGTTTGGTTTAGTCCTAATTGAAAGCATTTGCAGACGACAAAATAAATGTGAATCAAAAATTTTAATTCAATTTGGGAAGGGTAGAAAACACTGTGGGAAAAGGAGAAAATGCTGGTTACCAGCATTTTCTCCTTTTCCTACAATGTTTTCAGTAGGCTTCTTCCCCAGGGTCGTTAAAACCAGGGATTGCTTGGTAAAGAGTTAATACCACACAATGCCAATGTTTAATGACCCCGAGAAAGAAAGTTTTTGAAAACATTGTGGGAAAAGGAGAAAATGTAACCAACATTTTCTCCTTTTCCAACCATGTTTTCTACCCAGTAAAAGACAAATTTGGGTAACATTTAATTTTTCATCTGCAAATGCTTTCAATTTAGACAAGGCTAAACTTTTATAGTCTGGTTGGTTAGTTTAATGATTGATTGTATGGTGTTTAATGCCGTTTTGTACATTATTTTAGTTATATGACGGCGGCCAGTGCACCTATCCGTGCTTTTCTGGAGTTTCTTTTACCAGTACTCAGCACAATTTTCTTTCCCAGCTGCTTTCCCACATAACCATCATCAAAACAAAGAGTTAACAAAATGTCATGACTTGTCCAAATTGAAAACATTAGAAGACAACAAGCAAAATGTGGCTTAACCATTTACCGCACAAAGCCGACTTTTAACGACCCTGGGAAAGAAGCCTTTTGAAAACATGGTGGGAAAAGCAGAAAATGCTGGTTACCAGCATTTTCTCCTTTTCCCACCATGTTTTCTATCCTTCCCAAAACAAATTTCAATTTTTGAGTTACTTTTATTTTGTCGTCTGCAAATACTTTCATTTCAGACAAGTCTAAATATTTGTCGTGTGGTAAAGAGTTAAATAACGGAACAAGTCTTTAAAAGGGTGAGAAATATTGTTGAAAATGGAGAAAATGCTTGTTACCAGCATTTTCTCCTTTTCAACAATATTTTCACAAGCCTTTTTCCTCAGTGTTATTAAAACTTTATCCCTTTACCACACAAACACGAACTCCAAAAAGGACAGCTTTTAAAAACCTTGAGGAAAAAGGAGAGAATTCTGATAACAAGCATTTTTTTCCATTTCCAACAATATTTTCAATCCTACCAAAGACACAAATCACCATTTGAAGTACATTTAATATGTTGTCTGCTTTCAATTTGGTCTAGTCCAAAATTTTGCTGTTTGGTGGTGAGTAAATGGTGAAAGGGTAAGATCTGACTACTTCCTGAAAATACTTGTATCTGAAAATATTTTCCTTATTCAAATACTAGTATACAAACAAAATTTGTTACTTAAGAAGTACATGTACCGTACATGTATTTGAAAACACAAAACAACTGTACATATCTTACGCATGTACTTTGTTCAACTAAAAATTATATTCTTTTAACCCCTTACTAAACAATCATAACTTTTAATGACCCTGAGGATTGATTGCTTGATTGAATGGTGTTTTACGCCGCTTTTAACATTATTTCTGTCATATCACGAAAAAAGCTCAGATATTCATGTATTTCCTGGGTTTTACCAGTACTGGGTTAGGAATCTCAAGTGTCTTGCCCAAGGACAATCCTACAAAAGACTCAGTGGATTCAGTCAGGCCTGAACCTGGGGCTTCCATGTCACGATTCCTAAACTTAACCACTGAGCCACACAGGACCCCACCCTATCAAGGACTACTTTCGTCATTTTTGCCACCTTTCATTTGTGGTCTACAAATGCTTTCAATTTGGACATGTACAAAATTTTGTCATTTAGTAAAGAGTTAAAATAAGGTTGATTTTCACTGAAAACTCCTAGTCAAAAAAGGGGCATAACTGTGTCAAAAATACTTTGACAGTTACTTTCTCTTGTAGTATAGTTTCCACTTAAGATAGTTTAGAGCTTGTATAAGGTTGAACTAAATATCTTCAGTAATAAGAGAGGTATTCCAAATGTCAAAGTTTTTGCACAATGAAGACATAGAAAACACAGACACCAGGGCTACAGCAATACCTCTATATTTCCTTTGAAAACAGCCGAGCTAAAACTCAATAGTTTGAAATAGTACAGCAGACCAATAACCTCTTAATACATAATCCTGAATTTTAACAAACCAGAGCAATAAGGCTTCGGAAAATTTTGTGGCAATATTTTTCACACCTTTCAGTTAAAGATACATCCTTACAGCTAGACAGAAAAAACCCTATTAAACAAGAGAGTGTTGATGATAATGACTTTGTAGGATTAAGGACCCTCCGTGCTCTAGGCATATTTGGTATGGACCATTAGAGAGAAAGCATCGGATACCAGGAAATCCGGGTACAAGCCCCTAGCTCTTCTTCGAATAGATCTCCTTGGTTCTTTAACATGCCCGGTGTAAAGCACCGAGACACGCGAGGCTACCTCTGGGTTCCAAACCAGTTCATCTCTAGTTGGGTGGGAAACACAAGGTGTCTCAGAGAGGTCCTGGTTAGGCCAGGTATCGAACCTCGGGCCTCAGGATTGATAGTCCAGCGCTTTACCACTGCACTACCGGTCCACCCTAAAACACGAGAGTGTGTAGAATGGCTCAGCTGTATAAACATAGATAAATTACCAATGTATATGGTATAAGGGAATAAAAAACAAAAGGGATTTGTCCTCAATTAAAACCAGCAATGACAACAGAATTTGCTTTGAAGGCCTTCAAAACATGAAATTCATTTTCTGTCATATTCTGTGCAGCCATCAGGGGTAACATTTGGCATGAAGATACAAGAATGATTATAGTTTCAGACAATAAGGATGAAATGGACTAAAAACTGGCTGAAACCTGCCTGAAAATAAGTACAGATGTATCTTTAAGAAACCATAGTAACAAAAGAAATACCAATTGTATACCTCCCTTTGTCGAATTCATAGCTACAACTTTAATCATAGAGTACAGGTGATTGCTTCTGCTTATCCAACACTATTTACTGTAGTTCACACCTACAACATACCCATCCCACGAGCCAACAGGAATAGTTTACTTCGCACTGTCTAGTTCATAGCTACTTTTATCACACTGCCCACTTTATAAGTGAGCCATGCTCCATGAAAAAGGGGGTAAGTGCATCTTCAAAAACTATCGACCCAGGTCTGCCTGTGCAGTCCACACAGGCTGACCTAGGCCGAAACTTTTTGCCATTGGTCACCTTTCTGCATGTCAAAGGACCAGTCTGCCTCTTGACTCAGTCGGATGTTAGATAAAAATGGCTTTTATGGATCCACAGTTATTTGATAACTTGCTTGGTATCAAGCAACGCAGACATGCATTATGCCCCTTTTTGCCAGAGCACCGCTCAAGTGTTACTTACCCCATTCATTTTTGGCATTGATGTACGGACAGTACTTGTGAGCCAGTATCTGGTGGACGATACTCAAGTTATCTAGATGGGGAAAAAAAAGATAATACATGTAAATCAAACAGTGTGGCAGAGAGAGAAAAGCTGTTGCCTCTGGGCAGCCAGATGTAACTTAACTCTTTAGCAAACCACAAAATTTTAGACTAATCAAATATCAAAGCATTTTACAGACGACAACATAATTGTGACTCAAAATTTGAAATTAATTTTGGAAGGGTAGAATACATTGTGGGAAAAGGAGAAAATGCTGGTTACCAGCATTTTCTCCTTTTACCCCAATGTTTTTAAAAGCATCCTTTTCCAGGGTCATGACAACCCTTTACAAATCAATCTCATATTTTTCTATGACCCTGAGAAAGATGGCATATAAGAAAACATTAAGAGAAAAGGAGACCATTGCAGGTAACCAGCATTTTTCTCCTTCTTCCACAATATTCTCTAACCTGTTCAGGACATATTTCATCATTTAACCTATATTTACTAGCAATATATCATCTGCAAAGGTTTTTAATACAGATCATAAGCCAAAAATAAATTTTGTTGTCTGGAAAAGGTTTAAAAAGTTACTTGTCTCTGGCAGTGCAAATTTAGATCAGACTGCACAGAATAATTATGCAGTCTGATCTTTGATTTAAACTGACATTTATTTTTGTCAGAAATGTTGGTCTCACAAGCTATAAAATTGAAATATTCACATCTGTTTTCTCTGCAAATGTTCGTTTCATTCATTTGGGTCCTCAACGGTTATTAACTCTTCACCAAACAACAAAAAATCTTGGAGTCATCCAAATTCAAAGCATCTGTAGACGACAACTAGAAAGGAAAAAAAACGTTGTTCGAAAAGAAGAAAAGGCTGATTACCAGCATTATCTCCTTTTCCCGCAATGTTTTCAAACGCTTCTTTCTCAGGGTCGTTACAACTCGGGATTGTGTGGTAAAGGGTTAAGTTTTTACCAGATGTCAAAATATTCAACATAAGGAAACTGAAACCACTTGCAAACAACAGTTTAAAGGTGGCTCACATGACTGCATTTGTCTTTAACTCTTTAACACACAACAGAGCTCCAGATTAGAGGGAATGATTGTGTTCCAAAGTCATTATTTCTCTTCGAAACCCTATGTTGTGGGTACTCATTAGAATCGTCTCGATGAGACGGTTCTAATGAGTACCCACAACATAGGATTTAGTGCAGAATAATTAATATTGTCAATTTTGAAAACAAAATCACTCCCTCTATCAGAAGCTCTGACACAACACAACATTAGCCTGGCCCAAATTGAAAGCATTTACAGACTACAAATGAAGTGTGGCTCAAGAACTTAAATTTGCCTTTGAAACAATAAAAAACATTATGGGAAAAGGAGAAAATGCTAGTTACTAGCATTTTCTTCTTTTCCAACAATGTTTTCTAAAGCCTTCTTCCTAAGGGTCTTTTCCCCACTATGTTTTGAAAGGGTTTTTCCTCAAGGTCATTAAAACCAGGGATTGAGTGGTGAAGGGTCAAAATGGCAAATAACACTGTGAGTTTTATGGTAACCAGCATTCTTTCCATTTCCGACAATGTTTTCTACCCTTTTTGAACCCAATCCCATCACTGGTACCTCATTTACTTTGTCATCTGCAACTCTTACAATTTGGACCAATCTAGATTTCGCTGTTTTGGTGACATTTGAAGTATTCTATATTATATTTCATGTGTCTATTTTTAGAAATGTTATAGGTAAAGAAATGTCATAATTTAAGCTGGGGGGAATTATTTCCCCGTCACAGTGAATATTTTCCTCCTGCCGAAAATCTGGAACTACTTTTTTAAGTTTTTTAAGTTTTTAAGTTTTAAAAGTGGCATTCGTTGACAAAATAATCAGAGGAAATATAATATATAATTTATTTCATCAGCTTGTGGTTAATATGGGGAAATATTTGCCTCAAAAGGGAAAGGTCCGCGAAAATAACTCGTGCCTTACGGCACTCGTTATTTTCGCATACCTTTCCCTTTTTCGGCAAATATTTCCCCATATTAACCACAAACTGATGAAATAAACTCTGTATCTCTCACGTCATGCATCATGTATTATTTTAACTTCCTTTGCTCCCACTTCTCCTTCCTCCTTTGTTTTTATCTGAATCTTTTCACAGCTCTTCCTTACACTTCTTTATCAAGTGACAGAATTTTGGACATGTCCAAATTGGAGGTGATTACAGACAACAAATCAAATGAGGCTCAAACGATGACATTTGCATCTGAAAGGATAGAAAACACTGCGGGAAAAGGAGAAAATGCTGGTTACCAGCGTTTTCTCCTTTTCCCACAATGTTTTCAAAAGCTTTCTTCCTCGGGGTCGTTAAAAATCAGGATTGTGAGGTAAAGAGTTAAACTTCTTTAAATCTTTACCAAACGACAAAATTTTAGACTGGTCCAAATTGAAAGCATTTGCAGACGACAAATAAAATGTGGCTAAATTGATCAGATTTTTTTCTGAAAGGTTAGAAAACATTGTGGGAAAAGGAGAAAATACTGGTTACCAGCATTTTCTCATTTTCCCACAATGTTTTCAAAAGCCTTCTCTGTCAGGGTCGTTAAAAGTCGGGACTGTGTGGTAAAGGGTTATCAAATGACAGAGTTTTATACTTGTCCAAAGTGAGAGAACGTGCAGATGACAAAATAACAGGTGACTCACAGAATCTGTCTTTGATTGGGGAAGAAATTATGTTGAAAAAGAAAAAAATGCACTTTTCTCCTCTACTCACAGTGTTTTCGAAAGTTTTCTTCCTCAGGGCAATTGCTAAAATGTTAAGACTTTTACTTTACAGTCTTATTTACAACCTTCTAAAATCACATAAAAAACAGCAGAAATATCATCAGATTTTTCGCGAAAAGAATCAGGGCACTAGATGCAGGTGCCAAAGTTTGGCTGTGGCTACCTTTTAACCCTTTCCCACATAATCCCGAGTTTTAAAGACCCTGAGAGAGAAGCCTTGTGAAAACATTGTGGGAAAAGGGGAAAAATGCTGGTAACCAGCATTTTCTCCTTTCCCACAATGTTTTCTACCCCATCAAAGAAAAATTCCATCATTTGAACTACATATAAATTAAAAAAAAAAAACATTATAAGAGGAGAAAAACCTGGTAACCTGTTTTTTCCCACAAGGTTGCCTACCCTATCAAGATCAAATTTTGTCATTTTTGGCCATGTTGAATTGGCAACAAATACTTCCAAAGGGACCAGTCTAAAATTTTGTCATCTGATGAAGGTGTAATTTTTTGTCTGCAAAATGCTTTCAATTTGGAAGAGTCCAAAATTTTATTCTCTGGTAAAGGCTTAACCCTTTGCAACATGACAAAAATACAGACTAGTCCATTTTGAAAACTTGCAGAACACAGACTAAATGTGGACCAAACGTTGAGTTTTGTTTTTGAAAAAAAAAAAATAGAAAACATTTTGAGAAAAAGAAGAAAATGCTGGTTGCTAGCATTTTCTTCTTTTCCCACAATGTTTGGTAAAAGGTACATGTATATACCTACCTGAAAGTACAGCTTTATGTAGCAGATTGGTCACTCCTTTATGTCTGTACGCATCTGGCGGTGTCTTACACTTACAAAACTGGGTCAGTAACGTCGGTAAACCATGCACATTTTCCTGGTAGTTCTTTATAAGAGTGTCGAGACCTTGACAGAAAAGAACAGAAACAAAACTAGAACTTTTGCTGGTAGACCAATATCCCGGCTTTGTTACTGAATCAGGAAAAACATGTAAAGGGCTATAACTTCTAAACTAGAGGCCCTTGAGGGCCTGAATCGCTCTAGTGGCAGTGATTTTTGCTTACTTTCTAGCATACATCATTATTTAGGCATGGTGAATTGAACAAATAGTGAAATAACTGAAGTATGATTTCTCAAAACAAATTGTTGGAATCCAGCCAAATTGGACAGGGTTTCAGTCCTTACTGTATTAAGCAATCCCTGCAAGTTTTGAACAATCCCTGCAAGTTTTGAACAATCCCTGCAAGTTTTAAACAATCCCTGTAAGTTTCAAAGAAATGTGATAAATAATGTGGGCTGAGTTAACAACTCCAAGTCATCAAATGGCTGCTTTTCCTAGACTGATTGCTTTATTTTATTCATTTTTAAGAGGATTTATTCCCTTGATGATACAAATGATCTGTAAAAGTTTCAAAAGAATACAAATGATCTGTAAAAGTTTCAAAAGAATTGAATAAAAAATGTGGACTTAATCGCATAAACAAGCAAGGTTGGGCGGTTGAAACCAGGGGCAATTTTAACCGGCAGTTTTAACCAGTTAAAACTGCCCTGGTCAATACTCCAAAAGTGGTCAATACTGGTCAATAGTGGTCGATTGAATATTTGTAGTGGTCATTTGGAAATTTTAATGGTCAGATGAGTTTTAAGAGGACAGTTATGCTATTTAGTGGATGATTTATTGTGGGTTTTCTTTTTTGTTTCTAAGTTTGTTTGAATTCACCAATAGGAAAGAGTTGACTTGAGTTGAAAAACTGTTTTGTCCCTGCCAAGGGTACTCATCAGCTTGCTTTTGCCAGTTTTCCAAAACTCTATAGACATTCCAAATAAGGTCTATAGGTTTTATTTTTGACACCTTAAGTAATTGCTTGATGACAAGATATTATCTTGATTGCATATAAGTCAGTATTTCACACTTTAGGAATAAGGCCTGGTGTCAAGTATATTAATCCCAAATAGGGACACTTGATTGGTCCCTTTTGTAATTTAAGCCACACCCACTGGGGTAGAAAGAGGCAACTTTTACACCTTTTAATGTGTTTTGACAACAATTTAAAGGTGAATGACCATAGATAAAAATTCTTTAGTTCAAAAAGGAAAGTCAATCCAATCAACCTCTTCAGTTGACCAGCAATAATGGCTTTTGAATTATGATCAAATGAAAAAAGGACCTTACTGATAAAAACTATGATACTGATGATGATGTGTAACATACCTTCAGTACAGGATGTAGGAAGAGACCTTTTCAGACTAATTTAGAAACAGGACAGGTATGTAAGTCAGTGATTTAATCGACCCAATCAACCACTTAAATAGACCACCAATCAACCACTTTTGACCAGTATTGACTGGTTAAAACCACCGGCCCAGTCAATACTCATATTGACCGGCTTTTTGCCAACCTTGTAAACAAGAAATGTAAACTTTCAACTTTAAATGGCTACTTTTGCCTTACAACTAGTCAAATTTTTTCAAAATCAATAGGATTCAAGCTATTGATAATATAGAGCAACTGTGCTAATTTCATGGAAATTGAAGCACAAAAAATGTGGACTTTTTTTCCTACAATGTTTTTTTTTTCTTGTTTTTAAAACAGGTATTTGTCTAGACAGATATCTTTCTTCATGTAAAAATGTCATGATCAGGGAAAGCCCTTTACAAAGAGCCAAATTTTTAGACTCTACCAAATTGAAAGAACTTGCAAATTTTGACAAACTATCAGTACTAAATTGATGAGATTTATCTTTGGAAGGGTAGAATATATTGTGGAAAAAGGAGAAAATGCTGGTTATCAGCATTTTCTCCTTTTTCAACAACCTTTTTCTAAAAGCTTCAGTCCTAAGCCTTATAAATAATAAGCCTTGTGAAAGTTACACAACTTCTGATTGGCTGAACCATTTGGTTTAGCCAATTGGAAGTTGTGTTACATTCAAATTTTGAAAATCTTGGAGAATAAGGCTAAGAATATTCTTAAGAATGGTTTGAACATGAATATGAACCGCGATTTCCTTTTTTATGGGGGGGGGGGGTTTGACTCTTATTAAGTGAATTATCTTTACCTTGAGAGACTGGTCCATCGTCGATGCTAAAATGTGTTTTCTTGATTTCATTAATTTGAAAATGGTAAAAAATTCCCCTGCTGACTAGAGATAACACAAAACTGGAGGACGAAAATGAACTCTCCCTTACTAGAAATAAGCCATCAATGTTCCCATACTTGCTCAAGCCTGAAATGGATATAGAATGATTAGTTTGGGGATTCTTTTGCTTGGTGTTTATAGCCACTTTCAACATTATTTCAATTATATCGTGGTAGGCAGTGCCTCTGTCATGCTTGCTAGAGTTTCTTTTACAAGTACCTTGCACAACATTCTTCCCAAGCCACTGGCTGCTTACCAACATAACTATTGTAGAAACACAGATAAGCAGTGAGACAGAAACGAGTCATGTTGCAATGACTGTCATCAATCGTTGAAAAAGAAATAGGCTGACTTCGGGACACAAACCAGTGAACCTCTGGTCTAAAGTCCTGTATCCTATCAACTGTGCTACCCGGCTTTGCAATTAGTGTTTTAAATGAAATATACCAGTCACTAGTTTTTATTACTAGGACTTGTTTGACCGCTAATCTGTTAAGTGTCTTGCACTGCATTAAATGGCTCCTTGGATATAATGTTATTAGGACTATATACTACGAAATTAGATCTGGAATTACTAATATTCAGTAACAGTTTATGCTTTAAACAGCCTTGAGATAACAATAATTATTTTTCTCAAATCTAGAAAGTGTCAGATTCATACATTTAGCACTCTGACAGTTCTATATGCTTGGAGTAGTTTCTTCAAAAAAAATTTTGCTGAAAAATATGTATATGAGCCATGCCCTATAAACAGGGCACTTAATGCGTCTGCAAAAAGTATCGAACCACGTCAGCCTGCACAGTCAGTGCAGGCAGATGTGGGTCAATATTTTTTGTTATTGGCTGATTTTCTGTGTGTCTGTCGACCATACTACTCCCGATTCCAGTTCGTTGTTTGACAAAACAGATTTTATACATGTACATCCCTAATTATGTGATGACTTGCTTGGTATAATGCGTTACAGAAATGCATAAAGCCCCCTTTTGCCAGAGCATAGCTCATATGTATAGTATTAAATCTCTGATTTTCATGTAACACTAGAGATGTGTCACTGAAATGGATGCCCCTGCAATGCAACCTTGACCTTTGAGCTGGCAACACAGTTGTTGCACAAGGCACGTTGCCTATCCATGGTGTCCAATCCTCATTATGTACAGAGTTTAACCCTTTAACCCTTATCCTGCTAAATAACTTATCTCTTTACCATACAGTCCCGACTTTTAACGACCCTGAGGAAGAAGCCTTTTGAAAACATTGTGGGAAAAGGAGAAAATGCTGGTAACCAGCATTTTCTCCTTTTTCCACAATGTTCTCTTCCCTATCAAAGACAAAAATCATCATGTGAGCTACATTTATTTTGCTGTCTGCAAATGCTTTCAATTTGGTCTAGTCCAAAATTTTGTGCTGCAGTAAAGAGTTAAACGAAACTTTTAAGTCAATAGTGAAAACCCGAATAGTGCTTCTTTAAACTTATCTTTTGGAGAAAAATATCTCCTTATCTGACAGAATAGATCAAAGATCAGACTGCATGTCTTAAGCAGTCTGATCTTGATCTACACTGTCCACAAAAGGTCAGTGAGTCGCACTTAGCAGCCTAAAGGTTAACAGCAAATTTTAACAACCCTGTGCAAATAGGTTTTGAAAAAATGTTGTGGGAAAAGGGTACATGTGCTGTTACTAGTATTTTCTCCTTTTCCCACAATGTTTTCTACCCATTCAAGACAAATTCAATTATTTGACTCACATTTGAATTGTTGTCTGCAGATGCTTTCAATATGCACAAGCCTAACACTTCTTAACTTCTTATGTAAAAAGTTAAAGGGCTGTCTGACAAACACGCAGGGGGCGAAGGGGGGGCAAGAAGAGAGATGAGATCAAACTGAAAGAAAAGAGAAACTGGCCAAGACTGTATAAAAGAAGGACTAGACTAGCTAAGGAAGAATGATTATATTGATGAGCTTAGCTGACAGAAAAGAAGTTGAGTCTAGACCTCTTCGAAGTGCATCCTCCGCTACGTCACGAGTTATTTTTCCATGATACCACTGAAGTTTTTGTTCGGCCTCTTTGATATGCTCCCTGTCCTCCTTCAAAAGTTGCTCGAGTGACTTTTCTTTCGATAGTTCTCCAATATTAAACATTTCTGAAAAATCATCATTTGCATAAATTGAATCGCATTGGTCTTCTTCTTGCCCCTGGTCCATCTTCGCTCCTTAACACGACTAGGAAGTGGAACCCTGGTGCTATTTCAACTTACTTCCTTGTTGATTCAGCCATTTTGTTATCCGTTAGAATTCACACAGGCATAACATATACACCACGCAACAACTCGTCCCCTAGACATCTCGGTCCGAATGGAAAACTTGCCCTGAGATAAATCGCCCATAGAAATGGACAACTTGTCACATGTTCAATCTATGAGTCAATAGACATATGGAAATAATTAGATAGGCCTATGTACATGTATATATTATTGTTGATTTTAGACAGGTTACTAGTTATGTAGCCTCAATAGACATATGGAAATAATTAGATAGGCCTATGTACATGTATATATTATTGTTGATTTTAGACAGGTTACTAGTTATGTAGTCTCATATGCAAACAACATGTATCCTACATAACTTTACAAATGGATACAGAACAACAAAACTATATCATATTCAATGTACCCTTATTTTCTAAGGTAAACCTTGTGAACGGGGTGCTTCTGTAAATTTGATTTTATTTGAGTAGAGAAAAGCCTATGTTCAATGAACGACAAGTGTATCCCCGCCAGTTACCCCCGATTCGGTGGCTAGCTCAGTTGCTATTTTTTGTAATTGTGTCTCCGCTAGGTGCGGAGACACAATCACAAAAATAACATCGGAGCAACCTTTCAGACAGAAGGTTCCCCGCGAGTGTCTCCAGACATAGCAGTCCAAAGACTTCAGAGGTGTCAAAGTCCGAAAGAAGTCCTATGAAAAGTGACCGGTAGGAGTGAAAAGTATGAGCCATTCAGCATCACCCAGACTCTGGACTGCAACTCGAATTTGCTATTAAGCGACTTCAAATCCATAAATAGCACAGCAAAAGGGTGCTCTGCGAATCTTCCCTCTGTCGATGCATCCACCATCGCCAAGAACAAGTATGCTTTCTTAAACATTAATGAGACATGCTCTGACAAGAGGAAGCTTAATACATTTCCATGATGCATGATACCAAGCAAGTCATCACAGTATTATGGATCGATCCATAAAATCCACTTTGTCTAACAAGCGAGTATATTATGAGGTACACTGGTCCATTGACACGCAGAAATGTTACCAACAGCAAAAAGTTCCGGCCCAGGTCAGCCTGCGCAGACTGCGCAGGCTGACCTCTGTCGATGATTTTTGCAGATGCATTAAGCACCCTTTTCACACAGTATGGCCCATTTCAAAAAGCTCCTAACCATACGGAATTATGAAGGCCAAACACTTACAGATACAGCAAATACTAAAGAAGCTCATTTAGTTGCCCGGACCTGTCACGGACTGAGAAGGAAACGAGAACTGCCGCAGTATACAGCAGACAAACCTAGAGCTTGAAGGTACTAAAAATGGCTGGCATACTTGCAAAGGTATACAAAACCTCACGCAAAAAAGAAAAATTGGTATCCTTCTCAATCTCCGACCTCCACTGTGCAACTGAATGCCTCAGGCTAGACCAGAGTTATTGGAGAAAGCGTTCACCGCTGATTTATAAAAATTATCATCGTTGGCTCGATGGACTTACTACGGTTTTCTTGGGGAGCTAAATACGTCTCTTTCAACACTAACATACGGTGGCACAAAAGTGACATGGAAGATATATTTTATACTACGTGCGCACGCAGTAGCTAATACGTGCGCACGTAATAAGTAATACGTGCGCACGCAGTAGCTAATACGTGCGCACGTAATAACTAATACGTGCGCACGTAATAGTTATTACGTGCGCACGCAGTAGCTAGTACGTGCGCACGCAGTAGCTAATACGTGCGCACGTATTAACTAATACGTGCGCACGTAATAATCGACCAATCAGTTTATAAGGAACAAAAGCCATATTGTTGCGAGGGAAGGGCAAAATTACATTGGTCCAACACGGCAACAGATGTGCATACATCTGACACCCAAGTAAAAAATCAAGTAGAGCTATTATTATGTAATACGTGCGCACGTATTAGCTACTGCGTGCGCACGTATTAGTTATTACGTGCGCACGTAATAACTAATACGTGCGCATGTAATACTTGTTACGTGCGCACGTAATAGCTACTGCTTGCGCACGTATTAGTTATTACGTGCGCACGTATTAGCTACTACGTGCGCACGTAATACTACTGCGTGCGCACGTATTACTTATTACGTGCGCACGTATTAGCTACTGCATGCGCACGTAATAATTAATACGTGCGCACGTATTAGCTACTGCGTGCGCACGTAGTATAAAATATACCTTCCATGTCACTTTTGTGCCACCATACTAACAAGAACATCACAATGAGAAATAATTCGAAAGGGGGGGGGGTTAAAATACAACATATCCTATATTTAGTCGACGAGGTTTTCAATATTTCGGCCAACGGCCTTTATCTTTTATCAAGAAAGAAAAATATAATCTTTTTCAAACTACAGTACAGGCTTATGTCGCTCTCGCCATGTTTGTACAAAATGGTCATGAATGAATGAATGAATTTGTGTTTATCTATCGTCGAAATCGCTTACCTATATGGCGACGACCCCTGAAGACTGGTAGTTTTGTTGCGGGGAATAGTGTACATTCTGATGTACTCTTGGCGTTTTAGAGACGATCCGAGGACTGTATTTTTAAGTAACAATAGCTGCCAAAAGTAGAAAAAGCAGATGTTTAAATGCATTTAAATTTAAATCAAAACATCGAATATTATGGAAAGAATTGTGAAGATGACAATCTGTCAAATGTTACAGTCAATCCAAGTGTAAGTCGTTTGCAGGGAAACTAATTTCAAAACTAGGTTAAAACCTGCCAGGTCACTCTAGCTTTTATTTTCATTTCTTTTTTTTTTTTTGTCCGATTTCAAAATTCATTTTTTCTGCCAGCGATTAACACTTGGACCGACCACACAATAACAGATTGACATCTCCACAATATTTTCCATACTTTTAAATGGTATGATTTAAATTGAAATTCATTTTATCAAGCTTTGATTTTTTGGCTTTTAGAAGACGATCATATTTGAAGGCTATATTTAGGATTTTATTATTATTATCGAATATTCTCAAAAAACAAATCAACAGAAAGCATTTCAATTTTTTTCTTTTATCACTCAGAATAATATGGATTAGACAGAGTACACTCGTAAAGGCAGAGTCTGCGCGCCTGCTAAATCATCTGTGCAAGCAAAGGTGACGATCACTACGTAGATCTACGTAGTGATCGTCACCTTGGCTTGCGAAGATGCTGCTAAATTGGCGAACACTGAATGTACAGTTGTATTGAAGATTGTAGATGCTACCCACGGCAAAATTATACTTTGCCAGCAGTTACAGCTACTTTTCTGTGTCGCAAAATAAATCTTCAACTTTAAGCTCCACCAGCTGAATGCCAGTGAGCTGATGTCATGGTCAGGAGTGTCCGTCGTGTGTCTGCCCACAGGATGCTTAACTTACTTTGATTACTCTGAAACCACTCATCCAATTTTGATGAAACGTCACAGAAATTATTCTGTCATGGCCCTCAGCATAGTGTCGTCAAAAAAGTTGATTCCATCAAAAAGTCTGGTTGCCATGGCAACAAAAACTGAAAAACACAGAGAACCTTTTCAGAATATTCCTCTCCAAAACCTCAAGTTAGAATTCTCTACAAACTGGCCGCAATGCTTCTTTGGTTGACATCTTTCAGATAACTTGTTATAATTTTGATCGAGCTACGAACATGGCTGCTTCTAGTTTTACTTAATGGATCATAATAAGCAATATAGTTAAGATTACAATATTAAACGGAAGTAACTTCTATTTTTGCTCTTGACAGTATGTGGCTATTTATCACTCTTGATTATCTTACTATATACATATTTGATTTCCCTACATAGAAAAAAATCAATTTTCATTCGTGTTGATTTATATTGATCCAGCAAAGAACATGGCTGCTTCTGTTTTGGCTTAATTATTAGGTCATAACAAGCTACATAGTTAAGCGTACAATATTTATGGAAAGTTACTCCTGTTTTTGCTCGTGACTGTCTGTGACTACTTATTTCCGTTCCTTTTCGCACGAGTACTACGTTGCATATTTGAGTTTCTGAATCAAAATGTTCAGTTCTCTTCCATGCTGATTCATTTTGATGCATAGCGTTATGTTTGAAGTATTGTTTATTTCAATGAAAAAAGAGTTTGGCTTCTATATATCCCAAACATTTTATCATTCTTTTCTTAGAAGAAGTATTTTTCTGCTAATCTATATTAGATTTATTTTCTTTCTTTCTTTTCTTTTTTTCCCCCTTCAAATCGTGTCGAATACACAGCTCGATTTCATAGATATTTGGCGTGAATAATACTTGATTAGATATGCTAGTATCATTTTGGCACGCAAAAATTATAGAACATTTTTGTGGACTAGGCTTTTGTTAAGTGCACTTTCATTTCAATGAAGGCGTCAAACTATTAAATCTGTATGTCGATGCCAGTTACGTTTGTGCAGGGATCGTATACATATACACGATCCCAGGCGTATGGCATATTTATTTGTAAGGCACTAGAGTCTAGAGCGATACAAGGCCATCATGGGTCTCTCGGATAATTAGAATAGTCCGTGTCCTTACTTCTTGATATATAGGCTAAGTACTGAGCGTCCATTCCTGAAGAGAAAATGTAGATCTATTACGCAGGAAACATAGATCTAGCGCAGATCTAGATCTACTTCTGCGTCGAATACCAAGACTAAACTTGCGATTGTCTGTGACAATTGCTAGGGACTCCTGGATTCTTTGATAAGACAGCGGAGAAAATTCAACAACAACAAGAGTACTCTACATGCGGGAAAGATGATCGTCACAACGTTTCGATCTGTTACGAAGGTTCTGAAATACAATCCATTGAGACTCAGAGAGATTTTTATCTTACAAGCTAGACTAAACAAGCATTCTGATAGTATTGCATAGCAATACCGAGTCACCTACCGGCCGTATATATCGCTGGCAGGTATAGTTTGTGAAACTCTGTGGAGGAGAAAGAACGTATTTGACCCCCTTTCAGAATTATAAGCATCGCGTCTGTCTTTGTATGCAATGCTTTAATGAAAGCCAGATCAGGGATCGTATATACACATATAGGATCCCTGGCCAGATATAAGCATTTTCCTTGTTAAAGTAAGTTCATTGAAGAAGTTTTACTAAGACAAGATGTGTTTGTGAAACACAAATGCCCCCGTAAAAGCAAATTTTCAGAAATATGACCTTTACCTTGTGAGATGGCCTTAACCTTATCATCAGCAGGTGTATACCAATGAGAGGTACCAGCTTACCATATTTGAGTGTTATACCTTAAGTACTTTGAATACAGAGAAATGACTATGAAAAGTTTTGAGGATAAGTTTTCATGATAAGGGTTAAAATTTTTGACCTTGACCTTAGACATATAACCCACAGAAGATCGGTATCAATGACTAGGTACCTGCATACCAAACGTGAGCATTGTAAGTAAAAAAGTCTGGAAAACTGTTTTTTTTTCAGTGAAATTTTCTAAGTCCAAGGCCCGTAATTTCGTAAAAAATCAGTGGATCGTAACGAAACTCGAACTTGATCTGTAACTCATGGTGGTTGACTTACAGACCAAAAATCAGCTCAATATCTGCCAGCGTTTAGAAAAAAAAGTCCGGAAAACTGATTTGCGTGCGGACTGACGGACAGACCAGGGATCCTATATTTACGATCCCTGGACAGACGGAAGGACGAAGTGCAAACTTTCATTTGGCTGAATAAAATATTCGATCGACTGGTTTTAAAAAAATAACACATGTTTTAATTATCATGAGAAAACGATCTTTTATTTGAAATATTCGGGGATCTACTTCTAGACTAGAATATAGGCCTATATATGAGCCATGCTCTGGCAAAAGGGAGCTTAATGCATTTCCGTGAACCATTATACCAAGTAAATCATCATATAATTATGGATCCATAAAATCCATTTTGTATGAAAACCGACTGAATCATGAGGTTTACTGGTCCTTTGACATACAGGAAATTGACCAGTATCGAAAAATTTCGGCCCAGGTCAGCCTGCGCGGACTGCGCAAGTTGACCTGAGTCGATGCTTTTCGCAAATGCATTAAGCCCCTTTTTTACAGAGCATAACTCATATATAAAGATCTAGATCTAGATCGAAGTAAACTTTACGAAAACCATCTCGAGTAGGTATCGATCTAGATCGAGATCTTTGTAGGCACGTGCATGATTTCTGAGCTAGTTTCTTCTTACAATGAAGATTTTGATGAAAAACAGGAAGAAAATAAGGGGCAACAACAAAAGATAACAGCGAAAGGTCTAGATGTACGACGAAATCCTCTGATTCCCTGCTGAAAAAGTGTTACATTTTTCAATGGGTTTTAAGGGTAGTCAAAGGTCAGAGGTTGAGAATTCGTAGAGCAATTCGTGCGCCGTGCTAAAGCACATCACTTGCGCAAGAGAAAGATGATACAACTAGATCCGATGAAAAGTGCATTTGAATGTCACTCAGGTCGCTCAGAACTTAATCTTTAAAGTAAGAAATTCTGATCATGTCTACGGGTTTGTTTTTCTTGGTTGTGAATGTAGAACTATTTTATCAACAATAAAAAATCTAGCGATCCAAAACGAGGGCACACCCTTGAATCAAAATGGCGGACGTTGTTGTGGAATTTAATAAGAAACAACACTTGTGTCAATTTTAATTTTGATTTCAGCCCGAAGAAGTTTATTTGATGTTTGGAATGTGAATGTGACATTCTAATGACAGCAAAAGATTTTTTACAGTGCTCATTAAGTCTATATCCAGCTAGAAAACAAACTTTTGACGAATTAGAACAGGTTTCTGATTGATTGTATGAAACATTCCTGAACTGAAACCTGTCAGAAGTCCAGTTGAAAATGGCTTCACATAGCAATCAGGTATGTTACTTCTATTTTTCATTCAAGTGACAGTTGGATATTTTGCGTTATGTTATTCACGACTCGTATCGCCCTTGTCCGCTCTTGTAAACGGAAATAACTTTGTTTACCCCACCCACGCAACGTTTCTTGACTGTCACAACTCTGGTGCACACGAGGTGTCAGCCTTTATTTCTACTTCGAGAACTTATTGGATAGGAAATGAAGCTGTTATTTAATTCAAAAACTAGTAACTCATGCTAAGACTTACGGGAACTAGCAAACAAATTTTATCTGGCTCATTTTAGTCCAAGTCCTTTAACCCTTTCGGTGCCAGAGGTAAAAACAAGGACTTTTGCTGAAGACATAGATCAAGATCAGACTGCACAGAATGTGCAGTCTGATCTTAGATCTATTCCGCCTGCTTGTTTAGTCAAGACTGAGACTAAATTCTTCTGAGTCTCGGTAGATTCTATTTTCAGGCATCGAAAAGGATCTGGATTATATATTTGGTGCTGAGAGAGTTAACCCAAGTCGTTTTTGATATCAGTGATCAGTCATTTTGGCTGGGTGCATGGAAAAAAAAAATTTCACTTATAACCCAATTTCATCTGATGACTGATTTCAGCTCTTGATATCCGTATTTCACATCAAATGGCAAATTCTTTTCCCATTTAGCTGAGTTTATGAAGCAAACATAGCTAAATTTCATACCATTCTTCTGCCAAAAGGACAAACTTTTTCAAATGATATTTATAAGTGAAATATGGAACATACACCTTGTAAGTGAAATTGGGTGTGTAAATTTCATGGTATTATTGATAGACCAAGTTAGAAAATAAATGCACAAACTGTTAACAGAAATTAATTTAGAAAGATTGTGATAGAAAATTGTGACTCAGGGCTCCCGCTGTCGATCACCAGTGGCGCCAAATGCGAAAATTAAGAAAAAATGGCACTTAAAATGAAGCACTGGCGAATGAACTGGCGACAAGTAAATGCCTATAAAAAATTCTTAAAAGATCTTAACTCCGACATAAACAATATGTATCCAGTGATTGGGAAAGAATTATTTTCAATGGGACAATGTCCCTTCCTCCAGGAAAATCAATGTGACATTTTGAAAACCAATGTGACAATTTAAGAAAAAAACACAAAATCTTTTAATTGCTTTCATTTATTTTTTTAAAATAGTACTATCCCAATGCAAGTCAAAATGTAGCTAAATGCTTATGCTGGTTCTATATTTAATGCTTGGAATCAAACATAGCCATCTGGCTTCTCATTAGGTCCTGAATCCCAAGAGTCATTGAATCTTAGGCTGAAATTTTCAAGAGTCAAAATGAAATTTCCAAGCGTCAAAGAGAAATGATCAAGGGTCAAAATTACTTGGGTTATTATGGAAATATAAGGATGACACCAAAAGACAAAGGCCTAACTTTCACCCCCCTTTCATTGTTCCATAAGACAAAGGTCTGACCTTCACCCCCTTTCATTGTTATTTTCATTTCATTAAAGAAAAAAGAACAAGAACTTTTTTTTCTCATTATCATTCTTTACATATAATTATGTAAATTCACTGTTTAAATTCATTATAAATGATGAAGAAACAATTTGAGACAACTGATCGGGCGGTGTCAAATTGACCGTTGTTGTGTCATGGGTTTTCACGTGTTTTTTTTTTTTCAGCGATCTATATTCATATCTTTTTATTTCTTTTAGCAGTATTATAGCATGATGATTGAAATGAACTTATCAATTGGGGTAGCAGGGAACATAAATACTATTAGACCATAAGCTGATTGAGAATGTTACCTATCTAATCCATGATGAAAAAAGTGGCCTTCTCAATCAGCATGATATACACTGATAAACGTTTGCTGCATGTCCATGGATATGCTTGGGATAGGCTCAGAGAGAGATGTGATCTGAGAGTTGCTCTGATTCTTGCTAGGATCGTCTGTATGAGTCTGTTAATAAACGATCATTGTGGGAAAGAAATTACTGATGGAGCCCTGACCTTCATGCAATTTTAAATTTTCGGTGGTATATTCTAACGCTTAGGCAGTTGTTGAATTTGAATTTTACGGCAAAATCAGGGCAGTTTTATCAAGACAACAAAATAGGTTCAGTATTCAATAAGCGTTTTATGATTGAAAACATGACGTCACACGCACATAGCTACTCATTTTATAGAGCGTCTAATCAGCGCCGATCAAAGGAGATTCGTCTGACTAAATTTCATACTTTTACGACGTCGAAAATTGAATGGGACAAGGGCGCACTCATTGGCAAAAACAATGTGACATTTTGGATTTTAATGTGACTATGGCGCATGGCGCAAGCCTTTCCCAGTCACTGTGTATCAAGTGTGAAGGATGCCCATGTCACTGTTTATCACACCTAATCATGCTGGCTTTCATTAACGGTTTTGTCTAATTGCATACCATACTTGCATACACACCACACAATACTAATCAATCAAATATCGATTTCGCCACGCCCCATTGTGCACACAGAATTTTCAAACAATATCTACTGCGAACCATTCAGAAATCGGATACAAGATTTAGTCTCAGCCCATAATTTCTAAAGCCATGCCTTGATTCTGCCTTACATGGTGAGCATCCTCTCACTGGCTAGCATTTTATTGTGTGTATTTAGCGATGTCATTAATGAAAAACGTGATCCCCTTATCTAGCGTACAATGACAGATTTTGAAAGTTAGCTGCTACCCTTAATGAAAATTTTGGCATATTACCTGCAAACGTCCCTCCACTGTACAGCCTTATGCATACATGTGGTATTGTTTTATGAATTAAAAGATAAATCAATGAAATTCTGTGTTTTATTCAGTAGACCAATATTGTATTTGATGTATACGGAATGAATCCATAAGAAATCAAAATTCTTTTGATACACGATTTAGATTTTCATGGGTTTTCGCGATATAGTGGAGGGGCGTTTTCCGGTATTATGCCAAAATTTTATATGAAGCATGCGGAGATACTTTTCCGAAAATTAACTGACATGAAAAATGGATCGTCACAAAAAACATGAAAACCCATGACACAACAAAATGTAAGTTTGATGTTGTCCGATCAGAAGCACTTCAGACTGTCTTTCTAGCTTTGATAATGACTTCAGACAGGAAATTTACATAAATATATGTATAAAACTATAAGTTGGTGCTTAAATATCTGTCTAATGATCCGAGGAAAGAAACTCGGGCGATTTTATGACATGAAAATGTTGAATAATACGTAGGGAGGGGGATTTGGCACTTTGTAGGCCACTTTGTTTTGTTGATAGCACTGGAACAAATGTCAGAGAAGGTATAGGACACTCATACAGAGAGAAAAGACAAGAACAAAAGGGTCCTTTAACAAATGTAACATTTAGTATTTTTGAAGATAAAAAATGATATTTTAACCCTTTACCACACAATCCCAAATTTCTTCTTTAATTTCATTAAAACTATAGGAATTCTAACAGGTTTGCAGTTTTTGTATTACAGCACTGTATTACTGTTCAAATTTAACTTAGATGTCCATGCACCTCACAACCTTGAAAACCCTTGGGGAAAAAGGAACACAAGCATGTACACAGTACAGTATTACTGAGCAATGGATTTAAAGTAGCTTTAACATGGACCAATAAACTGAAGTGTCTAATGAACTATGTGGCTACCTCAGTTGGCTCCTACTGGCCCCAATTTTTATGAACTGGCGAATTTGATGGCGCAAAAATTAAAACTTATAGGGGAAGCCCTGTGACGGGCCCGAGGTTGGTTTAGAATTGCACATCTGGGACTTTAGGGGGCCTGTGGTGCAATGGCTCGCTCTAGATTGAACACTGTGCAAGGAAACCCTGACAAATTAGTAAACTTTATATTAGAAAAAAACCCAACTGTTTTTCAGAGAATTGGCGTGAAATTTTGCTCTTCAAAAATAGATCTTTATCATAATTACAGGTTAAGTCATCACTACAACGGTTATATTTGTCATTTTGAAGTGAAATATGGTCTGTTTGAGGTGAAATATGGTGAAATTTGGTCATGCTTATGGAAGAAATTCGGTTTTTCCATGGACCAATTCTGGTCTAGTTAGGAGGGATTATCTGCCTGGAAAGTATACAAATTTCAGCAGTTGGAGCTTAGAAGCAGAGTTTAATTACTTTAATGGAGGGTGTAGAATAAGATCAGACTTGATACTCTGTACAGTCTGATCTTGAATCTACACCGTCTGCTGCCAGATATTCTGCAAAATGAACCAGCTGTTTACTATAAATGCAAATTTAGTGCTGAGAGAGAATGTCTTTTTCATTTGCTTGTTATAGAAGAGCTATATTTTATCAGACAACAAAGCATAAAACCTGTCCGAATTAGAAGAATTTGTAGACAATTATTCAAATGTTGGTTAAATGTCACAACAAGTATTTTAATGGGTGGAAAACAACAAAGGAAAAGAGGAAAATGTTTTGTACTAGTATTTTCTTTTTGTTCAATGTTTTCAAAAGCCTCCTTTCCTAGGGTTGAGAAAATATAGATTGTTTGGTAAATGGTTAACGCTTTACCACACAATTCCAAGTTTCAATGACCCTGAGGAAGCAAGCTTTGAAAACATCGTTGAAAAGGGAGAAAATGCTTGTATAAAAGTTGGTAACCAGAATTTTCTGTTTAACACGTTTTGTACCTTATCGGAGATCCGAAGCACATTATTAATTGATTTTAAAATTGTCATCTGCAAATGTTTTGAATTCAGAGGAGCTGAAACAGTTGTCATTTTGGAAAGGGTTAAGTGTTTATACTGTCTACACGATTTTGGTTGTTTCTCATACATATAGTCATCAGAAGTTGAATTTCGTGAAGTGAAGTCTGTCAGGTTAGAGAGTTTAAACTTGGGTTTGGTAAGTTGTCGAATCCAGAATGAAAGCATGAAGCATCCATGAATCATGTATATCAACCCTTATGATGCCAGGGAAAAACATGTAGCTTTTCAAAAAATGGTAGATCAAGAATGTGCTCCAGAGGGAGTGATTTAAAATTGAAAATATTAATTATTCTGCACCAAACCCTATGTTGTGGGCACTCATTAGAATCATCTCATTGATTTAGAATACCATCACTCCCTCTTATCGGGAGCTCTGTCAGACAAGATTTGACAGAACAGACCATTCAGTCTAGTCTATGAATTACTCTGTCTGATATAATTATTTAGAGAAATTCTATCCAGTTTCAATGTATGGGCTTTTTATGCTGAGTCCAGTTTTATATTTCTGGCAGTCAAAGGGTTTATTACTTTTTTCTTCCATCTCTACTGAAAGATTTTGTAAACTTGTTTAACCTTTTACCAAACAATTGAGAGTTTTAATGACCCTGACATAGAAGGCTTTTGAAAACATTGTGGGAAAAAGGAGAAAATGCTGGTAACCAGCATTTTCTCCTTTTCCCACCATGTTTTCCAGTCAAAGGAGGAATATCAGTTTCTTAGTCACAGTTAATCTGTTGTCTGCAGACACTTTTGATCTGGACCACACTAAAAATTTTGTTGTTTGATAAAGGGTTGGTATATTATCATCCTCCTATGTCTTTTTATTTCTCTGTCTTCTTCGTCATTGTTTGAATACAATGTGAGAAAAGAGCATATGCTTATTACATGTAACTGCTCCATTTCCTACAAAGGTTTTTTTTTTATGATTCATAAAGAACTTTCCTTGAGATCCCATTGGGATCTTCTCTCCTTTGTGACTTGTAGAGCCCCAATAGCTCAGTCGGTAGCGCACAGGACTTGAGAACAGGGGATCGCTGGTTTGATCCCCAGCTAGGCCAATTTTTTTCCAAGGATTGATGATGGTCATTGCGACAGGATTCATTCCTCTCTCACCGCTGACCGTTGTTTCGACGATTGTTAACTTACGTGGGAAAGCAGGCAGTGGCTTGGAAAGAATATCTTGCGGGGTACTGGTAAAAGAAACTCTAGGAAAGTATGTTTAGGTGCACTGGCAGCCATGATATAACTGAAATGATGTTGAAAATGTCGTTAAACACAAATCAATCAACCAATCAATCAGTCCTATGTCACTTGTATTCATTGATTTTTCTATGCCCAATACTGGCCTGTATTATGATAAATTAAGCCTCATCCCTTCACCACACAGTCCTGAGTTTTCATGACCGTGAGAAAGTAAGCTTTTGAAAAAATTGTTGGAAAATGAGAAAATGCTGGTCACCAGCATTTTCTCATTTTCCCACAATGTTTTCCATCCTTTCAGAGACTAATCCCATCATTTGCGGCATGTTTATGTTGTTGTCAGCAAACACTTTCATTTATGACAAGTCTAGAACTTCATTAAAGAGTTGGACTCAACCAAATTGAAAGTAGTTGCAGATGACTCATTAAATATAGCTGAAATGATGATTTTTGTCTTTGATAGTGTAGAAAACATTGTGGGATAAGGAGAAAAATGCTGGTTACTGGCATTTGCCTCTTTTCTCACAATGTTTTCAAAAGACTCCTTCTTCAGGGTCGTTAAAACTCAGGATTTTGTGGTAAAGGCGTAATAGAAGGCATGATCTCTTGATGTATCTATGTAAGGAAACCATTCATAGAACCAATTAACAGCTTTCTCTCCCCCCTCTTTCCCTGTCTGACTTTCTACGTAATTACGTTAACCCACTACCCAACAACCTTTAGGAAAAAGCATTTAGAAAACAATATGTGAGAAGGAGAAAATAATGGTAACCAGCATTTTCTTCATTTCCCACAATGTTTTCTACCCTATCAAATACAGAAATTACCATTCAAACTACATTTATTTTGTCGTCTGGCACTGTCTGCAAATGCTTTCAATTTTGTCTAGTCCAAATTTTTGTCTTTTGGTAAAGGGTTAACTCTATACCAAACTACAAAATTCTAGACTGGTCCAAATTGAAAGCATTAATTTGTAGACGAAAGATTGAATGAGCATGAAATGATGAAATTTGTCTATAAAAGTGTAGAAAACCTTGTGGGAAAAGGAGAAAATACTGGTTACCAGTATTTTCTCCTTTTCCCACAAGGTTTTCAAAAAGCCTATTTCTTCAGGGTCATTAAAACTCGGAATTGTGTGGTAAGGAGTTTAGCAAACTTTCCTAGAAGTATTGATTAGTCAATCAACTCTAGAAGCTTTGTACCAGGGGACATTATTTTAGAATTGTCCAAGTTGAAAGATTTTGTAGACATCAAGTTTTATGTTGCACAGATGATGGAATTCCTTGCCTACAGGGTAGAAAACGGGGAAAATGGAGAAAATTCTGGATATTTCTCCTTTTCCCAGAATATTTTCAAAAGCTGTCTCCCTCAAGATCTTTAAAACTTTAAAACTCTGTATTGTTTAGGAAAGCGTTAAGCATATTTAGAAATTCTGTTCTACACTCAAAGTACCATTGTAAACTGTTAAAGCCCCACAGTAGCTCAGTCTGTAGAGGACTTGAGAACAGAAGGTTTGATTTCTGCCAATTCCTTTCTGATGATTGGTGATAGGTGATAGTCATTGCGACAGGATTCATTCCTTTCTCACCGCTGACCATTGTTTCGATGTCTGGTATGTGGGAAAGCAGCCAGTGGCTTGGAAAGAATATTGTGTTGAACACTGGTAAAAGAAACTCCCTGAAAGCCTGGATAGGTGCACTGGCAGCTGCAATATATAACCGAAATAATGTGATGACGTTAAACACAATATAGTCTAATACAATCAATAGAACCCAGCGCCCAGTACAAGCATCTAGAATTTCAAGATAAAAAGATCTTTTTAATATATCACAGAACAAAATAATTTTATAGCAGAAAACTTGGGATTAATCCAACACTATACCATCCCGAGTTATAAAAACCAGAGAAAGAAGCCTTTTGAAAACATTGTGGGAAAAGGAGAAAATGCTGGTAACCAGCATTTTCTCCTTTTCCCACAATGTTTTCAAGTCTTTCTGATACAAATCCTGTCATTTCTGCCATATTCATTTTGTTGTCTGCAAGTGCTTTCATACTAGACCAGTCAAAATTTTGTTGCTGGGTAGAATTAACCATGTACACGTATCGTACCTTAGGACAAAATTTCGGAATGAACCAAATTGAAAGCATTAATTTGGCAGACGACGAATGTGACTCAGTCAATGAAACCCGACTTTGAAGGGCAAGAAACATTGTGGGAAAAGGCTGGTTAGCAGTATTTCCTCTTTTTTCCCCACAATGTTTTCAAAAAGCTTTTTTTCCAGTGCCATTAAAACTGTGATTATGACTAGAAAAGGGTTAAAGTTTGACTTATAAAAACGGGAAAACATTGTGGCAAAGGAGATTTTTTTTGTAGTCTGAGTTGCTTGTGATTAATATCTCCATTTTTCCATAATGTTCTTTCATAACAGGACTGCTCCAAGATATAAAGAGTCACAGAAAAAGTTGTCTCCACATGGTAACCTGTAAACCGTTACAGAGGGCAATTAGAAGGCTTTTGAAAACATCAAGGAAGAAAGGGCTATTTACAGTTTCAAGTAATTGCTCCATTTTCCAGAATGCTTTCCATATTTCAATTCGTCACAAAGTGAAATTTTGAATCCTTGAAATATTTCTTTCTCGGAATTGTTTGTTCTAGAATTTGCTTGAGGTGTAAACTTTTCCTAAATTATCCTGAACAGCCATTGGTCAATGATTCCTATGTAATCATTCTGTTATATATGGCAATGTATGTCCAAGTCTAGAATGATTCTGTTCTGTTCTGTTCTCTTAGCCTGCATTTCCAGCTATGCTATGAATGGCATGCCCTCTTCTGAGATTACTTCAATGACTCCACCAAACTGCAAAATCTTAGGCTTGTCCAAACTGAAAACATTTTGCAGGCAGCAAATAAAACGTAGCTTGAAAAATTGAAATCTGGTTTCAGAAGGGTAGGATAACATTGGTCGATACTTTTTGCAGATGCAGACCCTTTACCACACGATCCTGAGTTTTGACCAGCGTTACGAAGATGGCTTTTGTAAACATTGTGGAAAAAGGAGAAAATGCTGTTTACCAGCGTTTTCTCCTTTTTCTCACAATGTGTTCTACCTTATCAGAGAACTTCAGATCATTTGAATTAATTTTGAATTTATTGTCTGCAGATGCTTTCAGTTAGAAAGAGGCAAAATTTTTGTTGTTTGGGAAAGGGTTAACTCTTTACCACACAATCCCGACTTTTAACGACCCTTAGAAAGAAGCCTTTTGAAAACGTTGTGGGAAAAGGAGAAAATGCTGGTAACCAGCATTTTCTCCTTTTCCCACAATGTTTTCTACCCTTTCAAAGACACATGATTCCAGGATTTGAACCACATGTAATTTGTCTTCTGCAAATGCTTTCATTCAATTTCAGAACAAGTCCAGAATTGAGTTATTTGGTAACTTATTACCACACAATCCAGAGTTAACAGAGAAAGCTTCTGAAAACTTTGTGGGAAAAGTAGAAAATGCTGTTAACCAGCATTTTCTCCTTTTCCTACAAGGTTTTGTACCCTTCAAACAAGAAATTTTAATTTTCGAGTCATATTTATTTTGTCGTTTGTGAAATGCTTTCACGTTGGACAAGTCTAAAATTTAGTTGTTTGGTAAGGAGTTAACGAGAGAGAAAAGGTCATAGTTACGGGCTATGCCTGAAAAAAAAAAAGACCAACTCTTTCAGCTTTTATTAAATGTTTAGCAGATGTTTAGATTATGAACAGGTTACAGATACTTTGAAGATGTTTGAAACGCAAGGTGGTACATAGTACATGATGTGCATTGCAGATTGATTCTATCTGTTTAAACCTTTTTCAAACAGTTGTAAGGTTTAAAGATCCTGGAAAAAAAAGGCTTTTGTGGGAAAAGGAGAAAATGCTGAGAACCAGAATTCTTTCCTGTTGCCTCAATACTTTTACCTTTTCCAATACAAGTCTGATCATTGAAATCGCATTCAATTTGTCCTCTGCAAATAGTTTTATTATGGATGATGTTTTCTACCCATCCAGAAAGCTAAGAGTAGCAATCACTTGGAAAAGGTTGTTATAAACAAGCATTTACTCCTTTTCCAACAAGGTTTTCAAGTCATCTTCTTAAGGGTTGGTAAAGTTTGGATTGTGTGGTAAAAAGTTAACCCAATCCATACAACTTTTAACAACCATGAAGTAGAGGGCTTTTGAAAACATTATGGGAAAAGGAGAAAATTTCATTTTCTCCTTTTTCCACAATGGTTTCTACTCTGTTAGAAACCAAATTCCAACATAACAGCCAAATTTGTTATATGCAATGCTGTCAATAAGGACAGGTTTAAAATTTTTTTGTTTGATAAAGGTTTTGAAAAGAAGAATGTAAATGTATTCCATTTGTTTTCCCTTTGTTTCAGTGAAACTTTCACTTGTATTATGAAACAGTTTATGGTATGTCCACAAATAGAACATATTGTAATGAATTAATCCTTTACCCCATGAATTAGCCCTTTACCCCCTGAAAATATTTCAGAGTTCTCTATATTGAAAGTGTTTGTAATTTAAATGCAGCTAAAATAAATTGTTATGAAAGGTAGGAAAACATAGTGGGAAAAGGAGAAAATGCTGGTTACCAGCATTTTCTCCTTTTCCCACAATTTTTTCAAAAGCGTTCCTCCCTGGGGGTCGTTAAAACACCAAACGACCCCAGTGTTTGTTACAACCCTTCGGAAGAAGGCCTTGAAAGTAATATAGAAAAAGAATAAAATGCCGTCGCAAATAAAAGGAAAAAAATGAACATGATCAGCATTTTCTGCTTTTAACATACTTTTTCTACCGTTTTACAGATAAATCCCATCATTTTGGATATTTAATTGTGTCCAACATGGAGGAACCTGAAATTCTGTGGTTTGGTAAAGAGTCACAGAGAATGTCACGGGGAATATTAAAGATTATTGTTACAGTTGGATTTCAGACCTCAGAAAAGACCATTTAATTTCCTTGTGATCTTTAGATCTTAAAAAAAATAGAATGACATTTAATTTTTCAGTAAGGAAGAAGTAGTGAAAACTGCATTTAACTGTACCTAAAAACTGAAAGCAGTCTAGGTACAAGATCAGACTGCTTGTTCTAGGTCTGGATCTAAATTGGTTGTACATCAGGGTTCGAAATTTCCATGTATTTACTCGCAAAATGTGAGTCCGAATTGGAAAATGCAAGCTAAAATTTCAAGCACTCGAAAAAAAATGCGAGTGCAAATTATTGAAGGTCAATCACCAAAATGTTCTTAATTTTGCAAGTGAATACAAATAAAGTAATTCTTTTCGTTCTGGATAAACATCGGCCATTTCGCTTTAAGAATACCCTTTTGATGGCTGTTAAGAATTTCACATGTCGCCATTGAAGCCTCCGAGTTGTCGTTCGTTATCCTAGTTTCGTGAGCCAAGAGCGTTGGTCTGCACTCACGGCCAATAGCGCAGTTTTGCGATTTTTATACAAAAAAAAAAACAGTAAGCGAATTCAATCTCTATTTGCAAAACAGAAATATTTGTCAGTCTTTCCTGAAAAGACAATTATCATGTACAAATATAAACGAGAACCAAGTCGGAAATGGTTGACTTGGTATACCAGTTTTCGGACAGACAGATATTCGGATGTGATACGTCCGTAATTCATTAACAAAGTTGTCCACAGTTGTAAATGTTATGGAAATTTAACTTGGCTTGAGAACAGGTATTAGACTGGAATTGAATTGATAGTTAAGTCATGGTTTTAATATCAATTAACATTCCTCTTTTTTGTTTGGTTTTTGTCTGTAGTTGACAGGTTAAGTAATAGAATAGAATTGAACAGTTTATACAGGCATTCCGTTCTCCACCATTGGTAGGCATGCTGGGTTTCAAAAAAAAATGCGAGTCCAATTTTAATTTTAGCAAGTGGGAAAAAAAGCCACTTGCTAAAATTTGCCAGTTGATAAAAAAATGAAATTCTAACCCAGTGCATGCATCTTGGTGTGAGAGGCTCTATAGGGGCAAATATCTTAGCTCACCTGAACACAGTGCTCAAGGTGAGCTTATGTGATCTAATTGTGTCAGTCATTAGTCAAGTGTTTCCTAGCCAGGGACGTGAAATTCTGCTCGCATTGGCGAGTGATCTTTGACTTGGGGCGAGTACAACAAATACCAGGCTCGCCTGACCGGGTGAGTGCATTTTCTGACATATTACATGCACAGAAAGTCCATAAAATTCGGCAAAATTTCAGTAGGAGAACTGCTAATCAAATGGAAGTTTACATCAGTTATTTGAGGTTTTGTCTAGTTACAAACCATTACATGCATATACACAATACAATGTCAATTTTGCCACGCCCAATCTGTATTAAATCTCTACAGCAAACCAATCAGGTATCACATTCGAGATTTGGTCGCTGCCCATAATTTCTAAAAGCCACGCTTTGATTCTGCATTATACCATTTGGCATACCTTGGTGATCCGGTGATCAAGTCCAATCAAGTTAGATGTAGGTACGGAATCGGCCGAGTTGTGACAAGTGCATTATATACTGGGTATTTATCAGCGACCTCGGGACAACTCGGAGTAAATCCGTCTCTGCTTTAGTATTTGTTTCTTTTCTTACGGGAATAGCCGAGGGAATTCCAAACCGGTGCAGTGGTTTTCTAAAAATATTCTGAAGAAGTGGCATGACTTATTTTTCATTAAATTGATTGAATCACTACAGATGCATTACAAAGAAGGTTATAACGTAAGAAGCTAACTCTGTAAACAAATTAGGTTGATTTTGCGCTCGAACAGTAAGTCATTTGATCAGAAAATTAAACGTTACAGATAACCTATTTTTAGTTCTTAGCAGTGTAGGGAACACCATCTGTTTGTTTACATTACCTTTAGAAAATGAATTCCTCTCTTTGCATGATATTAATGAACAGGCAGTTTAACAAAAAGCTAAAACCAGACATGATAACATTTCGTGACATTTATTTTTGATAAAAAGTACATGTAAGTATAATTAATCACACGACTTCCAATTCTATTAGACTAATATTTCACGAAAAAAAGGGCGAGTGAAAAACTCTGCAGGGCGAGTAACCTATAACACCTACTCGCCCACCGGGCTAGTAGATAAGAAAATAATTTTACATCCATGCTAGCAGCTAGTCCACCTATCCATGTTTGCATTAAGTTTCTTTTTACCAGTGGTTTGCACAATATTCTTCCAAGGCCATTTGCTGCTTAGTGCTTACCCACATAGCCATCACGATAACAATGATCAGTGGTGATCACTGTTGTAATGACTATCATCAATCCCGGGACCCCAGAAAGAACTTGGCAGAGTTGGGGATTCGAACAAGTGACCTCCTGTCAAGTCCTGTTTGCTACAGACTGTGTGCTATTGTAGCTTGGCCTGCCATCATTGGAATTCTGGGACACTATCAGTGTGAAAATAGCACGTTTATCTTTTTCAATTGTCAAAGTTTTTGACAAGTCCAAATTGAAAGAACTTGAAAGAAAAAGTGTTTCATACAATAGAATTGATCTATGATAGGTCAAAAAACATTGTTGGAAAAGGAAGTTCTAGTTGCCAGCTTTTACCTTATTCCCCAAAATATTTTAAAAGTCTTTTTCTCTAGTTTTGTGGAAAAACAGGATTGTTTAGTAAAGGATTGATCCCTGAAGCGCATCTGCAGCCAGTGTAGAGCAAGGTCAGGGAGCACAAAATGTCTGGTCTGGTCTTTGATCTATTTTGGCCGCTTAACTGAGACATTCTCGACTAAAACAACCATGATGTTGCAACCATTTTGGCCTTATTTCTTGACTAAAATGTCTGTCGGGGTTTATTTGGTGCTCTAAGGGTTAGATTATCTGCAAAAGTGGATGTTAAGAATACTATTTGTGACTGTAGTTCCTTACTGGTTATTGCATCCTGAAATCAATCATATTGATTAGGTCTGGCCTAAGTCTTTACCAAACAATTCCATGTGTGAAAACCATAAGAAGGAAAGCATTTTGAAAACGCTGTGGGAAAAGGAGAAAATGCTGGTAACCAACATTGTCTCCTTTCACACAATGTTTTCTTTACTTTTATTGCAGAAGTCCAATGATTTTAGACGTATTTTGTTGTCTGCTAAAGGGTAAACAATGATGCGTCTGCAGTACGCAGTCAGTCCTGTTATTTTCTGTATTTGTCTTGCTTGCTTGCAGTGTTTTTATCCCATTGCCAAACAACCCCCGTTTTATTGACTGTTAGAAAAGGGGCTTTTGACAACTTTTATTGACAAAATGCATTTTATGGATCAATTATTATGTGATGACTTGTTTGGTAAAAGTGTATTTAATATATGAAAAAACCCTTTTACCAGAGCATAGTTCATTTGACAGGGACTAAGCCCCACCCATGTTCAATATCAACAGACATTTTTCTTCTTCACTGGGACAACCTCAGAAGCATCCGCTTGGCAGAACACTGCAACTAACTCATAATTTTTAGAGAAACATTGAAAGAAAATTGTCTAAATGGTAGGGAAAACAATATGGAAAAAGCTTATAATTAACAATCAGTTTTCTATTTCACCCATAATATTGTTATAAAGGCTCTCGACTTGAGCAACCATCCTTATGAACATTCTTAGTATTAATCTCAAGAATTTCCTATATTTGAAAGTAACACAACATCTGATTGGCTAAACCATTTGGTTTAGCCAATCAGAAGTTGTGTCACTTTCTAAATCTAAAATAGGAAGTAGAAAGTCACGTTGGAAAAGGGTTTGCGTGAGCAGACAAGGAAGAAATGTAATACTTTTTTGCCACATTTTTCTCTTCATGGAAAGAGATAATAAAATGTGGTAGAATATTATTATGTGTAGAGATAAAGGACAGGTGGATGGGTTTCTCTGACTGAGCATGGGCTTGTCATTTTGCCACCCTAACTTCATACCATAGCAACAAAATTTTGTACTCATCCAAATTCAAACCATTTGCCAAAGATAAATTGATGTGACAAAAATGCTGCAACTTGTCTTTGAAATCGTAGAAAACATTGTTGGAAAGGAGAAATGCCTGTTATCGATACCAGCATTGTCTCCTTTTCCCTTGTTGTATTCTAATCTTTCAAAGACCCAATTTCATCTTTTGAGTCAAGGTTAAAATGTTGTATACAAATGCAGTACAAAATGTGCAGATTTTGCAATTGCGAGGCTTGTCAAGATGTTTGGTTAAAAAGCAGATGGTTTTAGGTCCAGAATCAGACTACAGTAACACTTTCTCCGTTGTCTAATCTTGCTCTGCTCTTTACACATTAAGGACCTAATCCGGGGTCTGTGCTACAAACTTGGAGTCTTTACCACAGTTTTTACGGCCATGAGAAAGAAAGCTTTTGGGAGAGGTGAAAATGCTGGTCTTTTCCAGTAATGTTTTCTAAACTTTCTAAAATAAATGTAATGATTTTAGTCTCATTTTACCCATTTCTAAGTGACAAAATTTTACACTTTTCCATATTGAAAGCATTTTCAGATGACAAAGTCTGCTAACATTATGAAATTTGTTCTTGATAGGGCAGAAAAACATGGGAAAAGAAGAAATGCCGGATACTAGCATTTTCCCCCTTTGCAATGTTTTCGAAAGTCTTTTAAGCCAGGTTAATTTTCGAGCTTGATAAGTAGTCAGTGGCTTAGAAACAAAGTTGTTTCAGTAGTGGTGTGAGAAAGCCAAGAAACACATGTGTAGATGCACTGACCCCTGTGATATGACCTAAGCTGTTAAAAGCGGCATTTAACTCCAATACAATCAAACAAACAAAAGCTAGTTCGATACCTGGTTGAGGTACTCTTTCCTCCTCGATGATTTTTCGCCTCTCAATTGTGTAGGTGCACTGACCGCCGTGATATAAGCTTAGCTGTTAAAATGGCGTTAAAATGTCAATATGACGTTAAACTCCAATACTGACATTGTCTGCAAAGGCTTTTGATTTGGAGTGGTCTAAAATTTTGTTGTTTGGTGAAAAGAGTTAATTGACAAAAAAAGATAATGTTCCTGGTACTGATATGAAGTGCTCTAAAATGCTTTCACCAAGCCCTGGTGGCACAGTCGGTAGCGTACAGGAGTGGGTCGCTGGTTCAATCCCCAGCTGGACCAATTTCTTTCTGAGGATTGATGATAGTCATTGAGACAGGATCAATTCCTCTCACACTGCTGATCATTGTTTCTACAATGGTTACATGGGAAAGCAGCCAGTGACTTGGGAAGAATGTTGTGTAAAGTACTGGTAAAAAAAACTCCAGGAAAGCATGAATAGGTGCTCTGGCCACTGCGATATAACTAAAATAATGTTGAAAACGGCGTTAAACACCATACAATCATAATCTAAAATGCTTTCAACTGTGGATAATCTATGAGGAATTCCAAGAAAAATAATCCCAAGCAGCTGTCACAGTGTTCGATAGAAAAGTCCTATTGGGTACAGAGATATTATTTGTTGATTATGTCAACACTAGATCAGTACACATTATATCTTTTAACTCTTGTCCTGATAAACAATCGAAATGAAACTTCCAAGCCGATGGTAAAACCCGGAATAATACTGTTTCAAACCTTCTTTTTTGTAGAAAAATATCTCCTTATCGGACAGTGTAGATCCAAGATCAGACTGCACATTCTGTGCAGTCTGATCTTGATCTACACTGTCTGCAAAAGGTCAAAGCGCAACAGCTGAAGGATTAACTGTTTACCACATGATCCCGAGTTTTAACATCGTTGAGGAAGAGGGCATTTTGTTGTTTGGTAAAGAGTTAATGGCCAGCCATTCACTTTGCTAAATTTGTTGTACCAAGTAGCAGATGAGTTATTAAAAGCTACTTGATTGAAGCTGTAGATGTAGCTCCCAGTCAAGGAATTGAACCCCAGTCTCCTACATGAGTAGATAGGATTACATATCACTGTACGATTCTATAGTTGAAACTGGGCACAGCTGCTTCTTCAGGCAATCCAATTCAACACTACAAAAAAACAACTAACATTTTAGATTCGTCAATAGCCATTTCATATCTACAATTAGTAAAATGTTGAAGTGATGGTATGGTCTTTGAATGAGTACAAAATACTGTGACAAAAAGCAAAGGTGGTGGTCTATAATCTTTTCAAAAGCCCTTGTCCTCAGGGTTGTGATTGTTTGTATGTATGGCATTTAATGCCAGTTTCAACAATGGTTTCAGTTCTATGGCTGCGGCCAGTGCACTCACTTACCTATGCTTTCCTGGAGTTCTTTCACCAGTACTTTAAACAATATTCTTCCCAAGGCACTTAGTGCTTTTCTACATAACCATCATCATACAATTATCAGCAGTGAGAGAAGGAATGAATCCTGTTGCAATGACTACATGTATTATCAATCCTTGGAGAAAAATTAGCTTAGCTGGAGATTTGAACAAGAAACCCCTTGGTTTCAAGTCCAGTACATTACGGACTGAGCTACCGGGCTTGGCTCCAGGTTTTGTGAAAACACTGTTTTAGAAAGGATTAATTTGTACCATGTAGGGTTTAGTACATTGCGTTGCAGCGACAGTGTTTGTTCATCCTCTGTTCTACATTTAATTCTTACCAGAAATTCCAAGTTGTAGCAGTTTGCCTCAGCCAATCAGATTGCTAGTTTTATAATAAGAAATCTCTTCAGATCTGTTAAAAAACACAGCCCCAGAGTATTAATCCTTAGGTTTCTGATCGTGACCCACTGACCTTTTGCGGACGGTGTAGGTCAAGATCAGACTGCACAAAATGTGCAGTCTGATCTTTGATCTGCACTGTCCGAGAAGGAGGTATTTCTCCCCCAAAATTAACTTTGAAATGGCAACCTTTGGGATTCTACTATCCACTTGAAGGTATCATTTAACCCTTTACCAAACAATCCTTGGTTTCAACGACCCCCAAAGAAGAAGCCTTCTGAAAACACTGTGGGAAAAAGGAGAAAATGCTGGTTACCAGCATTTTCTCCTTTTCCCACAATGTTTTCTACTCTTCCAAAGTCAAGTTTCAATTTTTGAGTCATGTTTATTTTGTCGTCTGCAAATGCTTTCAATTTGGACCAGTCTATAATTTTGTCATCTGGTTAATGCTTCTCCTTGATGCATGATACCAAGCAAGTCATCACATAATTATGGATCCTTAAGATCCATTTTGTCTGACATCCAACTGAATCATTAGAATCTCTGTTTTAACGACTCAGTGTACCTATGCATGTGTTTCCTTGCTTTCTAACACCAGTGCTGACACAACCTCCTTTCCAAGTCACTGACTACTTTTCTCACATGTTTCAGAGGTGAGAGGCGGAAAATCGCCAGAAAAAAGTTTGCCTCAAACGGGTATCAAACTTGCAACCAACAGGTTACAACTCAGATAAATTAACAGCTGAGGTACCCGTGCAGGCGGGGAAGGGTAAAGCCCGTATCAGGAAATATCTGATAATGTAAAATATAGGTTAGATATCAAATTTTTTGTGCAATTATATCTTTGATATTATCAGAAGTTATCCAAAAAGCTTTGGTAGCCCCACCTAAACATGCTTAAGGGTTGAAAAACATTCAACGGAAGAATAAAAACAAAAAGTAGAAAAAAGGGAATAAAAAACATTGTGTCAAGTTGAGGAATCGCTCACGGGCACAATGGGCAATAGAGGAAATAGGAACTTACTTCTTTACTAGATGACGTATTTTAAGATATGTCAATAATGAAAGCATTCATTTTGCAGATTACAAAATTTTTAATGTTTCTCAAACAATGGAATTTGTCTGTGATAAGGTAGAAAATTAAAACATTGTACGAAAAGGAGAAAATGCTGGTTACCAGCATTTTGTCCTTTTCCCACAATGTTTTCAATAGCTTAATTCTCCAAGAATGTTAAAACACGGGATTGTGTGGTAAAGGGTTAAGGTAAGGGCCTCATAGCCTTTGACTGTCCTTAGGACCTGTAGACCCATCTTGACATGCTGGGGGTTACTTGCAGAAGAATGAAAAGAAAAAGTAGCAAAATAAGAACTACTGAAGATGGTGGTGACCGAAAGAAAACATTGTGGCAAAACAAGAAATGGCTTGCGGGTACCTGGTGAGACAATGAGGGAAGTAGGAACTAAAAGTTTAACCCTTTACCAACTGACAGAGTTTTAGACTTGTTGGAATTGAAAGCATTATAATAGATGTGGTTCAAATGATAGGGTTTGTCTTGTAAATAGTAGAGAAACATTGTGAGAAAAGGAGAAAATGCTGGTTACCAGCATTTTCTCCTTTTCCCACAATGTTTTCAGAAGCCTTCTTTATTAGTGTCGTTAAAACTTGGGATTTAGTGGTAAAGGGTTAACTTTTTACCAAACAACTAACTTTTAGACTTTCCAAAAGTATTTGGGGATAGGTCTACGGCCCCTAACTCTCATATTAAAAGACGGAAGCTGCTGAGATTGGCCGAATAGCCTATACGAAAACATCGATATTACACAATATTTACCAATGAGTTTGTGAGTCTAAGGGCCCTAACTCTCATATTAAAAAGACGGAAGCTGTCGAGATTGGCGGAATCGCCTTTACAAAAACGTTGATGTTTATCAATGAGTTAGGGGCCCTAGACCTTAAATGAAGCTATAGTTATTAGATTTGACAGTGAAAGAGTAGAAAATATTTTGGGAAATGGAGAAAATGCTGGAAACCAACATTTTCTCCATTTCCCACAATGTTTTCAAAAGCCTTCTACAACAGGAACATCAAAACTCAGGATTCTTGGGTAAAGGGTTGAAATGAGAAAATATGAAGCAAAAAGTCTGGTCAAGTTTACAAAGAGGGTGTTTCTCAATAAATATAGGTCTACCTATAACCTTCTCTATCCTCAATGTAAACATAAAACTCATACCTGAGGACCCTTTACCATAGAGATACCACTTTTTACGGCTTACCAAACAACAAAATTTTAGACTAGCGCACATTGAAAGCATCTGCACATGACAAAATAAGTGTGACTGAAAAGTTGAAAATTGTATTGGGAATGGAAGAAAACGTGGGAAAACGAGAAAATGCTGGTAACCAGCATTTTCTCATTTTCCCACTATGTTTTCAAAAGGCTTCTTTCTCAGGGTTGTTTAAAGTCAGGATTGCGGGGTAAAGGATCAATACAGCTGACGTAGGTACTTTCAGAAAACAGTGTGGGAAAGAGAGCTCATGGATTGTTGCTATCAGGTTTTACATTTTTAAAAAAATGTTTGATTAACCTGTTAACCAAACAGTCCCATGCTTTTATACGTTGAGGATTGTTGATTTAAAAAACAGTGTGAGAAAAGGATGAATTTGTTTTACTGCATTACAATATGCTAGACTGGTTTCACAGGTGGCTGAATAGTTGATGCAGTTTCAATATGAGTGGGTAGAAAACATTGTGGAAGAGGAAAAATACAGGTTATCTTATGTTTTTCCCTTCTTTTCCCAAGTATTTTTTTATAAAGCATTCTTTTCCAGGGTTGTTACCTGCTAAATAATTGAAATTAAGTTTTCAAGCTGACAGTAAAAACCCAAAGTTTGCTATTTCACCAGTGATCCAAGATCAGACTGTAGGTTCTGTGCAGTCTGATCTTGGATCTGCACTGTCCACAAAAAGTCCGTAAGCTCTGCCTAGCGGCCTAAGGGTTGAAATTTATGAGAGATACATGCTTGCTGTTATCAGGTATAAGGTTAGGTTAGGTTGGGTATGATAGGCCTTAAAATACTTCCTTGACAAGCCTTGAGATAGGCAACTGTGTATATTCTTATCAACTGTTTTACCATAGAAGAAACGAGCCCCGGTAGATCAGTCAGTAGCGTGCAGGACTTGAGAACATGGGGTCATTGGGTTCGATCCCTGGCTTGGCCAATTTCTTTCCGAGGATTGATGATAGTCATTGTGACAGGATTCACTCCTTTCCCACAGCTGACCATTGTCTCGACGGTGTTAATGTGGGAAAGCAGCCAGTGGCTTGGAAAGAAAATTGTGTGGAATACTGGTAAAAGAAACTCCAGGAAAGCATGGATAGGTGCACTGGCCACCGTGATATAACTGAAATAATTGTGAAAAAAGCGTTTAACACCATAAATTAGTCAATCAATCTATTCAGGGAAATGTAGATCAATCAATATAACATAGAAGCGCCTTTCACAACTATAGTTTCTTTAGTGACCAGTAAGGGTCAATATCAGACTGCTTAAAACATGCAGTCTTATCTTTGATCTATACTGTTGGCTTTGCTTAAACATTCTGAATAAGAGCAATCTTGAATTGCCATTATTTAGGTTTGAAATTTCTTTCAGGAAAGCCGAGCCCCGGTAGCTCAGTAGGTAGCTTACAGGACTTGAGAATGGGGCTGCTGGTTTGGTCCCCAGCCTAGCTAATTTCTTTCTATGGATTGATGATAGAAATTGCAACAGGGTTAATTTCCCTCTGGCCCCTGTTTATTGTTACCAAGATTGTTATCTTGGGAAGAATATTGTACAAAGTATTCGTTAAAGAATCTGGAAAAGCATGAATAGCTGAAATAGTAGCCATGATCAGTGTCTATTCCAGGACGCCTGATTGAGGGATTCAGGCTGATTTTTTTTAGCTCACCTGAGCACGAAGTGAGCTTTTGTGATCATGCTGTGTCCATCATGCGTCGTCTGTCGTCAACTTTTACCTTGTGTACGCTCTAGAGGCCACATTTTCAATCCAATACTCATGAAACTTGGTCAGAATGTTTGTCTCGATGATATCTCGAACGAGTTCGAAAATGGGTCATGTCGGGTCAAAAACTAGGTCACTAGGCCAAATCTTAGAAAAACCTTGTGTACGCTCTAGAGGCCACATTTTCAGTCCAATACTCATGAAAGTTGGTCAGAATGTTTGCCTTGATGATATCTCAGACAAGTTCAAAAATGGGTCAAGTCGGGTCAAAAAATAGGTCACTAGGTCAAATCTTAGAAAAACCTTGTGTACGCTCTAGAGGCCACATTTTCAGTCTGATACTCATGAAACTTGGTCAGAATGTTTGTCTCGATGATATCTCAGACGAGTTTGAAAATGGGTCTCGTCAGGTCAAAAACTAGGTCACTAGGTCAAATCTTAGAAAAACCTTGTGTACGCTCTAGAGGCCACATTTTCAGTCCGATACTCATGAAAGTTGGTCAGAATGTTTGTCTTGATGATATCTCGGATGAGTTCGAAAATGGGTTATGTTGGGTCAAAAAACTAGGTCAGTAGGTCAAATCTTAGAAAAACCTTGTGTAGGCTCTTGAGGCCACATTTTCAGTCAAATACTCATGAAAGTTGGTCAGAATGTTTGTCTTGATGATATCTCGGACGAGTTCGAAAATGGGTGATGTTGGGTCAAAAACTAGGTCAGTAGGTCAAATCTTAGAAAAACCTTGTGTCTGCTCTAGAGGCCACATTTTCAGCCAAAAACTCTTGAAAGTTGGTCAGAATGTTTGTCTTGATGATATCTCAGACGAGTTTGAAAATGGGTTATGTCGGGCAAAAATCTAGGTTACTAAGTCATATCTTAGAAAAACCTTGTGTATGCTCTTGAGGCCACATTTTCAGCCCAAAACTCTTGAAAGTTGGTCAGAATGATTGTCTTGATTATATCTCGGTCGAGTTTGAGAATGGGTCATGTCGGGTCAAAAACTAGGTCACTAGGTCAAATCTTAGAAAAACCTTGTGTACACTCTTGAGGCCACATTTTCAGCCCAAAACTCTTGAAAGTTGGTCAGAATGTTTGTCTTGATTATGTCTCGGTTGAGATAGAGAATGGGTCATGTCGGGTCAAAAACTAGGTCACTAGGTCAAATCTTAGAAAAACCTTATGTACACTCTAGAGGCCAAATTTCAGTCAGATACTCATGAAACTTAGTCAGAATGTTTGTCTTGATGATAGCTTGTACGAGTTCAAAAATGGGTCATGTCGGGTCAAAAACTAGGTCACTAGGCCATATCTTAGAAAAACCTTGTGTACGCTCTAGAGGCCACATTTTCAGTCAGATACTCATGAAACTTGGTCAGAATGTTTGTCTTGATGATATCTTGGACAAGTTTGAAAATGGGTCATGTTTGGCAAAAAACTAGGTCACTAGATCATATCTTAGAAAAACCTTGTGTACGCTCTAGAGGCCACATTTTCTGCCCAAAACTCTTGAAAGTTGGTCAGAATGTTTGTCTTGATGATATCTCGGTCGAGTTCGAGAATGGGTCATGTCGGGTCAAAAACTAGGTCACTAGGTCAAATCTTAGAAAAACCTTGTGTACGCTCTAGAGGCCACATTTTCAGTCAGATACTCATGAAACTTGGTCAGAATGTTTGTCTTGATGATATCTCGGATAAGTTCGAAAATTTATCATGCTGGGCAAAAAACTAGGTCAGTAGGTCTAATCTTAGAAAAACCTTGTGCACACTCTAGAGGCCACATTTTCAGTCGAATGCTCTTGGAAGTTGGTCAGAATGTTTGTCTTTTTGAAATCTCGGATGAGTTCTAAAATGGGTCATGTCTGGTCAAAAAGTAGGTCACAAGGTCATATCTTAGAAAAACCTTGTGTACACTCTAGAGGCCACATTTTTGGTCCAAAACTCTTGAAATTTGGTCAGAATGTTTGTCTTGATGATATCTTGGACAAGTTTGAAAATGGGACATGTCAGGCAAAAAACTAGGTCACTGGGTCAAATCTTAAAAAAAAACCTTGTGTACGCTCTAGAGGTCACAGTTTCAGTCCAAATTTCTTGAAAGTTGGTCAGAATGTTGTACTTGATGACATCTCGGATGACTTCGAAAATCAGTCATGTTGGGTCAGAAACTAGATCAGTAGTTCAAATCTTAGAAAAAACCTGTGTATGCTCTAGAGGCCACATTTTCTGTCCAATACCTATGAAAGGTGGTCAGGATCTTTGTTTTGATAATATCTACAATGGGAAAATTGGCTATGGTTGGCTAAAAAGTAGGTCACAGAGAAATTCTAGAAAAAGCTTGTGTATATGCTAGAGGCCAAATTTTCAGTCCAATAATTATGAAAGCTTAGTAGATTGTTTGTCATGATATCTCAAAAGAGATTGAAAATGGGTCATGTTTGGTCAAAAGACTCAGGTGAGCGACTGTAGGGCCATCATGGCCCTCTTGTTTAAATCCCACATAAATTCAGACCCAGTGCGTGACATTCTCGCGTACAAAATTTACGATGAAATTGCCCCAAAACAATAAATTTACTCTTGCCTCGCCTAAAATACAGCTGTTTTGAATAAAACGGCATCATTGCAGAAACTTTTTTGCAACATATAACCATAAGAGTAACTTCTTTTGACAGAAAGCGTGAGTCAAAACGGCCCACTTCCAAAACAACTCTGTCCAGAATGGCCCACTTCATCCTAGTTTTAGACTACTGTTATTGCAATGAATTTTATCAGAATGAGTTTTATTTCTGTCTCTTATCTATTTTTGAAATATGAATTTAATTCCTAGAGAAGGATACCCCAGAAACTGTCTTTTGACATGTAAACAGGTCTGTAAGTCTACTGTATAGTCTTGAACAAGAATAAAATTAATGTGTTTTATGAGCTGTTTTCTACCTGTTTGAAAATTGTGCCGCCTTTTTTTTTTGAAAAAAAAAACCCTCCCCCTACCCTACATTTTAGATGGAGAGGGAAAAATATTCCCCCTAATTTTCAATTTCTAGAATGGACACTGCTTGATATATCTGAAATACTGATGAAAATGGTGTCAAACATCAAACAAACAAACCCATTTTTTTTTGGACCTTCATCACCATCAATCTAATCCCTAGAGCACCTAATAAACCCAACAGACACTTTCAGTCTATAAATAACAGCCAAATAATTGCAGTTTCAAGGTAACTGTTGTTCAAAATGTTTGAGCAAAGCAGACAGTATAAATCAAAGATCAGGCTGCATGTTTTGTACTGATCTTTATCTATGCTGAACACAGTGAGGCAATTTTAGTAGTGAAAGGTACTTTAACCCTTTACCAATCAATCCCAACTTTTAACGATCCTGAGGAAGAAGGCTTTTGGAAGCACGTAGGAAAAAGGAGAAAATGCTGGTAACCGGCATTTTCTCCTTTTCCCAAAATGTTTTTCTACTCTTTCAGAAAACAAATTTTAAATTTTCAGTCACTTTTATTTTGTTGTCTGCAAATGCTTTCGATTTGGACAAGCCTAAAATATTGTCGTTTGGGAATGGGTTAAGGGTTAAACACTGCACTAAGAAACTCCCACAAAAGAAACCAATCTCTGACAAGTGAACCAGTGACATAAAGCAAAAACAATATTTATTGAATAAAAGGAAAATACTATCTTTTTTTTTAATGACTTGAAGAAAAAAGGAAAAGAAGCAATGAAGTTATAAGCAGTTAAATTCCTTCTCCCACTACGTTTTCTTGCTGTTTTTAAGACAAAATTAATGTCATCATTTTTAGCATAATTTAATTTGTAGTCTTCAAATGCTTTCAAAATAGACCAGTCCAAAATTTTGTATTGTGGTGGAGAGTTGGTCATTTCAAGTAGATAGCACTGCAAGCTGGTTGAAATTCACTGGGAAACACTTTAACCCTTTACCCCACAATCCCGAGTTTTAACGATCCTGTAAAAGAAGGGGGTTTTGAAAACATTTTGTGAAAAGGAGAAAATGCTGGTAACCAGCATTTTCTCCTTTTAACACAATGTTTTCCACCCTATCAAAGACAAATAATGATTTTAAATATATTTAATTTTTGGCCAGCACTAGCTTTCAGTTTCGTCTAGGCCAAAATTTTGTTGTTTGGTAAAGAGTTAAAAGTTGTTAAATTCCTACATTTATCTTTCCTGTGCAATAACTAAGACAATATTTCACCCTGTGACAAGATGAAATCTGAAGAGACCATATCCTGGTTGAAAGTGATCCTAAAGCTCCTCATCTGTAAAATTTAACCCTGCACCAAACAATTCTGTGAGGGAAAAATACTGTTTACCAGCAAAAAAATGGACTTGTTCAGATCCAAAGCATTTATGGGTTAGAAATTAGGCGGGGTAATTCAGTGGTTAGTGTTGCGGGTGTGATACCCAGTTACTGAAATTTTCTTTTCATTGATTTTTTGTCTCTCACCTCTGATGCATTTGAGAAAAGTAAGAAGTAATCAGTGGCTAGGAAAGACAGTTGTCTCAGTACTGGTGTGAAAAAGCCAGGAAACATATGCAAAGGTGGCTAGGTGCACTGATGGCAGTGATATCACCTAAGCCGCTAAAACTGCATTCAACTCCAGTAAAAACAAACAAGCAGATAGTTCCTTGCTCACTGCTGAGCATTGTTTCAATGATGGTTCTGTGGGAAAGCAGTACATGGCCTGGGAAGAATATTCTGGTAAAAGAAACTTCGAGAAAGCATGAATAGGTGCTCTGGCCACCTAGACATAACTGAACGAATATTGAAAACAGCATTCAACACCATACAAACAAACCGAATGGATTGATCACCTCAAATTTTTGTCACCGTCATGTCACATACTGAGCAGGATCACTGCTTGGTTATGATTCTAGTCTTTATCTACACTTGCTTGTAAAACACATAAATGATGTTCTGCCAAAAGTGTTTTAATGCTTTAACTCTTTACCAAACGACAAAATTATAGACTGGTCCAAATTGAAAGCATTTGCAGACAACAAAATAAATGTGATTGAAAAATTGAAATTTAATTTGGGAAGGGTAGAAAACATTGTGGGAAAAGGAGAAAATGCTGGTTACCAGCATTTTCTCCTTTTCCCACAATGTTTTCAAAAGGCTTCATTCTCAGGGTCGTTAAAAGTCGGGATTGTGTGGGAAAAAGTTAATGCAATTTGTACCAAGTAAGTCATCATAATTATTATTATTATAATTTTGGATCCATTAAGTCCATTTTGTCTTAGAACCAACTGAATCATGAGGTATAATGGTCCTTTGACAGTTGACAGGAAGAAAATTGACCAACAGCCAGAAATTTCGGCCCAGGTCAGCCTGTGCGGACTGCACAGGCTGACCTGGGTTGATACTTTTCGCAGATGCATTAAAACTCCCTTTTCACAGAGCATGGTTCATATCATTTTAAATCCGAATGAAAAAAGCTTATCAGACAATCTTAAATATCAAGGAAGCATAGCCATTAGATTTAATGCTTTTAAACCCAATCGGAAACATTTGAATTCTTCCTGTTTAAAATTCTTTGAAGAAAACATGTCAAAATTTGTATGAACACATAGGAAACAATTTAAGGTTCTCGTAGGAAAAGATAAATAAACATTCGGATGAATATTCAGGTAAGTCTAGATCTATTCTTTGAGTTTTAACCTTTGACAGGGGTCCTGTGTGGCTCAGTGGTAAAGTGTAGGACTTGTGACCCGGAGGCCCTGGGTTCAAGCCTCACTGGCTCCATTGGGTTTTTCACAGGAGTGTCCTTGGGCAAGACACTTCAGAGCCCCAGCCCAGTACTGGTGATGCCCAGGAAAACATGAATATGTGAGCTGTCGCCGTGATATGACTGAAATAATGTTGAAAGCGGCGTAAAACACCATTCAAACAAACAATTAACCTTTGAACCTGTACCAGGCCATCCTGACCTTTAACAAGATCGGGAAAGAAAGCTTTTGAAAACACTGTTAGAAAATGAGAAAATGCTGGTAACCAGCATTTTCTCATTTTCCCACAGTGTTTTCTAACCTTCCCAAAACAAATTTCAGTTTTTGAATAATATTAATTTTATTTTGTTGTCTGCAAATGCTTTCAAGTGGGACAAGTCTACATTTTTGTCGTTTGGTAAAGAGTTAAAGTTGCTTTTATGCAAAATGTTAAAGCAAAGCAAAGTGTAAGTAAAGGATCAGACTGCAGGTTTCATGCAGTCTGATCTTTATCTACACTGGGAACAAAGGCAGCTTTAGTTCTTATAAAGCAATCTCTGGATTATTACTTGATTTGAAATTTGACGCTTTCATTGTAGAAATACTACGTGTAATGTAGTACTCAATACAAATTGATATTTCTCAATATTCAACTCTTTCCTTACTGTAGATGACACAAGAAGCTTTTATGGACAGTGTAGATCAAGATCAGACTGCACATTCTGTGCAGTCTGATCTCTGATCTACACTGTCCACTACTTTATGCTTGATTATGACCAGAGTGGTTCTTCATCTTGCAGTATAAGTGCATTAGTGGCCTTCGAAAAAGCTTTTCATTTAGAAGTGAGAGTTAAAATGCACTTGTATTTTTTTTGCCACTAAACATGTAGTTAGCGATAAAAATCTTGCAGTTCAGGATAGTTGTTATATATTTAGAATATTTAAAATTTGAAATGTACGCTGGTAATTTGAGTACATAGATTTGTATCAGTATGTTATTTTTAATTTTTTTTTTGCACCTGTCTGTACATAGTAATTTGCAATGATGGCCCTTATTAAAGTCACAATAGTGGCCAAAAGTAAATACTGTAATAGGGTTTTAAAATGAATCTTAATTAAATTCATACCGAGTAAAAGTATGGAAATTAGTGTGAAGATGACCCTATGTTATTGTATGGTTGGTACAAGTGTCAGTTGCTAACAGGGAAATGAATTTTCAAAACCAGGCTAAAAGTAAACAAAAGATAAAGCTATCTGGCAACTTTTGACCTAGTTTTGAATTCATATTTCTGCCAGCAACTAACACTCGGACCAATTGTATGATAACAGATTGTCATTGTCACAATAATTACCATACTTAAAAACAGTATGACACCTGACTATCCGAATATACATACACTTCCAATAACATTATAAACTTCCAATAAAGCAAAATTTGTCAAGTAATTTGGAAAAACTTTAAGAAAGTGAGGTATCGAATACCGGTGTTCCATATTAATTGTAACTGCTATTTAATGGCCAAATGAATTGTGAATTGGAAAAAAAAATTGTTATTCTGCATTAATACAGTGGGTCTTTTGAATGCCAGTTGTTTTGCAGTCAGCACTGACTAAAATCTGGATCAAAGTTACATACTTACGTAAAGTGACAGCACTTAAATTTCAGGTATTGGCTATGAAACAAAAGTGCCCTGTCTGTATTTCTCAGTGTTGTTAAAACTCCGGATTGTGTGGTAATGGGTGAACTTTTTTTCACACAATCACAAGTTTTTACTACCCTGAAGAAGAAGCCTGTTGAAAACATTGTAGAGAAAACGAGAAAATGCTGGTACCCAGCATTTTCTCTTTTTCCTACAAAGTTTCCTACCCCTTTGGAGACATATCTCAATATTTCATTTATATTTAATTAGTGGTCGGCAGATACTTTCTAATTGGTCCGGTCTAAAATTTTGTTGTTTTGTAAAGGGTAAAACATTGTTTTGTAATGAGTAAAACTGTACTGTAATGTACAAAGCATTGTTTTGCAGGTCTCACTAATCCTTTTCCTGTTTTGGGTTTAAGATACATCCTTAAAGCTAGAGAGAAAAAACTGTTAAAACTTGAAAATGTTTAGAATTGCTCAGCTGTGTAATCATAGATAAATTACCAATATACATGTATATAGTGTAAGGGATAGAAAAACACAAGGGATTTGTCCTTATTTTAAACCGGAAACAACAGCAATTGCTTTGAAGGCCTCCAAAACATGAAATGCATTTTATATCCATTGTAATGTGTGCAAACCTTGCAGCTGTCAGGGGCAACATTTGGCACGAAGATTCAAGAATGGTTGAAGTTTTGTATATAAAATAAAGATGAAATTGGTTAAAAACTGCCTGAAAATGAGTATAGAATGTGTTTTTAATACTGTACTACTGAAGATAAAATTTTAGACTTGTCTTTATTTCATGCTTTCCGGTAGGTTATCGAGAAATATCGGTGAAATAATTTTCGATATTTCATGGTTACGACCAGTGAAAATACTGATTTTTATATTGTTACTCTTCAGTTGAAGGCGGAAACAGTTGTTCCCGCGCACAAGTTACCTAGTAGGTAAAATGCGCGTGCCTCACAACCAGATGGAAATATGACATCATTTACCTTACATTTCTCGCGCTTGACGTAATATTGTAATGCGTTGCTATCCTGAGGGGGTACGCCACGGGGAATAACCGAAAAGAACTGTACTGGATTTTGATTAAGTTTCCCCAAGAAAGGGTTAAAAGCATGAAATAAATAGAATATTTGTTTTTTACGGTGAAAGATCGAAATTTATTTCATTGAGCAAAATCATCGGTAATATTTTCACGAGTGGCTGTGCCACTCGTGAAAATATTACCGATGATGTTCACTCGATGAAATAAATTTCGATCTTTCACCGTAAAAAACAATATCCTCTATGTATTTAAAGTATTTGCAGTATTTGTTTTCATTGATGTTTTCATAAGCGTTCGTCATAAGGTTTGTTAAGACTTGAGAGTGAGTGGTAAATGATTAGATCTCAGAAGATGTATGACATGGGTTGGGAAGCCTTACGCAGTGCATTTGCTTTATAGAGGCTAAGCTAAGCAGTGGAGGAGATGCTGTGCTAGATTGATGATACAATGTGGCAGATCCATATTGCAGATCCATGTTGATCTATTTGTGATTGTGCTTTCCATTCTGTCAATTTTAAACAAAATTTAATGGTTTCTTTAAGTTGTAATTTGTCTTCACATGATTTCAGTATGATACAGCAAAAATTGGCTTTATTTTTTATGACAATCATGGTTTTACCCTGACCAGACAACAGAATTATGGATTCATCCAAAATTTAATTGATGATGGCAGTATGCAAGCAAAAAACATTTATGGCTCAAATGTGTGAAACTTACCTGTGAAAAAGAGTAGAAAACATTGTGAGAAAAGAAGAACAAATTTGTCTTTCTCCCACAATGTATTCAAAAGTCTTCTTTCTCAGGGTCATTAAAGGCAGAGCTCTTCTTTGTTTGGTTAAGAATATTATTTTCGATTATTCAAATTCCAAGCTCTTTCAAACGACAAAATAAATGTGACTCACAAATTGAAAATTTCGACTGTTGAACGCAATACTATGCTAAGTCATTTTTCATGATTTTTCAGGAGGAAGAAAAAACGTTCTTATTTTTTTCATTAAAGTGAGAATGACTTGGAATTTTAACATGATTTAGTCTAATGTGTATTAATTGTAGAAATACATTCATTTTGTTATACATTTAGACAGTGAGAGAAAAAATTGTTTTTTTGGACTTAGAATAGTATTGCAGGCAAAATTTGTATGTTTTGAAGTAAAACTTTTCACGCAATACTATTCCAAGTCGAAATAAAACAATATTGCACTAAAAAATCTAAGAAATACTTACTGTAATACTGTTTTATTTTCTTCATTTGGGTAGAAAATGGCTCTCAGGCAATAGTTTTTCAACAAAATTATCTTTAAGAATATAAGATGAAATAAATAAACAGGAAGAAATGAAACAAATTTACTAAAATATCACTGTATAAACTTTAATCTTACTGATTCTTACAGTTTAACTTGATAGATTTATTGCATCTCCTTTGGATATAATCTCATCTTCCAACTCTTTAAATCTGAACATTATAACCCAGTCATTACAGTATAGTAGAAACCAAAATGGTCAAATATGGGTTTTGCTCATTGACCAAAATTAATGCTTCTCTCAAAATGACTTTGAAACTTTAGCTAGACCCTAGTGTTATCATGTTCATGGGCTGGTTTCTGGCAACATAGGCATATTTAGGTTGAACATTATGCACAGGCAAATCATTGTCTGCAATACCATTACAGTGCTCCAGCTAGCTGGGAATAGACGGGCATGGTGTCCTGCCTCCTTATCTAGAAGCCCTACCCGTTTTCTGGATGCTCTGCCCTTTTTCTGGACACCCAACTGTATATGAGTGCCCTGGAGAGCACTATGTTCAGTATTATAACCTGTTATCTAGATTACACCACGAGTCTGTTTACGACCTCAGTGATATCCTCCTCCAAATACACAATCCAATTTACAACATATCACTAATCCCGTCCAGGCAGCATAGTGTGAAAAGATCAACCGCAATTTTAGAGTACAAGACCATAATTTATTTATCAAAGTAAACAAGTGCTGAGAACAATTGAGACAATTATCCATCATTGTATTCTATGTTCTATTAAACATATTAAGGTATCTTTAAGATTACTGTTTTTATTAAAAAATGTTGGAGGTTTTCTGCCAAAATTAAATCATTTTGTTCAGTTTGTTATCAATCACAGTTTATAGTTTAAGTCGTAAAAAAACTAATGGCCAGTGAAGATCATGCTGATTATCCTGCATCAAGTTACATGTATAGAGTTAAATCAAGGGTGTGTGATTGATAAAATTACCCTTTTGTAGTGTGTTCTGTTCATAAGCAAGGTAACTTATTCTTAGATTTACTCCTGGTTTCAAAAATAATTGATAAAGTTAACACTCATGTATGTTTGATGAGTCAGCATATTAAACCGTCATAACTCGGAAAATGGTGCATTCATGAAGTAGGCAGTGAAGTATACCACAGCATATTGTTGACTTACATTTTGTAGAATGTATGGAAAAAAGTCCAGAAATTCCTTTCCATAAATTACATGGAAAAAGCTCTGACGCAAAAAACACGAAAACCCATGATATAACAAATGTCAGTTTCACATCCGGATCAGAGACACTCAGAACTAACTTTCCAGCTTCAATAATGAATGAGATTTGCATACACACTGCAATAAATATAAAGAAGAAGAAGCTAAAATCTCCTTATTTTTCACCATGAAAAAAGACTTGAATTACATGTATTTTTTAATGAAATGAAAAATATCTGGAAAATTCCATTAGAAGGGGGGGGGGGGGGGGGTGTCTTGCCTTACCACACTGGAATATAGAAACAAGTGTAATGAAAGGAAGCATGCAACACTTATGGAACATTTAACATTTATCCATAATGTTGAATGACAAGCAAAGTAATAAGTTACTCAATAAAGACCTTTTTTTGCCTCATTTCACCAATTCTATAGATTTAAAACCCTGTAAATTGAATACAAAGAATTTTAAGAAAAATGAAAGACACAGTACTGTTACACTGCAATAAAAGAAAGAAAAATTTGAAAGTTTGAATTTGTTAGTTTTTACAGCTTGCTTACCTGCAAAGCACTGATAAAAAAGAAGATCTGTATTGTAATGGTATCAAGTCTGTAGCTGAATGGCATGAGGCTTTAGGAAACATTTTGTGAAATGGACAAAATGCTGGTAACCATTTATTTTCAGCAATGGCTTTGAAATTGGGCAAGTCTGTTATCTTGTACAGAGTTAAAAGATTTATAATATGAACGACTGGTCCAGAAATACCTTTCCATAAATTACATGGAAAAAGGTCTGATGCAAAAAACACGAAAACCCATGATAAAAGATATGTCAATTTCACATCCCAATCAGAGACTTGTAACGCTCCTGGACCTATGTAAACCATACAAAAAACTGAGTTACTCATCATGAAAAATGTGTTTCTTGTTCAAATGAAGCTGAAAGGTCCATATAAGCCACTATAATAGACTTATTTTTGTTTTAAAAATCTCGTAATTTTTGTCAAAAATTACAGGAGAGACTCTCAGTAGGGTCCAAATTTACAAAATATTTGATTTGCACATGCTTATAAGATTTCAAACTGTATGGTGTGTTTCAAATGTAGGGATAATACTAATTTTCTCATGAAATCACACAAAGACTTTGCATCACTATAGGAGGTCATTGTAGCTTTGCCATTTGGAGCACATATAACATTTATGTGCTATAGGAATCGAAGAAACGGAATGCATGATTTGATTTAAAAATGGCACCTGAGTAGCATGTGCGTGCAACCCATTGTAAAGATGCAGCCAACAGTTACTGTTTCTGTCATAAAGATTTTGGCAATAGCATCTTCTAATTGTATAAATGATTCCAAATTTTGTGAATTTGACAACAGTCCATGTCGAATTTTGGAACAATATGACACAACTTTTGGTATATCAACAGATTCTGTTGTCAGGTATTTGACAGAGTTAGGCCGAGTTGTAATTCTCTAGTACAGAAGGTCACCCTCTTCAAGAATTTTGTCTAAAGATGCACTGTCCCATGTTGTTTGCTTAAAGTCATACATTAAAGTACTGCAGTAATAGCCTAAGCCAAACTGTGTTTCCACCTTCCCAAAAATTACTTGTACCCCTGATGATACGTTACTTGAAGTACATGACATGATTGTATTCTCTATTTTTCCTATAAACTAAACAGAGTATTGTATTCACACTCAATCATACTGTTAAGCAAGTTAAATCCATCCATATTTAATTTAATGATTGACTTACTTTGGTCTATTTGCCATTTATTTGCAGTATACTTTTTTGTCTAAAATAACTGTTTTAAACAAAAAAGTATGCCTCAAAAAAAGCCTGACTTATAGGAATAAACTTTTTTTCCCATATCAATAAGCGCAGTGTATGTCATAAAATTTTGTTTTTGAAAAAATAAAGAAAAATGGGAAAATTTAGTTCCTATTATTTTTTTCTTTTTCCACAATATTTTGAAAAGCATTCATTTTTAAGAGCTGGTTAGCATCCAGATTGTTCAGTAAAGGGTTGAAAATATTGAAATAGGCTATAAGTTTTTGAAATTCAAGCAAGGAAATTAATTGAAAGTACATTGGTACTTTAACCATGTCAGATGACAAAATTTCAGACCTGTATGAATTAAAAGAATTCCTAGAATATAATTGTTGGAAAAAAAGAAAATGCATCAACATGCATGTTTTTTTCTCACAATGTTTACCAAAGCTTTCTCTTTCAGGGTCTGGAAACCTCGGGATTGTTTTTTAAGGGTTATGATAAAGCTGAGAGCAGTGAATTGTTTCTTGAATTCAGTTGGTCATTAATTGAAAGGGCTTTTTCTGATTATGCTTTAAATTTAATTAAGAAAGACTTAAAGAAAAGAAGAAAAGGAGAAAAATGATTGAGTTTTTCCTTTACCAGATATAAGAAAGGCTTTGAATTTTGTATGAATTTTGTTACATTTGATGAAATATTTTTCTTTGAAGACCCAATCTTGCTATTGAGAGGTTTATTAATCTCTTATAATAGCTCTTCATGATGTCAGAAGGTCATTTATGATATTCAATAAGTAAACATGATGTAAACTAACTGAAAAATCAATACAAAATGAGTACACTTTTGTTATAGAATAGTATTGCAGTCAAAAATTTTAAACTTTCTATACAATTTTTCGTGCAATACTATTCCATGTTAACTTAGAATAGTATTGCAGGAAAAAAAATTCATGTTCTGAGATAGAATATTATGGAAATTAAGAATAACTAAAATGTTTCTTTGATTTTAAATCTGAAATTTTCCCAAAACCTGTAATGATGAAAAACATAAATGATAATGACAAAAACCCATTTTTGGAAAAAAATGACTTAGCATAGTATTGCGTTCAGCAGTCGATTTGTTGTGGAAGGGTAGAGAACATGTGGGAAAAACAGAAAATGTTGGTCACAGTGGTTTTATAAGCCTTCTCAGGGTCTTTAAAATTGTGGATTAAGAGGTTAAGAGTTAACTCTATACCAAGCTACAAAATTCTAGACAGGTCCAAATTAAAAACTTTTACAGATCATAAATTAGATATTGCACAGATTATGAAATTTGCCTTTTACAGGGTAGAAAACATTACGGGAAAAGGAGAAAATGCTGGTTACCAGCATTTTCTCCTTTTCCCACAATGTTTTTTCTAAGGCTCTTTAAAACTCTGGATTAAGTGATAAAGAGTTATAATTAAGGAAGTCTTGCAAATAGCACATGAAATCTTGCTCAAATGACACGATTTTGTCTTTGAAAGGGTAGGAAATATGGGAAGACAACAAAATGCTTGTAACTAGCATTTTCTCATTTTTATACGACGGAAGGGTCGTATTATGTTATGGCCCCAGTCATCCATCCGTCTGTCTGCCTGTCTGTCCGTACGTCCGTCTATCCATCTGTTAGCAATTTCTTGTGTGTGCAACTCCTCCTGCAGTTTTCATTGCAATAAGTGCAAACTTACCACAGTAAGTTTCTATGATGTGTAGTGTTGTGCATGTGACTCTTAAAATTTGGATCTATTTAGGCGTTCTTGATTTTAACCCATTTCACTGACAAGCCCCTTTGGGCGTACATGTATATGTGCCGCTCTGCGAAGCTCTTGTTCCATAATGCTTTCCAAAGGCTTAACACAAGAATAGTAAAGGGTAAATTCTTTACCTCATGAAAAAATTTAAGACTTGTCCCAATTCAAAATATTTTCAAATGACAAATCCAAGGTGGCTCTAATTATGAAACTTGCCTGTAATTGAGTAGAAAACATGGTGGGAAAAGGAGAAAATGCTGGTTGCCAGCATTTTCTCCTTTTCCCACCATGTTTTCAAAGGCTTTCTTTATCAGGGTTGTTAAAACTTGCAATTGTGTTTTAAAGGGTTAATTACTTAACATATCAGGTGACAGGTCATAGATCTTTGTCACATTCAAGCTTATTAGCATACAGATTTGAATTTCTACATCACTGTTCGAGCCCTGTAGTTCATTCAGTTAGGTAAAGGGCTGGAAAACCCAGGGGTTGCTGGTTTGACACCTATATGTAATTTGGCAAATTCTTTCTTTGAACTTCTTGTAGTCATTGCAACAGGATACATTCCCCTCCCCATTTTGAACATTGTTTCAGTATTGCTTATGTGGGCAACAAGCCATAAGCTTGAAAGAATATAGTGTGAATCACTGGTATAAAGGACTTCAAGGAAGAATGAATAGATGCACTCTCTGCTGTGATAGAACTGAAGCGATTTTGAAAGTGGCATCATGCAACAACTAAATTAACGATCAAATCCAATTTTTTGAGACACATTTTATTTGTTGTCTGCATTATGCTTTCGAAATTGGACAAGTCTTTACTCTTTTCTAGACAACGCGCAAATTTTAGACTGGTACAAATTGGAAGCATTTGCAGACGACAATTTAAGTGTCGCACAATTTATGAAATTTGTGACTAAAAGGGTAGAAAAACATTGTGGGAAAAGGAGAAAATACTGGTTGCACTGATTATCATTATATAACCGAAATATTGAAAACAGTGTTAAACACCGTTCAGACAAATCTATTTTCAATTACTAGCCATCAGATTTGCTGAGATGATGTGTCTCAGCCAATTAGATTGCTAGTCATAAGATTTAATATAAGAAATTAATTTGAACCATGCTCTTTCAAAGAGGGTTTAATGCATCAGGGTTTTCCCTTGACTCTCTTACATTGGGGTCATTTGACCCAAAAATGACCCCCTCCAAATGAAGAAAAGAAGGCAAACATAGAGTTTTTGGGGTCATTTAGAAAATTTGGGGATCAAAATTCAAAGAAACAGGGGGTCATGTAAAACCATGATGCATCTAAAAAAAAGTATCTATTCAGGTCAGCCTGCACAGTCAGCGCAGGCTGACCTGAATCAAAAGCTTTAGCTACTGGTCAATTTTCCACATGTGAAGGACCAGTCTAACCTCATGATTCAGTTGATTTTGAGATAAAATGGATTTTACGGATCAAAAATTATATGATGACTTGCTTGGTATAATGCATCATCGATATGCATTAAACACCATTTTGCCAGAGCATGGCTCATTTTTAAACACTGTGGATATTGCCCCAGATATGGTTTAGAATGAATAATGGTATTCGTGAAATTCTGCACCGAAATTTAGAGCAAGCATGTATATAATGTGGTTGTAAACACTTATGTTACATTTTATCACAGCTACTGTACTTCAGACCTAATTCAGATTCACTGCTGTATGAAATTACAAACATTGCGAGATGTTTGTTTTTCCTTTAGGGCTTCGTATTTCTGTCTCTGTCTCTATCTCCTGTCTTTCTGTCTATTTTCCCCTTCATTTACTCTTCACTATGTTGACAAAATGTTAGACTTGTCCAAATTGAAAGCACTTGCTAATTCTATACAGTCCTACTTGTATTAATGCCAAGCCCTTGTAGCTCAGTCTGTAGCGTTTAGGGCTTGAGAACAGGACTTCGCTGATTCGATCCCCGGCTAGGCCTATTTCTTTCCGAGGATTAATGATGGTCATTGCGACAGGATTCATTCCTCTGTCACTGCTGACCATTGTTTCACTGACGGTTATGCGAGAAAGCAGCCAGTCGCTTGGAAAGAATATTGTGTAGAATACTGGTAAAAGAAACTCTAGGAAAGCATGGATAGGTGCACTGGCCACTTGAATATAACTGAAATAATGTTGATAAAGCCATTAAACACCATACAATCAATCAATGTTCACCAACCATTCCTAAGAATATTCTTAGTCTTATTCTCGAAGTTTTTCAACATTTGAAAGTAACACACTTCTGATTGGCTAAACCATTTGGTTTAGCCAATGAGATGTTGTGTTACTGTCAAATGTAGAAAATTCTGGAAAATAAGACTTTAAGAATATTCTTTAGAATAGTTGGCCCTGGGTTGTATTTAGCAGTGGCTTCGAAGAAATTTTGATTTGCAGCATCAAGACTTAAACAGGCCTCCCGTCCAGATAGCTCAGTGGTTAGCATATCGTACTCGTGACATGGTAGTTGTGAGTTTGATACCTGGTTGAGGCAAACTTTCTTTCCAGAGATTTTTCGCCTCTCATCTCTTGTAAAGAAAGTTGTGTCAGTACTGGTGTGAGAAAGCCAGGAAACACATACGTAGGTGCACTGACTGCAGTGATATGACCTAAGCTGTTAAAATGGCATTTAAGTCCAATTCAGTCAATCTAAACTGGTCCCTTTAAGATGGAGAACTAGTTATAAATAAATTTTGGTAATGTTTTGTTGATATAGTTTCCCCCTCGTGTAAAATGATAAATCTGAGGACTTTGATTATTTATGAACTTTGATTTTCAACTCATTTACTCTTTACCACACAATTCTATGTTTTAATGACATTGAGAAGGAAAGCTTACGAAAACATTGTGGAAAAAGAAGAAAATGCTGGTTACCAGCATTTTCTCCTTTTCCCACAATGTTTTCAAAAGACCTCTGTCAAGGGGTCATTAAAATTTTGGATTGTGTGGTAAAGGGGTACCTTGTTGGGTGCTGTTTTAATTCTATAAACATGTTCAGAGTGTTTTAAAGACCAAGATGTTTGAAATTTAAGGCTGTTTTTGTCAGGATATCCCAAATAGAGTTTGTGTAGACCTAGATCAGTTTGCATGTTCCTGGAGTGTGATCTTGATCTATACTAGTAAAAAAACTTTAATTTGTGTTAAGTTTGAAGGGTTGAACTGTGTTGTATTCTATATAGGTAGGTAAGTAAGGTATGCAGTGTTATAATAGAGGTGAAATGAAGCATGCTGAAATATCCTCTTTGTTGAAAAAAATTGAGCTCACCTGAACACAAAGTGCTCTGCCTTTAAAGGCCTACTAGCTGCTGAAAATAAACAGTTAAGGAGTTAAACTGAAGGCAAATTTGATTCATAACATTTGTAAGTATGAGTTTTATTTTAAGTCTGATAATAAATTACATTACCTATAGTCTGTTTTAGAAAGTCAAGATGCTGGCACGCCAGCCTGGCTAGGGTTTCAGACTCGTGACCTGATGGTTGTGAGTTTGATACTGTGACGGTTGAGGCAAACTTTCTTTTTGGCAGTTTTTCGCCTCTCACCTCTGATGCATGTGAGAAAGAAAGTTGTGTCAGTACTAGTGTGAGAAAGCCAGGAAACACATGCGTAGGTGCACTGACTGCCGTGATATAACCTAAGCTGTTTAAACGGTGTTAAACTCCAATCCAGTCAATCAACCAGTAACTGGCACAAACATTGAATTGTAAAAATAGAATTAAAGCTGCCAGCTTCAATTCTAGTTAGCTCCACTGGCCGAAGGCCAGAGAGCTATTGTCATGGCGTTGTGTCCGTCGTGCGTCCGTCCGTTCGTCCGTCCGTCCGTTCGTGCGTGCGTCCGTAAACTTTTTCTTTAAAAAACTTCTCCTCAGAAACTATTGACTGGATTTTTACCAAATTTCACAGGAATGTTCCTTTGGTGGTCCTCTTTCAAATTCCTTCAAATAATTGTGTTCCATGAAGAATTCTGGTTGCCATGGCAACCAAAGTAAAAAACCTTTAAAAATCTTCTCCTCCCAAACCGCTATTTGGATAGCATTATTATTTTGCAGGAATGTTCCTTAGATACAGGTTTACAGAATTCCTTAAAAAAAAAAAAGATCTGTCAAAAAACATGGCTTTTATGGGAGACTCATTTTCCTTTTATGGTATAAAGTAAAATCTTTGAAAAAATTCTTCTCTAAAACTATTCATTGGATTTCATTGTTGTTAGCTCCACTGGCCGAAGGCCAGCGAGCTATTGTCATGGCGTTGTGTCCGTCGTGCGTCCGTGCGTGCGTCCGTCCGTCCGTCCGTTCGTTCGTCCGTTCGTCCGTGCGTGCGTCCGTAAACTTTTTCTTTTAAAAACTTCTCCTCAGAAACTATTGACTGGATTTTTACCAAATTTCACAGGAATGTTCCTTTGGTGGTCCTCTTTCAAATTCCTTCAAATAATTGTGTTCCATGAAGAATTCTGGTTGCCATGGCAACCAAAGTAAAAAACCTTTAAAAATCTTCTCCTCCCAAACCGCTATTTGGATAGCATTATTATTTTGCAGGAATGTTCCTTAGATACAGGTTTACAGAATTCCTTAAAAAAAAAAAGATCTGTCAAAAAACATGGCTTTTATGGGAGACTCATTTTCCTTTTATGGTATAAAGTAAAATCTTTGAAAAAATTCTTCTCTAAAACTATTCATTGGATTTCATTGTTGTTTTGCAGGTAAGTTCCTATGGTGGTTGTCTACCAAATTGTTTCTTCAGTGAGCTAAAATGCAGGATTGAATGATAATTGTTAAAAACTTCCTTTCGCCATTATAGAAATATCAGGCCTGTGGAGCGATACAGGCGCTCAAGCGCCTCTAGTTTTACGATTCATTTTTCTGCTAGCTAAACTGTTTGACCAACCGTATAAAAACAGATTGTCAAATTCACATTATTTTCTGTACATGTTAATGGTATGATTTACATCTAAATGCATTTTAACAACCACATTGTTTACTTTCTGTTGCCACCAGGCCTTTGACTTATATTGTTACATTTGTCAAAGTTTTTCAACTTAGGATCTTAACTTTTTACCAAACGACAAAATTTTGGACTGGTCCAAAATGAATGCTTTTGCAGATGACAGATTAGATGTTGCTTAGATTATGGTATTTGAGTCTGAAAGAGAAGAAAATGTGGGAAAACGAGAAAATGCTGGTTACCAGCATTTTCTCCTTTTCCCACAATGTTTTCCAAAGGCTTCTTGCTCAGGTTTGTTGAAATTTGGGACTGTTTGCTAAAGGGTTTATTGGTCCTGTCAGGAGGGTCACATGTTTCAATATTTTAAATCGTTTTAACTCTTTACCCCATACATCAAAATTTCAAACCTGTCCAAATTCAATGCTTTTGCAGACAACAAATTGAATGTGGCCCAAATGTGCATTTCCTTGTTTGAAAGGGTAGTAAACATCATGAGGAAAGGAGAAAATGCTGGTTTCCGGCGTTTTTCCATTTTCCATAGTGTTTTCAAAAGGTGTCTTCCTCTAGGTCGTTAAAACTCGGGTTTGTATAGTAAAGGGTTAAGTGTTATGGGGTTTTGCCAGAAGAAGTTTTCTTCCCAGGTGGATTTGAGTAAAATAATAGACTTAAGTTTTCTTGTGAAACGTATCTGACTGATTACCTGGTGGTTGTGAGTTTGATACCTGGTTAAGACAAACTTTCTTTCCGGCAATTTTTTGCCTCTCACCTCTGATGCATGTGAGAAAAGTAGTCAGTGACTTGGAAAGAAAGTTGTGTCAGCACTGGTGTGAGAAAGCCTTAGGAAACACATGCGTAGGTGCACTGACCACTGTTATATGACTTAAGCTGTTAAAACAGCGTTAATCTCCAATACATTCGAACTAACCAAAATGTAAATGTTTGTCATCTTTTCTGTATTCGAGGGGCCTTGTGTGGCTCTATGGTAAAGGTGCTGTATTTGAAACCTGATGGCCCCAAGTTTGATCATCCCTCAAAGCGCAGGGCCTTTTGTGGGAGTGCCTTTGTGTGAGACATTTCTGAGCCTCTGCATTTGTTTTGTCTGTAATGGGCTGAAGATTTTGGTTTAAAAAAAATCATCCATCGGTGAAAAAGAATACTACAACACATCAAGATAGCTTGTGAAAGTTTTTTACGGATGTAAATTTTTGTGGTATTTTTCATATTTGTGATTTTCTTAACCCATTACCACACAATTCCAAGTTTTAATGACCCCTTGAGGAAGAAACATTTTGAAAACATTGGCGGGAAAGGAGAAAATGCAGGTAACCAGCATTTTCTCCTTTTCCCACAATGCTTTCTACTTTTTGAATAACAATTTTATATTTAAAGTAACACTTAATTTAAAGTAACACTTAATAGTTGCAGCAATTACTTTCACTTTGGACAAGTCAAAAACTTTTTTGTTTGGACGACACGACAAAATTTTAGAATAGTCCAAATTGAAAGCATTTGCAGACGACAACATAAATTTGACTGAAAAATTGAAATATATTCTGGGAAGGGCAGAAAATATTGTGGGAAACGTAGAAAATGCTGGTGACCAGCATTTTCTCCTTTTCCCACAATGTTATCATAAGGCTTCATTCTCAGGATCGTTAAAATTCGGAATTGCGTGGTAAAGGCTTAACCATTTTCTTTATAACTCTGAACAAGACTGCATTTTAGACAGGTCTATATTGAAAGTATTTGCATGAATCAAATATGGCTCAAATGATGGCATTTGTTTTGGGAAAGCAGCCATAGGCATGCTTTTATTCCAGGGATAACTGTTTTCTAAACGACAGAAATTTAGACATCTCAAAATTACAAGCATCTGTAGATGAGAAGTTGACATTAAGGATAGGGCACCCTAATGGGATTCGTGTAACATCACCTTTCATCGCTGAAAAAACGTATGGATTCAGCTAAGACTCGGGTACTCCGTAATCAATCAGTTGATAGACCCTCTTCCCCGCATTGATTATTGATTACCCAAGTTTTAGCCGAATCGATATGTTTTTGGCAATGAAAGGCGATGTTACACGAATCCCATAGGGTGCACTATCCTTAAAATGGCCAAAATGGTGGGATCTATCTGTGAAAAAGGCGGGAAACATTGTGGAAAAAGGAGAAAATGCTGGTTACCAGCATTTTATCCTTATCTCATAATGTTTTTAACAATCCTGTTCTCAGGATTTTTTAAATAAAGGATTGTTACGTAAATAGTTGCTTGTTTTAAGTATTTTGACACATAGGCGTACCCAAAATTTTACTCTTTACTCAACAACAAAGTTTTAAAGAGTCCAAATTGAAAGCTTTTGCAGAAAAATATTAATTAATTTGAAATAACCTGTCTAATGGTCAGATTTGTCTGAAAGGACAGATAATGTTGGAAAACGAGAAAATGTTGGTTAGCAGCAATTTCTCCTTTTCCCAGAATGATTGCAAAATTCTTGTTTTTCATGGTCTGTAAAACATGGGATTGTTTGATAAAGGGTTAGACCAAAATAATATTTAACCCTTTACCACACAATGACGACTTTTGACACCCCTGATAGAGAAGGCTTTTGAAAACATTGTGGGAAAAAGAGAAAATGCTGGTAACCAGCATTTTCTCCTTTTCCCACAATGTTTTCTACCCTATGAAAGAAAAATCATTTCATATGATCCACATTGAAACTGTCCTCTGCAAATGCTTTCAATTCGGACAGGTCTAAAATTGGTCGTGTGGTAAAGGGTTGACCCACCCATTATTTCTTGATCAGTAAAGTTCATTACCTTTTTTACAAAACAACAAGTTTTACACTGTTACAAATTGAAAGCGCCGAGCCCTGGTAGCTCAGTCGGTAGCGTGCAGGACTTGAGAACAGGGGGTCGTGGGTTCAATCCCTGGCTCAGCCAATTTGTTTCCGAGGATTGATGATAGTCATTGCAACAGGATATATTCTTCTCTCACCGCTAACCATTGTTTCGACGATGATTATGTGGGAAAGCAGCCAGTGGCTTGGAAAGAAAATTGTGTGGAGTACTGGTAAAAAAGACTCCAGGAAAGCATGGATAGGTGCACTGGCTGCTGCGATATAACTGAAATAATGTTGAAAACGGCGTTAAACACCATACAATCAATCAATCAACAAATAGAAAGCATTTGACGATGACAGATTATAAGTGACTTAAATGATGGAATTTGTGTCTGATAGAAAATATTGAGGGAAAAGGAGAAAATGCTGGTAACCAGCATTTTCTCCTTTTCCCACAATGTTTTCAAAAGTTTTATTCTTCAGTGTTGTTCAAACTTTGGATTGTGTGGGAAAGGGTTAAACACCAGTTGTAAGTCATTCACCATGAAACACCCAAGGTTTGTTGGTGTTTTGCTGTAGTCATTATAAGCTGCGTCCTGAGTAATCCTATGTTGAATAACTCCTAAGATGAGGGCTTTCAAATGCATTGTGGGAAACTATATGGACCTTTTACCATGATGTTTTCACTTGTATTAACCCTTTACTTCACGAAAAAATTTTTGACCTATCCAAATTGAAATCATTTGCAGATGACAATTTCAAAGTGGCTCATATGACACAATTTTTCTTTGATAGGGTAGAAAACTTTGTGAGAAAAGGAGAAAATACTGGTAACCAGTATTTTCTCCTTTTCCCTCAATGTTTTCTACTATATCAGACACAAATTCCAGCGGGAGAAAATGCTGGTTACTAGCATTTTCTCCTTTTCCCAAATTGTTTTCAAAAGGCTTCTTCCTCAGGGTCGTTAAAAGTTGTCACATGTGTTGTAAAGAGTTGATGTATTCACCCTTTACAAAATAATTCAGTGTTTTAAGAAACTTGAGGATTTGTTGAAAATTGGGACTGTATGGTAAAGTTAACACTGTACAAAGCGACAACATTGCCGCCTTGTGCAAACTGATAGCATTTGGAGATGACAAATTGAATGTCATTCAGTTTGTTCCGTTTGTCTCTGAAAAGTTAGAAAACGTTATGGGAAAAGGGAGAAAATGCTGGTTACCAGCATTTTTTTCCTTTGCCCTTAATGTTATCAAGGCTTTCTTTCTCAGGGTTATTTAAATTTCGGATTATGTGGTAAAGGGTTAAACCTGAAGTCATGTTGATTTTTTGCATTTATACAAGGATACTTTGGTGTTAAATGCTTCAAGTTTGTATCTGTGGGTAAAGGGTTACAAGGCGTGTTTAATCATCTTTGAAGTGAAAAATGAAAAAAAAGTTTTCTATTATTTTTGGGTTATAAATGAATGTAGAGGCAGCACACTGGCGTGAGAAGAAAGCTAGATATATTCAAGATAGCGACTACTTTTTATACAAGTTTTGTAAAATCATTCTTTTGCTTTTTATATATGGAGTTAATTCAACAATGTCTTTTACCTTTTCTGAAGACGGATCCAATAATTTTAGCTACACTGTGATGTCTGCAAATGCTTTCATTTTAGATGATTCTAAATTTTTGCTGTCTGGTGTAAAAAAAAGTTAAAGATAATCTTTACTGCCAGAGGGAAAAACATTGTTGAAACATGATATTGTGTAAAATCTAGTCAGCTGTGTAAACATGGATAAATAATCAATATATAAGGTGTATGGGATAAAGAATCTTTAGGGATTTGTCTCCTGGAAACAACCATTGTGATGTTTTGGATAACCTCCAGAGAATGAAATGCATTTTCGATCCGTCGTAATCTGTGCAACCTTGCAACCACAGGGGCAACATTGGGCATGAAGCTAGAAGTATGAGTATAGTTTCATAAAATAAAGATTACATTGTTTAAAAAAATGGGTAAAAACAAGATGTATCTTTAATTTGGCAACTATCTCCCAGACTATTTCAGAATGATATGTAAGGTGAATTACTCCTAGTTGTATGAACTGATATGATTGAGTTTCTTAACTCTTTACACAAAGTCCCGAGTTTTTACCGCCATGAACAAAAAGCCTTTTGAAAACATTGTAGGGAAAGGAGAAAATGCTGGTAACCAGCTTTTTCTCCTCCCACAATGTTTTCTACCAAATTAAAGAAATCATCTTTGAGCTACATTTATTGTTTCTTCTGGAAATTCTTTCAATTTGGTCTAGTCCAAAATTTTGTCGTTTGGTAAAGAGTTAACCCTTTACCAGATTATGACGTTTTACACTTGTCTAAATTGAAAGCATTCGCAGACGACAAAATAAATGTGGCTAAAATTATGAGATTTGTCTTTGAACGGGTGGCAAACATTGTTGGAAACGGAGAAAATGCTGGTTACCAGCATTTTCTCCTTTTCCAACAATGTTTTCAAAAGGTGTTGTCCTCTGGGTTGTTTTACTCTTTACTACATGACAAAAATGTAGACTTGTCCAAATTGAAAGCATTTGCAGACGACAATTTAAACGTAGCTCCAGTGATGGAATTTGTAATTAATAGGCTAGAAAACATGGTGGGAAAAGGACAGCATTTTCTCCTTTTGTTTTCAAAGGCTCTTTTCTTAGGGATGTTAAAACTCTGGATTGTGTGGATAGAGTTAAACATTTGGAATGTTTGGTTAAGGTTAAAAATTATGCAGAATCATTTATCAGAATCGCTTTTTCTGCTTCCAGAGAGCATCGAAGATGATAGTGGACCCAGAATCAAGATTTACAAAACTAGAAAAGATTGGGAAAGGTTCATTCGGAGAGGTTTTTAAAGGGATCGATAATGATACAAAAGAAGTGGTGGCTATCAAGATAATAGACTTGGAAGAGGCGGAAGATGAGATTGAAGATATTCAACAGGAAATAATGGTCCTGTCGCAGTGTGATAGTCCGTATGTGACACGATACTATGGCTCATATCTAAAGGTGAGTTTGATTGATTGAATGGTATTTTACGCCACCTTCGACATTATTTCAGTCTACTCAAGGCGACTTCTCACATATTCATGCAGGGTTTTCCCTTGACTTTCTGATTGGAAGTCATTTGACTCCCTTCAAATGAAGAAAAGAAGGCACTTGTATGAATTTTTGGGGTCATTTTGAAAATTTGGGGGCCAAAATTCAAAGAAACAGGGGGTCATGGAAAACCCTGTTTGTTTATTTCCTGGGTTTCAACAGTACTAGGCTGGGGTTCTGAAGTGTCTTGCCCAAGTACACTCCCAGGAAAAAAATTCATTGAATCCAGTAAGGCTCTAGCCCAGGACTTCCAGGTTATGAATCCTTCACTGACTTTACCACTGAGCCACACAGGACCCCCTTAACTCTTTACCAAAGGACAAAATTTTGGACTAGTCCAAATTGAAAGCATTTGCAGACAACAAAATAAATGTGAATCGAAAAATTGGAAATCGATATGAGAAAGGTAGAAAACATTGTGGGAAAGGAGAAAATGCTGGTTACCAGCATTTTCTCCTTTTCTCACAATGTTTTCAGAAGGCCTATTCTACAGGGCCATGAAAACCCGGGATTGTTTAGTAAAGGTTTAAGGTTAATGCTGTGCACACAGTATATGTGAGCAGATCTCTGGCAAAAGGGGATTTTATGCATGTCCATGATGCATTATACAAGGCAAGTCATGAAATGATTATGGATCCGTAAAACCAATTTTTGTCTTTTTGTCTAACAAGCAGCTGAATGCTAAGGTAGAATGGTTCTTTGACATGCAGGGAACTGACCAATAGCAATAAGTTTAGACCCAGGTCAGCCTGCACAGACCTGGGTCAATACTCTATGCAGATACAATAAATCCCCATTTCATAGAGCTTGGCTCACATATTTGATGTGATGCAACAGACACTTGGCTTACCCTGTACCAGACAACAACAAGCATCTTGGGTTAATTTTAATCAAAAGTATTTTGTTAATGACCGTTATTATGTTGATTTAGTAGTCAGTTGCTTGGAGGTATTGGTAAAAAGACCTCTAGGAACTGTAGGAAAGTAACATTTGCCACAGTATCTAATGTTAACACCCTACCAGACAACAAAATTTCAGTCCTTTCAAATTTGAAAGCCTTTGCAGACAACAGAGTCAGTTTTGCTCAAATGTTGTACAGTAATTTGTATTTTGAAGGGTAGAAAACATTGTGGGAAAAGGAGAAAATGCTGGTTACCAGCATTTTCTCCTTTTCCCTTAAGGTTTTCAAATGCCCTTCTTCTTCAGTGTTGTTAAAACTCTGGAATTGTTGGTAACAAACAGAAGAAAATTAGTTACAGTTACTTTTCTTTTTCACATTTTAGGGATCAAAACTGTGGATCATCATGGAGTACCTTGGTGGTGGATCAGCACTGGATCTGATGAAGGCGGGCCCTTTTCAGGAAAACGATATAGCAATTATTTTACGTGAAATCATTAAGGGACTGGACTATTTACATTCAGAAAAGAAACTTCATAGAGACATCAAAGGTGTGTTGCAAGGAATATTGTGTGGATATCAGATCGAATTTACGCGCTTGGTGCCTGCTTTTTAGATATTGCACCAGATCATTTTATGGAAACATCTTGGCAAAAAGAAATAGCTTGATATAAGCAGTTTCTCCTATTGCCATAATGGTTTTAGTTTTGAAGTCATGCGTGTGGCTCTATACCAAATGATAAAATTTTAGACTGGTCAGGCACTTGAAGACGACTATTTAAATGTAACTAAAATGATTGGATTTGTCTTTCTAAGGGTGGAACTGTGGGAAAGGGAAACAATGCTGGTTACCAGCATTTTCTTCTTTTCCCACAATTTTTTTGAAAGGTTTTATGCCCAGGGTTGTTAAAACCCAAGAATGTTTGGTAAAGGGTTAACTTTTCTTTATGTTGTTGACTATCCCTGTTTTAAACCTGTAGCACATAAACCCAAGTTTTAACGACCCTGGAGAAGAAAGCTTTTAAAAAACATTGTGGGAAAAAGAGAAAATGCTGGTAACCAGAATTTTCCTTTTTTTTCCACAATGTTTTTTTTAACCTTTTAAAGACGAATACAATCAAAATTTTAGACTTGTCGAATTGAAAGCAAGTGCAGACGACATACTAAATTTGGCTCAAACGAAAGTTTTTCTCTTTAAAGGTTAAAAAACATAGTGGGAAAAGAAGAAAATGATGGTTAGCAGCATTTTTTCCTTTTCCCCAATGTTTCAAAAGCTTTGGTCACAAGGGTCATTAACCCATTACCAGCCCGCTCGGGTGGCTCAGTGATGAGCATGTCGGACTCAGGACCTGGTGGTTGTGAGTTCGATACCCGGTTGAGGCGAACTTTCTTTCCGGCGTATTTTCGCCTCTCACCTCTGCTGAAGCATGTGAGAAAAGTAGTCGGTGGCTTTGGAAAGAAAGTTGTGTTAGTACTGGTGTGAGAAAGCCAGGAAACACATGTGCGTTACCGACCGCCATGATATGACCTTAGCTGTTAAAGTGGCGTTAAACCCCAATACAACCAATACAACCAACCAACCCATTACCACACAATCCCGAGTTTTAACGACCCTGTAGGAGAAGGCTTTTGAAAACATTGTGGGAAAAGGAGAAAATGCTGGTAACCAGCATTTTCTTCTTTTCCCACAATGTTTTCTACCCTGCTGAAAACAAATTTCAATTTTTGAGTTATGTTTATTTTGTGGGCTGCAACTGCTTTCAATTTGGACCAGTCTAAAATTTTGTCGTTTGGTAAAGAGTTCAACAATGTTTTCAAAGTCATGTGCTGCAGATTTATCTCGGGAATTTAGTTAGTTAAGTAGTGGCTTACAGGATTGCTGGATATCGGTGAGGAGTTTTTTTCTGTGAATTATTTTTTCATCGCTTGTGTTATGATGAATTTAATAGTTAGCTTGGCTGTATTCGAAGAAAACGTTGAGTTAATGTCATAGCCCTGGCGTTGTTGTTTGCATTGTTGTTGTTTGCGTCGTCATGGTGCAAAAACTTTGACATATTGTACTATCTCTCTTATTACTGAAGATATTTACTTCAGACTTGGACAAATTGTTTACTATCAAAATGGGAACCTAAACAACAAGAGCAGGTAACTATCAAAGTATTTTTGACACAGTTATGTACCTTTTTGGACTTGAGTATTCACTGAAAATCAAGCACTTGCAGCCTAGTGTTGGCACCAAGCTTTTGCGCTCTTGAAACAGACAGACTGAGGCATCCAACATGTCACAGTTGGAAATGCCTGAGCTTTATATATTTACATAAGTGCTCCAACAGATTGAATAACTTATATCATTTGCCTTCAATAAAGGGAGGTTATTATGCTTTCTCACTTTTCAAAAAAAAAAAAAATTTGTTGAAATGAATCATTTTTTGGCCTTTTTTGGACATTTTATGAAGCCAGAAATCCATCTTAGAGAACAGCTGTAAACTATGACAAGCAAGTTGCCATAAAGTTTTAATAAGAGCAGTGTTTTCTCTAGAGCGTTTTACCCAGCATTTTCCTTCTTCCCCAAAATGTTTTCAAAGGGCTGTAAATTCACTTTATGATTCTGGAAAGAGTCTAATCTATTCCAAACAATCTAGTCTTTTAACAGTCACGAGATACGAGAATTTTGAAAACCTTATGGGAAAAGGAGCAAACATTTACCACCATTTTGTCCTTTTCCCAAAGTGTTCTCTTTTCTACCCCATTGATAGACAAACCTTTCATCATTTAAGTCACATTTAACTTGCTGTTTTCAAAGTCATTCAGCTTCAGTGAGAATTTTGTCCTCTGGTGAAGACTTGGATAGCCTGATATAGAGGATGTTTGCTTTTTTTCGGTGAAAGATCAAAATTTATTTCATTGAGTAAACATCATCGGTAATAGTTTCATGAGTGGAGCGGCCACAGGTGAATATATCACTGATGATGTTTAGGAGATGAAATGAATTTTAATCTAACCCTGAAAATTTTTTTTTCTATTTATTTTATGCTTCTAACCCCTTTTTTTGTTGAGACTTTCATCAAAATCCTGAACAGTTGTTTTCAGTAATTCGATGTGACATACCTCCCCCCACATAAGGCATTACAGTATTATCTAAAGCGGGAGAAATGTAGGGTAAATGCACGTAAATTACATCATATTTGCCTCTGGTTGAATGGCATACACTGTTTACCTAGGTAACCAGTACGCGGGAATTACTGTTTCCGTCTTCAATTGAAGAGTTACGGAAGTATTTTCTGTTAATTTTGCGTACCTTAGCCATGAACTAATCAAACCTTATAATCCGCCATCGTTTCTCGAGAAATTAACAAAAAGCATAAAATAAAAGGTTGTTATTTCATGCTGTTAAAACAGGGTTGCATTTGGTTAGTTTTACTGACTGATTCCTCCTTACCAAACGAAAAATCTTTAGACTGGACCAAGTTCAAAGCATTTGCAGATAACTAAATATGTGTTGCTAAAATGATGATTTCTGTCTTTGGTAGTGAAGAAGACATTGTGGGAAAAGGAGAAAATGCTGGTTACCTGCATTTTATCCTTTTCCCACAATGTTTTTAAAAGGCCTTTTCATTCAAGGTAGTTAAAAGTCCGAATTGTGTGGCAAAGGGTTAACCAAAAAATTCCTGTGTCTTTATGACTGACGAATTTTTTTAGAAACATATAAAAAAGTGGGGAAAAAATACTGGAAATCAATAATTTCTACCTTTTCTACAGTGTTCTTTATGATTTGTAAAATAAACTCCATCATTTGAGCCACATCTGATTGTTTATTTGTAAGACGTTTTCAGCATGTACAAGTCTAAAATTTAGTTGTCTTGGAAAGAGCTAGCACAGAACAAGACAACAGCACTTCTTCTGAATAATGTCATGTGGAAAGGTGAACAGAAAAAAAGTAACAACCTCTATTTAGTAATTCTTTATTCTTTTGTCTCAATAATTCCAATAAGACTTTAGCGTCTTTTGGCAAAACAAAACAAAATATATTGCAGGATACTTTGTTAATGCATCATACCACAGATATGTAAGTTTTTATAGCTTGACAGTATACACCCTTTCAAAACATGTTTGGGAAAGGTGGCAAAATATTATTGACTTTCAAATGTGACTTAAAGGAAGAGATTTGTCTTCGTAAGAACAGAAAGTATATGTATAAGAGAAAATTTTGTATGCCTTATTTTCTCTAATTCCAACATTTCTAGTTCAGCTGTTTTCGAAGAAAACAATGAGTTATTGTCATAGCCCTGGCGTCGTCTGCATGGTCGTATTTGGAAAACTTTGACATTATGGTATCTGTGTTATTCCTGAAGCTATTTAATACAGACTTGGACAAGTTGTTCAGTATCAAAAGGGGAACCTATACAACAAGGGCAGGTAACTATCAAAATACTTTTGACACAGTTATTCCCCTTCTTCGACCTAGAATTTTCACTGAATATCAAACACAGTCAAGCGTTGGCACCCGCATGCTATGCTCTTGTTTCCAAAAGCCTTTTTCAGGCTGTTAAAAACATGTAATTGTTTTGCAAGAAAGATTTCACCTCTTTGACGTCTGGCAAAGAGATATTGTTTATTTTCCAGCTGCCAATGTGTTATTATCAGAACAAGGGGACGTTAAGTTGGCAGATTTCGGCGTAGCAGGGCAGCTAACAAATACGATGAATAAACGCAACACATTTGTTGGGACACCATTTTGGATGGCCCCTGAAGTAATAAAACAGTCAGCATATGATACAAAGGTACGGTTGTCTATTTACTTGTTTTTTCTTTTTAAAAAAATATGTGAGAGAAAGACAGATCTTGTACACCTTTTACTTGTCTCGGTTTCTATTTAACCGCTTTGAAAGGTATGTTTTCACAGGTATACTTGTTTCATCATGTCTGTAACTATGTTCATTTGTTGACACGTTGAGTTGACACAGAGCCGTCAACCTAAATTGAAGATTTGTAAGAAATATCTGTATTTAAGCATCAAAGAATTATTTTTCTAGGGGCTTAAGCATTTTTGTACAGAATACATGGCTTGAGCAATTGTTTTTTCTATTTAAGCATTTGGCAGGAGATTAACAAATTAACAGCAAATAACTTTGAGACATGCTAATAATATTAAAGCATTTGTATAAAACAAACTTCAAATGATGTAAGTTGTCTATGAAGAGGTAGAAAACATTGTTGATAGTGGACAAAATGCTGTTTCTCCTTTTCCTATGAAGCCTTCAAAAATTTACTTCATGAAGCCTTAAAAAATTTACCTCCTTTCGCATCAGAATCAAATTGTTTTGATTTAGGTAATAGACTAAGGTACAGAAGATAGTATAGAAGTATATAGAGGATAATTGTCTGTTTCAGTGTATGATGAAATTTCTTTCATTGAGTGAAAAGCAAGGGCTAGGTTTTCAGGAGTGGTGAAACCACGGGTGAAAATGTGGCTGGTACGGAATGTTCGTGACTATTTTAGTACTTTCAGTGTTTTGTTCACAAACAAGTTGTATGCAGAATAGTCACGAACATTCACCTTTTCACTGGTGGCTTCACCACTTGTGACTATTCTGAGTACATCTCGTTTGTAAACAAAACACCGAAAGTAATAGAATAGTCACGAACATTCTGTAACAGTGACCTTTACTTTTCACGAGATGAAAGAAATTTCGATAATGCATTGAAACAAACGATTATCCTATTTCTTTTATGCTGTACTCTTCAACTTTTCTTTTCATGTCTAATTTTTGCTCATCATGAAAAATATTTGATTTTTTCAAGTGAAACATTTCTTTTCAATCTAGTCAGATATAGACTAACTGTAATAATGATGTCTTGAGTGATGTTTATTACGTCTTAAAATAAAAGTGTTACATTCACCCTCTAGAAATTCATTCATGTTCTGTAAATATCCGTGGTACGTAAAAAAAATAAAAGTTATAAAATGCACCAGTGAATTATTAAATTCATTAGTGAATTATAAAGATACAATTCACTGTTAGATTTTCTACTGAAAAGCAGAAAAGAGAAATGTTTTACCTTTTTCCATTACAGGCAGATATCTGGAGTTTAGGGATAACTGCGATAGAATTAGCCAAAGGTGAACCTCCGAATTCAGAGTTACATCCCATGCGGGTATTATTTCTAATTCCGAAGAACAATCCTCCACAGCTGACTGGCAACTACTCACGACAGTTTAAAGAGTTTGTGGAACACTGTTTAAACAAAGATCCAAATAATGTAAGTTTGCGAAACACTGTACCAGATGACAATATTGTAGACTTGTCCATATCAAAAGCTTCTGAGTACAATGAACTAAATGTAGCTCAGATGAAAATTTAGCTCAGATGAAAGGGTAGAAAACATTGTTGGAAAAGGATAAAAGTATTTTCTACCTTTCAAACATTGTTCTTAATAACGTTGCCCAAAGGTCATTAAAACAAGAGATTATTTGGTGAAGGTTTAAGTTCCTTCAGAAATCAGGATTTTCTCCTTTTCCCACAATGTTTTTTTATCATTTTAAGTTTAAAAGTAATCTTTTGAACCACACTAAATTAGTCATCTGCATAACAATGCAGTGGAGCATAAAGGCTTGGTCAGACTGGCTAACGCATATGTAACAGAGGGAAAACGGACAAAAACATGCAGAATTCGGTTATCCGGTGACGAAATTCATCTCCTCTGCCGCTCGAGGCTCACGCGATCGGTGTGTGGAGCGCAGAAGCCACACAATGACTGCATAAGTATCGCACATGTAACAGAACAAAACGTACGTTTACCGGATATGTACCGGATAATAAACAGTCTGTTAACGGATATCTGTGTACGAGTAACGGACTTGTACCGGATAAAACGAAATGCAACACAAGAGAACCGGACAAAACGTTCTTCCAACATACGATGAACGGAAATGTACTGAACACCAACGTACGAGGAACGTACCGGTCACTTGACATGCCGAGGGTATAAATAGTTAGATGCATCTAAAGTCTGTCATTTGCACGTCTCTGTCCGTTTTGTCCAGTGGGAATTTTTGAACATGCTCAAAACTTCCCACCGGACCAAACAGACATCACCGGACGTCGCCGGACAAATAGCGAATTCACCGGATAAAAAACGGATACGAACGGACACAAACGGATAAAACTATTTTTTATCCGTTACTCGTCCGTTAGCTCGGTGTGACCAAGCCTTTAAGTTTTGTCATGTGGTAGAAAATTAGTTTGTAGAGTTTCTGCAGTGGAAAAAGGATATAAGCCATGCTCTAGCAAAAGAGGGCTTAATGCATCTCCGTGATACAGGATACCAGCCCAAGTCATCACATAAATATAGATCCATAAGAGCCACCTTCTTAAAAAAATGACTTAATCATGAGGTAGACTGGTCCTTTGACAAACAGAAAATTGGCCAATAGCGAAAAGTTTCGGCCCAGTTCAGCCTGCGCGGACTGCTCAGGCTGACCTGGGTCGATACTTTTCACAGGTGCATTAAGCACCCTTTTCACAGAGCACGGCTCATATATTTATCACCTAACCTCCCTTTTTCATCCGTAGATGCTTTTGCAACTTCAGGTCTATGATTTGTGAAATATTGTAATTTGATAAAAAGAATCTGACATCAGTTGGCATTTAAGATACATAGGATCTGACATGAGTTGGCTTTTGAGATAAAATGTTATTAAACGAGTCTAGGGAAATGTTATTAAGCAAGCCTTTGGCGAGCTTAATAACATTTTTCCTTGACAAGTTTAATAAAATTTATCTCAAATGCCAATGAATGTCAGATTCTTTTTATCACATAACCATATTCACAAATTATAGGTCAGAATACGCAAAACCATTTATAGATGCACCCGCTGTAATATCCATAAAACCCATTCACTTCTATGAAATGTACAAAATGACGTCAAAAATGATGTCACACAAATATGATATCGAACATGTGTAAGAAAATTTGTGATGGGTATATTACACTGAAAATAAGGGAGGTTATGTGATAAAAAATATTATTAAACTTGTCAAGAAAAAATGTTATAAAGCTCGCAAAAGGCTCGCTTAATAACATTTTCTCTACACTCTTTTAATAAAATTTTATCTTAAATGCCAACTCATGTCAGATCCTTTATATCTCAAAGGCCATCTCATGAAAGATCCTATGTATCGCACATGCTGCTATCATTTTCCTTTCAGAGACCCTCAGCTAAAGATTTATTAAGACATCCATTTTTAAGGAAGGCAAAGAAAACCATATTTTTACAAGATTTGATAGACAAGTATAAGAGATGGAAGCTGGAGAGAAATCATCAAGAATCAGATAGTTCCAGTAGTGATGAGTATGTGGCACTTTCTGTCATGATATCTTAAGGCTCAGAGCTTAAAGGCTCAAAAGCAGCCAGTATATCAATGCAGATGTTAAAATGCATTTAAATCTAAATCATACCTGTTAAAAGTATGGAAAATATTGTGAAGATGACAATCTGTTATTGTGTGGTCTGTCCTAGTGTTAGTCGCTGGCAGAAAAAAAGAATTTTGAAATTAGGCAAAAAGTAAACAAATAAGGTCGTGTGACCTGGCAGGTTTTAACCTAGTTTAGAAATTAATTTCTCTGCCACACTCACAGCGACTGTACATTAACAGATTGTCATCTACACAGTAATTTTCATGCTTTTAAATGGTATGTTTTAAATTCAAATGCATTTCAACATCCAGCTTGTTTACTTTTGGAAGCCATTGTTACTTTAAATATTAATTTGAGCCGTGCTCTGTGAAAAGAGGATTTAATGCATCAACAAAAAGTATTGACCCAGATCAGCCTGCACAATCTGCGCAGGCTGACCTGAGTCTGAACATTTTGCTTTTGGTAAATTTTCTGCATGTCCATGGACCATTCTACTGCAGGATTCAGCAAAATGATTTATGGACCATGAATTATGTGATCACTTGCATGGTATAATGCACACTGGAGATGCATTAAACCTCCTTTTTGCCAGAGCATGGCTCATTTGTATGCAGCACCACAATTATAGTAGTACTTTAGTATAATTATGCCCCCCTTCAACGAAGTGGGGGTATATTGCTTTGCACATGTCAGTCCGTCGGTCCGTCGGTAGACCTTACTTGTCCGGATAATAACTAGACACAGGTTGACCTAGGTTCGTCAAATTTGGCACAGACATGCGTCTCGGAGTGTAGATGATCCCTATTGATTTTGAGGTCAATCGGTCAAATGTCAAGGTCACAGTGACAGTCAACACGTTGATATATAGACCAAACCTTGTCCGGATGATAACTAGACACAGAATTGACCTAGGTTTGTCAAATTTGGCACAGAAATGCGTCTCGGAGTGTAGATGATCCCTATTGATTTTGAGGTCAATCGGTCAAATGTCATGGTCACAGTGACCGTCAGCATGTTGATATATAGACCAAACCTTGTCCGGATGATAACTAGACACAGAATTGACCTAGGTTCGTCAAATTGGGCACAGACATTCGTCTTGGAGTGCAGATGATCTCTATTGATTTTGAGGTCAATCGGTCAAAGGTCAAGGTCACAGTGACAGTCAACATGTTGATATATAGACCAAACCTTGTCCGGATGATAACTAGACACAGAATTGACCTAGGTTCGTCAAATTGGGCACAGACATGCGTCTCGGAGTGTAGATGATCCCTATTGATTTTGAGATTAATCCATCAAAGGTCAAGGTCACAGTGGCCTTCAACTTAATGATATATAGACCAAACCTTGTCCGGATGATAACTAGACACAGAATTGACATAGGTTCTTCAAATTCTGTACAGATATTCATCTCGGATTGTAAATGATCCCTATCGATTTCGAGATTAATCCATCGAATTCAAGGTCACAGTGGCCTTCAACTTAATGAAATACAGACCAAACCTTGTCCAGATGATAACTACACACAGAATTGACCTAGGTCCTTCAAATGTACAGATATTCATCTTGGAGTGTAAATGATCCCTATCGATTTTAAGGTTAATCTGTGAAAGGTCAAGGTCACAGTGACCACCAGATGATTCAGGGCCCGCACTGCCGTTCGCCTCTTGAGCCATTTGCTAAAAAAAAATTAAAGTGTCTCAAAAATCATCATATGTGGCTCAACTTGTGGCTTCAACATTTTATTTCACGTATTATTGGAGACGTAGTAAGCATCGAAGTCGACTGGGAGAAAGCGGAAGTCGAACGCGCGTGCCGAGAAGAAAATCGATAACCCAATCTGTGTATCGGCGACTGTTTACAATCTTGTATGTATACACACGGCGGTGTGTATAATTATGCGAACTGTTGACAGATTATCACGTTTAACAATTGAAGCGGGCTATAAATCAAAAAGATGACATCGATATTTCCCAATCAATTCTTTTGATATCAGTTTATGAACTGTGCCACTTCTTTATCAGTGTGGCAGTAGGGGGGCATGACTGTTTTACAAACAGACATCTTGTTGTTATTCTAACATGACACATGAATTCGGCCCTATAAACACAGTTCAAAGAAAGCTTGGTAAAATCTACATGTTTCTGTGTAGAGTGACGTCATTCTGTATAGAGTGACGTCATTCTGTATAAAGTAAGTAAGTAAGTTATTCAATGGAATATGACCTGCATCCGCATTTTTACTCTGAGTATGAACTTGTTTTCCTTTGATTAAGAGTTGGTCATGTTAGAATCGAAATAATCTTCTTTCTATCGTGGTTTATCGTTCAATAAACCACGTTGTGAGTTATGAGGCGCAATGAATAAACCACTCGGGCTTATTTATTGTGCCTCATAACTCACAACTGTGGTTTATTGAATGATAAACCACAATAGAAAGAAGATTATTTGTTAATTTTTGTGGCAGTGGATTAAAGATAGCACTGCGGATGGGTAATATGTTTTACATAGAACTTTTATTTTGAAAGTTTTCAAAGATTTTGAGCCTGGATTTTTGGAAAAAAACATGAAGATAGTGTCATGGCCCTGCCATTGTCTGTTATGTCTTCTGTGTTGTTGTTCTTGTCTTAAAAAGTTCAACATTTTCTGATATCTCTTTCATAACTGAATACATTTACTCTGGTTAGTTACAAAAAGGGGGACCCATACAAGAAGAAAAAGTAACCGTCAAAACATTTTTGACACAGAAATGTCCCTTATTTGAGGGACTTAATATTTTCTCTGAAAAAGAAGTTACAGCCAAGCATTGGATATGGCATGTATTGCTCTTGTTGAAAGCTGCTAAAAACAGCATTCAATCAATATGGCCCTCTAGTTTTGAAAGCAGTCAACAACAGGGTCGTAGATAAAAATTAATATTTTGCTGGTGAACCCTTTGCCCAACAATCCAATGTTTTCAAGAACCCTGAGGCAGGTTTTGAGAACATTGAAGGGAAAGAAAAAAAAGACTCAGGTGACCAGCATTTTCTCCTTTTTCCACAATATTGTCTACTCATTCAAAGACAAACCATATCGTTGAGCCAAATATATTTTATTGATTTGTAGGTGCTTTTCACTTGGACGAGTCTAAAATTTTGTCGTTTGATAAAGAGTTAACTCTTTACCACACAATCCCTAGTTTTAACGACCCTGAGAAAGAATTCATGCCTTTTGAAAACATTGTGGGAAAAGGAGAAAATGCTGGTAACCAGCATTTTCTCCTTTTTCCACAATGTTTCCTACCCGATCAAAGACAGAAATCTCCTTTTGAGCTATATTTAATGTGATCTGCAAATGCTTTCAATTTAGTCAAGTTCAAAATTTTGTTGTTTAGTAAAGAATTAAACTATACAAGACAACAAAAATTCAGACTCGTCCAAATTGAAAGTATTTTGTGGGTGAATTTACTTTGGTTAAAATGATATAATTTTTCTTTTAACTCTTTACTACACAACAAAATTTTAGGCTAATCCAAACTGAAAGTATTTGCAGATGACAATTTATATGTGCCCCAAATGATTGGGTTTGTTCTTGAAAGGTTAGAAAACATTGTGGGAAAAGGAGAAAATGCTGGTTACCAGCATTTTCTCCTTTTCTCCACAATATTTTCATAATTCTTATCTCCCAGGGTCATTAAAACTCGGGTTAACCCTTTACTAAACGACAAACTTTTAGACACATACATGCTAAACGAATCTGTAGATGAAGCATTAAATGCAGGTCAAATGATTAGATTTGTCTCTGAAAGCATAGAAAACATTGTGGTAAAAGGAGAAAATGCTGGTTCTCAGCATTTTCTCTTAACCAGAATTTTCTCCTTTTGCTACAGTGTTTTCAAAAGCCTTTTTCCACTGGGTCATTAAAACTCGGGATTGTGTGGTAAAGGATTAAAGGGTAGAAAACAGTGAGACAAAAGCAGAAAATAATGGTTCTCAGTATTGATCCTTTACACACAATGTTATCAAAAGTTGTCTCTTTCAGGGATTTAAAACTTAGTGATTCTATAGTGAAAGGTTGATGACTTTTGTAACTTTGTCTTCAGGGGTGTTAATTCAGACGATGAAGAAGAAAGTGTGAATTGGCTGTTAGAAACAGTGCGGGACAATAATCCCGATGTTCTCAAGAAACTGAGTGAAAATATCAACGGAGAACCTGGGGCAGATGTACAGAATGTAAGAAATGACCAACAAAAATGTCCTAAAATGTGGCAAAAATTCTCACAAATAGCACAAATCCTAAAACACTTAAGAAAAGTAGAAAGGAAGGAACTGATCTTTTTGCCTTGATTTATTTCTTAAATTCTTCTCATGTATAAAATAAACCCGTTGTCTTCAAAATGAATGAAATGCATATATGTGCAGTCTGTGGTAGGAAACATGTTAATACATTATTTGTGCTTATTGCGAGAATCTAATTATTAGATATTGTTTCCTGTTGTAATTTCTTTCGTAGATGTTTGGTACTGATGCCTCTTTCTTTTTGTAACCCTTTACTACACAATCCCGTGTTTTAGAGACCCCAAAGATAGAGATTTTTAAAAACATCGTGGGAAAAGGAGAAAATGCTGGTGACCAGCATTTTCTCCATTTCCCACAATATTTTTTTTCCTTTTCAAGGACTATGTCCAATTCAGCCACATTCTGATTTTTTTTTTTGTCTTCTGGTAATACTTCAATTTGGACAAGTCTGAAATTTCTCTGTCTGGTATTTACAGATAAAGTGATGTAACTTTGTGCTTTCTTTGGTTGTTGAAATACTCCTTTCAAATTTCTACATTTCTGTGTGCATTTGAATTCCATTTCTGATGGAATAATTAGAATAAATTTCCTTGTCTGTTTTTCTCTCTTGCGGAAATCTTGCGCATTTTATTAGCTTGTGATACTTTTGATATTACACTTGAATTAAGTTCTCATGTATTATTTTATTTTTTCTCTGTCACTCTTATTTCTCTCATTGCTTGATAAATATTATGATTTTTTTTTTTTTAAGGGTAAACTTTACAGTCTTTTTTACACATAAAAGCACTTGTACAGTATTTATTACTGTATTGCCCAACTTTGTGTATTGTGACTTCAATCTAGGCCAAATTGTTTCCCCGGTTTGATAATTGATGATGTCAGGGTTCGTTCCTCTGTCACTGCTGATTTGTTGTGAGAAAGCTGCCAGTGGCTTGGAAAGAATGTTTGGCAAAGTATTGGTTAAAGAAAGTCTACGAAAGCATGGATAGATGCACAGGCCACTCTGATGGTGACTAAAATACCAAAGAAACAAATTACGCATATTAAGGCCAATGGAGAAAGAAGTCTTTAGTGAAAAAAGTCTTTTTAAAACACTGAGGAAAGAGGAGAAAATTGCCTACTACAAGCTATAACAATCAAAGAGCCAAACCAAAGAGCAAAAACTTCATTTCTTTATAGTTTAAGTTGCTTCTTCTCTTTTATAGCTAGTATTTCATTTTGCATATTATCTTGGCTTGATTGGTGTTGTGTTTTATTTGCATGTTTTAAGAATCGAATCATGTTACCGGGTGGAAGTAAAAGACAGGCCCCTGCTGCCCCTCCAGCCCCTACTCATAATAACCATGTAAGTTGACTGTTATTGCACTGAACCATGCAAAATCTTTTGACTAATAAGCTTATTTTGTGCATTTTCATTTTCTGTAACTATTGGTTAAATGTATATTACAGGGTTACTTTACCATTATGGTACCAGCCAGCTCAACAATATTTTGCAAGGATTGCATTTGACTTGTATTGTGCTGTCCCATTATTTGAAGACATTTGTGCTAAAGTATTTGTTATTATTAACAATTTCTTCATCATCTACACCATTTTCTTGTATATTCTACTGCAATATTACCATTATTTATGTTCCCTGAAAAATAAATGAGCCATGCTCTGTGAAAAGGGGGCTTAATGCGAAAAGTATCGACCCAGGCCAGCCTGCGCAGTCCGCGCAGGCTGGCCTTGGCCAAAACTTTTCACTACTGGTCAATTTTCTGTTTGTCAAAGGACCGATCTACCTCATGATTGAGCCGGTTATTGAAAAAAAGCGGCTCCTACGGATCCATAATTACGTGATGACTAGGGCTAGTATCATTTATAACGGAGATGCATTAAGCCCCCTTTTGCCAGAGCACGGCTCATGATTATTCAAGGGTGAATAAACCCAATAGACATTATAAGTATAGAAATAAAGACCTAAAAATTCCAATTTCAAGGTTATTTTTGGCCAGAATGTTTGGCAAAACAGGACCATGAAGATCAACAATCAGACTGCATGCATTGTTCAATCTGATCTTGATCTGCACTTGCTTCCAAGGCAACTTCAGTTGTGAAAGGTGCACTGAGGGAAAAGTCACCATGACAGTTCAATAATTGGTTCGAATTTTAAGACTGCCAAAGCATAAACATAAAATGAATATTTTCAAGCTATACAAAAGACACAGATATGGTAAATTTGGGGTATACTATGAACGTTGGTTAGAATATTGTACAGGATTCTTTTACTCTTGAAACAAGGTCAGATAGCAAAAGTAGAAATGTACTATTTTAGCAAACAGGAGTCATGTTGTGTATTGGTCTATCTGTCCATCTGTAGACACAATATTGTATACACCTCTACTACTGTTTTCAACAAATTTGGCTGAAATTGTAAAGAAAACTAACCTACCATGGAAACTTGCACATCTGCAATTTTCATTATGATTGAGCAAATTTTATTGCCCTTTGATTTTTTTCCTGATCAAGTGTTAAGGCAGCCAATTGGATCATCAGTGTGAACTTTTATATTTCAAATATATATACTTGAACTTTTGGTGTACGAAATATCATTCCCATAAGTATTTAATGAATCATTTTATTATTTCCTCATTAATGCTATGCAGGAACTTCAGGCCTTTGAAATGACAATAGACATAAACTACTTATACAACAGTTTTGCAGAACTTGTTTTTCCAATAAAAAATTTTCTAGACTACATGTATATGGCTTGCAATACGGGAAAAGGGGCATTCGGACATGTGTAAAGTGTCGTCTCGGATCAGCCTGCGCAGTCCGCGCAGGCTAATCCGAAACGACACTTTCCATTTTTATGTAATTTTCCGTTTTGCGCAAGTCTAATGAAGAACACAATCTAATGAAGTTGTAAAGTGCCGTCTCAGATTAGCCTGCGCGGAATGCACAGGCTGATCCGAGACGACACTTTCTGCAAATGTTCGAATGCTCCTTTTTGCGTGTTGCAAGTGATATGTCATAGGTAGACTGCATGTTGAAGTTTTAAACACAGACTTAGATTGGTTGAAAGTCACTCTTAGTTCATGAATATTCATAAGGAACAAGATTTTGGCAATCAAATTTCTCATTGCTTAACCTTTTACCACACACTAAGGAAGAAGTCTTTTGAAAACATTGTAAGAAAAGGAGAAAGTGCTGGTAACCAGCATTTTCTCCTTTTCTGTCAATGTTTCCAACCTTATGAAAGACAATTTCTATCTTTTGAGATACATGTAAATTGTGGTCTGAAAATGCTGTCAGTTTGGGCAATTCTATATTTTGCTTGTGTGGTAACAGTTTGAGGGTTTTTAATGACCCCCCCCCTGTGAAGGGGGTCAAATGACCCCAGCACCATAAAGTCCAGGGAAAACCCTGAGGTTTAAATCGTGTGTAAAGAGATTTTTGTGGATGCCTATAGTTGCTGTTGTGTATGCTTACTTATGCTGACTCTTGTGTTACTAATCCTTTCAGGGCTATAGTCAAAAACTTGTGTTTTTGTGGACTGCATAGATCAAGATCAAACTGCACCAAATATGTAGTCTGATCTTCAGTCTGTACCATCAGCATACTGAGTTGACTCTTTACCAAACAATCCTGGGTTTGCAGGACATTTCGAGAAGAAAGTTTTTTGAATACTGGGGTAAAAGGAGAAATGCTGGCAACCAGCATTTTCTTCTTTTCCGACAATATTATCTTCTTTTTCCAAGGTAATTTCTATTGTTTGAGCCTCATTAAGTTTGTCTTTTGAAAATGCTTTGGGTGAAGCTAACATTTTGTTGTTTGCTAAAGAGTTATGCTTGTAAAACACAAATCTTTTTGGGTTTCAGTGGAATATATTCAGAGCTCCAGACAAAGGGAGTGATTTTGATTTCAGAATTGAAAAATACTAATTATTTTCCGCTAAACCCTATGTTATGGGTACTCATTAGAATCGTCTCATAGAGACAATTCTAATGAGTACCCACAACATAGGGTGTGAAAGAGAAATAGTGGATTAAGAATACCATCACTCCATCTTATTTGGAGCTCTGGCATTTACAGCCATTGAAAGTTGTGGAGTTTCTATATTTGGCGCTGAAAAAGCTAACCATGCATCTCTATATGTCTTTTTCCTTTCAATGTTTGCAGCATGCTCCCCCACCCGTACAGCAGCCCCCACCCACTGTTCCCCCATCCTCTTACAAACAAGTTACCTCTGACCAAGCTCAGTCAAGGTCGTCCAGTTTACAGAACGTTCAGTCGGAGAATAGACCATACTCTCAGCCACAACATAACCCGGTAAGTTGACACGGTGTCAATCACAACGTATTTATAGACACAGTGTGTGGAGTGATAACACTTTGATTAAAACTCTGCAAGGTTGTGTTGGTTTTTTTCACACAGTATTTTAGTCTTGTCTTTTGCTTCTATTGATGAAATTTTGTAGGTAGTCATTTACCAAACATCTTGTGTTTTAAAGACACTTATGTTCCTCCATTTCATCATATCTTTCTCGATATTTAAGTTTTTGATAGAAACCAAAGGGTTTGATATTTTCTAGGCCATCCTGTAATGTTTATTATTTCATCAATATTTACCATTTGCAAAACAATCATGTGTGTTTAAATGACCCTGAGGAAAAAAGCTGTTGAAAACATGGTGGGAAACGGGAGGAATTGCTGCTTAGCATTTTCTGTCTTATCCACTATTTTTTCTACCCTTTCAAAGACAACTTGAACTATTTGAGATTCATTTGATCTGTTGTCTGCAAATGCTTTCAATTTGGGCAAGTGCACTATGTTCTTCTCTAGTAAAAAGTGAACCCTTTCCCAAATGACAAATTTTAGACTCTTCCGAGTTGAAAGCATCTGCAGGCAACTAATCTAAAAGTGGTACATATGAACTGAAGTTCTTTAATAGGGTAGAAAACATTGTGGGAAAAAGGAGAAAATGCTGGTTACCAGCATTTTCTCCTTTTCCCACAAAGTTTTCAAAAGCCTCATTTCTTAGGGTTGTTAAAACTCGGGATTGTATGGTAAAGGGTTAAAAGACATTTGTTTTGGAAATATCATCAATGAGATAGCAACACATCTCAACAACTTTTAAGTCTTTCACTGCTGAATAAATCATTGCATTTTCTCAAAGGCTAAAAATATATTTTTTCCTCTGGAAGGTAAAGGGACAGTTTGTTCATGATCTAGAATTTAGCAGTGGACAGTGTAGATCAGAGATCAGACTGCATGTTCTGTGCAGTCTGATCTACACTGTTCACAAAAGCTTCTGGTGTCATCTACGGTATGGAAGAGTTAAAGGCCATATTTAGTACATCTTTTTATTTCTTTGATGTAAGTTTGATTGAAGACTTACTGACTGAACTCATCAATGTTTTACCGTGAAGGGAGGGGAAAGAGAGAGAGACCGGCAGTCTGATCTTGAATCTAATGTTTCTAAACTATGACCGAAAAGTATCTATACTTTATATTTAGACCTTCATATGAGATTTTTTCATGTATGTGTGTGTTCTACGCTTTTCTAAATAATAACATTTTAGACTGGTTTAAACTGGAAGTATTTACACACTCCAACTTAAACAATGCTTTATTGATAGAATTTTTCTTTAACAGGGTAGAAAATATTGCTGAAAAATGACTTACTGACTGAACTCATCAATGTTTTACTGTGAAGGGAGGGGAAAGAGAGAGAGACCGGCAGTCTGATCTTGAAAAATGATCGTTACCAGAATTTTCTTTTTTCCCTCAATATTTTCAAGGGTCTTTTTCCCATAGTTGTTCAAGCATTGGATTGTTTGTTAAAGTGTTATAGGAGTTAATTAGAGCAATCCAGTTAATTTGGTTACATAATGGTTTGTACTTTTAGAAAATACTTATAGAAATATGTTTCTTTTGTAAAATCTATTTGTGAAACTTGTATGAAAATGTATATATTATATCTATTTTTATGCATGTGTAGTCAGCTCGGCATGCTGGGCCACAATTAGGACCCATCGTTCATTCACGGTCAGATTCTGCCCCCGCCCTCAGTGATTCAAGACCCGAGCCTGTAAGTGTTGAGAACCCATATGTTAATCGTACATGTTGCTTAGTCGTGTCCTGCTGTTAGAAACAGAAAAATATACACAGACACTAACCCTTGGTCTGCTGGAGGATGAGTTTGTGTGCTTTTGCAGACAGTGTTGATTAAGATCAGACTCCACATAATGTGTAGTCAGATCTTTGATCTACACTTTCGAATATTTTATGGGCTGTTCAGTTTGAAATAATACTGGGGATGATTTTGTGTGCTTTTGTGGACAGTGTAGATCAAGATCAGACTGCATAGAACATGCAGTCTGATTTATGGTTTATACTGTCCAGTATTTTGCAAGATGTTTGAGCTGAAACAGCCTTGAACAATAGTTTACAGACTTTTTCTATGAAATGGAAGAAAATCCATTTTCCGTATTGAGTAGTCCAAGGGTTACTTGGGCATTTTCGATAATAAAATATCAACCCTTTTACCACACAATTCCGAGTTTTAACGACCCTGAGAGAGAAGCTTTTTGAAAACATAGTGGGAAAAGGAGAAAATGCTGGTAATCAGCATTTTCTCCTTTTCCAACAATGTTTTCTACCCTACCTTAAACAAGATTTCAATTTTTGAGTCTTGTTTATTTTGTCATCTACAAATGTTTTGAATATGGAGAGAAGCTTTTTGAAAATATTGTGGGAAAAGGAGAAAATGCTGGTAACCAGCATTTTCTCTTTTCCAACAATGTTTTCTACCCTACCTGAAACAGATTTCAATTTTTGAGTCACCTGTAAATGTTTTGAATTTGGACTATTCTAAAATTTTGTTGTTTGGTAAAAGAGGTGGCTCTTTCCCAAATGACGGTATTTTAGACAGGTCCAATTTGAAAGCACTTGCAGACTACAATATTTATATGGCACATACGATGAGATTTGAATCAGATAGTCTTGAAAACATTGTGGGAAAAGGAAAAAATGCTGGTTACCAGCATTTTCTCCTTTTCCCACAGTGTTTTCAAAAGGCCTACTTCTCGGAATTTTGTGGTAGAGGGTTAAATAGTGAAAGCACTGGTTTTGAGATTAAGGATTGAGAAAGCATAGCACATTGAAATGCTGAAAGAAAATTTCAGGAAAGAGAAATTTTAAGATTTTCAAAAATGCCCATATTCTTCTCATAGCAACCAACCACACACTCACAGAGACACATACAGAGGAAAAGCCAGTCTCAATACATTGCTTAATTGCTTCCTAAAACAAACAAGAGAAATACTAGTTACTATTTTGTATCATAATGAAATCTCTCCTTCAACTCGGAACTGAAATAAATCTTAAAGGCCCAATAATGGCCAAAAGTAAATATAGGGATGTTAAAATACATTTATATTTGAAGCATATAATTGAAATGTATGGAAATCATCTATTATTGTACGGTTAGTCCAAGTGTTGGTCACTGGCAGAAAAATTGATTTTCAAGTCAAGTAAACATAAGATAGAGCAACCTGGCAACTTCTAACCTAGTTTTAGAATTCATTTTTCTGCCAGTGACTTACAAATAGATGGACCGTACTGTAACAGTTAAGTTTTAAGTAAGAGAGATTTCGTTGAAGTACCCTTTAATAACCCTAGAAAACTGATTTAACCCATGTTCTTGTCTATATATTTCCTGCCTCTATACTCTCCTGTAGTACAGATATTCTAGAAAACATTGTGATAAAGGGAAAAGTATTTAAGTCTGTTGTCATGAATTAATTTTAAAGGAATATAGCAAGTTTTGTTTGCCAATATTTGTATTCATGTATTCAGCAGCAACCTGGATTGAGCAACCATCATTCCCAGTAACCAGAGTTCTCAGTTGAAGGGAATCTGTATTTAACAGCCACTTGTCTGAACTCTTTGCCACACTATCCCTTGTCTTAAGGACCATGAGGAAGAAGCCCTTTGAAAACATTGTGGGAAAAGGAGAAAATGCTGGTAACCAGCATTTTCTCCTTTTCCCACAATGTTTTCTGCCCTGTCAGAAACAAACTTCATCAATTGAGCCACATTTAATTCATCGTCTTGAAACAGCTTTGAAGTATGACAGGTCTGAAATTTTGTCGTTTGGCAAAGGGTTAACTCTTTACTAGCTGACAAAATTTCGCTCGTCCATATTGAAAGCATTTGCAGATAAGAATTGAGATCTTTCTTAAATGCAGGGGTTTGTCTGTTGAAAGGATAGAAAATGATGCTGGAAAAGGAGGATTAACCCAGTATTTTCTCCTTTTTTCCCACAATATTTCAAAAAACATTTTTTTGCAACAGATGTTAAATACAGGATTGTAAGTTTGTAAATACTTGTAAAGAGTTAACTCAATTCAGAATGTATGGGAAAATGCAGCCCAACGTTTCCATTAATTTGAAGAAGGGGTCCTGCATGAATGTGTATGATTTGTAATCCTCATTTATGGGGCTTGTGGTATTTTTGTGAAAGTGCAAGACACTTCAGAGCCCTAATCTAGCACTAGTGAAACCTAGGACACAAGGGTATAAGTTGCGCAGTGATATAAACTGAAATAATCTTGAAAGCTTCATAAAACCCTATGCAATTAACCATATGGTAACTTGAAGACTGAAAATGCCCATTTCACTTACTTGGTTCTCTTTGTGGTAGAAGAAGTAGATATTAAGTTATAATTGGCCCAGGATGACTGAATACATGTACTCGCCAATTTGGTATGATCTACAATAGGTGAGTCAAACGACAAAATTTTAGACATGTCCAAATTGAAAGCATTTGCAGACAACAAAATAAATATGACTCAAAAATTTAAAATTTGATTTGGTCACCAGCATTTTTTCCTTTTTCACACAATGTTTTCAAAAGCTTTCTTTCTCAGGGTCATTAAAAGTTGGGATTGTGTGCTAAAAGGTTAGAGTTATCCAAGTAGTAACTATTAGTTTTTGACCACAATGCAACATGCCGGCAGCTACTTTCGTTGTACACACCACTCATGAAAATAGTGTGACAGAAACAGAAATTGCTTGTAACAAGCAAGCTATTTTTACCACTTGTTTCCATTCATAAAATCTATAGGGTAAAGTACATGTTTTCACAGATTATCTATAGTAAACTGCCTCACAGTGATTGTTGACATACCGTAACATTATCATGGGCAAATTATATTCACCTTGATTTTTTTTATAAAAGTAAAAAATTATGAAGTGGTTATTGCAGTTAGAACAGTTACAAGTGAATTTAACTCTTTAAGTTCCATAGGTTAAGATCAGACGGCACAGATTGTGCAGTCTTAAATTGAATCTGTACTGTCCACTATTTTCATCAAGCCTATAAGATAAAAAATCTTTTAGAGTTTCAGTGAATTTTTATTTTCAGCTTTTGAAAGTTTAGTTTTTTATACGGCATGTGGTTTTTTTCCTATTTTTTAAGGATTTGCTCCCTTTGAAATTAAAATTCAAAACTGTTCAAGCTCAGATGGATCTTCCCCAAAATAATGTATTTATTGAAAGGGGGGGGGGTTACAGCATTTTCCTCCCCAGTCATATTTCAGCAATCACACCCCTTTATATGAGCCATGCTCTGTGAAAAAGGCGGTTTAATGCATCTGCAAACAGTTTGACTCAGGTCAGCCTGCGCAGTTCGCGCAGGCTGTCCTGGGCCAACACTTTTGGCTTTGGGTAAGTTTTCTGCATGTCAAAAGGACCAGTGTACCATATGATTCAGTTGGTTTTTAAATAAAATGGATTGTATCGATCCTTAATTATGAGATGACTTGCTTGGTATCATGGATCACGGAGATGCGTTAAGCCCCCTTATGCCAGAGCATGGCTCATGCATTTTTGGCACTTACAGAGTTGAGCCCCATTTGAGCAGTATAGTGTGTGATATGTATAATAGTGATTCTGCTATTGTATCTTAATTACATGTAGAGAATGAATGTACTTACCTAGCTATAGTCAACTGTATGCCTTTTGTCATGGTGTTTCCTTTCAGAGAAACCAGTATGTGCATGGTCGAAGTCGCTCCGATTTGTCGCAGGACTCTCGTCCAGCCATGTCGCCCAAACCCTCATTTAACAAGGGTATGGTGGCAAACGCTGTGTACGTCAGTCCTTCGAATAAAGTACCTGTAAGTGGAAATCAAATTGCATGTGTATATAAATTATGTACAATATGTATGCATGGACAGGATTTGTACAGAAATATGTTTTAGCCATGCACTGTGAAAAGGAGGTTTAATGCGCTTGCGAAATGCATAGACCCATTTCAACCTGCATGGACTGTGCAGGCTGACCTTGGTCAAATGTTCTTGTTATTAGTCAATTTTCTGCTTGTCTAGGATCATGCTTCTTCATGTGACTCTCAGTTATTAGACAAAATTGATTTTATGATATCATAATCACCATAATCATGATGACTTGCTCTGTACGATGCATCACAGAGATGCATCATAGCCCCTTTTGCCAGTGCATAGCTCATTTTTATACGCCCGTCGAGGACGGGACGTATTATGGATCACCCATGGCATACGGGCGGGCGTCCGTCCGGGTGGGCGGCGCCCAGTTCTTTGTCCGGAGCATAACTTTGTCATCTCCAGTCTGATTGACTTGAAACTTGGCATGTGTGTTTGTTGCAATTATACGGAGTGCAGTGCAAAAGAACCATAACTCTACCTGGTGCTGTCTTTGAGTTATTTCCCTTTGATCGTCATTTTTACAGCATTTTCTGCTTGTCTGGAGCATAACTTTGTCATCTCCAGTCTGATTGACTTGAAACTTGGCATGTGTGTTTGTTGCAATAATACGGAGTGCATTGCAAAAGAACCATAACTCTATCTCGTGCTGTCTTTGAGTTATTTCCCTTTGATCGTCATTTTTACAGCATTTTCTTCTTGTCCGGAGCATAACTGTCATCTCCAGTCCGATTGACTTGAAACTTGGCATTTGTGTTTGTTGCAATAATACAGAGTGCAGTGCAAAAGAACCATAACTCTACCTTGTGCTGTCTTTGAGTTATTTCCCTTTGATCATCATTTTTACAGCATTTTCTGCTTGTCTGGAGCATAACTTTGTCATCTCCAGTCTGATTGACTTGAAACTTGGTATTTGTGTTTGTTGCAACAATACGGAGTGCAGTGCAAAAGAACCATAACTCTAACTCATGCTGTCTTTGAGTTATTTCCCTTCGATCGTCATTTTTACAGTATTTTCTTCTTGTCTGGAATATAACTTTGTCATCTCTAGTTTGAACATCTTCAAATTTGGTATGCATGATTGTTGAAAATTTACGGAGTGCAGTGCACAAGAACCATAACTCTTCCTAGCATGAATTTTGAGTTATTTCCCTTTGATCGTCATTTTTACAGCATTTAGTGCTTGTCCAGAATATAACTTGTCATCTCAAGTCAGAGTGACTTCAAACTTGGTATGCATGATTGTTGCAATATTACAGAGTACAGTGCGCAAGAACAATAACTCTACCTAGCGCGGATTTCGAGTAATTTCACTTTGATCTTCATTTTTACAGTATTTCTTGCTTGTCCGGAACAGAACTTTGTCACCTCAAGTCAAATTGACTTGAGACTTTGGTAAACATGTTTGTTGCATTACCTGCCCTTTACGATTATTATACCCCCTCGACAACTGGTGGTGGGACGGGCGTATCTTGCGACAATTTGCCGCTCTTGTTTAAATTGTTACTTATGGAAACCCAATTTTGCAGCACCCAACTTTTAAAAAATCCTTTGAGGATATGGATAATAGAAATAAATACGAGTTTGATACATGAATACATGAGAAAATATTGTGGCATGATGAGAGATTTATATGAGGGGTTTCTCCCTGGCACAATATTGTTAAAAATAATCTGCTGAAAGACCCAAATAGTCAGTTTTGTTTGTTGTATTATGGCCCTATACCAGATGACAACATTTTAGACTTGTGCAAATTGAAAGCATTTGTAGATGATAAATTGTACCTGATGTGAATGATTGGATTTGTCTTTTAAAGCATAGAAAACATTGTGGGAAAAGGAGAAAATGCTGGTTACCAGCATTTTCTGCTTTTCTTACAATGTTTTCAAAAGCCTTTTCTCCTTAGGGATCTTGAAATACAGAATCGTCAGGAGGGTTTGAAGTGAACCTTGTAAAAGTTGGGAGACATTGTTGATAAGGGGATGAATTCGCTCTGGCATTGATAGGTTTTTGGAGGCTGCTTGATGCTTTATGCAATGGCCATTGTGAAAAATTGAGCTTTGAATTTTTGCCAAACAATCTCGGGTTTTAATAACTCCCAGGGTGAAAATTGTAGGCTCATCCAAATTGAATCTGTTTGCAGATGACAAATGGTACAAAACTCAAGTGGTAGTATGTTTTTATACACCTGTCGAAGACGGGACGTATTATGGGATCACCCATGGCGTACGGGCGAGCAGGCGTCCATCCGGGCGGGCAGCCAGGCGGCGTCCAGTTCTTTGTCCGGAGCATAACTTTGTCATCCCCAGTCCGATTGTCTTGAAACTTGGCATGTGTGTTTGTTGCAATTATACGGAGTGCAGTGCGAAAGAACCATAACTCTACCTGGTGCTGTCTTTGAGTTATTTCCCTTTGATCATCATTTTTACAGCATTTTCTGCTTGTCCGGAGCATAACTTTGTCATCTCCAGTCCGATTGACTTGAAACTTGGCATGTGTGTTTGTTGCAATAATACAGAGTGCAGTGCGAAAGAACCATAACTCTACCTTGTGCTGTCTTTGAGTTATTTCCCTTTGATCATCATTTTTACAGCATTTTCTTCTTGTCCGGAGCATAACTTTGTCATCTCCAGTCCGATTGACTTGAAACTTGGCATTTGTGTTGGTTGCAATAATACGGAGTGCAGTGCGAAAGAAACATAACTCTAACTCATGCTGTCTTTGAGTTATTTCCCTTTGATCGTCATTTTTACAGCATTTTCTTCTTGTCCGGAATATAACTTTGTCATCCCTAGTCTGAACATCTTTAAATTTGGTATGCATGATTGTTGAAAATTTACGGAGTGCAGTGCACAAGAACCATAACTCTTCCTAGCATGAATTTTGAGTTATTTCCCTTTGATCGTCATTTTTACAGCAATTAGTGCTTGTCTGGAATATAACTGTCATCTCAAGTCAGAGTGACTTCAAACTTGGTATGCATGATTGTTGCAATATTACAGAGTACAGTGCGCAAGAACAATAACTCTACCTAGTGCGGATTTTGAGTAATTCCACTTTGATCTTCATTTTTACAGTATTTCTTGCTTGTCCGGAATGGAACTTTGTCACCTCAAGTCAAATTGACTTGAGACTTTGGTAAACATGTTTGTTGCATTACCTGCCCTTTACGATTATTATACCCCCTCGACAACTGGTGGTGGGACGGGCATATCTTGCGACAATTTGCCGCTTTTGTTTGAAAGGGTAGAAAAAACATAGTGGGAGAAGGAGAAAATGCTCGTAACCAGCATTTTCTCCTTTTCCTACAATGTTTTTGAAAGTTTTCTTTCTCAGGGTTTTTAAAAGTCTGCACAGTGTTGTAGTTCTAAAGTGTAGAAAAAACAAGGTGGGAAAAGAAGAAAATGCTAATTAGCAGCATTTTCTCCTTTCTCTACGTAATTATTTTTCAACCCTTTATAAAAGAATTCTATTATTTGAGCCAAAATTAATTTGTTCGCAAATGCTTTCAGTTTGGTTGAGTCCAAAATTTGTCCTGTTATCAGCTATTATGATTACGATAAACTTTTCTTACTGACATAAACAGAGGGATTCATTGACGTGATAGGCTTTTTCATGAAAAGTAGATAGGTATTCTGCATAGTGCAATTGAAATGTAAATTATTTTTGATGCAAAATCAGATACGTTTCAGGATTGTTTAGTTTGGACAGTTTCTTTTGTCTGAAGAAATGGGAAAATGAAAATCTTTCTTCACACTAAATCAGTTGAAAAGATTGGGATTTATTTGAAACACAGGTTTTTTTTTTTTTTTTCAAAACTTAAAATTGGAGGGAAAACAAGAAATACCTTTAAAAACAATGCACCACGTAAATTTGCCTGCAAATAGGCAGGGGCCCCTTAGAATAAACATGTATACATTTTTGATGAATCACAGATTTATGCTTATTTTCGATCAGTACCAAAAAATACGTCAAAAGTCACCACATTCAGCTACACCCAAAAAGTATACATGATAAATGATTAGCCAAATAATGAGATAAAAAATCGATTTGCTGTGTTTGCTGTTGAACACTATCATCATCCAATGGAGCTTTGCAGTCAAAGGTAACATAGGTGTGAAACTGTTTTCTGATTGGTTGTTTCATTAGAGCTCATGAAAGGTCAAGGGGTTAACCCAGGGAACTGGGATCTACAGTCCAGTCTAACCTGTATTAGGGACCTCAGAAAATTTGCTCAATTGACACAGGGGTTTGCGTAGCACAGATGTATTTCAACGAATTCGTTGTGTCTGTTTAACTCAGTATGTTTAAGTCGGTATATTTGCTTTATGCCGATTGTATTTGCTGAAACTGATCCTATAAGAACTTCCTTGAAATCACAGTGGCAAAAGAATCAGTTTTCTATCAACTTAATATTTTCTTCTTGGTCTAGAAAAGATTTTTTCACATTATTTCCCTCTCTGGGTCGTCCACTTCAATCAGTTGTTCAGTCACATGATGAAGGGGAGACAAATTAGGAATTGGATGGAACTCTACCACAAGTTTTTTATGGGATACAATATAAGTATTTTTGATTTTGCATTCGTAATTTTGCTTATATGAATTCATAGGCTGCTAAGGGCGACTTGATGATCTTTTGAGGACAGTGTAGATCAAGATCAGACTGCACAGAACGTGCAGTCTGATCTTTGATCTACCCTGTCCAATAAGGAGATATTTTCCCTCTACTAAATTACCTTTGAAATAGCTAAATTTTGGGTTTTTACTATTGGCTTAAAAGTTTCATTTAACTCTTTACCAAACGACAAAACTTTAGACTTGTCCAAATCGAAAGCGTTCGCAGACGACAAAATAAACGTGACTCAGAAATTCAAACTTGACTTTAGAAGGGCAGAAAACGTTGTGGGAAAAGAGGAAAATGCTGGTTACCAGCATTTTCTCCTTTTCCCATAATTTTTTCATCAGGTTTCTTTCTCTTGGTCGTAAAAACCAGGGATTGTTTGGTAAAGGGTTAACTTTTGTAGCAGGATAGGGGTTAAAGTCCGATTGCTCCAATGAATCCCTATGTACTTTTAAAGGTTGCACAATGCAATATGTCTAATGATATGAGAAGTAAGTCCATTCTCTGATCTACAAAATGGCAAGTTGGCACAAACATAATGCGAAGCGGATGTATTTACTGTTACTCCTGTCCTATTCTTGCAATATTTTCAACAGCCCTCTGTGTTGAGTCAATAAAACAGGGAATTGTGCGATAATAAAGTAATTCAGCTAGACTTTAGCTTGGAAGTAATGCTTTTGAAAAAAGAAAAAAGTAGCTGGACCTATCATAGCTTTGTTGCAAGCATACTAAATATTTGTGTGGTGCTGCATGGCTCACTGGTAATGTGTAGGATTGATAACAGAAGGGCTCAGGTTTGAGTGTCACTTGCAGCACTGGGTTTTTCATGTGAATGTCATTGGGCAAGCCCCAACCTAGTACTTGGGAAACCCAGGATATACATGAAATTGTGAGCTGTTGCTATTATAATTATGACTGAAATAATGTTGAAGGCAGCATATAAATATCACTTGATCGATAAATCAATCAATCAATTGATTGACTGACCGACTGATCAATCTATCAATTAATCATTCAACCAATCAGCCAACCAACCAACCAATAAATCAATCAATACATTTTTTGAAAAGTGATATTAGAGAAAGTTTGATAGAGGCTACTGTATGTAATTCAGAGTTAGGAATAATGCTGTATTGTACATGTTATAGCTTTAAGGTATCTGCTTTGTACTAATGATATTGCTCTTCAGTATTTATTAACCCTATACCAAATAGCCCCAAATTTTAATGACGCCAAGGAAGAAAGCTATTGAAAATATTGAGAGAAAACGAGAAAATGCTGGTAAGCAGCATTTTCTCCTTTTCACACAATGTTTTCTGGCCATTTATAGAGGAATTCTTTCCTTTGAAATAGACTTAATTCGTGGTCTGCCAAATGCTTTCAAATTTGACAAATCTAAAATATTGGTCTTTGGTAAACACTTAAAGAATTACCAGATGACAAAATTGTCGACTCATGGAAATTGAAAGCAATTGGACCAATTAAAAGTGGCTTGAAAAAATGACAATTATGGGTGGAAAGGTAGAAAACATTGTGGGAAAAGGAGAAAATGCTGGAAACCAGCATTTTTTCCTCCAACAACAATGTTTTCAAAAGCCTTGAAAAGCCTAAAGTCTTCCTTAGGGTTGTTATAAACAAGGATGATTGGTGAAGGGTTTACATACAGAACATTTCTTACAGCTAAGTGCTTTGATTATATACACAGATATTTGCTTTGATGTCAATAGGTTCAAAATAGAGATATTAATTTATCACATAACTACCCTTGTTGTCAGTGTTATATTGCCATTATGAATTTTCTTATCTTACATTTGAGATACATTTGAGATAAGCCCAAAGTCTTCCTTAGGTTGGTAAAAACATGAATGATTGATATAGAGTTTACATATAGAACTTTCCTTACTTACAGGCAAATGCTTTTATGATATACATGTACACACATATTTGCTTGGATTTCAATTGGTTCTAAATAGAGATATTGATTTATCAATTAACTAACCTTGTTCTCCATGTTATATAGCCATTTTGAATTTCTTGACACACATTTGAGATAAGCATCATTTGACATCATTGGTGAGGTCATTTTATAATACTTTCAGAGATGTGACATGGCTTTTATTCATTGAAATTCCCATGTGTTCATACATGGTCATGGTTTTGGGAATTTTAATATGAAATTCTTCAGATGCTGTTACATGATTAAAAAGAATCTGACATTTGTTTACACTTGAGATAAAAAAATTATTAAACTTTTCTACAAACATGTAATTAAAAAGGCCAGAGGCCCCCTCAATATAGTTTTTCTGGATTTGTTAATAACATTTTATCTCAAGTGCCAACTCATATCAGGTCCTAAATAGGATATATTTAAGCCCATTTGCTGGATGCTATTTCGATGATTTGTGTTGCATTATCAACTCTGTACCAGATGACAACATTTTTAGACTGGCCTAATAGAAAGCATTTGCAGATTATAATCATGGCTCAAAAATATGGGTTGTCTTTTGAAGGATAGCAAATATTGTTTGAAAAGGAAGAAATGCTGGTTACCAGCCCTTTATCCTTTTCCTATAGTGTTTTCAAAACTGTTCTTACTCTGGGTTGTTAAAAATTAGGACAGTTCCTTAAAAGGTTAATGCATATCTTATGCATGTAAAGTGCAAAGATCCAAGCGAGCATATAGTTATATATTGAAACATTGTTTTTTGCAGACTTTCTTTTACAGATTCTGAACGATTTTCTTTTTGTTTCTATTTTGTTAGCACAATTGTATTGAATAATATTGATATAGATTATTATTATTATCATTGTTTTGCAGTATATTTAATGTAATACACATATTATTTCTTTGGTATTATTTTGTAGCAGTTGTAGATCACCTTTCATTACTATCCATCTTTCTATATACTTGTAAAAGCTGTCAATCTGTTCCTCTGTATGTCTATCTGTCTGTCTTTCTCCTTTCTGTAACTCATATACTAATAATGATACCATAAAAATTGGCTTAGAACATAAAATCACGAATCATACACGTTATGAAAGTGGTTTAACCCTTTTCCAAACGGTCCTGAGTTTTAACGACCCAAAGGGAGAGGGCTTTTGAAAACATATTAGGAAAAGGTGAAAATGCTGGTCACAGCATTTTCTCCTTTTCCAACAATGTTTTCTATCCCTTCAAAGACAAATACCATCATTTTAGCCATACTGAAATTGTTGTCTGCAAATGCTATCAATTTGGACCAGTCCAAAATTTTGTCGTCTGGAAAACAGTGAAGCCAATTGTAGAAGCAGAGCATTTTTGTATGTTTTAGCCTGCAAACCCAGTTGTTTTATAATGTTATAAGGATTATAATGTGTGTTACTTTATGTTTTGTTTGTTAGTGCTTTCAAGATGGACAAATCTCAAAGTTTGTTGTTGGGGAAAGAGGGTTGGTTTTGTAGACAGTGTAGATCTAAGAGCAAGCTGCACAAAATTTCGTACTGTCTGCCATTTTATGAATTAATCTGAAAGAAGGCCCATGATATTACAATTACTAACTCTTTACCAGACAATCCCGACTTTTAACGACCTTGAAAAAGAAGCCTTTTGAAAACATTGTAGGAAGAGGAGAAAATGCTGGTGACCAGCATTTTCTCCTTTCCCACAATGTTTTCTACCTTTCCCAAAACAAATTTCAATTTTTCAGTCACATTTTTTTTGTTGTCTGCAAATGCTTTCAATTTGGACAAGTCTAAAAATTCGTCGTTTGGTAAAGAGTTAACTCTTAGGGTGCAGAATAAACCCCACAGACTATTTAAGTCCAGAAATAAGACCCAAATAATTGCAGGTTCATAGTTGGTTTTGTCTATAGTGTTTTAGGAAAGCGGACAGTGTAGATCAAAGATCAGACTGCATGTGTTGTGCAGTCTGATCTTGATCTACACTGGATGCAAAGCCAAGGTATAGTTGTAAAGGGCACTCTAGGAGTTAATTTTTTTTCTGACTCTGTATTATGATTTATACAACTGAAGCTGTTGCAAGAGAGAGATGAACGCCTGTATGTCACCAAACTAATTATCTGTAATTTTGACTTTTTTTGCTCTGCTGTATGTAACGTGACTAATAATTCCTAATTTTGACATTTTTAGCTTGGCTACCGTTAGAGAAAAGATTGAGTAATTGTTATAGTGCTGTTGTCGTCATGGCGAATTTCAACAATTTTTTCTCTAAAATCTCCGTCATTACTGAGTATACTTACTTTCAACTTAGGTCAGGTATTACCTCATAGCAATAGGGGAGGTAACCCTAAAAATGTTTTTGACAGTTATTGCCCTTTGTTAATCCTTTACCACAAAATTCAGAGTTTATAGAAATGACCCTGAAAAATAAGGCTTTTGAAAGCATTGTGTTAAAAGAAGAAAATGCAGGTAAGTAGCATTCTATCCTTTTCACAATGTTTTCTATCCTATCTAAAACAACTTCCATCATTTGAGCCTCTTTTAAATCGTCTGAAAATGCTTTCAATTTGGACCTGTCTAAAAAGTTGTCGTCTAGAAAGAAGTTAAATCAGAATTTTTTTGAAAAAGCAACTGCAGCAGAGCATTTTGCAGCTACATGCGATGCTCTTGTTTAGAAAATGTTCTACAGAATGCATCTGCTAGCAGCGTTGTCCCACCCACCACTGTTTGCCCCACTCACTTTAACACTGACCCACTTTTAATGCTCAGACCCACTACCATACAGATACGTGAAGGCATGTAAAAAAAGTTAATTGTTGAAAAAGGAATACGTGCTTTTTACATGCACTCATTCTTTTTTCCAACAATTGTTTCAATTTCATTCAGAATAGATTGTTTCCTTTAACTCTGTACTAAAGGTCAAAATTTTAGACTGGTCCAAAGTGACCCCCTAAGCGAAACTTTTCTGTTTCTCAGGCAAAAGTGTAGTTGGACTTAGGCTAATTTTTGCCGGTTTTTAGCTGGTTCCCACTGAGAGACAAAAAAGTTCGCTCATGGGTAAGTAGGCTGGGCACCAGTGTACCCCTGCTGCTCACCTATACTACTCAAATCTAGACTGAAAATGTCCATAAAGTTTTTTTTGACACATAAGGATTATGTTAAGCCTTATCCTGCTGTATAAATTAAATGCAACTTTTATATCTCCTTGTTGGACAGTGTAGACCCAAGATCAGACTGCACGTTCTGTGCAGTCTGATCTTGATCTACACTGTTCGCAAAAGGTCAGTGAATCGCTCTTAGCGGCCTACGGGTTAAGCCTGTATGGTAGTGAGTTAACCAGCACTGTGTGCGCCTCTCTGCTAAATGTGTGTTGTTGTTGTTGTCTCTTCCATAGCAATATTTTCGACCCAAGTCTCAATACGATATCCCTAGCAACCATCCTAATCATAGTCCAGTAGCCCAGAAATATGTAATACGGTCTGGGTCCGATGCTCGACGGGAATCTCCGCACCGTTTGGCGGGCGGTCAAGTAAGTGAACGGATAGCAAATCCATGTACAGATGTTTACCTGTTGTACCCATACTGTTCAGTTTTTATAATCTTTCTAATATTGTTTGCGTATCGTACCGCTGCATGCTGCATGATCTTGTTTATTTTTTGTAACCCCTAACCTTTTACCAGATTACAAAAGTTTACTCTCGTCACTTCGACCAATTCAGATGCATTTGAAGACAACATATTTAAAATGGCTAGAACGATATGACTTGTCTTTGAAAGGGTAGAAAATTTTGTAGGAAAAGGAGAGCATGCTGATTACCAGCTCCTTTTCCCACAATATTTTCAGACTTTTTTTCCCAAGGGTCGGAAAAATACAGTATTATGTTGTGAAGGGTTTTTCCTTTACAAAATGCTCATATGTGTGTATGAATCAGGAGAAAGCTTATGAAAACATTGTTGGAAAGAAATTGTAACTCCTTTTCCCCTAATATCTTCTACCCTTTGAAGTACATGTATTACCACATTTGAGCCATGGTGTATTTGTCGTCTGCAAATGCTTTCAATTTGGACTTGCCTATAACTTTGTAGTCTGGTTAAGAGGTTAGTGCAAAGTGTAACTGTCGTTGCTTCTTGGGACAGCGTGGATTCAGATATTTTGTGAGTTTGTGATAAAAGGAGCTGTATAATGGGGTCCTGTGTGGCTCAGTGGTAAAGTGTAGGACTTGTGACCTGGATGTCTCACTGGCTCCACTGGGCTTTTCACAGGAGTGTCCTTGGAAAAGACACTTCAGAGCCCTAGCAAATGATGGAGATTGTCTTGAAAAGGGCAGAAAACATTGGTGACAAAAGAATTAAATTTTGAATACCAGCATTTTCTCCTTTTCAAACAATGTCTTCAAAAGCATTCCTTCTTTTGGTCTTTAAAATGTGGGATTGAGTGGTAAAGAGCTAAAAGTTACTTTCATTGTGTTATTTATTTGCGTAGTATTATCTGGCCCTTCAGATTTATTGTAAGCCGGGCCGGATAGCTCATTGGTTAGCATATCTGACTCATGACCTGGCGGTTGTGGGTTCGATACCCAGTTGCATCATAGTTTCCGATGATTTTTCGCCTCCCACTTCTGATGCGTCTGAGAAAGTAGTCAGTGGTTTGGAAAGAAAGTTGTGTCAGTACTAGTGTGAGAAAGCCAGGAAACACATTCATAGATGCACTGGCTGCCATGATACGACCTTAGCTGTTAAATTGCCATTTAACTCGAATACAAATACAAGATTTATTGTAATTTTGAGGTTGTTTTCCCAGGTTGTACCAAGACTTTATAGCACTTGATGTAAACTCCCAAATCTTCAGCTCTTGAACTTAATATTCACCACTTAACTGCTACAAACAATAGATGCCCTTTATGATAAGGGTCCTGCATGCCTCAGTGCTGAAGTTGTAGGATTTTAATCTGGAGACCTAGGGTTCAATCTTCACTCGAAGCTAGTGCTTGGTTTTGTCTTCTACTAATACTTCCGGTTTAGCCGAGTCTAAGCCTTTGTCCTTTGGTAAAGAGTTAAAAAATGATAAAATAAAACAATAGGAAAGTAACCACAGTAATGGATATGTCACTAAGAAATCTATATCTTTTTTTAGAGAAAAGTTACATTTCCTATTTTCTGATATTTTTTCCTATAGCATGCTTTTGCTTTTTCCTGTTGCAAGTCAAACTTTATTTTCATGGACTGTAACTCATATATACACTTATATGAGGGTTCTTTGTATTTTGATTCCACAATTTTGTTTTATTTCATATTATTTTTAACAGTTTACCAAACAATCTTGTGTGTTAAAGTCCTTGAGGAAAAAGGCTTTTGAAAACATTGTGGGAAAAGGAGAAAATGCTGGTTATCAGCATTTTCTCCTTTTCCCACAATGTTTTCAACCCTTTCAGGCAAACCTTATCATTTGAGCAATATTCATTTTTTCCCCAAAAAAAATTACTTTCAATTTAGACATTTATGAAATGTTGTCACCTGGTACAGGGTGAAATATTTCTTCACAAAATATATATTCTACTTCTTCATATGATCATCATTTTATTTATGCACAGTTTTGCATGGCATCATTTCTTGTTCTTCTATTAACTTTGTTTTAGAGAAATGTTTTATCTCGATGCACTGTATAATTATATATTTCAAAAATATTTACTTGCATGTGAAACTGTATTGTTCTGTTGTATGAATGAAAAGAATGTTGGGGGCTATTCGCTTTACTCAAGCTATCATTATTTTAACCCTATGCCACATAATTCTTGAGTTTTAACATCCCTGAGAACGAAGCATTTTGAAAACATTGTGGCAGTAGGAGAAAATGTTGGTAATCAGCATTTTCTCCTTTTTCCACATTGTTTTGACCCGTCCCGAAACAAAATTTATTTTAATTTTTCAGTCGCATTTGTTTTATTGTCTGCCAATGCTGTTCATTTGTACTTGTCTAAAATTTTGTCATTTGGTAGAGTATTACAGGCTTGGATTTCAAGTGCAGCTTTGGTTTTTCTTTATTATATTTATGTCTCCCCCCCGTCAGGGTCAGGAGACATATTGTTTTTCCCCGTGCGTCCGCCTGTCCATCTGTCTGTCTGTCCGTCACAAATCGTGTCCGCTCTACAACTTGAAAACCTTTTAAGATATTTTGATAAAACTGCACACATCTGTAAAGCACCATGAGACGAAGTGTCATGCACAAGAACCATAACTCTGGCTTGTATATTTTTTGAGTTATTTCCCTTTGATTATTTTCCTTACTCAGTTTACGTACAATTTCGTGTCCGCAATAGAAATCTGGGAGAAAATGTTATTAACTTTATCATGGATTATAAATCCTTCTGACACCAAAAAGGGGGGAGACATCTGTTTTTTTGTAGAAAAACAAGTTCTAGTCTAAAACTATTTACTATACAATTCGGAGTTTTAACAACCCTTACATAGAAGACTACTGAAAGCATTATGGGAAAAGGAGAAAATGCTTGTTACCAGCATGTAATCGCTTTCAATTTGGACAAGTCTAAAATTTTGTTGTTTGGTTAAGTGGTAAAAAAGTGTGTTTGTGTCACTTGTCTATAAAATGACAGTCTGCTGTAATGACTTCAAAGAAGTAAAAAGATAAAAATGGAATAATTGTTTATTGTTTTGAATGTGATAGAATTGTTTTATTGTCTAACATTTATGTAAGAATTGGTTAAAAGATTATGTATTACTCTCAGATGGTAATCTTAGCCTTTGTTTACATACACAATATTGCAAAACAAACACATAACAGGTAAGACGGGTTAAACGCTTTGCTTTATTACATAAACAATATAACGGGCATTTTAGAAGAATAGAATACCGATTTCTCCTATTATTATGAAATTGACCAACTGTAAAAAGACATTGTTTTCGTCTGAGAGTAATAAATGTTGTTTAATATAATGCTTTATTTAACTCTTTACCAGACGACAAAATCTTAGACTGGTCCAAATCGAAAACATTTGCAGACGACAAAATAAATGTGACTCAAAAATTGAAACTTGACTTTGGAAGAGTAGAAAACATTGTGGGAAATGGAGAAAATGCTGGTTACCAGCATTTTCTCCTTTTCCCACAGTGTTTTCAGAAGGCTTCTTCCTTGGGTTTGTTAAAACCAGGCATTGTTTGGTAAAGGGTTAACCCTGTAGTACTCAATCCTAAGTTTGTACGACCTTGAGAAAGAAAGCTTTTGAAAACATTGTGGGAAAAAGACAAAATGCTGGTAGCCAACATATTCTCCTTTTCCCACAATGTTTTCTAACCTTCCCAAAACAAATTTCGGTTTTGGAATCACATTAATTTTGTCTTCTGTGAGTGCTTTCGATTTGGACAAGTCTTGAATTTTGTTATGGGTAGTAGACTTAGGTTGTTTTTGCTGATAGTGAAGACCTAGATTGTTCACCTTTGTACATTTCCTGTACGTGGATTTGCACTGTTTGAAATAAATTTGGCTAGAACAACCTTAAAACTTTCAAAGTTTGATCTAATTGATATTATAGTCACACACAATAATTATGATATGATTTCTTTATTTATTTCAGCCTGTGGTAGCCCAGAAACCCCAGCGTCCAGTGTCTATGGGTAACGAACCTCAACTATCTGCTAGTTTAACAACAGCTATATTACCTTTACTTGTACAGGTATCTACTTTCCTTTACCCTTTCACAAACAACCAATTTTAGACTCATCCGAATTGAAAGTGTCTGCAACTGACATCATAGTTCTGCCCAGGTAGCTCAGTAGTTAGCATATCTGACTTGTGACCTGGTGGATGAGAGTTTGATAACCAGTTGAGGCAAACTTTCTTTCCTGTGATTTTTCGCCTCTCACCTCTGATGCATGTAAGAAAAGTAGTCAGTGACTTGGAAAGAAAGTTGTGTTAGTACTGGTGTGAGAAAGCTAGGAAACACATACGTAGGTGCACTGAATGCCATGATATGACCCCTGTTAAAACAGAGTTAAACTCAAATACAAAACATATATAAGGACAAGTCATAGACAGATGGGAATCAACTCTTTTTTTGGCAAGGTGGAAAACATTGTGAGAAATGGAGAAATGCTGGCAACAAGCATTTACACTATCCTATTTACCCTAATATGCTATTAGCGTTTCTTGCCTGACATCAAAGTTGTAGCTCTCTAAAACCCAGTGCTGTTATTATTCTGCTAAAGTTTAGTGACACTGCCACTGAAATCAGTGTAAAAACTTTTTTTCTGAAAAATTAATTACTTTTTAAACATTTTCTCTTATATCATATTACATTGTATTGAGTCTAAAAACATATAGTTAAGTGTAAAATTCATTTTTGTTTAATATTCATATAAGTTTCATTACTATAGCTTTATAAGCTCCATTGTATTCGAAGAAAATGTCAGGTATTGTCATAAGCCCAGGCATCGTAGTTGCGTAAAAACTTAGTCATTTTATTATATCTCTGTAATTACTTAAGATATTTACTTCAAATTCAGACAAGTTATTCACTAACAAAAGGGGAACCCATACAACAAGGGCATGCTGCGTGCAACCTTCAAAATACTTTTGACACAGTTATGCCCCTTGTTCAATCTAGTAAGTTTAAAAAAAAAAATGCATTTAGAAACCCCTTGTTCAATCTAAGAATTTTAAAAAAAAATGACATTTCATGGTATGTTTGTTTTTACTGAAGATATTTACATGTATTTTAAACTGGGACAAGTCGTTAACAAGCAATAAGATAACCCATATTACAAGGGCAGATAACCATCCAAGTCTTTTTGACACAGTTATGCTTCTTTTTCAAATTGGAATTTTCACTGGAAATTAGCCGTTTACCACACAATCCCGACTTTTAACGACCCTGAAAAGGAAGCCTTTAGAAAACATTGTGGGAAAAGGAGAAAATGCTGGTAACCAGCATTTTCTTCTTTTCCCACAATGTTTTCTACCCTTTCCAAAACAAACTTCAATTTTTGAGTCACTTTAATTTTGTTGTCTGCTAATGCTTTCAGGTTTGAACAGTCTAAAATTTTGTTGTCTGGTAAAGAGTTAAAGGTAAAGTTGAAAATACATGCAAGTCCTTGGGATTTGAATTTGGAAATACGTGCAAGTCTTTGGGATTTGAATTTGGAAATACATGCAAGTCCTTGGGATTTGAATTTGGAAATACATGCAAGTCCATGGGATTTGAATTTGGAAATACATGCAAGTCCTTGGGATTTGAATTTTGAAGTATATGCAAGTCCTTGGGATTTGAATTTGAAAATACGTGCAAGTTCTTGGGATTTGGATTTTGAAATACGTGCAAGTCCTTGGGATTTGAATTTGGAAATACATGCAAGTCCTTGGGATTTGAATTTGGAAATACATGCAAGTCCTTGGGATTTGAATTTTGAAATACATGCAAGTCCTTGGGATTTGAATTTTGAAGTATATGCAAGTCCTTGGAATTTGGATTTGAAAATACGTGCAAGTCCTTGGGATTTGAATTTTGAAATACGTGCAAGTCCTTGGGATTTGAATTTGGAAATACGTGCAAGTCCTTGGGATTTGAATTCGGAAATACATGCAAGTCCTTGGGATTTGAATTTGGAAATACATGCAAGTCCTTGGGATTTGAATTTGGAAATACATGCAAGTCCTTGGGATTTGGATTTTGATGAAATATTTATGGCCACTAATTGTTTATTCCCATTCTACAGCTAAAAGAAGAATATAAAGAAGATTACAGAAGAAATGGCAGACCTATGCAAAGAACAGAAGCAGCGGAGGAGTTGAAGAACGCATTTGACCTCGCTGAGAGGTCATGTCCGGGTATCGCAGACCAACTTGTTACGGGAATAATAGACAAACTAGGTAGTTTGACGTTATCTGAGTCGGACTTGAACAGGGCCAAAGATAGAATCAAAAGGTAAAGTATTGCTATGGTCTCTTAACCCTTTGCCACACAATCCTGGCTTTTAACGACCTTGAGGGAGAAGCCTTTTGAAAACATTGTGGGAAAAGGAGAAAATGCTGGTAACCAGCATTTTCTTCTTTTCCCATAATGTTTTCTATTCTATCAAAGACAAATTGCACCATTTGAGCCACATTGAATTAGTTGTCTGCAAATGCTGTGAATTTGAGGGAGAAGCCTTTTGAAAACATTGTAGGAAAAGGAGAAAATGCTGGTAACCAGCATTTTCTCCTTTTCCCACAATGTTTTCTACTCTATCAAAGACACCATTTGAGCCACATTGAAATTGTTGTCTGCAAATGCTTTGAATTTAGACAAGTCAAAAATTTTGTTGTTTGGTAAAATGTTAATGGCCGGTTTTGTCTGTTATTAGTCAATGAAACTTAGCTATCAGGTTTTTAAATAACTGCCATCTGCAACAAATCGTAAAGACCAGTCAGATTAGTTCAATATGTTTATCACTGTATTAAAACTAAATAGAATTCATTCCGGAAAGAAAAAAATTTGTTTACAGCCATGGTTTCAACCTCTAAAACTCTCTTTATACTAATCCATTTCTGTCATCCTATGTCCAAGGCTGAAGATAAATTCCAGCAGAATGTGATATAAGCAGGTGACATTTTCCATTCCACTTTGGAAATGGTGACAAATATTGACTGAGGGTTGTGTTTGGTAGGTAATACATGTGGACACCTTTATTAGGTCACAAGGAGCAAATTTTGTCACAATCCTAGAGCCCAAAGCAAAAGCCCATTTTTGCCTACATCACTGAACCAGTTAACTCTTTACAACAAAGTTTTAGACTCAGCCATGTTGAAAGCATTTGCAGGCGACAATTCAAATGTGGTTGAAATCATGGATTTGCCTTGGATAGAATAGAAAACATTGTGGGAAAAGGAGAAAATGCTGGTTACCAGCATTTTCTCCTTTTCCAACAATGTTTTGAAAAGCCTTCTATCTCAGGGTGGTTGAAAGTGGGGATTGTGTGGTATGGGGTTTAAATACTGTGGAAATGACCCTCTGCTATAAACAACACATACAGGAAACTACTTCCATGAAATTTTATATATAAATGATTTGTAAAAAGCATCTACCTGGTACCGTCTAACAGCAACCATGCAAATTATGACTTCTTAGGTCACTCAAACCCTATGAATGTTAATTTCAAACCCTATATGAGTGTTAATTTCATGTAAAACTAAAAGGAAAAAGTGTCAGACTTTTCAACTGTTTGTACAGATATATAGGATCTGACATGAGTTGGTGTTTGAGATAAAATTGTATTAAACAAGTCTAGGAAAAATGTTATTAGGCGAGCTTAATAACATTTTTTCTTGACGAATTTAATAAAATTTTTATCTCAAAGGCCAACTTGTGTTTATCACATAATGATATTTCGCAAATGATACTGGAGAAGATGCAATAACATCTACAAATGCGCCAGCGGTAATATCCATAAAGCCCATTCATTTCCTTGAAATACGTACAAAATGATGTCAAAAATGACGTCACACAACTGTGATATCAAACATGTGTAAGATAAGAAAATTCGTAATGGGTATATTGCACTGAAAACTAGGGAGATTTTGTGATAAATACTGGTATTATGTCTTTATATATAATGTTATTAGCTCCACTGGCTGAAGGCCAGTGGGCTTATGTCATGGCCCGGTGTCCGTCGTGCGTCTGTCCATCCATCTAGGGATAAGGCCTAAAGCTACCAAATTTGGCATGTAGCTTTATCTGGTAGACCTCTATCAAGTTTCTTCAAATTATAGCCCTGGGGTCAAAATTGGCCCAGCCCCAGGGGTCACAAGTTTTACATGGGCTTATATAGAGAAAACTTTAGCAATCTTCCTGTACCTGGCCATAAGACCTAGGGGTACCAAATTTTGCATGTGGCTTTATCTAGTGGGCCTCTAGTATTAATGCCCAAATTATAGCCCTGGGGTCCAATTTGATCTCACCCAGGGGGTCAGAAGTTTTACATGGGCTTACGTTGTGAAAACTTTAGAAATCTTCTTGTTACTAACCATAAGACCTAGTGCTACTAATTTTAGCCCCGTCTCAGGGGTCTCATGTTTGAAACCAATTTGCCTGGTATTGTAATGTTTGGCATGTTGGGTTTTTACTTACTAGCCAGTGGAGCGATACAGGGCCATCATGACCTTACTTTTCTCTTTTCAGGCCAGTGTAATGAAGGCACCTGAGTCCCATTGTTATACATCACCTACTTCTTTATCCATTCCATTTGTACAAAGTGATGTCATGTACAGCCAATACAGTGATTCTTCCAAGTTTTCTTTTTTTTTAACCAGATTGTACAAAAATGTCGTAACGAGCTTAGATAGGTCCTAGCTGACTTACTTAAGTCATAACTGACTGAGGTCAAAGCTGACTTACGTCATCGCAGACTTTGGTATTAGCTGACTTAGTTAGGTCATAACTGACTTACTTAGGTCATGACTGACTTAGGTAGGTCAAAGCTGACTTAGTTATGTCCTAGCTGACTTAAGTCATAACTGACTTAGATCATGATTGACTTAGTTTGGTCTAAGCTGACATAGGTCATATTGACTTAGATTAAGCAAATTCTCAAAAATTCTTCAATTTCACATGTAACACAATTCCTGATTGGCTAAACCAAATTCTGCAGAAGCCAAATTAAGTGTTACTCAATCATGGGATTTTCAGTATTGTTTGGTAGGGTGTTAACTTAATGTGGAAAAAGGAGAAAACGTCGTTAACTGGCCTTTTTTCCTATTCCCACAATGTTTTTAAAAGTCTCCACCCAGGGTGCTAAAACAAAGGATTGTTTGGTAAAGTGAAAAATCTCTTGAATTAAAATTGACTTTGCTAGATCAAAGCTAACCTTGGTTATAAGTTGACATTTTTCAAAACTATATGTTAGTAAAGAATTAGATAGATTTACGTCAAAATTGACTGAGCTATTTCATAGTTGACTAAATTAAGGTCAGAATTAACTAAGATTGTTTATTAACCCTTTACCAAACAATCCCTTGTTTTTACGACCCTGAGATAGATGCCTTTTGAAAACACTGTGGGAAAAGGAGAAGATGCTGGTAACCAGCATTTTCTCCTTTTCCCACATTGTTTTCTACCCTGCTGGAAACAAATTTCAATTTTTGAATTATGTTTATTTTGTCGTCTGCAAGTGCTTTCAATTTGGACCAGTCTAAAATTTTGTCGTTTGGTAAAGGGTTAAACCTTTACCACTTAATCTTGCGTTTTAACAACCTGGAAAAGGATTTTTTGAAAACGTGGGAAAAGGAGAAAATGCTGGTTCCCAGCATTTTCTGCTTTTCCCTCAAGGTTTACGTTTTCACTGACAAATTCCATCATTTGAGCCAGGTTAAATTTCTGTTTTCAAAAGGTTTTCAATTTAGAGGAGTCTAGAAATTTATGGTCTGATAAAGAGTTAAGGGAAGTAAGTAACTTAGATCACACTACATGATTTTTCCAGTCTGATCTTAGTCTACACTGCTCGCAAAAGCAACAATCATTGACCGTAAGGTCGTTAAGGTCATCAGTTTGTGTCAGTCAGGGTTAAACCATCACTGTAAATGTTACTTTTTTTAGCTCCACTGGCCGAAGGCCAGAGAGCTATTGTCATGGCGTTGTGTCCGTCGTCCGTCCGTTCGTCCGTGCGTGCGTCCGTAAACTTTTTCTTTAAAAAACTTCTCCTTAGAAACTATTGACTGGATTTTTACCAAATTTCACAGGAATGTTCCTTTGGTGGTCCTCTTTCAAATTCCTTCAAATAATTGTGTTCCATGAAGAATTCTGGTTGCCATGGCAACCAAAGTAAAAAACCTTTAAAAATCTTCTCCTCCCAAACCGCTATTTGGATAGCATTATTATTTTGCAGGAATGTTCCTTAGATACAGGTTTACAGAATTCCTTAAAAAAAAAAAAGATCTGTCAAAAAACATGGCTTTTATGGGAGACTCATTTTCCTTTTATGGTATAAAGTAAAATCTTTGAAAAATTTCTTCTCTAAAACTATTCATTGGATTTCATTGTTGTTTTGCAGGTAAGTTCCTATGGTGGTTGTCTACCAAATTGTTTCTTCAGTGAGCTAAAATGCAGGATTGAATGATAATTGTTAAAAACTTCCTTTCGCCATTATAGAAATATCAGGCCTGTGGAGCGATACAGGCGCTCAAGCGCCTCTAGTTTTATTTTACTTCTCCATTCAAACTTTTACCAAACAAGCCCGAGTTTTAACAACCCTTTGAATGAAGGCTTTTTGAAAACACTGTGGGAAAAGGAGAAAATGCTGGAAACTAGCATTTTCTCCTTTTCTTACAAGCTTTTTAACTATATGAAAGGCAGATTTCGTGTATAGAGTAACTTAATTTATCATGCAGATGCTTTCAATTTGGATGTGTCAAAAATTTCATTGCTTGGTAAAGAGTTATCTCTTTACCACAAAATCCCGAGTTTTAACAAAGAAGAGAGCCTTTTGAAAACATTGTGGGAAAAGGTGAAAATGCTGGTAACCAGCATTTTCTCCTTTTACCACACTGTTTTCTAATCTTTCTATTCTATCTATTTGAGCCACATTTAAATTGTCGTCTGCAACTGCTTTCGATTTGAACCAATCTAGAATTATGTCGTTTGGTAAAGAGTTAGAAAATAAAAGATTGTACAGAAAAGGGTCAATGTTTATGAAATACTAGTTCAGCTAGGTAGGATAGTGAATTTTAAATCTTTTTACCAGACGACAAAAGTTTAGATGTGTCCAAAATGAAAGCATCTACAGACGACAATTTAAATGTGATTAAAATGATGAGATTTCTCTGTGAATGGACAGAAAACATCATGGTGGGTGGAGGAATGTTGGTTACTAGCATTTTCACTTTTTCCTCACAATGCATTCAAAGCCTTTCTTCCTCAGGCTTTTTGAAGTACGGAACTGTTTAATGAAGAGTTTACCACACAATCCCAAGTTTTAATGACCTTATCAAAGACCGCTTTTGAAAACATAGTGGGAAATGGAGAAAATGCTGGTAACCAGCATTTTCTCCATTTCCCTCTATGTTTTCTACTCCTTTGCAAACAAATTCCATTATTTCAACCACATTTAATTTTTCATCTGCAAATGTTTTGAATTTGGACCAGTCTAAAATTTTGTTGTTTGGTGGAGAGTTAAGATATGACTGTTTGTTGCTGCAGCCAATTATCGAAATACTTTTCCTGCACCATTTTGTTTTCATTCTTTGTGATAGATTATGAGAGATCGTTAGATTAGATGGAAAGAAAATCTATGTATAGGCTTATTGTAACAATTGACCCAAGGGTCTGTATTTACCGTCCATTCTTAAGAACGTTCTTTGTCTTATTCTTAAAGATTTTCTAAATGTGAAAGTAACACAACTTTTGATTGGCTAAACCAAATGGTTTAGCCAATTTGGTTTAGCCAATCAGAAGTTGTGTTACTTTCACCTTTAGATAATTCTGGAGAATTAGACTAAAAATGTTCTGAAGAATGGTTGGTTTATATGGACCCAGGTTGGCAAATTATGATTGTGAAAATGACTGTTAATACTTCGAATGTTTGTTATTTCATTTTATATATTTAAAAAACTGTATTGAGACTATTTAGTATTTTATTCCGAAAGAGGAAAATGTTGAAACAAACTTATAAACCTTCTTGTTGACTTCAAGGTTACTATTTTACAGCAGGAGACAGATAAAAACCTGTTTGTATTCCGCATTAAAAGACAGTGTAAAATATGGTGATAAATGAGCAATTAGTAATTTTTCTCCTTGTTAAAATGGTATTTTTGTTGCCTCAAATATAAGTTTCTGTTTCACCTGCAATACCTTGCCTAAGGGCCCCAACGGAACTCAGTGGACGTTTTCAGTCTAGAAAAAATAGCTAAAAAATTTCACGTCACAGCATAGCTAATGGTATAAGTCTAAGATCAGACTGCATGGTCTCTGCAGTCTGATCTTTATCTGTACTGGATGCCAAAAGAGCTGTAGTTGTGAAAGTCTCTTTAATCCTTTACCAAACAGTCCGGACTTTTAACAACTCTGAGGGAAAAGGCTTCTGAAAACACTGTGGGAAAAGACGAAATGTAGCTATTTGCTACTGTTTCAAAAACAAATTTCAATTTTTGAGTATTGATGTCTGCAAATGTTTTCAATTTGGACATCTTTAACCCTTTTGGCGCCATAGGCGAAAACTGTGACTTTTGCGGATGACATAGATCAAGATCAGACTGCACAGAACGTGCAGTCTGATCTTTAATCTATACTGTCCGCTTGTTAAGTCAATCCTATACAATAAAAATGCAAGTTTCAACGGATTGTATTTATAGCTGTCGAAAGAGGTCGAGTTTATTTATCTGGCGCTGAAAAAGTCTAAAGGGCTAAATGACAACTGAAATCTAAATTATGTCAGGAAAAATGCTTGAGTTGTAGCTTCTCTGCTTACTGCTTTATGTCTCCTTCTACCTCAATACAGAGAAAATGAAAAATGGCAAGCTTTTTTTCCTGCTCAATTCTAAGAACTGATCGTTTGTTTCTGATTTTGCCCTTTTTTGTCAGGTTTTGCTACAGATGGAGGCTTGAGAACAATTTGGCTAAGGTCTGGTGTACACAGTTTGAAAAAAAAAAACTCTTTACTAAAAGACAAAAAATAAACATGACCAATTCGAAAGCATTTTGAGATGAGTAATTCATTATAGCTTAACTCTACCAAACAAGAAAAATTTAGGCTTGTCGACATCAAAGGCAATTCCAGTCGACAAATGAAGTGTCGCTGAAATGACGATCTGTCTTAGGTTAAAAAGCATTGTGCTCTAAAGAAAAAATGCTGGTAACAAGCATTTTCTCCTTTGCCCATAATATTTTTGCAAGCTGTCTTCCACAGGGTTGCTTAAGTTCAGGTTGGTTTGGTAAAGGGTTAAAAGGCAACTTCTGTCTTTGAAATGGTGGAAAACATTGTGGGAAAAGGAGAAACTTCTGGTAACCACAATTTCTGCTTTTTTAGCTCCACTGGCCAAAGGCCAGTGAACTATTGTCATGGCGGTGTGTCCGTCGTGCGTCCGTCCGTCCATCCGTCTGTTCGTTCGTCCGTGCGTGCGTCCGTAAACTTTTTCTTTAAAAAACTTCTCCTCAGAAACTATTGACTGGATTTTTACCAAATTTCACAGGAATGTTCCTTTGGTGGTCCTCTTTCAAATTCCTTCAAATAATTGTGTTCCATGAAGAATTCTGGTTGCCATGGCAACCAAAGTAAAAAACCTTTAAAAATCTTCTCCTCCCAAACCGCTATTTGGATAGCATTATTATTTTGCAGGAGTGTTCCTTAGATACAGGTTTACAGAATTCCTTAAAAAAAAAAAGATCTGTCAAAAAACATGGCTTTTATGGGAGACTCATTTTCCTTTTATGGTATAAAGTAAAATCTTTGAAAAATTTCTTCTCTAAAACAATTCATTGGATTTCATTGTTGTTTTGCAGGTAAGTTCCTATGGTGGTTGTCTACCAAATTGTTTCTTCAGTGAGCTAAAATGCAGGATTGAATGATAATTGTTAAAAACTTCCTTTCGCCATTATAGAAATATCAGGCCTGTGGAGCGATACAGGCACTCAAGCGCCTCTAGTTAGATTTTTGCTGAAGCCTTCTTTCTCAAGATGAGAAAAACATAGGATTGTTTGATAAAGGAGTAATGCAAAATTATGCCTGTTTCTTCATGATTGTTAAAACAGAGAAATACTTTGTTAAGAGTTAAAGGACGGTACTGCTCATGGTTAGTGAATGGTTTCTTTTACTAAATGTTTTCTAAGCAGATGAAGAAGTAATTTTTTTTCTCATGTTTGAATATTCCTGATGTTTTTATTGTAATTTTTAATGTACTTAGAAATACCCTGTGTGATGTTTAGTTCTTTACATATTTCCTATGAAACAGATTTGCAACAAACAAATGTAAAAAATATTTTTCAATTGGAAGATATTCAGCATTAAGTCTATACCTAGCAACAAATTTTTTTACATTTCCAATTCTAAAGCATATGTAGACGACAAAGATGTGGCTGAAAAAGTGGAAAATGCTTTTGAAAGGGTAGAAAACATGGTGTGAAAGGGATTGATTATAAGATATTCAGCAATGTAAGTCTATACCTAGTGACAAAATTTTTTGCTTTTCCAAATTCAAAGCATATGCAGATGACAAATTCAATGAGGCTCTCAAAGTTGAAAATTGTGTGAAAGGGTAGAAAACATTGTTGGAAAAGGAGAAAATGCTGATTATCAGCATTTTCTCCTTTTCCAACAATAGTTTCAGAGCTGTCTTTCTCAAGGTGGTTAAAACTCCAGATTGTCAAGTAAAGGGTTTATTAAAGTCTGGTACACGAATATGCTTAACTCTTTACCAAACGACAAATTTTTGGACCAAATTCAAAGCATCTGCAGACAACAAATTAAATCTTGTTAATATGATGATTTCTGACTTTGATAGGGTAGAAAATATTGTGGGAAAAGGAGAAAATGCTGGTTACCAGCATTTTCTCCTTTTCCCACAATGTTTTCTATAGGCTTCTTTCTCAGGGTCATTAAAAGTCGGGATTGTGTGGTAAAAAAACATTGTGGCAATATAAAGCATTTAGTCCTTGACAGTTAACTTCAACCACACAACCTGGAGTTTTTAACCATCCTGAAGAAGGTTTTGAAAAATACATCATACATTGTGAAAAAAGGAGAAAATACTGGTAACCAGCATTCTCTCCTTTTCCCACAATGCTCTCTACCCTATCAAAAACAGAAATCATCATTTGAGCTACATTTATTTTGTCATCTGCACACCTTTCTCAATTTAGTCTTTTTTCCGAAATTCTGTTGTTTGGTAAAGAGTTAACCCTATACCCGAAACAATCCTTTCTTCCTAAGGAAGAAGGCTGTAAAATTTTTAGTGTTTTTGGGAAAAAGTTAACATTTTACCACACAATCCCGACTTTTAACGACCCTGAGAAAGAAGCCTTTTGAAAACATCGTGGGAAAAGAAGAAAATGCTGGTAACCAGCATTTTCTCCTTTTCTCACAATGTTTTCTATGCTTCCCAAATCAAATTTCAGTATTTGAGTAACATTTTTTTTGTCGTTTGCTAATGCTTTCAATTTGGAACAGTCCAAAATTTTGTCGTTTGGAAAAGAGTTAAGCATTCTGTGCTTTTCCTAAAAGTTTTCTACCCTTTAGAAGACTATTCCAGTCGTTTGAGCCACTTTTGAATTGTGTGATTTTCATCTAAAATGCTGTCAATATGGAACAGTCACAGGTCCAAAATTTTGTCATGTGATAAGTATTTAAAAGGGAAACATTTATTAAAGCACTAATTCAATGAAATTTCAATTTTTCTTACAACATTTTACAAATTTTGTTAATGCATCCATGATTTGTACACATCCGGTGCATTCCACCGACATTGAGTCGTTCAGTAGGGCAATAATATTTGTGCCATGGTCTGGCAAGTGGGGGCCTTAATTCATCTCTGAGATGCGTTATTCCAAGCAAGTCATAACATAATTATGGATGGGTAAAATCCATGATGACTAACTACCTACTAAATCTCGGGATAGATTGGTCCTTGGACATGGAGAACATTTGCCAAATAGAAATAAGTATCGGCCCATGTCAGCCTGCGTGGACTGCGCAGACTGACATGGGTCGAAACTTTTTGCAGATGCATTATGCCCCCTTTTCACAGAACATGGCTGATTGGTACATTTCAACATTGTACAAGATATGGATGAACTGTGAAAGCATGATTTATTTGTATAATTCAATGATTTTGTGTGGATTTAAGTTTTCGGTCATGTTTTGTTCAGGGTTTTTAGACCACCAAAAGCTTATTGGGTGGGGGCCCAATTTGTAGGATTTCAGAATTTTGCTGAAATATCTAACTTCAACACATGATAATAATGTGAATGTGAAACCTTGTGGTGTTCATGGTTGTGGGGTAGATCGTCAACCTCGTAACCATAAGGTCCCGAGTTTGATACCCGGGAGCAGGTGTCAACTCCGGGATTGTTCATTGGCCCACATATTTTTCGCAAGTACTGGTGTAGTTTCCAGGAAGCAGAATCGAGAGAGCTCAGTATAAGTTGCAAGAACTTGTTTCTCAGTCGATGTAAAATAAATATGTTTAAAGCAAACTAAAACTTGAGAATATATGGTTACTATACTTAACGATTGAAACTTGCTGTGTGCCAAATTTAAGGAAGTATAGTGTTGTATGTATGCTACATTCTCTTTGACTATCTTTTTACCAAGCTATAATGACCCTAAGAGAGAAGGCTTTTGAAAACATAGTGGGAAATGGAGAAAATGCTGGTAACCAGCATTTTCTGCATTTCCCACAATGTTTTCTATCCTTCTGTCATTTGAGACCCATTCAATTATTTGTTGTTTGTAATTCCCTTCAGTTTGGAAAAGTCTAAATATTTTGGTTGTTTGGTAAGAAGCTAAATATTAGTCTATAGACCTGTGTTGTTCTTGAAAAATTACACCTTTTTTAAGCTGACAAACTTTTGTACATAAAATAAAATTCAGAAAAATTTTGATTGCATGCCCATTCCCTCATATCAAAGTGCCAGATGCAGTAGAAAGCTTTCGTAAGATCAGAGAATAAGTAGCTATGTAGCACTTCATGGTTATCTTTTGTACATTGATGGTCTTTGACTTATCTGTACTAGATGACTGTCGATAAAATGGCCAATTTGATTTGAGGTTGGCTAGACTTGTTTTTCTCCTGAAACCAACTTTTGTTGTGAATGAATTTGAAAACTATGCAAAACGTATGGATAATCAACAAAATTTATGGTTTTTAAATGAATACAAGAGAAAACATTATGGCAAAAGGATAAAATTGCATGATGAAGCAATTTTTCCTTTTACCACAGTTTTTATGAAGCAGTAAGATGCAGGATGCAAAAAGTGGTTCCTATGTGGCTTTTACCCTTTACCAGACGACAAAACTTTAGACTTGTCCAAATTGAAAGCTTTTGCAGACAACTGTTTCAATGTGGTTCAGATGGTGCAATTTTTGCGTGGAAGGGTAGAAAACATTGGGGGAAAAGGAGAAAAATGCTGGAAACCAGCATTTTCTCCTTTTCCCACAATGTTTTCAAAAGGCTTCTTTCCCAAGCTCGTTAAAAGTCAGCATTGTGTGGTAAAGGGTTAAGGGTTAAGGGCTGACTTGGGTCGATACTTTTTGCCGATGCATTATGCCCCCTTTTCACAGATCATGACTCATTTATATGAGCCATGCTCTGGCAAAAGGGGGCTTAATGCATCTCCGTGATACATGGTACTTAAGTAAGTCATCACATATTTATGGATCCATAATAGCAACTTTTTTTTTTTTTTAACAACCGACTTAATCACGATGTAGTCCTTGTAGATACAGAAAATTGACAAAAAGCGAAAAGTTTCGGCCCAGGTCAGACTGTGCAGTCTGCACAGGCTGACCTGGGTCGATACTTTTCGCAGATGCATTAAGCCCCCTTTTCACAGAGCATGACATGTATATAGCATTGGGAAATTTACCTCTTTACCAAACTATCCCTGAAGCAAAGGAAGACTTGAAAACATTGTCAGAAAAGGAGAAAATGCTGATCTCCAGATTTTAACTCCTTTTCCGAGAATGTTTTCTATTTTTTCAAAGACTAGTCCCATGATTTGAGCTGGATTCAATTTGTTGTCGTCAAATGCTTGCAGTGTGGACAAGTCTGGAATTTTGTTGTTCTGGTAAAGTTAGATGTTTAGTATTATGAAGAGACCAGAAATTAAATATATGGCAAGGAATTTTTTTTGTACAAATGTTTAAATTTGAGAATTTTGACCTATTGTCGCAAAGGTTATTTTTAGCCTTAGTACTAACTAGAAAAAGAGACACGAAAGGAAAATATTGGAAGGAAAGGAAAAGTTACTTTTTGTAAAATGTAAAAATCATTGTGGGAAAAGGAGAAACTACTGGTAATCAGCATTTTCTCCTTTACACACAATGTTTTTGTTAGTTGTCTATTTGAAGGCAACAGGGGCAAGACTAAATGTTTTTGTTTGATAATTGGTGTACAAATGTTTTACCAGATGATCAAAGTTTTGGACTTGCCCAAATTGAAAGCTTTTAAATTATCTGTGGCTAAATGGATGAAAACATAATGGAAAATATAGGAAATGCTGGTTACCAGCGTTTCCTCCTTTTCCTACAATGTTTTTCAAAAGCCTTCTTTCTCAAGGTCATTTAGAGACTGAATTGCTAGAGGATGTTGATAAGTGTAGAAAATGTTTTGTGGACTATGTTATCTGGATTTGCAGATTTTATTTTGTTAACTAGTGGATGTACAGAATTCATAAACTATAAATATTATTATCGTTTATTAGAATGTAAACTATGATTTAAATTATACTCTGTGAATCTGATTGAAAGGGGTTTGCGAGACGAAAATTTGTTTAAACCAGCTCTCCCCCTTTAATGAATAAACAAATAAATAAGTAAATAGTGTGAATAAATGACTTAGAAATAAATAAATGAATAAATAGACAATACCCAGGTTCACAGCTTTTGCTTTTTCTAAATTTGAATGTAACACAACTTCCGATTGGCTAAACCAAAAGGTTTGGCCAATCAGAAGTTGTGTTACTTTTAAATTTAGAAAATCTCAGCTATAAAGACTAAGAATGTTGTTAAGAATGGTTGCTGAATGTGGACCAGGGCTTGGGTGTGGGTTTGATTACTACAGCTTGTTGGCCAACTAAGAAAATACTTACAGTCTTTCGGATGAGATTTTAAAACCTTGGTCCCATGTGATTGTGCTAAACACTGAGCATGTCAAAGAACCAGGCATAACCTAGGATAGGTTTTGTTCTGTAGCTGCAATATCCTTCAAAAAACATCTGAAAGCCTCCTGCAGGCATTGCCCATCGCTGTCCAATGCCCGTATGGGCAACAGGCAGTGATGATACATAGACGAAAAGCAATCAATGAAAATACTGCTTCTCACAAGATTACATCAATTACGACCCTTACTTTGACCTTTATCATTTGCATGTTTGTCTTTCTCACCCTTAACCTGCTAAATAAGTGAAATGAAACTTTCAAGCCAATACTAAAAACCCGAATAATGCAATTTCAAAATTATTTTGTGGGGGAAACAGTACCTCCTCATCGGACAGTGTAGATCCAAGATCAGACTGCACGTTCTGTGCAGTCTGATCTTGATCTACACTGTCCGCAAAAGGTCAGTGAGTTAGGCTCAGCAGCCTAAAGGTTAAGATTTTTCTGCAGTCAAATACTATGTATTGATCAACCCTTTTCGTTCAGATTTCAGAGGTATAATAGTATGTTAAATAAGAAAACAAAAGGACCTTTAATTGTAGGAAAGGACAAGATTATTTTTACACTTTAACAGTTGTTTTATGTACTATACAAATATAAATAATAATAATAATTAAAAGAAAACTTCATAACTTGGTCTTTGTTTTTATAACTCACCCCACCTCAGCACAAAGTCCTATTGTCTGTTTATTTTTCAACCCTTTACCAATCAATCCTGTGTCCACAACTCGGGCTGAGCCTTGGTAGTGCAGTTGGTAGCAGACAGGACTCAAGAAACAGGGGGTCGTTGGTTCCATCCCCGGCTCGGCCAATTTCTTTCCGAGGACTAATGATAGTCATTGCGACAGGATTCATTCCTCTCTCACTGCTGATCATTGTTATGACGATGGTCATGTTGGAAAGCAGCCAGTGGCTTGGAAAGAATATTGTGTGGAGTACTGGTGAAAGAAACTCCAGGAAAGCATGGATAGGTGCACTGGCCACCACGATATAACTTAAATAATGTTGAAAACAGCGTTAAACACCATACAACCAATCAATTCCACAACTTGGACAAATAAGGCCTTTGAACACATGATTGGATACGGAGAAAGTGCTTGTGACCAGCATTTTCTCCTTAACCCACTATGTTTTCTACCCTATTGCAGAATGTATTCCAGTCAACTGATTCCTATTTGATTTGTCATGCAAATGTTTTCTGTTGGACTAGATCTAGTCCAAATATTTTTTGTCTCGTGTAGAGTTACTTGCCCAAGTCTTTTGTATGCGTTTTCTGCTTCAGCTTTGCAGTTATACCCCCGTCACACAGAACTCATTCTCACTACGTTCCAAAAATTGTTGCAAAAAGATTCAAACTGTATTCGAACAGAGCAGACATAGTTTTAGGGCTAGGACGGGAAGGGTGCACCAGAACTTTGAGTCTGCTCAAAACCTTTTACCATCCATCCTGTCCTGTAATTAGACAGAGTGACAACATACTTAAAACGAGATGGTCGCACTACAAACGGAACTGCCATGCTGCAGTCTTACAAGGGACGTGTTACCACATGGTACAGTCGGGCATCAATTGGCAGTATGTTTACAAACCGACCAAAATTACCCGTTTTACTGCAACCGCATCCCATTTTACAGTTTTGTTAAGACTGGGTAAAACGTTCTAAGATTTAGTTTGGTGCAACGGGTGCATTATTAGATCAAAATTACACATTCTACCCTGACTGTAACCCATCAACGATTTGGTTACGATGGGCTAAAACGTTCTAAGATCTAGTTTGGTGTGACGGGCTTTATCTTGTCTGCCAAGTTGGTTGTTTCAGCTATTTGCTCGTCCCATTCACTGTTCACCCTTTACCACACAACCCTGAGCTTGAACGATCCTGAGAAAGAGACTTTTTGAAAACATTGTTGGAAAAAGAAAAAATGCTGGTAATCAGCATTTTCTCCTTTTTGCACAATGTTTTCTACCCTATCAAAGACAAATCATCATTTGAACTACATTTAAATTGTTATCTGCAACTGCTTTCAATTTGGTTCAGCCAAAAATCTTGTTGTTTCGTAAAGAGTTAACTCTTTACCAAACAACAAAATTTTGGACTGGTCCAAATTGAAAGCCCTTGCAGACGACAAAATTGATGTGACTCAAAAATTGAAGTTTCTAGTGGGAATGGTAGAAAACGTGGGAAAAGGAGAAAATGCTGGTTACCAGCATTTTCTCCTTTTTCCACGATGTTTTCAGAAGGCTTCTTTCTCGGAGCCGTAAAAACCTGTATTGTTTGGTGAAGGGTTAAGAAGACAGAGCCAGCATTTTTTTTTACCATGCAGCCGTAAAGACATGAAACATATTACCTGTTACCTGAGGAAGCTCTTCAAAATCATTCTTGCACAGTAGGAGTTATTAAAATAAACTAAAGTTTCACCTTTCAACAACCCAGAGGAAAAAGGCTTATGAAGTGTTCGAAAAGAGGGAAATACTTGCAATCAGCATTTTTCTCTTTATCCCCCACAATGTTTTCTACTGTTTCATCCACTTTTCATGGCTGCAGGATATTGAGTTCTATATTACTGTCAGCGATATACTTTTCACTGATACAGGACATTATTAGTTGTACGGTCAGGTGGCAGGGGACTTGGAAACTTGTTCACGGCTGTTGCAAATCATGTCACCGCCGAGGTGGAGTTATGATTTGCAACAGTCGTGAACAAGTTTCCAAGTCCCCTGCCACCTGACCGTACAACGAATTTATTATACTGCAAAGTTTTACCATTCCAACGTGTGTTAAGCGAAATTGACCCGTTTTTGGTTTCAAAAACTGAGTACGCTGACGAAGTAGAATTTCCCTTCTGAGTGCCCCAATTCAATGAAAACTGACGTCACTGGGAATTGACATCACTGAAACCTTGGTAAAATGTGCAGTTTGGTGCATAATCTTGATGTTAATCTTGATCGATGCCGCCATTTTGGATGTTGTGTTGAAAGTGTAGTCATGTATACGGGGCTTCCGAAAGAGGAACTGCTTTTACGTGGGTTTTGCCAGTGTACATGATATATATGTTCGGGGCATATTATCCAATCAGATCACGAGAAATTTCTTTGCAGTATAATAATAAGTTTTATACTTTTCACCTATAGACTACAGGATATTAAGTTTTAATATATACCAGTAAATTTTCCCGCTGCAATACATGCTTTGCAATCGGATGAAATAAAACACACGACCGAAAAAAAATCTTTAGAGTGCTCTATCTACACTGGAATACAGTTCCAAATATGGTATGATTACATTATATTGACGTAACCCATGAACGGAATATGTATGTATCTATTTAAAATTTGATTGGACAGAATTTTAAGCAATAATATTCATCCGCCATTCATAAAAATGAAGTTACTGGCTACTACACCATTATTTGTTTTGTTTTGCTTACCGTTTTCAAATGAAATAACAACAATTTCAGTATTTTTTTATTGACAGGTGAAGGTATATATAATAAATGGACTATTATGCTGTAGTAACTTTCCTGGTGGTAGTATTTGCTTCTTGCTGCGCAAAAAAAATTTTGACATCTCGCTCCGAAGGACAAGTTTTTTAACTGCATCAAACCCCATTCAAATGACAGATTTTTAATATCATACACAACCAGTTGATTATCCTATTTATTATATTCCTAATTCACCCCTTTTTATTCTTAATAATTATCAAGAATGGTACAATATGAGCAATATAGGAAAAAAGTAGTTCTGGCAAACATTCAAAAACTATATCGTCACTAGCGATGATACCATAATTATCATCAGTAGTGGTGTTATTCACTATGAAATCCGAGTAATCCACTGATAGGAATATAATAAATACATGTTTTGGCTGCTAGATATTGAACTCCATAAGTGTTTGAGATCTACTTTTGTCTGCTGGATATTGACATGCATAGTAGTTTAGACGTCTACTTTTCACAGCTTCAGGATAATTTGTCAAAGTTTAAGGGCCCTACCTATTTAACCCCATTTGACAAAATTTCAGACAGATCCAAATTGGAAGCATTCCCAGAGCACATAGGAAATGTGGTACAAGTAATCGGATTTGTGTGTAAAAGATAAGAAAACATTGTGGGAAAAGAAGAAAATGCTGGTTAGCAGCATTTTCTCATTTTCCAACAATGTTTCAAAAGCTTTCTTTCTCGGGGTCATTAAAAATCAGGATTTTGTGGTAAAGGGTTAAATGAGTGAAAACTAGAACTGTAGCAAAGCGGACAAATACTCCCCACCAGCGACTTGCCACTGACGCACGGCTCACAATCAGAGAACGGAAATGATTTTCAAAACAATGATCACATGTGACCTTGACCCTTGACCCAAAAACAATAAGGCACATCCTTAGGTCATGAGCAACACTTGTATTAAATTCCAGGGTCCTAGGTCAAACGTGAGTTACAGCACGGAAACGATTAAGGCTATAGACAGACGGATGGATGGACATACAAGACCGTGAAACGAGTTTACCCCCTACACTTCATAGGTGTGGGGGGGGGGGTGAGTATAATAACAGGTTTGACCCATTATCAAGCAATCCTGTGGTCAAAGGACCTTACGGTTACGGCTTTTGAAAACGTCGGAAAATGCAAAATAGTGATAACCAGCATTTTCTTCTTATTCCATGATGTTTTCTATCATTTTTGAGATAAACCCTACTTTTGATTTGTTGTGCCCCGAGCCCTGGTAGTTCCATCGGTAGCGTGCAGGACTTGAGAACTGGAGGCCGTGGGTTTGATCCCTGGCTCAGCCAATTCCTTTCCGAGGACTGATGATAGTCATTATGACAGGATTCATTTCTCTCTCACCGCTGACCAGTGTTTCGACAATTGTTATCTGAGAAAGCAGCCAGTGGCTTGGAAAGAAAATTGTGCAGAGTGCTGGTAAAAGAGACACCAGGAAAGCATGGATAGGTGCACTGGTCGCCACGATATAACTAAAATAATGTTGAAAACAGCGTTAAACACCATACAATCAATCAATCATTTGATTTGTTGTCTGCGGATGCTTTCAAATTGGACAAGTATAAAGATTTGTCCCCTGGTAAAGTCACAGCCTGGCTGAAATATTTCAAGAACTCAGTAACAAATACTGTAACATATTTATTAACAACTATATACAGCTATTATACAACTATTATGAAACTAGCTTAAATATCTACCTCCATTTGTAACATTATTATTGGAATTTTTTTTTTTTTCAATTCAGATTCAATTTAACCTCAAAATGCTGTGTTCAACTTCACCAATTTTGTGGCAATGCAGATCAAGATCAGACTGCAGCAGTTCAAGATCAGACTGCAAAGAACATGCAGTTTAACCTTAGATCTACACTGTCAACTATAGACCAAGCCTGCCTCAAAATTACCACATGTATATCTGAATTTATTCAACTCTTCACTGAACATTTCAAAGTTCTAATGACCAGGAGCTTTTGAATACACTTGTGGAAAAGAAGAAAATGCTTGTACCAAGCATTTTCTTCTTTTTCTACAATGTACATATTCTATCCTTTCAAAGACAAATGACATCTTTTGAGCTAAGCTTGAAATATATTCTCACAAAATCCTGACTTTGAACGGTCCTGAAACAGAAGGCTTTGAAACATTGTGGGAAAAGCAGATAATTCCGATACCCAGTATTTTTCGCCTTTTCCCACAATGTATATATTATATATATTGATCTATCAATGACAGAAATCATTTCTTTAGCTTTGTTTAATTTGTTGTCTGCTGTTGCTTTCGATTCGGTCACGTCAAGTTTTTGCCATTTGGAAATGGGTTAAACATGCGCTCCATGGTCGATGATATGCCCATGTTTAAGGCAGTCCCATGATAATCAAACAACAAAAATAAGCGTACAACCTGGTTGTTTGGTAAGGGGTTAAAGCACAAAATGGTACAAATGTACACTTATATCAAACAATACCAAGTTTTAACGACCCCGAGAAAGAAAGCTATTGAAAAAATTGTGGGAAAAGGAGAAAATGCTGGTTACCAGCATTTTCTCCTTTTCCCACAATATTTTCTACCTTTCCAAAAAGTAAATTTCATTGTCTGAGTCACATTCATTTTGTCATCTGCAAATGCTTTTAATTTTGGGACGTCTAAAATTCTGTCGTTTGGTATAGAGTTAACTCTTTACCAAACAAGCCCTGGTTTTCACGACCCTAGAAAGGAAAGCTTTTGAAAACCTTGTGGGAAAAGGAGAAAATGCTGGTAATCAGCATTTTCTCCTTTTCCCACAAGGTTTTCTACCCTTTCAGAGACAAATTTCATAAATCGAGACACTTTTAATTTGTCGTCTGCAAATGCTTTCAATATGAACCAGTCTAACATTTTGTCGTTTGGTAGATAATTAAACACAAAACACAGCAATGTTGGTTCCAAGTTCATAACATAATCATAAAGCAATAGACAAATTTCAATCAATTCCCATGACAAAAAATACTTAGAAAAAAAAAAAAAAAAAAACCAACAAGAGCACCGCATCTGTGTGCCGACGCTCAGCTGCAGTTGCTTGATTGTCAATGAAAATTTGTAGATGCAAAAGGGGCATAACTGTGTCGAAAATGCTTTGATGGTTACCTGGCCTTATTTTATGAGTTCCTCTTTTGATAGTGAACAACTTGTCCAAATCTGAAGTAAACATCTTCAGTAATGATAGAGATATTATCAAATTCAAAGTTTTTAAAAATGTCAAACTTTCTGCACAACGACACAGATGTAGGCGATGATGTCGCCAGGCCAATGACAGTACATGTACCTAGAAGTTTTCGTCGAAAACAACCGAGCTAATAAAAACTATACACAGAAAAACAAAGGTCAAGCACATCTTTGGTAACCAAGGCAAAGGTAATATTTATATTCTTCCAAATATGCTATTTAATATGCTATATTTTGAATATAAAGCCTACATGTGACACAAAGGGATTTTATTTGAAGGAGGTGATCTTTTGTGAATGATACACAAAACACCGCGAGAAAAAGATCATGACAAACACAGAAAAAAAAAAATACACATACATCTTTTACTTGACTTTGAAGATCTTGTGGAAAAAGAGACAAACATTATGGCAACATATTATAAGATATTGGCAAAAAAGAAAAAATAGTTTCAAGACAAAAGAATTTGCTGATGAAATTTTAAATGTGGTTAAAATGAGTTAATTTGTCTTTGAAAGTGTAGAAACATTGAGGTGAAAGAAGAAAATCAGTATCAACAATTGACAGTGGTGCTTTCAAGCAATGATAATTAGCTATAAGCATCAATGATTCTATAAACGAATAATATGAAGCATGTGAAATGAAAACACACAAGTGTACCAGGAGGGCCTGATTTGCTCACATAGCTGATACTGGCCAGTGAATTCTACTTAACTCTATCAAACAACAGAATTTTAGACTTGCCCAAATTGAAAGCATTAGCAGACGACAATTTAAAAGTTACTAAAAACCTTAAATGTTCATTTCAAAGCGTTAAAAAAAATATGGGAAAAGAAGAAAATGCTGGTTAGCAGCATTTTCTCCATTCCCCACAATGTTTTCAAAAGCCTTCTTCAGCTTCTTCAAAATGAGGGATTTATAACAATGAGACAACAAATGTTGACTTAATTTTGCAACAAGAAAATGTTCAGTGTACAAGCAGAAACGAGACCAAAAATACATTTTTTTTCCTATCAAGTTCAAAATTAACCCTTTACCAAACAACCCCATGTTCTAAAAACCTCAAAGAAATAAAGCTTTCCAAAAAATTGTGGGAAAAGGAGAAAATGCTGGTAACCAGCATTTTCTCCTTTTCCCACAATTTTTTTCTTCCTTTTCAATTACAAATCCCAACAGCTGAGCCACGCCCACTTCTTGTCTGCAAATGTATCCAATTTAGAAAAGTCTAAAATTTTGTCGTCTGGTAAAGAGTTATCACAATATTGATAGTTGTGATGATAATTTTAAACAATAAGACATCAAAACAAAATTAAAATATTTGAGCCATGCTCTGTAAAAAGGGGGCTTAATGCATCTGCAAAAGGTATCCACCCATGTCAGCCTGCGCAGTCTGCAAAACGTTTTGCTACTTGTGAATTCTATTTGTGAATTTTACGCATGTCCAAGGACCATAACGACTTATGTTCCAGTGGGTTATTAGACAGTGTTTTCTATGGATCCATAATTATGTGATGACTTGCTTGGTATCATGCATCACAGAGATGCATTAAACCCCCTTTTGCCAGAACATGGCTTATTTCTATTTGTATCATACTATCACACTTGTCAATTTCTTCCAAGTTTCAATGACCACATGGAATAAAGCTTTTGAAAACATCATGGTATCCAGCATTTTCTCCTTTTCCCACAATGTTTTCTATCCTGTCAGAGAAGTCTCATCATCTTAGCCACATTTACATTGTCGTCTGCAAATGCTTTCAATTTGGACAAACTTGAAATTTCGCTGTTTGGTACAAGATAAAGACAATACATTGAGACAAATTTCAGAGGCTCTTAAACCAAATTTGACAAACTACATCTAAAATCAGTATGCAACTTCTGAGCAAACTGATCTTGATCTAACATACGAGGTTACCCTCTGCGTATTAACTCTTTTACCATACGACAAAACTTTATATGTGTCCAAATTGAAAGAATTTGTAGACAACAAATTAAATGTGTCTCAAACGATTGGATTTATCCTCAAAAGAGAAGGAAAACATGTCTTGGAAAGAGAGAGACTGCTGGCTTATTTCAATAATTTTCTAATTTTCAAACAATCTTTTCAAAAGCCTTCTATCCCTAGATTATTAAAACATGGGATTCTTTGGTAAAGAGTTAAATCATTGCTTAGACATTTTTGAAAACATCATTGTAACAAGGGGAAATTTACCCTTTATGAAATGAACAAATTCTAGACCAGTCTGCATTGAATGTTGACCAATTTGTTAATGCAGCACTGTGATGGTTCACTTTTTATCAACCAACAGAATTTTAGACTTGTCTTGATTAGAATGAATTTGCAAACCACATATTAGATGTGTTTCAAATGATTAGATTTGTGTTTGAATTGGTAAAAAAACATTATGAGAAAAGGAGAAAATGCTGGTTACCAGCATTTTCTCCTTTTCGCATAAAGTTTTGTAGATCACAAATCAGATGTGTTTTAAATGATTAGGTTTGTATTTGGATGTGTAGAAACATACTAGCATTTTCTCTTTTTTCAATTATGTTTTCAAAAGTCTATTTCCAGCGGAGTAATTAAAACGCTGGATTGTTTGGTAAAGGGTTAAATAGCCAACAAAAAACCCAGCCTTGTGATACTTTCTCAACTTTTTTCCATCAAAGATCAGACAAGCTAAGAAGATTTTAATCAATTGTGCAGCTCCAGACGGATCAGACTGGTAACAAAAGACACAAGATGACAGGATTTACTTTTGATGCCTCTAACCAACGACTTTAGACATCCCTCCGCTCTGTTTCACCTCCCATTCTTCATATCCATTCACATACTGTCTGGTCCTGTAACATAGGCAAAAGATCAGATAATCTGGGTCTTCAACTGCAAAAGTGTTTCAATAGATGAAAAACTAATTATCTTTTTATTTCTGTCCCGAGTTTTAATGACCCTGTACAAAGATAGCTTTTCAAAACATTGTTGGAAAAGTGAGCAGCATTATCTCTTATCCCACAATGTTTTCTTCTGTATCGAAAACAGAAATCATTATTTGAGCTACATCTATTTTGTGGTCTGCAACTGATTTCAGTTTGGTCTAGTCCAAAATTTTGTTGTTTGGAAAATAGTTAAAGTTTGGTGCATGTCTCTATGTGAGACTTTGTTCCCTTTACCAAACAATCCAAAGTTTTAACGACCCTAGAGAAGAGGGTTTTTCAAAACATTGTGGGAAAAGGAGAAAATGCTGGCAACCAGCATTTTCTACTTTACCAACAGTTTTTTCTACACTTCATAAGAGAAATTTCAGTGTTTAGCTCACAATTAATTTGTCATCTGCAAATGCTTTTAATTCTGACAGGTCTAAAATTCTGTTGTCTGGTAAAGGGTTAATGTCTTATGTGTATACTGCATGGATGGGTGACCAAGCTGATACAACTTAAATAAGGCGAAAAAAATTAGAACAATTAATATCTTTTGGGATGCTATTGAAAATCAAATACAAACTGGGGTTTTTAAAAAAAAGAAAGAAAAAAAAAAAGCTCACTTGTTGAAACCCAGTTTATGAGCTATTTCAAGGGCTGCACTGCTTTTAACTGACTTTAGACTGGCAAATACAACATTTGTGTCTGTCGTTTGTGGTTTGTCAAATTTGTACACCTCCTGGAACTCTGCAGCCGGCATCTGTAAGGCTTTCTTTAGATCTTCCACTGCATTAAGAGAATCACGGTAGTAAAATCATAAAGTAAAATAAACACACAGTCATACAAATTCAACATTTTATATCCCTGAAATACACTGATTTTAATATTATTGGAGGAGAAGGAGCAACTTTTTGTCACAAGAAATTGTTCCTTTATTCCTATAATGAGTCATTCTGTGAAAATGGGGTCTAATGCATCTGTGATGCATTATTTTAAGCAAGTCATCGCATAGTTATGGATCCATAAAATCTGTTCTGTCTAACAACAGACTGACCCATGAGGTAGAACGGTCCTATGACATGCACAAAATTTACAAATAGCAAAAAGTTTTGACCCATCTAAGCCTGTGCAGGCTGACATTGGCCGATGTGGGGTCTGCCTAAAAACTAATATAGAAGTTGCAAACTTCAATTCTAGTTTAACTATTCGTTTTCTACCAACAGCTGGAACTTCAACAGACTGTACAATAACACATTACAAGACTCATATAATATCCACACTTGTAAATGGTTCAATTTGCCCGAAATTTGACCCCCAAAATTAGATACTTTTGTTGGTGGGCCCTTAAAGCTTTGTCTCTTCACCAAAATATAATGACAAAATTTTAAACTATATTCATAACATTCAGACAACACTAAATGTGACTCACATAGAGAAGAATGTCGTTAACTGAGTAGAAATTGTGGGTACAGGAGAAAATGCTGGTTACCAACATTTTTTCCTTTTCCCACATGCTTTGAAAAGCTTCATCCCTTGGAGTCGCAAAAACACAGGATTGTAAGGGGTTAGGCTTTAATATTTAAGTTTACTAGCCACAAATGAAATCTATAATAGTTGCTCATGGAGGTAATAAAAGAGTTGAAGTAAAATCTCAGTTATATATTACATGGTATGTTGTATGCACCAGGAAACTCCCCTGTATCTTGTATTTCTTTAGCATCCCTGACATCAATAAGCTTGACTTTCCCATTACTCAGTAACTCAAGTAACTCCTCATACTGTATGTAGCTGTTCTTCTCACCGTTACTTTTGTACCTACAGGCTGTGAATTGAGAGAATTCTAATAAGAATTATGGGAGAGATTCATGATATGTCCTACATTGTCATTTGTATAATAAACGAAAACAAAAAACATCAATATTTCAACCATAGTTTGTTACATATAATTAGAGCGGAATCGGGTATTTCCAAACTAACGGCAATTAACGAACATGATTTTAAGAATTGTCTCAGCCCTCCTGGCGACAATAATGATATCGTCTAATGTCTTAAACGCCACATTTCTCTTCTTTGCCATTTTTTAAAGTTCTGAAGCATACAAAAATTATCCGAAAATAAATCGGTAATTATCTACATAAGACAGCTCTGAGATCAGGAAATTACCATTTTCTTAATTTTTTGAAAGTGTGTAAACTGCTCCTGCTTCTCCCTTGACTCGTTTTTTGAGATTTTTTTATATTTGCAATATGCATATAAACATATTATACTGTGTAAATGTCCTTAACATGTGTTAAAAGCACTTGAGAAGCGTGTTCGGAAAGGCCTCACCTGAACTTATATGCAAGGGCGTTTATGAACTAAGTTGTTTTAATTGCGTGTATTACCGAACAACAATAATTATCACTTAACTGTTCGGAAATACCTGGTCCCACTCTATACATTATCAGCAATTTTTGTCTGAGGAAAAAAGAGGCAAATTTTTCAAAGCAATACCATGCAAGTGTATCTGAAATTAGAGCAGATACTGTAGATGCAAGATCAGACTGCATATCTGTGTGGTCTTACCTTTACCTTCACTGCTTGCAAATGCAACTAGAGATGTGTGAAGAGCCTCTAAGCTTAAACTCATCCTGATCAGTTGTTTAAGTAAATGTATCAACTTCCTGCAAAATCTTTTACAGCACTGAGTGTTAGATCTATATGAATTTTTTTTTTTTCAACCTCCGCTACAAGTTGCAAAAAAATAACAGACTCAACAAGCAAATTAGGCCACCGCTCTATTACTCATTCAAAATTCAGCATCAACCCTTCATCAAACTATCCTGTTTTTGTGACAATAGAAAGCATGTTTTTGAAAACATTGAGGTAATAGTATTAAATACTAATAAATGTCTTTATTTAATATGTCATCTGCTACATACTTCCAATATGGGAACACCTACAATTTTGTCCTCTTTACCAAACAATCATAGGTTTTCATGACACTGAGAAAGAAGCCTTTTGAAAACATTGTGGGAAAAGGAGAAAATGCTGGTAACCAGCATTTTCTCCTTTTCCCACAATATTTGCTACCCTTCCCTGAACAAATTTCAATTTTTGAGTCACATTAATTTCGTCGTCTTCAAATGCTTTCAGTATAAACCAGTCTAAAATTTTATCGTCTGTTTGGAGTGAAATGTCATGTAGACTTGTGTTGCATCACCTATGTTGACAGCTGAAAATCGATCTCTGCACAGGCTTTTCTGTGGAAAGTTTGTGACGTTGTGTTGTCTTTGAAACGGGTGCAAGCCGGTTAAAGTCACGTATGTTGAAGAAATACCGTTCCTCACAAAATGTTTATAAAGATTTTTTGAAATTCTGATCGATCGTACTCCAAACATTGCTTAAATTGCTAAAAAATTGCAAAATGTCACAATTTCGTTGTTTAGTATGATCTTAATCATTAAACGCTTGGAAAATCTTAGAGCATTTTCGATCATAAATATAGGATAAACCCTAAATGTGACTTGGTGAAAACTTGGTCATTTACAGAAAATGATAATTGGTTGAAATGTATCGGTTTGCAGGTTCTCTCTATGGAAGTATCAGCGTTTCAATATGAGAACGGGTTACTTGAATAATACACATATATAACTTTCATTACGTTTATGACATGGTATTTACTCGAGTAAAAATAAATGCTAGTAGCACAAACTCTATTCGTCTTTACAGCCAGCATGTTGGATTTCCATTCGTTTTCCTATGTAGAGTTAATCTGCCATCTCTAAAAATGTCGTTATTTTGGTAATAAGAACATAAGATATGTCATGGCGACAACTTCTCTTTCGTGTGTTGCCTCCTCGACCACGAGGCGTAAAATCGGCGCCAAATTCAAGCTTAAGTATGGCTCCGCAGACACAAAGAGGTGCGCTGATTGTCCTCGAAGGTTGTGACAGAAGTGGTAAAACTACACAATGCAATTTGCTGAAAGAAAATTTGGCAAACCAAGGGATGGACGTTCAGCTATTGAAATTTCCAGGTGAACCAACGTGTTATTCTAGATCTAGAAAGTCAGAGAAAACTGGTCATTTCGACGTCGAGTGATTTCGCCCCCAACCCTAACCCGTTTTATTGGCCTATGTGGACAGTGTAGATTAAGATCAGACCGCAAAGAATGTGCTGTCTGATCTTTGATCTACACAGTCTGCTTTTTTTTTAACCAGTTAAAAGAGCTGATTTGAAATTGCAAAATATTAGTTAATTTGTCAAGATAATGTCCATATAGTCATTTTATTTAGGCTTTTAACACTGCAAAATTTAATCCTCATTGTGCCTTTCATGACTACAGATGGTTTTGTGGCCAGTGTAGATCAGGATCAGACTGCACAAAATGTGCACTCTGATCTCTGATCTACACTGCTTTACTGAAACATTTCAGACAAAAGGAACCATTAATTTCCTATTATTTTGGTGGTATTTCTAGACTGAAAACATTGGTTGGGTTTTTTCGGCACTTTAACACTTTACCACATAGATCTAATCCCGACTTATAACTACCCTGATAGAGACGGCTTTTGAAATCCTTTTGGGAAAAGGACAAAATCCTGGTAACTAGGGTTTTTTCCTTTCCCCACAATGTTTCCTACCCTAATACAGACAAAGTCAATCATTCAAACCACATTTAAATTGTTGTCTGCAAAGGCTTTCAATTTTGAAAAGGCTGAAAAGGCTGGTTGGGTTTATTTGGCACTTAAACCCTTTACCGCACAATCCTGACTTTTAACGACCCTGAAAGAGAATGCTGTTGAAAACATAGTGGGAAAAGGTAACCAGCTTTTTCTCCTTTCCCAATAATGTTTTCTACCCTAATATAGACAAAATCCATCATTCAAAGCACATTTAAACTGTCGTCTGCAAATGCTTTCAAATTTAGAGGCTTTTGAAAACATTGTGGGAAACCTGGTAACCAGCATTTTCTCCTTTTCCTATGATGTTTTCTACCCTATCAAAGACAGAAATCATAATTTTTATAGAAATATTGGATTTGTTGCCTGCAAATACTTTCAAAGTGGACCAGTGTAGAAGTTTTTTGTTTGGCAAACAGGTAAGGGTTAACTTGTGAGAGAAAAGAAAGTTAAGCAACTTTGTTTTCTTTTCAGATAGAACAACTGTGATAGGGTCCATGATAAATGACTACTTGAGTTGCAAGACAGAGGTGGAGGACCATTCTGTTCATCTTTTATTTTCCGCCAACAGATGGGAGAGAGAGTAAGTCCACATATACAGAATATCATACTGTAGTGACTTTCCTGGTGCTTGCATGTGATTCGAGCAGTGTGAGAAAATTTGATAACAATTGAAACCCAAGGTCGAGCGAGATGTCATAATTTTCTTGCGTTGCTAGAAGCAAATACTAGCGCTAGGAAAGTTACTACAGCATAATATTCCTTTTATTATATACCAACACCTTTCAACAACAAAATATTGCAAATTACATATATAGATATTTATTCAAAAACAGTTAAAATAAAACAAATAATGATGATGAAGCCACTGCAAGCCAGTAACTTCATTTTTATAAATGGTGGATGAATACTACAGTGTAAAATTTTTACCAATCAAATTGCATGGAAATGAATACATACTTGTATGGTGTGTGAGTTACATCATCATTATGCCATCATACCATATTTGGAACCATATTTCACAGTATGTAGATAAGGATTTCTTTTCTATCGTGTATGATATTTTATCTGCATGTGACACATATATATATTTGAGCCTGCAATTTTTCAGGTGTATAAGTAACTAATTTACTTGATAAAAGCCATGTTTTTGAATTAAATATTGCATTTAACAACTGTAACGGAAAAGGAAACCAAATACATGTATTGCAATTTTATAGCAATAGTTTCCATACTTTTAATTGGTATGAATTCAATTTAGATACATTTTAAAACGGAATTGTTTACTTTTGGCTGCTACTGCGACTTTAACGGAGCCTTTTAAGTTTGTTTTTTTTTTGTAAATTAAAACTTTTTGACACTGATGAGTTTTTCAAAATGTATTCGCCTCTGCAAACCAATGAAAATGGATGGTTACATGCAGTAAAAAGGTGGCAATTTAGCTTTCAAATAATGGGTTGGTCAATTTGCAGTACCATACCTATATATTGTAGTCTTCATCAGTGATACACAAAAAATTTTGATTCATAGCAAAAAGTTTTAAATGGCCCCTTTAACTCTTTACCTCACAATCCCAACTTAACAACCCTGAGAAAGAAGGCTTATGAAAGCATTGAGGCAAAAGGAGAAAATTCTGTTGGTAAACAGCATTTTCTCCTTTTCCCACAATGTTTCCTATCCTATCAAAGAAAATTCCACAATTTGAGCCGCATATAATTTGTCGTCTGCAATTGCTTTGGATTTTGAGAAGTCTAAATTTGTTATTTGGAAAAGGTTTAAGTCATATAAAAACAAGTAAAGGGAATTTAACTCTTTACCACACGATCCCGACTTTTAACGACCCTGAGAAAGAAGCCTTTTGAAAACATTGTAGGAAAAGGAGAAAATGCTGGTGACCAGCATTTTCTCCTTTTCCCACAATGTTTTCCACCCTTCCCAGAACGAATTTCAATTTTTGAGTTGCATTAATTTTGTCGTCTGCAAATGCTTTCAATTTGGACAAGTCTACAATTTTGTTGTTTGGTAAAGAGTTAAGTGACGCACAGCAAGTTTTGGATGACGTAGCTCTGTACCAGACATCAAAATTGTAGACCTGTCCAAATTGAAAACATTTGCAGATGAAAATTTTAATGTGACTGAAATGGAAAATTGTCCTTGAAAGCATAGCAAACATCGTGGGAAATAGAAGAAAATGCTGGTAACCAGTATTTTCTCGTTTTCCTTCAAGGTTTTCAGAAGCCTTCTTCAGGGTCATTAAAAATCAGGATTGTGCAGTAAAGGGTTAAAAGGTAACAATATTTGCCTATAATTAGCATAGTACAAAACCTATATTGTTGATACTAGGTGTTTCATTTGAACTTTTCAGGTTAGTACATGTACCAATTAACCCTTTACCACACAATCCACAGTTTTAACGACCCTAAGAAATTAGACTAGATTGAAAACAATGTGGGAAAAGGAGAAAATGCTGGTGACCAGCATTGTCTCTTTTTCCCACAATGTTTTCTGCTCTTTCAGAAAATAATACTATCATATGATTCACATTTCAATTATTGTCAGCAAATGCTTTCAATTTGGACAAGTCTAATTAATCTAAACTTTTGCCATGTGGAAAAGGGTTAAAATTTGGTTTGCTGAGTCCTGTAGTGGAGTTGGTAGCATACAGGACATGAGTCCAGGGGGTGACTGGTTTGAATTTCTAGGGCAGCCAGTTTCTTTCCGAGGATTGATGATAGTCCTTGTCAGGGTTTTCCCTGGACTTTTTGGTGTTGGGGTCATTTGACCCATTTTAAATGAATTACCGTTAAAGAAGTTTTGGGGGTCATTAAGAAAATTTTGGGGTCGAAACTCAAAGAAACAGGGTGTCAGGGAAAACCCTGGTCATGGTGGTAGAATTCATTCTTCTCTCACTGCTGACCACTGATTTGATGATGGATGTGTGAGAGAGCAGCCAGTGGCTTGGGAAGAATATTGCGCAAAATACTGGTAGTGGATACTCCAGAAAAGCATAGGTAGGTGCACTAAGTGTCATGGTATAACTGAAATAAAATTTAAAACGGCATTAAACACCATACAAACAAAGAGAATAATTAGGTTTGGTAAAGAACAAATGATTTTAAAACACTTATGTCCTATTTATTTTAACTGTAAATCAATTTTTGATGTATAAATGTTTCAGACCCATGATGAGGAAATTATTAAATCAGGGGACAACTCTCATTGTGGACAGATATGCTTACTCTGGAGTGGCCTTTACAGCTGCAAAACAGGTAAACAAAACAGTTCTTACCTTTTTTTTGCCTCACCTGAGTGTAAAATGCTCGGTCATGAAGGTACAATGTAATACTGCTGTTTCTGTTGTTAATATTTTCATTGATATCACTCTGTGAAATGTTTTTATCCATTCTAAAGACAAATTCAACCACATTTTATACTGTATTCTGAAAAAGCCTTCAAGTTGGACAAGTCTAAAATGTCATTTGGTAAAGAGTTAAAATCCTCACATGTACTATATGATTTAAACCTTAAGATAGACAACACTAGATGAAATTAAAAAAAAAAAGAAAAATCATAAATTGAAAAATTAAAGACTAGGGCAGTGTTGTGCCGATGCCGCATATTTGCAATTTTCTCACTTAAAAATTCAAAATGTCGCAGAAAAAATCGGTAAAAGGCGATTTTTGTCGCATATCAAAAATTGTGGAATCAGCCACGTAACTATTACAATTTAGTGTTTTTCATGGGCGCCTAACGTGCGTATATGCAAAATGAAATTTGATTGGACGCAGACCGAATACATCAACCAAGTATTGATTGTGTACTCTACTTTCATGACGTAGTATCTTCTGCAATCGCAGTCGGAAAATGGTTTCGTCGCCACGGTGAAAAAGCCAGGTATCATCCTAAGCTTCTATGGTAAGCCATAGCATACTAACAATCCGAGCTCGAAGTCTGATAACGTTCTGATACCCATTACCCCTCCCACTTAATCACCATTGTCGGAAGATAGTAAAAAATACCTGTACGACAGTTCTTAGTATTGAAAAGAATATTCTTCTGTGGAATATGATTGCAACCGCAACTTTAAGGGTTGTAAAATGAGTTTAAAAAAGCTAAAGAAGTACGCATTTACTGAAAAAAAAAAAAAACTTCAGTACTACAACTCTATGTATGACGTGCAGATAACGTCTATCGTAGATCAGCCATCATGGCCGAGTCTTTTCAGGGGGATTTTAAGAAAACTGCACGGTAGGGAAAGTTTCAATGAGAAATCATCAGCCGTGTTAGTTGTAATTAAATCCACATTTTGGCTAGTGAAAGAGAACATAGCAATTAAAAAGTAGGGTGTTGGGGAACTAATTTCAATTTCTTATTTTTAAACCAATTTTATGCATGCTAAATTTTGTCCCCAAATTTTTAAAAATGTCTCAACCTTTTCTGGATGAGTGAGACATTTGTCTCTACTTTTTAAAATCCTTGGCAGAACACTGCTAGGGCAGTAGAAGACCACATGTCTCTTACATTAGGGATTCTAGGTTCAGATCCAGTGATAAGCAGACTCGACCTTTGCACACTATGCACACAGGCTGGATCACTAGTTGGTTTTCCAAAAATACAAACATCTAGTTTAATTTTGTCTAGGATTTGTTTAAAGACGTATGTTTAATCAAATACATTTTGTGAAGAAACAAAGCGTTTGTCATACTAATATATTGGATGAGCTTGATAAGGAACATACCATGATTACAAAATCAACAAGGCCATTGTGTATACTCCACTACCTTATAAATAAAGCCATAATTGGCAGACATAGCATTAATCTGAAAGTTGTGTCCTTGGCTGTCATTCACAAATATATAAATCTTTCTTGGAAATTTGAGTACAGCAGTTCTTATTGCTCTAATAAATAAAATTGCAGCCACAAAGTTTTCCAGTTGCATGTCTATTACACCCAATGCTCTTGCAACCACTTAGGGAAAATGAAGAAAATGCTGCTTCCCCTTTTCCCACAGTCTGCAGCCCTTTCAAAGACAGATTCCAACATAAGGGCCACAAATAATTTGTCGCTTTGGACTTAACATCTGGTGAAGACTTGAAACTGTGACAAGCACTGTTTTATTCAAACCTAATCATAGACTGAAATAACAAAAATGTTATAAGATTATGTCTGACAAGGTTAAAAATTATGTAAATAGAGTAAAAGCAAATAAATTAGCGATGTTATTTTGTGGAAATACGCATTTGATGTGAACTAAAACACAGAAGCAGATTACTGGACAAAAGTTTGATTTATTTTCACAAAATTTACTAAGCTATGTACTTTACAGCAAATTTTTTAACCTTTTTCTGATTTGAAAGCTATTGCCAGGGTAAAAAAAAATTGGCAGAAATGATGGAAATTGTTTTTGAAAGGTTGAAAACATTGTAGAAAAAGGAGAAAATGCTGGTTACCAGCAATTTTTCCTTTTCCCACTATGGTTTCTAAACCCCTTATGTCAGGGTCATTAAAACACAGGATCTTTTTGTAAAGTTTGATGATGGATCTCAAGACATAAATTTTTACTTGAACAGAATTTCCACATGGATTGGTGCAAGCAGCCAGATGTTGGTCTGCCAAGACCTGACTTGGTTTTATACCTGACTCTGAGCGTAGAAGCTGCGGCTAAACGAGGTGGATTTGGGGAAGAAAGATACGAGAGAACAGAGTTCCAACAGAAAGTTGAGGAAAATTATCACTTGCTTAACGACAGTGATTGGAAGGTCAGTTCAGTTAACCTTTACCACACAATCACGAATTTTATCAACCCTAAGAAAGGAAGCTTTTGAAAACATTTTGGGAAAAGGAGAAAATGCTGGTAACCAGCATTTTCTCCTTTTCCCACAGTGTTTTTTCTACCTTTTCAGACGATTGTCCAAATTGAAAACACTGGCAAATTGAAAACATTGGCAGACAACAAATTGAATGTCGCTTAACTATCTACAAAACAACAAGAATTTAGACTTGTCAAATTGGAAACTATTTGCAGACGAAAAGTAAGATTTGGCTTAAATGATGGCATTATCTAGGAATATTATTAAAAATTAGAGTGGAGTGGGGTTTGTATACGGGCCTGGATCTTCGTTTGGGAATGATAACTTTTCTCTTAACCCTTTACTACTCATTCATGAGTTTTAATGACTCTGAGGAGTAAGGCTTTTGAAAACATTGTGGGGAAGTGAGAAAATGCTGCTTACCAGCATTTTCTCCATTTCACACAATGTTTTCAATCCGTCTACAGGCAAATTTTGGTTTTTCATTTTCACCGAAAGCATCAGGCTTTTGGTGGGAGAGTCCTTGGGTAAGGCACTTAAGAGCTCTGCTATAGTATTTATGAAACCCAAGACATGCATGCATGAGTAAGTGAACTGTCCTCGTAATATTCTGAAATAATGTCGAAAGCCATTTAATACTCAAATCTGTCTTTTGTTACCACAGATTATAGATGCCGACAAATCCAAGGAAAATCTTCAGAAAGAGCTATTAGATATCTGCACACATGTGATAGAAGGTGCTGCTGATAAGCCCATCAAGAAACTGTGGATGGATGATTAAAATCTACTATCTGACTAGGATACTATAATTATCACATAACTTCCCTTGTTTTCAGTGTAATTTGGCATTTACAAACTTTCTTATTCTACACACATCAGAGATAAGATTTTTGTTACGTCATAGGTGTGCTATGTGATGTCATTTGTAAACATTGAAAGCCTTCGAAGCGCCATCTTACTTTATACACATCTGATATAAGATTTTGTGACACCAGAAGCATGCTATGTGACTTAATTTCTTAAAACATTTCATTCTTGCCAGTTATTAATCTGACCTACAGAAATTTTCTGGCCAACTCAACTTTGAAATTGATAATTGTGCTAGGACAAAGGTTTGTATCATTTCAGGTTTAACCCTTTACCAAACAATCCCATGTTTTGAAAACCCTGAGGAAGAAGGCTTTTGAAAACATTGTGGGAAAAGGAGAAAATGCTGGTAACCAGCATTCTCTCCTTTTTCCACAGTGTTTTCTGTCCTATCAAGGACATATTTTGTCATTTTAGCCACCTTTGTCTTTCGCAAATGCTTTCAATTTGAACCAGTGTTAAAGTTTGTCATTTGGTACAGGATTAAAATGAAGTAATTTTATTATGTCAGTATTTGACTGTACACCTATGTCAAAGCAGTGAGTTTGGCTCATTCATGTATATAAATTAAGGTTTCACATAGAGATTTTAATAATTCTTGAGATAGTTAAGTGATAAAAACAATTTGACATATGTTGGCATTTGACATAAAATTTAATTAAACTCCTCAAGAAAAAATATTATTTAGCTTGCAAAAGGCTGACTTTATAACATTTTTCTATAGTTGTTTTATAAATTTCTTTGTCAAATGCCAACTCATGTCAGATCCTATATATACACCATGTGCACATATTTACATATTTATATTAAAAATTGTAACTATATCAATAAATTTAGCTATGAAAAGTAAAGTGTTTTTTTTTTTCCCATCTTTGCTATATCTCAGTCAGTATGTACTAAAGATTCAGATTTTACAATTTCAAAGCAGTTTTTGTCAAAATATCTGGCAAAGAAGCAGACAGTTTTGATCCAAGATCAGACTACATTATCTTGATCTATGCTGTCCTCAAAAGCCTTTATTGTATAAGTGGAAATTTCTGGGACGTGGAAATTTTTGCAATTTCACGAATTTGAAAAATTTGCAAACTTTTCTGTTCTTGTACTTTACCACAAACATACCAACAAGTAACGAGTGTCTTGAATTCACAAACATTTCCAAAAACAATATGTCTGTAATCGGTAATTCGCAAATTTTTCGACAGGCATATCTATATCCACCTATACAGTAAATGCAGGCTTAGCTCAGCAAGGGTTACTGGTAAGCTTACCTGAGCATGAAGTACAGAAAGTGAGCTTCTGTAGTCGGGCCCAGTCCAGCATGTGTCTTCACCTTGTCTGCACTCTAGAGGCCACATTTTCAGGCAAGTCTTCAAGAAACTCGTCTGAATGCTTGTCTAGATATCACAGGTGAGTTCGAAATTGGATGCCTGTGAGTTTAAGAGAAATGGGTCAAATTGTAGACAAACCTTATTTGCACTCTATAGGCCACATTTTCAGTCAGGAAAGATGAAAATATGTCTAGAAAATACATGTATCTTAGATGAGTTTGAAATGGGGCACTTTGTGTCAAAAGAAGGTGAAATTTAACTCTTTACCACACAGTCCCGAATTTTAATGATTGAAAGAGAAGGCTTCTGGAAACATTGGGGGAAAAGGAGAAAATACTGGTTACCAGCATTTTCTCCTTTTCAAACAATGTTTTCTACCCTATCAAAGACAGAAATCATCATTTGAGCAACATTTAGTATGTCGTCTGGAAGTGCTTTCAATTTGGTCCAGTCCAAAATTTTGTTGTTTGGTAATTGGTTGGAGGCCGCATTATCAGTTCCATGTTCATGAGACTTGGTCAGAAATATGTGTTTATAATCATTCAGAGCCGAGCCCTCGTAGCTCAGTCAGTACCATGCAGGAATTGAGAACAAGGGGTCCCAGGTTTGACCCATGGGTCAGCCAATTTCTTTCCGAGGATTGATGATAGTCATTGCAACAGGGTTTATTCCTCTGCTACCGCTGACCGTTGTTTAGATGATGGTTATGTGGGAAAGCAGCCATTGGCTTGGAAAGAAAATTGAGCAGAGTAAGGTAAAAGAAATTACAGGAAAGTATGGACAGGTGCTCTAGTCTCCGCAATGTAACTGAAATAATGTTGAAAATGGCGTTAAACACCATAAACTCTTCACCAAGCAACAAAATTTTAGACTCTACCAAATTGAAATCATTTGCAGACAACAATATCAAATGTGTCCTGGCCAGATAAATTTTATAATTATATCATGCAAGAAAATTATGTATGATCAGCATGAGTAATGGCTTAGTACTAGTGTGATCTTTTAAAACATTGTGGAGAAAGGGGAGACATTGCTAGTTGTGAGCAGAGCATTTTTTCATCCTTTATCCACAATCTTTTTGGAAGTTTTCTGCTGCCAGACCATGCAAAAGTTTATCCTGTATATGATAAGGTGTTAAAGAACTTATTTGTAAGCAATTATGATGAAAGTAAGCTGTTTATGTGTGGTGTGCCAGAGAAAAAGTGTATTTATACATGTAAGACTAGTAAAGCAGGGTGTGAAATCACTTGGTTTTATGACCCCCACCATAACCTGTTTCCATATCATAAACGACACCAGAAGCTTTTGTGGACAGTGTAGATCAAGATCAGACTGCACAGAACATGCAGTATGTACAGATGTATGTATGACTAGTAAACAGTGCTGTTTATGTCTGGCCAATAACTTACAGGTGCATGGTCCGATTCTAAAATGATTTGGCACAAATGATCACCATGGATGGAAGACATGCATGCAACGACCTCGTCGAAATCTCAAAGGTAAAGGTTGCAGTGTAGGGGAATTCGTAACAGTGACACATTTCTAGTCAATTTTGTTTTGATACAGTGTGTGGGAAGAATGTGGAATTTTGATGAAATGCCAAGGCACATGGCTTTTTCTGACTTTAATAGTACAATCATGGTGTCATGAAAATTGAGTCTTTGCAAACATCTTGTCTTGAATTCTTTAACCCTTTACCAAACAATCTCAAGTGTTAATGACCTTGAGCAAGAAGCCTCAAGGCTGAAAAAGGATCTCCTGCAGCTAAAAACTCTGTGCTCTCTAGAGGCCACATTTTCATTCCACTTTTCATGAAACTTGCTGAGAAGGTTTGTCTAGAAATTATCTTAACCCTGTACCACACAAGTAAGTATTTTAACGACCCTGGGAAAGACGAATTTTGAAAACATTGTGGAGAAAATGCTGGTAACCAGCATTTTCTCCTTTTCCCACAATGTTTTGTAATCTTGCAAAGGCAAATCCAATTATTAAAGTCACATTGAATTTGTCATCTGCAAATTTATGCTTTGAAGTTGGACACGTCTGAAATTTCATCGTGTGGTAGAGTTAAAAGATGAGTATCTAAACTTAAGTTTATTGATTGATTGTATTGTGTTTAGCGCCGTTTTCAATATTATTTCAGTTATATCACGGCCAGTGTACCTATCCATGTTTTCCTGGAGTTTTTTTTTACCAGTACTCCACACAATATTCTTTCCAAGTCATTGGCTGCTTTCTCACATAACCATTGTCAAAACAATGGTCAGTGGCGAGAGATGAATGAATCTTATTGCAATGACTATCATCAATCCTCGTAAAAAAAATTGGCTGAGCCAGGGATTGAACCAGGGACCCCTTGTTCTCAAGTCCTGTACGCTACAGACTGAGCTACAGGGGCTAGGCCTAAACTTAAGAATATTATGACGGTGTTTGCAAAAGGTTTGAACTTTTATGAAATCATTATTGTATTATAGACATTAGTTTGCTACATATAGACATTAGTTTGCCAGATTATGACCGAGTAAATCAACGATTTAATTAAGAATCATTGATAGAAAAAGCCATTTACCCTAGCATTTTATCAAAATCCTATTTTTTGAAGGCGAGATTTTCATTCTCGCCTTCGTATGTCAGCGCTCGGCAGTTTGCTGCAAATGCCTCTGAACAGCATTATCCAAACGCCTCTCAAGTAGTTCGATACTTCTCGAGTACATAAGAACAAAATAATGTCGAGACCACTGTAAATTTAATCAGATCAGCAAGAAGAAACTTCAAATTTCTAGAAGGAATGAAATCAAATTCTTAAAAAGCATCGTTTTTGACAAATGCAAAATACTTTGGATCAGTTGATAGTTACAATGGTGTTGCTACAGCAACAAATAAACTGTAGCTGTAATAAGCCAATCGAAACCTACTAAAATGACGTCATTCGGACCTACTTCCACTCCACAACGCATAAACAACTAACCAGAGGGATCGTATATGTAAATTTATGACCCCTGAACTAACCAATCGGATAGCTTTTTTGAATGATGTATCGCTGACAGATCTCTTTTCTCTGTTGACAACATTATTCTGTCTTTATGAGAAGTAAAATTTCAATGAAATAAATTCCTTTGAATCATCTAGTGTTTATACAAAATTTTCTCTTTCAAACAAATATCTTTTTCTTCTATCAAAGTTGTCCTTGACATTATGATTAATGAACAGGTTATTGTTAGGCATCAGCGTGGCCCAGTTTTGATTCCGGAGACCCGTGAAAAGAAAAAGGTAAATCAGTTGAAATCACAATATGTGTCATTTCGAAGTAGTTCCGGCCAGCATAATGTACCGATGTATAGCAGGGGATAGCCTGGGTTCCAGTCCTCCCCTGACTGAATCTATTTGTGAAAATATGTTGGATGTGAATTGGCAGTTTTCTAATGGATCATTGTCACTTTTTCTTCACTCTTTACCACACAATCCGAAGTTTTAACTTGAGAACTTGAGAATGCTTTTGAAAACATTGTTGGAAAAGGAGAAAATGCTGGTAAACAGCATTTTCACCTTTTCCCACATTGTTTTCTACCCTATCAAATACAGAAATCATCCTTTGAGCTACATTCTGGTTTCAACAAATTACATGTATGTCAAGTGATAGAATTTGTCCATGACTGCATGAATAATATTGTGTGAAAAGGGGGAAAATGCTGGTTATAAACACTTTCTCCCTTACTGCAGTATTTTCATAAACCTTTTATCTCAGTTGTTAAAAGCACGAGATTGCTAAGTAAAGGGTTTGACAAAAATTCTTGTGAAAATGGGGCAGTTGCTTCTTACAAGCAGTCATTCCACCTTATAATATTTTCCAAAGCTTTAGACTGTGGGTGTCAAAAGTGTAGATTTGCAAAACAAGGGTTTAATCATTATTGAGCCAAAAAAAGAGTTTTGAAATTTAAGGTCTACGACCCCTAACACTTTTAGTGCAACATGGAATTAACCCTTTACCACACGGCAAAATTTAAGACCTATCCAAATTGAAAGCATTTGCAGACGACAATTTCATAGTGGCTCAAATGACACAACTTTTCTTTGATAGGGTAGAAAGCTTTGTGGGAAAAGGAGAAAATGCTGGTTACCAGCATTTTCTCCTTTTCCCACAATGTTTTCAAAAGGCCTCTTTTTTAGGGGCGTCAAAAGGCGTCATTGTGTGGTAAAGGGTTAAATTTCTTGTTAGTTGATAAATAAGGATTCATACTGATATCATATTTTTGCACCTTTTTAACTGACCAGAAATTCCTTAGATTTCTGTCTTGAAATTATTTGTTGATACTTTTGTCAGTTTTCCTGAAAAGGGAGGTAATTATTATCTCCCTTCGTAATGAGAATATAGTGGTTTTAGATTTATAAATGATAATTCTAAGAAGGAACAAGAGTGTCGTCGTCACAATATACGCTGCCACATGCCTGCTATTTCAAGCAGCTAGCTATAGAGACTAAAGTGTTGGAATTTCTAGCACCTGCCTGGGTAGCTCAATGAATATATTGTGTTACTTGTGATCTAAAAGGTTTACGCATGGACTGGTGGATGGACAGATGGACGCATGACGGACTCATTGGTCACTGGCTTTGATTAACCAATAAAATATGAAGTTTCATGAAATTATGTCCATTACTTGGAAAAACATCGATGAAAAATTAAATTTGACATGAAGCCCCCTTTTTCCATGACACAGCAATAAATTCTAAAACTCTGACAATATGCACTAGGTCACATGATCTGTGAACATTTCATCCAATTCCATTGAGATATGTTCAGTAATTAAAGAGATATTGGTGAAAAATGAAATATAACATGAAGACCCCTTTTTCCATGACGCAGCTATAAATCGCAAAACCTTGACAATATGCGCTAGGTCACATGATGAGAAACATGATGTGAAAATTTTATCCAAATCCGTCAAGAAATGTGGGAGGAGTTGCATTCACAAGAAATGGACGTACGTACGGACGGACACAGTTTAAATTTGACATGAAGCCCCCTTTTTCCATGACACAGCAATGAATTCCAAAACCCTGACAATATGCGCTAGGTCACATGATCTGTGAAAATCTCATCCAAATCCGTTGAGATACATCCAGTAATTAAAGCGATACTGGTGAAAAATGAAATATAACATGAAGCCCCCTTTTTCCATGACGCAGCTTGAATCGCAAAACCTTGACAATTGCGCTAGGTCACATGATGAGAAACATTCTGTGAAAATTTTATCCAAATCCATCAAGAAATGTAGGAGGAGTTGCATTCACAAGAAATGGAATGAAATATAACATGAAGACCCCTTTTTCCATGACGCAGCTACAAATCGCAAAACCCTGACAATATGCGATAGGTCACATGATGAGAAACATGATGTGAAAATTTTATCCAAATCCGTCAAGAAATGTGGGAGGAGTTGCATTCACAAGAAATGGACGTACGTATGGACTGACGAAGGGATGGACGGACGGACAGACGGAGAAGATGACGCCAATATACGTCGCCTCTGGCTGCGTATAAAAAAACGGAAAAAGTGGCTCACTTAAAGTAGTACAATAATACTCATTTTTAATCATAGCAAATTTTGTAGGATAATGTTATAGTCGAAATAGATGTTTTCCTTTAGGGGTCTTAGACCAAATAATCAAGCATTTTGTAAGTAAATGTAGTGTAAATCTTTACAAGACTTCCAGACTCTTAGACTTATCAAAATTAAAAGGATTTGCAAGAGTAAAATTGTCACAAATTTTGAGATTTGTATTAGAACCTATATAAGGTCTACGGCCCCTAACTCTTATTTTAAAAGACGGAAGCTGCCGAGAATGGCCGAATAGCCTTTACGAAAACGTCGATGTTACACGATACAAAGTTGATGAGTTAGTGCGTCTACAGCCCCTAACTCTCATATTAAAAGACAGAAGCTGCCGAGATTGGCCAAATAGCCTGTATGAAAACGTCGATTTTTACCGATGAGTTAGGGGTCGTAATCCTTAAGTTGAGGAAAATGGAGACGGTGTTGGTTTCCATCATTTTTTTTTCATCATGTTGCCAAATTATTGAAAGGGGTCCACCTTAGGGTCATTACCCTTTACCACACAATGCTGACTTTTAGCAACACTTAGAAGGAAAGCCCCTGAAAACATTGTGGGAAAAGGAGAAAATGCTGGTAACCAGCATTTTCTCCTTTCCCCACAATATTTTCTAACCTTGCAGAAAAAAAAAACAAGAGGGCCATGATGGCCCTGAAGTCGCTCACCTGAGCCTTTTGATCAAACATGACCCATTTCCAATCTCTTCAGAGATATTAAGACAAACACTCTGACAAATACTCATTTGTATTGGGCTTACAAATATAGCCTCTAGAGTGCACACAAGCTTTTTCTAGAATTTGTCTCGGCAGCCTACTTGACATGTAGAAATTATCCAGACATACATTTCGACAAACTTTCATGAGTATTTGTGAGAAAATGTGGCCTGTAGGGTGTATAAAAGGTTTTTCCGAGATTTGACCTAGTGACCTAGTTTTTTATCCAACATGACCCATATTCATACTAGTCTAAGATATTATCAAGACAAACATTCAAAGCAAATTTCAAGATTATTGGACTGAAAATGTGGCCTCTAGAGCGTACACACGGTTTTTCAAGGATGAAACTTGGTGACCTAGTTTTTATTCCACGTGACCCATTTTCAAACTCGTAGAAGATATCATCAAGACAAACATTCTAACAAAAGTTTAAAGAATACTGAACTGTAATTATAGTGCAAAAGGTTTTTCCGAGATTTGACCTTGTGACCTAGTTTTTTATCCAACATGACCCATTTTCATACTAGTCTAAGAAATTATCAAGACAAACATTCTGACCGAATTTCAAGATTATTGGACTAAAAATGTGGCCTCTAGAGCTTACATAAGGTTTTTCTAAGATTTGACCTACTGACCTAGTTTTTGACCTGACATGACCCATTTTCAAACTCATCCAAGCTATCATCATGACAAACATTCTGACCAACTTTCAGGAGTATTGGACAGAAAATGTGGCCTCTAGAGCGTACACAAGGTTTTTCTAAGATTTGACCTAGTGACCTAGTTTTTGACCCAACATGATCCATTTTCTAAATCATCTGAGATATCATCAAGGCAAACATTCTGACCAAGTTTCATGAGTATCGGACTGAAAATGTGGCCTCTAGAGTGTACACAAGGTTTTTCTAAGATTTGACCTAGTGACCTAGTTTTTGACCCGACATGACCCATTTTCAAACTCGTCCGAGATATCATCAAGACAAACATTCTGACCAAGTTTCACAAGTATCGGACTGAAAATGTGGCCTCTAGAGTGTACACAAGGTAAAAGTTGACGAGGCACGACGGACGCCGGACACAGCACGATCACAATAGCTCACCATGAGCACTTTGTGCTCAGGTGAGCTAAAAAATAGAATCATTTGAGCCACATTGAAGTTGTAGTATGCAAATCTTTCAGTTTTGAAATGTCTAAAATTTTGACGTTTGGTAAAGGGTTAAAACACAGACTTGTTAGATAGGTCTACAATATGTTACCATGCAAGTTTTCCATGATGACATTTTACTTCCAAAAAAATGTAAAAATCCATGTTTATTGAATATTCACCCTTTTCCAAACAATCCCATATTTCAACAAACTTTAGGAAAAAGGCTTGAAAATATATTAGGAAAAGATGCTTTGATATGTGAATACATTTGAAAACATTGTGGTTAACTATCTACCTTACAGTCCCGACTTTAAAGACCCTGGAAAAAAAAAGCTTTGGAAAACACTGTGGTAAAAGAAGAAAATGCTGGTAACAATCTGGTGCAAATTTCAAGCATAAACTGTCGCCAAAAAATCCTGTGTTTTATCTCGCCAAATGACAAGAAAGCATTTGCAGGCAACAAAATCATTACCTGCTTTACCAAACAGTCCAGAGTTTTACAACACTAAAGAAGAAGACTTTTGAAAGCATGAGAATTATGTGGGAAAGCAGCCAGTTTTTTCAGACAGAATTTTGTGTACTGGTGAAAAGAAACTCCAGAAAAGCATAATTTGAGAGCACTAACATGGTAAGATTAACCCTATTTTGACCCTTTACACGACAACAAAATCCTTTAGACCAGTCTTGATTGAGAGCCCATGGAGACAAATGTTGCTCAAATTATGGAATTTGTCTGTGGAATGGCAGAAAACATTGCAGAAAAAGGAGAAACTGCTGGTTACCAGCATTTTCTCCTTTTTCCTTCAATGTCTTCAGAAGCCTTTTATGTGAGGGTCCCCAAACTGTATGTTGTAAAGAGTATTGCACATAACAAATTTTAAACAGACTCAAGAGTCCCTAAATGCAGATTTTCCAGGCTATGATATGGTGGTATGAAAAAATAAGCTTTTTATTACCGGTATATAAAAAACGTCTCTACCAGAAGACAAAAATTTGGACTAGTCCAAAATTGAAAGTCTTTGTCCAAGATCGAAAGTCTTTGCCGAAGACGAATGTTGCTCAAATAATGACATTTATCCTCCAAAGAGTAAAAAACATAGAAAACAATGTTGGAAAGGGAGAAAATGCTAGCTACCAGCATTTTCTCCTTTCCCAATGATGTTATCTAAAGCCTTACCAAGGATCAGTGGTAAAGTGTAGGAATTGTAGCCTGGAGGCCTGACTTTGAGCCTCGCTGGAAGCATGGGTTTTTCGTAGTTGTGTTCACAGGCAAGACACCTAAGGGCTTAAGCCTAGTACTGGTGAAACCAAGGACATACATGAATATGCAAGCTGTTGCAGTGATATAACTAAAATAATGTTGAAAGTGAAGTAATACACCATTTAATTAATCGATTTGTTTGTTTGTTTTGGAGTTTAATGCCATTTTAACAGCTTAGGTCATATCATGGTGGTCAGTGACGCACCTATGTGTTTCCTGGCTTTCTAACACCAGTACTGACAACTTTTCTCTCTGACTACTTTTCTCACATGCATCAGAGGTGAGGGGCGAAAAATCGCTGGAAAGAAAGTTCACCGCAACCGGGCATCGAACCCGCAACCTCCAGGTCACGTGTCAGACACACTAACCACTGAGCTACCCATCCGGGTTTAATTAATCAATCAATGGGTTATTCCCTAGAGCGCCAAATAAGACCAATTTAATTGCAATTTTAGAATCACTCTTTACCAGAATGTTTCCACAAAGTGGACAGCGTAGATCAAAGATCAGACTGCACGTTTTGTGCAGTCTGATCTTTGATCTACACTGGCCGCAAAGGCAACTACAGTTATGAATGGCGCTTTAACGGTTAAAACTACGGATCATGCAGGGGCAAGAAAAATCAGAGATAGTCAGGTAGTCAGGCTAGCTGGGATTTTATTACTGATGCCTAGTTAACAACATACATGTGTTTATTTTACACTGATTGTGAAACAACTTACAGTAATCACTCTCTGTGACCGCTTTCTTTAGCGAAACCTTTAGCGTTACTCACCCCATGGCGTAGGTTATTTCGAGGGTTGACCCCATTTATCATGGTACTGGACCCCTGAAACCTTGGATGTTAGAGACCAAGGCTGTATCCCTAAACCATGCTCCCCTAAGTACATGTATGAATATTTAACCCATATATTGCAAAATATTACAAAACTTTCAAGTCGATAGTAATAATCCAAATAATGCTACTTCAAACTTATCTTTTGGAGAAAAATATCTCCTTATCAGAGAGTGTAGATCTAAGATCAGACTGCATGTTCTGTGCAGTCTGATCTTGATCTACATTGTCTGCAAAAGGTCAGTGAGTCACATATAGCAGCCTCAGGGTTCACTGACCAGTAGACTGACTAGCAAGCGCTCCAGTCTGACAGGTTTTTCTGCTGGTACATGTATTAAATAAGGACTTTATGCATACATGAGAATACATATATGATGGCAAACTTGGGCAGTATTACCAAAACCCAAGACTAGAATGTGTAGAGGGGCCATTTCTGCTAGCCAAGGGACATATCACCACGTTGCTGTATTCATCCTTGGCTGGAATCCCCTGTCTGTGTTATCTGTGGTTGCAGTCTGTTTTGAGAGCACCAGTCAAATAGCGTGTAACATGTGCTATCCATCATCAGCAAAAAAGTAGGTAAAATTAGCAATCAAAGAAAAAAATTGTCAAATATGCTAGGAATGATTGCCAAAACAATATAGACAAACAACATTTACTTCAACATTCAGAGTAACAGATCAGTTAACTTTATACCACACAATCCCTAGTGTAAATGACCTGAGAAAGAGACCTTTTGAAAACATTGTGGGAAAAAGAGAAAATGCTGGTAACCAGCATTTTCTCTTTTTCCCCACAATGTTTTCTACCTTTTTACAGATAAATTTCATAATGTCAGTCACAATTGATTTGTCTTCTGCAAATGCTTTCAATTTGGAAGTGTCTAAAATTATTGTTTGGTATAGAGTTAAATGAAGTTTTAGGAAATATTCCAACACCACATGATGGACTGTCAAAATATACGCGAGCAGATTTTGCAAAAGGGTTGTCGTGCAACATTCGAATGGTTTTCCATACAATTCTAGAGGTGATAACTATCAAATCCAGTGGGCTCGGGCATATTGCAGGGATAGCAAATCTCACCTCTTTCAGCCAAGATCTGCCTCAAGTATGACCTGCAACTCTTACCGTCCATCAGCAGCCAGTTGCTGTCAAACTGAATGTTTGACTCCACTGCTTAACCATTTATCAACTAATCCCATGTTTTCATGATCTGAAGGACAGGTTTTGAACATATTGTGGGAAAAGCAGAAATTGCTGGTAATCAGAGCTGATTACAATTTCACGGGGACAATAAATGCCATGGCAGCATGCGCACCTCCTCTGTCATTTATTGGTCCCGTAAAATTCTCATTACAGCCATCAACTTATACAAATGAGCAATGCTCTGGAAAAAGGGGGCTTAATGCATCTCTATGATGCAAGATACCATGCAAGCTGTCATATGATTATGGTTCCATAAAACCAATTTAGTCTAACAGCAGACTGAATCTGGAGGTAGAATGGTCCTTGGACAATCATATGCAGAAATTTTACAAGTAGCAAAAAGTTTCGACCTATGTCAGCCTACGTAGACTGCACAGGCTGATATGGGTCGATACTTTTTGAAGATACATTTAACTCCTTTTTCACATGACATGCCTTAAATGTTACCGGTACTCTTACTTCAACATTGTGTTTTGAGAAATAATGAAAGTTGTCAAACTGACAATTTCTAACAAATACCATCAACTAAGATTCACCTCTTCAGAAGACTGCAAAAGTTAAGATGACATTTTGAATGTGCTCCAGTGATGGGCTCTGTCTTTGAAAGGATTGAAAAAAATTAGGGAGAAGTATTATATACATGTACAGGGCTTAAAACCAGTGGATCACGTGCGAATCCCCAGCTCGGCCAATCTCTTTCTAGAAGATAGATGATAGTTATTGCAACAGGATTCATTCCTCTCTCACTCTCATTGATGTGACAATGACAATGATGGCAAGCAGCCAGAGGCTTGTAAAGAATATTGTGCAAAGCACTGGTAAATCATCGATAGGTGCACTTGCTGCCATTATAAAACTGAAATAATCTTGAAATGGCATGAAACACAATACAGATAGAAAATACTGAAGACACACATTTCCTCCTTTCCCTACAGTTTTCTCCACAGCATTATAACTCCTCAAGGTTGTAGAAACTGTTCTGTATAGGGTTAAGAATCAAGTTCAAACAACCCCTCCCACTTCCTGTTTTCAATAGCTCTAAACTTCACAAAGACAGATTTTTTTCTGCCTGAATTCTTGATTCATGCAGCTCTTTTTCTATCCTTTCCAAGTTATCTTTTGTTGGCAACATGCAAAATTCTTCCTGTTGTAGAAAACTGTCCTCAATGGTACACTCAAACTTTTCTTGGAAAGCTTCCAGAAAAAATGGAACAGTATCTTGAATTGTAACTTCCTTTTTCAGCTCTTCAGTAAGGGAGGTGACTTCTTTCCCTTCAATACCACATGGGACGATATGTTTAAACCAAGAAAGATCTGTGTTACAGTTCAGAGAAATTCCGTGGGTGGTGACAAATCTGCTACCATGGATACCTGAAATAGAGGGGAAAAGCTAGAATCACAAACTAATTAGACAAAAAAAAACCCATAAGAAAACAAACTCAAAACCTCCATGTAAAAAGTATACGAGTCATGTTATGTGAAAAAGGGGGCTTGATGCATCTGCAAAAAGTATCAACCCCTGTCATCCTGCGCAGTTTGCCCAGGCTGACATGGATTGAAACTTTTTGCAATTATAAATTTCATTCATGTCAAAGGACCGTTCTACCAAATGATTCAGTCTGTTGTTAAACAAAAAGGATTTTATGGATCCCCAATTAGGTTGATTGATTGTTTGGTGTTTAACCCCATTTTCAACATTATTTCAGTTACATCGCCACGGCCAGTACACCTGTCCATGCTTTCCTGGAGTTTCTTTTACCAGTACTATGTATAATATTCTTTCTAAGCCACTGGCTGCTTTCCCACATAATCATCATCGAAAAGATGGTCAGTGGTGAGAGAGGAATGAACCCTGTCGCAGTGACTATCATCAATCCACCGAAAGAAATTTGCCAAGCTGGGAATTGAACCAGCGACCCCTGTTCTCAAGTCCTGTATGCTAACAACTGAGCTACTTTGACTCAGACCCTAATAAATGTGATGACTTGCTTGGTATTATGCATCACAGAGATGCATTAAACCCCCTTTTGCCAGAGCATGGCTCACATAAGATACACAGAAACCATACCTATAGCTCCAATTTTTCTGTCCTCAACCCACACTCCAGTGTCTTTAGTTGTAGTAGCGGACAGTTTGAAACTATCACACGTTTTTATCATAGTTTGTTCTAGCTTGTGCACATAGCTTCTCATACCAATACCAAAATGTTTAAGATTAATAATTGGATAAGCAACTAGCTGCCCTGGTCCATGGAAAGTTATTAATCCACCACGGTTGGTCCTCTGAAAGTCAGCACCATGAGCTTTCAGCTCTTGTTCGAGTTGTGGGGTGTATGACTTGTCTCGCAGTCCGACGGTATAAACTGGGTTATGTTCCACCAGCAAAATCACATTATAACCTTTTGAACTTGGATTGCCCTGTAGTTCATCTAAATGGAAGCGTTCATATCGTTTTTGAATGTCAAATGCACTGACAAATCCCATTCGCTGTAGGTTGATCACATGAACCAATCGTCTTGCAGAGAGCATCTTGATTGGCCAATAGTTTTCAAGAACACAGAAAGTAAACCATCAGTTCCTGCAATGATAATGTAAGCTAATTTAACTATCTACTACACAAAAATTTTTACATCTATCCAAATTTAAAGCATTAAATTTAGCAGACGAAAAGTGCAATGTGGTATGGTAATGGTACATGTCTTTGAAAAGGCAGAAAACATAGTGGGTAAAAATAAATTATGTGTGTCACAAGTATTTTCATCACATCCTCTGTATTTTTTTAAAAACTCTCCGTGGACAGGGTTGTTAAAACTCTGCATTTTTGGGTAAATGTTCAACAACACTTTACAAGACGACAAAATTTTCAACTTGTCCAACTTGAAAACATTCGCTGATGACAATTAAATTAAATGAGGCTCAAATGAAGGAATTTGTCTTAATAGGGTTGAAAACATTGAGGGAATAGGTTACCAGCATTTTCTCCTATTCCCACAGTGTTTTCAAAAGGGTTCTTTCCAAGGGTTGTTAAAAGTTAACATTGTGCTTCAATAATAATTAACTTCACAATTTTTAATGTCTCTGTAGATTGCTGTTTTCAAAAATATGAGAAAAGAAAAAAAGAAATCTTACAAGCAATTTTCTCCTTTTCTCACAATGTAAGCTATAATTCTGTTTAAAGATTATTCAAGAACTTGAATAGCACTGGGCATAGAGAAATGAAATTAACCCCTTACCAAACAATTCTGAGTTAAAAACAGCCCTGAGGATGGAGAGTTTTGCAAACAGTGTGGGAAAAGGTCAAAATGCTGCATATTTCAAAGTTTTTTCCCACCCTTTATCTGCCTGTCAGTTGTAAACTTTCTGTAATCAATTTATATCATCCATTGTTTACCTTATATAATAGAACACATACTACCTATTCCAATACAAGTTCCATCATTTAGTTCACATTCTGAAAATGTTTTCAACTTGGACAAATCTGGAATTTTGTCATCTTGTAAAGATTTAAGACAATAAATTGCAGATATATGTATTTTGTACATAGGTAGTTAATCATTACAATGCAATCTCAAGTTTTAACAACCCCAAGAAAAAAGGCTTTTAAAAACAATGTGGGAAAAGGAGAAAATGCTGGTAACCAGCATGTTCTCCTTCTCCCACAATGATTTCTTCAAAGGCAAACTTTCTTTCCATTCCTTTGAGCCACATTTAATATGTTGTCTACAAATGCTGTATTAGGTTGTATTGGAGTTTAATGCCATTTTAATGGCTAAATAGGACATATCACAGCACTCAGTGCATCTATGCATGTGTTTCTTGGCTTTCTTGCACCAATACTAACACAACTTTCTTTCAAAGCCACTAACTACTTTTCTCCCTTGCATAAGAGGTACGAGGCAAAAAAAATGCAGGATAGAAAGTTTGCCTCAACCGTGTATCGAACCCACAACCACCTGGTCACAAGTCATATACACTAACCACTGCGCTACCCGCAAATGTAGTAAAATTGGACAAGCGTAATATTTTTGTCGTCTGATATAAATTCAGCTGACATTCCCTAAGGCACTTTGTAAATGTATTTTAAACACATATCGATGCATTTTGATAAAACTTTCGATGCAATCTGATGAAACTTAACTCTTAGAGGGCTTAATAAAATCAACAGAAATAGATTCATCTTCTCAAAATCTGACTGGAATAATTGTAATTCCATTATTGCATTTGTCTACAGTGTTTCATCAAAGCAGACAGTGTAGATCAAAGATCAGGCTGCACATTTTGTGCAGCCTGATCTTTGATCTACATTGGTGGCCGCAAAGGCAACAACAGTTGTGAAAGGCACTGTAAGGGTTCAGCTGTTATTCTGCACCAATTGGAGAAATTTTCTGGTAATTGTAATTTTTTGTCAAGTTTTCTCCTTTTCTCACAGTTTTTTCAAGCCTTCTTCTCCAGGGCCATGAAACACAGATTTGTATGTTATTATAAACCTCAACTTTTCACAAAACAACAAAATTTTAGACTTGTCCAAACTGACAGCATTTCATTTCAGACAACATATTAAATGTGACTCAAAAATGACTTTTTTTGAAGAAGGGCAGAAAACATTGTGAGAAAAAGATTAAATGCTGGCTATCAGTATTTTTCCTTTTTCCACAATCTTTCATAAAGTCTTTTTCTTAAAGTTCATTAAAATTTGGGACTGTGTGGTGAAGAGTAAATGAAGTGGCTATTTAAGAGTCTGTAGAAAAAAATTCCTATCACAGCATTTGCAAGGACTGGTATAACTTGTAAATGAGCAAACATCATAGCTCTTGGATCAGACAGGAGAATCTCTATTCTGATCTTTATCTTCACATTACAGCAACTTTTTCATCAGCATTCTATGGGAAAGTGAATGTACCTTTTTCATATCATGTTATATTGTTTTTTGTATCTATAGTATCAATCATTTGTTTCACATTAGAGCAAAACTACTTCATCTCTGGCTCTGATAGATCTGCGTTCATGTATTCTTGCATGGAATCTACAATTCATGCTCACTTTCATTTACAATAGGTTCTCCTTTGATCTTTGTGTTATTTACGGTTTCATGTATTTTTAATATACCCCCAAGAATTTATCCCAGTCACACACTCAAAATGGACCTTTAGATCTTCAAAGTATATGAAAATTTACAACAAGATATTGCACTCTTTACCCATTCTTGACCATACAAATCCTGACTTTGACAACCATTAGGTTTCATAAGACTTTTGTAAACATAGTGGAAAAAGAGAAAATGCTGGTAACCAGCATTTCCTCCTTTTTCCACAATGTTTTCTATCCTTTCACAAACAAATCCCATTTTTGCCACACTTTATTTCATGTCATCTGCGAATGCTTTTAACTTGGACAAGTCTAAAAGTTTGTCCTGAGGTAAAGAGTTAATTTGTATTCTAAAAATGTGCAGGCTGACTGAGGTCCGAACTTTTGCAATTGATAAACTTTCTGCATGTCAAAGGACCATTCTACCTCATGGTTGCACAAAATGTCTCCATATCATGCAGTGACCTGCCTGGTATTATGCATTACAAAGATGCAACCCCTCTTTTGAGAGCCCAGCTCATATTATTCTATTTTTCTCTCACTTTTCAAAGTTTTGACCAAAAGGGGAAAACAGTTTGGCAATCTTAAAAGTTTTTACGCTTTGATTCATTTCCCAAATTTGCTAGGATGAGAGGTGGTAAGCTCCACCTAGCCCCTAAATGTTACCCCACCTCATGTTCCTACAAACCTTAAGGCTCAATAATGGCTAAAAAAAAAATCAAAGCAGGTCTTAAAATGAATTTTAATTTAAATCATACCATCTAACCCTTTACCACACAAAGCCGCCTTTTAACGACCCTGAGGTAGAGAGCTTTAGAAACTAGAGGCGCTTGAGCGCCTGTATCGCTCCACAGGCCTGATATTTCTATAATGGCGAAAGGAAGTTTTTAACAATTATCATTCAATCCTGCATTTTAGCTCACTGAAGAAACAATTTGGTAGACAACCACCATAGGAACTTACCTGCAAAACAACAATGAAATCCAATGAATTGTTTTAGAGAAGAAATTTTTCAAAGATTTTACTTTATACCATAAAAGGAAAATCAGTCTCCCATAAAAGCCATGTTTTTTGACAGATCTTTTTTTTTTTCAAGGAATTCTGTAAACCTGTATCTAAGGAACATTCCTGCAAAATAATAATGCTATCCAAATAGCGGTTTGGGAGGAGAAGATTTTTAAAGGTTTTTTACTTTGGTTGCCATGGCAACCAGAATTCTTCATGGAACACAATTATTTGAAGGAATTTGAAAGAGGACCACCAAAGGAACATTCTTGTGAAATTTGGTAAAAATCCAGTCAATAGTTTCTGAGGAGAAGTTTTTCAAAGAAAAAGTTTACGGACGCACGCACGGACGAACGGACGGACGAACGAACGGACGGACGCACGACGGACACAACGCCATGACAATAGCTTGCTGGCCTTCGGCCAGTGGAGCTAAAAATGGTGAGAAAAGGAGAAAACGCTAGTAGCCAGCATTTTCTAATTTTCCCACAGTGTTTTCTGACCATTCAAAGACACACGCATCTATTGAGGCTGAGGCACATTTAATTTGTTGTCTGTAAATGCTTTTGATTAGGACAAGTCTCAAACTATGTCATTTGGTAAAAGGTTAAAAGAATTGACAATACTGTTAAAGAGGCCCTTATACTCATTTTCAGCCAGTTTTAACTCATTTTGTCTTTATTTTATCAAACTATAGTCATTTTTATACCTTCATGCCAAATATTGCGCCTGACGGTTGCAAGGTTGCTTAGATTACGGTCGATAGAAAATGCATTTTGCTGAGTTGCGGCCTTCCATGTAAACAGACTCGTCGTTTCCGGTTTTTGAATCGAAGATTTCGATATATCCGTTATACACTCGGGTAGATTCGTATGAAGATCATGCATTCTGTCACATGACTATATTTGACCTTCGCCCTGCGTCTAATGAAGTAAACAAAGGAAAATGGAGGCTTCTCTGTTGCAGCCTTGATTTTCAGACGGAGGTCGCGACCTATATGCAAATTACACCGTATCCGACTCTAAGCGGAAACCAACAATAAATTTCTGTGACGCACCGCCATTGTTTACAGCTTCGATCGTCAGCCAGTTTTCTTCTGACCAATGTTCGGTTTCTGATACAAATCTCCGTGTTTCTTTTTTTTCAATTACACCATATATGTCAGTAATTTATCCATGTTTACACAAAGGACTGATTTCTGTACCATTCTAAATTGTTTGAAATTTAACAGCGTTTTTGCTTACCGGCTGTAGACGGGCATCTTTAAGATGACAATCTGTTATTGCGTGGTCAGTCCAAGCATAAGTCGCTGAAAAATGAATTTCAAAATCGGGCAAAAAGTCAACAAAAGATAGACAAACCTGGCAGGTTTTAACCTAGTTTTAATATTAATTTCCCTGCAAACTACTAACATCGGACCATACAATAACAGATTGTCATCTTCACAGTAATGTCCATACTTTTAAATGGTGTGATTTAAATGAAAATGCATTTTAAAATCCGCTTTGTTTACTTATGGCAGCTAATATTACGTTTACTCTTTACCAAATGACAAAATTTTAGAATGATCCAGATTGAAAGCACTTGCAGATGACAAATTCAGTGTACCTAAAACAATGACTTTTATCTTTGATAGTGTAGAAACCACTGTGGGGAAAAAAAAGGAAATGCTGATTTCCAGCATTTTCTTCTTTTCCCACAGTGTTTCCAATTTCACTTATCTTTTAGGATCGTTAAAACTTGGGATTGTGTGGTAAGGAGTAAAGTTAGCATAAAATACCATTATTGCCAAAAAATCTAAAGAGCCCCTCCACCCTTACATACATGTAAATCAATGTTGTATTTCAAACACACATGATCATTTAGACATTCTAACTACCCTGCCCTATGAATGACCCAACCGACAACAAAATAATAGTTTGCCCTTTTGTCAAAAACACTATGTGCTTACGGAAATGTCATCCAAAGATTATCGCTTCAATCAGTTAACCCTTCACCACACAATCCTGAGTTTCAACGACCATGGGGAAGAAGCCTTTTCAAAAAATTGTAGGAAAAGGAGATATTGCTGGTATCCAGCATTTTTTCCTTTTCCTACAATGTTTTCTACCCTTTCAATGACAAATCCTGTCATTTGGTCCATGTTTGTATTGCCGTCTGCAAATGCTTTCAATTTGGACAAGTCTAGAATTTTGTCGTTTGGTAATGAGTTGACCCTCAGAGGGCTGAATTTACTAAATGAACTTATTCAATAGAGAATCACAGCCAAAAAATTTGATCTTTCAAGGTTACTTTACTCAGATTATGTAACAAAGTAGCAGATACTGTAGATCTAAAATCAGACTGCACATTCTGTGTTGTCTGATCTTGATCTACATTGTCAACAGAAGCATTGATTGATTGTATGGTATATTGTATGCAGTTTTCAACATTATTTCAGTTTTATCGTGGCGGCAAGTGCACCTATCCATACTTTCATGGGTTTTCTTTCACCAGTACCCCACACAATATTCTTTTAAAGCCACTGGCTGCTTTCCCACATAACCATTGTCAAAACAATTTGAAATCACTTGGAGAAAAAAACAAAATGTGGCTCAAATGATAGGAAACATCTTTGAAAGGTTAGAAAACAATGTGACAAAAGGAGAAAATGCTGGTTACCAGAGGGTAATTTCAAGGGCTTCTATGGACAGAGTAGATTAAACTTGACCAGTCTGCAGAGAACATGTGATGGAGCATTTAATATCTCCATTTCCCACCATGTTTTCAAAAGTCTCTTTTCTCAATGTCCTGAAAACACAGCATTGTTTGGTAAAGATTGAATTAAACAACAAGGACTGTAAAAGAGAAAAACTTGTTCGATTAAGGATAGTCAGAGTTTAGAACATTATTCTATTCTGAGAATTTTTAGTGGTTCGGTTATGCCACGAAATTGTCAACATGTCAATAAAATTCCATGAAGGATGTTGAAGCTTTTTCGTCATGTCATTTTTGCCTGATTCGTTTACTTCACATTATCACAGAAATAGGGTTCCTTTGGCCTTTACCACAATCCTCAGTTTTACTATCCTGAGAAAGAACGCTTTTTCTAAACTTGTGGGAAAAGGAATAAATGCTGGTAACCACAATTTTTTCTATCCTATCAAGGATAAATTACAGAGCCAACTTTATTTTTCTGTCTGCAAATCCTTTGAATATGTATAAGTCTAAACTTTTGTTGTTTGGTAGAGTCAAAGTATACTACACAAAGGTCAGAGTGACTTCAAACTGATTAATTCTTTGACATGAAGTTCATGGCTTACGTGACAAAGCATACAATTTTGAAGAACAAAGAAAAAAAAAAGACTTGATAATTCAAGCCTTCAAAAAGATTATATCTGGGGTGGTATGAACTCTTTACCAAACAATTTTGAGTTTTAAAGACTCTGAGGCAGAGGGTTTTGGAACAATGTGAACATAGTCGGAAAAGGAGAAAATGCTAGAAATGATGTTTTCTATCTTTCCAAAATTTAAGTTTTTCAGTCATGTATAATTTGTGGTCTGCAAATGCTTTCAATTTGGACCGGTCTCTAAAATGTTGTTCAGTCTGTTCAGTTTTTTCTTTTCTGTCATTTGGACATTACTTTGTCAAAAATGACGGTAACAATCATTGGAAGCGATAAATGAAATGCTGCCAAAGATCAGTAGCAGACCCCGATTAGGACTGCGAGACAGGGATTTAAGTAATTATTACCGCCTGGACCTAGGCTAGGTGTAGTATACAATCAAAAAAATGAAACAATCTTTCTTAACTATTGAACAGATGACAACATTTTGAATTTTTCTGTATTTAAAGTATTTGCATTTGCAAATGAAATGTAACTCAAATGATGGATAATGTGCATGAAAGAGTAGAAAACACTGTGTGCAAAGTAGAAAGTGCTGGTTAGTTATACAATGTCAATGTCTGAATATCTTCCAGCAGTGTAGCGTTAACTGTTAACTATCGCATGCTAACAGTAGACAATGCTTGTATATGTAATTATGCATCAGAGGTAGAAGGCTTTTTGAAAACATTGCAGGAATAGGAGAAAATGCTGGTAACCAGCATTTTCTCCTTTTCCAACAATGTTTTCAACCCCTCAGAAGTCAATCCCCATCATTTAAGCAACATTAAAAATGTTGTCTTGGTATACTTTCAAAATTGATGAGTCTAAAATAGATTGTCTGGCAAAGAAATATCTGTTTATCACACATCAGACAAAATTTTAGACGAGTCCAATTTAAAAGCATTTGCAGACAACAAATCAAATATAAGGCTCAGATCATGGGAATAATTTATGGAAGGTAGAAAACATTAAGTGAAAAAAGAGAACATATTGGTTACCTGCATTTTCTCCTTTTTCCATAATGTTTTCAACAGGCTTTTTCTTTAGGAGTTGTTAAAACATTATGGAAATTGTTTGGTACAGGGTCAAAATACAGACATGAAGCTGCCTATTATGTTACATCAGGCATGAAAGAATTAGAACAGCTGGTCCAAAACACTCATTACAACTCTTTTAACTCTTTACCAGATGGTAAAATTTTAGCTTTGTCCAAATTGAAAACATTTGCAGATGACATTTTCAAGTTGTTTCAAATGATGCAATTTTTCTTTGATAGGGTAGAAAACATTGTGGGGAAGAAGGAGAAAATACTGGTTACCAGCATTTTCTCCTTTTCCCACAATGTTTTCAAAAGGTCTCTTTCCCAGGGTCGTCAAAAGCTGGCATTGTGCGGTAACAGGTTAACACTACATAGATAATCTTAACTCTTTTTGAAGACTGAAAAATAATTTTGTAGGAACTTTGTCCAATTGAAGAGAAAGAGAAAGATATGATATGGTAGCAAACACTGTAGTCCCAAGATTGGACTAGTCATGGTTATTTAAACATGCCTTGTTTGTTTGCATGGTGTTTAACGCTGTTTTTAACATTATTTCGATAATATTGTGGTGGCCAGTGCACCTATCCATGCTTTCCTTGGGTCTCTTTTACCAGTACTTTGCACAATATTCTTCCCAAGTCACTAGCTGCTTTCCCACATAATCATCATCAAGACAATGATCAGCAGTGAGAGAGGAATTAATCCTGTTCCAACGGCTATCATCAGTCCTCAGAAGGAAATTTGGCAAGCTGGGGAATCAAACCAGTGACTGGTCTTAAGTGACTGGTCTAAAGGCCTGTATGCTACTGACTGCAGTAACCCGGCTCGGCATCTCAACAGGCATCATTCAAAATACTCTCAAACATGTTTACAGTCACTTTTTGTATGCCAACCAACTTCCATTAAATAGGACTTACCTTTGGAAAGTAAGAGAAGATTTTGGGAAAAAATAGAAAATCCTACATACCAGCATTTTTTTTTCAACTTCCCACAATGTTTTCAAAAGTCTACTTCCTCAGGGGCAGAAAACCACAGGATCTGTTGATAAAGGCTTAACACAAGTTTAAACCTTCACCAAACAATTCCAAATTCAACGATCACACAAAAGAAAGCTCTGAAAACATTGTGGAAAAAGGAGAAAATGCTGGTAACCAGCATTTTCTCCTTTTCCCAAAATGCTTTCTACCCTCTCTTGGACAAACTACAACATTTGGGCCACACTTAATTTGTTGCCTGTAAATGCTTGCAATTTAGACAAGGCTAAATATTTGTTGTTTCAAAAACACAAAAGTGCATTTATCAGTTGAATGGGCATTCAAAATGATGAAGGACCAGTTCTGATACCTCATTATGTATTGTACATCATTCCTCATAATGTACTCTGCTCGATTGATTGAATGGTGTTTTACGCTGTTTTCAACATCATTTCAGTCATATCATGGCAACAGCTTACAAATTAATGTATTTCCTGGGTTTCACCAGTACTAGTCTGGGGCTCTGAAGTGTCTTGCCCAAGGACACCCCCATCAAAATAAAACCCAGGTTGGGTGGGGCTCGAACCCAGAGCCTCCAGGTTACAAGTGCAACACTTTACCACTGAGTCATGCAGGACCCCTAATGTATTCTGCATCATTTTCCAAGTCTAAAAAAAAGGTGACATATGACAACTACAGACCCAATAAATCTATAAACACTTTACTAAACAATCAAACGATTTTACCTCCCTAAAGAATAAACCTTTTGAAAACATTGTCGGAAAAGGAGAAAATAATAGTAATTAGCATTTTCTCCTTTTCTCACAATATTTTCTACCTTTTCAAAGAAGTAAAGTTCATTAGTATGACTTAAAAATGTATTTTCAAAAGGGTAAGAACCGTTTACCAAATGATCGTGTCCTTTAATGGCTTAGGAAGACAACTTTTGAAAACACTGTGGAAAAAGGCTTTTCCTACAATGTTGACCTGCCTTACAAATGCAAATCCCAGAACTTGGGCCATGTTTGTCTTCTACAAATGCTTTGAAAACTTAAGTCTAAGGAAAGAGTTTAGCCTTTACTGGACAATCTCAACTTTTAACAACCCTGAAGAAGAAAGCTTTTGAAAACACCCTGAGAAAAGAAGAAAGTGTTTAAAACCAGCACTTCCTCCTTTTTCAACACTATTTCATACCCTTTAACCTTTTACAAAACAATCCAAAGTCTGTGACCATGAAAATGAAGGCCTTCCTAAAACATTGTGTGTGAAGGAGAAAATGCTGGAATCTATCATTTTCTCCTTTTTTCCTACAATGCTTTCTACCATCAACTGATTTTTCAATGCCAGATTCTATCATTTAAGCCACACTAAATTTGTTGTCTGCAATATGCACTAATTCAACCCTTTACCACATGGCAATACAAAATTTTGAACTTTTTCAAATCAAGAGTATTTTTAAATGGCAAATTACATATTGATGAAATGACTGGATTTGTCTTTGAAAGGTGAGAAAACATTGTGGGAAAAGGAGAAAATGCTGGTTACCAGCATTTTCTCCTTTTCCTACAATGTTTTCCAAAGGCTTCTTCCTCAGGGTCGTTAAAACTCATCATTGTGTGGTAAAGGGTTAAAATTTTGTCATCTGGTAAGAAGTTTAGAAACAAACTCCACCTTCAATTTGTTGGAGGAAAAAGCTTTCAACTCGAGAAACTCAAAAATTTTGTTGTCTGTTACAAAAGCTACTCCATGGCATTGTGTTTGAACGACCATGGAATGGAAGGCATTTGAAAACATTTGAGAAAAAGAGTGCCGTCGTCACAATATACGCCGCCACATGGCTATTTTAAGCAGCTAGCTATAGACTAAAGTGTTGGAATTTCTAGCACCTGCCATGGTAGCTCAATGGATATATTGTGTTACTTGTGATCTAAAAGGTTTACGCACGAACTGATGGATGGACAGATGGACGCACGACGGACTCATTGGTCATTGGCTATGATTAACCAATAAAAATATGAAGTTTTATGAAATTATGTCTATTAGTTGGAGATACATCGATGAAAAATTAAATTTGACATGAAGCCCCTTTTTTCCATGACACAGCAATAAATTCCAAAACCCTGACAATATGCGCTAGGTCACATGATCTGTGAAAATTTCATCCAAATCCGTTGAGATATGTCCAGTAATTAAAGAGATATTGGTGAAACATGAAATATAACATGAAGACCCCTTTTTCCATGACACAGCTATAAATTGCAAAACCTTGACAATATGCGCTAGGTCACATGATGAAAAACATTCTGTGAAAATTTTATCCAAATCTGTCGAGAAATGTGGGAGGAGTTGCATTCACAAGAAATGGATGTAAGTACAGACGGACAAAGGGAGGGACGGACGGATGGACGGACAGATGGAGAAGATGAAGCCAAGATACGTCACCCCTGGCGGCTATAAAAAGGAGAAAATACTGTTAACAGCATTTTTCCTTTTCACACACTGTTTTCTGCCCTTCCTATGGCAAGTTCTATCATTTGAACCATCTGTTTTGTTTGTAAATGCTTTAACCCTTAACCAAACAACCCCGGTTTTTCACAGCCCTGGGAAAGAAAGCTTTTGAAAACATTGTGGGAAAAGGAGAAAATGCTGGTAACCAGCATTTACTCCCGTTCCCGCAATGTTTTCTACCCTAACAGAGAGCTTTAAGCTCATTTGTACCAATTTTTAATTAGTCGTCTGCATGTTTTGAATACGAAAGTCTAAAATTTGACCTTTGGGAAAGGGTTAAATTTGGATAATATTAAATTTTGTGTCCTGGTATAGAGCTACTAAAAAGGTCATTTGATAAAATTGTTGGAAAGGGAGAAAAATGACGGTAACCAGTAATTTCTCCTTTTCTCACCTGTTACCTGTTCCTTCGAGATCTTCTTAGGCGTCTGCCTCTTTGATCCTTTTTTTTAAAAGCTTACTTTCAAGCCGGGTTTCCAGTCTGTAATAACTGGCCTGACATTTAACTGGGTGTTTTTTCCAAAATATATTTAAACCATGTTTAAAGCTATTTACACTATGTGCATTTATGACTGTATTCCAGGGTTGGGATACCCAGTTCTTTCAGTCGGTCTGTGTAAGACATGTGCTGTAGTTGAGGAAGGATCTTGGTAGCTCTCCTCTGTACATTTTCTAATTTGATTTTATCTTTTGAGTAACAAGCTGACCAAATAGGATTTCCATATTCCAAATGCGGTCTGATTAGACTCTTATAAAGTATTGTGAACACATCTTTGTCCATATGAGAAAAAGTCCTTTTAATGATCCCGAGCATTTGGTTTGCCTTCTTTACTTTTGAATCGATGTGATATGAGAATGTTAGTTTATTATCAATTATAATGCCGAGATCTTTTTCCAAATTTGTTGGTTTAATAATGGTTTGGGACAGGGTGTATGTAGTTTCTGGTTCTTTACCGAGATGCATGTGCTTACATTTGTCCGAGTTAAATTTAAGAAGCCATTTATCAGACCATTTTTCTAAGTTGTTTAGATCTTGTTGAAGTTTATCAATGTCTCTTTGGTCTTTAATGACTGAATATAGCTTGGTATCATCAGCAAACAGTTTGATTTTATTAGTTATGATGTCTGGGAGGTCATTTATATATATATTGAATAAAATTGGTCCAAGAACACTGATGTTTTCTGCCCTTTCATGCATTGTTCCCATCGAGTGTCAGAGCCACATGAAATATGTCATCTGTACTTGATCCATGCTCTGTGAAAAGGGGGCTTAATACATCTGCAAAAAAGTATCGACCCAGGTCAGACTGCACAATCCACACAGGCTGAACTGGAATAACACTGATTTGCTATTCTTCAATTTTCTGTATGTCAAAGGACCAGTTTGCCTCATGATTCAGTCAGTTGTGAGACAAAATGGACTTTATGGATCCATGATCATATGTTGTCTTGCTTTTTATCATGCATCATGGAAATGCATTAAGCCACCTTTTGCCACAGCATGGCTCATATACATGCATTCAATTAAACATTGACAAGTCCAAAGCTAGTCAGTGACTGTCTGATAAAAAGCTAACCCTGTACGAAACAAGTCTGTGTTTCAACGAAACTGAGAGAGAGAGAGAGTGACAGAGAGGGAGGGGGGAGAGTGCATTTGAGAATATTGTGGGAAAGTAGGAAATGCTGGTTACCAGAATTTCTCTTATACCAAAATTAGTGTCCTATCAAAAGCAAGTTAAACTTTTCGTCTGCAATTGCTTTCAGACTATTCAAAGCTATTCTCAGTGTTATCGAGACGTATGGTAAAGTGATTTTTTTTTTGTAGCAGGTTTCATGAGAGTGCATTGCATCGTCACGTAGGCCAGCACTGAGCAGATTTGCTAAATTCCTAATTTGTACCACAATAATTGGCTATTAATATCAAATGTCAGCTAAAGATTTAAATCTTACCTATGAATATGAATTCTGCTTTTTCTGGAACTGCAAACGTGCAATGCCATAAATAATCTAACCGGAGCTTATAGCCTTGCGTCTTTGACTTCTTCGGTGCATACTGATCGAAGATAGTAAATCGTGTATTGAATTTCACGCACTTGCTGCATTGTTGTTTACATTGTAATACGTAGTGGCCAATGAAAATCTTCGTTTCTTTTTGCCTGAAAGACGTCCAATTACAGACTAGAAAACAACTCCGTAAAATTTCCGAGTTATTTACGGAATATACCGAAGTTTACGGGTCTTCACGGAAACCGAACACCGCCAATTTCAAAGAAGCCAAGATGGCGGATGGGACGAGGTCCCTAGAAGCTGTGAATGAAGACGGTAAATATCAACCCAGCTTTCCGACACTTTTTGGTTTTGACTCCAGTAGGTTTTAAAAAAGTCTTCATACTTAGTGGCAGTACTGAACTTCATCCGAATGCAGATATGTTTCATAAACACACGTGGGTCACACCTGTTGTTTTTGTTTCGATTTGAAGAGTCGTCAATTTCGGATACTTTTTCCGTTCGCGTAAAATTTGAAAAGATACCCGTTGCTTTATCTTTCAGTAAACTCTATCAGAAGAATGTCGAAATTTGACCACAGTGAGGTCTACAGAACACTTTATAGTGGCCATTTATAAGTAATTTATCAAGCGTTATGTATTTAGAGGCATGTAAAGATAAATTTTATAGACCCGAACAAAAATATTCGGGGTATACTGTACAGTCGCCCGTGCCTGCATACAGCAGATCTCTATAGTTTTTGCTGTGGCTGCCAACATGCAAAAATGATATCTGTTGGTTAGTGTTCAAGATAATGACAAGGTCAGAAATGTTTGTAAGATACATGTATGTCGTCAAGATTTGGGTTCTCAGTACCCCCGATTCGGGGACTAGCTCCGATGTTATTTTTGTGATTGTTTCTCCGCTAGTCCCCGCAGCAGCCACTCTTATGACCTATCTGGAGTGAAAAAATAAAATACCGGCATAGTTTCAAATGGCCGTATGCGTTGATCTTTTCTTCGTCAGTGAACAATAAAGTCCTGAATCGATAGGCTAATGATTAATCTTCACAAAAACACCGAAATAATTAAAAATGACAGTGTTACCTCCTTGTAACTCCATTATTTCGGAATGTAAATATCCATTGACCTACTTCCCAAGAAGTCGAAACTAGGCTGGACATTTACCGTGCATGTTTCAGAAGTCACTTCCTGTACAGTAAAGTTCTTTTTTTCACAATTTATCGGCTTCTGTGTTATCAGCTTGGGCATTAAAAGGAAAACTAAATGTACTGGATGTATTTCATTTACAAGGAGTCGTATTTATCACCTAAATTGCCGATCACACAATATCATTTTTTCAAATCAAATTGACCACGCATGCGCAGTTAACTGAATTTATAACGAGTGTTTGTTTACAAATTAGCCAGATGTGCTTATGTGAAATAAATGGTAAATTACAAAAGGATCAATGAAAACCTTGCACTAAACTTGGTGTCAACGTGAAGTTAAATCATTTATCTATCGATTCATGTCCACTTTCATAGCTGACAAGCAGATTAAAGACACATTAAGCCGACTGAAAAATGACCGGTAAGATTTTGAGATTTCTAGATACTTTTGAAGAAGGGCTGCTGTGAAGGGTTGCGGAGATCCAGTCACAAAAATAACATGGGAGCAAGGCTTCAAACTGAAGGTAGGTTCTCAGCTAATCAGAAAAGGATGTAGTACTTTTTGGGGGAATGCTGGAGAAATCGTCCACTGGAGAAATCATCCCCAATCTGCTTGGGGACAATTTCTCTGGAGAAATCATCCCCAAATTAAATTTTGGAGAAATTGTCCCTATATTCAAAATTCAGGTAACCAGTCATTTCGTACCTAGGTCATATCGTACCTAGGTCATATCGTACCTACTTCTTCAGTCATTTTGTACCTAGTAGGAACCATTTCGTACCTAGGTCATTCCGTACCAATCTTTTAGGTACGAAATGACTTTGTTCTGGTCATTTCGTACCCAGCCATTTAAAATTGTACGCAGACTTACTCTGTTGTATTTTTTTTAGAATGAAGATTACTGATATATTCATATAAAGGATATTTGATTAGTCGTACAATGAGTTCCACATGTCAGGTTAAAAAGAAAGAAGCTGACATTTTGTTTGATTTTTGCAAATAGGTCACCTGTCTAATATACAGTTTTATTTGTTAATAGACCGGTCGCCTGATTGTTTTTAATTCTTGACATTTAACATTAAGTAACCCTTTACCCCTGCACCTTCAATGATGTAAAAGTAAGAGTTATTATTCGTAGTAGTAGTCTTAACTCTGAAGATAGACCTACTTTTTTATTCACTTACATCAAAATTCGATGATACGGAAACTATTTATAACAGATGTGTGAATGATTGATGTGTTAATCCAATTGTCAGTACATATCATAAATGTGAATTCCTTTGTGTGTGACACCGTCATATCAGCAAATAGGATGGTGTTAAAGGTGGTTTCTACATGTATATTAAAACCTTTTTATTCTATTTATGATTGCAACAAGTCTTTGTAGTAGTTTGTGGAGATGAACTCGCTCATTTGAATCCTTTAGAATTAATAGAAGTTTCTCATACAATAAAAATTTCTTGACTTTTAATGACAAATTATTGACTTTTTCTTAGTGCCTTAACCCTTTACCACACAATGATGACTTTTAACACCTCTGATAGAGAAGGCTTTTGAAAACATTGTGGGAAAGGGAGAAAATGCTGGTTACCAGCATTTTCTCCTTTTCCCACAATGTTTTCCACCCTATCAAAGAAAAATTTCATATGAGCCACATTGAAACTGTCATCTGCAAATGCTTTCAATTTGGACAGGTCTAAAATTTGTCATGTGGTAAAGGGTTAATGACTTGGTGTTGGATTTGTGTGGGGGTTTGATTTCTACATCGCATCTTTTTAAGGCCTTTCTCTTATTTATGCACCGACAGACGGCGATTAAATAAACTATTTATGCAAATAGAGACATTTCTTCTACATTTTTGGCACGGTCTGTGCAGAGCAGCCTTACTGGTAATTTAATTTTTACTGTTCAGAATAATAGCCCCATGGAGGATGTCAGTTTTGTTTCCTTGTTTTAAGCTTGACCTTAATCTTAAAAGTCCGTGATACCTAAGTATGAAAACAGAAAACAATAAGAAGCATCTTCTGTGCAATTTGATCTTAATCTCAGCTGTCTGGAAAAGCGCTATTAGCTCAGTAGGTAGTGTACAGGACTTGAGAACAGGCTAATAATGGTTTATCAACATGATTTCTGAACAACACAGTGAAAAAGTGTCCTCCCTCCAGAAAATTTTTAACTCATTTCAAATTGACCAAGGTAAATTTATGCAGAACTGGGTGAGAAATGAACTGGGAAGTTCTAAACAATCTTTAGAATGAAAATCAAAACTTAAAAAAGAAATAACCAATAATGGTAAGACACAGTCACAGCCATTCTTTGTTGAAATTTCAATGGAGCAATGTACAAAAGCAGTAGTCATTTGGCAAACAACACAAGAAAAAAGTATTAAAACTAGGTGCTAAATTACCAAAATGATATTAAAAACTAGGTATGAAATGACCCAAGTGGGTACGAAATGACCAAAATAAAAAGTATAGGTGGGTACGAAATGACCAAATGCGTACAAAATGACCTAGGTACGAAATGACTGGAAGCCCAAAATTCATTTACAATTTTGCTATTAAAGTTGTCTTTGAAAATATTTTTCAAGTTTAATTTTTACTTTAGTATTTGTGTTACGGCTTTCTTGATGCAAGAGCTATTTGATTACACTGTCGTTGTTTATACAACAAATTTCACATTAACAGGTTGTTGTTCACGCCTGTCACAGGTAGCTAACACCTGTAAGATTTGTTTGTTTGTTTGAATTTGATTTTAAACCAATTATGAAATATATATATGTTTGTGTAAAAGCAGTCATTTGATCATTTTACGTGATTTTAATACTATGATAATGAGTCCAGATCTCTCTCTCTCTCTCTCTCTCCATCCGTCTGATTCGACATAGGTTTTTGTTTCATGTACCCCTAAGTATTCGGACACCCTAAATTTTCGGACAGCATTAATTATTTGCCAAAATAATTTATTTTTTGTCCCTAATTTCGGACACTTAGTAAAATGTCTGTCCCTTAATTTTCGGACACGAAATTATAATGGTTTAGAAGTTCGACGAAGACCAGCAATACTCTTTCCCAAAGGACAAATTTTAGACCCATCCAAACTGAAAGAGTTTGCATACGACAATTTTAAATTTTAAAAGTCATTAAAATGGCGGAAAGTTCTCCAAAGGGGTAGAAAACACGGTGAGAAAAGGATAAATCGCTCGTTACGAGCAATTTCTCCTTTTCCCACAGTGTTTTCGTAAGACACGTAGAAACAAGGGCTTGTTTGGGAGAGGGTTAATTGGCAAGTACCTGAGAATCGTAAATCGATCTTTGTTTTAAGGATTAATCCTTTGTATGGCATCTGATGATCGCGGTAAACTGAATACGAGTGCTAATTTGTGTTACACGGGCTAGATATTTATGTCAAAAACCGTGACGCAATAAAGTCGTAAATTTTAGCGATAAACGCTGTAAGATACACTTTTAATGAATAACGGTATTGATAGTTGTAACGCCCTGTACACAGTTCGACATGTTGACATGGAGGCAAGAATGTGTATGAACGACGTAACCTGGTTTGGTTAGGTCAAGATTAACCCTTACCAATAAACCCTTACCCTTACCAATCAATAACTGATTTTCACAGTGTATTAATCCAATCGGACGTGTATTAAAATGGCGTAAAAGGGGCCTGAAATATATTTTTTCCAGTTTAAATATTTTCCAGGTGTAGATACAGAATCGCATTGATTGGTAAAAATTGACAAGAATAAATGGTTGGTTATCACTAATCCAACCAATCAAATCACTAACAAGCAAGTATGTGCGGTACTTGATCAAACATTTGGCGGCATACTACGTCATCCTCTTTGATCTTGGATTGTGTAGGGGAAATAATTAAAGCGTATTTCAGTGAGAAAAACATTTGCAAACATTCGTACTGTCATTAAACTTTTAATTGGGAACTACCTTGATTGACAGGTATTATTTGTCATACTTACTGTTAATTGACACCGCCAACCTGTAGATAATGGATCGTTAATACTTAAAATGTTCTTGGATACAGTGCGTTAGGAAGCGAAGTTTTCGGATAGAGATTTCCATCATCAATTCATCCCTAAATTTTCGGACAGTAAGACAATTATTTTTGTAAATTTTCGGACACCAAAATAAATAATTATATTTTCCCGTCCGAATACTTAGGGGAAATACTGTATGGTGGTTTTCCGTTTGTCAACTTCTCTCTCTCTTTCTCTTTGCAAGGGAAATTGATTTTTATGTTTATTTGATTTTATTGACTGTGTTACAATGGTTCATCCTTTCACCAAAGAATTCAGTACATGTAGGGCTATTTCCCTATTAATTAAAGGCGTTTTGCTGATCTGTCAAAGATAATCAAGGTAGTTAAAATGAAAAAGTATCACCTCATAAACTGCACAATTTTTTAAAAAAAATGTTGGGAAAGAAAAAAGCCCTAGTTAAGTGTACATGTATTTTCTCCTTTTCAGTAATGTTTTCAATATTTGTAGAAAAGATTGTTTTGAAATTTAAGATTATGTGCAAGGACAGAAAAAGTTGTGTACGTTTCAATTAAATCAACCTTTCAGTTATGTTTTCTGCAGTGTTTCTTTGAACATGGAATGGTCTAGAAAAAAAGTTACTTTAATATACATGTAGAATCTAGGGATTTTAGTTAATAAGCACTCTTGCAGGGATCGGATCAATGAACATGTTCACGATCGAACGGCCAGAATTGAACCAAGCACTGTAAAACATAAACCTGGCTATTTGAAGAGTATTCACTTTCCACACACACACAAAAAGGTTAATTTCTCTTCCCGAGAGAGAGAGAGAGATCTACGGACGAAAAACCATCATAAAACATATGAACACCCATGCCATATGATCGAGAGACAGCGAGAAAAGAGGGAGAGATCTACTGAGACAGGAAAAGACAGAGCTGAGGACGATAAATGATAATGAATAAATCATGAAAAGTTATTTCCCTTGCCAAGTGATTCAAGAGAGACAGAGAGAGACACACAGAGAGAGGGGGGTGCAGGCGTTTTGTCATAATGCACTTCATTATGTTTGCCAGAAGTGTTTGTCATAACTTATATATAGAATTCTGTTATGATCAGTTGTGTTCATATCTATTCATATTATATTATACATTTAATGACCAAATGACTACTTTTTTATGAGTATTTCATAGTAGTTAAAAAATCATATTCAAACAAATAGAAAAAATTAAAAATCTTACAGGTGTAAGCTATCTGACGAGCGTGACAGGTGTGAACAACAAACAAACTGTTAGTGTGAAACTTGTTGCATAAACAATGACAGTGTTATGAAATAGCTCTTGAATTAAGAAAACCATAACACAAAAGAAATACTAAAGTTAAAAAAAGAAAAATATTTTCAAAGACTTTTATAGCAAAATTGTACATGAGTTATGAATAATTTTGTGGACGATTTCTCCAAAATTTAATTTGGGGACGAATTCTCCAGAGAAATCGTCCCCAAGCAGTTTGGGGACGATTTCTCCAGGGGACGATTTCTCAAGGGAGTAATTTCTCATGACACCTTTTGGGGGCATCAGTGACAGTCACTTATCAGTGGCCCACCTTTTTGGTTATGGAGGTATAATATTTACAGATGACAAATTAAAATTATGATGGAATTTTGTCTTTGAAAAGGAAGTGACTACGTGACAAAGAGAAAATACATGTACTGGTCATCAGCTTTTTCAATCTTTTCACACAACATCCTGAAAAGCCTTCTTACTCAGGGTAGATAAATAGAGTTTATTTCATCAGCTTGTGGTTAATATGGGGAAATATTTGCCGAAAAAGGGAAAGGTATGCGAAAATAACGAGTGTCGTAAGGTTATTTTTGCGGACCTTTCCCTTTTGAGGCAAATATTTCCCCATATTAACCACAACCTGATGAAATAAATTATATATTATATTTCCTCTGATTATTTTGTCAATGAATGCCACTTTTAAAACTTAAAAAGCCCACCCGGGCGGCTCAGTGGTGAGCGTGTCAGACTCATGACCTGGTGGTTGTGAGTTTGATACCCGGTTGAGGCGAACTTTCTTTCCGGCGTATTTTCGCCTCTCACCTCTGCTGAAGTATGTGAGAAAAGTAGTCGGTAGCTTTGGAAAGAAAGTTGTGTTAGTACTGGTGTGAGAAAGCCAGGAAACACATGTGCGTCACCGACCGCCATGATATGACCTTAGCTGTTAAAGTGGCGTTAAACCCCAGTACAACCAATACAACCAACTAAAACTTAAAAACTTAAAAAACTTAAAAAAGTAGTTCCAGATTTTCGGCAGGAGGAAAATATTCATTGTGACGGGGAAATAATTCCCCCCAGCTTCAATTACAACATTTCTTTACCCATAACATTTCTAAAAATAGACACATGAAATATAATATAACAGGTTTGCTTGTTTAGTAAAGAGTTCAGGTCAAGCTTATGAAAAAGAAATATGTTGCGCTGAGTGCTATGAAATTCTTACTGGTTTTGAAATCTACTTTGATGTTTACATCATTTGGTTTTAGACACCAAAAATTATCATCCATTCCCAAATATATTCATCAATACACAATTCCTCATTTATATTGGCTTTGAAATGTTTATTACCTGCAGATAATTTCTTCGCATTAAAACACAACAGTAGCCTTGATGTAGGACAACATAGTCGGCCATGTTGTAATAACTGTCATTACTATGGTAGGTTATTATTGGGGCCTGTACTCACCAACCATTCTAACTGGCATTCATAATTTCATTTTAACTCATGCCTCAAGAGTATCTCTGTACACGTAAAAACCTGCTTGGAAGCAAAATACTTGTGCATTAACTCTTTACCAGACGACAAAATTCTAGACTTGTCCAAATCGAAAGCATTTGCAGACGACAAAACAAATGGGACTCAAAAATTGAAATTTGTTTTGGGAAGGGTAGAAAACATTGTGGGAAAAGGAGAAAATGCTGATTACCAGCATTTTCTCCTTTTCCCACAATGTTTTTAAAAGGCTTCTTTCTCAGGGCCGTGAAAACCTGGGATTGTTTGGGAAAGGGTTAAGTACCTGGTATGCAAACAAAAATGAATCAAAACATTAAGTTAATCTACATGTCACTACATCAGTAATGAAAATCTTGCTACAAATTTGAAATTATCTACAAATACTGTGGATCTCGACCTGCATGTGCACCATGAAGTAACCGAGATAGAGCAGTGGTCTATTTAATCAATGACATTACAATTTTTGAGTGGCTAGTGGCTACCAGCAACCTGTAATAGAGAAAAATATAGTGATTACCTGTGCATTAATAGCAAGAACCAACTGTTGCTTAGCGTTACTGAGGCTGAACTAAAAGATGGCCTCCAGAAATTTCATGTTCAACGCAGTTCTTTTGTCCATCTTTTTTTTTTTTTCCCACAAGGTTTTGAGATATTTAGATGATGATTTATGCAGAAACAAAATTTGGACTCCGAAAGAACTCGGTGGGGCTCAACTTTTTCAGTGACACCGAGTCCCATGGATTTCATAAAAATTTTAGGCAGATATGAACACTGGTCTTGCATAATTCCTAACCTACTCAGAAATTGCATTACAATTCAGAGAATTCTTCAGATTAAGACTAAAATACCATATTTAGAATGGTTGGTGAATAAGAGCCTTGTATATAAGTTTTCCACTATCTCGTGCATGCTTCTCTTTTGCATCTCTTGTAGACCACTAAAGTAAATCTTTGCAGAAGAGCAAAATTTTAGGCATTTTCATATTTAATTGCCTTTTCAAGGGTAGAAAACATTCTAAAAAGAGAAAAATTGCTGGTTACCAGTGTTGGTACAGCCCTGGTTACAATGAGCTTGCGACTGCGATGCGACTCGTTGTGACTGAAAAAAAATGACATTCGCAGTGAAGTTGCAAAGATCTCCAAGAGTTTGCAATGTTATGGGAGGAAAAATTTAACATTTGAAGCAAGGTCTGTATGTACCACTGATTCATTTAACCCTTTACCGCACAGCAAAAGTTTAGACTCATCCATATTAAGAGCATTTGTATAGGAGGAACTAAACATGACTCACACAACGATATTTTATTTTGATAAAGTAGAGAACATTGTGGGAAAAGGAGAACATGCTGATTACCTGTATTTACTCCGTTTCCCGCAATGTTTTCAAAAGCCTCTTTCCTCGGGATTAGTAAAACTTAAGTTTGTGTGATAAAGGATTAAGTCTTGAACTCTAGTGTGCAAGTTATATGATGGTTTTTAGACTACAGTGTATTTGGTAAAAAAATCTCATAAAAAATATTGTTGACCCAAGATCAGACTTGTATTCTATATATGCAGTAGAATCTTGATCGACACTGTCTGCTAAAACAACCAAGTACTTGGATTTGGCAAGGTCGAGACAGCATGAGGTAGTGGATTATTTCCATGTATATGTATATCTAACCAGAGTTTTATAGACCTAAGGGGGGCTTATTGATACTAATAACACTAATCCCTCATCACTTACCATATGGCCTGCAACACGTGAAAAGGGACATTCGGACATTTGCGTAAAGTATCGTCTCAGATCAACCTATGCAGTCCGCGCAGGCTAATCCGAAACAACACTTTCCGTTTTTATGTAATTTTCTGTTTTGTGCAAGTCTACTGTAGCACAAAATCTAATGTAGTCGTAAAGTGCCGTCTTGGATTAGCCTGCGCGGACTGTGCAGGCTGATCCAAGACGACATTTTACGCAAATGTCCGAATGCCCCTTTTCATGTATTGCGAGCCATATGTACAATACATAAACCTTCATTTCAGCTTTTGTTTGTTTCAGTCAAGATGCTATATTCAAGGGGTTTTAGTAAGATTTTTTTTACAGATCTAAGAACCTATCATATTTACCTGTATTAGAATTCAGCTTTTGTCACCTTAATGTACATGTCATGTTTTGCTAGAAAACTTTCTGTATACCTGTATGTATGAAGCTGTATACGCATTGCAATATTTATGGCCCCCTTCAACGAAGTGGGGGTATATTGCTTTGCTAATGTCGTTCGGTAGGTCGGTCCGTCAGTCGGTCAGTCAGTAGACCTTACCTTGTCCGGATGATAACTAGACACAGAATTGACCTAGGTTCGTCAAATTTGGCACAGACATGCGTCTTGGAGTGTAGATGATCCCTATTGATTTTGAGGTCAATCAGTCAAAGGTCAAGGTCACAGTGACCGTCAACATGTTGATATATAGACCAAACCTTGTCCGGATGATAACTAGACACAGAATTGACCTAGGTTTGTCACATTTGGCACATACATGCGTCTCTGAGTGTAGATGATCCCTATTGATTTTGAGGTCAATCAGTCAAAGGTGAAGGTCACAGTGACCGTCAACATGTTGATATATAGACCAAACCTTGTCCGGATGATAACTAGACACAGAATTGACCTAGGTTTGTCACATTTGGCACATACATGCGTCTCTGAGTGTAGATGATCCCTATTGATTTTGAGGTCAATCGGTCAAAGGTCAAGGTCACAGTGACCGTCAACATGTTGATATATAGACCAAACCTTGTCCGGATGGTAAGTAGACACAGTATTGACCTAGGTTCGTCAAATTTGGCACAGGCGTGCGTCTCGGAGTGTAGATGATCCCTATTGATTTTGAGGTCAATCGGTCAAAGGTCAAGGTCACAGTGACCGTCAACATGTTGATATATAGACCAAACCTTGTCCGGATGATAACTAGACACAGAATTGACCTAGGTTCGTCAAATTTGGCACAGACATGCGTCTCTGAGTGTAGATGATCCCTATTGATTTTGAGGTCAATCAGTCAAAGGTCAAGGTCACAGTGACCGTCAACATGTTGATATATAGACCAAACCTTGTCCGGATGATAACTAGACACAGAATTGACCTAGGTTCGTCAAATTTGGCACAGACATGCGTCTCTGAGTGTAGATGATCCCTATTGATTTTGAGGTCAATCAGTCAAAGGTCAAGGTCACAGTGACCGTCAACATGTTGATATATAGACCAAACCTTGTCCGGATGATAACTAGACACAGAATTGACCTAGGTTCGTCAAATTTGGCACAGACATTCGTCTTGGAGTGCAGATGATCCCTATTGATTTTGAGATTAATCCATCAAAGGTCAAGGTCACAGTGGCCTTCAACTTAATGATATATAGACCAAACCTTGTCCAGATGATAACTAGACACGGAATTGACATAGGTTCTTCAAATTCTGTACAGATATTCATCTCGGAGTGTAAATGATCCCTATTGATTTTGAGATTAATCCATCACAGGTCAAGGTCACAGTGGCCTTCAACTTAATGATATATAGACTAAACCTTGTCCAGATGATAACTAGACACAGAAATGACCTAGGTCCTTCAAATTCTGTACAGACATTCATCTTGGAATGTAAATGATCCCTATTGATTTTAAGGTTAATCCGTGAAAGGTCAAGGTCACAGTGACCATCAGATGATTCAGGGCCCGCGCTGCCGTTCGCCACTTGAGCCATTTGCTCAAAAAAAATTAAGTGTCTCAAAAATCATCATATGTGGCTCAACTTGTGGCTACAACATTTTATTCGCATATTATCGGGGACATAGTAAGCATCGAAGTCAACTGGGAAAAAGCGGAAGTCGAATGCGCGTGCCAAAAAGAAAATCGATAACCCAGTCTGTGTATCGGCGACTGTTTACAATCTTGTATGTATACACATGGCGGTGTGTATAATTATGTGAACTGTTGACAGATTATCACGTTTAACAATTGAAGTGGGCTATAAATCAAAAAGATGACATCGATATTTCCCAATCAATTCTTTTGATATCAGTTTATGAACTGTGCCACTTCCTGTATCAAAGTGGCAGTAGGGGGGCATGACTGTTTTACAAACAGACATCTTGTTCAGCTTGCTTTGAACCTTCCTGGAATAAAGATACAGTTAACGATGCTTTATTTACATGGATTTAAATGTTTTGTAGCTGGTTTAAAATTGTGGAAAAGTTATTGAAAGGCAGTCAGGCATGTGTCGTAATTAGAAAGAACCACATATTGTACAGCAACTTCACGCTATGTTCAGAGTTGAAACTGAAAGACACAATGTACAAAAACTAAAAGTGATATGAAATAGTTTTTTGGTACTGGGAAGTTATCAGCAATGTGTATAAATACTTACTCTTCAAAGACTTAAGTTTCAAATATATCTCATAGCTTCTTTTAATCCTTTACAAAATAGATAGAGGATATTTGTTTTTTACGGTGAAAGATTGAAATTTATTTCATTGAGTGAACATCATCGGTAATATTTTCACGAGTGTCTCACCACTCGTGAAAATATTACCGATGATGTTCAGGAGATAAAATAAATTTTGATCTTTTACCGTAAAAAACAAGTTTCTATTTATTTCATGCTTTCAACCCTTTCTGGGGGGAACTTAATCAAAATCCTGTACAGTTCTTTTCGGTTATTCCCCGTGGCGTACCCTGTCTGCATAGCAACGCATTACAATATTACCTAAGTCAAGCGCGAGAAATGTAAGGTAAATTACGTCATATTTCCATCTGGTTGTGAGGCACGCGCATTTTAGCTAGGTAACTAGTGCGTCGAAACAACTGTTTCTGCCTTCAAATGAAGAGTCAGAATATAAAAATCGGTACTTTCACTGGTCGTAACCATGAAATATCGAAAAATATCTCACCAATAATTCTCGATTACAACCTGCGGGAAAGCATGAAATAATACAGTGTATTTTCATAATCGTGAGGAAAACTGAGCCCCGTTAGCTCAGTAGGTAGCATACAGTACTTGAAAACAGGGCGTCGCTGGTTCGATCCCTGGCACAGCCAATTTCTTTGCGAGGATCGATGATAACCATTGCGATAGGATTCATTCCTGTCTCACTGCTGACCATTGTTTCGTCGATGGTTATGTGGGAAAGCAGCCAGTGGCTTGGGAAGAATATTGTGAGAAGTACTGGTAAAAAGAAACTCCAGGAAAGCATGGATAGGTGCACTGGCTGCTGTGATATAATTGAAATGATGTTGAAAATGGCATTGAACACCATTCAATCAATTAAAAAGTTACAACTATTTGCCTTGCATTAGCAATCTAGATAAGGGGAAATATTTCTTCGTTTGTGTGACTTTGTATGGTATTTTATGCTGTGTTCAACATTATTTCAGTTATATCGCTGCGGCAAATGCACCTATCCATGCCTTACTGGACTTTCATTTACCAGTACTACCTAAATATTCTTTCCAAGCCACTGTGTGCTTTCCCACAAGACCATCGTCGAAACAATGGTCAGTGGTGAGAGAGGAATGAATTCTGTTGCATCAACTATCATCAATCCTCGGAAAGAAATTAGCTGAGCCGGGGATCAAACCAGCGACCTCCTGTTCTCAAGTCCTGTATGCTACCAACTGAGCTACCAGGGTTTGGCTAGGGGAAATATATACACATGTAATATTTCATCTTAACATTTCATATTCAACTATATCTGGAATGTGATTTACCATGTGTATGAGTGATTACCATTTTCTGGAGTTTTCTTTCTCCAATATTTTTGTCTTTTTCTCTCCAATATTTTTTCAACTCTTTACCACACAGCAAAGTTTTGACCTGTCCAAATTGAAAGGAAGTGCGGAAAACAAATCCACTGTCGCTAAAATGAAGGTGCTTGTCTTTGAAAGGGTAGAAAACAAAGTAGAAAACATTGTGGGAAAAGGAGAAAATGCTGGTTTCCAGCATTTTTTCCTTTCTCCCTCAATGTTTTCATGTGCCTTAGTTCTTAAGGTTGACAGGCTTGAGATTGTGTGGTAAAGGGTTAATACATTGTGCTGCATGGTGATCTATCTCTCAGCTGGGATCAGCATGCGTTCAGAATATAACTTAATGTTGGGTATGCTTGATATTTAAGAAATAATCTTCTTTCTATCATGGTTTATCGTTCAATAAACCACGGTTGTGAGTTATGAGGCACAGTAAATAATCCACGAGGGCGATAGCCCAAATGGTTTATTTATTGCGCCTCATAACTCACAACGTAGTTTATTGAACGATAAACCACGATAGAAAGAAGATTATTTCGATTCTAACACGACCAACTCTTAATGAAAGGAAACAAGTTCATACTTGGAGTAAAAACGCAGATGCAGTTTATATTCCATTGAATAACTTACTTACTTTATATATAAATACAGAATGACGTCACTCTATATAGAATGACGTAGATTTTATGATGCTTTCGTTGCACTGTGTTTATAGAGCCGAATTCACGTGTCATGTTAGAATTTATAATACATCACAATAGTCTTTTTCCAATCCATTACCAAAGGACAATAATGTAGACTTGTGCAAATTGAAAGCATTTGCAGACAACAATTTAGATCTGACTAAAATGATAAAAATTGGCTTTAACAGGGTACTAAGAGTAGAAAATGTCATGGGAAAAGTATGAAATGCTGGTTACTAGCATTTTCTCCTTTTCCCACGATGCTTTCAAAAGGCGTCTTCCCCAGGATCATTAACACTCGGGATCGTGTGGTATAGGGTTAACCCTTTACCACACAATGCCGACTTTTGACACCCTTAGAAAAGAAGCCTTTTGAAAACCTTGTGGGAAAAGGAGAAAATGCTGGTAACCAGCATTTTCACCTTTTCCCACAATGTTTTCTACCCTATCAAAGAAAAATTGCACTATTTGAGCCACATTGAAATTGTTGTCTGCAAATGCTTTCAGTTCAGACAAGGCCAAAATTTTGTCGTCTGGTAAAGGGTTAAACACATGAATTGATTTATGTACATATCCATAGAGAGCCAAATGAAAAAAAAAAGAGAAAATAGTACAGAATCAAGATCAGGCAGCACATTTTCTGAAGTCTGATGATGATCTCATCTTGGTCTACACTTGCAGAAAAAGTAATTACAGGCTTGGTAAAGATAAATTGCTACATATTTGATGACATTTCATGAATTGTCTTTTAACTCTATACCAGAGAACGAAATTTTAGACTTTTTCAACTTTAAGACACAACAAAAAAGCGGTACCAATTAGTACATTGTATCAAAATTTGTGTGGTTTGTCTGAAAGGGTAGAAAACATTGTGGGAAAAGGAGGAAATGCTGGGTTTTCAATGTTTTCAAAAGTCTTCTTCCGCAGGGTCGTTAAAACACAAGCTTAAGCTTCATATAAGGAATTTCTGCATTTTGAAATTAATTTCTCTGTCAGTGACTAACGCTTGGACCAACTGTACAATGATACATTGTCATCTTCAAAATAATTTCCATACCTTTAAATGGTATGATATAAATTCAAATGCATTTAAACACTAGCTTTGTTTACATTTGGCCTTTATTGTTACTTTAATATTTATTTTAGTCGAAACATATTTATTTTACATCAATTAAGAAACAAGTTCTTGCATCATATACTCTCCCTTGATTCTGCTTCCTGGAAACTACACCAGTACTTGTGCCGAAGTGTGGGCCAATGAACAGTCTCAAAGTTGACACCTGCTCCTGGGTATGGAACTCGGGACCCTCCCTATAGTTACGAGGCTGACGCTCTACCTCACAACCACGTACACCACCGTAATTGTTAAGTGAAGGTCAAAGCAAATTTTTTTCACTTAGTTATCCAATATCACATTTTTATTTTTGTTGAGTAACTTTAACACATTGCCAAGCAGTCCTATATTTTAAGCATACTGATATTAAAGGCTTTTGATAACATTATGAGAAAAAAAGGAAATGTTGTTGCCCTATCAAAGACAAATCCCATTGTTTGAGCCACATTTAACCCTGTACCACACAATCCAGAGTTTGAACGATCTTGATAAATGAGGTTTTGAAAACATTATGGGAAAATTAGAAAATGCTGGTAACCACCAACCAGCATTTTCTTCTTTTCCCACAATGTTTTCTGCTCTTTTTAGAGACAATTCCCATCATTTGACGTTGCATTTCAGTTTGGACGAGTGTAAAATTTCCTCGTCTGGTAAAGACTTAAATAATTTTGTCATCTGCAAATGCTTCCAGTATGGACATAATCTAAACTCTTGTTGTCTGGTTAAAAGTTCTGTCATTTTCTGTTTCTAGATGATAAAGAGATGCGACTGATTCTGGTCGGAGAGGAATGTCATCAAAATGAGAAACTGAAAGAGGCAGCTGAGGTATCATCATGTTATATACACTTATTTCTTACATCACAGTGATATAATACCAAGACGCAGATAGATTGTGTGTTTGCAGTTTTCTAGTTTACGCAATATTTTCAAAACTACTTTCTAAATCCTGTGTTTTTGGCTCTTATCAAGGCAATTCTGATAAGTACCAACAACACAGCCTTTATAGAAATCAGGGCCCTGCCAGGTAGCTTAGTGGTTAGTGTATCTGACTTGTGACCTTTTGGGCATGGGTTTGATACCAGGTTGAGGCAAACTTTCTTTCCGGCGATAATTTGTCTCTGATGCATGTGAGAAAAGTAGACAGTGGGCTGGCTTGGAAAGAAAGTTGTGTCGGTTACAGTATGAGAAAGCCAGGAAACCCATGTGTAGGTGCACTGACTGTCGTTATATGACCTAAGCTGTTGAAGCGATGTTTAACTTCAGCACAAACAATCAAATCTGTGAAAAGGGGGTTTAATGCATCTGTAAAAAGTATCAACCCAGGTCAGCCTGCACAAGCTGACCTTGGTCAAAACTTTATGGTATTGTTCAATCTTCTGCCTATCAAAGGACGTGTCTACCTTATGCTTCAGTTGGTTGTTAGACAGTAGGGATTTTATGAATCAATAATTATATGGTGACTTCAAGTCTTGGTTGGGATCATGCATCATGGAGATGCATTAAACCCCCCTTTTCCAGAGCATGGCCCATTTATATGTTTTTTTTTTCTTCAGACTCTCGATTGTGAAGTTGTAGAATCGGAGACTGGCTATGAGTTCCTGACAGACATAACAGAGTTTGACTGTGTGTTTGTACTGTCACAGTTTAAAGGGGACGTGTTTGAAACACTGAGGAGTAAAGATGTGAGAATTGTAGGACCTCCTGTGATCATCAAGTGTTCAAAGGACAACCAGGTCTGCCATTACGTTTTGATTTTTGTTACTTAACCGTTTACCACACAATTCTGAGTTTAAACGACGCTAAGGGCCTTTGGAAAAAAAATGTGGGAAAAGGAGAAAATGCTGGTTACCGGCATTTTCTCCTTTTCACACAATGTTTTTTGCTATTAAGGACAAATGTCCATTATTTGGGTAGCCTTTAATGTGTCGTCTGTTATAAATCTTTTTAATTTGGGAAAAGTCTAAAATTTTGTTATTTTGTTAGGGGTTAACCAATTATATTATGATAAAATTAGTTTTTATGTGCTTTTTAAGACTACAAAATTCTACACATAATTTGTTCTTCACTTTGTTGTCTGTAAATGCTTCCAAAAAACATTCAATCAGTATTGAAGAAAATGAAGATAAAAAATGTGACAAGGACATATTGGACTTATGTTTTAACGACTCCAAATAAGAAGAAATTTGAAAACATTGTGGAAAAAGAAGAAAATGCTCTCGTTATACCTCTATGTTTACCATTCAAAAAACAGACATAGTCATTTGCACCATATTTTATTTGTTGCCTCCTAAAGTTTTCAGTTTGGAGGGGTCCTGAGTGGCTCAGTGGTAAAGTGTAGGATGCAAATTATTTACAAAAAATTGACAAACCCAAAATTTTGCCTCATGGTAAAAAGTTAAATCCGTACCAAATGATAAAATTTCCAGGGTTCCCGCAGGGCTTCGCATTTGGCACCATTTGCGTTAAATTTTTACATGTGGCACAAGAAAACGCCGATTGGCGAAAATGACTGGGGCCAGTAATTTTCACAGTGAATCCACTGGGTTTTACCTGGGAGTGTCCTTGGGCAAGAAACTTCAGAGCCCTAGCCTAGTACTAGTGAAAGCCAGGAAATACATGAATATGTGTGCTGTTGCCGTGATATGACTGAAATAATGTTGAGAATGTTGGAAAAGACCATTCGATCAATCAATTTCAGTTTGGACTGGTCCATATTTTTTTTTTTTTTTTTAGTTAAAAGTTAACTCAAAATTTATATTATCTACTTTCTATTTTCAGCCTATCCCATACAGTTCAAGACCACAGTATTGTTTTTCAATGGAAGGACTGAAAGTGTGTTTTACTGGTTTTAAAGATAAGTCTGATTTGGTAAGTGTAACAATGTACTAAGTGCACTGCTTTTGGGAAGTAGATACACTATTTTAAAGTACATATATTCTGATAATCATAGTACTGTAAGCACTGTAAAATATGTATGAGAGACATATTGGATCATATTTCCCTTAGCAAAGTGAAGATTTAGACCAGATGAAATGTACTACAGATTAGAAGACTGGAGAAAGAAATCAAAATTATTTTTGACTTTACACAGTATGTTTTCAATACCCTTTTATCCTCAGGGTCATTGAAAAAGTAGGGTCCATATTATTCACCAATCATTGCTTAGAACTTTCGAATTCATATTCTGTAAAATTTTCTAAATTTGAAAGTGACACAACTTCTGATTGGCTAAAACAAATGAGTCATGCTCTGGGAAAAGGGGGCTTAATGCATCTCCGTGATGCTTGATACCAAGCAAGTCATCACATAATTATGGATCCATAATAGCCACTTTTTAGCTTACCTGAGCACAACGTGCTCAAGGGGAGCTCTTAGGATCATCCTGTGTCTGTCGTGCGTCGTCAACAGTTCTTTAAACATCATCTCCTCCTAAGCCACTAGGCCAATGTCAACCAAACTTGGCAGAAATGTTCCTTGGGAGGTCCTCTTTAAAAACTGTTCACAGAATTTGATTCCATCAAAAACTCCGGTTGCCTTGGGAAAAAAATGGAATTTTCAAAGAAATTCTTCAAAAATCTTCTCCTCTGAAACCGCTGGTCAGATTTTGAAATAATTTCACAGAAATGTTCCTTGTGTGACCCTTTTCAAAAATTGTTCGCGAAATTTTGATCCGTCGAAAAACATGGCCGTGGTGGGGGGGGGGGGTTGCTGCTCTTTGCACTGTATGGACTTAAAGAAATTCCTTGAAATTCTTCTTCTCGTAAACACTCGTCAGATTTTGAAATAATTTCACAGAAATGTCCCTTGGCTGCCCCTTTTGAAAAATTGTTTGTGAAATTTTGATCCGTCAAGAAACATGGCTGTGGTGGTGAAACTGCTGGTCAGATTTTGAAATAATTTCACAGAAATGTTCCTTGGGTGATCCTTTTCAAAAATTGTTCGCGAAATTTTGATCTGTCGAAAAAACATGGCCTGGGGGGCTCTTTGCACTGTATTGACTTAAAGAAATTCTTTGAAATTCTTCTTCTATGAAACCACTGGTCAGATTTTGAAATAATTTCACAGAAATGATCCTTTGGTGCCAAATTATGCCCCTTTTTCGACTTGGAATTTTAACTTAGTATCCAGCACCCAACAGCCAATCGTTTGCACCCGCATGCAGTGCTCTTGTTAGCTCCACTGGCCGAAGGCCAGCGGGCTTATGTCATGGCCTGTTGTCCGTCGTGCGTCCGTCCGTCCGTCCGTGCGTGCGTTAACTTTTTTTTAAAACGTCTTCTTCTCTGAAACTACCCATCCAATTTTGATGAAACTTCACAGAAATGATCCTGCCATGGTCCTCTTCAGAATTTCTTGAAAGAATTTAATTCCTTCAAAAACTCTGGTTGCCATGGCAACAAAACTGAAAAATTTTGAAAATCTTTGAAAATCTTCTTGTCTGAAACCGTAAGGCCAAGGGCTACCAAATTTGGCATGTAGCTTTATCTAGTGGACCTCTACCAAGTTTCTTCAATTTATAGCCCTGGGGTCAAAATTGGCCCCGCCCCGGGGGTTACAAGTTATACATGGGCTTATTTAGGGAGAACTTTAAAATTCCTCTTCTACCTAGCCATAGGGCCTAGAGCTACCAAATTTGGCATGTAGCTTTATCTAGTGGACCTCTGCCAAGATTGTTCAAATTATAGCCCTGGGGTCAAATTAGGCCCTGCCCGGGGGTAACAAGTTTTACATGGGCTTATATAACAAGTTTTACATGGGCTTATATAGGGAGAACTTTAAAATTCTTCTTTGACCTAGCCATGGGGCCTAGGGCGACCAAATTTGGCATGTAGCTTTATCTAGTGGACCTGTACCAAGGGTGTCCAAATTATAGCCGAGGGTCAAATTTGACTTCGCTCCGGGGGGTAACATGTTTTACATGGGCAGGCTTATATAGGAAAATCTTTCGCATCTAGCTATAAGGGCTAGGGCTATCAAATTTTGCATTTAGCTTTATCTAGGGGGTCTCTATCAAGGGTGCCCAAATTATAGCCCAGGGGGTCAAATGTAGCCCCACCCCAGGGGGTCACAAGTTCTACATGGTCTTATATAAGGAAACTTTAATAATCTACTTGTACATAGCCATATTTAGGCCTAGGGCTACCAAATTTTGCATGTAACTTTATATAATGGGCCTCTACCAAGAGGGCCCAAATTTTAACTTTGGGGGTCAAGTTTGACTCCACACCAGGGGTCACAAGTTTTACATTGGCTTTTATAGTGAAAACTTGATAAACCTGTGTCATGGATCACATATTTTACAGGGCCTTTTATTCAGCAAACTTGTTTTACATGACTTTTTATTGGGCAAGATTAAAAAATCTTTTTGTTTATAACCACACATTCTAGTTTCATATTGTAGGTCTGGGGTCAAAATTGCCTTCATTCCAGGGATCGCAAGTTTAACATGGGCTTCAAAATATTGTCACTTCAATTTAAACATTAATCAAGGGAAATAACTCTTTTTATGAAAGATAAAGTTCGTTACTATTTACCTCCCTTGATTATCAAGCTGCAGTGATACATGATTGGTGCTAGACAAGTTTTTTAGCTCCACTGGCCGAAGGCCAGCAGGCTTATGTTATGGCCCGTTGTCCGTTGTGCGTCCATCCGTATGTTAACTTTTTAGCACATTTGAGCACAACGTGCTCAAGGGGAGCTTTTAGCATTTGTTTCAACTCAATAAAAGAATTTTCAATCATACACCAAAACAAAAAATTATCCTCCACATATCTGACTGTGTTTACAAACTATGAAGTGTTCATATTAATACACCATGTCTACTGTTTGATGATGACTAGCTTAGAAAAAGTATTAATAAAATAAGTTTGAAAAAAAATCTTAGTGATTTATTATGACAATTGTTAGCACACATGTAACTCATTACCAAACGATAATATTTTAGGCTTGTCTAAATCGAAAGCACTTGCAGACGACAAAATAAAAGTGATTGAAAATTTGAAATTTGTTTTGTGAACATTAGAAAACATTGTAAGAAAAGGAGAAAATGCTTTTCTAAAGCCTTCTTTCTCAGGGTCATCAAAAGTAGGGATTGTCTGGTAATAGGTTAAAAAGATATATTTCAAACTAAGATTGATGTATATACTTGCTTTTTACTGGCACTGAAGGTCCGTCCGTCCATCTGTCCGTGCGTGCATTAACTTTTATTTCAAACATCTCTGAAACTACTTATCCAATTTTGATGAAACTTCAAAGAAATGATCCTGCCATGGTCTTCTTCAGAATCCCATGACAGAATTTTATTCCTTCAAAAACTCTGGTTGCCATGGCAACAAAACTGAAAAATATAGAAAATTTTCAAAAATCTTCTTCTCTGAAACTGTAAGGCCTAGGGCTACCAAATTTGGCATGTAGCTGTATCTAGTGGGCCTCTACCAAGTTCCTTCAAATAATAGCCATGGGGTCTACCAAATTTTGCATTTAGCTTTATCTAGTGGGCCTCTACAAGGAGGGCCCAAATTATAGTCCTTGACCCAAGTTTGTCCCCACACCACGGAACACAAGGTCACCAGTTTTACATGGGCTTTTGTAATGAAAACTATCTTAAGTCATCATGTTACTAACCATTGTAAAGACTAAGGCTATTAGATTTAGCCCTGTCTCATGGGTTTCATGTTTTACAGGGCTTTTCATTGAGAAAAATTTGAAAATCTTCTTGTTTATAACATTCAAGAACTGAATTATTTGGTATGGAGCTTTATATTGTGGACCTCCACCAGGATTCAAATAATTATAGCTTTGCGATCAAAATTGGCTTTGCCCATGGATCACAACTTTCTCGTAGGATTAGATAGAAAAATGTTTGCATGTCCTCGTGTTTGAAATCAATTTGCTGAATATTGTAATGTTTGGCTTGTAGTGTTTTTACTTAATAGCCAGTGGAGCGATACAGGGCCATCATGGCCCTCTTGTTTTTTGTATTGAAGTTATTGAAGAAAAAGTTTTGGAATAAAAAAAAAAAAAATTGGCTATGGTCCTCTCAGAAATTCAGGTGAGGGATCCAGGGCCATCTTGGCCCTCTTGTTTTAACAACCAATGTAATCATGAGGTGGACTGTCCTTGGACATACAGAATATTGACCAATAGCGATTGCTGCGAAAAGTTTTAGCTCAGGTCAGCCTCTGCAGACTGTGCACACTGATCCGGGTTGTTACTTTTTGCCCCCTTATCATATAGCATGGCTCAAATGGTTTAGCCAGTCAGAAGTTGTGTTACTTTCTAAATGTAGAATTAAACTTGGAATTAAATTAAGAATGATTTTTGAATATGGTCCGAGAATATTTTGTGAAGAGGTAAAATAATTTGCAATTTTTTTTTTTTTTTTTCACAGTGCCAGCTGGTGGATACTGTACATTACATGGGTGGAAATGTGAGACGAGATTTTAAAGCCAATGTAACCCATCTTGTAGCAAATACTATTGGAGGAGAGAAATACAGGGTAAAGTAGATTGATTTGTTTTGAGTATAGACTTAGTACTAAGGTTTCTACAAAGTCTTTTCAAGTATTTTTGTTATATTTTTCGTGTAAATGAAATCTTGAAACTCATGTCAGCCATGCTCTATGAAAAGGGGGTTTAACGCAGCTACAAAAAGTATTGATCCAGGCTGACCTGAATCAAAACTTTTTGCTATTGCTAAATTTTCTGCATGTCAAAGGAGCATTCTATCTCAAGGGGTAGTGGGCTGTTAGACAAAATGGATTTTAGGATCCATGATTATGACTTTCTTGGTATAAAGCATCACAGAGAGTACTGAACCTCCTTTTGCCAGACCATGGCTCATTTATTAGCTTGCCAAGGTATTGTCATAGCCGTTTGTCATGTGCTTCATTATCGTTCACTGTTTTCTGATTATCTCTATCATTATCTACTTTTACTTCAAAGTTCGCTTAGTTTTTGACCGTCATAAAAGGGAAACCTACACTCATAAGGCAGCTAACCATAAAGATACATTTTGCTACAGTTAAGTCCCTTGTCTGAATTAAGTGCATGTAGTTGTACTGTTGCTTTAACTCTTTCCCCAGTGTAGACGACATAAAAAGCTTTTGTGGACAGGGTAGGTCAAGATCAGACTGCACAGAATGTGCAGTCTGATCTCTGATCTACACTCTGATCTCTGATCTACACTGTCCACTCCTTTATTTTCAATTATAACCAAAGTAGTTCTCCATCTTGCAGCAAAGGTGTATTAGTGCCCGCCGAGCCCCACCGCTGACCATTGTCTCGACGATGGTTATGTGGTAAAGCAGCCAGTGGCTTGGAAAGAAAATTGTGCTGAGTACTGGTAAAAGAGACTCCAGGAAAGCATGGGTAGGTGCACTGGCTGCTGTGATATAACTGAAATAATGTTGAAAACGGTGTTAAACACCATACAATCAATCAATCAGTGTATTAGTGCGCTTTGAAAAAGTGTGACTTATTCATTTAGTAATAATTTAATATCAGTTGTTTTCATGAATATTGGTGAGTTCTGATTGGCTGAAAAATTTTTTTCATAGCTCTATGAAAAAAAAATCACGTTGTGCCGGAACTTCTTTTGCTGAAGGTTATTTCTGCGGGTCCTACACACTGCTGTGTTCATTTACTTTTGTTCTGTTGGTTAATTTTCAGTATTGGGGATCTGAAAACTTGCTTCCCTATTGTATTCTTGCACCATGCAAATATGAGTGGAAGGGGCTTTAGAAACTCTGTTAGATTTAAAAATAAAGAAAATGAATGCGGTTTGAATTATTTCCATGGGTGTATGTTGTCTGTAATATGTTGTATGTAATATTAAATTATAAGGAATGAAGAGAATTTTATTTTTTTCATGGAGGTATGAAAAAAAACCCTAATCACACTTTGTATGAAACTGCGGTTTCATACAGTGTGATCAGGTTTTTTTTTTTTTCATACCTCCATGAAAAAAATAAAATTCTCTTCATTCCTTAAGTGAAAGAGTTAAATCAGAATTACCCTACACAATTTTAACCTTGTACCACATGGAAAAATTTTAGACTAGTCCAGATAGAAAGCATTTGCAGATAACAAAATAAATGTGACTCAAAATTGAACTTGCTTTTGTAAGAGTAGAAAATAATATGGGGAAAAGGAGAAAATGCTGGTAACCAGTTCCTTTTCCCACAATGTTTAAAAACCGCCTCTTATTCAGGGTAGTTAAATCTTTGGATTGTATGGTAAAGGGTTAATAGCAACTTTAGGTAATGAATTGGCACTGGCATGTGGCATCTGTTATGAAACAAGCTCATACAATTTATACCAATCACTTCCATTGAATGCTTCCTTGGAGCCGAGCCCCGATAGCTCAGTCGGTAGCGTGCAGGACTTGAGAACACGGGGTCCAGGGTTCGATCCCTGGCTACGACCCCTGGCTCGGCCAATTTCTTTCCGAGGATTGATGATAGTCACTGCGACAGGATTTATTCCTCTCCCACCGCTGACCGTTGTTTCGATGATGATTATGTGGGAAAGCAGCCAGTGGCTTGGAAAGAAAATTGTGCAAAGTACTGGTAAAAGAGACTCCAGGAACGCATGGGTAGGTGCACTGGCCGCCACGATATAATTGAAATAATGTTGAAAACGGCATTAAACACCATACAGTCAAAAGCTTCCTTGGAACTTTAAGATGCCCATCTACAGCTGGTGAGCAAAAACGCTGTTAAATTTCAAACAATTTAGAATGGTACAGAAATCAGTCCTTTATGTAAACATGGATAAATTGCTGACATATATGGTGTAATTGAAAAAAAGAAACACGGAGATTTGTATTAGAAACTGAATATTGGTCAGAAGAAAACTGGCTGACGATCGAAGCTGTAAACAATGGCGGTGCGTCACAGAAATTTATCGTTGGTTTCCGCCTAGAGTCGGATACGGTGTAATTTGCATATAGGCCGAGACCTCCGTCTGAAAATCGAGGCTGCAACAGAGAAGCCTCCATTTTCCTTTGTTTACCTCATTAAACGCAGGGCGAAGGTCAAATATAGTCACATGACAGAATGCATGATCATCATATGAATCTACCCGAGTGTATAACGGATATATCGAAAATCTTCAATTCAAAAATCCGGAAACGACGAGTCTGTTTACATGGAAGGCTGCAACTCAGCGAAATGCATTTTCTATCGACCGTAATCTAAGCAACCTTGCAACCGTCAGGCGCATTATTTGGCATGAAGATATAAGAATGACTATATTTTGATAAAATAAAGAGAAAATGAGTTAAAACTGGCTGAAAATGAGTATAAGGGCCTCTTTAACAAGTGCCCATATTCACCAATCATTCTTTGTCCTACTCCAGATTTATTAAGTAACACAGTTTCTGATTTACTGAACCAAATCAAGTCATAGGTTTAGCCAATCAGAAATTACGTTACTTTGAAATTTAGAAGATTCTTGATAATTAGACTAAAATTTTTACTCAGAATGGTTGCTGAATACAGACACTTTAGCAATCTTGCTGTGAAAGGAGCAGTTCTAAGAGTTGATCCCGCTTGTCAGGGGATTTGAACTTGGAACCACTAATGTGAGAGAGTAAGACTGTTGTTCTAAATCTAGATTACAGTTCCCAACAAAAGGTTGATTTGAACTCTACCAGAAGAGAATTTACGATCACGGATTAGAACTAGTAGTTGCAAAGAAAACATTTATGATTTTTTTTTATCTTATTTCAACCGTTTTAACGCTCTACCAAATGACAAAATGTTCGACTTGTCCAGATTCAAAGCATTTCTGAGTCACCTTTAATTTGTCATCTGCAAATCATTTGCAGATGACAAATTAAAGGTGACTCAAATGATGGGATTTAGTTTTGATAGAGTGGAAAACATTGTGGAAAAAGGAGAAAATGCTGGTTACCAGCATTTTCACCTTTTTCCACAATGTTTTCAAAAGCCTTTTTCTTTAGGCTCATAAAATCTCTGGATTTTGTGGTAAAGAGTTAAAAGATGACAATGCTTCAGACTTAAGTCGTTATCAGAAAAGTTGATCTTAAGACTGGAATTGAAGTTGGCAACTTTAATTCTAGTTTTAAAAGTGGTATTTTGCTAGAGACAAGAACTTTTATGGGCTTCACTGTAAAACATTTTTAGCCTCATAATATCCATACTTTTAAGAAGCAAGTCAAATTTGCCTATGCTTGTCTGCCCCCTCCCCCTCTCTATCTCTCTCTCTCTCTCTCTCTCCCCCTCCGTCCCTCCCTCCGTCTTTCTCTCGTCCCTGTCTGTCTCCCTCTCTCTCTCTTTCTCTCTCAGTTTGGAAAAGTATACATCTTTTGTTGTGGGGTAAAGAGTAAAACATGGGATTTTTTTTCTTTTATCAAATCCTAGAAATTTTGCAAGTGTTGTCTAAATGAAAGGGAATTTCCATGAAAATGCATGTAAATACATGTAGTATTGGGGAAAATTGTTGTACTTGAAAAACTCGTTTACTAAAGCAATCTTTACATCATTTGCAGACAATTTTGACTTATTTAGTTAGTCACTGCTTTGAAAGGATAAGAGGATAAAAGCATTGTTGGGAAAAAACAAGTTAACTCTTTTACTACTGAATAAATAAATTGCATTTTCTCAAAGGCTAATGATACATTTCCTCTGCAAGATCAAGAGACAGTTCATTCATAATCTTGGATGTAGCAGTGGACAGTGCGGATCAGAGATCAGACTGCACGTTCTGTGCAGTCTGATCTTGATCTACACTGTACACAAAAGGCTCTGGTGTTGTCAATGGTATGAAAAGAGTTAATGTTGATTTCCATTCTTTTTCTCCTCTCATAATTTTTACAGTGTTTTCAAAAGCTTGCCTCATGGTAATGGAAAAAGAAAACGGGTTATTTAGTCAAGGGTGAAGTTTCGATTTCCAGTCATCACATTGTATTTACTTTCCTGTTCTGATAACCCTATTCTGCACAATCCCAGGTTTTAATGACTCTGAGAAAGAAGCCTTTTGAAAACATTGTGGGAAATGGAGAAAATGCTGGTAACCAGCATTTTCTTCTTTTCCCACAATGTTTTCTACCATTTCAAAGATAGAAATTATCATTTAAGCTATGTTACATTGTCGTCAGCTAATGCCTTAAATTTCGTCCAGTCCAAAATTTCTTTGATTAGTACAGAGTGAAATCTTTACCGTACTCTTTACAATTCCAAATTGAGAGCAACTACAGACAAAGAAATCAGAGTTGGTACAAATGAGTTAAAGATCTCTGATGAGGTAGAGAACATTGTTGGAAAAGGAGAAAATGCTAGCTACCGGAATTTTCTCCTTTTACCCTCAATGTTTTCTACAGCTTTCCCCTTAAGGTTTGTTAAAACGTAGGATTCTTTGGTAAGGTGTTTAAAAATTGTATATAGGGTATGTGCTTTAGAGAGACAGAGTTATGACTATGAAAAGTAGCAGTGATTGGGTAGCCAGCATTTTTGCCATTTTCTACAATATTGTCGACTATTTTAGAGACAAATTCCATCATGTAGAACAAATTTTGTTCATTCTCTGCATTGTGCTTAAACCTTTGACCACACATTTCCATGTTTTCACAGTTCTTAGGAAGAGGCCTTTTGAAAACATTGTAGGAAAAGGAGAAAATGCTGGTAACCAGCATTTTCTCCTTTTCCCACAAAGTTTTCTACTGTAGCAAAGATAAATTCCACCATTTGTGCAACATGTAAATTGTTGTTGGCAAATGCCTTCAGTTTGGAGAGGTCTACATTTTTCTTGTATGGTTAAGAGTTGAAATTAGATCCAAAATTTGTGGATTGATAGGAAGTTAACTTTATACCAAACAACAAAATCTGAGATTGGTCAAAATTGAAACCATTTGCAGACGACAAACTAAAATTAGGAAATTTGTCTTTTAATCCGTTACCACTCGAAAAAATTTTAGAACGGTCAAGATTGAAAGCATTTGCAGACTACAAATTAATTATGACTCAAATACTGAAATTTGTTTTTGGAAGGGTAGAAAACATTGCGGGAAAAGGAGAAAATGCTGGTTACCAGCATTTTCTCCTTTTCCCACAATGTTTTCAAAAGGCTTCTTTCTCAGGGTAGTTGAAAGTCGGGATTATGTGGTAAAGAGTTAAAGGGTAACTGCTGGTAACCAGTATTTCCTCCTTTTCCTTGCAATGTTTTCAGTAGTTCTTTTCCCTGGGGTTCATTGAAACTTGGGATTGTGTGATAAAGAGTTAACCCTTCATAACACAATCCAGAGTTTTAACGACCCTGAAGAAGAAGGCTTTTGAAAACTTTGTGGGAAAAGAAGAAAATGCTGTTAACCAGCATTTTCTCCTTTTGCCACACTGTTTTCTACTCTATTAAAGACAAAAATAATCATTTGAACAACTGTTGTTTTGTGGTCTGCTAATTAGGTCTCGTCCAAAATTTTGTCGTTTGGTGAAGAGTTAAGTGGTAAGATAATGAAAAATCAAGTGTGAGTAGATAATTTTTATGAGTCACTTACTGAGGGAGGATCAGTGTAGAAAGGAACTAAATGTCATTTACAAACAGAAGGACATATTTCCCTTTTGCAGAAAACTCTTATTATCTGTTTTCCTGGTTTACCCTTGACCATTCCAGCCAATGTTTCTATGATCTGGAGGAAGGAGGCATTTGAAAATAGTGTTGGAAAAGGAGAAATGCTGATGGAGAAAGTACTGGTCATGGGAGAAAATGCTAGTAACCAGCATTTTCTTCTCTTCCCATCCTGTTCTCTACTCCTTCAAAATACATTCAGTCAGTTGACTCACATTTAATTTGTAGTCTCCATATATATACTTTCGATATGGACTGGTCTAAAATTTTGATTTCTTGTAAAGAGTTAACTCTTTACCATATAACAAAGTTTTAGATTCGTCCCTAATAAAAATACATTTGAAGATGACCAATTGCATGTGAATCAAAATCTTGAAAGGGCAGAAAAGATTGTGGGAAAAGGAGAAAATGCTGGTTACCAGCATTTTCTCCTTTTCCCACAAAGTTTTCAGGAGCCTTCTTTCTTGGGGTTGTGTGGTAAAGGGTTTATTATTGTGATTAATATTTATTGTTTGTTTTACTTACCCAGTATGCAGTTGGTTTAGATCGACCAATAATGAACAGAGATTGGATAAGCCGTGTATGGACAGAGCGAGATTCTTCGGATTTCAAAGCAGACGATCAGGAAATGGTTTGTTTATTACACTTCTTTTTTGATATTTCGGCTTAGAGGGCATTATTTGAACCCAAGACTTCTTTTTGAAAAAAAATGGAGCGGACAACATATGAAACCTTAAAGGAGCATTTACTCTTTACCAAACAATCCCTGGTTTTCACGACTCTGTGAAAGTAGCCTATTGAAAACATTGTGGGAAAAGGAGAAAATGCTGGTAACCAGCATTTTCTCCTTTTCCCACAATGTTTTCTACCCTTCCCAAAACAAATTTCAATTTTTGAGTCACTTTAATTTTGTCATCTGCTAATGCTTTCAATTTTAAACAGTCTAAAATTTTGTTGTCTGGTAAAGAGTTAAACTAGATTTTTACACAAAATCCTTAAAATGGAGTTTAGTATTTTGTTATAAGAACAATAACTAGGATGTGACTGTTTACTCTTAGTCTTGGGGGAAAAAAGATGAAAAAACTGTAAAAAATTGTTTTCTGCAGGGATTCAAACTTATGTCCTGAAAACAATAGCTTAGCATCTCTACCTTCTCAGGTACTGGGCCAATTGTTATTCTTCTGTGTTTAAGATGTACCTTTGTTGCATAATAATTGGTCATCTTTTCATATGAATAAAAATAACCACTGTATGTTAGAGTTTTCTAAAAAACAAATTGGGGAATTGAAATCTGTTTTAATGCAACTTTAAAGAAGAAAACTGTCTTACTTTGATATTTTGTTAGGTATCTGCAAATTTACTGGATGTCATAAGATTTAGTTATTCAAATAAGCAGTTATGCTGATTGATAATTGAAGTACTTAACTGGAACTGACTTCTGTCTTTTATTTAGGGGGAAAAAAAGACTGAGAACTACTGCTCAACCTTTTCCACCCTAGAAATGTTTTTTACCCCATCATCCATCCCTTTCCAGCCCCATTCCACCACAAAGTCTTTGGATGTACTGGAATCAGATCTATCTGTCTGTCTGTCCATCAGTATACACAATTTGTGTCCTCTTGTCCTACAATGTTCAACCAATTTTGCTGAAAATTTGGTGGATTGATTGATTGATTGTATGATGTTTAATGCCATTTTCAACATTATTCAAGTTATATTGTGGCGGCCAGGGCACCTGTCCATGCTTTCCTGGAGTTTCTTTCATCCAGTACTTTGCACTATATTCCTTCCAAACCACTGGCTGCTTTCCCACATAACTATTGTCAAAACAACGGTCAGCGGTGAGAGGAATGAATCCTGTCGAAATGAAGGAAAGAAATTGGCTGAGCTGGGGATCAAACCAGCAACGCCCTGTTTTCAAGTCTTGTACACTAGTGACTGAGCTACTGTGGCTAGGCGAAAATTCTGTGGCAGGCATTCTACCATAGGCATTTGTGCACCTGCAATGTTTATTGTGGTCAGTTGAGTATTAGAGGAGTTATGGCCCTTTTAATTTCTTTCCTGGTGAAGCGAACAAGGCAGCCTATAGGGAATTTGTAAGCCTGCAACAGTTCTTGTCTGTTTGTAACCTACTGACCTAATAAATACATGATCACATCCTGTTGTTATAAAAGCTTTTAAGTGGGTTTTTTGGATGATCTGTGTACTCTTAATCTTTTACAACACAAGTTTTAACAACTTTGTAACCAGCATTTTCTCCTGTCGCCTTTTCCTGTAATGTTTTCCATTTTCAAAAGCAAATTTCATCATTTAACCCTTTAACAAACAATCCAGGGTTTTAACAACCCCAGTAAAGAAAGGTTTTTGAAAACAGTCAGGGAGAAGGAGAAAATGCTGGTAACCAGCATTTTTTCCCTTTTCCACAGTGTTTTCTATCCTTTCAAAAAGAGAAATTATCATTTAAGTTACATTTGATTGGTCGTCTGCAAATGCTTTCAATTTGGTCAGTGCTCAATTTTTGTTTTTTGTTGAAGAGTGAAATGGCATTTAATTTGTTGTCTGGTACAATGGGGTCTGTAGTTTGACTTCTGTCACCCGTAGACTATATATTGTAAACAAGGGATTTAACTTTGTACAGACCATTACTCGGCCCTGATTACAAAAAAACAATGTATCTTTTCTATGCTAACAGTTATTCTCCGTATTCTTTCGACAACTGAGAGCTAAAACATTTTGCTACCAGAAAAACACAACTGTTTGTCAGTGGCTAATGCAGTCTGGCTGCTACGGTTGCTCAAACTTGTAAACTCACTCAAAAATCTACGCCATTGACAAGGGTTCGTACATCCGACTTTCAAGATATAAAATGCACTTTAGATCCAATGAAACACAGCATTAGCGATACACACCCTTTAAACATGTTTAAAAAAATTACTGACCTATAGTCTTTGTCTTCCATAACGACGAAACGCCTCAGAATTAATTGAATTTGTGATCCAGGAGCAAATTTCGTACAGCTGCCGCCATCTTATGTTATGTGACAATGTTTTGAATGGGAAATTTGATTGGTTGATATGTAGTGACAGTCGCGCATTCAGCCAATGAAATTTCGTGCAGCTGCTGACATCGTTTGTCACGTGACACTGTTTGGAACGAGAAATTTCATTGGTTGATATGCGTGACTGTTAGTGTCGAATGTACGAACCCTTGTCAATGGCGAAGATTTTTGAGCGAGTTTACAAGTTTGAAGGACAGTAGCAGCCAAACTACATTAGCCACTGACAAACAGTTGTGTTTTTCTGGTAGAAAAATGTTTTAGCTCTCAGTTGTCGAAAGAATAAGGAGAATAACTGTTAGCGTAGAAAAGATACATTGTTTTTTGTAATCGGGGGCGAGTAACGGTCTGTACAAAGTTAAATCCCTTGTTTATAGTCAATGGGTGACAGGAGTCAAACTACGGACCCCTATGGTCTGCTATTGCTTTGGATTTGGACAAGTTAAAATAAAAAAATCATCCAATAAAGAGGTGATAGGAAGTAGTTAAGATGTGATATTATATGTGAAGACATCTTTTTGACTTATATGGAAGTTTTTATTTAGATCTGAAAATCTTAACTTGTTAAATCTTTATTAGATGACAAAAACTTAAGACCTGCCCTAATTAAAAGCAATAGCAGACCACAAAAAAAAAATGTGGCTTATCTTATAGGATTTGTCTTTGAAAGGGTAGAAAACAATGTGGGAAAAGGAGAAAATGCTGGTTACCAGTATTTTCTCCTTTGCCCACAATGTTTTCAAATGGCTTCTTCTTTGAAAAACACAGGATTATTAAATAAAAGATTATTGGTCTGCTGGTTCCTGGTCTCCAACAGATTTAAAATATCAGGGTTTTAACTTACTGCATGCAATTAGTAGAACATTTGTGTAGTAATTTTGCAGACTGAAAAGACCTAGGTCAGATAGCGCAGAACATGCATTCTGACCTTAATCAATACTGCCCCTATAGTTTTAGAAATATTTTAACTATGGAAATATAAAAAATGCAATATTCAAACCTGCTTTTGACTGCAACGTTTCCATTTTTAGCTCCACTGGCCAAAGACCAGCTGACTTATTTCATGGCCCGGTGTCTGTTGTGCGTCTGTCTGTCTGTGGGTGTGTGCTTGCATGCATTAACTTTTATTTCAAACATCTTCTCTGAAACTACCCACCCAATTTTCATGAAACTTCACAGAAATGATCCTGCCGTGGTCCTCTTCAGAATTCCTTGACAGAATTTTATTCCTTTAAACGCTCTGGTTGCCATAGCAACAAAACTGAAAAACATTGAAGATATTTGAAAATTTTCTTGTCTGAAGCCGTAATGCACAGGGCTACCAAATTTGGCATGTAGCTTTATCTAATAGACCTCTACCAAGTTTCTTCAAATTATAGCCCTGGGGTCAAAATTGGCCCCACCCAAGGGGTTACAAGTTTTACATGGGCTTATGAAATCATGTTACTTCCATAAGACGTAGGGCTACCAAATTTAGCCCTGTCCAAGGGGTCTTGTGCTTTACAGGGCCTTTTATTAAGGAAAGTTTGAAAATCTTCTTGTTTATAACCATGCATTCTAGACCAGTATTATTTGGTATGGGGACCTCTACCAGGGTTCAAGTTATTATAGATCTGATGTCAAAAATGGCTTTGCCCTTGGATCATAACTTTGTTGTGGGATTTTATAGAGAAAATTTTGTATGTCTTCTTGTTAAAAACCAATTGGCCAAGTACTGTAATGCTTTGCATGTAGGGTTGTTACTTATTAGCCAGTGGAGTGATACAAGGCCATCATGGCCGTCTTGTTCATTTACCTTCCATAGAAAAGGTCGATTTGTTGGCTCTGAGGATAGTTTGCTGATACAAGACTTGGAAATTTTATCTAGCCAAATTATGAGTACTGTATGTTGTTTTATACATAAATGACTCTTGATTTACCTTGTTCTTGAAGTTATTATGTAGATTGATTTAATTGAAAAGATTATATTTTCATTGCAGATGAAATACAAACTACTTCCCTTTCATCAAAGGTGTCTAAGTTTTCTGGGATTTTCTAAAGAAGAACAAAATCATATGGAAGAGGTGACTGTAGAAAATGGTAAGGCCATACAAACCCAAGCTTTGAGTATACTAAGGACAGTGTTAGTGTTATAGACAGCATAGACCAAGATCAGACTGCACAGCTGCAGATTGTGTTTACTTGATAATATGTGTTACATACAGTTGTTAGTAGTCTTCTTACCTCATAGGTCAAAGGCTTGACATTTGACTTGTGTCATCTAATTAGCATTTACCAAGATATATGAAGAAAAAGCCCTGAGATAAGAAGTTAGGAAACTTCATGTAATTGATTGCACGGCCATCAACTTCCCTAAGCTGTGTAATACATATGAGTCGTGCTCTGTGAAAAGGGGGCTTAATGCATCTGCGAAAAGTATTGACCCAGGTCAGCCTGCGCAGTCCGTGCAGGCTCACCTGGGCCGAAGCTTTTCGCTATTACTCAGTTTTCTGTATGTCCAAGGTACAGTCTACCTCATAATTAAGCCGATTGTTTGAAAAAGTGGCTATTATGGATAAATAATTGTGTGATGACTTGTCCGGTAGCATGTATCAAGGAGATGCATTAAGCTCCGTTTTGCCAGAGCATGGGTCATATGTTTTAATCTCGAGATAAATGAGCCATGCTCTATGAAAATGGGGTTTAGTGCATTTACAGAAAGGAATAGCCCAGGTCAGCCTGGCTGATTTGGGTCAAAAAATTTTGCTATTGGTCAATTTTCTGGTTTGTCAAAGGACCAGTCTACCCATTCACTCATTTGTTAGAGAAAATGGATTTTATATATCCATGATTATATGATGACTTGCTTGGTATAAAGCATTGCAAGGATGCATTATGCCCCCTTTTACCAGAGCATGGCTCAAATAGTTATCATACTCGTGTCATTGACAACAAATGCGTACTTTGAGGTTGACAACTGACATAAATTCACTGTCTTCCAAGGGCTCAAAATAAATTTTAAGGCAGAGGTCCCAAAACCATTCTTAAATCAAATTTTGGGACACTTCATTCTCTAAAATATAGAATTTCAAAAAGTGTCTCATCTGAAAGCATTGTGTCCCAATTACTAAACACTGCTGGTCTAGACTCCTTCTACCTTTCTATGTATCTGTTACTCTACACCTCCAAACAGATACAGATTTATATATTAATGTTATGTTTTATGACCAGGTGGAACCTGTGTGTCAGTAGGAGATGAGGAATGTTCGCATTTAGTGGTAGAAGAGGGAGTGAAAGAATTACCGACGGATGTTTACATACCTAAATATGTTGTCAGAGGGGAGGTAAGAGTTACTTTGCTGAAGTGTTTCATTCAAACACATTTGAGACATACTCTAGAAAAAAGGGGGCTATCTCCATGATACCCAGCAAGCCATCGCATGATAATCTCTCCCTAATAGCCAGTTTTTCTTACAATAACCTAATCTGTGGGTCCTTGGACATACAGAAAATTGACCGACAGTGAAAAGTTTGGCCCCTGCCACCCTGCACAGGCTGACCTGGGTCGATACTTTTCACAGATGCATTAAGCCCCATTTTCATAGAGGATGTCTCATTTGTTTCATTTTCAGTGTAAGTCACAGCTAGACATATGCGGATATTTCCCTTAGCTTTGAGGTCTGGGAGTCCTGTAGGTTCTCGCCTTGCTTTATTTAGGGCCCAACAGCTGATTGTATGGTGTTTAACACCTTTTTCAACATTAAGTCAGTTATATTGCGGCGGCAAATGCACCTATCTCTGCTTTCCTGGGGTCTCTTTTACCAGTACTCCACACAATTTTCTTTCCAAGCCACTGACTGCTTTCCCACATAACCATCGTAGAAACAATGGTCAGCGTTTGGAGAGGAATGAATCCTGTCGCAATGATTAACATCAATCCTCAGAAAGAAATTGGCCGAGCCAGGGATGGAACCCATGACCCCCTGTTCTCAAGTCCTGCACCCTACAGACTGAGCTATCTGGGCTCGGCTAGGGCCTAACAGGCAAAATCCACTATTTAACTCTTTACCAAACGAAAAAATTTGGGTCTGGTCCAAACTGAAACCATTTGCAGCCAACAATTAAATGTGGCTCAAATACTGAGATTTGTCTAAGAAAAACAAGAAATCATTGTGGGAAAAGGAGAAAATGCTGCTAACCAGCATTTTCTGCTTTTCGCACAATGATTTCAAAAGCCTTCTGTCTCAGGGTCTTTAAAACTTGGGACTGTATGGTAAAGGCTTAAGGGATGCATGAAAATGTTCTGTGTTTCTTAAAATATCTCGTATTGAACAAGTGTCGAGTTTTCGAAGTACCAGTCTGTTTCACCACCGGACAGAGAAAAAAATGTATTTACCCATCCTTTCAGTCAGATCAGTCGGTAGTGTACAGGACTTGAGAACGGGGTGGCTGATTCGATTCCCGGTTCGGCCAATTTCTTTCCGAGGATTGATGATAGTCATTGCAACAGAATTCATTCCTCTCCAACCGCTGAACCACTGACCATTGTTTCAAAGATGATTATGTTGGAAAGCAGCCAGTGGCTTGGAAAGAATATTGTGCAAAGTACTGGTAAAAGAAAGTCTAGGAAAACATGGATAGGTGCACTGGTTGCCGCGATGTAACTGAAATAAGGTTGAAAACGGCGTTAAACACCATACAATCAATCAATGAATCTGATTCTAAAGGCTTATGTTATTGTTGAAGTGGGTCTGACCTAGTATTTTTCACAAGAAACCACTTGATGTCAAGTTGTTTTGCCATAATAGATAATAAGGCCCATGTTCAATGGTTTTTCCGCTAACTCATTAGAGCGATGTTAAAAATAGACCATTTATGAATAATAGCACATGCTGGATTCCCACTCAGTACGTAGCTCAAAGTGAAAAACCCCGTAACCAGTATGTTTTCAATCAGCTGTTCTGGAAAGTTACTGTTATAGCTTGGATGCTTACGAAAGTGAAAGACGATAGATATATTGCTGATCAAACAGTGGTATGGATTTTATCCTTGTTATATGAAAGGATTGTCAAAATTACTCGAAAGTGAAAGTTAGTCGGTAAAAAGTCTGGATCATGACCAGGATATCTTTGTAGATGCAGTAGAATTGTTTTATAGCTTTTGTAAAGGAACTAGAACTATGAATTTACCCCTAAACCGTTTTGCAACACAATCCTAAGTTTTAACAAACTTGAGCAAGACAGCTTTTGAAAACATTTTGGAGATAGGAGAAAATGCTGGAAACCAGCAGAAGGATGTAAGAAGGATGATTGATTGACCTATGATGTTTGAATATAGATATCATCAATTATCAATACTGATTTTTGTGCAGAAAAAAATATACATACATGGCATGACATGCAGAAAATTTAACCATAGCAAAAAGTTTTGGCTCAGGTCAGCCTGTGCGACTGCGCAGGCTGACCTGGGTCAATACTTTTTGCAGATGTATGAAGCTCCCTTTTCACAGAGCATGACTTAATGTAATTGCTTCCTATTCCAGTGGTTTTGGGTTTGTATTCAAATGGCGGCCAGTGCAGATGAACAGATGTATATATTCCAAAAGGCGGAAACTGTCTCAAATCACTTTACTCCGTGTACAAGTATGTCTGGATCAAAGTCACGGAAACGTAAACGGCTAAAAGAAAACATCGCCCAGCTGGCGTCAGATGAGGAGTTGGAATCCCCGGTCTACAATAAACGTCGCTCAAGTGATATGGGTGGGGTAATTAGTCCTAATTCTTTCCTGGATGCGTCCAACACCCCAGACCTATCTGATGTCAATTTAAGTAAGTATTGTCAAATAACTTAAAGGCTCAATAACATCCAAAAAAAAAAAAAAAAAAAAAATTCAATGCTGGTGTTAAAATGTGTTTAAATTTAAAGCATACCGTTTAAAAGTATGGAAAATATTGTGAAGGTGACAATCTGTTATTGTGTGCTTGGTCCAAGTGTTAGTCGCTGGCATAAAATTAATTTTTAATCAGGCAAAAAGTAAACAAAAGATAGGGTGACCTGGTAGGTTCTTACATAGTTTTGAAATCAATTTCTCTGCTAGCGACTAACACAGGGACCAACTGTACGATAACAGATTGTCATCTTCACAATAATTTCCATACTTTTAAGTGATATGATTTGAATTGAAATGCATTTTAACACCCTCCTTGTTTAATTTTGGCAGCTATTGTTACTATAATTACTATAACTCTTTACAAGATATCAGTTTAGACTTGTCAAAAATGACAGCAAAATTAATTGTGACTAAAGTAGTGGTATTTGTCTTCCAAAGGAGAGAAAATGTAATCTGTAATGCATCTGTAATTCTAATTTGGGGCTGCTTTTTCATAAAGTGTAAAATTCGATTAAGAGAATTTGTTCTCTGATTTTACTCTGTAATGGATTAATCAGGTGTAGACATTCATACATGTGACCAGTGATTCTTTTTTTAAGGAGGGCTCTCATTGGTTGTTTCTGTGGGTGTGTCAACCATATCATCCAATCATTGGCATACTTTACCCTTTACCTAGAAATCCAATGTTTTAACAACCTGGAGGGAGAAATCTTTAGAAAACATTCTGAGTAAAGAAGAAAATGCTGGTAACAAGCATTTTCTGCTTTTCCCACAATTTTTTCCCAATCTTTTGCAGACGAATATTGATGATTATTGATTATTTAGTTTGTCATCTACAAATGATTTCTGTGGATTTATTTAGAATTTTGTGGTTTGGTAATGTCATGTGGCTTTGGTAATTTGGTAATGTCATGTGGTTTGGTATTGTCATGTGGCTTTGATCATGCAGCACAAATCCCAAAAAACAAAACTAGATTTTTCAGGGCCAAAATACATGTAATACAATAATCATGGAAAACTGACAATAACAATTAAATTTCCTTACTAAGGGCTCTCCCAAGCTGATATTTCATCCTCAATATACATGTATTTGAGTAGATATTGTTTTCATAATGGCTTCTTGAAGTTTGTAACATAAGTCACTGCAGGATTTATATGAGTAATGACTTTGCTCACCCTTTACTATGCAGGCTTTACTCCATCCCACACCAATAAACCCACAACAAAGTGACTCAACCCTTTACAACAAAGTGCCGACTTTGAACGGCCTTAGGAAAGAAGCCTTTTGAAAGCATTGTGGGAAAAGAAGAAAATGCTGGTAACCAGCAATTTCTCCTTTTCCCACAATGTTTTCTACCCTATCAAAGAAAGATTGCACCATTTGAGCCACACAGAAATTGTCGTCTGCAAATGCTTTCAATTTGAACAAGGCTAAAATTTTGTCGTTTGGTCAAGGGTTAAAGGAGAGAAATATTAAGATGGAAGAAAATTACAATGTATTTTGAAACTGAGTTTTGCTTTGTGAAAAGGGAGTTTAATGCATATGCAAAAAGTTTCAACCCAGGTCAGCCTGCGCATTCTGCGCTGGCCGACCGGGATCGAAGCTTTTTACCATGGGTCAATTTTCTGCATGTCAAAAATTTTATGGATCCATAATTATATGATGACTCACTTGGATTAATGAGTCACAGTGATGCATTAAATCTTTACCAAACGACAAAATTGAAGAGTTGTCCAAATTGAAAGCCTTTGCAGACAACAAAATAAATGTGATTCAGAAACTGAAAATTGTTTTGAAAAGGGTAGAAAACATGTGGGAAAAGGAGAAAATGCTGGTTATCAGCATTTTCTCCTTTTCCCACAATTTTTTGAAAAGGCTTCTTTTACAGGGATGTTAAGTCAGGATTGTATGGTGAAGAGTTAACCCTTTTGTTCTCAGCATTATTTTGTTTCGTTGGCAGAATAGTCCTTATTTGCATTGAAAAAACCTCAAAAGATTGATTTTTGTTTTGTTTTTTGACACAGTTATAAACTTCCAGATACATGGTGTTGTAGAACAAGTTTACTCATTAGAATTGTTTATAATGGTATTAGATATAATGTATATATAGAAGCGAGAACGAAAGTGTTTAACCCCCTTTTACAGAATTTTGCATACAGATATTGTTTGGAAAGGACCAGTTCCTTGTTACAAGTAATTGTTTCTTTTCCCACAATCATTTCATAAGAGGTTTTCTGTAGGGGCATAGAAATAGTACCCTGAACTTAGCAAGTGTATTTGAGTTGTTTTTGTATACTACTGAACAGCTGATAAAGATCCTGTAACAACTTACAGGGAAGAAAGTCTATTTTGAAAATGGGTCATACTCTTAAAAAAGGGGGGCTTAATGCATATGCAAGAAGTATCGACCAAGGTCAGCCTGTGTATTCCGCACAGGCTGACCTGGGTCGAAACATTTTGCCATTGGTCAAATTTCTGCATGTTAAAGGACCAGTCCACTTTATGGCAGTCGGATGTAAATCAAGGTTTTATGGATCTGTATTTATAGTTATAATGATTTGCTTAGCTTAATGCATCACAGTTATGCATTAAACTTTTACAGAGCATGATTCAGATATTGTTCGAAAAGGAACAGTTCCTTGTTATAAGCAATTGTTTCATTTCCCACAATCTTTTTCCAAGAGGTTTTCTACAGGGACATAGAATTAGTAACTTGAACTTACCAAGTCATTTTGAGCAGTTTTTGTATACTATTTAGGGCTCCTGTGTGGCTCACTGTTAAAGTGTATGACTTGTAGCCTGGAGGCCCTGGGTTAGAGCCTCACTTGAAGCACTGGGTTTTCATGGAGTGTCTTTGGGCAAGACATTTCAGAGCCCTAGCCTAGTACTGGTAAACCCAGGACATATATGAACATTGGAGCTGTCATTGTAATATGACTGAAATAATTTTGAAAGCAGCTTAAAACACTGTTCAATCAATCAATCAGTTTTGTATACTATTTTACAGATGATAAAGATCACGTGAAGATAACTCCGAGATTACAAGTGGTAAAAGAATTTTTACAGACAGAGAAAAATTATGTGGGAATCCTTGATACAATATTAACGGTAAGTGATACTTGTTAATTTATTCCCTAAAATCCCATTATTACTTCACCTTCAGGAAAAGTTGAAAAATGAAAAGAAATGACACTTTAAACAAAAAGCATTATAGTATCTAGTTCTTCAGAGGTGATAAAGTTCCAGATTGATCCTGGGTCTGTAATCACTAACCATTCTGAAGAACATTCTTAGTCTTACTGTCCAAGATTTTCTAAATTTGAATGTAACACAACTTCTGATTGGTTAAACCAAATTGGTTTAGCCAATCAGATGTTGTGTTACTTTCAAATTTAGAGAATTCCAGAGAAAGAAATTTAGAATTTTCATAAGAATAGTTGGTGAATACAGACTTTGATTTTGGCTGTCATGTGCCATACAAAGATCCATGTATCTTTGATCTGTCAAATTCATGGCCTAGTGTTTCTTTTAATGTCTTGTATTGCCTACTTCTTCAGTATATGTCAAAAATGTTTTTCCTTACTTGTTAAAAACAATACTTTCCTTGTCCTGAAGTATTTGTTCTTTGAGCATATTATAGTGTATGTAGAGGATATTTGATTTTTTTGGTGAAAGATGGAAATTTATGTCATCAAGTGAACATCATCGGTTATATTTTCACGGTGTAACCGATGATGTTCATGAGATAAAATAAATTGCCATCTTTCACCAAAAAAACCCCCAAATATTCTATGTATTTTATGCTTCTAACTTCTCAAATTTCTTTCTTTCTTCTCCATCAGTTATTCAAAGCACAGATAGAAAAAGAGGACCAGTACAGTGGAACGATTTTAGCTGCCCCTGATGTAAAATTGATATTCGGAAACATTCCACCTATTTATGAAATCCATTGTAAAATACTGGAGGAGCTTACCAACATGGTGGACAACTGGCATGAGGAACAACCTGTGGGCAATGTGATCACTGAAAATGTAAGTAGGATTTAGAATTGTTACTTTGAATTAGAGTTTAACCTCATTTTTAACAGATTAGGTCAAATCATGGCGATCAGTGCACCTATGCATGTGTTTCCTGGCTTTCTCACACCGGTACAACTGACTACTTTTCTCACGTGCATCAGAGGTGAGCAGCACATAATCACCATGAAGAAAGTTTGCCTAAACTGTGTATCAAACCTGCAACCACCAGGTCAAGAGTTGGATATCTAACCACTGAGCTACCATGCTGGGCTAGGATGTAGAATGTTGAACTGTTAACACTCATTTTTGCTGAATTCACCCTCATAAATGCATAAATACATGAGCCTTGCTCTGTGAAATGTTTAGTGTATCTGCAAAAACTATCAACCTATGTGAGCCTGCTCAGTCCATGCAATTTCTTCCCACACAGTATACTAAATGGCTTTCAACACGCGAAAAGGAGCATTCGGACATTTGCGTAAAGTGTCGTCTCGGATCAGCCTGCGCAGTCCGCGCAGGCTAATCTGAAACGACACTTTCCGTTTTTATGTAATTTTCTGTTTTGCGCAAGTCTACTGTAGCACAAAATCTAATGTAGTCGTAAAGTGCCGTCTCGGATTAGTCTGCGCAGACTGCGCAGGCTGATCAGAGACGAGACTTTACACAAATGTCCGAATGCCCATTTTCGCGTGTTGGGAGCCAAATATCATTCAATAATTGTTTTTCTAATTCAAAGAAAAACAAATTCAAGTAGTGTCATTTATAATAATCGGTGGGATGTTTAAAAAAAGCCTCTACAGTGGAAGATGAATATCGAGATTAGAGTTCTGTGCATTCTGATCGTTAAAATACAATTTTTGATGTTTTTGACATATTTTGGACTGTAACATGAAAACTTTGGGTTTTTTCACTTGATTGCAACTCATGGGATACTACGTATCAGTGAACACATGTTTTATAAGCCTGAGAAAAAAGAGCTTTCCAAACATTGGGCAAAAAGGAGAAAATGTTTGTAACTAGCACTTTCTCCTTGTCCTGCAGTGTTTTCCACAATTTCAAAGATGTATCTATTCAACACTCTTACCAAACAATCTGGACTTTCAATGACGCTAAGGAAGAGAGTTGTTTAACACAATCTGGGAAAAGGAGAAAATGCTGGTAACCAGCATTTTCTCCTTTTCCCTTAATGTTTTCTCCTCTGTCAAAGACAAACTTTGTTATTTCATTTTGTTGTCTGCAGTTCCTGTCATTATTGATAAGTCTAACGTTTTGTGTGTGGAAAAGAGTTATAGAAATATTTACTTTTGTGGTCTGCAAATGCTTTCATTATGGATGAGCCTAGAATTTTTTCATCTGGTAAAGATTTATAAGGCCAAAACAAAACATATATGTGGTTCTGGATACTGGACCATGTCTAATTTTTACACTTGACCCTAAACATTTTTTTCGCCTATTGCACGAAGTGCTCAAGGTGAGCTTTTGTGAGCGCCCAATGTCCGTCGAGCGTCGTCCGTCGTTCACAATTTCTTTAAACATCTTCTCCTAAACCACTGGGCCAATCTTGATGAAACTTGGCAGGGATGTTCCTTGGGTGAAGCTCTACCAAAGTTGTTCAAGAGATTGAATTCCACCCATAACTCTGGTTGCCATGGCAACCAAAAGGAAAAAAATAGCAAAATCTTTGAAAATCTTCTCTGATGAAACTAGAAGGCGTAGAGCTTTGATATTTGGTATGTAGCATCTCCTACTGCACTTCTACCAAGTTTGTTCATATGATGCCCCTGGGGTCAAAACTGGGCCCGCCCCGGGGGTCACAAGTTCGAACATTGGAACAGAGAAGGAAAACTTTAAAATTGTTCTTTTCTGAAACTGGAAGGCATAGAGCTTTGATATTTGGTATGTAGCATTTCCTAATGGACCTCTACCAAGTTTGTTCATATGATGCCCCTGGGGTCAAAACTGGTCCCGCCCCGGGGGTCACAAATTCGAACATAAGAACAAAGAAGGAAAACTTTAAAAACTACTTCTCTGAAACTGGAAGGCATAGAGCTTTGATATTTGGTATGTAACATCTGCTAGTGGACCTCTACCAAGAATGTTCATATGATGCTCCTGGGGTCAAAACTGGCCCCGCCCTGGGGGTCACAAGTTCGAACATAGGAACAAAGAAGGAAAACTTTAAAATTCTTCTTCTTTGAAACTGGTAGGCATAGAGCTTTGATATTTGGTATGTAGCATCTCCTAGTGGGCTTCTACCAAGTTTGTTCATACGATGCCCCTGGGGTCAAAACTGGCCCTGCCCCGGGGGTCACAAGTTTAAACATAGGAACAAAGAAGGAAAACTTTAAAATTCTTCTTCTCTGAAACTGGTAGGCATAGAGCTTTGATATTTGGTATGTAGTGAACCTGTTCTAAGTTTGTTAGCCCACCTGAGCACAACATGTTCAGTGAGTTCAAAATTGGCCCCGCCCTGGGGGTCACAAGTTAGAACAAAGGAACAAAGAGGGAAAATTTTAAAATTCTTCTTCTCTAAAACTGGAAGGTGTGGAGCTTTGATATTTGGTATGTGGCATCTCCCAGTGGATCTCTACCAAGTTTGTTCATATGATGCCCCTGGGGTCAAAACTGGCTCTGCCCCAGGGGTCACAAGTTTGAACATAAGAACAAAAAAGGGAAAACTTTAAAATTATTCTTCTGTGAAACTGGAAGGCTTGGAGCTTTGATATTTGGTATGTAGTGAATCTGTTCTAAGTTTGTTAGCCCATCTGAGCACAACATGTTCAGTGAGTTCAAAATCGGGTCACCTGGGGTCATAAACTAGGTCACTAGGTCAAATTAAAGAAATACCTTGTGGGCATTCTAGAGGCCACATTTATTGTTCAATTGATTTGAAAATTGGTTAAAATCTTTCTCTTGATTAAATCTAGCATGAGTGCAAAATTGGGTCACCTGGGGTCATAATCTAGGTCACTAGGTCAAATTAAAGAAATACCTTTAAGGCACTCTAGAGGCCACATTTCTTGCCCAATTGACTTGAAAATTGGTCAGAATGTTTGTCTTGATGAAAACTCGGATGAGTTTGGATTTGGGTCACCTGGGATCATAAACTAGGTCACTAGGTCTAATTAAAGAAATACCTTTAGGGCACTCTAGAGGCCACATTTTTGGCTCAATTGACTTGAAAATTGGTCAGAATGTTTGTCTTGATAAAATCTCGCATGAATCTGAATTTGGGTCAACTCGGGTCATAAACTAGGTCACTAGGTCAAATTAAAGAAATACCTTTAAGGCACTCTAGAGGCCACATTTATTGTTCAATTGACTTGAAAATCGGTTAAAATGTTTCTCTTGATCAAATCTAAAATGAGTTCAAAATTGGGTCACCTGGGGTCATAATCTAGGTCACTAGGTCTAATTAAAGAAATACCTTTAGGGCACTCTAGAGGCCACATTTATTGCTCAGTTGACTTCAAAAATTGGTCAGAAAATTTGTCTTGATTAAATCTCACATGAGTCTGAAATTGGGTCACCTGGGATCATAAACTAGGTCACTAGGTCAAATTAAAGAAATACCTTTAGGGTACTGTAGAGGCCACATTTTTGGCTCAGTTGACTTGAAAATCTTGATCACATCTTACATGAGTTTGAATATGGGTGAACTCAGGTCATAAACTAGGTCACTAGGTCAAATTAAAGAAATACCTTTAAGGCACTCTAGAGGCCACATTTATTGCTCAATTGACTTGAAAATTGGTCAGAATGTTTGTCTTGATAAAATCTGGGATGATTTTTGATTTTGGGTCACCTGGGGTCATAAACTAGGTCACTAGGTCTAATTAAAGAAATACCTTTAGGGCACTCTAGAGGCCACATTTTTTGCTCAATTGACTTGAAAATTGGTCAGAATGTTTGTCTTGATAAAATCTCACATGAATCTGAATTTGGGTCAACTGGGCTCATAAACTAGGTCACTAGGTCAAATTAAAGAAATACCTTTAGGGCACACTAGGGGCCACATTTATTTCTCAATTAACTTGAAAACTGTTCAGAATGTTTGTCTTGATAAATATTTTGATGAGTTCTAAATTGGGTCACATATGGTGATAAAGTAGGTCACTAGATCAACTTACGGAAATTTCTTGTGGATGCTCTAGATGCCACATTTTAAGCTCAATTGACTTGACAATTGGTCAGAAATTGAATTTTGCACATGGAGTGAAATTTTGCCTATTGACTCAGGTGAGCGATCCAGGGCCATCATGGCCCTCTTGTTTAATATTTTATCACACTATAATGTTATTGTCGTCCTGGGAAAATTCTATGTCGTTTTACCTCTTTTATTTGCTCCTTGGGCATGTTTAGAAAAAGATAATAATTTAAAACTATGAAATTATGTTCGGACCTACTGACCCTAATTCTCAAAAATATGTAACTGTAATCACAGATATATTTTGTTTTGGCCTCATCTAAATGCTGAAATAGTGATGAAATCTACTTCTTTTTATTTGTTTTATCGAGAGTGCTTCCTTCGCTAGAATGGAGCAAAGTCAAATTCGAAACTTTATTGATCAAGACAAAGCTAATACAACTTGTATAAACTATGAAGAAAACTAGATGTTTGAAACAGAAGTATTTAAGAGTTTAATTAAAGAGTTTGTGAAGAAATCTACATTATTATACCCCCGCAAAACGAATGCTTTCGGGGGTATACTGGAATCAGCCTGTCTGTCCGTGTGTCCGTCCGTGTATCCGTCTGTACAAATAATTGCCTGTTTCTGTCAAAGCGCTGGCGGGGGTATTAAGTCACATTCAGTGACAGGTCTAGTTTTTTCTTGTTTTGTAGGCAGATGCACTTATCAAGGCCTACCCACCATTTGTCAATTTCTTTGAGGACACCAAAGAAAGGATACAGAAGTGTGATAAAACCAACCCAAGATTCCATGCCTTTCTCAAGGTAGCTTCCCAGTATATTTTTTAACCCATCACCACACTTACAGTTTTGACGACCAGTGCAAATTGGACTTTTGAGGTTTTCACAGGAGTGTCCTTGGGCAAGACACTTCAGACCCCTAGCCTAGTACTGGTGAAACCCAGGAAATATGTGAATATGTGAGCTGTTGCCGTGATATGACTGAAATAATGTTGAAAGCAGGGTAAAACACCATTCAAATGGACTTTTGAAAACATTGTGGGAAAAGGAGAAAATGCTGGTAACCAGCATTTTCTCCTTTTCCCAGAAAGTTTTCTACCCTCTCAGAACCAACCCAAGATTCCATGCCCTTCTCAAGGTAGATAGCAGACTTCCCGAAAATTCACAAAAAGTGTCAGACATTCGGTCTGACAAGGCCTGAAAATCTGTCAGACCGAAAAAAAATCTGTCAGACCGAATCAAATTTAACAAAAACAAGAAAACATAAGAAAGAAGGGTACCAACTATATCAACTTTATGCATATGATGATATCAAACTATTTCTCCACTCATTAAGACTTTCAAAAGTCACTGACATTTAACCCCTTACCAAGCAATCACGAATTTTAACAACCTTGAGGAAAAATGCTTTTGAAAACATTATTGGAAAAGGAGAAAATACTAAACAGTACAAGCAAGTCAATTCATTAAATTTGTGTATCCAAGAATAAATATGTTTTTATTGCAAAGATGTTGGTCCGTTTTAACTTTCTCACCGTAAAAAAACAGACTGTCTGTGCAGTGCATTTGCACCTTTTCCGAGTCATAAACCAACCATTCTCAATGATGCTTCCTTTTCTCGATCAATTTTCTCTCTGGTCTCTTTTTTTCGTATTCTTTTTTCTATTCAGTGCGCTCCTCTGACGTTAATTTTCTTTTTTTACCAGGTTTAGCGCCTTCGTAACATTTAAATGATGCCATTTTTGTCCAAAACATTGCGATTATGTTTTCAGCGGCTCGGAATAAATGCCGGACAGTCGGACCGATCTAGCCTGAAATATCGTCGGTCCTTGTCAAGATTCGTCGGTCATGTCCGTCGGACCGACGTATTTCGGGAAGTCTGAGATAGCCAGTAAAATGTTTAACCCTTTATCACACAATCTAGAGTTTTAACAACCCTTCGAAATAAGACTTTTGAAAACATGGAAAAAGGGGAAAATTCTGGTCATCAGCATTGTGACCAGCATTTTCTTCTTTTCCCAGAATGTTTTCTACTCTTTCAAAAGCAAATCTCAACGTTTGACTAACATTTGATTTATCTAGTGCAAATGCTTTCAACTTAGACAATACTAGAATTTTGTAGTCCGGTCCCATAATATTTTCTAACCATTTAGAAACAAATCCAGTCAATTGATCCACATTGGATTTGTTGTCTGCAAATGCTTTCAATTTAGACAAGTCCAAAATTTTGTTTTATGGTAAAAGTTTTCCCTGAACTTTCTAATATTGGGGTCAAATGACCCCCTTCAAAAGAATTGAAAAGAAAGCAAGTGTTTCAACATTGGCGGAAAGTTAGAGCATTTGGGTGTCTTATTCAAAGAAACAGGTGGTCAGGGAAAAATCCTGTCACATTTTATCATGCTACAGGCAACATCAGGTGGTTAGCTACCGGACATTTGTATTTTAACAACCCTGAGAAAAAAGGCCTTTGAAAACATTTTGGGATGAGGAGAAAATGCTTTCAAAGACAAATTCTGTCAGTATTGAGCCATATTAGTTTGTCATCTGTAAATGCTTTCAAATTGAACAAATCTAAAATTTTGTCATCAGGTGAAGAGTTCACGCTTTACCTGATGACAAAAGTTTTGACCCAGTGCAGAAAACAAATGAGCCATGCTCTGGCAAAAGGGGGCCTGATGCATCTCCGTGGTGCATGATACCAAGCAAGCAGTCGTATACTTATGGAGAGACTTGTCTCTGAGCAGTAGAAAACATTGTGGGAAATCCAGCATTTACTCCTTTTCCCACAATTTTTACAAAAGGCTTTTATCATAGGCTCATTAAAACATGGGATGGTTTTGTAAGCAGTTGGCACCAAATAAACTAACAGACGTTCTCTATACTCTTATACTTTGTAGATTTGCTGACCTTTTTTCAGTTTCCAAACTTTCTTTTTCTTTTAACATCAATGAAGCTTTTATTATAGATCAATACAGATGAGTTAAGTAATTTTATTTCATTTAATACAGGTATGTCAAACCAAAAAAGAGTGTGGTCGACAGACATTAACAGAATTATTAATACGGCCAGTACAGAGACTTCCCAGTATTACCCTGTTGCTAAATGGTAAAATCTTTATGTTTTATTATACAAGTTGGTTGACTGTCACAATTTTAGGTGCTCAAAGAGATAAGAATGAGTCGTTATAATTTGATAATGATTTATGGTAGTGCAACAGGATTAATTCGTATAATGCTCAAGTGTATCTTATATTGAAGTTTGGTGCAAATTTTTGGATAATTCATGCAATCAAAATTTCTTGACTCTAGCCCATATTCCAACTGGGGGAGTTTACTGTTGTTAATTGCATTTGAGTTGTTTAAAATCAAATTTTTTCAAACATGCAGATTGAAATTTCACACTTCTAAACATATTTCTTTGAAAACTTGTTGCTTAGAATGCAGTTGTTACAGATTGAAATGTTTTGTTGATCTATTATAAAACATTGCATTAGTTTGCAGGTACGATAAAACATTACAATATCTTGCAGATATGATGAAACATTGCATTATGTTAAAGATATGATAAACATTTTATTTCATGCTTTTAAGTAGTTTATTGAGAAACAACGTGGAATATTGTGTGATATTTCATTGTTACGACCTGCAAAAAAACCTGATTTCATTTTCCAACTCTTCAATTGAAGGCGGAAACAGTTGTTCCGGCGCACTAGTTACCTAGGTAAACAGCGTGTGCCATTCAACCAGATAGAAAAATGACGTAATCTATCCTACATTTCTTGCACTTTACGTAAAATTGTAATGCGTTGTTATGCAAAGGGATACGCAATAGGAAATTTTGGAAAACACCTGTACTGGATTTTTTATGTAAGTCCCCCCCAAAAAAGGGATTAGAAGCATGAAATAAATAGAATATTTGTGTTTTTTCAGTATAAGATTGACATTTATTTCATCTCAAGAACATAACCAGTAACATGTTCACTCTGGCTGCTCCACTTGTGAATATATTACGATGGCGTTCACTCGAAATAAATTTCAATCTTTCACAGAAAAACACAAATATTTTCTATGAATTATTTTTACAGATATAATAAAACATAGCATTATTTTGTAGATATGATAAAACATACCAGTAAAAGCAATCCAGATCACAGTAAACTGGAGAAAGCTAATAATGTCTTGAAGGAGGTCATGACGTAAGTTATAGACAAGTTTTTTTTTTTAATTGTAGATCCAAGTTTTAAACCTTAAAGCACACAGTCTTATCCTGTTTTTTTTTTTTTTTTTTTCTAAGCTGATCTGAATGAGTGGTTAATTTTGAAGCATAGATTTGTAGCTTATAACAACGGCTTATTCAGCAAATATCAAAATGTCGTGTCTGTAGAGTGAAATACACTGCTTTGGAAAGTGATTCATTTATTTCATCATGACAGGCGTTACCTTCTATTGTCTATAAAGTAACTGTTGACTCTGACAGCATTTTTTTTTTTCGTTCTCAATTTTAGACATATCAACGAAGATAAGAGAAAGACAGAAAGTCAGGTTGTGATGTTTGACATAATGAAAGACATCGAGAATTGTCCTGTAAGTTAGTTTGCCTTCTAGAGAAATTTATGTAGTTAATTCATCTGAATCTACATTTACAAACCATGAATTCAGTCATTTTTATCCCCCGCCAAAGGCAGAGGGATATAGTTTCAGTGTTGTCCATCCGACCGTTGGCCAGAATTTCGTGAAACTTTGTACGTGTATACAATAACACATTCCTCCGATACAATTTTTTTTTTTTTTGGGTGTTTTTTTTTTTTTTTTTTTTGTTCGATGAAAAATGGCCGACTGGGAGCGATTTTAAATTACGCGGTCAAGTAAATTTTTTGGCGGGGGATATCATTTCAACGAAATTGCTTGTTCTAATTCTATCTAATTCTAATGGTAGTGGAATTTTATGACCAGCTGGTGTCCTGTATAGCTCAGATAAGATGTAGAATTTGTAATCTGAAGGCCCTGGGTTCAATCCTCTTTCAAAGCACTGAATTCTTCAGGGGAGTGTTGTTGGGCAAAACTTTAGAGCTTTAGCCTAGTACTGGTGAAACCAGGATATATATGAATGAATGAGCTGTCCCAATAATACTACTGAAATGTATGTAATACTAGCAGTGCTCGCGCTGCCAATCGACATTATCGATTAATTAATTCAGCTGTCGATTAATTCTTCCAATTGTCGATAAAAATTGTTGATTAATTTATTCCAAAAAAAAGTCGGGTAAAATTCCCTTTACTCGCCTGGATCATGCGCTAATTTGCACCAGAAATGTGGTAATCGCTTGTTTCACACCTCGGCGGACGCAACCTTAGGTAATCGACAGGTCACAGTTGGCTTGTATATTCCACAACGTGTGTCATGTTATCGGTTGCTATTCTATCTAAGCCGTTAATTGGAGAACGCGATTAGGCCTATTTGTTTATTTCACGTTAAATTTTAATTGACTATTTTACTCGACGCAGTGATAGAATGCCTTGGATTTCAGTACCGCCAGAAACGGCAATGGCGACTACAGGAAACCAATTAGATATCATAAATTCGTTTACATTGCTAACGTAAACCGGCGCTGTTTAAATGTCGACAAACAAATAGAAAACAATAATTCATAATTGAATTTAACTGACATGTTGACATTATTCTAATAAATCTTGTTCTTGAACCCTTAAAATCTTCTCATTCTTCACTTATACGTCAACATGGGTCGTCCTAAACGAAAACTATCACCAATTAAAAAAGATAACAAACTAAGGAAAATTTAACTGCATTTACAGTATTGGATTTAGCAGTGGTATCAGTGAATAGCAGTATGAAAATTCAAATTAAATATAAAGGCTTAGGTTGATAACCTCGTCCACTTCACTGTTTAGGTACTATCGGGTGAATGACTTTATTTAAGATATTTTATCCTCCTTATTGACCTTATTAGAAAATAATTAAGGTCAACAGATAATAAAGGGAGGTAATTCATCATGTAATAGAAAATTTTCTCCTTTACTTGTGCACATCATTTATTACAATAAAAAAGAAAAAAAAAGTTGTTTGGTAAATAAGTAACCATTCATCAAAAGCAACTAGGACTTAATTGTCTGTATGCTTTTATACAAATAATGTGGGAAAAGGAGAACTATCCTTAGGAAATGGTGTAGAACAAATTTTCCTTTTCCTACAATATTTTCTACAATGTAAGATTACAATGAAATTTTGTATTTTGGTAAAGGAGTAACCATTTATCAAAAGAAACTAGGACCTAAAAGCCTTTATGCTTTTATGTAACTATTGTGGGAGGGAGCACTATCCCAGGAAATGGTATAGAGCAAATTCTCCTTTCCCGCAATATTTTCTACAAGGTAAGATTAAATATATATGACCATTTTTTTATTATTATTATTGTAATGGAAATGATTATGTGAATGAAAGTTTGAAACTATGAGTAAAAAACAAAGTTAATGCTACATGTGCATGTCTTTTCTTTTAAACCAAACTTCGCGCGCTTAATTTGTCTATTATTTTTTTCAAGAAAAAAATGTTGGCCATTATTTTACTTGGGCCAGAGCTAGCACTGTACTAGTATTGAAAATGACATTTTACACTGTTCAATCAGTCGGCTAAGACAGCCATCTGATTTAAACGTTTCATCTTGGCCAGACAGAAGCAATTTAGAAGTAGAACTAAATTCAAAATTGTGTCTTTTCCTCAAATAAAGTTAACTTGTTGGTGGAATCCAGGGCATGGGATTGGCAAAATCACTCTCCATATTAGCAAATGATGAAAATGAAAAATACATGTAGGCCACATCTTACACATATTTCTTATTTGTGTTGCAGTGCCAAAATTCTGGAGCGTAAAATTTGTACTGTTTAACTCTTTACCAAACGACAAAATTTTGGACGTGTCCAAATTGAAAGCATTTGCAGATGACAAAATAAACATGACTCAAAAATTGAAACTTGACAATGGAAGAGTAGAAAACATTGTGGGTAACCAGCATTTTCTCCTTTTCCCACAGTGTTTTCTATCCTGTCACAGATGACTCTTACCATTCAGTCAATGTTTAATTTGTTGTCTGCAAATGCTCTCAATTTGAACCAGTCTAAAATTTTGTTGTTTGGTAAAGAGTTAAAGGTCACCAATGTCACCTATTTTGAAACTGTCTAGTTTGTGTTTTGCTAGTAGTAATGAAATGATGTCATATAAAAATCCCAAGTGTAGATAGTTCTCTTCAAAGTAACTAAAAAGGCAACTTTCAATAGCTTGCAGGAAAAAATAGGGATTAGAGATGTTTATGTTTTAGTGTTCTGATCATAAGCTACGTGATATGGGTAGATTCACTTTGCAATTGCAAAAATTACCAGTAATGTCATGTTGCTGGTCATGCAGGATTGATGATTCAGTAAGGAATCTTTTTGAAGTCGGAACACAATGTTTACACGAAAGACAAATACTACAACATAGTTTTGATTCTTTCTTTTAGAGTGTTTGTCAAAACATCAAAAAATACTTTTGTCAAAAAACGAAGTCCTTTGGAAATGGATCAATGCAAAAAACACAAAAAGCCCATGACAAAACATATCAATTTGACTTCTTCGGTCAAAGACACCTCATGCTATCTTTTCAGCTTTAATTAACAAAAAAAAAAAAAAATAATAATAATAATAAATGTGGATAAAATGTAAAAAGGTAGAAAACTGGGGGAAACTGAGAAAATGCTGGTTACAAGCATTTTCTCCTTTTTCCACAGTGTTTTCAAAAGTCCTTTTCATACAGTTGGTTTAACTCTTTGGACTTGTCCAAATGGAAAGCCTTTCTAGACAACAGTTCTAAGGTGGAATCTTGTCTTTGAAAAGGTAGAAAACATTGTGGCAAAAGAAGAAAATGCTGGTTTCCAGCATTTTCTCCTTTTCCCACAATGTTTTCAAATTCCTTTTCCTGAGGTTTGTTTAAAAATGGGATTGTTTGAAAAACAGTTATTAATTTCTATTTTTGCACCAATCATTATTACAGGCTACCCTGATATCCTCCCACAGATGTTTTATCACAAGACTGGACGTTATAGAGTTGTCTGAAGCCCTGTTACAGAGAGGGGCACATCTTTCTCTCTTTTTGTTTTCTGACAGCATTCTGGTATGTACAGTGCTTTAGTTTTATTGATTGATTCCTACAATTTTGCAACCTTTAGAAAGAAAAGTGTATAAAGGCAGAGTTTTCCCTTGATTTTCTGGTGTCGGGGTCATTTGACCCCCTTCAAATGAAGAAAAGAAGGCAAAAATATAAATTTTGGGGGTCATTTTAGAAAATTAGGGGGTCCAAATTCAAAGAAACAAGGAGTCAGGGAAAATCCTTTAAAGTTATAATGGCCTTTGTCTTTGAAATGTATAAAATGTAGTGGGAAACATTTTTCCACAATGTTTTCTGCCTGATCAAAGATAGGACTATCACTCTAGCTACTTTTAGACTGCAAGTATACTTGGTCGCCATTATTGTTTAAGGTCAGGGTGATAAGAAAAATTAATAATATCAAAATATGAATGAAAAGGATTTATCATACATAAATTTCTCCCGTTTTTATCCCAGCTTGCTCTATGTATTCAGAGAATGCTCCTAGGCAAGGCACTTAAGGACTAAAATTAAATCATTGGATTTGTCTGAATGATGTGTTGCATGTCAAAATTTCCAATAACGTCGTGACATTAGTTTTTCTCAAAGTGTACGCCTTGTAAAACTGTTTTTGAATCTGGTTACCCGTCGTTTCATCTTATAAGCCCTCAGTAACCATGACACCTAACGGGCACTAACTTACCCGTTGTTTTAACTTTTCTTTACACAACATTTTTACGTAAAATTGCATTTACCGCTTTATTTTAAAACTCTCTGTTATTAGAATGGGTGCACATAATACACAACTAAAATAACTTTTGCTACTGTAAATGACTCTACATCAGTATGAAATACAGTAGAATCGCGATATTTCCAATCTCGAACATTCGAGGACCCCGTATTTTTCGAGGAATTTCCATAGTCCCAGCAAAAACTCCACTACAGTATATAGCATCAAAAATAGATCGGTAATTTCGAGTCTCGATAATCTGAAAATTCGAACACATGTGTTGGTCCCTGTCATCAATTTGTCTCTTTAAACTGATTGTTAATTCGAACACATTATTTTCTCACCTGTCAATTAATGGTTTTCACACCTTTCCTAGCAAAGGAATTTTTGGCGTCGGACCGTCTATGGTGTAGTGTAAGTTTTACAATCTATGACAATTACTACCGGAGAATCATACTACAATACGATTTTGAAAAGGAGTTGACTTTGATTTGATAATAAGAGGTTAATTATGTTAAATTTGACATGTTTCCTTCTACCACCCCTTCCTTCGATTATGTTGTTTGATATTTCATTCTATAAAATCACTCGAGTATTTCATTCCTGATCAGACAACTGATTTTATCCCCGACTTCATTTTTTGCCATATGTGCGTACATCACATGTTCAAAGTTATTATGACGCTAAAAAGACAGTTTAAAGCATTTGTGATCGGAGGATGTCTCATTTTTTATCATTTTTCGTGTCTATCTATTTTTAGCATCAGGTTTTCCCTTCATTCTTCGATCATTTTCAACACTTTTCAAATCGCGATATTCAAAGATATTTCATTGAAATATCGGTGTCCGAGCAACTTAAATCTATAACACGTGTAGGCCTAAATATTTTTGATACCATATTATATCCTACCTTTTTCTGTTTTCTTAGGTCAAAAAATAATAATGGGCTTTTTTGCCCGTGGGGTGATAGTTAATGGGGGTGAATACAACAGGGCAAATTTTACGAATTTGAAAGAAAAACTAGAGCACCGACCTTTTCAATACCTTACAGAATGAAAGGAATTTCAACATGACTTATTTCCAAAAACTCATATGGTCTGATCCCCTGCATTTAGAGAAAATAACTTTCGATATGATGTTCTTTGAATATTATGAATTGCTTGGGGGTCATAGATGTTATTTACTTTACTTGCCGATCCTGAACGGAATTTTATGGATATTTTGGATAATTCGAAAACCGCAATAATTCAAATATTTTGCTTGTCCCCTTGGGACTTCGAATTATCGAGATTTTACTGTACTGTACAGCACTATTTAAGAACATTGATGAAATTAAGATGAAAACAAATAACATTGTTTGAATTTTTGTGTTGCCACACTATCCTTGTATGCAAGTCGCTATAGTGACTGTAATTCTGTCTGACTGTTTGAAATTTTTTTGTTTATTAAATGTTGATGATTAATATATAAATGTGAAGTTTTCGTTAAAATGCAATGATAAGTAAACAAAATATTCAATTAGTCCACAAACTTCTTGATAGCCCCTTGTATAGAACTCATGACAAAGTAAGCTTTCAGTGATATTTAGTACGAATTTTACGCAATGATTTTTTAAACACCCTTTCTCCAGATATGTAAAAGACGGATAAAAGTGCTACATTCAAAGAGCCCCGCCGCGGCCAAGACTCCACAAAAAGGCTACAAACATTTAGAGTTTTTAAATCTTCAGTGTGTTAAACGTGTTCTGGACATTGTGGAGACAGAAGAATGTAAATGTGCATTCGGACTAATAGTGAAAAACAGCGAGGACATGAAAGAAAAGTTATTTACGTTCATGATAGACGATGAAGAACCGGAAAAAAGTAATTTCCTTACATTGGTGTCGAAGGGAGTGGCAAACACATTGTGTCGGACTGACTCTGTAAGTTTTCTTTAACTGATCAGCTCTTTTCATATTAATAGCCAAATACATTATGAAACATGCTCAGTGAAAAAGGAGTTAAATGTATCTGCAAAAAGTATCAATCCAAGTCAGCCTCTGCAGTCCATGAAGGCTGACTGGGGTAAAAACTTTGTGCTACCGTTCAATTTTCAGCATATCCAATCATCTGTGTACCTCATGATTCAGTTAGTTGGTAGACAAAATGGATTTTATGGATCCATGACTATATAATGACTGGCATGCAATAATGGATCACAGAGATACAGTCCCCGTGCAGGCGGACCTGGATTGAAACTTTCTGTTTTTGTTAGATTTTTTCTACATGACAAAGGACTATTCTACGTTGTTTTTCTTTTTTTTGTACCTCTACAGTAAAGTTAGTCTGTCTGTCCTTGAAATTTTGTGACCTCTCCTTCTACAATTTTCAACTAATTAAGCTGAATTTTTATGCCCCCGCCATGAAATGGCGGAAGGGCATATAGAGTTACCTGTGTCCGTCTCTGTGTGTGTGTGTGTTAGTGCGTGTGTGCGTTAGTGTGTGTCCCATTCTTGTCCAGAGCATAACTTCTACATTTATCAATGGATTTCAAAATAATTTTGCACACTTGTTCTCCTTAACAAGTACTAGTGTCATGCGAAAAGTTTGTTTCGATACGCCCAAGGTCAAGGTCACAGTTGAAGGTCAAATATTTAAATTGACCTTGTCCGGAGCATAACTTCTACATTTATCAATGGATTTCAAAAAAACTTCGCACACTTGTTCTCCGTAACAAGTACTAGTGTCATGCGAAAAGTTTGTTTCAATACGCCCAAGGTCAAGGTCACAGTTGAAGGTCAAATGTTTAAATTGACCTTGTCCGGAGCATAACTTCTACATTTATCAATGGATTTCAAAAAAACTTCGCACACTTGTTCTCCTAAACAAGTACTAGTGTCATGCGAAAAGTCTGTTTCGATACGCCCAAGGTCAAGGTCACAGTTGAAGATCAAATGTTTAAGTTGACCTTCTCCGGAGCATAACTTCTACATTTATCAATGGACTTCAAAAAAACTTCGCACACTTGTCCTCCTTAACAAGTACTAGTGTCATGTGAAAAGTTTGTTTTGATACGCCCAAGGTCAAGGTCACAGTTGAAGGTCAAATGTTTAAATTGACCGTTCAACCCAGTATTACATCCTGCTCAGCAGAATTGTGATATGAAGATACAGTTTTGGTTTTTAAAAAGACTCATCCAAAGAACTATGCCAGAGAATATTGAGGCTGCAACCTACCCTTCAACTATAGTCCAGTGTGATAATATTCGATCCAATTTGTTCCTGTCTCATAGAGGAAGTCCAACAAAGTAATTATTATTGCTATATTTCTCACTCTCATTCCTCAAGTTAAGATCTTCATATTCCTGAGTATAAGTAACCCTCAGTTGAAAGATTAAGGAAAACGCTGAATAAAAAGAAGTTAATGCTCAAAACCAGCATTTTCTTCTTTTTCTCACAAAGTTTTCTACCATATGCAATACAAACCATGTAATTTATTGTCTGCATATTGCTTTCAACTTGGACCAGTCCTCAATTTTGTTATCAGGTATAAATAATCTTTTATCTGCTTGGCTGTATATAACACAAACCTTCTTAACCCTGTCTAAGCTGTTATCCAAAACATTAATTTTCTGTAATACCTACTGATTCTCTCATATGAGATATCTGTGACCAGTACCATTTAGCGGGGGCATCCGTGTCTCTGACACACCTATTTCTAGTCAATTAGAGACTTCGTATCAAACTAACTTATAAAGCTGTAATTTTCTTTATGATTGATAAAGCATTGAAGGAGATATGGCCCATTGAAATGCTTTCCTGATACAGTGACAAGGTAGCTAATTGTGGCGATATGATTTGGTAACTGATATGGATGCTAACTGATGTCGAAAAATTATTTTATGTCGAACATCGCACGCAAGAAAGGAATGATAATGTAAACTCCTGAAATTTTTTTCCTATTTTCAGGATAGCTTAATATCATCAGTTGAAGGACACCAGCTACAAGTGAACACACAAGACTTGGGGAACCAAACATTCAGTAAAGCTGCTAGCAGGTGATTGAAATAAAGAAAGATTGCTTTCAGTGAAATAGAGATTTAGAATCTCTTGTCAGTTTGTGGTGATTTTGGTCATAAATTTTTTATCCAGTCAGAAAATGAGCCATTCCTCTGGCAAAAGGGGGCTTAATGCATCTGTGTAATGTATTATATCAAGCAAGTCATCACATTATAATGGATCCATAAAATCAAGTTTGTCTAACAACGAAATGAATTGTGAAGTAGTATGGTCCTTGGACATGCAGAAAATTGATCAAAAGCATAAAGTTTCGTCCCAGGTCAGCCTGCGCGGACTGCGCAGGCTGACCTGGGTCGATACTCTTTGCAGATGCATTAAGCCTCGTTTTCACAGAGCATGGCTTAAATATAAATTGTCCAGGATAAGCAAAACTGAGTAATATCAAAACCTCAGTGTTTTGCACCAAGCCCTGTAGTTCAGTCAGTAGTGTGCAGACTTGAAATCCAGGGATCACTGGTTTGGTTCCCAGCACGACCGATTTCTTTCAGATGATTTATGATACAGGATTTATTCCTCTCTCACTCTCTCTCTCTCTCTCTCTCTCTCTCTCTCTCTCTCTCTCTCTCTCTCTCTCTCTCTCTCTCTCTGCTGAACATTGAACATTGTCTCAGCAGTGTTAATGTTTGTAAGGAGCCAGTGGCTTGGAAAGAATGTGCAAAGAACTATTTAAAGGCACTGCAGGGCTCGTATTCATCAACCATTCTCAAGAATGTTCTTAGTCTTGTCCTTCAGAATTTTTTTAAATTTGAAAGTAATACAACTTTGATTGGCTAAACCAAATGGTTTAGCCAGTCAGAAGTTGTGTTACTTTCAAATTTAGAAAATCTTTGAGAATTAGACTCAGAACATTCTTAAGAATGGTTGGTGAATGCGGACCCTTGAACACATGTATAGGTGCACTGGCTCCCATAATATAGCTGAACTATCGTTGAAAATGTCATTTAACATATCCATCTCAATATAGGCTTTTTTGAGACCACAGATTAGAACAAGTGAAACAAAGTAAAGATATTGGATGGAGCAGTTGTATTTTATGGCCAAAGTGTTGGCAAAAGCAGGTGTACTTTTAGCTTGGATGTTGTCAAAGAAAACCAGTTATAATACCCCCGCAAAACGAATGTTTTCGGGGGTATACTGGAATCAGCCTGTCTGTCCGTGTGTCCATCCGTGTGTCCGTCTGTGTACAAAATACTGTCAAAGCACTGGCGGGGGTATAAAGTCACATTCAGTGACAGCTCTAGTTATCCCCTGCTGAAGGCGGAGGGATATAGTTTTAGCATTGTCCGTCCGTCCATGTGTCCCTCCGGGAGAATATCTCCAATACCATTGGACGGAATTTCGTGAAACTTTATACATGTGTACAATAACCCATTCCGCCGAGACACTTTTTTTTTTATTTTCGATTTGATGAAAAATGGCTGACTGGGAGTGATTTTAAGTTACGCGGTCAAGTAAATTTTTCGGTGGGGGATATTTCAACGAAATTGCTTGTTGTCATAGCACTGGCAGCGGCATCATGTTGCAGAAACTTTGACATTTTTTTAATATCTTTGTTATTACTGATTACTTCAAAGTTGGAAAAGTTGTTGACCATAAAAAGGGTAGCTCATACAACAAGGCCAGATAACCATCAAAATATATTTGACACATTGATGCCCCTCTTTCAATTCAGAATTTTCACTGAAAATCAAGCATTTGCGGCCTAGTTTTGGCGACCGTATGCAATGCTCTTGTTATGTAACATGCTAAGAAATAACAATTTGTACTTGCAGGTTTAGTAGACGAGTCAGTAGGGCATTTTCATTCAACAAAACTCCACGGCGGATCAGGAGAGCAGTCTCACATGTATTCAGCCCGTTTGTCAAAGATAACGCTAAAGAATTTACGCCTGGAGATTTACAGGGGAAACGTTTGGCGAGCAGTATAGATCTGAGGGTAAGAGCTTTAACCTTCTACCACAGTCCCCACGTTTAATGACCCTGACTTAAGCTGTAGAAAATATTGTGGGAAAAGGAGAAAATGCTGGTAACCAGCATTTTCTCCTTTTACCACAATGTTTTCTACCCTTCCATAGACAAATTTCAGTTCTTGAGTAAGGTTTGTTTCGCTGTCTGCAAGTACTTTCAATTTGTACATGTCTAAACTTCTGTTGTTTGCAAAAGAGTTAACTCTTTATCAACCAAAAAGATTTCGGACTGGTCCAATTTAAAAGTATTTCCAGACAATAAGTTAGACATGGTACAAATGTCAGGCTGTGTCGACTATGCAGTCTGACATGTTTGATACTTTTTGCATATGCATTAAGCCCCCTTTTCATTTGTAGACACTAACATTATTCTCTATTTATCATCTCCTGCCGAATTTCATGGAGGGGGAAAGAAATAGTTTTTGTGTTGATTGTCCATCTGTCTGTCAGAACAGATATCGTCTAAAATACTTGACAAAACTTGATGAAACTTTATATATGTGTTCCTTATGATCAATATAGTTTTTTTTTTTTTTTTTTTTTTTTCTTTTTTTTATTATTAATGTTTAATGCAGTGCAAAAGGGGGCTTGATGTATATTCATTATGAACCAATATCTTGTTAACTACTGAACAAAATTTTATAAAACTTCATATTTATATTGTTTTATCACAAGCCACAGAAAATGATTATTATTTTTTTTATTTAATAAAATGCCATATGGAAAAAGGGGTCTTAATGTATAATTTCATTATAGACCAATAACGAAAAGGCCATGTGTAGGGCATGCAAACACAATACCCCTGATATGTTTCTATCATAAAAAGCCTTTTTCGGCAGGGGATATCATTTCAACAAAATAACATGTTTGAAAATGATTGCATGTGTGAATGATAAAGATCTCACTGGATTTTTTTCAATCTTTTCAGGAAGATTCGATCAGCTTGGCCAACTTTTACGATGACAGCGACACAGTCAGTTTAGGGGCATTCTCCTTGAAGGATCCACTGGATTGAAATACTTACAAATATACAAAACTGTATTTAGATGTGTTTTAACTCTTTACCACACAATCCCGACCAACCCTATGGGAATAAGCCTTGGAAAACAATGTGGGAAAAGGAGAAAATGCTGGTAACCAGTATTTTAACTCTTTACCACACAATCCTGACTTTTAAGAACCCTGTGGAAAAAGGCCTTTGAAAACATAGTGGGAAAAGGAGGAAATGCTGGTAACCAGCATTTTCTCCTTTTCCCACAATGTTTTCTACCCTTCCCAAAATGCATTTCAAATTTTGAATCATGTTTATTTTGTCATCTGCAAATGCTTTTCATTTGGAAGAGTCCATATTTGTGTCGTTTTGTAAAGGGGTAACTTTGTGTCAGACCTCACAGATTTAGACTTGTCCAAATTGAAATCATATACAGAGAAAAAATCATGTGTTTCTTAAATTTTGAGATTTGCATTTGTGGGAAAAAGACAAAATGCTTGTAAACGGCATTTTTTTTTTTTTTTTTTTTCCTTTTCCCACAATGTTTTCAAAAGTTTATTCAAACAGGGTTGTTTAAACTTGGGATTGTTTTGTTAGGGTCTAACTCTTTACCAGAGGACTAAGTTTTAGACTGGTGCAAATTCAAAACATTTGCAGACAACAAATAAGATAATATTCAATTGATGAGATTTGCTTTTAAAAGGCTGGTAACCAGCATTTTCTCCTTTTTCCACAATGTTTTTCAAAACTCTCCTTAAGGTCATTAAAAAATGGGATTGTTTGGTAAGGTGTTAATTAAGCATGTAATAAGGTTCACAGCGTTTTCTCCTTTTCCCACATTGTTTTCTACCCTATCAAAGACAAAAAAACTTGATTTAAGCCACTAATGATTTGGGTTCTGCAAAGGCTGTCAATTTGGACAAGTCTGAAATTTTGTCATGGGGTAAAGAGTTAAATTTATCTGTGCTAAGCAAGTATACTTTCAATGTCCCTTAGGTACCTGTTTATAAACAAAACTGTGTTTAGGTTGGTTACAATGTTAACTCTAGCCACATGACAAAAATTTTGACCTGTCCAAATCGAAAGCTTTTGCTGACGACAATTTAAATTTGGCTGAAGTGATGGAATTTGTCTTTGATGTGGTAGAAAGCATTGTGGGAAAAGGAGAAAATGCATTTTCTCCTTTTCCCACAATGTTTTCAAAAGACTTTTTTCTCAGGGTTGTTAAAACTCGGGATTGTGTGTTAAAATGTTACGGAAACTTATCTTTGGCAGCTTTAGATTAACTGCTTTTGGTGTAGCAAAGGCTGTTTTGTTTGAACAAATTTGTCTGTTGTCACAATGTTTTCAAGCAGTCTGCTGCAAGATAAAAACTTTATCTACTATTTTCCAAAATACATCTTTCTGCTTTAATTTATTTCACTGTTTGTTAACTCTTTACCAAACAGCAAAATTTAAGACTAGTTCAGAATGAAACCATTTGCAGAGAATAAAAAAAAACAAGTGACTTAAAAATTGAAATTTAGTTCGGGAATGGTAGAAAGCATTGTTGGAAAAGGAGAAAATGCTGGTTACCAGTCATTTTCTCCTTTCTAACAACGGTTTCAAAGGCTGCTTTCTCAGAATTGTTAAAAGTAGGGATTGTGTGGTAGAGGGTTAAATACATTACAGACTGACTGGATGCCAAAGCCAACTATTTAAGGGGTGTAATTGCAGGCAACTTTAATTTATGCCATTTTAAAAGGAGCCATGCTCTGGCAAAAGGGAGCTTAATGCATCTCTGTGATGCATAATACCAATGAAGTCATCACACAATTATAAAACTAACATCCATTCAGTCTAACTATGGACTGAATCCGGAAGTAGAATGGTCCTTTGCCATGCATAAAAATTAACGATAGCGACGTTTCAACCTGTGTAAGCCTGCTTGGAGGCTGACATGGGTCAATACTTTTTGCAGATGCATTAAGCCCCCTTTTCACAGAGCATGGCTCAAGTATTGGTATTATTATGGATCTTACAACCTGTTACAGTACAGTCTGTCAAAATTCATTCACTGGGGAATGGATGAATCTTCGTTGTCTGCGCATGTCATATTCTTCGAAGATTCGACCTGTCTGCTATGACGCATCACCCATCCCATACACATGGGAAAAGTAGGGCTTACACCGAAGCTATGACCCAAGCCTGTAGTGGGCCGTTTTAATAAATGGCCGGTGCATAGGTTACATGCTAGCTGATCATAGCTGAATGAATCGCACCAGGTAGAGTTGTATTGAGTAAACATTTAGTTTATTTTGAAATTCAAAGTAACGGTTGTCGTTTTGAAAAGTAGTCTGGTTCTGTACCCAGAATGCCCAAATTAGATAGATGTGTATTTGTAAAATGCTAGAATCAAAGTTGACAAATTTAATTCTAGATTTACAATTTTACTTTCCTGCCAGCAACTAGAACTGTTATAGACTGTACTTTAACATAATGTCAGTCGTAATTATATCCATACTTTTGAATTGTATGATTTAGATTTGCCTGCATTTTGCTCCCAAATTGTTTACTTTTGGCCATTATTGGGCCTTCAATATTTGCCGTGAATTTAGCTTTCCTTTCAAGGTATATATTGTAGCAGGTTATTCTACGTATCTTTTATTTTAAATTGTCCAATCTGTTCACACTTACATGTAAATGTTCCAATATGTTTAACCCTTTACCAAACAATCCCAAGTTTTAATGACCCGGAAGAAAAAGGCTTTAGAAAAAAAAATAGCGAATAGTGAGAAACAGAGAAAATGATGATAACCAGCATTATTAAACTGGTGATATCTGAGAAAGGATTTAATGTGAAAGAGATCAAAAGTCAATCTTTTAAGTACAGATTACGGTGAAACAACAGTTATGTTTGTTGACCTTTTACCACACAATCCCATGTTTGTTGATCCAGGTGAACAAGGCTTTTGAAAACATTGTGGCAAGGAGGAAATGCTGAAAACCAGCATTTTCTCCCTTTCCTTTGGTGTTTTCAACCATTTTAGAGACGAATCTCATTATTTGAGCCACATTTGATATCTGCTGCAAGTTCAATTCAGACAAGCCGAGCCGCGATAGCTCAGTCGGTACCATGCAAGACTTGAGAACGGGGTTGTGGGTTCGATCCCTGGTTCGGCCAATTTCTTTCCAAGGATTGATGATAGTCATTGCAACAGGATTTATTCCTCTCCCACTGCTGAACATTATATGATGATGATTATGTGGGAAAGCAGCCAGTGGCTTGGAAAGAAAATTGTGCAGAGTACTGGTAAAAGAGACTCCAGGAAAGCATGGATAGGTGCACTGGCTGCAGCTTTATAACTGAAATAATGTTGAAAACAGTGTTAAACAGCATTTGATCAGTCAATCAATTTATACACGTCAAAAATGTTGTGGAAAATTTTGTCATCAGGGAAAGGGTAAAATCTAGAAGCATTTAACATTGTCATACTCTGTATAGGTTGGTCTTCAAAAATTGTAGTCAAATTGATAAGAAGTGGTAGAATTTTTAAGCTCATTGTAACATTTTTTTTTTTTTTCTAAACCATACAGAGATATAGAATCATTGTGTAAATTTTCACAATCACATTGCTGCCATATTCTTGAAAGTTTGTGCTAGAAATTTGTTTTATGTTAATTTTGTGAAATCATAAAGAATAGGTCAATGATTTTACATAATGTAATCTAGGACCTATACCAGACTTATCTTCCAAAAACTTTTATGCTTTTATCAAAAAAAAAACATTCGCAGAGAATAAATTCTGTACAGAAAGACAAAATTTAAGATCACTCCAAATTGAAAGCATTTGCAGATGAAAAATCAGATTTTGCTGAAAGATGTGATTTCTCTTTGAAAGAAAAAGAAAACACTGTGGGGAAAATGAGAAAATGCTGGTTACCAGCATTTTCTCATTTTCTCACAGTGTTTTCAAAAGCTTTCTTCCTTAGGGTTGTTCAGACATGGGATTGTTTGGTGAAATGTAATTGTACCTCAAATGGAACATTTAAAAAAAAAAAAAACATTGTGAGAAGCTGATTAACAGCTTTTTCTTGTTTTCCCACAATGTTTTCAAGTACTCCACCTTGTGGGGGCAAATCACAGGATTGTTCAGTAAACGGAAGACTTGATAAATCTAAAGAACATTTTCAGTCAGGACATTATTTATTAAATATATACGGAATATTACGTTGTAGTAACTTTACTGGTGCTTGTATTCAATTCAAGCAGTGTGAGAAAATTTGATATTGCGCGAGACAGAAGGTCGAGCACAATGTCAAAATTTTCTTACACAGCAAGAAGTAAATACAAGCATCAGGAAAGTTACTACAACATAGTATTTCTTTTATTATATACCTACAACTTTCAATGACAACATTTTGCAATTGTTGACATTTTTTTTCAAAAACGGTAAACTGAATGAGACAATTAATAGTGTGGAAGATAGTTAACTCTGTTTTTATGAATGGAGGATTGATATTACAGCGTAACATTTTGACAAATCAAATTGCAAATCACTGCATGCTTAGTCCGTGGGCAAGATACATCATCATAGCATATTTGGAACCGTATTTCACAGTGTGTAGATACAGAATTTTTTTCCGTAGTGTGTGGTATTTTAACCAATTGGGATGCACATATTTGAGGCCAGAAAATTTACTGATATATATACCTATGGGAAAAAGTTAAGCATATTCCATCTCATACAATTAAAACAATTCCTTTCGCCCAAATGTATTGTTTTCTTTAATATCTCTGTTTAGCATTTAATTATATTTAAGTGAATGGAGGAAATGCACCAGCCAAAATAAAGTCATATGTCATGTTACATTAGCCTTTGTTTGCCTCTTTTTCAAGGAATATAAAATATGCTTAACTTTTTCCCATAGGTATGATAGATATTAAATATTGCAATTCGAAAACTGAGTTGGCCATAGCATATGATAATTAGGGGTGATCTGGGGAAAGGGGATTAACTGGATCTTTGTAATGCTTTATAGTACACAAGCTTTTGCATAATAGAAATCTATTTTGTCAACCAACAGGATGAATTCATGGGTAGAAAAGTCCTTTGACATGCAGAAAATTTACAAATTGCAAAAACTTTTGACCCTGCCAAGTCTGTGCAGGCTGACCTGGGTTGATACTTTCTGCAGATGCATTAAGCCCCCTTTTATACAGAGCATCACTCTTATCTATGTCACACAGTGGCATATCTAGTAAGTCAAAGATCATTCTGTATCTTTTTTGCAGCCTGATCTTGATCTGCTAAAGCTTACTGCACTAACTTTTTTTTTTTTTTTTTTCCCCCAATCGGTTCTTGACAACGAAAATTAAGCAAAGCATTGATATGAAAATTATATTGATACATTTTAATCATGCTTTTATTTTATCCCAAGAAAACATTACCTTCGGATATGATGCATGTGATTGTAACAAGGTATGGAAAACAAGCCATAAAGCACTGGAACCGACTTAAGTTGTTTTTGCGGACAGTGTAGATCAAGATCAGACTGCACAGAACGTGCAGTCTGATCTTGGATCTACTCTGTCCGCTACTTTGTTACATCTTATGGCCATAACAACAATAAAAATACAGTATTTCAGATTTTTTTCCTGATTGAAACGGTGCATTATATTAATTCAGTGCTCTAAGTGTTAAAGGTAATATTCTTCTAGAATACACAAACAAAAGTCCACAGAATTTTTTTTTTTTATTGCCTGTACTTAGGGGATTTTGAATTACAACATCCTACTTTTTTCTCATCTACAACTGGAGATCCTGAAAGTTGGTTGTGATGTAAATGTGTATTAATGTAAAAATAACTATGTATTTTGATGTACATGTATATAACTGTAAGCTATTCATAAAACAACATTGTATTGCTTAATGCGTATGATCAGTATTGTGTTTATACTGTATTATAATAGATCTACAAAAACATGAAAAAATAGAACAAATACATATCAAATCTTAAATTGTGCTATCTTAGTTTTTTTGTGATGGAAATACGTGTGAGCCATGCTCTGGTGAAAGGGGTTTCAGCGTATCTCTGTGATGCATTATACCAAGCAGGTCATCACATACATGTAATAATGGATCCATATAATCCATTTTTGCTTGACAACCTAATTTAATCATTAGCTAAAGTGGTCCTTGGACATGCAGAAAATTGACCAACTGCGCAGGCTGACATGGGTTGCTACTTTTTGCAGATACATTAAGCCCCCTGTTCACAGAGTATGGCTCTTTTGACAGATGCAAATACAATCCAATAACTCAAATAATTTCATCTTACAGGCTGGACTAGCAAATGATATAGGTCCCACTGCCTGGCCAGGTATCTCAGTGGTTAACGTATCTGACTCTTGACCTGGTGGTTGTGAGTTTGGTACTTGGTTTGGCTCTCGCCTGTGATGCCTGTGAAGAAAGTAGTCAGTGGCTTGGAGAGAAAGGTATGTCAGTATTGATGTGAGAAAGCCAGGAAACAGATGTGTAGGTGCACTGACTGCTGCAACATAACCTAAGCTGTTAAAATGGCATAATACTCCAAATAAATAAAATCTTAACCAGAGCGGGTATTGACCAGCTTTTCAGTGTTTCATTTTTGGTCTTATTCTAGATTTAGAAAGTAACAACTTCTGATTGGCTAAACCAAATCAGTGGCCAATCAGAAAATGTGTTACTTTCAAATTTAGAAAGTTCTTGTTAATAAGACTAACTAGAACTTGCGCAAATCGGAAAAATACACCCCTTCCCCACCAGCACCTTGTTACTGAAGCAGCACAATTGGAGAACGGAAATGAATTTCAAAACAAAGTTCACCTTTGACTTTGACCTTTAACCAATGTGACCCAAAAATAACAGGGCATGTCCTTGGGTCATAAGCAAAACTTGTATAAGGTTTAGGGTCAAACAGCTACTAAGTTAGAGCACAATAAAATGATTTTTAAACAAAGTTCATCTGTGACCTTGACCTTTGACCCATGAGACACAAAAACAATAGGGTACCTCCTTTGGTCATGAGCAACATGTGTATAAAGTTTCAGGGTCCTAGGTCAAACAGCTTTTGAGTTAGAGCATGGAAGTGGTTTTCAAACAAAGTTCACCTGTGACCTTGACATATGACCCAAAAACAATATTAGTTGTACGGTCAGGTGGCAGGGGACTTGGAAACTTGTTCACGGCTGTGGTGAATCAAGTCCCCTGCCACCTGACCGTACAACGAATTTATTATACTGCAAAGTTTTACCATTCCAACGTGTGTTAAGCAAAATTCACCTGTTTTTTGGTTTCAAAAATTGAGTACGCTGACGAAGTAGAATTTCCCTTCTGAGTGCCGCAATTCAATGAAAACTGACGTCACTGGGAACTGACGTCACTGAAACCTTGGTAAAACGTGCAGTTTGGTGCATGATCTTATGTTAATCATGATCGACGCCGTCATTTTGGATGTTGTGTTGAAAGTGTAGTCACGTATACAGGGCTCCCGAAAGGGAAACTGCTTTTACGTTAGTTTTGCCAGTGTACATAATATATATGTTCTGGGCCTATTATCCAATCAGATCACGAGAATTCTTTTTTTGCAGTATAATAATAAGGCGCTTCCTTGGGTCATGCGCAACACTTGTATAAAGTTTCAGGCTCCTAGGTTAATGGCTTTTGAGTAACAGCACAGAAACAAAAACATGTACAGACAGACCAACATGGTGAAGCCAGTATACCCCCCTCTACTTGGTAGGTGGGGGATATAAAAACATTTTTAAGAATGGACCCAGTACTTAGGCTGAATGTGGATAGTTAATGTTGGGCCTGCTTATCATGGGGTTCAAACTAAGAACCTTTGGCATGAGAGGTGGATGCGTTACCCCTACACCACCATCTCCCACTGATTGTCATTATCTTTTGCAATATACATAGAGGATATTTGTTTTTTTCGGTGAAAGATCGAAATTTATTTCATCGAGTGAACATCATCGGTAATATTTTCACGAGTGGCTGCACCACTCGTGAAAATATTACCGATGATGTTCACTCGATGAAATAAATTTCGATCTTTCACCGAAATAAATATTCTATTTATTTCATGCTTTTAACCCTTTTTGGGGGGAACTTACATCAAAATCCAGAACAGTTCTTTTCGGTTATTCCCCGTGGCGTACCCCCTCCGCATAGCAACACATTACAATATTACGTCAAGCGCGAGAAATGTAGGTAAATTACGTCATATTTCCATCAGATTGAGAGGCACGCGCATTTTACCTAGGTAACTAGTGTGCGGGAACAACTGTTTCCTTCCTCAATTGAAGAGTAAGAATATAAAAATCGATATTTTTCACTGGACGTAACCATGAAATATCAAAAAATATAGCACCGATAACCTACCGGAAAGCATGAAATAAAGGGCTTGTAATTACAGTTGGTGAGTTTGAATCCCAGTGAATTTTTTTCCTGCTAGCGCACAAGACTTCAAAACTGGGGGTTGCTAGTTTGAATCCCAGCCAATTTCTTACTAAGGATTGATGTTAGTCTTTGTGACAGGATTCATTTCTCTCTCACTGCTGATCATTGTTTAGACGATGGTCATGTGGGAAAGCAGCCAGTAGCTTGAAAATATTCTGTTTATCGCTACATAACAACAAATTTTTTAGACTTGCCCAAATTGAAAGCATAAATTTTGCAGATGACTAAAGTTACTTAAAACCTGATATTTTTCCAAAGGTAGAAAAATTGTGGGGAAAAGGAGAACATGCTGGTTATCGGCATTTTCTCCTTTTCCCACTATGGTTTCAAAAGGTTTCTTCCACAGGGTCATTAAAAATTGGGATTGTATGATAAAGGGTTTACTTGTAAAAGAAACTCCAGGAAAGCATGGGTAGGTGCACTGGCTGCCGCAATATAACTAAAATAATTTTGACAATGTTGTAAACCCTTTACAAAAAATTCCGATTTTTAACAAACCTGAGTAAGAAGCCTTTTGTAAACATTGTGGGAAAAGGATAAAATGTTGATAATTAAAGTTTTGACTTTGAATCCAAGGAAATGCCTTCCTGCAAGAGGTCAGTGTGAATTGCAACATAATTATATGGCTGTAATTAAGTGTCTTGAATTTGAATACTAGCATAACTCCTTCTTTAGACTGCTACAAGTCAACATGACTTGCAAAATACCAGGCTTGTATTTAAGGTTAGAGTTTAAATCCTAGAACTCCACCCTAAGATTGCTATAAATCAACATGACTTGATGCATACCTGGCTTGTAGTCAGAGGTCTACAGTTTAAATCCCAGAAGAATTCTTACCCAAGACTGCTAGAGGTCAACATGGCTTACATACAACAAACAGGGTTTGTCATTAAGGGGCTGGAGTTTGAATCAAAAAGGAGTTTCTCCCTGAGGTTTAAAGGTCAACATGACATGACTCGCACCAGGTATGTAATTTAGGGTCCACAATTTGAATCCTAGAAGCATTCCATCCTAAGACTGCTAGAAGTCTTGCAATATAATACCTTTGTAATTAAGCGTCTAGATTATCAATCCTAGAAAAAATCCGCACTAAGACTTCTAGAGGTCTACATGACTTGCAAATTATCTTGTTGGCAATCAAGGGTCCAGAGTTTGGAGCTTGTAAGTTCCTTCCTAAAATAGCTTAAAAGCAAAATGAAAAAAAAAAAAAAAAAACAAGCTTGTAATTCGTTGCAACACACGAAAAGGGACATTCGGACATTTACGTAAAGTGTGGTCTGGTATCAGCCTGCACAGTCCACGCAGTCTGATCCGAGACGACATTCCAACCCTGTGTGATTTTCTGTTTCACGCAAGTCTAATGTAGGACAAAATCTAATGTTGACGTAAAATGCCGTCTCGGATTAGCCTGTGCGGACTGCGCAGGCTGATCCAAGACGACACTATGCAAATGTCTGAAAGTCCCTTTTCGCATGTTGCAGACCAATTAATGATCTAAAGTTTAAATCCTTGAAAAAATCCTGCCTTAAACTGCTCTTATTCAATGTGACTTGACAAGAAAGGCTTGTAAGAAAGTGTCTTGCATTTAAATCCTTCAGGACTTCCTCCTTAAGACTGCATTCAAAATGACTTGAAACATACCAGGCTGATAATTAAAGGGCTAAAGCATCAGTTCTATAAGAATCCCTTCTTCAGACGTCTAGAAGTCAACATGACCTGACACGTACCAGGCTGATAATAAAGGGCATAGAGCTTTAATCCAAAAAAATCCCTTCTTCATACGACAAGTCAACATGACTTAAAGCATGCCAGACTGACAATAAATGGGCTAGAGTTTCAATCCTATAAGAATCTATTCTTCAGACTGCTATAGGTCAACATGACTTGATACATACTAAGCTGATAATTAAGGGGCTAGAGCTTCAGTCCTAGAAAAATCCCTTCTTCAGACTGCTAGAGGTTATTCAACATGACTTGAAACATACTAGGCTGATAATTATGGAGCTAGAGTTTCAATCCTAGAAGAATCCCTTCTTCAGACTGCTAGAGGGTATTCAACATACTAGACTGATAATTAGGGGGCAAGAGCTTCAATCCTGGAAGAATTGAATCTTCAGAGGACTTGAAGTCAACATGATTTGAAACATACTAGACTGATAATTAAGGGACAAAAGCTTCAATCCTGGAAAAATCCCTTCTTCAGACTCCTAGATGTCAATATGACTTGATACATACTAGGCTAATAATTAAGGGGCTAGAGATTCAATCCACGAAGAATCCCTTCTTCAGATGACTAGAAGTCAATTTAACTTGAAACATACCAGGCTTGTAATCAAGGGGCTAGAGTTTAAATCCTAGAAGAATCCCATCTTCAGGTTGTTAGAGGTCATTCAACATGACTTAAAACATACTTGGCTGATAATTTAGGGGCTAGATTTTCAATTCTAGAAGAATCCCTTCTTAAGATGACTAGAAGTCAACATGACTTGAAACATACCAGACTTAAAACTAAGGGGCTAGGGTTTCAATTCTAAAAGAATCCTTTCTTCATATTGTTAGAGGTCATACAGTATTACTTGAAACATACAAGACTGATAATTTAGGGGCTTGAGCATCAATTATAATAGAATGCCTTCATCAGACAACTAGAAGTCAAGATGACTTGAAACATGCCAGGCTGATATTCATGGGCTAGAGTTTCAGTCCTACAAGAATCCCTTCTTCAGGCTGCTAGAGGTCAGTCAACATGACTTGATACATGCCAGGCTGATAATTAAGGGGCTTGAGTTTCAGTCCTACAAGAATCCCTTCTTCAGGCTGCTAGAGGTCAGTCAACATGACTTGATACATGTCAGGCTGATAATTAAGGGGCTTGAGTTTCGGTCCTACAAGAATCCCTTCGTCAGGCTGCTAGAGGTCCTTCAACGTGACTTGAAACATGCCAGGCTGATAACTAAGATGCTAGAGTTTCAATCCAACCAGAATAGCTTCTTCAGACTGCTAGAGATCAACATGACTTGATCCATATTAGGCTTAAAATTAAGGGGCTAGAGCATCAATCCTATAAGAATCCCATCTTCAGATGACTAGAAATGAAGATGACTTGAAATAAACTAGGCTGATAATTAAGGGGCAAGAGTTTCAATCCTAGAAGAAACCCTTTTCCAGACTGCTAAAGGTCATTTAACAAGACTTGATACATACTATGCTGATAACTAAGGGGCTAGAGATTCAATCCTAGAAGAATCCCTTCTTTAGACAGACCACTAGAAGTCAACAGGATGTGAATCATACTAGACTAATAATAAAGGGGCTAGAGTTTAAATCCTAAAAATCATTTCTTAAGACTTCTAGAGCTCATTCAACATGACTTGAACATTTCAGACTGATAATATAGGGGCTAGAGCATCAATCCTGTAGGAATCCCTTCTTCAGACGTCTAGAAGTCAACATGACAAGCAAAATACCAGGCTGATATGTAATGGACAAGAGCTTCAATCCTAGAAGAATCCTTACTTCAGACTGCTAGAGGTCAACATGACTTGATCCATACTAGACTGATATTAAAGGGGCTAGAGCATCAATCCTATAGGAATCCCTTCTTCAGACGTCTAGAAGTCAACATGACTTGCAAGATACCAGGCTAATATGTAAGGGACAAGAGCTTCAGTCCTAGAAGAATCCATTCTTTCGACAGATCACTATAAGTCAACAGGATGTGAAACACACTAGACTAATAATTAAGGGGCTTGAGCTTAAATCCTAAAATTCCCTTCTTCAGACTGCTAGAGCTCATTCAACATGACTTGAAAAATACCAAACTGATAATTCAGGGGCCAGAGCATCAATCCTATAAGACTCCCTTCTTCAGACAACTAGAAGTCGACATGATTTGAAACATACCGGGCTAATAATAATTACGAGGCTAGAGTTTCAGTCCTAGAAGAATCCTTTTTCAGACTGCTAGAGGTCATTCAACATGACAGGCTGATAATTACGGGACCAAAGTCTCGATCCTTTCAGAATAGTTCCTTCAAACTGTTTAAGGTTATTCCATATAGCTATATACATAGCAGGCTGCTTATTAAGGGGCTAGAGTTTTTATCCTATTAGAATCCCCTTCTTCAGACTGCTGGACGGCATTCAACATGCCGTGAATCATTGCAGGCTGATAATTAAGGGGCCAGGGTTTTGCTCTTATAAGAATACTTCCTTCAAACTGCTAGAGTTCATTTAATATGACTATATATAAATACCAGGCTGCTTATTGAGGGCAGGGATCTTATATACAATCCCTGTTGAGGGGCTAGAGTTTCAATCCTATAAGAATCCCTTCTTTAGACTGCTAGAGGTCATTCAACATGACGTGAATTATACCAGGCTGATAATTAAGGGCCAGCGTTTTGATCCTATCAGAATACTTCCTTGAAACTGCTAGAGGTCATTCAATATAACTTTATACATACTGGGCTGCTAATTAAGGGGCTAGAGTTTAAATCCTGTAGGAATCCCTTCTTCAGACTGCTAGAGGTCAACATGGCTTGAAATATACCAGGCTGAAAATAAAGGGGCCAGAGCTTCAATCCTAGGATTATCCCTTCTTCAGACGACTAGAAGTCAACAGGATGTGAAACATTCTAGACTAACTATGATGGATCTAGGGTTTCAATCCTAGAAGAATCCCTTTTTCATATTGCTAGAGGTCATACAATATTACTTGAAACATACAAGACTGATAATTTTGGGGCTAGAGCTTTAATCATATAAGAAACCCTTTTTCAGACAACTATAATGAAACATTACTTGAAATATACCAAGCTGATATTAATCGGCTAAAGTTTCAGTCCAACAAGAATCTCTTCTTCAGACTTCTAAAGGTCATTCAACATGACTTGAAACATGTCAGGCTGATAATTAAGGGGTCAAGTGTTTCAATCCTTTAAGAATCCCTTCTTTAGACTGCTAGGGGTCATTCAGCATGACTTGAAACATACTAGGCTGATAATTAAGGGGCTGGAGTTTCATTCCGCTAAGAATCCCTTCTTCAGACTGCTAGAGGTCAACATGATTTGATCCATATTAGGCTAATAATAAAGGGGCTAGAGCTTTAATCCTATAGGAATCCCTTCGTCAGACTTCTAGAAGTATACATGTATATGACTTGCAAAATACCAGGCTGATATGTACGGGGGCTAGAGCTTCAATCCTAGAAGAATCCCTTCTTTAGGACGGCTGGAAATCAACATGACTTATGAAAACATATCAGACTGATAATTAAGGGGCTACAGCATCAATCCTATAAGAATCCCTGTTTCAGACGTCTAGAAGTTAACATAACTTGTAAGATACCAGGTTGATATGTAAGGGACAAGAGCTTCAGTCCTAGAAGAACCCTTTCTTCAGACTGCTAGAGGTCAACGTGATTTTGTATATGGCCTGCAACACACGGAAAGGGACATTCGGACATTTGCGTAAAGTGTCGTCTCGGATCAGCCTACGCAGTCCACGCAGGCTAATCCGAAACGACACTTTCCGTTTTTATGTAATTTTCTGTTTTGCGCAAGTCTACTGTAGCACAAAATCTAATGTAGTTGTAATGTGCCGTCTCAGATTAGCCTGCGCAGGCTGATTCGAGATGACACTTAACGCAACTGTCTGAATGCCCCTTTTCGCGTGTTGCAAGCCATATATTAGGCTGATAATTTAGGGCCTACAATTCAATTCTACGAAAATCCCTCCGTAAGACTGCTAAAGAGCAACATGAATTTGACACATACTAGAGTGACTATTAAGAGGTTAGAGTTTCAATCCAAGAAGAATCCATTCTTCACACGACTAGAAATCAACATGACCTAAAACGTATCAGGCTGAAAATAAAGGGGGCCAGAGCTTCAATCCTAGAAGAATCCCTTCTTTAGACGACTGGAAATCAACATGACTTATGAAACATATCAGACTGATAATTAAGGGGCTAGAGCATCAATCCTATAGGAATCCCTTCTTCAGATGTCTAGTGGTCAACATGACTTGCAAGATACCAGGCTAATATGTAAGAGACAAGAGCTTCAGTCCTAGAAGAATCCCTTCTTTCGGGTGCTAGAGGACATTTAACAAGACCTGATACATACTAAACTGATAATCACGGGGCCAGAGCTTCAATCCTAGAAGAATCCCTTCTTTAGACGACTGGAAATCAACATGACTTATGAAACATATCAGACTGATAATTAAGGGGCTACAGCATCAATGCTATAGGAATCCCTTCTTCAGATGACTAGAAATCAACATGACTTGAAACATACTATGCTGATTATGAAGGGGCTATCTAGAGTCACAATCCTAGAAAAATTCCTTCTTCAGACGACTAGAAGTCAAAAGGATGTGAAACACACTAGACTAATAATTAAGGGCCTGGAGCTTAAATCCTGAAAATCCCTTTTTCAGACTGCTAGTACTGGTGTAAGAAAGTCAGGAAACACATGCTTAGGTGCACTGGCTGTCGTGATGTGATATGACCTAAACTGTTAAAACAGCGTTTATCTCAATACAAACACTTTTTTTTTTTCAAATCATAAAAAGATGTTCTGTAACTCAATGAGCAGATTACATGCCTCATATAGCAGTAGAGGTAAACCATTTCCCATCGACTTAAAAAAAAAAGTTTTCATCAATAAGTATATTTTCAAGCATCACCAATTAGGAGTTAGGGTAGATCAAGATCAGACTGCACAGGTGATCTTGGTAAACATTTTTTATCGAATACACAGGGAAATCTGCACAGTTAGGCTATATACATATCCCCGCCCATCACCACAACCATCAAATGTGAAGACTTTCCACGTGCGTAATTTGGACACGTTTCGTATTCTCTGTTATGTGTATTAGTGACTTGTGTAAAGTGTGTATGAGATAATGTGGACTTTATTTCCCCTAAATTTGATTGATTATTTGACTGATGGATAAATTGTGGAAACTAATAAACATCGAGGTGGGTGAATTTATCGCTGTGGTTTTCCTCGTCAGTTGGTCTTGGGAACAGGGCTTGAAATTTAGGAGTTTTAGGTTCAATGCCGGGCCCGGTGGCTCAGTTGGTCGTGACAACAGGGTTTTTGAAACTTAGGAGTTGTGGGTCCGATGCCGAGCCCGATGGCTCAGTCGCCAGTCATGGGTTAGATCTCCAAGAGTGGGATAGGGTTTCGCGTGATTGCCCTTGGGCAAAACACTTCAAAACCCTGGCATGGTACCTGTGAGACGCAGGAAGACATGAAATACTGGAATAAGTTCTGTTGACTTGATCTGACTGAATTATTGCATAAAGCGTCATGAACCTCTAATCCGGTAAAGAAACGCCCACCCCTGCAAGGCTCGTAACCTAGAGACCCCGAGTTTAAGCCTCACTTGAAGTGCTTAGTTTTTTGTGGGACTGGGAGTGCCATATTTTGAGCCTTAGCCTTATGCTAGTGAAACCCAGGGAATACATGAATATGCTGGCTGTCGCAATGATGTGACTGAAATAATTTTGAAAGCGGCGTAAAACACCCGATGATTTAATGAATGACCCACAAGGTGAAATGATTGCCATTGCCACAGAAACTATTTCTCCTTAAACTTACATTTAGACACGGGAAAGCAGCCGATAACTTGATAAACTCTTATCAGACAACAAAATTTTCGAATTGTCTATATTGAAAGCATTTGCAGACGATACATGTAGATTATATTTTTTAGATTTGTCTTAGAAAGAAAAGGAAATATTGTGGACAAAGGAGAAAATGCTGGTTACCAGATTATCAATGTCTTTCTTACTTTTCACCAGTGCTAGACTATGTCTTTGCAGTGCTTGCCTAGGTACATTGATTGATTGAATGGTGTTTTACGCCGCTTTCAACATATTTTCAGTCAAATCACGGCGACAGCTCACATATTCATGCTTTCCCAGGGTTTACCAGTTCTAGGCTGAGGCTGTGAGGTGTCTTGCCCAAGGTCGCTTCCACGAAAAAGCCTAGGGACAAGAAAAAGCCCTGGAAGCGGGATCGTTAAAGAATTTGATGCTTATAAATTTATCACCATGACCTTTTGCCAAACGCCAAACAACCAAGTGTTTTAACGACCACGAGACAGAAAGCTTTGGAAAATATTGTGGTGAAAGCAGAAAACGGTTTTTCGGGGAATTGACCCCGTTACCAAACAATCCCTGGGTTTTACGGCCCAGATGAAGAAGCCTTCTGAAAACATTGTGGGAAAATTGTTGTCGTTTGGTAAAGAGTAAAAGTCTACCAAGAAAAAATACTAAAATGTTAGATATGTTTGATCTGTCGTCTGCAAATACTTCCAATTTGAATAAGTCTACATTTTTTCGTCTGGTAAACAGTTATGGTGATCGATTGTAGTCTGGATGTTCTGTTCTTTCACGGGAGTGTCCTTTGGTAAGGCGGTGTACTAGCCTCGTTCTGGTGATGTTCAGGACACACGCAGCACAGTATGCAGAGCTACAGATAAGAGGGAGTGATGGTATTCTAAATCCATTATTTCTCTTCCAAACCCTATGTTGTGGGTACTCATTAAAATCGTCTCGTCGAGACGATTTTAATGAGTACCCATAACATAGGGTTTTGTTGAGAATAAATATTTTTAATTTTGAAACCAAAATCACTCCCTCCATCTGGAGCTCTGAGTATGAATCAACATCGGACTGCGCATGACACGAGCTAGTCTGACTATAACGTTAGTCTTAAAAAATCTCATTTTCTAGTCTGTTGGTTTTAGTTGGCGCTCTAGTTTTTGATAACCGTATTGATATACATGTAATTTCTTAAATCGTATTTATTTTTTCATAGCTCTCAGATAGTGACAATCTATATCTACAGTTCTTTGTTTTCCATGCATGTGGACTCGTAATTGTCGCCAACATCGCCTGCTATAAACATGCAAGAGCAGTTTTATGCTGAATACGTCAACTGGTGCAAAATGGTGTATTTTTTCAGTCCGAGCACATTTTGTTTTCAAATGCAATATTAGTATGGATCCCTGTTATAATTGCACATTGGAATTCATTGATTTTTTTCCCCCTTAAATTCTTGACCTGTAAAACCAAGGCAGTCTGCGAGAAAATTTATTATTTCTATCTCGGAGCTTCGTTCGTTTAGTTTAGTCATGGATCATTGCGTATAAACAATCCCTGAAACATTTAAAAATGTAGTCTGCAACTATTCAACTCGTGATGGTGGCATTGTGTTCGGCAAATGCCACAAAAACGGTACAGATTGATAGATTAATTTTGAAGATACATGTATATGAGCCATTCTCTGTGAAAAGGGGGCTTAATGCATGTCAAAGGACCAGACTAACTTATAATTCGGTCATTTGTAAGACAAATTAAATTTTACGGATCCCTTATTAGGTGATGTCATGCTTGGTACAATGCATCACGGAGATGCATTAAGCCCCCATTTTGCCATAGCCCTTTACCAGACTACAAAATTTAAGCCTTGTCCAAATTGAAAGCATTTGCAGACGACAATTTCAACGTGGCTCAAATGGTGCAACTTTTCTTTGAATAGGTTAGAAAATATTGTGGGAAAAGGAGAAAATGATGGTTACCAGCATTTTCTCCTTTTCCCACAATATTTTCAAAAGGCTTCTTTCCTAGGGTCGTTAAAAGTCGGCATTGTGCAGTAAACGGTTTGGATCATATGTATAATGTAGATCGTGATGACTGATTATGGAATTATTGGCACCTAGATCCAAGCTCCTTTTGTCACAATCTTTTCATGTTTGGTATCATCGTCATCATCATCATCAGTATTTTACAGGGATAATTTGAAAGTTACCTGCTACATACATGTTTGATTGTGGAGATGATGAGTTTCGTATTTTCTGTTGAAGCGAACGAAAGACCAGACGAGAAAAATTAAGACTCGTCCACAATATTCGCCGGTTCAAACGACAAATGTGGCTCATGAATGTTTTTTTTTTTTTAGAGAAGAAAACATTTTGGGAAAAGAGAAAATGTTGGGTAGCAGCATTTTCTCCTTTTTCCACAATTTTGTTTCAAAGGCCTTCTCTCTGTGGTTGTGAAAATACGGGTCAGACAAGTAAAAAGTTTTGATTGGAGAACTTAACTCACCTGACGTTAACAATGAAACTTCCGGTAGATTGTTGTTTTTTTTTTTTAATGTTTTGACAAGACATTGTATTCAAATACAATCTACAACCTTAATCTTATAGGCTCCAAAGTGGCGCAATGGTTAGGGGAGTCGACTCGAAAGGCGACGAACCGAGATCGATACCGCCACACGCCAGGAAAAAAAAAAAAACGCGCAGCGAGAGGGGGGAAAAAGCAAGAAAGGCAGCCGGACAGAGAAACAAGAAGCCGGATAGAGAACGGGCAAGAAAGACACTTGGGTAGGCGATGGTGGGACACAGAGAAATTACCTTTTACTACTCTGTGTATTGGAAATTATGGATTTTAATACAGAAGTGTTTATTAAGATATGAATATTTAATTTCTTTTTATAAGTTCTCGTTTAAGCAACAAGACTACAAAAGTATAAAGAAAATGTTTTATTACTCAAAATGAAATATTTATCCAACAGAAACATATCTATACTAAGATTAAATTTAACCCTTTACTAAACGATCCCGAATTTTAATGAACCAAAGGTAGACACCCTTTGAAAAAATTGTGGGAAAAGTAGAAAATGCTGATTACCAGCATTTTCTACTTTTCCCCCAATGTTTTCGACCCTGTCAAAGATCTTTGTTTTATTTGTACCACTTTTATATTTGTTGTCTGCACATGCTTTCAATTTCTAACAGTCTAAAATTAGTGGTTTGGGAAACATTGAGGGAAAAGGATATAATGTTTTTTACCAACATTTTCCCTTTTTCCCACAATTACTATTACTTGAACCATGTTTAATTTGTCGACAGCAAAAGCCTTTAAAAAAGATAAATCTACAATTTTTGTTATCTGGAAAAGGGTCAATACACAGATACAAAAGTCTTAAATAAAATCACTAAAAAGATTGAAACAATAATCTCTCCACCATTCAACAAAATGTTACACTTGTTCAAACTGACAAACAAAAAAAATTGATCTGAGCAATAAATATGGAATCTGTATTTCAAGTGGTAAAAAACAATGTGGAAAAGAGAAAATGCTGGTTAAAGCACTTTCACCATTTTCCGAAATGTTTTCAAGAACGTTTAACGTGTTTTTGTTTAAAAACAATGGCCGGCTTGAGAAAAGGTTACACTTAAGACAAACACTTAAGCACAATACAGGATTTTTAACTCTTTCCATACCATAGATGACACTAGAAGCTTTTGTGAACAGCTTAGGTCAAGATCAGACTGCACAGAACATGCAGTCTGATCTCTAATCTACACTGTCCACTGCTATATTCTAGATTACAACCAAATTGTCTCTTGATCTTGCAGCGAAAACGTATTTTTAAGCCTTTGAGAAAATGTGCTTTATTAATTCAGCAGTGACAGAGTTAAAAAAAAAAACCAAAGGGTGAAAGCTTTGGCTTAACCCTTTACCACACAATGCCGACTTTTAACGACTATGGAAGAGAAGCCTTTTGAAAACATTGTGGGAAAAGGAGAAAATGCTGGTACCAGCATTTTCTCCTTTTCACACAATGTTTTCTACCCTATGAAAGAAAGGTTTCACCGATTGAGCCATGTTGTAATTGTTGTCTGCAAATGCTTTGAATTCGGACTTGGCAAAAAATTTGTTGTCTGGTAAAGGGTTAAGCGCATTTAAGTATTTGCGGACGACAAATTAAATATGGCTGAAATTATGTAATATGTCTCAGAAAGGACAAAAAACATAGAGGAAAAGGAGAAAATGCTGTTTACCAACATTTTCACCATTTTCAACAATGTTTTCAAAAACCTAATTAATTATGTTTTCTTAAACAATGGCCAGTTTCATAAAGCGTTAAAATAAAGACAAACTCATCACAATACAGACTATTTCCACTTTTTACCAAATGACAAAATTAAAGTACTGTCCAATTTAAAAGCACCTTAGCTCTTTACCAGACGACAAAATTTTTAGCCTTGTCCAAATTGAAAGCAATTGCAGACAACAAAATAAATGTTGCTCAAATGTTTAAAATCTTGTTTGATAGGGTAGAAAACATTGTTGGAAAAGGAGAAAATGCTGGTTACCAGCATTTTCTCCTTTTCCCACAATGTTTTCAAAAGGGTTCTTCCCCCAGGTCGTTAAATCCGGGATTGTTGGTAAAGGGTTACGGAGACATATGAAATGTGTCTCAAATGATAGAATCTTTCAAGAAAAAAAAAAAACAGCCTACAGAAAGAAAATGCTTGTTACAAGCACTTCCACCATTTTTCACTATGTTTTCAAAAGCATAGTTTTTTTTAAAACAAAATAGTTTGATAAATAGTTATAAACAATACAATAAACTCATTCCAACACAGACTGTTGAACTGTTTACCAAAATTTTAGACCTGTCTAAACTGAAAGCATTTGCAGACGACAATTTCAATTGATGTGATTTTTCTTCCATAAGGTAGAACGAATTGTGAGAAAAGGAGAAAATGCTGGTTACCAGCATTTTCTTCTTTTCCCTCAATGTTTTTAAAACGCTTCTTCCATAGGGTCAATGTAAACCGGCATTGTGTGGTAAAGAGTTAACTCATGAAATGAAAAAAATTCTAGAACCATTCAAACTAACAGCATTTGCAGAATCTGACGAGTTTTTCATGATTCACCACAGCCGTGAACAAGTTTCCAAGTCCCCTGCAACCTGACCGTACAACTAATAAAGTACACTGTGAGGCACTTAGCAGTTAAAGGGTGAAATACCCCTCTGGATTTAGAATGCATAATGATTCTGTGAACCCCTGGACTGATTAGGCTCTTGTTCTTTGATATGAATGAATGAATAACTTTATTGACTTGTACAATCTGAACATAGTCAGTTACAACCTGTATCATTTCAATATGTCCCACATGATACAACTCTCTCTCTCTCTCTCTCTCTCTCTGACAAATATATTTAAATAATACATATAAAACGAAATGCAAGTACCAGTCTCTCTGTCTCTCTCTCATTTTTCTGTCATTAACATATCTATAATAATACAAAGTACTCTCTGTCTCTCTCTCTCACTCCCACTCTCTCTTCTATGATGTATATATGTAAGTAATTTGTATGTAACAATGTACAAATGTGACCCGTCACGCAAAAAGGGACAATCTGGGAATTCCGTACATCAATTAGATGAAAACAGATCAGTGACAATGCAAGTCAATTTAAGTTGATAGATAAAAAATGACAGTATAACAAGGTAGAATGACCACTTTTCATACAGAAAATATCATAAAAGCGAAAAGTGTCGACCCTGGTCAGCCTGCGCAATTCGCACAGTCTGACCAGGGTTGACACTTTTCGCAGTTCCCAGATGGTCAGTTTTTGCGTGATGGGTCACAAATACCAGTACACCTCTCCCTGTCTCTCTCTTGTGTCTCATTCGCTCCGATGACAAATACAATTAATCATTCAATATGTATCAAGTATCAAAAATACATATCCCCCCCCTCTCTCTCTCTCTCTCTCTCTCTCTCTCGGTTTCCTCTTTTCTTTCCTATACATATATCTCTAGATGTGGTGAAAGGGTATAACTCATTATGATTAACTTTAATAATTTTTATTTACTCGTTTTCATCCAGTTTTGCAACCAATTTTAGCAACCAATTTTATCTTTATTTTTTGAAATTATAATCATTATTGTACCTTCGTACCAAATGTTGCCCCTTACGGTTGCAAGGCTGCACAGATTACAACGGATAGAAAATGCATTTCATTCTATGGCTGCAAGCCATAGACATAACAACCACACTTTCTGGTTTCAATCGAAGACAATCCCTACATTTTTTTTTACCCCATACACCTTATATTGATTTTTTATCAACGTTTACACGGCTATCTAGATTCTACACATTGTAAATTTTTAACAGCGTTTGTTTACTCTCTGGCTGTAAGGGTGCATCTTTAAGTGTGTTGATAATTGTGGAAATGATAACACTATGACAAAAGTTTCTTCCTTTCTTGGAATACCTTTAACAAGAATTTAGCCAGATTTATAGTTTATTTCTTGATACTTGTTTTCAAGAGAGATACAAATTTGAACATACTTGGTTTATTAGAATAATATTTCTTAATAAACTGTTGTCTTAAATTTTGAAATTTGACTCTCTTTAAAACAAAGCAAAATTCATCCTCAATATTTCCGTCATTACATAAATAGCATAATCTTTCAGAACGTGGCTTATGATCTCTTCGATATATTAAGCACTCAGTATTCAAATTATGCGCACTTTTTTTAAATTTAGTAAAACAAACTCTTGCTTTATAAGAGTCAACTATATCTAAATCTGGTTTGTATGAAAATTTTTGTTTAAGATGGATATAGACTGGTTTTTAAAATTCACATTAACATAAATCAAATTTGTGATCTGCAATACAAATTGTCACCAGTCCAGTAGAGTTATCTCTCTTTGAACACTCATGCGCATATTTAATAAGAAATGAGATAGCACGATATTATTGGAACCTACGAAGTACTTGTAATGTAGACAAATGGTTAACTACACTGTAGCAGGAAAAGAAAATGAGACATGAAAGCCTTAATATACTGATAATAACGTGCATTTCAATGAAATGTGCCTGCATTAGTACAGACGGCTGCTTTTGATTGTTCTACATGTTGATTTTTGTTTAGGTCTAACTACTCCCTAGCTACTCCCTTTAACCCTTAAAGCCCTGAGTTTATGAAATAATTCTTAAAATTATGAAAACTCGGCCAAACTGTAGCTATATCAAGGTTGTTGTGGCAAAAAAATGTTATGAAAAAGTAGACGGTGCAGATCCAAGATCAGACTGCACATTATGTGCAGTCTGATCTTGATCTTCACTGTCTGCAAAAACAACTTAAGCTGGTTTCAGGCCTCTAAGGGTTAAAAAATTTGAAGCAGATGATTTTGAATACATCCTTGAACTGGAGGACCATGATGGTCCAGTATCGCTTCACTGCATTACACCTACATGTAAGTTATCCACAAATAGCATTAAGAGTGACATTTACTTTTTACCTTACCTGCAGGCTACTAAGTGCCTCAAAGACCTTTTGGGGACATTTTCCATCAGACCAGACTGCAGAGAATGTGCTACTGCACAAAACATGCAGTCTGATCTGTGATCTGCGTTATGCGATAAGGAGATATTTTTCCTCTAAGAAGTAACTTTGAAATGACAATATCTTGGCTTTTACTATCAGCTTCATTTTCGTTATTTCAGCAAATTAAGGGCTAATGCTATAATTTTACAGTGTTCATGTCAAAGTATTTGCAGACAACAAATTCGGTGTTTCTCAAAAGATAATTTCTGTTTTGGAAATGGAATAAAACATTGTGGGAAAAGGAGAAAAAGCTGATTAACAGTATTTTCCCTTTTCCACACAGTGTTTTCAACTGCTGTCTTCTTTGGGTGTTGATGAAACATGGGATTGCCTTGTATAGGGTCAATACAAAATATTCTTTACTATTCTATAGGGAAAACAGGCCAAGTCTACTTAAGAAATCATCTTCTTTCTATCGTGGTTTATCGTTGAATAAATCACAGTTGTGAGTTATGAGGCACAATAAACAATCCACGAGGGCGATAGCCCGTGTGGTTTATTCATTGCGCCTCATAATTCACAACATGGTTTATTGAAAGATAAACCACGATTGAAAGAAGATTATTTCGATTTAACATGACCAACTCTTAATGAAAGGAAAACAAGTTCATACTCGGAGTAAAAACATGGATATAGATTATATTCCATTGAATAACTTACTTACTTACTTTATACAGAATGACGTCACTCTATATAGAATGACGTCACTCTTTATAAAATGACGTAGACTTTACCACGCTTTCATTGCACAGTGTTTATAGAGCCGAATTCACGTATCATGTTAGACTAGGATTTTTTCAACACACCAAGATTATGTCAGTAAATATGACAGCCTACCCTATGATCCTCCTTGCCAAAGAATGACATCTGACGAATAGTTTTTGACAGAAAATTTCCAGAAATCATGGAGCTAAAAAACATTTTTTCCATTACATGAAACATTGCTCTATGCCAACCATAAAATACATCTAAGTAAAAAAAAAATCAAAAATACATGTAGCAAAACCAATCATGAAACATTATTTAACCCACAAAACTCATACCTTACTAATCTAACCATATGGCTTGCAACACATGAAAAGGGGCTTTCGGACATTTGCGTAAAGTGTCGTCAATATTAGATTTTGTCCTACAGTAGACTTGTGTGAAACAGAAAATCATATGTGATCGGAAAGTGTCGTCTCGGATCAGCCTGCTTGGACTGTGCAGGCTGATCCGAGACGACACTTTCCACAAATGTCCGAATGCCCCTTTTCGCGTGTTGCATGCCATATTGCAATGCGTCATTTCCCTCTGATAATTGTAATTCATACCACCTCATTCAGAGACAAGAGGGCCATGATGGCCCTAAAGATGCTCACCTGAGCCTTTCAGATCAAACAACACGACACAATTCCAATCTTTTCCAAGATATCAAGACAGACATTCTAACAAACTTTTGGTAAGTATTAAAATGTTGAAAATGGCATTAAACACTATACAATCACTCAGTTTATGCATATTGGGCTTAAAGTATGGCCTTTAGAGTGTACAAAAGCCTTTTCCAGGATTTGTCTTAGTGACCTACTTTTTGACACAACATGGCCAATTTTCAAACATCCTTAATTTCATCAAACATTCTGACCAACCTTCATTAGTTTTCAACAGAAAATATGACCAACAGAGTGTACACAAGGTATTTTTAATGATGTGATACTATGACCTAGATTTAGACCTGATATGACCCATTTTCAAACTCATCTGAGATATCATCCAGAAAAACATTCTCACAAACTTCCATGAATATTGGACTGAAAATGTGGCTTCTTGAGTGTACACAAGATTTTTCAAAGATGTGACCTGGTGACCTAGAATCCTGACCAGACAGGAGCCAAGATTTTTACAGGATGTGACCCATTTTCAAAATCCTGCGAAATTTTAACAATACAAACATTCCGACCAACTTTCTTGAGTTTTTGAATGAAAATGTGCCCTTTAGAGTGTGCAAAGGTTTTTTAAAAAATTTGACCTGGTAACCTAATTTTCACCCTATGTGGCCATTTTCAAACTCATCTGCTATATCATCAAGACAAAATTCTGACAAACTTTCATGAGTATTGAACTGAAAATGTGGCATCTAGATAGTTTTTCTAAGGTTTGACCTTGTGACCTAGTTTTCAACCTAACACAATCCATTTTTTAAATCTTCTGAGATACCATCAAGGCAAACATTCTGACCAACTTTTATGACCATTGGACTGAAAATGCTGCTTCATAAAGCATAAACAAGGTTTTTCTGAGATTTGACTGGTGGCCTAGTTATTAAGCTGACATAACCCATTTTCTTATTTCTGTGAGATATCACCAAGACACACATTTCTGACCAAGTTTCATGAGTAATGAAATGAAAATGTCGCCTCTAGGGTATACACAAGGTAAACGTCGATGACCCACAATGGGAACAGCATGAACACAAAAGCTTACCTTGAGCACTTTGTGCTTAGGCAAGTTTAACCCTTTACCAAACAATCCCTGGTTTTCACGACCCTGAGGAAGAAGCCTTTTGAAAGCATTGTGGGAAAAGGAGAAAATGCTGGTAACAGCATTTTCTCCTTTTCCCACAATGATTTCTACCCCACCCAATTTAAACTTCAATTTTTGAGTAACATTAAATTTGTCGTCTGCAAAAGCTTTCAATTTGGACAAGTCTGAAATTTTGTCGTTTGGTAAAGAGTTGACCCTTATCCGTCTAATTAACTAAAATGAAAATTTCAATTCGATAGTAAAAACCCAAACATTGCCATTTCAAAGTTATGTTTTGGGGAATGATATGTCCTTATTGGACAGTGTAGATCAAAGATCAAACTGCACGTTCTGTGCAGTCTGATCTTGATCTACACTGTTCGCAAAAAGTCAGTGAGTCGCACTTAGCAGCCTAAGGGTTGAAACGAACCAACCTCACAGAAGCCATTATTTCTGACGGATCAGAATTCTTTCAAAAGATCTGAAAATGTCAACCCATGGTTCAAGAAACTCATCAACAAACAACAATTATTTAGACTACAAGCATTTGCAGACACTGAATTCAATTGGGCTGAAATTAAAGCAACTGCTTCTCAAGGCGAAAAGCTTGCTACCAGCAATTTTCCCCCTGCAATGTTTTCAAGGCCTCATCTTTGTCAGGTTTGTTACAATTTTTAGTGTTTTCAGTTAGCGTACAGCCTTCATCATGAACAGTGAGTACTGCTAAAGAGTGTTACATTAGTATGTTTTTACAAACATTTTAACAGATTGAACTTAAAAGCTATAGACCCCTCAAATCTTTACTACATCACAAAGTTTTGGACTCTGTTTATTTGGACAAGTAAACTTTAACTGCGGACAAGTAGAAAAGTCAGTCAAACTTGTCTGTGGACAAGTGGGAAAATTGAAAAATTGCACACCCCTGCATCTTTACAGCCAGAGAGGAAAAACACTGTTACACCTGAAAGTGTGTAGAATCTAGTCAGCTGTGTACACACAGATAAATAATCGATATATAAGGTGTACAGAATAAAGACACTCAATGGATTTGTTTTGATTTAAACGGGAAAACAAGCAATGATGTCTTGGATAGCTTCCAAAGAATGAAATGTATTTTCTATCCGTCATAATCTGTGCAACCTTGCAACCGTCACAGGCAATATCTGGCATGAAGATACAAGAATGATTATAGTTTCATAAAATAAAGATGAGGTTGGTTAAACAAGAGGGCCATGATGGCCCTGTATCGCTCCACTGGCTATTAAGTAAAAACACTACAGGCCAAACATTACAATATTCAGCAAATTGATTTCAAACACAAGGACATGCAAACACTTTTCTATCTAATCCTACGAGAAAGTTGTGATCCATGGGCAAAGCCAATTTTGATCGCAAAGCTATAATTATTTGAATCCTGGTGGAGGTCCACAATATAAAGCTCCATACCAAATAATTCAGTTCTTGAATGTTATAAACAAGAAGATTTTCAAATTTTTCTCAATGAAAAGCCCTGTAAAACATGAAACCCATGAGAGGAGAAGATTTTTAAAGAATTCCTTCATTTCTGTATAGTGCAAGAAGCCCCCATTCACCAGAGCCACGTTTTTTGACAGATCAAAATTTTATGAACAGTTTTTGAAAAGGGTCACCCAAGGAACAATCCTGTGAAATTATTTCGAAATCTGACCAGCGGTTTCAGAGAAGAAGAATTTTGAAGAATTCCTTCATTTCTATATGGTGCAAGAAGCCCCCATTCACCAGAGCCACATTTTTTGACGGATCAAAATTTTACGAACAAATTTTAAAAAGGGTCACCCAAAGAGCATATCTGTGAAATTATTTCAAAATCTGACCCGTGGTTTCAGAGGAGAAGATTTTTAAAGAATTCCCTAAAAAATTCCATTTGGTTGCAATGGCAACCAGAGTTTTTGATGGAATCAAATTCTGTGAACAGTTTTTAAAGAGGACCTTCCAAGGAACATTCCAGCCAAGTTTGGTCCAAATCCGCCCAGTGGTTTAGGAGGAGTTGATGTTTAAAGAATTGTTGACGACACACGACGCACGACGAACACCAGGTGATCCTAAAAGCTCCCCTTGAGCACGTTGTGCTCAAGTGAGCTAAAAAGTTAACATACGGATGGACGCACAACGGACAACGGGCCATAACATAAGCCTGCTGGCCTTCGGCCAGTGGAGCTAAAAAACTTGTCTAGCACCAATCATGTATCACTGCAGCTTGATAATCAAGGGAGGTAAATAGTAACAAACTTTATCTTTCATAAAAAGAGTTATTTCCCTTGATTAATGTTTAAATTGAAGTGACAATATTTTGAAGCCCATGTTAAACTTGCGATCCCTGGAATGAAGGCAATTTTGACCCCAGACCTACAATATGAAACTAGAATGTGTGGTTATAAACAAAAAGATTTTTTAATCTTGCCCAACAAAAAGTCATGTAAAACAAGTTTGGTGAATAAAAGGCCCTGTAAAATATGTGATCCATGACACAGGTTTATCAAGTTTTCACTATAAAAGCCAATGTAAAACTTGTGACCCCTGGTGTGGAGTTAAACTTGACCCCCAAAGTTAAAATTTGGGCCCTCTTGGTAAAGGCCCATTATATAAAGTTACATGCAAAATTTGGTAGCCCTAGGCCTAAATATGGCTATGTACAAGTAGATTATTAAAGTTTCCTTATATAAGACCATGTAGAACTTGTGACCCCCTGGGGTGGGGCTACATTTGACCCCCTGGGCTATAATTTGGGCACCCTTGATAGAGACCCCTAGATAAAGCTAAATGCAAAATTTGATAGCCCTAGCCCTTATAGCTAGATGCGAAAGATTTTCCTATATAAGCCCGCCTATGTAAAACATGTTACCCCCCGGGGCGAAGTCAAATTTGACCCTCGGCTATAATTTGGACACCCTTGGTACAGGTCCACTAGATAAAGCTACATGCCAAATTTGGTCGCCCTAGGCCCCATGGCTAGGTAGAAGAGGAATTTTAAAGTTCTCCCTAAATAAGCCCATGTAAAACTTGACCCCCGGGGCGGGGCCAATTTTGACCCCAGGGCTATAAATTGAAGAAACTTGGTAGAGGTCCACTAGATAAAGCTACATGCCAAATTTGGTAGCCCTTGGCCTTACGGTTTCAGACAAGAAGATTTTCAAAGATTTTCAAAATTTTTCAGTTTTGTTGCCATGGCAACCAGAGTTTTTGAAGGAATTAAATTCTTTCAAGAAATTCTGAAGAGGACCATGGCAGGATCATTTCTGTGAAGTTTCATCAAAATTGGATGGGTAGTTTCAGAGAAGAAGACGTTTTAAAAAAAAGTTAACGCACGGACGGACGGACGCACGGACGGACGGACGGACGGACGGATGCACGACGGACAACAGGCCATGACATAAGCCCGCTGGCCTTCGGCCAGTGGAGCTAAAAACAGGATGAATTAGAGTACAGATGTATCTTTAACACAATTCTCGAAGATTTACTAAATTTCCCCATGGGTCAAAGCAGTCTTGAAATTATAATTCTTTTTCCAGGCAGTAGCAGGTTAAATCTTCACTCCATAGTCCAATACTCTAAGCTGGAAAGATTCAGCCTAATACCTATGTGTGCATCACATTGTCTTCCTGAAAATAGAGAGCAAAATTCACATTGATTTCAACTCTTCTTTAACATGCTTCAAGTGCATTTCTCAACCATAATGGCCTTTGCAGCCAGTGAAGATTCGAGAGCAGAATGCATGTTTACTGCAAACTGACCTGGAATCTACACTAAACATCGTTAGTTGTACGGTCAGGTGGCAGGGGACTTGGAAACTTGTTCGCGGCTGTGGTGAATCATCTTGCCACCTTGCGACATGATTCACCACAGCCTCGAACAAGTTTCCAAGTCTCCTGCCACCTGACCGTACAACGAATTTATTATACTGCAAAGTTTTACCATTACAACGTGTGTTAAGCGGATTTTCCATGTTTTCTTGGTTTCAAAAATTGAGTACACCGACAAAGTAGAATTTACCTTCTGAGTGCCCAAATTTAATGAAAACTGACGTCACTGGGAAATGACGTCACTGAAACCTTGGTAAAACGTGCTAAAACGTGCAGTTTGGCGCATAATCTTGGTGTTAATCTTGGTCGACGCCGCCATTTTTGATGTCGTGTTGATAGTGTAGTCATGTATACGGGGCTCCCGAAAGGGAAACTGCTTTTACGTTGGTTTTGCCAGTGTACATGATATATATGTTCGGGGCATATTATCCAATCAGATCACGAGAAATCTCTTTGCAGTATAATAATAGGTTCTGTCTAACGGCAGTTTCACAACTATAGTTACCTTTTCAGCCTGTGAATATCCAACATAAGACTGCAAGTTTTTAGCAGACTGACCTGATATCTACACCAACCATTATACTAAGGCAGTTTCACAACTATAGTTACCTTTTCAACCTGTGAATATCCAACATAAGACTGCAAGTTTACAGCAGACTGACCTGATATCTACACCAACCATTATACTAAGGCAGTTTCACAACTAGAGTTACCTTTTCAGCCTGTGAATATCCAACATCAGACTGCATGTTTACAGCAGACTGACCTGATATCTACACCAACCATTATACTAAGGCAGTTCCACAACTAGAGTTACCTTTTCAGCCTGTGAATATCCAACATAAGACTGCATGTTTACAGCAGACTGACCTGATATCTACACCAACCATTTTACTGTCAAAAGGCAATTTCACTGCTATAGTTTCCTTTGCATCCAGTGAATATCCAAGATCAGACAGCAAGTTTACAGCAGACTGACCTAGTACCTATGCTGCTTAAAGGCAGCTTTACAACTATAGTTGCCATTGCAGCCAGTGAAGTTTCCAGATGAGACTGCATGTTTACTGCAGACTGACCTTGTACATGTATCTATGCTGACCACTATGCAGAGACTTTCTGTCCAGTTGGGTTTGAAATGGAAATTAGTTGGCTATTTTTTATGACTGAAAACTTCAGGTTGTTTACTTTGCACTAATCAGCTGAGAAGCAAAAGATTAAGGTGCAGTCGATAGCCATACTGATTGAATGGAGTTTTACACTTCTTTCATCATTATTTCAACAGAACTAGGTCCAGGCTCTATAGTGTCTTGCTCAAGGACCCTCCCATCAAAAACCTAACATCAAATCTGACCTATATTTTCATGATAATAATTATACAAGTGTGTAAAATATCAAATCCAATACAATACTATTTCAGGAGATTACAAAGAGAAACACATACTTTACCAAAAATGAAAAATGTTCATGACTCACTTAATAATTGGTGGATTTTATCAAAGATCGAACTCTGGCTTCCTGACCTATGATCTATAATTTGTCATTATTTAGCTGTGTTTAAAATGTCAATTCCATTCAAAATGGATTCAAAGGTGACAAACAGAAACCACTTTCCTTCCTGTTAATACATGGATCTGTGGTGATAAGATAAACCGACTTCCTTGGTTACTGTTGCCAATGGCTCCCAAACAACCACAGTAAATACATATACAGTTTAGCAGATAGGCTACCTAAATCGTGCTGTCATGACTGTTTCTCTCAATAAAATTCCAGAAAAAATATTTCTATCACATGCTTCTGCCGATGATGAATTCTCAGTAAGAAATTTAAAGATGCTTGAACTAATATACACAAGGATATGTACAAAAAGGGCGAATTACAGGGGCTTCGACAATGTAATACATCTACTTGTTTTAGAAAAGTTTTGAACTTCAATGAGAAAGAATAAAACACTTCACAAAACCTCCGTTTTACCACAGAATAATAGAATTAAAGATAGTTATTGTTTTCGTAAGGCTAACGTTAATAAAGTCATCTCAACATCATACCCAATTAAATAACACTGAATTAAAAGTATTTCGAAAAATTTATAAATTGTTTGATTCTACAGAGAGGTGTAAGTTTGTGAAAAATTGACTATGACTTGACTGTGAAAAAATTTCAATTTCAGGTTTTTATAGGAAAACGGGCTGTCTGTTGATTTTAAAATGCGTTATGTGTGCTGTCAATTAACAAACTTGTTAATATCACTGACGGTAGTTTGTCTTATCTTATGATATACTGAAGACCACGGGTGGTCAAGTTGATTAGAGCGGCAAATTGGTTTGCAATCAAACACACTTCCTATCAGTTAACAGTTTACTGACACATCCTTTGAAATAGCAGATGTGCTAATCCACTAAGTCAAAAGTTTATTCAATTACCACAAGTTGCCTTTTGAGCTGAACGTCCACCAGTACAGAACAGAAGTTAGACTTAATTTCATAACTGAATTCGACTTTTAGTGAGAAATATGTAGTGAGGAATACACATTAAAATGCTTACTGCAAATAGTAGATACTTTTAATCCAAGATTAAACTGTGTGTTATTTGCAATCTGATCTCTATCTACAGAATTAGCATATTCTTCATGCACCAAGGGTTAAAATTAATGTCAAACTGAAACACTGATGACAAGTGCTACTTTTTGGATGCACATAGATTTTTGAACAAGGTTAGATATTCAAGTAAACATATTTTCTTTTTATTAGTATTTCACATTGATCTATTTTTACCTTTGTTTTCCAATTTAAAACAATTTTTGCCTCTTTCAGAATCTTTCAGAGGGGAAAAACTATAGTATTAATCCATTGTGTAATGTAGGGCTGATCAGAACTCTTTGCATGTCCTTTCAGTCATTATCATAATTCAAACTTGTCTACAGCCTCTGCGTGATCTCACATCAGCAGTACACGTTCGCAAAGCACATATTTTTAACTTTTTCTTAAATTCAAGCATTTAATACACAAAATAAATACTATTGCACCCCTCCAACGTTAACAGTCGTTTATTTGGAATTGCAGACAACAAGGCTGCACCTCGAATAAAATAAATGCGATGACCTGATTGGTCAAATATCAATTTCCACGGATCCATGTATAGGATGTACAGGACATACCTATTGACAGCAGGGATACTAGATACCACCTGCATTTAAAATGGAAGGAGCATGAAAGAAAGTTCTTTAATTATTTAGAAAAAAGTTTGTACATGTACCTCTCACTGACTCTGTCCAATGACCATCTCCAACTTGTCTCCATCTTGTGTATAACACCACTTTCAGCAGTATACCAGTGACATCATGGCAACAGCTAACTTGTTCATCTGTTTTCTGGGTTTCGTCGGGCTTAGACTAGGGCTCTGCAGACTGCCATTCCCCAGGATACACCCATGAATACCACAAATGCAAGTGAGGAACATACCCAAAACCTCTAAATAACAAATTTGGAAACATGTTCACGATGTCACCTGTAAGTAAATATGATACATGACACTTAACCCTTTATCAAACAATCCCACGTTTTAACGACCCTTGAAAAGAAGCCTTTTGAAAACATTGTGGAACAAGAGCTTCGCAAAGCGGCGCATATACGCCCGAAGGGGCTTGTCAGTGAAATGGATTAAAGTCTAGAATGCCTGCAGATATTCAAATTCTAAAAGTCACATGCACAACTACACATCATAGAGATTCATTGTGGTAAGTTTGAACCTATTCCAGTGAAAACTGTAGGAGGAGTTGCGCACACAAGAAATTGCTAAAGGACAGACATACAGATGGACGGACGGACGACCGGGGCCATAACTTAATATGACCCTTCGGGCGTATGAAAAGGAGAAAATGCTGGTAACCAGCATTTTCTCCTTTTCCTGCAATGTTTTCTACTGTATGAAGGACAAAGTCCAGCATCTGAGTCATCTAAAATTTGTCGTCTGCAAATGCTTTCAATTTGAACCAGTCTAAAATTTTGTCGTTTGGTAAAGAGTTTATAAACTCTCTGTAAGACAACAATTATTGTTGTTAAAGTTGTTCTAGTTGAAAGAATTTGTGGAAAATAAATGCTGCCCAAATAGGGGATTATTTCTGAAACAAGAGGGCTATGATGGCCCTGAAGTCGCTCACCTGAGCCTTTTGACCAAACAGGATCCATCTAAAATCTCTTTCGAAAGCATACACAAGGTTTTTCAAAGATTTGACCTTGTGACCTAGTTTTTGACATGACATGACCCATTTTCAAACTCATCCAAGATATCATCAAGACAAACATTCTGAACAACAAGTATTGGACTAAAAATGTCGCCTCTAGAAGGTACACAAGGTTTTTCTAAGATTTGACAATGTGACCTAGTTTTTGACCCGACACAACCCATTTCCATATTTGTCCAAGATGTCATCCAGAAAGACAAACATTCTGACCAATTTTCAAGAGTATTGGACTAAAAATGTGGCCTCTAGAGCATAACATTAACAAGGTTTTTGTAAGATTTGACCTGGTGACCTAGTTTTTGACCCGACATAACCCATTTTCATACTCATCCAAGATATCATCCAGAAAGACAAACTTTCTGACCAATTTTTAAGAGAATTGGACTAAAAACGTGGCCTCTAGAGCGTACACAAGGTTTTTCTAAGATTTGACCTAGTGACCTAGTTTATGACCCGCCATGACCCATTTTCGAACTTGTCCGAGATATTATCAAGACGAACATTTGGACCAAGTTTCATGAGTATCGGACTGAAAATGTGGCCTCTGTAGCGTATACAAGCTAAAAGTTGACGATGGACACCGAACGACGGATGACGGACACAGCATGATGACAAAAGCTCAGCATGAGCACTTCGTGCGCAGGTGAGCTAAAAATGGCAATCTAAAACAAAGGGTGACATCAGTTCCTTTTTCAGCTTTGTCAATTTTAGACAAGACAGCAGAGTGTTATGATCCTTATCTGTTACCAACTCCCAAAATCTACCCCTTTATCCCTCAAAACCCTGTCTTTTTTTCCACAGGTAAAGTGACTGCTTATTTGTTTGAATGACGTCAGACGATCCTTCCTGATTCTCAATACATGAATAGTCGTAAAACAAAGCAGAATTACCTCTTCTTACAGTTGGAGATATTCTTTACAAATATTTTTTTAATAAATTACAATGATGGATGGTAAACCAAAGGATTAAAAGATCTTGAAACAATCATTTGCCTTCCTCACATCGGCAACTCAAGCATCATATCATATACAGGGTTTTCCATCAGCGTTAAAAAAATTGGGGTCATTGTGACCCCTTGCCTCATTAGTTGCAGGTCATTTCTTAAACTTTGGGGGTCAAAAAAATGGGTCTCTTTGTCATCAAGCACGGATTACAATGCATTTCACCTTTCAACTCCAAGAAAGTAAAAGTCTATGAGCCATTTCTGTTGGAATGCTTGATTTCAATTTTTGACAGACGAAACATTCTCATCTGAATCGCTGCTTGACGTGGCTTGATCGGCAATTGTAGGAAGCAGACGATAAAAAAGGATGTTTACTTCGTTGTGACATTATTTTCCGCATTAATCTCCCGCTAGATGGCATTCTACAAATACACATCTAATTTGGGCATTCTGGGTACAGAAGCAGAATAATTTTCCAAAACAACAACCGTTACTTTGAATTTCAAAATGAAATAAACATTTACTAAATAAAACACTACTTGGTGCGATTCATTCAGCTATGATAGGCAAGCATGTAACCTATGCATCGGCCACTTATTAAAACAGCCCCTACATGCTTTGATAATAGGCTAATAGCTTCGGCATAAGCACTACTTTTCCCAGGTATTGGGGGGATGGGTGATGCGTCAAAGCAGACAGGTCGAATCTTCGAAGAATATGACATGCGCAGACAATGTATTTTCTGCAAACAGAACATACTGGTAATGTGTACTTTTATCTACCGGAAGTCATATGAAATAAGCTTTGAAATACAGAGAACCCAACCAAGACTTTGACTGGGCCCGTATTTACGACACATGTCCATTTTACTTTAAGGCAATAATGCGTAAACCAGTCTTATTCTATAAATAAATTACTGGAAAACGATTTTTTTCTAAAGTAAACCATGTAGTTAAAATAAGAACGGTGTTCGTCTGATATTGAAGCAAGAACAGACTTGGATTTATGACGCTTTACTCAATTTCCTGTATGTTTTAGATTTTGGAAAGTTGCATCACTGATGACGCACTGTTATTTATTTTGGGGGTCATTTGAGTTAAAATCGCGTCATTGACGCAGGATTTGTGCGTCATGGAAAACCTAGCATATAGATTACGTCTCTGTAAACCTTGTTAAGTTTATTTCTTATAAATTTTACCAACTCTTAGTTATGTTTTTGAATCAAGATTGTTCTTAGTCCTCATGAAGAAGTTGTTTTTTTTCTTTTCTCATCACTCTGGACATTATTTTAATCTGATGAGAAATGTCAGGGTTTGAAGTTATACATGACTCTGCATCAATGGGGTCATAAATTACAAGGCAATCAAAACCCAATGGTCAGATAATGTTGTTTTGAGTCAACAAGGAGATAAAAATCCTTTCTCATTTTTTTAAATTAAAACTGAAAGAAAAAAAAAAAACTTGTTCTCTGTGTCTGATACCTGAATGGAATAAAGGGGGATAAATGGTGGTAAAAAGGAAAGTAGCCAAAAATAGAAAGAAATAGCTCATGAATTCAGAAAAGTGGTGAAAGAAATGGCTCATAAATTAGGAAAAGTAGGAAAAGTGGTGAAAAAAATGGCTCATAAATAAAAAAGGGGACGAATATTTTTTCAAATTGGTGAAAATTGTGGCGAAAGAAAAATAACAAGCCAGAGCAGGCCCTGGCTGTGTCATGTTTGCGGAAAAAAAATTTGTGAATATTTGAAATAAATCAGGTAAGTCTTGTGTACTTGAAGGTCAGTAATTGAATAACATACACAGCCAGGAGGAATTTCATTTTTACTGCTATAATTTAGCCTTGCGGTTTGTTGGTTCATGGTAGTTACGGTCCGATCCAGAAAAAGTCAGAATTTTAACAGTTTGGAATAAATCACCAAATAATTTTCTAATTTCATCTTTTACTTAGCATCATAGAAAATATCATTAAGTTTCATCCGAACATTTGAAAGAAAATCCACCTTGACCTTCACCATTGTCCCGCTGCTATTCTGAAATTGATTCATGTGACTTTGATGGTTTTCGTGAAAAAATCAATACAACTTGATATATTTGCCACCAATTTACAGTCACATGATTTGAAAATATTGCCATATGACCTAGCAGATGATCTAAATACGTCATCATGCATATTTTTAGGTAAAACTGCTTGTAATGAGGGATTTTACAGGGTGGGGTAAATGCTGTTAAGCATGTAGGTGCCGATGACATTGTTTTCACTTCCGGTATATTTTTCTTCCATTTTAATCTTTTATTTTGGGAAAATGAAGTTGGATGTGGTAAAGAAATTTCAGTCAAGGTATTTACAATCAAAATAGAGACCAGACAAGCTGCTAGAGGGCGCCGGTTTTTGTTATGATGGAAAAATACTGATTGTCTCAAAGCAAAATGTACCTTGAACCTACATGTTGTGGCTATAAGTTAATAAACACTGAAGCTTAATATCGCGATATTCAGTTTGTCGAGGGTACATTATAATAATATGACAAAGTAAACAGTACCCCCGATTCGGGGACTAGCTCCAATGTTATTTTTGTGATTGTTTCTCAGCTAGCCCCCGCAGCACCGACTCTTATGACCCATCTGGTGTGAAAAAATAAAATACCGGCATCGTTTCAAATGGCTGTATGCATCCATCTTTTCTTTGTCAGTGAACAATAACGTCCTGAATCGATAGACTATGATTAATCTTTACAAAAACACCGAAATAATTAAAAATGACAGTGTTATCTTCTTGCAATTCCATTATTTCGGAATGTAAATATCCATTGACCTACTTCCCAGGAAGTCGAAACTAGGCTTGACATTTACTGCGCCTGTTTCGGAAGTCACTTCCGGTACAGTAAAGTTCTTTTTTTTTTTTACAATTTATCGGCTTCTGTGTTATCAGCTTGGGCATTAAAAGGAAAACTAAATGTACTGGATGTATTTTATTTACGACGAGTCGTATTTATCACTTAAATTGCCAATCACACACAATATCATTTTTTCAAATCAAATTGACCATGCATGCGCAGTTAACTGAATTTATAATGAGTGTTTGTTTACAAATTAGCCAGATATGTTTATGTCAAATAAATGGTAAATTACAAAAGGATCAATGAAAACCTTGCACTAAACTTGGTGTCAATGTAAAGTTAAATCATTTATCTATCGATTCATGTCCACTTTCATAGCTGACAAGCAGATTAAAGACACATTAAGCTGACTGAAAAATGACCGTTAAGATTTTGAGATTTCCAGATACTTTTGAAGAAGGACTGCTGTGAAGGGTTGCGGAGATCCAGTCACAATAATAACATCGGAGCAACCCTTCAGACTGAAGGTGAGTAAACAGTTAATGCAGTTTCATTCCAGTCTAAAAAGTGCTCGAAAAATATCGGGTGTCGAAATGACCAAATTTTGCAAAAGAAATTTTACCGAGGGTCGAAATGACCAAAAAGTGTCGAAATGACCGGGTGTCGAAATGACTGTAATTCCGTCCCAAGTATACCGTGTTTCTCGTACCAAAAAAAGCAGTTAAATTGCAACATCAAAAATGCCCCGAAAAATTCAGCAAATGGAGACTTTACATAAAGGTCGACACTAAAGATACCTCAGTATCAAAGTTGATTCCATCACTTTCAGTTGTCAAGTCCCGTTTGTCAACCATCGTTGTCTGCGCATGTCGACTGTGTACTTTTAGAATGCCGTTATTATTTTCCGAATATCCTAAATACTACATTAGGATTATTTTGAAACATCTAGACTATTTAAGTACTTCAAATAAATATTTAACCGTGATTTTTTTCTTTTATTATCTTTTGCAAAGTAAAATATAGAAATCAAATATTTTCTTTATTCATTTTGTTTCGTAGAATATTTTACAGGCCTTTTTATTCAACATAGAAAGGTTCGATAAAAGTACTAGTAAATATTTTCAATGTAGCGATTTTTTTCTAAACATAGAATTCTCGACTTTAATAAATTATTATGTAATTACATCATTGAATTGAAATTATTTTTAACTTAACTTATTCATATACAAGTTCTATATGATAGAATAAATTGAAAATAAGGACCTGTTTTGATACTCGAGTAAATAAATTTCAAACGCGACTGACGTTTCGCCCCCGTGACACTTCCCCCATGGTCGTTCTCCCCTTAGTCAATTCGACCCTATTTTTCGTCTTTAGTCATTTCGCCCCTTAACCCTAGTCGTTTCACCCCAAATAATTTCCCCTTGTCATTTTGCCCCCAAACCATTTCCCTATTGCCCATGTTATATAAATTATACAAAAAGTTTATTAACGCAGTTATTTTATTGGATTTGTCATTCATAGGCTAGGACATTGTGGAAAAAGGAGAAATGCTGTTTCGTTTACCATAATTTTCTCCTTTCTACACAAAGATTTAAAAAGCCTTCTTCCACTGGGTCGTTCAAAGTCGTGATTGTGTGGTAAAGGGTTCAAGTATCATTTGTTTTTGTCTTTGGAATAAATAAAGGTCTCATCTATTCAAAGGTCCTTTACATCAGGCTTCGATCTTTCTCTTTTTCACTGTAGCTCATTAAATTGATAACAGGACTTAAATACAGGGCGTTGCTGGTTCAATATCCTGCTCGGCCAGCTAACATGGTAAAGAGTTACTAAAACAAAAAAACTTTTTTCCACAATGTTTGCAACAGCTTTCTTCCTCAGTGTCCATAAAACTTAGCACTGTATGCTGTTAGATAAAGTTTAAGTTTCAAGACATTGAAAAGCAAATAAGTAGAAACTCTTTACCATCTTAAAACCTTAATATTTTGATCTAAAATGGTAAAGAGTTTCGGAATAATTGCCATAATTTCAAAATCAAAGGATTTGTGGGTATGGTTCGATTATTTTTGCACATATACTAAATAAATCATTCTATATTTATCAACACAGAGTTTTTAGAAACAATTTTCATGATCAGAATTTTGAAAAGATCAGATTTCACTTCCTTGTCAGATTCCTCTGCTAGAAATTCCCGGGTTTTTTTGGTAGCTGACGCAAAATAGTTTGCATGTATAAAATGTGTTTTTGTTGTTTCAAAGATGAAAAAAAGTTTTCATGACCTCTTAACATAAAAAGTTAAAGAAATTATATTACGCTGTATACTTCTAACAATATCATTAGCCGTATTCAATTATTTTCACACTGTACAACCATCGGAAAATGAAAAAAAAAAATTAAATCGCCTGACCATTTTAGTTCGACCCTTCGCGTAACACAGATTAAAGATCGATGTATGAGTTTCCTCCCTTAGACCAAAAATTGACGGTATAGTTAACCCTTTGGCCGCTAAGCGCGACTAAATGACCTTCGACGGACAGCGTAGATCAAGATCAGACTGCACAGAACGTGCAGCCTGATCTTGGTTCTACACGGTCCGATAAGGAGATACTTTTCCTCCCAGAAGTACCTTTGAAATAGACAAACTCGGTGTTTTATTATCTGTTCATGAGTTTCATTTCACTTATTTAGCAAGATAAGGATTAACAGTCAAACAGTAAAGGATCTTTGTGTGACATTGACTAGCGAGGCTCAGACTATCAACTTTAGAATAATTACAAGTTTTAGACTATCCCAGTCTTTGGATTTTTAACCCTTATCCTGCTGAATAACTAAAATGAAATTTTCAGTTCGACAATAAAAACCCAAATATTGCTTTTTCAAAGTTATATTTTGGGGAACAATATCTTCTTATCGGACAGTGTAGATCCAAGATCAGACTGCACGTTCTGTGCAGTCTGATCTTGATCTACACTGTCTGAAAAAGGTCAGTGAGTTGCGCTTAGCAGCCTAAGGGTTAAAAGCATGAAATAAATACACCAGTCAATTATAAATACACCTGCTATTGCACTCGTCACAACTCGGCCGATTCCGTACCTACATCTAACCTCGTCCGTATAACGGTCGTTTCCATTTGAACTGCGAATCACGTGATCTTATACATGGCGCGCCACTGTCAGTCGTTTAACAACGACATAAACAACCTCGATGAAGTTGTTTACATCTGTTTATCTGTCGGTGAAAACTTCAATCGGAATTGATAAACCACATTAAATAATGAATGTACGAACTGTTTGCCAACTCAACTGAAATGTAGTTGGAAAGATTTCGATAGAAATTTGAAACTCAAGTTTTCTTTTTTAAGAGGAGCCTTACAATTTTCAGAACGGTAAACCGGCGTATTTCCGGGTATGTACCGATCTGGTGCATATCAATCCACCAGATACAGCCGAGGGATTTGATGGCTTCCATCGGCCGAGGTATGCCGAATGCTGCTATTGGCCAGGGAAATAGCCACGGTGTATGCCAAGCATGGTGGGGAAATTTTTTTCAGTGCTGTTTAAGTCTGTGAAAAACCCTTCACAAGTCCGAGTTTTCCCCTTATCTAGATTTAGAAACTATACATATATTTGCATTAAACAAAATCATTTTCTGTTTCTAATTTTTTTTTGGCAAGTATTATATTTGGGGCCCGAAACAGGCTTGATTTCTTCACAGACTATTATCCTACTTAGCGGCAGAGTTTTGATTTTGCGCACCGCGTATTAATATTAATCCTATACAGGATAGTGATACTTCATGGTTGTTAAATCTTCAAAGAATGTGACATGCACAGACATTGTCTTGATTTTATCATTATTGTGCTTTGACCGTCCTGAGACTAAAATCACATGCGTTTGAAGCTCTATTGGTCTCTCATGTCTGCGCATGTCATATTCTTCGAAGATTCGACCTGTCTACTATGATGCATCACTATCTCCAGACAGGAGAAAATTAATACGACGCTAATCAAGTAGCAATTGAGAAAATGGCTACAATCAATACATCTGTAGATAAAATGTAGACTATTTTTCGCTCCAAATATCTTGAAAGTTTAATCATTTCAAATGGGAAAAATAGTTTTCACAAATACATTTTACTGCACATCTTAGAATACAATTTCTAATTATAGACTTTAGGGAAACCAGGATTCGTGCAAGGTTTTTCCACAGAGATATCAACAAGAAGTGCCTTGGCTTATAAAGAAGCTATTACCCAAGCCTGTAGGGGCTGTTTTAATAAATGGCCGGTGCATAGGTCACATACCAGCTGATCACAGCTGAATGAATGGAACCAAGTGGCGTTTTATTAAGTCTTTATTTTTTCCAAAGACAAAAACAAATGATACTTGAACCCTTTACCACACAACCACGACTTTGAACGACCCAGTGGAAGAAGGCTTTTTAAATCGTCGAGGAGAAAGGAGAAAATTATGGTAAACGAAACAGCATTTCTCCTTTTTCCAAATGTTCTAACCTATGAATGACAAATCCAACAAAATAACTGCGTTAATAAACTTTTCAGTGTATAATTTATATAAAATCGGCTGTACGGAAATGGTTTGCGGCAAAATCACAAGGAAAAATGATTTGGGGTGAAACGACTAGGGTTAGGGGGCGAAATGACTAAGGACGAAAAATAGGGTCGAAACGACTAAGGGGAGAACGACCATAGGGGAAGTGTCACGGGGGCGAAACGTCAGTTTTATTACATAATAATTTATTAAAGTTGAGAATTCTATGTTTAGAAAAAAATCGCTACATTGAAAGTATTTACTAGTACTTTATCGAACCTTTCTATGTTGAATAAAAAGGCCTGTAAAATATTCTACGAAACAAAATGAATAAAGAAAATATTTGATTTCTATATTTTACTCTGCACAAGATAATAATAGAAAAATTTCACGGGCTAAATAATCATTAGAAGTATTTAAATAGTCTAGATGTTTCAAAATAATACTAATTTAGCATTTATATCCGGAAAATGAATAACAGCGAAATAAAGTATTTAAAATGGGTGACAAACAAGATTTGACGTTAGAAAGTAATGGAATCAACTTCGATATTGAGGTTTCTTAAGTGTCGACCTTTATGTAAAGTCACTATTTGCTGAAATTTTCGGGGCATTTTTGATGTTGCAATTTAATTACTTTTCTTGGTACGAGAGACACAGTATACTTGGGGTGGAATGACAGCATTACGACACCCGGTCATTTCGATACTTTTTTGTCAATTCAACCCACGGTGAAATTTTTTTTTGCAAAATTTGATTATTTCGGCACCCGATATTTTTCGAGCACTTTTTAGACTCGAGTTACTGAAATTGCATTAACTGTTTACTTTGTCATATTATTATAATTTTGTTTTAGTGTCAGATCAAAACATGTGTTTTAAATAGCTTTATAAAGTTACCCCGGGTAAGAGTATGTTCTCACAATCTTCTTTAACCATCTATATTTCGCCGTTTTAAAAGAAGATTTTGCCGCGTCATGTTTATCATACCTTTAGGGTTTACCTGTCTTTAACTGTGTCCGACAGCTGTTTTCCTCTATCAGAATAAATCACAATTTATGACAACTTTACGAATATCAAAACTATCCAGGAAAAAAAAAATATATATATATATATATATATCTTTGGCACATTCAAGATAAAAAGGTATCAATATACTTCCATTTTACCGAACCTGAAACTGTCGTAAATCTAACACAACAGACTTTCGCGTCGTAAAGCGACATGGCTTTTTTATGGTTTGGGGAAGACACTGGACGCTGGTCAGAAGGGTAAAACACGCGACAAAGGCCATATTTGGGGAAAATTTACTGTCCTGCTATATATATGTTAGTGTACATTATTATACATGTATGTGATATACATTACACATTTTGTACTATCAATAGAACGCTGGTATTAATCTTTGCAATACACTTAAACATATGAAACCGAATTAAAATGTTTTGTGAATACTGAACTCTAAACAAATTTTCAAGTCAAAATGGATTTCCAATAGTCGAAGAGAAATGTCCAAGGGTCAAGATTACTTGGTTATTATAAAAAATAAGGGTGAACTGAGACATTTTTCATTTGTGCTCTTTGTTTATGGAACAAATTAGACTTTATTAATCGCAGCCCTAGCAGGCAATTCATCTGTTATGAACTAACGGACACAAACTACTTTTAACTGTTTACCAAACAACGAAGTTTTTAGACTCGATCATGTTTTGGACATTTGCAGACGACATTTCAAGTGTGGCTGGAACGACTTGATTTGTATATCATAGCCTAGAACATTATAGAAAAGGGAGAAAATAAAGGTCAAAGTGTCATTAAAGTGTTGTTTTTTTAAATTTAAATCTTCTTTTTTTTTGGTCCAATTTGTTTACATTTTGTGATGGGTTCGCATACTAAGTCCGGTATATTTCACAGAAGTTATTAATTGAAATAAAATGACCGCGGATTTTTCCAGGTTAGTTTGTAACTAGTATCAAAAGATAATGATTATACAAGCTTAATTTCCCAATTGTATGTTTTCATAATGCTTGAATGTGGACAGATATAAGATTTCCCGTTCAGCAGAATATTTGTCTGCGAGTGATCTAAAAATAGAACAACTCAGAGAATCTGGTTTTCCAGAAGTGTCATTGGTTACCTCCCTTCCATGAAAATTTCGTACATTTTCCTTCGAGTTTATAAATGTTATAGGTATATGTAATATTTTTTACATCTCCTTCTGTCTTTTCTTTCCTTCTTTATCGCGCAGCATGTAGAAATATTGGAGCGACCTAGAAGATGGATCCATACCAAAATAACAAATCTGAAATCTTGACCGTTATGCTTTTTTCCGTGGTGTCCGTGGTTGTGAGCTGAGCTGGGTGTCAGCCTCGTAACCATAAGGTCCTGAGTTCGATTCACGGGAGCGGAAGTCAACGTTCGGATAGTTCATCGGCCCACACTTTCGGCTAGAGTGTGGTGTAGTTCGTCGTAATTATTCCAAACAAACAATGTCGTTATCCTAGTTTAAAACAACCCATCCATTAATCGAACATTCTTCAACCCATCTTTTCTCAGTTTGTCCAAATGGCTCATAATTTCCACACTGGGGTTTGCTCATATTAAAAATAAAACTCTCTCTGCAACAATGCTATCAAAAGTTACCTGCTGCACGACGAGAAAGTCAGTTGTACTCGATTTAAGAAAGTTTCAGGTTCGGTAAAATGGAAGTATATAGATCCCTTTTTATCTTGAATGTGCAAAAGATATAATTTTTTTTCTGGGTAGTTTTGATATTTGTAAGGTTGTCATAAATTGTGATTTATCTGATAGAGGAAAACAGCTGTCGGACACAGTTAAAGACGGGTAAACCCTAAAGGTATGATAAACATTACGCGGCAAAATCTTTTAAAACGGAGAAACATAGATGGCTACAGAAGATTGTAAGAACATACCCTTACCTGGGGCAACTTTAAAGCTATTAAAAACATATTTTGATAACACACTAAAACAAAATTTTACGGGCGAAAGACCGCGCCGAAGCAGCGGTCTGAAGACCGCCTATACGTTACACGTATTTAGTCATATCTCAACCCTGAAGAACAATTTTTCTGCCATTTTGAGTTTCTCCATATGGACAAAAAGTTGGACTGTATCCGCACCTGAACTTTCTTGACAACCAGAAGGTTGGTTTGTTGCAAGGAGAATTCAACACAGTCGGACTAAATCCACAAGATTAAATTTAATTGATTTTCGTCAAAATTTCTTAAAATGTAGTCTATCTACAACATTTTTCCCTTGTTCGCGTATCATAACAAAAATATTGGGAAAAAAATATCAATATTTCGCATATGCTTTGGTTTCTTCAACACCCTTACCTACGTCTTGTGTTTTTTAACATTTTGTTCACAAGGCTAATAAAAAAAAAATACTTCTCCAGTAGTTATTTAATGAAGAAAATAGTATTGTAAATATTGCTGATTTTGAGAAAGCTGACAAGAGGACTAGGGATAGATAGTTTGGTACTACATACATGTAGAGGACTGAATAAAGATATTTTAGGAGATTTGGGACAACAGAGATAGGAAGAGTGCTTGTCGCATTGTTTTGGGTTGGTACGGTCGTTTATTGGGTTAATAGATGGATGGGTGGATGTATGATTTGAATATGAAAGAAGGAGATTAATTGTAAGTTGTTTAACGCCGTTTTAAACATTATTTCAATTATATTTGGGCGGTCAGTGCACCTATCCATGCTTTCCTGTAGTTTCTCTTACCAGTACGCCTCGCGATGTTCTTTCCCAGCCACTGGCTTCGAAACAATAGTTAGCAGTGAGAGAGGAATGACTCTTGTCGCAGTGAATATCATCAATCCTCGGGAAGGCATTTGCCGCGCCCCAATTCTCAAGCCCTGTAGCGGCTACCGACTGAGCTACAGGCAGAAAAAGTATGGATAGATAGATGGGTATAAAGAAATAGAGATGGATAAAAAGGTTTTGAAAACAGTATTAGTATCAATATATGCAGCTAACTAGATTTAAGAAATAATCCAGTTGTCAAGATTATGTTGATCTAGATCTACTCCGAGTTTATCGTATTAATTGACGTAATTCAGAGATGGACACGCAAAATCCTTATACACTCTTCTAACTGGTAAGGAGAGCTAGAGAAAAACTATGTATACACATATACACATATTCTTGCATTATCAGAGGTGCGAAGGGGGCCGATGCTGAATGTACATCCTGGACCTCTTTGGAAGGAGTAGGGCCCCACTCTTTGATCTAGTCAAGATGACCAGCCCGCAAAGCTCAGTTGGTAGAGCATAGGAATCGTGAAGGTGATGTTTTCGGTCAATTTAGGGTGTGGGTTTGATTCCCACGGCTGAACATCTAAAATTACTAGATCTAATATTCTTTCGGGTGAGACGTTAAACTTTTAGGTCCCGTGTGACGGTGCTATACACCGAGCATGTTAAAGAAACAGGCATAGCTTAGGATGGGTTTGTCCTGTATCTGCACTATCCCCCGTAACAATTACTAACAGCCTTCAAGGGGGAGTCGCCCATATGGGCAACCGGTGGCGACAATAAATAAAAGCAAATTCAGTCAATCAGCTGGTGAAGGGGGAGAAGATGAAGGTTCTATTAGACAGTACCTGATGAGAATTTAAGCATGCTGTTATTATTTTTACCTTTTTTTTTTCCACGGAGCTGATTGTGCTGGCTTTTGACCTGCTATTGACCTGGTTTTGACCCTTATAATTCATAAGGAACTGTATGGCTGCCTAACTTTATTTTCATTCGCACTAATTTTAGGAGGAACTTCTCCTTTTCCAAACATGGTTTAGATTAACATCTAATCTTGAAACATAATATATCTAGATCTATAATTTGAATCTTTGCTTTTCATTGATATGCAAAGCAGGAAAAAGAGACAATTTCTTGCAATTTTACTTTTCATTATTTCTCTTCATATTAAATCCCCAAAGAGTTTGGACAATATCCATAATCAAGTGCCTGAAAATTACGCCGTCAACATTATGCTAACAGTATTTCTTGTAGATCTATGTACAACGTTTTAGAGGTAGATGTACAGATGTTCCCTTTTTTTGTGGAAAGGTTTCTACACCCCAACGAAGCGAAATGAAAATGATCAGAAATAATATATTTCCTAATGTACACAGAGCCATAATTAATATAGGTAATTGTATGTTTGTTTGGTGTTAACACCACTTTCAAGATTACTTCAGTTCTATCATGGCAGCCAGTGCACCCATCCTTAATTTTCTGGAGTGCCTTTAATAAGGATTACAATAATTTCTGTCCAGGCCACTGGCCTTCTTTCCCACCTTACATTTACCCAAATAATGATAAGCTGTGACGGGTGGATGAATTCTGTCGCAATGATTGTCATCAATCCTCGGAAAAACCTAGTCCAGCTGGGATTCTTTTTTTCAATTTTTTTCTTCCTTTTTTTTTTATATTTTTTTTATTTACAGTTTATTCCTCAAATTTGGGTACCACTGCATCAGTTCTATACCAACTGTTTACATTTAGATCTCTGGCACTTTTCCAAACTGTACTTAATTTAATTTTGAAGTGTTCAAAGACACAAAAAAGCTGAAATTCATTTCTATATTGCTTTAAAAAAAAAAACATGACAAATTCATTCTCTTTAAAAAGAAAAAAGAAAAAAAAAAAAAAAAACATCAACAGTTTTCAAGCAATGCTATGTTACAATACATAGATCAGCAGAAAAGCTAAGATGTTGATAAAGCGGGCATGCTTTTCCATCAATCCATTTTTTCAGGAAGAAATTTGATATAAAGTTTTTTATACATGACCACACAAAATCCCTCACATATTGTGGCAAATGTGTGTTTTTTTTTTTCAAGGACAAATACTTTTATTTCTGTTAAAATCAATTAAGATTTTAAAGTCCATAATACCATGTGGCAAAGGTGATGTATCCACAGAAATTGCAAATTTATTCTGTTTCTCAATTCAGTTCCCTAATTCTAACCCACACTTTATGGTGACAGCTATTCAACAGCATATCCAAAACAAATAACTATAGGCACAAAGGTTTACATTCAGTACGCCTTTTACAATTTGCTTTTCAATTCTGTAAAACTCAAAACACTGTACATCTATGAGTCAAAGCCAAAAAGGTATTTCAATTGGAAAATATGTGTCTTTCTTTTCCCAAATGTAACTGTCTAACTTGTTAATCTGATGCTTTACAGGTTAAAAATTTTTCATAGTTTTCACCCGCACCAAATTGATAGCATTTGCAGGCGACAAATTAAATGTTGCTCAAATTATCATTTCTGTCTTTGAAAGTGCAGAAAACTCTGTGGGAAAAGAAGAAAATGCTGGTTAAGCAGCATTTTCTTCTTTTCCCACAGTGTTTTCAAACGCCTTCTAAGGTCATTAAAACTCTTGACTGTGTCGTAAAGGGTTAATAACTGACTGGAATCATAATGATGGAAAGTAGCAGCCGCAATATCTAGATCTCTTGTAAAATTGATGATAAATATTTCGATGATAGGTTTATGTTAAATAATCATTTTAAACAATATATAGTACATTACGTAAAAACCATTGCCCATACAAAAGCTTTCATTAATTCCTCTGTCGGTAAAAACCGATGCAACTGTATGTTATGTTGATTGACTGATTGTATGGTGTTTAACGACGTTCGCGACAGTTTCCATTATCACGCTTCGTCTAACTATCACGCTCACCTTTTACTTGAAACGGTGAGCACCTGACAATTGATCTTGTCACACTTTCAATGTCTGCAGAATGGATAAACTAAGAACTACAACGGGTCGTTTCATGTCAGCAAAACGAAGAAAATAGTATTTAAATCGAGCCAAATAATTATATGCGAGGCAAGAATCCAAAATTACGCTTTCAAAAGATCGGACTGAGAGTCAAAGTGAATCACCTACCTACGTCACCTAACAACGGAAATATGGACACATGCTACTAGCGCTCTATCTGGCAGACGTATCGTCGAGGTAAAACATATTTTCAGATGCAGATGCTTTCAGTTTGGTCTAGTCTAAAATTATGTCAATTGGTAAAGATTGGCAGAAAACAAGGGGCTGTTACTCTTTCTCCTTTAACAGTTTATCTTTTAGCTTGATAAGTCTGTAGCAGACAACATTAGAAAACATCGATGTCAAAAGGAGAAATTGCTCCTAATAATTGATTTCTCCTTTTCGCACAATGATTTACTTTGACTCTCAGTCCAGTCTTTTGAAAGCGTTACGTTCGGATTCTTGCCTCGCATATAATTATTTGGCTTGATTCAAAATACTTTTTTCTTCGTTTTGCTGACATGAAACGACCCATTTTAGTTCTTTTATCCTTTCTGCAGACATCGACAAGTGTGCCAAGATCAACTGTGTTAGGTGCTCACCGTTTCGAGGAAAAGGTGAGCGTGATAGTTACACGAAGCGTGGAAACTGTCGCGAACGTCGTTAAGTTCTATACGCTACCGACTGCGCTTCAGGGGCTCGGCTTCCAGCCCATAGTAATATTGTGATGGGGATTGTCTTTGAAAGGATAGAAAACATTTGGTAAAAGGAGAAAATGCTGTTTCTCACAATGGTTCTAATACCTTTTTTTTTTTTTTAGGTCTTTGAAACTCGGCAATGTGTGGTACTTTTTACCACTCAACTAGTAAATAGAGTTGCCGATAATTATGGAAAGCATTTACAGACAACATAGTGCGGAAAAGTAGAAAATACCGATAAACAGCATTTTGTCTTTTTCCAACAATGTATTCAACAGTCCCCCAGGGTCTCTAAAACAGGGAACCATTTAGAAGAGGGTTTATACAGGTTTGACTGTACTTGCACCTCTCTGTCTCTCTCTCTCCCTCTCTCCCCCCTCTCTCTCTCTCTTTCTGTCTATCTCTCTCTCTTTCTCTCTCTCTTAGGCCTTTTGGAGAGGTTCTGGGATTAAAACGTGGCGCTATTCCAAACTTTATTAGTCCGTGGAATGAAATGGCGCAGACATGGGGAAAACGTATAAATTAACTATTCTTCTGCCGTTAGTGGTAATGAATGTTTTTTTTTTTCTTTCGGAGAGAGCAAAGCAAGATTAGCCTGCATATACGTGCAGTCCAATCTTGCTCTACACTCTCTGCTACTCTATCAGTATCTTCGGTCATATGAACTCAATTCTTACAAATACACATATCTAAGAGTTGGCTATTCAAATTTGGCAGGAAAAGGGCCAACTGTTTACCACACGATTTTTAACGACCCTGAAGAAGAAGTATTTCGAAAACATTGTTGGAAAAAGAGAAAATGCTCATAATGAACAGAAACATTGTTTCTTCCTTTTCAAAGAAAAACTTCCTAATTTATGCAACATTCAGTTTTTCGTCTTTCAATTTAACTCAGTCTAAAATCAGTTAGACTTATCCAAACTGAAGGGATTTAAAGACGACATTTGAAAGTTGACTGAAATGATGGAACTTGTTCTTAACAAGATAGAAATCATAAGAAAGATAAAACATGCATTTTCTCCTTATTCCGCAATGTTTCCAAAACGGCTTCCTCCCAAAACAACCGTCTGATCAGTGTGCGGAGACACCTTTTGCAGATGCACGAGTCTCACTTACCCGAACTGCTTTTTCCTCTGTCTCCCTCTCCATTCTGTCTCTTTCTCTCTCTCTCGTTTCACTAACTCACTGGCTGCTTATCTCTCTCTCTTTCTCCTTGCACCGTGTGGACTGTCCACCGATCTGTATTTCTTTCTCTCTCTCTTCATCTCTTGTCTCTCTCTGTTCACTCACTCTATCCATCTCTTTATCTCTCTCTTTGTTCTCTCTTTCCATCTCCCTCTATCTCTGCTCATTCACTCTCTCCATGTGTTTTCTTGTTCACTCACAATTTCCATCTCTCCCTCTTTGTTCACTCATTCACTCTTTTCATCTCTCTGTCTTTGTTCACTCTTTCACTCTTTCCATCTTCTTCTATCTCTGCTCATTCATTCTTTCTATGTGTCTGTTTGTTCACTCATTCACTTTTTTTATCTCTCTCTCTCTTTGTTCACTCTTTCACTCTTTCCATCTTCCTCTATCTCTGGTCATTCACTCTTTCCATGTGTCTCTTTGTTAACTCTTTCACTCTTTCCATCTTCCTCTATCTCTGCTCATTCACTCTTTCCATGTGTCTCTTTGTTCACTCATTCACTCTTTTCATCTCTCTCTCTCTCTTTGTTCACTGAGTCACTCGTTCCATCTCTCTCGACTAACTCACACTTTCCATCTCTCTCTTTGTTCACTCTTTCACTCTTTCGATCCATCTCTGTCTTTGTTCACTCAGTTACTCTTTCTGTCTTTATCTCTTCTCTGTTAACCCTCTCTACTCATTCACTTACTCCATCTCTCTCTCTTCACTCACTCTCACATTTTTTTTCAACCTCACTTTTTTTCACTTTGGACAACCCCGGAATCGAAACCAGGAATCCCAGGCACAAGGCCGTAATCATAACCATTTGACCACAGTGGTCGTTGTGAAAGCCTATTCAATCCATTAATTTAAACTTAATATTCGCACCTTTTTAAGCCCCTGAGGGCTATTACCCACAATGCAAAGCGATTCTGTTAATTTGTTTGGTACTATCCAATACGTATTATAGGGTTAAAAAATATTCTTCTGCATATATGCGAACACGCACATGAAGAGACATACAGACAAAATATGTATTCTTACAGATAATGTGAGGAAAAAAAAACAAAAAAACAGGCAGACAGAAAGATGGACAGACAGAAAGATGGACAGAAAGAAAAACAGAGAGAGAGAGAGAGAGAGAGAGAGAGACAGACAGACAGACAGACAGACAGACTCAAACTATTATCCAGCAGTTGCCATCGACATCGTTTATGGACGGAGGGCAGGCACGTGTCACTTGAAATGGTTTGGTACTTGTGGCTTTTTGCTACTGCATGAAAAGATCAATGTCATCCACAAATGACTCCTCCCTAAAATTTGGGCTTATCATTGTTTTCACGTTAGTTATGCAAGAAAGCAACCAGCGGCTTCCTAAGAATATCGTGCGAAGTACTGGTAATAGAAGCTCCAGGAAACCATGTATAGATGCACTGGCCGCCACGATATACAACTGGGATAATGTTAAAAACGGTGTTTATTTAATTTTTCTCTACAAACCCATCAGGAAAAAACTGAACTGTGTTCATATTCTAATTTACATAAGATTAACGCTGATACTTGGTAACAAAAAACCTCTTAGGAACGGATAGCTCTGTACTCTAACTGCTGTCATGTGACTGAAATTATGTTGAAAACAGACTTAACCAACATAACCATAAGTCTTATTTTCAGACTTACTCAGTCCTCTTCTACCCAATTTGATCTTGATCAACTTACTGTACAACTGATATTATGTTTACCCTTTACCAAACAATAACGTGTTTAAACGATCCTGAAGAATAAAGCTTTTGTAAACGTTGTGGCGAAAGGAGCAAATGCTGCAAACCAGCATTTTCTACAAGCATTTTTCTCCTTTTCCCACAATGTTTCATAACCCGGTTGAAGAAAGATACCATCACTTGCTCCAATCCAGTTTGTCGTCTGTAAATCCTTTTAGTTTTGACAGATGTAAAACTTTGTCTTCTGGTAAAGATCGGTCAATTTTCTGCATGTACAAGGACTACTTATGTGATGACTTGTTTTGTAAATTGCGTCACGGAGATGCAGTAAACCCTCTTTGCCAGAGCATGTTTCAAATATTTGAACACTTTTCCTCTCTTGGAATAAACGGCAGATGTTTGAAAAGCTGTGGATCAGCCTGGTAGCTCAGTCCAGACCTTACCGATGCCACTGGTTCGAATCCCCCAGCTGGGCCAATTTCTTCTCCAGTATTGATTTTAACCGTTGCGAAAAGATTCATTTCACTCTCAACACTGATACTTGCTTCGAGAATGGTTTGTGTGGGAAAGCAGTAAGTGCCTTTAGAAGAATAATGTGCAAGGTACTGGTAAAACAAACTCGAGGAGACTATGGATAGCTGTGCTGACTGCCAAGATATAACTGTAATAATCATAATATTAGAATTATACATTATAAAACAATACAGGTTTTAACCCTTAAAGTGCTAAATAAGTAGAGTGAAACTTTCAAGAAGACAGATTTTCCTATTTCCGAAAACGTTTTTAGGGGAAAAATATCGCCTGAACCCAAAGTGTAGATCCAAGATCAGACAGCACGATCTGGTCAGTCTTTTATTAATCTACGCTGTCCACAAAAGTCGCTGTCTCGCGCCTAACACAAAGAGGATTAAAAGATTCATGTAAGAACAATACTGTATAGAAGTTGCCGACTAGTATACGAGTTGCTTCCCTTGTACTAGCGTATAAACCAAGATGACTGTGTTTGACTGCATTTGATGCATTGGTTGATTTATTGTCAGAGTTTTCTTTTTTTACCACACAATCCCGAGCTTTAATGATCTGATGTCATAACCTGAGCCACTTTTGATTTGTCGTCTGCAAGTACTTTCATTACAGACGAGTCCAGAATGTCTTTGTGTGGTAGAGTTAACGTCGTTTTCAACATTATTTCAGTTACATCGCGGCGGCAATCCATACGTTCCTGAAGTTTCGTTTGTTAGTTCTCAACACAATGTTCTTCCAAAGTCATTGGCTGCTTTCCCACACAACCGTAATCAAAACAATTATCAGCGGTGAGAGAGAAATAGATCCTGTCCCAACGGTATTTAATGCAGATTTTCTGTGCTTGCCGTTTTCAACTTTTATTAATAGAAAGCGTGAACCAGTTCATATTTAATTTAACCCTGAACCAGTTCATATTTAATTTAACCCTAAGCTTCTAAGCGAATACAAATGTGACCCGTCACGCAAAAAGGGACCATCTGGGAACTGCGAAAAGTATCAACCCTGGTCAGACTGCGCGAATTGCGCAGGCTGACCAGGGTCGACACTTTTCGCTTTTATGATATTTTCTGTATGAAAAGTGGTCATTCTACCTTGTTATACAATTATTTTTGTACTATCAACTTAAATTGACCTGCACTATGGTTGATCTGTTTTCATCTAATTGATGTACGGAATTCCCAGATTGTCCCTTTTTGAGTGACGGGTCACAAATACGAACTTTACTTCCAGTAAATAAAGGCCCCCCAGCCGAAATACATCATTTGATTTAAACATAACAGTTTTGAGCTTAGGTTTACATTTTTATAAATGTTTATGTACCCAAGTCAGCGCTTTTGTGAGTTTGTTGTTACCAGTGTGAATTCTGGAACTCATATTAGAATACATAAAAACTAATACATGTACCTTAAATAGTGTACCTTTAAATCCAATAATATTATATCATAATGTGAACAATTGAACATTTTCTGATGCGATATACTATCGAACGCGTAACCGTTTTCAAAATTTACGTATAAAATCTTCCGTCTGGTTTTGCTTTATATTTTGAGTCATAACTTATAAAATGAATATATTTTCTGCCGATGCCCTCTCTCGGCGAAATCCATTTTCACTTTCATTCGAAATATCAAATTCTTCAGTCCATCTTGTCATACTGTCAAAGATGATATTAGAGAATATTTTATACATGGTATTCAAAATCGTAATTCCTCTGAAGTTTGACGGTTTGCTCTTTGATCCCGATGTGTGCTTTCGGACCAACTATGGGAAAATTCACCAGAATTAAGTATGCTATTGAAAATACTACACATAGTGATTGGACTATAATATGTGATGTATTTTTTATAGATATCTCTTCCACTCAATCTATTCCTAATGATTTTCTTAATTTCAAGTTTTGAAAACGTTTCCTTAAAACCCTTTACCAAACAAGCCCTGGTTTTAACGACCCTGGAAAAGAAACCTTTTGAAAACATTGATGGAAAAGGAGAAAATGCTGGTAACCAGCATTTTTTCCTTTTCCAACAATGTTTTCTACCCTATCAAGGACAAATTCTGCCATTTGAGCCACTTTTGTATTGTCGTCTGCAAATGTTTTCAATTTGGCCAAGTCTAAAATTTTGTCCTTTGGTAAAGGGTTAACTCTACCATTGTTATCGTGCCATTTAGAATGCTGTCATGTCATATTCTACAATGGGAATCTCTTGAGATAAACGATAGACGATAGATCGCTCCTCCCACTGATGTCACGTGGTCCGCGAATCAAGATTTCAGGACAAACAACCTAGACACTAGGGCTTAGCTAGGAGATATATGAAACTTACCGGGAGATTTTTCTACCATAAAATAATTATTCTAGATAACATAAGCATGAGACCAATTTAAGAAAAGGCACTTACATCTTTTGTATTAGGTTTATCGAAGTTATAGAGTGTGAAAATTGAAATAGAGACTGGTTTATCTAGAAGTCAGTTGAAAAACGCAGTCTTGCAACTCTTACATTTGATCAGGGATTGTATATGTATACAGGATCCCTGATTTGATAATGTAATACATTAAACTCGTACTCCCTAAACATGTCCTAAAATCATTGATCTGCTAATACAATTCGTCTGTTACCTGGACAAAAGTAAGTTTTTTTTTTCAAAGTTCAAACCTCCGTTACACAGATTTTTCATTATTGAGTCCACAATATGTTCCTCATTAATTTAACCAGAATCGCAAGCTTTAAAATTACCAAGCGATATATACATGTATTAAGCAATTTAAAATGATTTCCCGATGTTTGACTTGATATTAGAAGATCTATACAAAAACAAATAATAGGTAACCAAATTGTTTTTTTTTTTTTTCAGTTCGAGAGAAAAATCCGAGGAGAAGAGTAAAACGGATAAAAACGTGAGCATACTTCTATGCCTTCGCCTCTGTATCCTATTCTGTAATAGAAAAAGATATTAAGTTGACTTACACATTGAACATGTATAATCCAAATTCCAATCACTAATAATCAAAGGCGGTCACGAGAGTCAGACTAATTATACGACACGTTCTTGTAGCTTTACAAGTAAGACAGTACCGAACGCCTGTGGCGTGGCATACCGAAGTCAAAGAAATACCACATAAACCCTTGCTCCACTTTTTGCGTAAAAGTTGGCAACATGTGCAACAGATCTTGTCCTAACAGGAAGGCAGCTTGATTGGTTTCCCTTTCATTTTCGATAAATAAATAATAGTTTAAGGGAGATTAAACAAAAGATTGTAAACAGAGGGGGAGAGATGGTATTACACAGGGAGGCATATTGTCTTACACGGGCTTTAAGTTTACATTGATAGAAAGGTTAAAATACAGAGACCAACGAGAACAACGTTTTTAATGTTTTACTTAATGCAGGAAGATGACATTTGCCTTTAATTTAAACAAACGTCTAAAATGTTCCTACATAGCATTTTATTTTAAAAGCGGGGGGGGGGGGGTGGGGGTGGGGGGGGGCTGTTTAGTTTTTACTTTCCAAGACGATTATAGGAATAGGAACATTATTTTCGAGAAAATTAATGATATTGACGTGATTTTTTTTTCAATTAACATTTCTTTGAAGGAATATCTGGGTGAAAAATCCACAAAACAGATATAAAGAACATTCTTCTACATAGCAAATTAACTTGATTTGGGAAGAAATTGAATTAAAAAGTATATAGAGTCTACTCAAATAAAAAATAAGATAATGGAAAAAAAATAAATGAACTGGATAAAATCCAATCAGTAGTCTAAAATATGATCTACGAGTATAGATATATTTCTTTTGGTAAAGAAACGGGTATTTATAGCTAAGATTGTCATTCTGGAAAATTTATGACAATATAAAAGCATGTTTACAAACATTATTCTTTATTTTTATTTTTTATTTTATTTATTATTATTATTATTTTTTAATTTAAGTTGTCATCCGCGTCAATAGTTTTACCTGGTATAACTCTGTGTCTTGAAATCGTGGATTGAAGGATTAATGATGGATATGAATTATATTGTAATTAATCAGATTTTTCAAATCATATCTACTATATATTTATATATACTTCCAACTCCTAATGATGCCGAATGTCTAGGTTTGATAACGGCGAGACGGCTTCCGCTCTGAATGGGAAAAATGCTGACCACTGATTGGCTTATTGGTTTTTGATTGACAGCTCTGTCGTTTGGTCAATTGAAGGTTGTTCACTTTTACTTGAAAGAGACTCAAAATGCTTTATCCACGTATCTATACTTATTAACAATTTGTGCTTAACATTAGGTGTTTGCTTTTGCGCAACATTTTCCAAAGGCCATTTGGATTTTTACTGTCTTGTATTAAGGTCTACGGCCCCTAACACTCATATTAAAAGACGGAAGCTGCCGATATTGGCCAAATAGTCTTTACGAAAACGTTGATCTTACACGATATTTACCGATGAGTTGGGGTCGTAATCCTTAATTTGTTTCTTTGCCGAGTCCCGGTCGGTAGCTTAGAAGACTTGAGACCAGAGGGTCGCTGGTTCGATTCCCGGCTCGGCTAATTTCTTTCCAAGGATTGATGAAAGTCATTCCTCTTTCAGTGCTGACCACTGTTTTGACCATGGTAATGTGGGAAAGTAAATAGTGGCTTGGAAAGAATATTGAGCGTAGTACTGGTAAAAGAAAAGCATGAATAGGTGCGCTGGCTGCCGCGATATAATTGAAATACTGTTGAAAACGGTGTTTTTATCAATTTACATGTATTTCTCATATGTGTTTGATAATCAATGTTCTTATTGTACATTCTTTTTTGAAACTTCTTTTTGCAGTAATATACATGTACAGTGTGCGATCTCTTTCAGAACCTGATATAGGTAGCCTCTGGGTTAAATTTGAAATGAATTTGTTCGTGCTTTCTATGTTTAAAAGCTGAAAACGGCAAACACAGAAAATCTGCATCAAATGCCGTTGGGACAGGATCTATCTCTCTTACCGCTAATCATTGTTTTTATGGCAGTGGGAAAGCAGCTAATAGCTTAGGAATAACATTGTGATGAGAACCGATAAAAGAAACTTCAAGAACGCATTGATTGATGCACTGGCCGCCACGATATAACTGAAATAGGTGTTTTACTCTACCACACAGAAAATTCTGGACTCGTCTGCAATGAAAGTACTTGGAGACGACAAATCAAATGTGGACCAGCCGGCATAGCTCAAGAGGGAGAGTGTAGGACTCGTGACCACCAAATTTCGGGTAAATTGAGGGTGTGGGTTGGATTCCCATGGCTGGCAATCTAAAATTACTAATAGTCTTTCGGATGAGACATTAAACCGAGGTCCCATGCGACGGTGCAATACACTGATCACGTTAAAGAACAATGCGTAACTTAGGACAGGTTTCGTCCTGTTTCTGCACTATCCTCCGTAACAAAACTAACAACCTTCAGGGGGCGTCGCCCATATGGGCAACCGGTGGCGACGAGAAATAAACACGAGTAAAATCAATCAAATCAAATGTGGCTCAGCTTTGTCTGTGATAGGGTAGAAAACATTGTGGGAAAAGGAGGAAATGCTGATTACAGAAGCCCTCTCCATCAGGATCATTAAAACTCGGGACTGAGTGGTAAAGTAATGCAAATCCTGACAATAAATCAACCAATGCATCAAATGCAGTTAAACGCAGTCATCTTGTGTTATTCCCTAGTATAAGGGAGGCAACTCGTATACTGGTCGGCAACTTCTATTTAGCAGTTATTGTTCTTACATGAATCTTTTAATCCTCTTTGAGACAGGCGCGAGACAAAGACCTTCTGTGGACAGCGTAGATTAAAATAAGACTGAACAGAACGTGCAGCCTGATCTTGGATCTACACTGTCTGTTAAGGCGATAATTTTCCCCTAAAATATTTTTTTGAAATAGCAAAATTTTGCTTCTTAACATCAGCTTGAAAGTTTCATTCTACTTATTTAGTAGATTAAGGGTTAAAACCTGTTTTGTTTTATTTTATATTATTCTAATATTTAGGTTATTACAGTTATATCTTGGCAGTCAGCACAGCTATCCATAGTCTCCTCGAGTTTGTTTTACCAGTACCTTGCACATTAATCTTCAAAAGACACTGGCTGCTTTCCCACACAAACCATTCTCGAAGCAAGTATCAGTGTTGAGAGAGAAATGAATCTTTTCGCAACGGTTAAAATCAATACTGGAGAAGAAATTGGCCCAACTGGGGGATTCGAACCAGTGGCATCGGTAAGGTCTTGACTCAGCTACCAGGCTGATCCACAGCTTTTCAAACATCTGCCGTTTATTCCAAGAGAGGAAAAGTGTTCAAATATTTAAAACATGCTCTGGCAAAGGGGGTTTACTGCATCTCCGTGACGCATTATACAAAACAAGTCATCACATAAGTAGTCCTTGGACATGCAGAAAACTTACCGATCTTTACCAGAAGACAAACTTTTACATCTGTTAAAACTGAACGGTTTTGTAGACGACGAATTGGATTGGAGCAAGTGATGGTATCTTTCTTCAACCGGGTTATGAAACATTGTGGGAAAAGGCGAAAAATGTTTGTAGAAAATGCTGGTTTGCAGCATTTGCTCCTTTCGCCACAACGTTTTCAAAAGCTTTGTTCTTCAGGATCGTTTAAACACGTTATTGTTTGGTAAAGGGTAAACATAATATCAGTTGTACAATAAGTTGATCAAGATCAGATTGGGTAGAAGAGGATTGAGTAGGTCTGAAAATAAGACTTATGGTTATATGGTTAAGGTTGTTTTCAACATTATTTCAGTCACATGACAGCAGTTAGAGCACAGAGCTATCCGTTCCTAAGAGGTTTTTTGTTACCAAGTATCAGCGTTAATCTTATGTAAATTAGATTATGAACACAGTTCAGTTTTTTTTTCTGATGGGTTTGTAGAGAAAAATTAAATACCGTTTTTAACATTATTCCAGTTATATATCGTGGCGGCTGATAATTAAGGGGCTGGAGCTTCAATCCTAGAAGAATCCCTTCTTTAGACGACTGGAAATCAACATGACTTGAAACATACATGTAGTGCGGAAAAGGAGAAAATACCGATAAACAGCATTTTGTCTATTTCCAACAATGTATTCAACAGTCCCTCAGGGTCCCTAAAACAAGGAACCATTTAGAAGAGGGTTTATACAGGTTTGACTGTACTTGCACCTCTCTGTCTTTCTCTCCCTCTCCCCCTCTCTCTCTTAGGCCTTTTGGAGAGGTTCTGGGATTAAAACGTGGCGCTATTCCAAACTTTATTAATCCGTGGAATGAAATAGCGCAGACATGGGGAAAACGTATAAATTAACTATTCTTCTGCCGTTCGTGGTAATGAATGTTTTTTTTTTCTTTCGGAGAGAGCAAAGCAAGATTAGCCTGCATATACGTGCAGTCCAATCTTGCTCTACACTCTCTGCTACTCTATCAGTATCTTCGGTCATATGAACTCAATTCTTACAAATACACATATCTAAGAGTTGGCTATTCAAATTTGGCAGGAAAAGGGCCAACTGTTTACCACACGATTTTTAACGACCCTGAAGAAGAAGTATTTCGAAAACATTGTTGGAAAAAGAGAAAATGCTCATAATCAACAGAAACATTGTTTCTTCCTTTCCTAATTTATGCAACATTCAGTGTTTCGTCTTTCAATTTAACTTAGTCTAAAATCAGTTAGACTTATCCAAACTGAAGGGATTTAAAGACGATTTGAAATTTGACTGAAATGATGGAACTTGTTCTTAAAAGATAGAAATCATAAGAAAGATAGAACATGCATTTTCTCCTTATTCCGCAATGTTTCCAAAACGGCTTCCTCGCAAAACAACCGTCTGATCAGTGTGCGGAGACACCTTTTGCAGATGCACGAGTCTCACTTACCCGAACTGCTTTTTCCTCTGTCTCCCTCTCCATTCTGTCTCTTTCTCTCGTTTCACTAACTCACTGGCTGCTTAGCTCTCTCTCTTTCTCCTTGCACCGTGTGGACTGTCCACCGGTCTGTATTTCTTTCTCTCTCTCTTCATCTCTTGTCTCTCTCTGTTCACTCACACTCTATCCATCTCTTTATCTCTCTCTTTGTTCTCTCTTTCCATCTCCCTCTATCTCTGCTCATTCACTCTCTCCATGTGTTTTCTTGTTCTCACAATTTCCATCTCTCCCTCTTTGTTCACTCATTCACTCTTTTCATCTCTCTCTCTTTGTTCACTCTTTCACTCTTTCAATCTTCCTCTATCTCTGCTCATTCACTCTTTCCATGTGTCTCTTTGTTCACTCATTCACTCTTTTCATCTCTCTCTCTTTGTTCACTCAGTCACTCGTTCCATCTCTCTCCACTAATTCACACTTTCCATCTCTCTCTTTGTTCACTCTTTCTCTCTCTTTGTTCACTCAGTCACTCTTTCTATCTTTATGTCTTCTCTGTTAACCCTTTCTACTCATTCACTTACTCCATCTCTCTCTCTCTCTTCACTCACTCTCACATTTTTTTTCAACCTCACTTTTTTTCACTTTGGACAACCCCGGAATCGGAACCGGGAATCCCAGGCACAAGACCATAAACATAACCATTTCACTCACTCTCAGATTTTTATTTTCACTTTGGACAACTCCGGAATCGAAACCAGGAATCCCAGGCACAAGGCCGTAATCATAACCATTTGACCACAGTGGTCGTTGTGATAGCCTATTCAATCCATTAATTTAAACTTAATATTCGCACCTTTTTAAGCCCCTGAGGGCTATTACCCATAATGCAAAGCGGTTCTGTTAATTTGTTTGGTACTGTCCAGTACGTATTATAGGGTTAAAAAATATTCTTCTGCATATATGCGAATACGCACATGAAGAGACATACAGACAAAATATGTATTCTTACAAATAATGTGAGGGAAAAAAAAAACAGACAGACAGAAGATGGACAGACAGATAGATGGACAGAAAGAAAAACAGAGAGAGAGACAGAGAGAGACAGAGAGAGAGACAGAGAGAGAGACAGACAGACTCAAAATATGATCCAGCAGTTGCCATCGACATCGTTTATGGACGGAGGGCAGGCACGTGTCACTTGAAATGGTTTGGTACTTGTGGCTTTTTGCTACTGCATGAAAAGATCAATGTCATCCACAAATGACTCCTCCCTAAAATTTGGGCTTATCATTGTTTTCACGTTAGTTATGCAGGAAAGCAACCAGCGGCTTCCTAAGAATATCGTGCGAAGTACTGGTAATAGAAGCTCCAGGAAACCATGTATAGATGCACTGGCCGCCACGATATACAACTGGGATAATGTTAAAAACGGTGTTTATTTAATTCTTCTCTACAAACCCATCAGGAAAAAACTGAACTGTGTTCATATTCTAATTTACATAAGATTAACGCTGATACTTGGTAACAAAAAACCTCTTAGAAAAGAATAGCTCTGTACTCTAACTGCTGTCATGTGACTGAAATTATGTTGAAAACAGACTTAACCAACATAACCATAAGTCTTATTTTCAGACTTACTCAGTCCTCTTCTACCCAATTTGATCTTGATCAACTTATTGTACAACTGATATTATGTTTACCCTTTACCAAACAATAAACGGTCCTGAAGAATAAAGCTTTTGTAAACGTTGTGGCGAAAGGAGCAAATGCTGCAAACCAGCATTTTCTACAAGCATTTTTCTCCTTTTCCCACAATGTTTCATAACCCGTTTGAAGAAAGATACCATCACTTGCTCCAATCCAATTCGTCGTCTGCAAATTCTTTTAGTTTTGACAGATGTAAAAGTTTGTCTTCTGGTAAAGATCGGTCAATTTTCTGCATGTCCGAGGACTACTTATGTGATGACTTGTTTTGTATAATGCGTCACGGAGATGCAGTAAACCCCCTTTGCTAGAGCATGTTTCAAATATTTGAACACTTTTCCTCTCTTGGAATAAACGGCAGATGTTTGAAAAGCTGTGGATCAGCCTGGTAGCTCAGTCAAGAACTTACAGAGGCAACTGGTTCGAATTCCCCAGCTGGGCCAATTTCTTCTCGAGTATGATCATAACCGTTGCGAAAAGATTTATTTCACTCTCAACACTGATACTTGCTTCGAGAATGGTTTTTGTGGGAAAGCAGCAAGTGCCTTTAGAAGAATAATGTGCAAGGTACTGGTAAAACAAACTCGAGGAGACTATGGATAGCTGTGCTGACTGCCAAGATATAACTGTAATAATCTTAATATTAGAATAATATAAAATAAAACAAAACAGTTTTTAACCCTTAATCTACTAAATAAGTAGAATGAAACTTTCAAGCTGATATTAAGAAGCAAACTTTTGCTATTTCCAAAAACGTTTTTAGGCAAAAAACATCGCCTTAGCAAAAAGTGTAGATCCAAGATCAGATTGCACGTTCTGGTCAGTCTTTTATTAATCTACACTGTTCGCAAAAGTCGCTGTCTCGTGCCTAGCACAAAGAGGATTAAAAGATTCATGTAAGAACAATAACTACTGTATAGAAGTTGCCGACCAGTATACGAGTTGCCTCCCTTGTACTAGCATATAATCCAAGATGACTGTGTTTGACTGCATTTGATGCATTGGTTGATTTATTATCAGGGTTTTCATTTTTTTTTACCACACAATCCCGAGCTTTAATGATCCTGATGGAGAATGCTTCTGTAACGAGCATATGCTCCTTTTTCCCACGATGTTTTCTACCCTATCACCGACAAATCTCATAATCTGAGCCATTTTTGATTTGTCGTCTGCAAGTACTTTCATTACAGAGGAGTCCAGAATGTCTTTGTGTGGTAGAGTTAACGTCGTTTTCAACATTATTTCAGTTATATCGCGGCGACCAGTGCACCAATCCATGCGTTCCTGAAGTTTCTGTTATTAGTTCTCAACACAGTGTTCTTCCAAAGTCGTTGGCTGGTTTCCCACATAACCGTAATCAAAATAATTATCAGCGGTGAGAGAGAAATAGATCCTGTCCCAACGGCATTTCATGCAGATTTTCTGTGTTTGCCGTTTTCAACTTTTATAAACAGAAAGCGTGAACCAGTTCATATTTAATTTAACCCTAAGCTTCTAAGCGAATACAAATGTGACCCGTCACGCAAAAAGGGACCATCTGGGAACTGCGAAAAGTGTCAACCCTGGTCAGACTGCGCAAATTGCGCAGGCTGACCAGGGTCGACACTTTTCGCTTTTATGATATTTTCTGTATGGAAAGTGGTCATTCTACCTTGTTATAGAATTATTTTTGTACTATCAACTTAAATTGACCTGCACTATCGTTGATCTGTTTTCATCCAATTGATGTACGGAATTCCCAGATTGTCCCTTTTTGCGTGACGGGTCACAAACACGAACTTTACTTCCAGTAAATAAAGCCCCCCCCCCCCGCCAAAATACATCATTTGAGTTGAACATAACAGTTTTGAGCTTAGGTTTATATTTTTTATAAATGTTTATAAACCCAAGTCAGCGCTTTTGTGAGATTGTTGTTACCAATGAGAATTCTGGAACTCATATTAGAATACATAAAACCTAATACCTTAAATAATTTACCTTTAAATCAAATATAATGTAAACAATTGAACATTTTCTGATGCGATATACTATCGAACGCGTAACCGTTTTCAAAATTTACGTATAAAATCTTCCGTCTGGTTTTGCTTTATATTTTGAGTCATAACTTATAAAATGAATATATTTTCTGCCGATGCCCTCTCTCGGCGAAATCCATTTTCACTTTCATTCGAAATATCAAATTCTTCAGTCCATCTTGTCATACTGTCAAAGATGATATCACAGAATATTTTATACATGGTATTCAAAATCGTAATTCCTCTGAAGTTTGACGGTTTGCTCTTTGATCCTGATTTGTGCTTTCGGACCAACTATGGGAAAATTCACCAGAATTAAGTACACTATTGAAAATGCTACACATGGTGATTGGACTATAATATGTGATGTATTTTTATAGAAATCTCTTCCACTCCATCTATTCCTAATGATTTTCTTAATTTCAAGTTTTGAAAACGTTTCCTTAAAACCCTTTACCAAACAAGCCCTGGTTTTAATGACCCTGGAAAAGAAGCCTTTTGAAAACATTGATGGAAAAGGAGAAAATGCTGGTAACCAGCATTTTCTCCTTTTCTAATAATGTTTTCTACTTTATCAAGGACAAATTCTGCCATTTGAACCACTTTTGTATTGTCGTCTGCAAATGTTTTCAATTTGACCAAGTCTAAAATTTTGTCGTTTGGTAAAGGGTTAACTCTACCATTGTTATCAGGCCATTTGGAATGTTGTCATATTCTACAACGGGAATCTCTTGAGATAAACGACAGACGATAGATCGCTCCTCCCACTGATGTCACGTGGTCCGCGAATCAAGATTTCAGGACAAACAACCTAGACACTAGGGCTTAGCTAGGAGATATATGAAACTTACCGGGAGATTTTTCTACCATAAAATAATTATTCTAGATAACATAAGCATGAGACCAATTTAAGAAAAGGCACTTACATCTTTTGTATTAGGTTTATCGAAGTTATAGAGTGTGAAAATTGAAATAGAAACTGGTTTATCTAGAAGTCAGTTGAAAAACGCAGTCTTACAACTCTTACATTTGATAATGTAATACATTAAGCTTGTACTCTCTAAACATGTCCTAAAATCATTGATCTGCTAATACATTTCATCTGTTACCGGGACAAAAGTAATTTTTCTTTTTAAAGTTCAAACCTCCATTACACAGATTTTTCATTATTTAGTCCGCAATATGTTCCTCTTTAATTTAACCAGAATCGCAAGCTTTAAAATTACCAAGTGATATATACATGTATTAAGCAGTGTAAAATCATTTCCCGATGTTTGACTTGACATTGGAAGATCTATACAAAAACAAATAATAGGTAACCAAATTGTTTTTTTTTTTTTTCAGTTCGAGAGAAAAACCCGAGGAGAAGAATAAAACGAATAAAAACATGAGTATACTTTTATGCATTCGCCTCTGTATACTATTCTGTAATAGAAAAAGATATTAAGTTGACTTACACATTGAACATGTATAATTCAAATTCCAATCACTAATAATCAAAGACGGTCACGAGAGTCAGACTAATTATATGACACGTTCTTGTAGCTTTACAAGTAGGACAGTACCGGACGCATGTGGCGTGGCATACCGAAATCAAAGAAAAACCGCATAAACCCTTGCTCCACTCTTTCCGTAAAAGTTGACAACATGTGCAACAGATCTTGTCCTAAAAGGAAGACAGCTTGATTGGTTTCCCTTTCATTTTCGATAAATAAATAATAGTTTAAGGGAGATTAAATAAAAGATTGTAAACAGAGAGGGAGAGATGGTATTACACAGGGAGGCATATCATCTTAAACAGGCTTTAAGTTTATATTGATAGAAAGGTTAAAATACAGAGACCAATGAGAACAACGTTTTTAATGTTTTACTAATGCAGGAAGATGACATTTGTCTGAAATTTAAACAAACGCCTAAAATGTTCCTACATAGCATTTTATTTTAAAAGGGGGGGGGGCTGTTTAGTTTTTACTTTCCAAGACGAATATAGGAATAGGAACATTATTTTCGAGAAAATTAATTTTATTGACGTGATTTTTTTTTTTAATTAACATTTCTTTGAAGGAATATCTGGGTGAAAAATCCACAAAACAGATATAAAGAACATTCTTCTACATAGCAAGTTAACTTGATTTGGGAAGAAATTGAATTAAAAAGTATATAGAGTCTACTCAAATAAAAAATAAGATAATGAAAAAAAAATAAATGAACTGGATAAAATCCAATCAGTAGTCTAAAATATGATCTACGAGTATAGATATATTTCTTTTGGTAAAGAAACGGGTATTTATAGCTAAGATTGTCATTCTGGAAAATTTATGACAATATAAAAGCATGTTTACAAACATTATTCTTTATTTTTATTTTTTATTTTATTTATTATTATTATTTTTTTTTAATTTAAGTTGTCATCTGCGTCAATAGTTTTACCTGGTATAACTCTGTGTCTTGAAATCGTGGATCGAAGGATTAATGATGGATATGAATTATATTGTAATTAATCAGATTTTTCAAATCATATCTACTATATATTTATATATACTTCCAACTCCTAATGATGCCGAATGTCTAGGTTTGATAACGGCGAGACGGCTTCCGCTCTGAATGGGAAAAATGCTGACCACTGATTGGCTTATTGGTTTTTGATTGACAGCTCTGTCGTTTGGTCAATTGAAGGTTGTTCACTTTTACTTGAAAGAGACTCAAAATGCTTTATCCACGTATCTATACTTATTAACAATTTGTGCTTAACATTAGGTGTTTGCTTTTGCGCAACATTTTCCAAAGGCCATTTGGATTTTTACTGTCTTGTATTAAGGTCTACGGCCCCTAACACTCATATTAAAAGACGGAAGCTGCCGATATTGGCCAAATAGTCTTTACGAAAACGTTGATCTTACACGATATTTACCGATGAGTTGGGGTCGTAATCCTTAATTTGTTTCTTTGCCGAGTCCCGGTCGGTAGCTTAGAAGACTTGAGACCAGAGGGTCGCTGGTTCGATTCCCGGCTCGGCTAATTTCTTTCCAAGGATTGATGAAAGTCATTCCTCTTTCAGTGCTGACCACTGTTTTGATCATGGTAATGTGGGAAAGTAAATAGTGGCTTGGAAAGAATATTGAGCGTAGTACTGGTAAAAGAAAAGCATGAATAGGTGCGCTGGCTGCCGCGATATAATTGAAATACTGTTGAAAACGGTGTTTTTATCAATTTACATGTATTTCTCATATGTGTTTGATAATCAATGTTCTTATTGTACATTCTTTTTTGAAACTTCTTTTTGCAGTAATATACATGTACAGTGTGCGATCTCTTTCAGAACCTGATATAGGTAGCCTCTGGGTTAAATTTGAAATGAATTTGTTCGTGCTTTCTATGTTTAAAAGCTGAAAACGGCAAACACAGAAAATCTGCATCAAATGCCGTTGGGACAGGATCTATCTCTCTCACCGCTAATCATTGTTTTTATGGCAGTGGGAAAGCAGCTAATAGCTTAGGAATAACATTGTGATGAGAACCGATAAAAGAAACTTCAAGAACGCATTGATTGATGCACTGGCCGCCACGATATAACTGAAATAGGTGTTTTACTCTACCACACAGAAAATTCTGGACTCGTCTGCAATGAAAGTACTTGGAGACGACAAATCAAATGTGGACCAGCCGGCATAGCTCAAGAGGGAGAGTGTAGGACTCGTGACCACCAAATTTCGGGTAAATTGAGGGTGTGGGTTGGATTCCCATGGCTGGCAATCTAAAATTACTAATAGTCTTTCGGATGAGACATTAAACCGAGGTCCCATGCGACGGTGCAATACACTGAGCACGTTAAAGAACAATGCGTAACTTAGGATAGGTTTCGTCCTGTTTCTGCACTATCCTCCGTAACAAAACTAACAACCTTCAGGGGGCGTCGCCCATATGGGCAACCGGTGGCGACGAGAAATAAACACGAGTAAAATCAATCAAATCAAATGTGGCTCAGCTTTGTCTGTGATAGGGTAGAAAACATTGTGGGAAAAGGAGGAAATGCTGATTACAGAAGCCCTCTCCATCAGGATCATTAAAACTCGGGACTGAGTGGTAAAGTAATGCAAATCCTGACAATAAATCAACCAATGCATCAAATGCAGTTAAACGCAGTCATCTTGTGTTATTCCCTAGTATAAGGGAGGCAACTCGTATACTGGTCGGCAACTTCTATTTAGCAGTTATTGTTCTTACATGAATCTTTTAATCCTCTTTGAGACAGGCGCGAGACAAAGACCTTCTGTGGACAGCGTAGATTAAAATAAGACTGAACAGAACGTGCAGCCTGATCTTGGATCTACACTGTCTGTTAAGGCGATAATTTTCCCCTAAAATATTTTTTTGAAATAGCAAAATTTTGCCTCTTAACATCAGCTTGAAAGTTTCATTCTACTTATTTAGTAGATTAAGGGTTAAAACCTGTTTTGTTTTATTTTATATTATTCTAATATTTAGGTTATTACAGTTATACCTTGGCAGTCAGCACAGCTATCCATAGTCTCCTCGAGTTTGTTTTACCAGTACCTTGCACATTAATCTTCAAAAGACACTGGCTGCTTTCCCACACAAACCATTCTCGAAGCAAGTATCAGTGTTGAGAGAGAAATGAATCTTTTCGCAACGGTTAAAATCAATACTGGAGAAGAAATTGGCCCAGCTGGGGGATTCGAACCAGTGGCATCGGTAAGGTCTTGACTCAGCTACCAGGCTGATCCACAGCTTTTCAAACATCTGCCGTTTATTCCAAGAGAGGAAAAGTGTTCAAATATTTAAAACATGCTCTGGCAAAGGGGGTTTACTGCATCTCCGTGACGCATTATACAAAACAAGTCATCACATAAGTAGTCCTTGGACATGCAGAAAACTTACCGATCTTTACCAGAAGACAAACTTTTACATCTGTTAAAACTGAACGGTTTTGTAGACGACGAATTGGATTGGAGCAAGTGATGGTATCTTTCTTCAACCGGGTTATGAAACATTGTGGGAAAAGGCGAAAAATGCTTGTAGAAAATGCTGGTTTGCAGCATTTGCTCCTTTCGCCACAACGTTTTCAAAAGCTTTGTTCTTCAGGATCGTTTAAACACGTTATTGTTTGGTAAAGGGTAAACATAATATCAGTTGTACAATAAGTTGATCAAGATCAGATTGGGTAGAAGAGGATTGAGTAGGTCTGAAAATAAGACTTATGGTTATATGGTTAAGGTTGTTTTCAACATTATTTCAGTCACATGACAGCAGTTAGAGCACAGAGCTATCCGTTCCTAAGAGGTTTTTTGTTACCAAGTATCAGCGTTAATCTTATGTAAATTAGATTATGAACACAGTTCAGTTTTTTTTTCTGATGGGTTTGTAGAGAAAAATTAAATACCGTTTTTAACATTATTCCAGTTATATATCGTGGCGGCTGATAATTAAGGGGCTGGAGCTTCAATCCTAGAAGAATCCCTTCTTTAGACGACTGGAAATCAACATGACTTGAAACATACATGTAGTATGGAAAAGGAGAAAATACCGATAAACAGCATTTTGTCTATTTCCAACAATGTATTCAACAGTCCCCCAGGGTCCCTAAAACAAGAAACCATTTAGAAGAGGGTTTATACAGGTTTGACTGTACTTGCACCTCTCTGTCTTTCTCTCCCTCTCCCCCTCTCTCTCTTAGGCCTTTTGGAGAGGTTCTGGGATTAAAACGTGGCGCTATTCCAAACTTTATTAATCCGTGGAATGAAATAGCGCAGACATGGGGAAAACGTATAAATTAACTATTCTTCTGCCGTTCGTGGTAATGAATGTTTTTTTTTTCTTTCGGAGAGAGCAAAGCAAGATTAGCCTGCATATACGTGCAGTCCAATCTTGCTCTACACTCTCTGCTACTCTATCAGTATCTTCGGTCATATGAACTCAATTCTTACAAATACACATATCTAAGAGTTGGCTATTCAAATTTGGCAGGAAAAGGGCCAACTGTTTACCACACGATTTTTAACGACCCTGAAGAAGAAGTATTTCGAAAACATTGTTGGAAAAAGAGAAAATGCTCATAATCAACAGAAACATTGTTTCTTCCTTTCCTAATTTATGCAACATTCAGTGTTTCGTCTTTCAATTTAACTCAGTCTAAAATCAGTTAGACTTATCCAAACTGAAGGGATTTAAAGACGATTTGAAATTTGACTGAAATGATGGAACTTGTTCTTAAAAGATAGAAATCATAAGAAAGATAGAACATGCATTTTCTCCTTATTCCGCAATGTTTCCAAAACGGCTTCCTCGCAAAACAACCGTCTGATCAGTGTGCGGAGACACCTTTTGCAGATGCAAGAGTCTCACTTACCCGAACTGCTTTTTCCTCTGTCTCCCTCTCCATTCTGTCTCTTTCTCTCGTTTCACTAACTCACTGGCTGCTTAGCTCTCTCTCTTTCTCCTTGCACCGTGTGGACTCTCTTCATCTCTTGTCTCTCTCTGTTCACTCACACTCTATCCATCTCTTTATCTCTCTCTTTGTTCTCTCTTTCCATCTCCCTCTATCTCTGCTCATTCACTCTCTCCATGTGTTTTCTTGTTCTCACAATTTCCATCTCTCCCTCTTTGTTCACTCATTCACTCTTTTCATCTCTCTCTCTTTGTTCACTCTTTCACTCTTTCAATCTTCCTCTATCTCTGCTCATTCACTCTTTCCATGTGTCTCTTTGTTCACTCATTCACTCTTTTCATCTCTCTCTCTTTGTTCACTCAGTCACTCGTTCCATCTCTCTCCACTAATTCACACTTTCCATCTCTCTCTTTGTTCACTCTTTCTCTCTCTTTGTTCACTCAGTCACTCTTTCTATCTTTATGTCTTCTCTGTTAACCCTTTCTACTCATTCACTTACTCCATCTCTCTCTCTCTCTTCACTCACTCTCACATTTTTTTTCAACCTCACTTTTTTTCACTTTGGACAACCCCGGAATCGGAACCGGGAATCCCAGGCACAAGACCATAAACATAACCATTTCACTCACTCTCAGATTTTTATTTTCACTTTGGACAACTCCGGAATCGAAACCAGGAATCCCAGGCACAAGGCCGTAATCATAACCATTTGACCACAGTGGTCGTTGTGATAGCCTATTCAATCCATTAATTTAAACTTAATATTCGCACCTTTTTAAGCCCCTGAGGGCTATTACCCATAATGCAAAGCGGTTCTGTTAATTTGTTTGGTACTGTCCAGTACGTATTATAGGGTTAAAAAATATTCTTCTGCATATATGCGAATACGCACATGAAGAGACATACAGACAAAATATGTATTCTTACAAATAATGTGAGGGGAAAAAAAAAAACAGACAGACAGAAGATGGACAGACAGATAGATGGACAGAAAGAAAAACAGAGAGAGAGAGACAGAGAGAGACAGAGAGAGAGACAGAGAGAGAGACAGACAGACTCAAAATATGATCCAGCAGTTGCCATCGACATCGTTTATGGACGGAGGGCAGGCACGTGTCACTTGAAATGGTTTGGTACTTGTGGCTTTTTGCTACTGCATGAAAAGATCAATGTCATCCACAAATGACTCCTCCCTAAAATTTGGGCTTATCATTGTTTTCACGTTAGTTATGCAGGAAAGCAACCAGCGGCTTCCTAAGAATATCGTGCGAAGTACTGGTAATAGAAGCTCCAGGAAACCATGTATAGATGCACTGGCCGCCACGATATACAACTGGGATAATGTTAAAAACGGTGTTTATTTAATTCTTCTCTACAAACCCATCAGGAAAAAACTGAACTGTGTTCATATTCTAATTTACATAAGATTAACGCTGATACTTGGTAACAAAAAACCTCTTAGAAAAGAATAGCTCTGTACTCTAACTGCTGTCATGTGACTGAAATTATGTTGAAAACAGACTTAACCAACATAACCATAAGTCTTATTTTCAGACTTACTCAGTCCTCTTCTACCCAATTTGATCTTGATCAACTTATTGTACAACTGATATTATGTTTACCCTTTACCAAACAATAAACGGTCCTGAAGAATAAAGCTTTTGTAAACGTTGTGGCGAAAGGAGCAAATGCTGCAAACCAGCATTTTCTACAAGCATTTTTCTCCTTTTCCCACAATGTTTCATAACCCGTTTGAAGAAAGATACCATCACTTGCTCCAATCCAATTCGTCGTCTGCAAATTCTTTTAGTTTTGACAGATGTAAAAGTTTGTCTTCTGGTAAAGATCGGTCAATTTTCTGCATGTCCGAGGACTACTTATGTGATGACTTGTTTTGTATAATGCGTCACGGAGATGCAGTAAACCCCCTTTGCTAGAGCATGTTTCAAATATTTGAACACTTTTCCTCTCTTGGAATAAACGGCAGATGTTTGAAAAGCTGTGGATCAGCCTGGTAGCTCAGTCAAGAACTTACAGAGGCAACTGGTTCGAATTCCCCAGCTGGGCCAATTTCTTCTCGAGTATGATCATAACCGTTGCGAAAAGATTTATTTCACTCTCAACACTGATACTTGCTTCGAGAATGGTTTTTGTGGGAAAGCAGCAAGTGCCTTTAGAAGAATAATGTGCAAGGTACTGGTAAAACAAACTCGAGGAGACTATGGATAGCTGTGCTGACTGCCAAGATATAACTGTAATAATCTTAATATTAGAATAATATAAAATAAAACAAAACAGTTTTTAACCCTTAATCTACTAAATAAGTAGAATGAAACTTTCAAGCTGATATTAAGAAGCAAACTTTTGCTATTTCCAAAAACGTTTTTAGGCAAAAAACATCGCCTTAGCAAAAAGTGTAGATCCAAGATCAGATTGCACGTTCTGGTCAGTCTTTTATTAATCTACACTGTTCGCAAAAGTCGCTGTCTCGTGCCTAGCACAAAGAGGATTAAAAGATTCATGTAAGAACAATAACTACTGTATAGAAGTTGCCGACCAGTATACGAGTTGCCTCCCTTGTACTAGCATATAATCCAAGATGACTGTGTTTGACTGCATTTGATGCATTGGTTGATTTATTATCAGGGTTTTCATTTTTTTTTACCACACAATCCCGAGCTTTAATGATCCTGATGGAGAATGCTTCTGTAACGAGCATATGCTCCTTTTTCCCACGATGTTTTCTACCCTATCACCGACAAATCTCATAATCTGAGCCATTTTTGATTTGTCGTCTGCAAGTACTTTCATTACAGAGGAGTCCAGAATGTCTTTGTGTGGTAGAGTTAACGTCGTTTTCAACATTATTTCAGTTATATCGCGGCGACCAGTGCACCAATCCATGCGTTCCTGAAGTTTCTGTTATTAGTTCTCAACACAGTGTTCTTCCAAAGTCGTTGGCTGGTTTCCCACATAACCGTAATCAAAATAATTATCAGCGGTGAGAGAGAAATAGATCCTGTCCCAACGGCATTTCATGCAGATTTTCTGTGTTTGCCGTTTTCAACTTTTATAAACAGAAAGCGTGAACCAGTTCATATTTAATTTAACCCTAAGCTTCTAAGCGAATACAAATGTGACCCGTCACGCAAAAAGGGACCATCTGGGAACTGCGAAAAGTGTCAACCCTGGTCAGACTGCGCAAATTGCGCAGGCTGACCAGGGTCGACACTTTTCGCTTTTATGATATTTTCTGTATGGAAAGTGGTCATTCTACCTTGTTATAGAATTATTTTTGTACTATCAACTTAAATTGACCTGCACTATCGTTGATCTGTTTTCATCCAATTGATGTACGGAATTCCCAGATTGTCCCTTTTTGCGTGACGGGTCACAAACACGAACTTTACTTCCAGTAAATAAAGCCCCCCCCCCCCGCCAAAATACATCATTTGAGTTGAACATAACAGTTTTGAGCTTAGGTTTATATTTTTTATAAATGTTTATAAACCCAAGTCAGCGCTTTTGTGAGATTGTTGTTACCAATGAGAATTCTGGAACTCATATTAGAATACATAAAACCTAATACCTTAAATAATTTACCTTTAAATCAAATATAATGTAAACAATTGAACATTTTCTGATGCGATATACTATCGAACGCGTAACCGTTTTCAAAATTTACGTATAAAATCTTCCGTCTGGTTTTGCTTTATATTTTGAGTCATAACTTATAAAATGAATATATTTTCTGCCGATGCCCTCTCTCGGCGAAATCCATTTTCACTTTCATTCGAAATATCAAATTCTTCAGTCCATCTTGTCATACTGTCAAAGATGATATCACAGAATATTTTATACATGGTATTCAAAATCGTAATTCCTCTGAAGTTTGACGGTTTGCTCTTTGATCCTGATTTGTGCTTTCGGACCAACTATGGGAAAATTCACCAGAATTAAGTACACTATTGAAAATGCTACACATGGTGATTGGACTATAATATGTGATGTATTTTTATAGAAATCTCTTCCACTCCATCTATTCCTAATGATTTTCTTAATTTCAAGTTTTGAAAACGTTTCCTTAAAACCCTTTACCAAACAAGCCCTGGTTTTAATGACCCTGGAAAAGAAGCCTTTTGAAAACATTGATGGAAAAGGAGAAAATGCTGGTAACCAGCATTTTCTCCTTTTCCAATAATGTTTTCTACTTTATCAAGGACAAATTCTGCCATTTGAACCACTTTTGTATTGTCGTCTGCAAATGTTTTCAATTTGACCAAGTCTAAAATTTTGTCGTTTGGTAAAGGGTTAACTCTACCATTGTTATCAGGCCATTTGGAATGTTGTCATATTCTACAACGGGAATCTCTTGAGATAAACGACAGACGATAGATCGCTCCTCCCACTGATGTCACGTGGTCCGCGAATCAAGATTTCAGGACAAACAACCTAGACACTAGGGCTTAGCTAGGAGATATATGAAACTTACCGGGAGATTTTTCTACCATAAAATAATTATTCTAGATAACATAAGCATGAGACCAATTTAAGAAAAGGCACTTACATCTTTTGTATTAGGTTTATCGAAGTTATAGAGTGTGAAAATTGAAATAGAAACTGGTTTATCTAGAAGTCAGTTGAAAAACGCAGTCTTACAACTCTTACATTTGATAATGTAATACATTAAGCTTGTACTCTCTAAACATGTCCTAAAATCATTGATCTGCTAATACAATTCATCTGTTACCGGGACAAAAGTAATTTTTCTTTTTAAAGTTCAAACCTCCATTACACAGATTTTTCATTATTTAGTCCGCAATATGTTCCTCTTTAATTTAACCAGAATCGCAAGCTTTAAAATTACCAAGTGATATATACATGTATTAAGCAGTGTAAAATCATTTCCCGATGTTTGACTTGACATTGGAAGATCTATACAAAAACAAATAATAGGTAACCAAATTGTTTTTTTTTTCAGTTCGAGAGAAAAACCCGAGGAGAAGAATAAAACGAATAAAAACATGAGTATACTTTTATGCATTCGCCTCTGTATACTATTCTGTAATAGAAAAAGATATTAAGTTGACTTACACATTGAACATGTATAATCCAAATTCCAATCACTAATAATCAAAGACGGTCACGAGAGTCAGACTAATTATATGACACGTTCTTGTAGCTTTACAAGTAGGACAGTACCGGACGCATGTGGCGTGGCATACCGAAATCAAAGAAAAACCGCATAAACCCTTGCTCCACTCTTTCCGTAAAAGTTGACAACATGTGCAACAGATCTTGTCCTAAAAGGAAGACAGCTTGATTGGTTTCCCTTTCATTTTCGATAAATAAATAATAGTTTAAGGGAGATTAAATAAAAGATTGTAAACAGAGGGGGAGAGATGGTATTACAAAGGGAGGCATATCATCTTAAACAGGCTTTAAGTTTATATTGATAGAAAGGTTAAAATACAGAGACCAATGAGAACAACGTTTTTAATGTTTTACTAATGCAGGAAGATGACATTTGTCTGAAATTTAAACAAACGCCTAAAATGTTCCTACATAGCATTTTATTTTAAAAGGGGGGGGGGCTGTTTAGTTTTTACTTTCCAAGACGAATATAGGAATAGGAACATTATTTTCGAGAAAATTAATTTTATTGACGTGATTTTTTTTTTAAATTAACATTTCTTTGAAGGAATATCTGGGTGAAAAATCCACAAAACAGATATAAAGAACATTCTTCTACATAGCAAGTTAACTTGATTTGGGAAGAAATTGAATTAAAAAGTATATAGAGTCTACTCAAATAAAAAATAAGATAATGGAAAAAAAATAAATGAACTGGATAAAATCCAATCAGTAGTCTAAAATATGATCTACGAGTATAGATATATTTCTTTTGGTAAAGAAACGGGTATTTATAGCTAAGATTGTCATTCTGGAAAATTTATGACAATATAAAAGCATGTTTACAAACATTATTCTTTATTTTTATTTTTTATTTTATTTATTATTATTATTTTTTTTTAATTTAAGTTGTCATCTGCGTCAATAGTTTTACCTGGTATAACTCTGTGTCTTGAAATCGTGGATCGAAGGATTAATGATGGATATGAATTATATTGTAATTAATCAGATTTTTCAAATCATATCTACTATATATTTATATATACTTCCAACTCCTAATGATGCCGAATGTCTAGGTTTGATAACGGCGAGACGGCTTCCGCTCTGAATGGGAAAAATGCTGACCACTGATTGACTTATTGGTTTTTGATTGACAGCTCTGTCGTTTGGTCAATTGAAGGTTGTTCACTTTTACTTAAAAGAGACTCAAAATGCTTTATCCACGTATCTATACTTATTAACAATTTGTGCTTAACATTAGGTGTTTGCTTTTGCCCAACATTTTCCAAAGGCCATTTGGATTTTTACTGTCTTGTATTAAGGTCTACGGCCCCTAACACTCATATTAAAAGACGGAAGCTGCCGATATTGGCCAAATAGTCTTTACGAAAACGTTGATCTTACACGATATTTACCGATGAGTTGGGGTCGTAATCCTTAATTTGTTTCTTTGCCGAGTCCCGGTCGGTAGCTTAGAAGACTTGAGACCAGAGGGTCGCTGGTTCGATTCCCGGCTCGGCTAATTTCTTTCCAAGGATTGATGAAAGTCATTCCTCTTTCAGTGCTGACCACTGTTTTGACCATGGTAATGTGGGAAAGTAAATAGTGGCTTGGAAAGAATATTGAGCGTAGTACTGGTAAAAGAAAAGCATGAATAGGTGCGCTGGCCGCCGCGATATAATTGAAATACTGTTGAAAACGGTGTTTTTATCAATTTACATGTATTTCTCATATGTGTTTGATAATCAATGTTCTTATTGTACATTCTTTTTTGAAACTTCTTTTTGCAGTAATATACATGTACAGTGTGCGATCTCTTTCAGAACCTGATATAGGTAGCCTCTGGGTTAAATTTGAAATGAATTTGTTCGTGCTTTCTATGTTTAAAAGCTGAAAACGGCAAACACAGAAAATCTGCATCAAATGCCGTTGGGACAGGATCTATCTCTCTCACCGCTAATCATTGTTTTTATGGCAGTGGGAAAGCAGCTAATAGCTTAGGAATAACATTGTGATGAGAACCGATAAAAGAAACTTCAAGAACGCATTGATTGATGCACTGGCCGCCACGATATAACTGAAATAGGTGTTTTACTCTACCACACAGAAAATTCTGGACTCGTCTGCAATGAAAGTACTTGGAGACGACAAATCAAATGTGGACCAGCCGGCATAGCTCAAGAGGGAGAGTGTAGGACTCGTGACCACCAAATTTCGGGTAAATTGAGGGTGTGGGTTGGATTCCCATGGCTGGCAATCTAAAATTACTAATAGTCTTTCGGATGAGACATTAAACCGAGGTCCCATGCGACGGTGCAATACACTGAGCACGTTAAAGAACAATGCGTAACTTAGGATAGGTTTCGTCCTGTATCTGCACTATACTTCGTAACAAAACTAACAACGTTCAGGGGATGTCGCCCATATGGGCAACCGGTGGCGACGAGGAATAAACGCAAGTTCAATCAATCAAATCAAATGTGGCTCAGATTTGTCTGTGATAGGGTAGAAAACATTGTGGGAAAAGGAGGAAATGCTGATTACAGAAGCCTTCTCCATCAGGATCATTAAAGCTCGGGACTGAGTGGTAAAGTAATGCAAACCCTGACAATAAATCAACCAATGCATCAAATGCAGTCAAACGCAGTCATCTTGTGTTATTCGCTAGTATAAGGGAGGCAACTCATTCATTCATTCATTCTCTTTATTTCCTCCTATGGAGATTAAGTGAACTTTTTATTTTTCATACAACATAACATTATACACGAAATTGGAAAAAAAAAAAGGGGGGAAAAATGGCGGGAAAGCAAACTGTAGACTACAGCATTTGTCTGAAAAAAAAAGTTTCTTATATCTGCCACAATGCAGATATTCGAAGGTGTGACCTATGAGTTAACTAGCATTAGGTCCGTGAAAACATCTATAAATGAATTCCCCTGTTTTAAGTCTAAAATACATGTTGTTAGTTATGACTGAAGAAGGTTCTGCGGCCAAAATCATCATCAGAAAATCCTCGTTGGACGCAAGCGCTAATTCAGTGCAGATTTCTGTGCTGACATTTCTGTATAAATCTTCAAGGAGATCCAATTTCAGTGAATATGTTGATGCGCATTCGACCAGTCTGTGTCTGATCTATATATGCAGTTATTGTTCTTACATGAATCTTTTAATCCTCTTTGAGACAAGCGCGAGAAAAAGACCTTCTGTGGACAGCGTAGATTAAAATAAGACTGAACAGAACGTGCAGTCTGATCTTGGATCTACACTGTCTGTTAAGGCGATAATTTTCCCCTAAAATATTTTTTTGAAATAGCAAAATTTTGCTCCTTAATATCAGCTTGAAAGTTTAATTTTACTTATTTAGTAGATTAAGGGTTAAAACCTGTTTTGTTTTATTTTATATTATTCTAATATTATTCTAATATTAAGATTATTATACAGTTATATCATGGCAGTCAGCACCGCTATCCATAGTCTCCTCGAGTTTGTTTTACCAGTACCTTGCACATTATTCTTCTAAAGACACTGGCTGCTTTCTCGAAGCAAGTATCAGGTTTTTATTACCAAGTATCAGCGTCAATCTTATGTAAATTAGAATATGAACACAGTTCAGTTTTTTCCTGATGGGTTTGTAGAGAAAAATTAAATAAACACCGTTTTTAACATTATCCCAGTTGTATATCGTGGCGGCCAGTGCATCTATACATGTTTTCCCGGAGCTTCTATTACCAGTACTTCGCACGATATTCTTAGGAAGGCACTGGTTGCTTTCCCTCATAACTAACGTGAAAACAATGATAAGCCCAAATTTTAGGGAGGAGTCATTTGTGGATGACATTGATCTTTTCATGCAGTAGCAAAAAGCCACAAGTACCAAACCATTTCAAGTGACACGTGCCTGCCCTCCGTCCATAAACGATGTCGATGGCACCTGCTGGATGATAGTTTGAGTCTGTCTGTCTGTCTGTCTGTCTGTCTGTCTGTCTATCTCTGTTTTTCTTTCTGTCCATCTTTCTGTTTGTCCATCTTTCTGTCTGTCTGTTTTTTTTTTTTTCCTCACATTATTTGTAAGAATACATATTTTGTCTGTATGTCTCTTCATGTGCGTGTTCGCATATATGCAGAAGAATATTTTTTAACCCTATAATACGTATTGGATAGTACTAAACAAATTAACAGAACCGCTTTGCATTGTGGGTAATAGCCCTCAGGGGCTTAAAAAGGTGCGAATATTAAGTTTAAATTAATGGATTGAATAGGCTTTCACAACGACCACTGTGGTCAAATGGTTATGATTACGGCCTTGTGCCTGGGATTCCTGGTTTCGATTCCGGGGTTGTCCAAAGTGAAAATAAAAATCTGAGAGTGAGTGAAATGGTTATGTTTATGGTCTTGTACCTGGGATTCCCGGTTTCGATTCCGGGGTTGTCCAAAGTGAAAAAAAGTGAGGTTGAAAAAAAAAAAAGATGTGAGAGTGAGTGAAGAGAGAGAGATGGAGTAAGTGAATGAGTAGAGAGGGTTAACAGAGAAGAGATAAAGATAGAAAGAGTGACTGAGTGAACAAAGAGATAGACAGAGTGAAAGAGTGAACAAAGAGAGAGATGGAAAGTGTGAGTTAGTGGAGAGAGATGGAACGAGTGACTGAGTGAACAAAGAGAGAGAGAGATGAAAAGAGTGAATGAGTGAACAAAGAGACACATGGAAAGAGTGAATGAGCAGAGATAGAGGAAGATTGAAAGAGTGAAAGAGTGAACAAAGAGAGAGAGATGAAAAGAGTGAATGAGTGAACAAAGCGGGGGAGATGGAAATTGTGAGTGAACAAAAAAACACATGGAGAGAGTGAATGAGCAGAGATAGAGGGAGATTGAAAGAAAGAACAAAGAGAGAGATAAAGAGATGGATAGAGTGAGTGAACAGAGAGAGACAAGAGATGAAGAGAGAGAGAAAGAAATACAGACCGGTAGACAGTCCACACGGTGCAAGGAGAAAGAGAGAGAGCTAAGCAGCAAGTGAGTTAGTGAAACGAGAGAGAGAGAAAGAGACAGAATGGAGAGGAAGACAGAGGAAAAGGCAGTTCGGGTAAGTGAGACTCGTGCATCCGCACACTGATCAGACGGTTGTTTTGCGAGGAAGCCGTTTTGAAAACATTGCGGAATGTTCTATCTTTCTTATGATTTCTATCTTTTAAGGACAAGTTCCATCATTTCAGTCAAATTTCAAATGTCTTCTTTAAATCCCTTCAGTTTGGATAAGTCTAACTGATTTTAGACTGAGTTAAATTGAAAGACGAAAAACTGAATGTTGCATAAATTAGGAAGTTTTTCTTTGAAAAGGAAGAAACAATGTTTCTGTTCATTATGAGCATTTTCTCTTTTTCCAACAATGTTTTCGAAATACTTCTTCTTCAGGGTCGTTAAAAATCGTGTGGTAAACAGTTGGCCCTTTTCCTGCCAAATTTGAATAGCCAACTCTTAGATATGTGTATTTGTAAGAATTGAGTTCATATGACCGAAGATACTGATAGAGAAGCAGAGAGTGTAGAGCAAGTTTGGACTGCACGTATATGCAGGCTAATCTTGCTTTGCTCTCTCCGAAAGAAAAAAAAAAAAAAATTCATAACCACGAACGGCAGAAGAATAGTTAATTTATACGTTTTCCCCATATCTGCGCCATTTCATTCCACGGACTAATAAAGTTTGGAATAGCATGGATCCGTGGAAATCGATATTTGACCAATCAGGTGATCGCATTTATTTTACCCGATGTGCAGCCTTGTTGTCTGCTATTTCGGCTCCCAAACAAACGACTGTTAACGTTGGAGGGATGCGATAGTTTTCATTTTTTGTGTGTTTTAAACGTTTGAATTTAAGAAAAAGTTTAAAATATGTGCTTTGCGAACGTGTACCGCTGACGTGAGATCACGCAGAGGCTGTAGACAAGTTTGAATTATGATAATGAATGAAAATGGGACATATGCAAAGAGTTCTGATCAGCGCTACATTACACTATGGATTAATTATTGCTTTAGTTTTTTTTCCCCTCTGAAAGATTTGGAAAGAGACAAAAATGTTTTACAGGGGAAATCAAAGGTAAAAATAGATCTATATGAGATACTAATCAAAATATAATATGTTTACTTGAATAGCTAACCCTTTTCAGTAACCTATGCACATCCAAAAAGTGGCACTTGTCATCAATGTTTCAGTTTGACGTTATGCATGAAGAATATTCTAAATGTGTAGATATAGATCAAATTGCAAATTACATGCAGTTTTAATCTTGGATTAAAACTATCTGCTATTTACAATAAGTCTATTACGGGGCGAACATCGCTTACAGAAATATTATTCTATACATGATAATATAAGTGTATGGCATAAACTTTGTTTCACGTGAAGCATTTTCAGTAGATTAACGGGCGGAATTAAACAACAAAAAAAAAAAAAAAGGACGGTTTCAAGACAGTTCCACGACAAGACAGTACCCCGACACTTTTGAAGACATTTCCCCGACACTTTAGTTTTATGTCAAATAACCTTTTTCTTGACTTTTACTATTGATAATCGTGAGATGTTAGTTCTAACTATTTGTTGATGGGTCCTTGTTGATATTTGTACCTTGTAAAGAATTCTGTAAACATTGACGGGTACAAATTTATTCTCTCATGGGTGAAGGGTTACACAATAAATCACGATTTTCATGAGAATAAGAATATTTTGAAATGCTGTTAACCAGCATGAAATTTGATAAAAGAATATGTTCCGAGATTATTAAGACTTAATTCTCAAAATTATTTTGAAAATTATTTTAGTTGTATTTCTTACCATACAGAAATACATGAACATCAGAGAGAGGGAGAGGGGATCTACCTGTGTGAAATACTTTTTTGCTGTTTACCTTGTACACATGATCCATTCAATGCAAAAATTTATCATACATGTATAGCTATTGTATGTTCCATATAGAGCTTCTCTGTGAAAGTCTTAAACTATGCATTGTAAGCCTTGGGAAAGGACAGTGTAAATTTGTTCAGTTCTTGTTTGTCTTATGCAAATTATTTCAATTTGGGTAAGTCTCAAATTGGTCTACTAGGGACTGAGCAGTTAATACTGACATGTCGGTCAAATTGCAGTATAGACGACTTCAGATTTATTGTAAAAACATAGAAAGAGCTGGTAACTATCAATTGATCCTTTATCCACAATATTTTCTATTTTTAAGACTTTACCAAACGACAAAATATTAAACAGGTCCAAATTGAAATCACTTGCAGACGACGAAATAAAGTTAAATATCTCAAAAATTGAAATTTGTTTCCAGCAGAGTAGAAAACATTGTGGTAAAAGGAGAAAATGCTGGTTACCAGCATTATCTCCTTTTCCTACAATATTTTTAAAGTCTTCTGTCTTCAGGGTCGTAAAAACTAGGGATTGATTGGTAAAGGCTTAAATATAAATCCCACACATTGGGCACAAGTTCTGGTCTAGTTCCCAGGAAGCAGTATCCGAAGAGATTAGTACGAGTTGTATGAACTTGTTTCTCAAGAGATGTAAAATACATGTTTAAATTGTTACCAAACGTCAAATTTATTGACTCAACCGAATTGAAAGTATTTGGAGTCAACAAATTAAATTTTTACTCACATGTTTGGACTTGTCTTTGATGGGGTAAAAAACATGGTAGAAAAAGGAGAAATACTGGTTACCAGCATTTTCTCCTTTACCTAAAATGTTTTCAAAAGTATTTTGTTTCTTCACCAGGGTCGTTAAAACAAAGGATTTTTATTAGTAGCCTGTCTAGAAGACATAATACGGATAGGAACAAGGAAATATCCACAAATCAAAATTGTAAAGATACAATTCAAAATTTGTTCAAAATGCATGCAAGTTGTCAACTCGTTTTTAAGAGTAAAATGTCAAAGAGAAGTAGTGTATGGGATGAAAGCTGTAACATGGGTTTACTGTCACAAATAAACATTACAGTGTAAAGGGGTGAGATATGCAAATGTTATGTAACCATTTCCTGTATTGTTTCAACTGGTCGGTGATGGATTAACATTTATGACCAAGACTAGGGGTAGCCAGATACTGACTTCACCCTTTACCATACAAACCCTAGATCTAGTTTCCAATACCCAAAGAAAGAGTGTTTTGAAAAACAGTGTGGGAAGAAAATGATGTTTGCTGTTCAAAGAATGATTATTATCCCTTGAAAGTTTACATCATTTGAACAATGTCGACTTTGTTATTTGCAAAATTTATGTTATGAATTTGGATGAATCTATAATTTTGTTAAATGTTGAAATCATTTGGAAAATGGAGAAAACGGCAGCAATTTATCCTTTTTCCCGAGTGAAGCGATAATCTAGAAATGGGTAAAATAGTACGAATAACAATTCATGTATTCCAATTTCAAGAAAAAAAATTACCTACTTCATGTTGGATTTTCTTTTTGGAAATTGCCGTTGCGGAATGTCTGTCTTTCGGAGTTTCGTTTTAAGGCCTATTTCCTTTCGACTCGGAGTTTCGAATAATGTCGGCACAGCGTCAGGTTTTAACTTTTTTTTCGAGTTTTGGACTTATTAAAAACTGAATGTCATCGAAGTATTTCAGACACAATTTCGAATGAACCGATGGCAAAAAATCCGTAGCTACTGTCCGGCCCCGGTTTAAACGTTTCAAAATCCATAGTTTCCTCCTTTTTAATTCCTTCGGAAATTTGAACATACTAATTCTACGAGTTCCCGAATCAACGTTGCAGCCATAGGCTGCACAATTTACCATTTTTTCGGCTCAATTCTCAGTTAACACTCAGATATCTGCATACAATCATCTGCGTTCCTACTTAATTTCTACTGACGGTATACACAAACTGACTCGACAATGACGTCACACATGCACGGGAGATAAGCGAATCAGGGGAAGTAAGCCATGTACCATTTTTAGGGCCGTGTATCAGCGTGACAATTCGGCCGTGGTTTACGGCATGTTACAGGATGGTATTTATGAAAAATGGCGGATACATGTTTAACTGACATCATTTGCAGCTGATTAAAGGAAAAAAAAAAACAAAAAAAAACAAAACAGTCTGGTCAAAATATTTTAGGATTTGCCCTTTAAAACCCTTTACAAAACAAGCCCTGGTTTTAACGACCCTGGAAAAGAAGCCTTTTGAAAACATTGATGGAAAAGGAGAAAATGCTGGTAACCAGCATTTTCTCCTTTCCCAACAATTTTTTCTACTCTATCAAGGACAAATTCTGCCATTTGAGTCACTTTTGTATTGTCGTCTGCAATGTTTTTAATTCGGCAAAGTCTAAAATTTTGTCGTTTGGTAAAGGGTTAACTCTACCATTTTTATTGGAGAGGTCATCAGACTTCTCCAACAGTGGTGAGTATAAAAGGCAGACTGTCACAGAATTTGCTGTCTAAATCCATTTTTCTTGCGAAATTGTACTGATATACAGTCTGTTTCGTCATGGTTTTGTAAATAAAGCGAAATCAAAAAACCGAAACAGGAAATAGACGTGGTTTATTTTTATGTAACGAATTTCAGAAAATATATGTTATATTGATTTGCCATGGCTGCAAATTACCTCTCAAATAATTATAATTTTTCATGAAGCAAATAAATCTAACCAGAAGAAAACATAAGAAGGATTTCGTTAAAAAAGAGAAAGAAGACCGCTTGACAAGATCATCCGACTTGAAAACACAACAAGAAGGTCAAATGACCGTCATGTAAAGCATATGAGGTTTCTACGCGGCGGCTTTTATACTTGTTTGTTTACATGTACCAAAATGTATTGAAATTAAAAGCCAATAAACTATTGGAAAACAATGATGCTGGCCTCTCCTGGCTTCTTTTGTAAAGAAGCCAACTTGTCATGCCATTTAGAATGTTGTCATATTCTACAACGGGAATCTCTTGAGATAAACGACAGACGATAGATCGCTCCTCCCACTGATGTCACGTGGTCCGCGAATCAAGATTTCAGGACAAACAACCTAGACACTAGGGCTTAGCTAGGAGATATATGAAACTTACCGGGAGATTTTTCTACCATAAAATAATTATTCTAGATAACATAAGCATGAGACCAATTTAAGAAAAGGCACTTACATCTTTTGTATTAGGTTTATCGAAGTTATAGAGTGTGAAAATTGAAATAGAGGCTGGTTTATCTAGAAGTCAGTTGAAAAACGCAGTCTTACAACTCTTACATTTGATAATATAGTACATTAAACTTGTACTCCCTAAACATGTCCTAAAATCATTGATCTGCTAATACAATTCATCTGTTACCTGGACAAAAGTAAGTTTTTTTTTTCAAACTTCAAACCTTCCTTACACAGATTTTTCATTATTTAGTCCGCAGTATGTTCCTCATTAATTTAACCAGAATCGCAAGCTTTAAAATTACCAAGCGATCTATACATGTATTAAGCAGTGTAAAATGATTTCCCGATGTTTGACTTGACATTGGAAGACCTATACAAAAACAAATAATAGGTAACCAAATTGTTTTTTTTTTTTCAGTTCGAGAGAAAAACCCGAGGAGAAGAATAAAACGAATAAAAAGATGAGCATACTTCTATGCATTCGCCTCTGTATACTATTCTGTAATAGAAAAAAGATATTAAGTTGACTTACACATTGAACATGTATAATCCAAATTCCAATCACTAATAATCAAAGACGGTCACAAGAGTCAGACTAATTATATGACACGTTCTTGTAGCTTTACAAGTAGGACGGTACCGGACGCCTGTGGCGTGGCATACCGAAATCAAAGAAATACCACATAAACCCTTGCTCCACTTTTTGCGTAAACGTTGGCAACATGTGCAACAGATCTTGTCCTAAAAGGAAGACAGCTTGATTGGTTTTCCTTTCATTTTCGATGAATAAATAATAGTTTAAGGGAGATTATATAAAAGATTGTAAACAGAGGGGGAGAGATGGTATTACACAGGGTGGCATATCGTCTCACACGGGCTTTAAGTTTACATTGAAAGAAAGGTTAAAATACAGAGACCAATGAGAACAACGTTTTTAATGTTTTACTAATGCAGGAAGATGACATTTGTCTTTAATTCAAACAAACGTCTAAAATGTGCCTACATAGCATTTTATTTTAAAAGCGGGGGGGGGGGGGGGGAGGGGGCTGTTTAGTTTTTACTTTCCAAGACGACTATAGGAATAGGAACATTATTTTCGAGAAAATTAATTATATCGACGTGATTCTTTTTTTTTTCAATTAACATTTCTTTGAAGAATTATCTGGGTGAAAAATCCACAAAACAGATATAAAGAGCATTTTACATAGCAAATTAACTTGATTTGGGAAGAAATTAAATTAGAAAGTATACAGTCTACTCAATAAAAAATAAGATAATGGAAAAAAATGAACTGGATAAAATCCAATCAGTAGTCTAAAATATGATGTACGAGTATAGATATATTTCTTTTAGAAGAAACGGGTATTTATAGCTAAGATTGTCATTCTGGAAAATTTATGACAATATAAAAGCATGTTTACAAACATTATTATTTTCATTTTCTTATTTATTTTTTTTTTTAAGTTGCCATCTGCGTCAATAGTTTTACCTGGTATAACTTTTTGTCTTGAAATCGTGGATCTAAGGATTAATGATGGATATCAATTTTATTGTAATTAATCAGCTTTTTTAAATCATATCTACTATATATTAATATATACTTCCAGCTCCTAATGATGCAGAATGTCTAGGTTCGATAACGGCGAGACGGCTTCCGCTCTGAATGGGAAAAATGCTGACCACTGACTGGCTTATTGGTTTTTGATTGACAGCTCTGTCGTTTGGTCAATTGGAGGTTGTTCACTTTAACTTACAAGAGATTCAAAATGCTTTATCCACGTATCTATACTTATTAACAATTTGTGTTTAACATTAGATGTTTTGCTTTTGCGCAACATTTTCCAAGGGCCATTTGGATTTTTACTGTCTTGTATTAAGGTCTACGGCCCCTAACTCTCATATTAAAAGACAGAAGCTGCCGATATTGGCCGAATAGCCTTTACGAAAACGTCGATCTAACACGATATTTACCAATGAGTTGGGGTCGTAATCCTTAATTTTTTTCTTTGCCGAGTCCCGGTCGGTAGCTTAGAAGACTTGAGATCGTAGGGTCGCTTGTTCGATTTCCGGCTCGGCTAATTTCTTTCCAAGGATTGATGAATGTCATTGCGACAGAATTCATTCCTCTTTCAGTGCTGACCACTGTTTTGACCATGGTAATGTGATAAAGTAGATAGTGGCTTGGAAAGAATATTGAGCGTAGTACTGGTAAAAAAAAAAGCATAAATATGTGCGCTGGCCACCGCGATATAACTGAAATACTGTAGAAAACGGTGTTTTCATCAATTTACATGTATTTCTCATATGTGTTTGATAATCAATGTTCTTATTGTACATTCTTTTTTGAAACTTCTTTTTTCAGTAATATACAGTGTGCGATCTCTTTTAGAACCTGATATACATGTAGGTAGCCTCAGGGTTAAATTTGAAATGAATTTATTCGTGCTTTCTCTGTTTAAAAGTTGAAAACGGCAAACACAGAAAATCTGCATCAAATGCCGTTGGCACAGGGTCTATCTCTCTCGCCGGTGATCATTGTTTTTATGGCAGTTATGTGGGAAAGCAGCTAAAAGCTTGGGAAGAACATTGTGATGAGATCTGATAAAAGAAACTTCAAGAACGCATGGATTGATGCACTGTCCACCTAGATATAACTGAAATAATGTTGAAAAATGTGTTAACTCTACCACACAAAGACATTCTGGACTCGTCTGCAATGAAAGGACTTGCAGACAACAAATCAAATGTCGACCTGTCGGCATAGCTCAGGAAGGAGAGCGTAGGACTCGTGACCACCAAATTTCGAGGAAATTGAGGGTGTGGGTTGGATTCCCACGGCTGGCAATCTAAAATTACTAATAGTCTTTCGGATGAGACATTAAAACGAGGTCCCATGCGAGGGTGGAATACGCCGAGCACGTTAAAGAACAAGGCGTAACTTAGGATAGGTTTCTGGGAACTCCGTAAAACAAAATTTTGGAAAAGATATCGGATCCAGTTCAGGGCATTTAGGGTTGATATTCAAATAATGATATTGTAGTAAGGTAGAATGATTATCCTACATTCAGAAAATCTTCAAAAAGGGAAATGTTGGCCCTGGTCAGCGTGCGCAATCTGCACAGTTTGACCAGGTTCGATACTTTTTGCATTTTCAAGATGGTCTTGTTTCGTTTGACAGGTCCAATTTATTTATAATTTTTCTCTTAACATTCTGATATCACAAATGACACGATGACAAGTCATCTATGAAACATTGAAATATATAGAACCATGGCATTTTTCTTATCGCAAAATTGTCATTAAGAAAAACCTTCCTATTGAAACCACAAGGTCATGATTTTAGCACAAATGATAGAGGTCCACAAGCTGGGTCATATTTTTTGCAATTTTCATAGTGGAAAAATTATATTACTCAATAAAGTTTTTTGAAACAGGGCTTTTCAAGAAGTAATAAGTTTGTGGAAAATCATATGCATCAAAGGATCTTAATTGTAATTAGTTATTGAGTGGTCTTTGCGATGTGTTTTAATTGAGATGATCAGTTGCAATGATGTAAAATTATCTTTCTCAAACTTATTTTAACAAAATATAAATTATAAATGATCAAATAAAGTGTGTGATGCCCTTAGCATTCTTTAATCATACACATGGAAATAAATTAACTTTGGGGCAAGAGCTTCAATCCGAGAAGAATCCCTTCTTTAGACGACTGGAAATCAACATGACTTTTGAGACATATCAGACTGATAGTTACAGGGCTAGAGCTTCAGTCCTCTAAAAATCCCTTTTTCAGACGACTGGAAATCAACATGACTTGAAACATATCAGACTGATAATTAAGGGGCCTAGAGTTTCAATCCAAGAAGAGTCCCTACTTCAGACTGCCAGAGGTCAATACGATTTTATATATACTAGGCTGATAATTTATGGGCAAGAGTTTCAATTCAAAGAAAAAACCCTCCGTAAGACTGCTAAACAGCAACATGACTTGATACATACTAAGCTTTACCAAGGGGCTAGTTTCAATCCTAGAAGAATTCCTTCTTCACACGACTGGAAGTCAACATGATTTGAAACACACTAGACAAATAATTAAGAGGCTAGAGCTTAAATCCATTCAACATGACTTGAATCATATCAGGCCGATAATTATGGGGCTAGAGCATCAATCCTATAAGAATCCCTTCTTCAGACTGCTAGAGGTCAACATGATTTTATATATACTAGACTGATAATTTAGGAGCTAGAGTTCCAATTCCCGAAAAAGTCTCTTCATAAGACTGCTAGAGGTCATTCAACACGACTCGAATAATACCAGGCTGATAATTACGGGGCCAGAGTTTCGATCTTATCAGAATACTTCCTTCAAACTGCTACAGGTCATTCAACATGACTACATACACACCAGGCTGCTAATTAAACAGCTAGAGTTTCAATTCTATTAGAATACTTACTTCAGACTGCTAGAGGTCATTCAACATGACTTGAATCATACCAGGCTGATAATAAAGGGGCCAGAGCTTCAATCCTACATACGAGGCTGCTTATTAAGGGGCCAGAGTTTAAATCCTGTAGGAATCCCTTTTTCAGACTGCTAGAGGTCAATATGACTTGATACATACTAGGCTGATAATAAAGGGGCCAGAGCTTCAGTCCTAGGAATATCCCTTCTTCAGATGACTAGAAGTCAACAGGATGTGAAACATACTGACTTATTATGGAGGGGCTAGAGCTTTAGTCTTAAAAATCTCTTCTTCAGATTGACAGAGGTCATTAAACATAACTTAATACATATCAAACTGATAATTAAGGGGCTACAGCATCAATTCTATAAGAATCCCTTCTTCAGATGACTAGAAATCAACATGTCTTGAAACGTACCAGGCTGATAATTAAGGGGCTAGAGTTTTAATCCTATAAGATTCCCTCCTTCAGACTACTACACGTCATTCAACCTGACTTGATACATACTAGGCTGATAATAAAAGGGCTAGAGCATCAATTAAAGAAGAATCCCTTCTTCAGATGACTATAAGTCAATATCACTTGCAACATACCAGGCTGATAATTAGGGGGTAAGAGTTTCAATCCTAGAAATATCCCTTCTTCAGACTGCTAAAGGGCATTCAACATGACTCGAAACATACTTGGCTGATAATTTAGGGGCTAGAGTTTCAATCCTTATTAGACAGCTAGAAGTTACTGATACCTACACTATACTATACTTGTAATTTGGGACCTTGAGTTTAAATCCCAGAAGAAACACTTCCCTAGACTGGTAAAAAGTTAAGATGTTGAGTGTGAATACTACTAAAACTCTTTCCAAAGATTGCTTGACCCTTTACCAAACAATCCTGACTTTGGAGAACGACCCTAGACTAGGCTTTTGAAAACATTGTTGGAAAAGGAGAAAATGCTGGTAACCAGCATTTTCTGCTTTTCCCACAATATTTTCAAAGCTGTGAGAGATAATTCCAATAGTTAGTACCACATTGGATTTGCAGTCTGAAAATGTTTTCAATTTTGGCAAGTCTAGAATTTTGTTGTATGGTAATAGTAAAAGCATTGTAACTTGCGAAATACAGGGTTTGTGATCAGGTCTTTGTGTGTTTAGATACCACTAAAATTCTGTCCAAAGATTGCTGATGGTCATTGTGACTTGCAATAGAAAAGTGTTTATTCCTGGGTTTGTGCATGAGTATGTCACAAATATTTTTCTTGTCCAAAGAGTGCTGTGATGATACTCATTGTGACTTGTAATCAAGCAGTTGTGAGTTTGGATCCTCCCAAAATACACACCGTTGGCTGTTGATTTTCATTAAAACTAACAAACCCCACCCATCAAATCTTTGTCTACAGTTCGTTGATAGTCATTCTGACATATAGCATGAGTTTCAGGTTCAAATTCCACGAAGACAGGTTTCTTAGTTTGGCAAATACGATAATTTTGACTTGTAACAATGAGTGTTAGTCCCACAATAACAGTTTCCACTGTTTGATGATGATAGTCATTGTGACTTGCAACAGCTTGTACTGAAAGGTATTTCAAATTGAAATCTCTCCAAATGGTCTCCATAGTTTCCACTGCCTAAGCTTGCAATCTGTCTGTAATTCCAAGCAGGGCTATGACAACAGGCTATCCAGTAGGGCTGTCATAATACTACATTTTGAACCATGCTCTGTGAAAAGAGGGTTTAATGCATCTGCAAACAATATTGACCCAGGTCAGCCTGCACAGTCCACACTGGCTGACCTGGTCCAATACTTTTTGCACTTGGTAAATTTTCTGTATGTCCATGGACAATTCTACCCCAGTATTCAGCTGCTTGTTAGATAAATTTTATGGATCCCTACTTATGTGGAGTGCTTCATAGTATAATGAATCATGGAGATGAATTAAGCCCCCTGATGCCAGGGCAAGCTTATTTTCCTCCATTTTTGTAATGACAGTCTAGCCACCGATAATCAGCTTATGTTTAACCCTTTACTACACGTGATTACCAGTTTTAGCGACCCCGAGCAAGACAGCCTTTGAAACCATTGCGGGAAAAGGAGAAAATGCTGGTGACCAGCATTTCCTCCATTTTCCTCAATGTTTTCTACCCTTCCTCAGACAACTATTCCCTTTTGAGCTACATTTAATTTGTTGCCTGCAAATGCTTTCAATTTGGACAAGTTCAATATTTTGTCATTTGGTAAAGGGTTTAATATGGTACAGGCCATGTAGATCACAATTAGACCATAAACTGCAGCCAAAGGATGTGATACTGTATAGGTGGAAATATACGCATGTCGAAAGATTTGCGAATCACCGATTATGGACATTTTGCCTACGGAATGTCTGTGAATCCTAGACACTAGTTATTTGTTGGTATACTTGTGCTAAATGCGCAAACAGAAAAGCTTGCGAATATTTCAAATTTGCGAAATTGCAAAAATTTCCACATCGCAAAAATTTACACTTGTACCAAACTACAAGGTAACACTTACTGTGGAATTATTAATAACAAGTCTTTCCCTTTTTTTTCAATTTTTTTCTTCCTTTTTTTATATTTTTTTATTTACAGTTTAATCCCCAAATTTGGGTACCACTGCATCAGTTCTACACCAACCGTTTACATTGAGATCTCTGCCACTTTTCCAAACTGTACTTATAAAAAAAAAAAAAAAAACATTTCGACGTGTTCAAAGACACGAAAATCTGAAATTCATTTCTATATTGCTTTAAAAAACATGACAAAATCATTCTCTTTAAAAAGAAAAAAAAAAAAAAAAAAAAAAATCAACAGTTTTCAGGCAATGCTAGGTTACAATACATAGATCAGCAGAAAAACTAAGATGTTGATAAAGCAGGCATGCTTTTCCATCAATCCATTTTTTCACGAAGAAATTTGATATGAAGTTTTTATACATGACCACACAAAATCCTTCACATATTGTGGCAAATGTGCTTTTTTTTTTCCAGGACAAACACTTTTATTATTTTTTTTAAAACCAATTAAGATTTTAAAGTCCCTAATACCATGTGGCAAAGGTGATGTATTTGTCACCCAGTGCATATTGAAGTCATTGTTTGTTGAAATATTAAAATAATTAATAGTTAAAGTATGAGATTTAATAATCAATCTATCTATGTTAAAAGTTTTACTATCTTAGTATAATCAGTCTGTCTATATCAAGGGTTTGCTATCTAACTCATCTTGAACATTTGGATATGCAACATTTGGTAGCATTTAGAACCTTATCAGAAAGTCATTGCTGTAATTTAGTAGAACTATTGTATTAGACCTCTAATGGTAATCTATGTTGGTAATAAATTGCAAGTAGGTGCTATACTCCTTTGATGTTGATGATCTTGTAAGAAAAGGCGGGAAAATGAGAGAGTGAGTGATTGACCAGTGAGAGAGAGAGAGACAAATAAATTAAGATGAATTTGTGTAAGAATGATTTGATTGGATGTAGGATGGAGTGTAAGAATGAATTTGATTGGATGTAGGATGGATGAGGATTATGGGATGTATGGGATTTGGAGAGACAGATTTTAGTATGAGAGGGACAGTAATTATTTTGGCTTTGAAGAATTTAGACCTGTTTGGAATCTTTGGATTTATTAAATTACAAATTGAAATTTTGGAAACGAAACCTCTGACTTACTGACTTATTCTGTTATTTTCCCTCCCGGTGATATATTCACAGATAATGCACATTTATTCTGTTTCTCAATTCGGTTCCCTAATTCTAACCCCCACTTTATGGTGACAGCTATTCAACAGCATATCCAGAACATATAACTATTGGCACGAAGGTTTACATTCAATACGCCTTTCACAATTTGCTTTTAAATTCTGTAAAAATCAAAACACTGTGGATCTATGATGAGTCAAAGCCAATAAAGGTCTTTGAATTGGAAAATATGTGTCTTTCTTTTCCAAAATGTAACTGTCTAACTTGTTAATCTGATGCTTTACATGTTAAAAATTTTTCAAAGTTATCACCCGCACCAAATTGATAGCATCTGCAAGCGACAAATTAAATGTTGCTCAAATTATCATTTCCGTCTTTGAAAGTGCAGAAAACACTGTGGGAAAAGAAGAAAATGCAGGTCAACCAGCATTTTCTTCTTTTCCCACGGTGTTTTCAAAAGCCTTCTAAGGTCATTAAAACTCTTGATTGTGTCGTAAAGGGTTAAAAATTGTCGGGAATCATAATGATGGAAAGTAGCAGCCGCAATATCAAGATCTCGTGTAGAATTGATGATAAATATTTCGATGATAGGTTTAAGTTAAATAATCATTTTAAACAATATATAGTACATTACGTAAAAACCATTGCCCATACAAAAGCTTTCATTAATTCCTCTGTCGGTAAAAACATAATGATGCAACTGTATGTTATGTTGATTGATTAATTGTATGGTGTTTAACGCCGTTTTCAACATCATTTCAGTTGTATTGTGGCGGCCAGTACACCTATCCATGCTTTCCTGGATTTTCTGTAACCAGTACTCAGCACAATATTCTTTCCAAGCTACTGGCTGCTTTCTCACATAACCATCATCGAAATAATGGTCAGTGGTGAAAGAGGAATGAATCCTGTCGCAATGACTATCATCAATCCTCGGAAAGAAATTGGCGCAGCCGGGTATCAAACCAGGGACCTCCTGTTCTCAAGTCCTGTATGCTACCGACTAAGCTACTGGGGCTTGGCTGTATGTTATGTAACTTGCAAAGAAAATTGACAATCGGAGAAATTGTTTCAGCCAACTGATCGATTGTTTCTGGGTTTACTGCCGTTTTAACAGCTTAGGCCATATCACTGGCAGTTAGTGCACCTCCGCATGTGTTTCCTGGCTTTCTCACACCAGTACTGAAACAACTTTCTTTCCAAGTCACTGACTACTTTTCTCACAAGTATCAGAGGTGAGAGGCCAAAAATCGCCGGAAAGAAAGTTTGCCTGGACTGAGTATGGAACTCACAACCACCAGGTCACAAGTCAGACACGCTAACCAATGTGCTACCCGGGCGGTCTTGTTTCAGACAAGCAAACCCACTTGCATAACTGTTTTATAATTATTAAATCGGACATCCATACTCCATTTCTAGCATCATACTTATGGCATTTCAGTGTTAGTGTGAGATTAAGTATTAATGAAACAAAAGTATTGTATTTTATATTGTTTTGATTAAGTAGAAATTAGAAATAAAGGACTCCAGGAAAGCATGGATAGGTGTGCTGGCCGCCGCAATATAACTGAAGTAATATTGAAAACCATACAATCAACTATGCAATCAACCCTCTACACATTTCAGCTAATTTTGGCTGAAATTTTAACCCTCAACCTTCCAAATAAGTGAAATAAAAGTTTCAAGCCCATTGTATAATTCATTAATAGTTTGGTGTTAAACACCGTTTTCAACATTATTTCAGTTATATTGCGGCGGCGTTATGGAGTTTCTTTTACCAGTACTTCGCACAATATTCTTCCCAACCTACTAGCTGCTTTCCCAAATAACCATCGTCAATGATCAGCGGTGAGAGTGGAATGAATCCTGTCGCAATGATTATCATCAATCCTCGGATAGAAATTGGCCGAACCTGCGAACCCCAGGTGTTAAAGACGATCGCTACAGTTTTACCATTTTTTGAAAACATTCAGAATTTCATGAAATTTTGTTTGGTGATAGTTTATTATCTGATCTACAAAGAATAGGAGATAAAAAATGGGGTCACCAGCTTTGGGAAAATTCTGTGAATATTTCTTTTAGTACACCCTGCATTGCGGCAATTCAGGATGAAATTTCACCTATGAAAACTAAGTCTATGTATATTTTTTTAAATGACAACAATTATAAGCAAATTTTATGTTATTGTATCGGTGAAACATCAAATTTAATGAAAAAAATAATCTAGAGTATACTGAGTATCAATCCTTTAGAAAAAACCCTTAACTTATGGCTACAACACCTTTATTTTGGAAAAAAAAAAAAACCCCCACACACACACTGTTACAGAAAAAAACAATTAGTATCTTTTAAAGTTATTTTGCTTTTAATGTTCTAACATTCAGATTTTTTTTATTTTTCCTATAAAAAATATTCAGGTACTAAACTAAAAGAATCAGTCTTAAAACAAATCTGTCACCAGCCTTATTTTTTAAGAAAATACATTTTAAGTTTGAGGGCGGGGCACTAACTAATGAGTAAATGTAGGGTTTGTCTAAGACAAAGACATTGTATGAAGTAAATTATCTCAATTTTTTCAACAATACAACAGTGTTTGTAAGAATCAAGTTTGTTGGTCATAATAAAACAATCCATAGCATATAAATGTAATACTGAGGTTAGCATTTAACCCATTACCAAACGACTAATTCTAGACTCTTCTAAATTTGACAGATTTGCAGACGCTAAACCAAAACCTGGTATTCTTGTATCACAGTTCTTTGATGGGTCAGAAATCATTGTGGGAAAAGGAGAAATCAATCATTAGGAGCAATTTCTCCTTTTGACATCAATGTTTTCTAATTTTGTCTGCTGCAGACTCATCAAGCTAAGGGACAACCTGGTAAAGGAGAAAGAGTTATGTACAGCTCCTCGTTTTGTGCAAGTCTTTACCAAGTGACATAATCTTGGACTAGACCAAACTGAAAGCATCTGGATCTGAAAAGATGTTTTAGCTCGACGATACGTCTGCAGGATAGAGCGCTAGTAGCATGTGTCCATATTTCTGTTGTTGGGTGACGTAGTTAGGTGATTCACTTTGACTCTCAGTCCGATCTTTTGAAAGCGTTACCTTCGGATTCATGCCTCGCATATAATTATTTGGCTTGATTCAAAATACTTTTTTCTTCGTTTTGCTGACTTGAAACGACCCATTTAGTTCTTTTACCCATTCTGCAGACATTGACAAGTGTGCCTAGATCAACTGTTTTAGGTGCTCACCGTTTCGAGTAAAAGGTGAGCGTGATAGTTACACGAAGCGTGGAAATTGTCGCGAACGTCGTAAAGTTCTATACGCTACCGACTGCGCTTCAAGGGCTCGGCTTTCAACCGATAGTAATATTGTGATGGGTATTGTCTTTGAAAGGATAGAAAACATTTGGTAAAAGGAGAAAATGCTGTTTCTCACAATGGTTCTGATACCTTTTTTTTAAGGTCTTTGAAACTCGGCAATGTGTGGTATGTTTTACCACTCAACTAGTAAATAGAGCTGCCGATAATTATGGAAAGCATTTACAGACAACAGTGCGGAAAAGGAGAAACTACCGATAAACAGCATTTTGTCTATTTCCAACAATGTATTCAACAGTCCTTCAGGGTCGCTAAAACAAGGAACCATGTAGAAAAGGGTTTATACAGGTTTGACTGTACTTGCACCTCTCTGTTTCGCTCCTTCTCCCCTCTCTCTCTCTCTCTCTCTCTCTCTCTCTCTCTCTCTCTCTCTCTCTCTCTCTCTTAGGCCTTTTGGAGAGGTTCTGAGATTAAAACGTGGCGCTATTCCAAACTTTATTAGTCCGTGGAATGAAATGGCGCAGATATGGGGAAAACGTATAAATTAACTATTCTTCTGCCGTTCGTGGTAATGAATATTTTTTGTTTTTTTTTTTCTTTCGGACAGAGCAAAGCAAGATACATGCATATACGTGCAGTCCAATCTTGCTCTACACTCTCTGCTACTCTATCAGTATTTTCGGTCATATGAACCCAATTCTTACAAATACGCATATCTAAGAGTTGGCTATTCAAATTTGGCACACGATTTTTAACGACCCTGAAGAAGAAGTATTTCGAAAACATTGTTGGAAAAAAGAGAAAATGCTCATAATCAACAGAAACATTGTTCAAAGAAAAACCTTCCTAATTTATGCAACATTCAGTTTTTCGTCTTTCAATTTAACTCACTCTAAAATCAGAAAGAAGACATTTGAAAGTTGACTCAAATGATGGAACTTGTTCTTAAAAGATAGAAATAAATCATTGTGAGATAAGGAGAACATGCTGGTTATCAGCATTTTCTCCTTATTCCACAATGTTTTCAAAACGGCTTCCTCGCAAAACAACCGTCTGATCAGTGTGCAGAGACACCTTTTGCAGATGCACGAGTCTCACTTATCCGAAGTTGCTGCCTTTTCCTCTGTCTCCCCCTGCTCTGTCTCTTTTTCTCTCTTGTTTCACTAACTAACTGGTTGCTTAACTCTCTCTCTTTCTCCTTGCACCGTGTGGACTATCCATCTGTCTTTATTTCTTTCTCTCTCCATCTCTTGGATGTCTCTGTTCACTCAATGTATCCATCTCTTTGTTCAATCTTTCACCCCTTCCATCTTTCTCTGTCTTCATTCATTCCTCTTTCCATCTCTTTATATCTCTCTCTTTTTGTTCACTCTTTCACTCTTTCCATCTCCCTCTATCTCTGCTCATTCACTCTTTCCATATGTCTTTTTGTTCACTCACTCACAATTTCCATCTCTCCGTCTTTGTTCACTCATTCACTCTTTTCATCTCTCTCTCTGTTCACTCTTTCATCTCCCTGTATCTCTGCTCATTCACTCTTTTCATCTCTCTTTCTCTCTCTTTGTTCACTCAGTCAGTCGTTCTATCTCTCTCTCTCTCTCTTCACCAACTCACACTTTCCATCTCTCTCTTTGTTCACTCTTTCGATCCATCTCTCTCTTTGTTCACTCAGTCACTCTTTCTATCTCTATCTCTTCTCTGTTAACCCTCTCTGCACATTCACTTACTCCATCTCTTCACTCACTGTCACATTTTTTTTCCAATCTCAATTTTTTTCACTTTGGACAACCCCGGAATCGAAACCGGGAATCCTAGGCACAAGGCCGTAAACATAACCATTTCACTCACTCTCAGATTTTTATTTTCACTTTGGACAGCTCCGGAATCGAAACCAGGAATCCCAGGCACAAGGCCGTAATCATAACCATTTGACCACAGTGGTTGTTGTGAAAGCCTATTCAATCCATTAATTTAAACTTAATATTCGCACCTTTTTAAGCCCCTGAGGGCCATTACCCATAATGCAAAGCGGTTGTGTTAATTTGTTTAGTACTGTCCAATACGTATTATACGGTTAAAAAATATTCTTCTGCATATATGCGAACACGCACATGAAGAGACGTACAGACAAAATATGTATTCTTACAAATAATGTGAGAAGAAGAACAAGATGAAGACAGACAGACAGAAAGATGGACAGGAAGAAAAACTGAGACAGAGACAGACAGGCTTCGGGACGTTCGGCGATGCCGAAAGTTGTTTCGGCGATGCCGAAATTGATTTCGGCATCGCCGAAATGTGTATATACGCTTGACACCCTTTATCAGATTACCATTATCTCAGTGTTAACTTGCATAAATTTGACATATTAAGTAATTTTATGAATAAGTAAGCTGCATTTTCATCCGTTCGTCTGTGTCTATCCATCCAGCAGCGGCTGTCTGACTGTCAGTCTGACCGTCGGTCATCTTTTTATCAGCACGTATATGAGTGAATCATTCAATGTTTAGCGTTTTGATGCAGTATCTATGCATAGATGTTTGTTTTCAATTTCCATTATTATTCATATGCCTGTTTACCTCTTTACCAGATTTAAAGTCCGACCAGCGTAATAAGCCAATGCTCGGCACGGCCTTGGTATCGCCGAGCGGCTCCTAGGAAGTCTAGCTAGTCCTGTTCTTATGAATTCCGTGCATAGTACGGATTTTCTGCATTTTTCGCTCCTAGAATGTGCTTTGGACTGCGAGCAGTCTATTTAGCCATTACCTGTCGTGGCCTTGGTCTCGCCGCACGGCTCCTTTTGCGTTTCGAAGGGCCGAACTTGGTCCATTATCTATATTCTAATTAAATGTTTGGTTAGCTTTTTAACCGGAATTTTGCCAAGTTTGATATTGCAAATTTTGGGTTCGAACTTAATCTAATTTTCTACACTTAAAGTTAGAACGAAAGGCAATGTTAGCTTAGTTCGGACTTACGTTTCTTTTTTTCTGTTGTTCCAGTCACAGGAGCAAAACCCAAACTAGCCTATTCACCAGAAATTTGCCAAGATTGGTACTGCATAAATTGGATTCGAACTTAGTCTATTGTTCTACACTTAAAGTGAGAAAAAAGTTGCTAAGATTGGTACTACAGACTTTGGTTCAAACTTAGTCTATTTTTCGACACTTAAAGAGAGAATAAAAGTCAAGCTGAGCCTATTTACCGATTTTTTGCCAAGATTGGTACTGCCGACTTGGGTTTGAACTTAGTCTTTTTTTGTACACTTTAAGTAAGAACAAAAGTCGAGCTTTTATTAGCAATTAAAAATTATATTGACCTCTAAAATGGGAAATACGACCCGGCCGAGCCGTTGCAAGTTTAGCCATTGCTCGCTGGCTCGGGTCTTAAGCTAGACACAAGTATTAAACACCAATTTCAAGCAAATAATTTTACCTTCAGGTATATTTACATTTCTTGTGGCTTTGGCAAAAGATCTCTTCTTTCCGATTACCCATTTCCCTTGCATAATTGGCTTAATATCTCTATTTAATCTACATTTTGATGCAAAATGTAATCTTTAACCCAAGAATTAAGAGAGTTATCGGTATTAGGAGGACCGATCATGGGAAAATTTTGCAAATAGTAAATTCGAACTCGTGGCCGCTAATTGTTGCGCATTTCTCCCACTTTACACGACTATCAGTATTCAGATATCAAAAAGATTTATCTTATTTTCAATGGTGAATATTTAGGTACATTTTGATGTAAAAATGTAATCCTTAACCCTACAGAGATTATGACTCCAAAGAGTTAGGTACATAAACAACAGTGATGAAGACTCCAAAGAATTAATGTACATGTCAATTTTTTCTACTTTTTCCGTGCTATTTTTTATCAATGCTCAGAAATGTTGACAATGTTTCCAACAGGCTTCCGAGGCTAAAATCTGGTATTTAAAACATAGAGATCGGTCCAAAACTAAGGACAGGAAATAACGTTAAAGGTTTCTGAAAAACAAGCCTAAAAATCCATCGGACAAGATTGGTACTTCAGAAATTGGACCTGGCAGGAAATAGGGATTAGCAAAGGAATGCAATCAAATTACGAGGTGCGAAAAAACAGGTAATGTCGCCGACTCCGCTGAAGATGCGACAAATTAACAACATCTGACAAGTATTGACAAACTTTAAGCCGGGAGAGGAATGAAAAATGGACAAATAAACCATTTTCAATAACAATATTTTATAAATAAAAAAAAGTCCAGGGCAATAAATGTCTTGAACCTAGGCATTTACAATATCATTGAAATTGGTAATCTTGTGACATCCGTTTTTCGTTCATTTGCTCCGTTATTTTAAAGTTACCATGTTTCTCTATTTTCTGCTGATCTCAATCTTATCAATTACAAGACTAGATAATTTATTGCTATGTAGGTTGGAATATTATTTTGGATTATGAATTCATCTTTTATACTTTTATACTGCCGATAAATCTGATTGCTCTTATTCATAGACTGAGATCAGAATAGAAGAATTAAGTCGGGAGGGAGGTTTGATTGTGAATTTAGTCATTACTCACAATGTAAAGACCGGATCAAAACAAAAAACATACGAAAACGATGCCATATGGCTTGGCTTTCGTTAACAATGACTTTCATTTTTATATCTAAAAAAAAGAATGATTTAGGGAAGGAAATCAGTGCGGCAGGTGGAAATAATTCTAAAATAACTTAGGCTAAATGAGCGGCGGTTTTACAAATCTCTGCTGATCCCAATCTTCTCAATAACAAGACTTCATAATTTGTAACTATATAATTTTAAATAATATTTTGGATTAAGAATTCGTCTTTTATTCTTTTGTAAATTTGCTGATTAATCCGATTATTCGTATTCATGGACTGAGATCAGAACAGAATAATTATATCGGAAGGGGCTACGCTCGCCAGTTTGATCATTGCTCACAATGTCAAGACTAGATCAGAATAAAAAACAAACGAGAACGACGCAAAAATTGCTTGGCTTTCGTTACTAATGAATTTAATTTCAGAATCTCAAAAAATGAAAGAATGTGGGGTAGAAAATCAGTGTTGCAGGCGGAAAAAGTATAAAATAAGTTAGACTTAATGCAGCGCTACTTCACATCTAATGAATACAAAGCGAAATGCAAAGGTATCTTTTTGCAAAAATCATTGCTAGAATGTCGAAATGGAGAAGCATTGATAAGACAGTCTGATCATTAATTAACACTGACCCAGACATAAAAAATGTGTTGTTCGCATTAATTACACGTATCGATTATCGGGGTAGAAAACACGCTTTCTTCGTGTTTAAGAAGAAGACAAGCGCATTTTCCAAAACGCTCTAAATGGAAAAATGGTTGTTTGATTCCTTTAAAAATTTCAGAACCGATCGAAAAATATGTGCACATGAGGCTTACGAAAAATTAAATAATGCCGACATAATACTTGGTCGCAAGCACTATTTGAATAAACTTTTAAATCTGAACTGGGCTAAACGTAAAATTAAAGCGTCCTAAGCCAGGGCGAACATATTATTAACCCATTGCTGTCTATATGTAAAGGACTTTTTACAGCTTATAGAATTCCTGTATGCTGATCTCTGCTGATCCCAATCTTCTCCATGGTGAAATTCATTCATTTATATTTATATAGAAAACTGATGCCCATGACCGCGAAATACATAAAAATTGATATTGACTGGTGTAGATTAGATTCCGACTTAAGTTTTTTAATGCAACTGTCACAATGTTTTTTGTCCATTTTTTTCCTGTAGCAGGCTGGGAATATATTTTTGGCCGAGAAAACGGGTTTTCTTCCAGTGTGAAACTAGCCATATAACGGATTATGTAGGTTGATAGATTGAGATCAGAAAGAGATTAATAATGTCAGGGGGTATGCTTGCTAAATTAGTCATTGCTCTCGATGTACAGCTTGGATCAGAATGAAAATCATACGAGAGCAATGCGAAACGGCTCAGCTTTCATTCCTTAAAGAGAATCTCAAAAAATGAAAGAATGTGGAGTAGAAAATCAGTGTGGCAGGCGGAAAAAGTATAAAATAAGTTAGACTTAATGCAGCGCTACTTCACATCTAACGAATACAAAGCGAAATGCAAAGGTATCTTTTCGCAAAAATCATTGCTAGAATGTCGAAATGGAGAAGCATTGATAAGACAGTCTGATCATTAATTAACACTGACCCAGACATAAAAAATGTGTTGTTCGCATCAATTACACGTATCGATTATCGGGGTAGAAAACACACTTTCTCCGTGTTTAAGAAGAAGACAAACGTATTTTCCAAAACGCTATAAATGGAACAATGGTTGTTTGATTCCTTTAAAAATTTCAGAACCGATCGAAAAATATGTGCACATGAGGCTTACGAAAAATTAAATAATGCCGACATAATACTTGGTCGCAAGCACTATTTGAAAAAACTTTTAAATCTGAACTGGGCTAAACGTTAAATTAAAGCGTCCTAAGCCAGGGCGAACACATTATTAACCCATTGCTGTCTATATGTAAAGGACTTTTTACAGCTTATAGAATTCCTGTATGCTGATCTCTGCTGATCCCAATCTTCTCCATGGTGAAATTCATTCATTTATATTTATATAGAAAACTGATGTCCATGACCGCGAAATACATAAAAATTGGAATACCTAAAAATTGATATTGACTGGTGTAGATTAGATTCCGACTTAAGTTTTTTATGCAACTGTCACAATGTTTTTTGTCCATTTTTTTGCTGTAACAGGCTGGAAATATATTTTTGGCCGAGAAAACGGGTTTTCTTCCAGTGTGAGACTAGCCATATAACGGATTATGTAGGTTGATAGATTGAGATCAGAAAGAGATTAATAATGTCAGGGGGTATGCTTGCTAAATTAGTCATTGCTCTCGATGTACAGCTTGGATCAGAATGAAAATCATACGAGAGCAATGCGAAACGGCTCAGCTTTCATTCCTTAAAGAAAATCAGTTTGCTCTGACAGAAGGTTTAGGCAACGGAGGCCAGATACGGACTTGAAATATTAACAAAAAAAAACCCTGAAATATTCGTAGATCTGCGAATCCAGTATTGTAGACTGTCTGCTCTGACAGAAGATTTCGGCAACGCCTAGTTTTCTGTCATGGAGGCCAGATCTGGACTTAAAATATTAACAAAAGGACTTAAATATTGGTAGATCTGCGACATCCGATATTGTAAACTGTCTGCTCCGACAGAAGGTTTCGGCATCGCCGAATTTTCTGTCACGGAGGCCAGATCCGGACTGGTTATCATACAAAAAAAAGCTAAATATCAAAAAAATGAGAGAGAGAGAGAGCAAGAGAGGAAAATTCATTGAAACACTGGTATGTTAATCAGTCTGCTCTGTCAGAAGGTTTAGGCAACGCCTAGTTTTCTGTCATGGAGGCCAGATACGGACTTGAAATATTAACAAAAAAACCCTGAAATATTCGTAGATCTGCGAATCCAGTTTTATATACTGTCTGCTCTGACAGAAGATTTCGGCAACGCCGAGTTTTCTGTCATGGAGGCCAGATCTGGACTTAAAATATTAACAAAAGGACTAAAATACTGGTAGATCTGCGACATCCGATATTGTAAACTGTCTGCTCCGACAGAAGGTTTCGGCATCGCCGAATTTTCTGTCACGGAGGCCAGATCCGGACTGGTTATCATACAAAAACAGCTAAATATCGAAAAAAAATGAGAGAGAGAGAGAGAGAGAGAGAGAGAGAAAGAAAGAAAGAAAGAAAGAAAGAAAGAGGAAAATTGGTTTGTTGAAATACTGGTATGTTTATCTGTCTGCTCTGATAGAAGGCCTAGGCCAGGCCTAGTTTTCTGTCGTGGAGGCCAGATACGGAAGGAAAATATTATCTATTGGTAGATCTGCAACATCCTGCATGTAAGACTGGTTACTCCGACAAAGTTTCGGCAACGCCGAAGTTTCTGTCACGGAGGCCAGATCCAGACTGGTTATCATACAAAAAACAGATAAATATCAAAGAAAAAATGAGAGAAACGAGGAAGAGAGAGAGAGAGAGAGTGAGAGAGAGAGAGAGAGAGGAAAATTATTGAAATACTGGTACCATGCATATATATCTGCTCTGACAGAAGGCATAGGCAACGTCTAGTTTTCTGTCATGGAGGCCAGATACGGAATTGAAATATTAACAAAAAAACCCTGAAATATCCGTAGATCTGCGAATCCGGTGTTGTAGATTATCTGCTCTGACAGAAGATTTCGGCAACGCCTAGTTTTCTGTCATGGAGGCCAGATCTGGACTTAAAATATTAACAAAAGGGCTAAAATATTGGTAGATCTGCGACATCCGATATTGTAAACTGTCTGCTCCGACAGAAGGTTTCGGCATCGCCGAATTTTCTGTCACGGAGGCCAGATCCAGACTGGTTATGATACAAAAAAAAGCTAAATATCACAAAAATGAGAGAGGGAGATAGCGAGAGAGGAAAATTCATTGAAACACTGGTATGTTAATCAGTCTGCTCTGTCAGAAGGTTTAGGCAACGCCTAGTTTTCTGTCATGGAGGCCAGATACGGACTTAAAATATTAACAAAAAAACCCTGAAATATTCATAGATCTGCGAATCCAGTTTTATAGACTGTCTGCTCTGACAGAAGATTTCGGCAACGCCGAGTTTTCTGTCATGGAGGCCAGATCTGGACTTAAAATATTAACAAAAGGACTAAAATACTGGTAGATCTGCGACATCCGATATTGTAAACTGTCTGCTCCGACAGAAGGTTTCGGCATCGCCGAATTTTCTGTCACGGAGGCCAGATCCGGACTGGTTATCATACAAAAACAGCTAAATATCGAAAAAAAATGAGAGAGAGAGAGAGAGAGAGAGAGAGAGAGAGAGAGAGAGAAAGAAAGAAAGAAAGAAAGAAAGAAAGAGGAAAATTGGTTTGTTGAAATACTGGTATGTTTATCTGTCTGCTCTGATAGAAGGCCTAGGCCAGGCCTAGTTTTCTGTCGTGGAGGCCAGATACGGACGTAAAATATTATCTATTGGTAGATCTGCAACATCCTGCATGTAAGACTGGTTACTCCGACAAAGTTTCGGCAACGCCGAAGTTTCTGTCACGGAGGCCAGATCCAGACTGGTTATCATACAAAAAACAGATAAATATCAAAGAAAAAATGAGAGAAACGAGGAAGAGAGAGAGAGAGAGAGAGTGAGAGAGAGAGAGAGAGAGAGAGGAAAATTATTGAAATACTGGTACCATGCATATATATCTGCTCTGACAGAAGGCATAGGCAACGTCTAGTTTTCTGTCATGGAGGCCAGATACGGAATTGAAATATTAACAAAAAAACCCTGAAATATTCGTAGATCTGCGAATCCGGTGTTGTAGATTATCTGCTCTGACAGAAGATTTCGGCAACGCCTAGTTTTCTGTCATGGAGGCCAGATCTGGACTTAAAATATTAACAAAAGGGCTAAAATATTGGTAGATCTGCGACATCCGATATTGTAAACTGTCTGCTCCGACAGAAGGTTTCGGCATCGCCGAATTTTCTGTCACGGAGGCCAGATCCAGACTGGTTATGATACAAAAAAAAGCTAAATATCACAAAAATGAGAGAGGGAGATAGCGAGAGAGGAAAATTCATTGAAACACTGGTATGTTAATCAGTCTGCTCTGTCAGAAGGTTTAGGCAACGCCTAGTTTTCTGTCATGGAGGCCAGATACGGACTTAAAATATTAACAAAAAACCCCTGAAATATTCATAGATCTGCGAATCCAGTTTTATAGACTGTCTGCTCTGACAGAAGATTTCGGCAACGCCGAGTTTTCTGTCACGGAGGCCAGATCCGGACTGGTTGTCATACAAAAACAGCTAAATATCGAAAAAAATGAGAGAGAGAGAGAGAGAGAGAGAGAGAGAAGGAAAGAAAGAAAGAAAGAAAGAAAGAAAGAGAAAAAAGAAAAAAAGAGGAAAATTGGTTTGTTGAAATACTGGTATGTTTATCTGTCTGCTCTGATAGAAGGCCTAGGCCAGGCCTAGTTTTCTGTCATGGAGGCCAGATACGGACGTAAAATATTATCTATTGGTAGATCTGCAACATCCGGCATGTAAGACTGGTTGCTCCGACAAAGTTTCGGCAACGCCGAAGTTTCTGTCACGGAGGCCAGATCCAGACTGGTTATCATACAAAAAACAGATAAACATCGAAAAAATGAGAGAAACGAGAGAAAGAGAGAGAGAGAGAGAGAGAGAGAGAGAGAGAGAGAGAGAGAGAGAAAGAAAGAAAGAAAGAAAGAAAGAAAGAAAGAGGAAAAATGGTTTGTTGAAATATTGGTATGTTTATCTGTCTGCTCTGATAGAAGGCTTAGGCCACGCCTAGTTTTCTGTCATGGAGGCCAGATACGGACTTAAAATATTAACAAAAAGAGACTGAAAGAGATTGAAATATTGGTAGATCTGCAACATTCGACATGTAAGACTGGTTGCTCCGACAAAAGGTTTCGGCAACGCCGAGTTTTCTGTCACGGAGTCCACATCCGGACTGGTTATCATACAAAAAACAGATAAATATCGAAGAAAAAATGAGAGAAGCGAGAAAGAGAGAGAGGGAGAGAGAGAGAGAGAGAGAGAGATAGAGGAAAATTATTGAAATACTGGTACCATGCCTGTTTATATATCTGCTCTGACAGAAGGCATAGGCAACGCCTAGTTTTCTGTCATGGACCTGAAGAATTAAAAAAAAAAAACAACTGAAATATTGATAGATCTGCGAAATCCAGTATGTTAAGCTATCTGTTTTGGACAACGTCTAATTTTCTATCACGGAGGCCAGATCCGAACTTGTTATGATATAAAAAAAACACCAAATATCGAAGAGAGAGAAAGAGGCGAAAATTGATTGAAATACTGAAATGTTAATCTGTCTGCTCTAAAAGAAGGCTTAGGCAACTCCTAGTTTCAGATACATCGCAGCGGCCAGTGCACATATCCATTCTTTCATTAAGTTAAAATGCACGCATTATTTTTAAAATCGATTGTAATCTAGAGCCCTATTGCACACAGACCATGCGATTAAACTATGCGGAAATTTTAGTTTTGTAAATTTCGGGCCATAAAACACACCAAGTTAAAATGTTTATAGGCAATTTCAACTTTCAATTTGCATGAAAATAATTAGGTATGATAGGAATGGCAAAACAAAGCGCGCAATTATTTCATTATATATTTATATCTATTTATAAATTATTAAAAATTGATGGCATTTGCCACAATTCAACAAAAAAGACCGAAATGTTGGAAGATTTGCGACATCCGGTATTGTAGACTGTCTGCTCCGACAGAAGGTTTCGGCATCGCCGAATTTTCTGTCAAGGAGGCCAGATCCAGACTGGTTATGATACAAAAACAGCTAAATATCAAAAAAATGAGAGAGAGAGAGAGAGAGAGAGAGAGAGAGAGAGAGAGAGAGAAAGCGAGAGAGGAAAATTCATTGAAACACTGGTATGTTAATCAGTCTGCTCTGACAGAAGGTTTAGGCAACCCCTAATTTTCTGTCATGGAGGCCAGATACGGACTTGGAATATTAACAAAAAAACCCCCTGAAATATTCGTAGATCTGCGAATCCAGTTTTATAGACTGTCTGCTCTGACAGAAGATTTCGGCAACGCCTAGTTTTCTGTCATGGAGGCCAGATCTGGACTTAAAATATTAACAAAAAGACTAAAATATTGGTAGATCTGTGACATCCGATATTGTAAACTGTCTGCTCCGACAGAAGGTTTCGGCATCGCCGAATTTTCTGTCACGGAGGCCAGATCCGGACTGGTTTTCATACAAAAAAAAGCTAAATATCAAAAAAATGAGAGAGAGAGAGAGAGAGAGAGAGAGAGAGAGAGAGAGAGAGGAAAATTCATTGAAACACTGGTATGTTCATCAGTCTGCTCTGACAGAGGGTTTAGGCAACCCCTTATTTTCTGTCATGGAGGCCAGATACGGACTTGAAATATTAACAAAAAAAACCCTGAAATATTCGTAGATCTGCGAATCCGGTGTTGTAGATTATCTGCTCTGACAGAAGATTTCGGCAACGCCTAGTTTTCTGTCATGGAAAATCTGTAAAAAGTGTTTTGCCACTACTATAAACAGTGTGGAAAAAGAAGAAAAACCAATTTGAAAATGGGCCGATTTCTTAAAGGTCGAAAAATTCCACCTCATCAAAAAACCTTTTCAGGGACCTACAGCTCTTAAATGTAAGCCGATTCTAAAGTTCTATGCTGCATTTTGTAGCTGAGAATGTCAATTTGAATCTCTGTAAAAAGCCTTTTGCCACTATGGAAAAATTTGTGGAAAAAGTCGAAAAACCAATCCCAAAATGGTCCGATTTTTGAAAAGTCGAAAAAATCGACCTCATCAAGAAACTTTTTCAGGGCCCTACAGCTCTTAAATATAAGCCGATCTTAAAGTTCTATGCATCAATCTGTAGCTGACAATGTCTATTTAGATCGCTGTAAAAAGGTAGTTTGCCACTCCTGAAATCAATGTGGAAAAAGTCGAAAAACCAATCCCAAAATGGGCCGATTTTTGAAAAGTCGAAAAATTCGACCTCATCAAAAACATTTTTAGGGGCCTACAGGTCTTAAATGTAAGCTGATCTTAAAGTTCAATGCATCATTCTGTAGCTGAGAATGTCTATTTGAATCTCCATAAAAGGCTTCATGCCACTACTAAAAACAGTGTGGAAAAAGTCGAAAAACCATTCCGAAAATGGGCCGGTTTCTTAAAAGTCGAAAAATTCGACCTCATCAAGAAATCTTTTCAGGGCCCTACAGCACTTAAATGTAAGCCGATCCTATAGTTCTATGCATCATTTTGTAGCTGAGAATGTCTATTTGAATCTCTGTAAAAAGTGTTCTGCCACTACTGAAAACAGTGTGGAAAAAGTCGAAAAACCATTCCTAAAATGGGCCGATTTCTTAAAAGTCGAAAAATTCGACCTCATCAAGAAATCTTTTCAGGGCCCTACAGCTCTTAAATGTTAGCCGATTTTAAAGTTCTATGCATCATTCTGTAGCTGAGAATGTCTATTTGAATCTCTGTAAAAAGTGTTTTGCCACTACTGAAAACAATGTGGAAAAGGTCGAAAAACCATTTCGAAAATGGGCCGATTTCTTAAAAGTCGAAAAATTCGACCTCTTCAAGAAAACGTTTCAGGGCCCTACAGATCCTAAATCTTAGCTGATCTTAAAGTTCTATGCATCATTCTGTAGCTGAGAGTGTCTATTTGAATCGCTGTAAAAAGCTTTTTGCCACTACTAAAAACAGTGTGGAAAAAGTCGAAAAACCATACCGAAAATGGGCCGATTTCTTAAAAGTCGAAAAATTCGACCTCATCAAGAAACCTTTTCAGGGCCCTACAGCTCTTAAATGTAAGCCGATCTTAAAGTTCTATGCATCATTTTGTAGCTGAGAATGTCTATTTGAATCTCTGTAAAAAGTGTTCTGCCACTACTATAAACAGTGTGGAAAAAGAAGAAAAATCAATTTGAAAATGGGCCGATTTCTTAAAGGTTGAAAAATTCGACCTCATCAAGAAACCTTTTCAGGGACCTACAGCTCTCAAATGTAAGCCGATCTTAAAGTTCTATGCATCAATCTGTAGCTGACAATGTCTATTTAGATCGCTGTAAAAAGGTAGTTTGCCACTCCTGAAATCAATGTGGAAAAAGTCGAAAAACCAATCCCAAAATGGGCCGATTTTTGAAAAGTCGAAAAATTCGACCTCATCAAAAACATTTTTAGGGGCAAACAGGTCTTAACTGTAAGCTGATCTTAAAGTTCTATGCATCATTCTGTAGCTGAGAATGTCTATTTGAATCTCCATAAAAGGCTTCATGCCACTACTAAAAACAGTGTGGAAAAAGTCGAAAAACCATTCCGAAAATGGGCCGATTTCTTAAAAGTCGAAAAATTCGACCTCATCAAGAAATCTTTTCAGGGCCCTACAGCACTTAAATGTAAGCCGATCTTCATGTTCTATGCATCAATCTGTAGCTGAGAATGTCTATTTGAATCTCTGTAAAAAGTGTTTTGCCACTACTGAAAACAGTGTGGAAAAAGTCAAAAGACCATTCCTAAAATGGGCCGATTTCTTAAAAGTCGAAAAATTCGACCTCATGAAGAAATCTTTTCAGGGCCCTACAGCTCTTAAATGTTAGCCGATTTTAAAGTTCTATGCATCATTCTGTAGCTGAGAATGTCTATTTGAATCTCTGTAAAAAGTGTTTTGCCACTACTGAAAACAATGTGGAAAAGGTCAAAAAACCATTCCGAAAATGGGCCGATTTCTTAAAAGTCGAAAAATTCGACCTCTTCAAGAAAACGTTTCAGGGCCCTACAGATCCTAAATCTTAGCTGATCTTAAAGTTCTATGCATCAATCTGTAGCTGAGAGTGTCTTTTTGAATCGCTGTAAAAAGCTTTTTGCCACTACTAAAAACAGTGTGGAAAAAGTCGAAAAACCATTCCGAAAATGGGCCGATTTCTTAAAAGTCGAAAAATTCGACCTCATCAAGAAACCTTTTCAGGGCCCTACAGCACTTAAATGTAAGCCGATCTTCATGTTCTATGCATCAATCTGTAGCTGAGAATGTCTATTTGAATCTCTGTAAAAAGTGTTTTGCCACTACTGAAAACAGTGTGGAAAAAGTCAAAAGACCATTCCTAAAATGGGCCGATTTCTTAAAAGTCGAAAAATTCGACCTCATCAAGAAATCTTTTCAGGGCCCTACAGCTCTTAAATGTTAGCCGATTTTAAAGTTCTATGCATCATTCTGTAGCTGAGAATGTCTATTTGAATCTCCGTAAAAAGTGTTTTGCCACTACTGAAAACAATGTGGAAAAGGTCAAAAAACCATTCCGAAAATGGGCCGATTTCTTAAAAGTCGAAAAATTCGACCTCATCAAGAAACCTTTTCAGGGCCCTACAGCTCTTAAATGTAAGCCGATCTTAAAGTTCTATGCATCATTCTGTAGCTGAAAATGTCTATTTGAATCTCTGTAAAAAGTGTTCTGCCACTACTATAAACAGTGTGGAAAAAGAAGAAAAACCAATTTGAAAATGGGCCGATTTCTTAAAGGTTGAAAAATTCGACCTCATCAAGAAACCTTTTCAGGGACCTAGAGGCTCTCAAATGTAAGCCGATCTTAAAGTTCGAGGCATCAATCTGTAGCTGACAATGTCTATTTAGATCGCTGTAAAAAAGTAGTTTGCCATTCCTGAAATCAATGTGGAAAAAGTCGAAAAACCAATCCCAAAATGGGCCCATTTTTGAAAAGTCGAAAAATTCGACCTCATCAAAAACATTTTTTGGGGCCTACAGGTCTTAAATGTAAGCTGATCTTAAAGTTCTATGCATCATTCTGTAGCTGAGAATGTCTATTTGAATCTCCATAAAAGGCTTCATGCCACTACTAAAAACAGTGTGGAAAAAGTCGAAAAACCATTCCGAAAATGGGCCGATTTCTTAAAAGTCGAAAAATTCGACCTCATCAAGAAATCTTTTCAGGGCCCTACAGCACTTAAATGTAAGCCGATCTTCATGTTCTATGCATCAATCTGTAGCTGAGAATGTCTATTTGAATCTCTGTAAAAAGTGTTCTGCCACTACTGAAAACAGTGTGGAAAAAGTCAAAAAACCATTCCTAAAATGGGCCGATTTCTTAAAAGTCGAAAAATTCGACCTCATCAAGAAATCTTTTCAGGGCCCTACAGCTCTTAAATGTTAGCCGATTTTAAAGTTCTATGCATCATTCTGTAGCTGAGAATGTCTATTTGAATCTCCGTAAAAAGTGTTTTGCCACTACTGAAAACAATGTGGAAAAGGTCGAAAAACCATTTCGAAAATGGGCCGATTTCTTAAAAGTCGAAAAATTCGACCTCTTCAAGAAAACGTTTCAGGGCCCTACAGATCCTAAATCTTAGCTGATCTTAAAGTTCTATGCATCATTCTATAGCTGAGAGTGTCTATTTGAATCGCTGTAAAAAGCTTTTTGCCACTACTAAAAACAGTGTGGAAAAAGTCGAAAAACCGTACCGAAAATGGGCCGATTTCTTAAAAGTCGAAAAATTCGACCTCATCAAGAAACCTTTTCAGGGCCCTACAGCTCTTAAATGTAAGCCGATCTTAAAGTTCTATGCATCATTCTGTAGCTGAAAATGTCTATTTGAATCTCTGTAAAAAGTGTTCTGCCACTACTATAAACAGTGTGGAAAAAGAAGAAAAACCAATTTGAAAATGGGCCGATTTCTTAAAGGTTGAAAAATTCGACCTCATCAAGAAACCTTTTCAGGGACCTACAGCTCTCAAATGTAAGCCGATCTTAAAGTTCTATGCATCAATCTGTAGCTGACAATGTCTATTTAGATCGCTGTAAAAAAGTAGTTTGCCATTCCTGAAATCAATGTGGAAAAAGTCGAAAAACCAATCCCAAAATGGGCCCATTTTTGAAAAGTCGAAAAATTCGACCTCATCAAAAACATTTTTTGGGGCCTACAGGTCTTAAATGTAAGCTGATCTTACAGTTCTATGCATCATTCTGTAGCTGAGAATGTCTATTTGAATCTCCATAAAAGGCTTCATGCCACTACTAAAAACAGTGTGGAAAAAGTCGAAAAACCATTCCGAAAATGGGCCGATTTCTTAAAAGTCGAAAAATTCGACCTCATCAAGAAATCTTTTCAGGGCCCTACAGCTCTTAAATGTAAGCCGATTTTAAAGTTCTATGCATCATTCTGTAGCTGAGAATGTCTATTTGAATCTCTGTAAAAAGTGTTTTGCCACTACTGAAAACAATGTGGAAAAGGTCGAAAAACCATTTCGAAAATGGGCCGATTTCTTAAAAGTCGAAAAATTCGACCTCTTCAAGAAAACGTTTCAGGGCCCTACAGATCCTAAATCTTAGCTGATCTTAAAGTTCTATGCATCAATCTGTAGCTGAGAGTGTCTATTCGAATCGCTGTAAAAAGCTTTTTGCCACTACTAAAAACAGTGTGGAAAAAGTCGAAAAACCGTACCGAAAATGGGCCGATTTCTTAAAAGTCGAAAAATTCGACCTCATCAAGAACTTTCCAGGGACCTACAGCTCTTAAATGTAAGCTGATCTTAAAGTTCTATGCATCATTCTGTAGCTGAAAATGTTTATTTGAATCTCTGTAAAAAGTGTTCTGCCACTACTATAAACAGTGTGGAAAAAAAAGAAAAACCAATTTGAAAATGGGCCGATTTCTTAAAGGTTGAAAAATTCGACCTCATCAAGAAACCTTTTCAGGGACCTACAGCTCTCAAATGTAAGCCGATCTTAAAGTTCTATGCATCAATCTGTAGCTGACAATGTCTATTTAGATCGCTGTAAAAAGGTAGTTTGCCACTCCTGAAATCAATGCGGAAAAAGTCGAAAAACCAATCCCAAAATGGGCCCATTTTTGAAAAGTCGAAAAATTCGACCTCATCAAAAACATTTTTAGGGGCCTACAGGTCTTAAATGTAAGCTGATCTTAAAGTTCTATGCATCATTCTGTAGCTGAGAATGTCTATTTGAATCTCCATAAAAGGCTTCATGCCACTACTAAAAACAGTGTGGAAAAAGTCGAAAAACCATTCCGAAAATGGGCCGATTTCTTAATAGTCGAAAAATTCGACCTCATCAAGAAATCTTTTCAGGGCCCTACAGCACTTAAATGTAAGCCGATCTTCATGTTCTATGCATCAATCTGTAGCTGAGAATGTCTATTTGAATCTCTGTAAAAAGTGTTTTGCCACTACTGAAAACAGTGTGGAAAAAGTCAAAAGACCATTCCTAAAATGGGCCGATTTCTTAAAAGTCGAAAAATTCGACCTCATGAAGAAATCTTTTCAGGGCCCTACAGCTCTTAAATGTTAGCCGATTTTAAAGTTCTATGCATCATTCTGTAGCTGAGAATGTCTATTTGAATCTCTGTAAAAAGTGTTTTGCCACTACTGAAAACAATGTGGAAAAGGTCAAAAAACCATTCCGAAAATGGGCCGATTTCTTAAAAGTCGAAAAATTCGACCTCTTCAAGAAAACGTTTCAGGGCCCTACAGATCCTAAATCTTAGCTGATCTTAAAGTTCTATGCATCAATCTGTAGCTGAGAGTGTCTATTTGAATCGCTGTAAAAAGCTTTTTGCCACTACTAAAAACAGTGTGGAAAAAGTCGAAAAACCATTCCGAAAATGGGCCGATTTCTTAAAAGTCGAAAAATTCGACCTCATCAAGAAATCTTTTCAGGGCCCTACAGCACTTAAATGTAAGCCGATCTTCATGTTCTATGCATCAATCTGTAGCTGAGAATGTCTATTTGAATCTCTGTAAAAAGTGTTTTGCCACTACTGAAAACAGTGTGGAAAAAGTCAAAAGACCATTCCTAAAATGGGCCGATTTCTTAAAAGTCGAAAAATTCGACCTCATCAAGAAATCTTTTCAGGGCCCTACAGCTCTTAAATGTTAGCCGATTTTAAAGTTCTATGCATCATTCTGTAGCTGAGAATGTCTATTTGAATCTCTGTAAAAAGTGTTTTGCCACTACTGAAAACAATGTGGAAAAGGTCGAAAAACCATTCCGAAAATGGGCCGATTTCTTAAAAGTCGAAAAATTCGACCTCGTCAAGAAAACGTTTCAGGGCCCTACAGATCCTAAATCTTAGCTGATCTTAAAGTTCTATGCATCAATCTGTAGCTGAGAGTGTCTATTTGAATCGCTGTAAAAAGCTTTTTGCCACTACTAAAAACAGTGTGGAAAAAGTCGAAAAACCATACCGAAAATGGGCCGATTTCTTAAAAGTCGAAAAATTCGACCTCATCAAGAAACCTTTTCAGGGACCTACAGCTCTTAAATGTAAGCCGATCTTCATGTTCTATGCATCAATCTGTAGCTGAGAATGTCTATTTGAATCTCTGTAAAGAGTGTTCTTCCACTACTATAAACAGTGTGGAAAAAGAAGAAAAACCAATTTGAAAATGGGCCGATTTCTTAAAGGTTGAAAAATTCGACCTCATCAAGAAATCATTTCAGGGACCTACAGCTCTCAAATGTAAGCCGATCTTAAAGTTCTATGCATCAATCTGTAGCTGAGAATGTCTATTTAGATCGCTCTAAAAAAGTAGTTTGCCACTCCTGAAATCAATGTGGAAAAAGTCGACAAACCAATCATAAAATGGGCCGATTTTTGAAAAGTCGAAAAATTCGACCTCATCAAAAACAGTTTTAGGGGCCTACAGGTCTTAAATGTAAGCTGATCTTAAAGTTCTATGCATCATTCTGTAGCTGAGAATGTCTATTTGAATCTCCATAAAAGGGTTCATGCCACTACTAAAAACAGAGTGGAAAAAGTCGAAAAACCATTCCGAAAATGGGCCGATTTCTTAAAAGTCGAAAAATTCGACCTCATCAAGAAATCTTTTTAGGGCCCTACAGCACTTAAATGTAAGCCGATCTTCATGTTCTATGCATCAATCTGTAGCTGAGAATGTCTATTTGAATCTCTGTAAAAAGTGTTTTGCCACTACTGAAAACAATGTGGAAAAGGTCGAAAAACCATTCCGAAAATGGGCCGATTTCTTAAAAGTCGAAAAATTCGACCTCTTCAAGAAAACGTTTCAGGGCCCTACAGATCCTAAATCTTAGCTAATCTTTAAGTTCTATGCATCAATCTGTAGCTGAGAGTGTCTATTTGAATCGCTGTAAAAAGCTTTTTGCCACTACTAAAAACAGTGTGGAAAAAGTCGAAAAACCATACCGAAAATGGGCCGATTTCTTAAAAGTCGAAAAATTCGACCTCATCAAGAAACCTTTTCAGGGCCCTACAGCTCTTAAATGTAAGCAGATCTTAAAGTTCTATGCATCATTCTGTAGCTGAAAATGTCTATTTGAATTTCTGTAAAAAGTGTTCTGCCACTACTATAAACAGTGTGGAAAAAGAAGAAAAATCAATTTGAAAATGGGCCGATTTCTTAAAGGTTGAAAAATTCGACCTCATCAAGAAACCTTTTCAGGGACCTACAGCTCTCAAATGTTAGCCGATTTTAAAGTTCTATGCATCAATCTGTAGCTGAGAATGTCTATTTAGATCGCTGTAAAAAAGTAGTTTGCCACTCCTGAAATCAATGTGGAAAATGTCGAAAAACCAATCCCAAAAATGGGCCGATTTTTGGAAAGTCGAAAAATTCGACCTCATCAAGAAAACATTTCAGGGCCCTACCGGTCTTAAATAAAAGCCGATCTTAAAGTTCTATGCATCATTTTGTAGCTGAGAATGTATATTTGAATCTCTGTAAAAACTGTTTTGCAACTACTGAAAAATCTGTGGAAAAAGTCGAAAAACCATTTCGAAAATGGGCCGATTTCTTAAAAGTCGAAAAATTTGACCTCACCAAGAATCTTTTTCAGGGCCCTACAGCTCTTAGATATAAGCCGATCTTGAAGTTCTATGCATCAATCTGTAGCTGAGAATGTCTATTTAGATCGCTGTAAAAAAGTAGTTTGCCACTCCTGAAATCAATGTGGAAAAAGTCGAAAAACCAATCCCAAAAATGGGCCGATTTTTGGAAAGTCGAAAAATTCGACCTCATCAAGAAAACATTTCAGGGCCCTACCGGTCTTAAATAAAAGCCGATTTTAAAGTTCTATGCATCATTTTGTAGCTGAGAATGTATATTTGAATCTCTGTAAAAACTGTTTTGCAACTACTGAAAAATCTGTGGAAAAAGTCGAAAAACCATTTCGAAAATGGGCCGATTTCTTAAAAGTCGAAAAATTTGACCTCACCAAGAATCTTTTTCAGGGCCCTACAGCTCTTAGATATAAGCCGATCTTGAAGTTCTATGCATGAATCTGTAGCTGAGAATGTCTATTTAGATCGCTGAAAAAAGGCCTTTGCCACTACTGAAAACAGTGTGGAAAAAGTCGAAAAACCAATTTGAAAATAGGCCGATTTCTCAAAACTCGAAAAATTCGACCTCATCAAGAAACCTTTTCAGGGACCTACAGCTCTTGAATGTAAGCCGATCCTAAAGTTCTATGCATCATTTTGTAGCTGAGAATGTCAATTTGAATCTCTGTAAAAACTGTTTTGCAACTACTGAAAAATCTGTGGAAAAAGTCGAAAAACCATTTCGAAAATGGGCCGATTTCTTAAAAGTCGAAAAATTTGACCTCACCAAGAATCTTTTTCAGGGCCCTACAGCTCTTAGATATAAGCCGATCTTGAAGTTCTATGCATCAATCTGTAGCTGAGAATGTCTATTTAGATCGCTGTAAAAAAGTAGTTTGCCACTCCTGAAATCAATGTGGAAAAAGTCGAAAAACCAATCCCAAAAATGGGCCGATTTTTGAAAAGTCGAAAAATTCGACCTCATCAAGAAAACATTTCAGGGCCCTACCGGTCTTAAATAAAAGCGGATCTTAAAGTTCTATGCATCATTTTGTAGCTGAGAATGTATATTTGAATCTCTGTAAAAACTGTTTTGCAACTACTGAAAAATCTGTGGAAAAAGTCGAAAAACCATTTCGAAAATGGGCCGATTTCTTAAAAGTCGAAAAATTTGACCTCACCAAGAATCTTTTTCAGGGCCCTACAGCTCTTAGATATAAGCCGATCTTGAAGTTCTATGCATGAATCTGTAGCTGAGAATGTCTATTTAGATCGCTGAAAAAAGGCCTTTGCCACTACTGAAAACAGTGTGGAAAAAGTCGAAAAACCAATTTGAAAATAGGCCGATTTCTCAAAACTCGAAAAATTCGACCTCATCAAGAAACCTTTTCAGGGACCTACAGCTCTTGAATGTAAGCCGATCCTAAAGTTCTATGCATCATTTTGTAGCTGAGAATGTCAATTTGAATCTCTGTAAAAACTGTTTTGCAACTACTGAAAAATCTGTGGAAAAAGTCGAAAAACCATTTCGAAAATGGGCCGATTTCTTAAAAGTCGAAAAATTTGACCTCACCAAGAATCTTTTTCAGGGCCCTACAGCTCTTAGATATAAGCCGATCTTGAAGTTCTATGCATCAATCTGTAGCTGAGAATGTCTATTTAGATCGCTGTAAAAAAGTAGTTTGCCACTCCTGAAATCAATGTGGAAAAAGTCGAAAAACCAATCCCAAAAATGGGCCGATTTTTGGAAAGTCGAAAAATTCGACCTCATCAAGAAAACATTTCAGGGCCCTACCGGTCTTAAATAAAAGCCGATCTTAAAGTTCTATGCATCATTTTGTAGCTGAGAATGTATATTTGAATCTCTGTAAAAACTGTTTTGCAACTACTGAAAAATCTGTGGAAAAAGTCGAAAAACCATTTCGAAAATGGGCCGATTTCTTAAAAGTCGAAAAATTTGACCTCACCAAGAATCTTTTTCAGGGCCCTACAGCTCTTAGATATAAGCCGATCTTGAAGTTCTATGCATGAATCTGTAGCTGAGAATGTCTATTTAGATCGCTGAAAAAAGGCCTTTGCCACTACTGAAAACAGTGTGGAAAAAGTCGAAAAACCAATTTGAAAATAGGCCGATTTCTCAAAACTCGAAAAATTCGACCTCATCAAGAAACCTTTTCAGGGACCTACAGCTCTTGAGTGTAAGCCGATCCTAAAGTTCTATGCATCATTTTGTAGCTGAGAATGTCAATTTGAATCTCTGTAAAAAGTGTTCTGCCACTACTGAAAAATTTGTGGAAAAAGTCGAAAAACCAATCCCAAAATGGGCCGATTTTTGAAAAGTCGAAAAATTCGACCTCATCAAGAAATCTTTTCAGGGCCCTACAGCTCTTAAATGTAAGCCGATCTTAAAGTTCTATGCATCATTTTGTAGCTGAGAATATCTATTTAAATCGCTGTAAAAAGGTAGTTTGCCACTCCTGAAATCAATGTGGAAAAAGATGATAAACCATTCCGAAAATGGGCCGATTTCTTAAAAGTCGAAAAATTTGACCTCACCAAGAAACCTTTTCAGGGCCCTAGAGCTCTTAGATATAAGCCGATCTTAAAGTTCTATGCATCAATCTGTAGCTGAGAATGTCTAGTTGAATCTCTGTAAAAAGGCCTTTGCCACTACTGACAACAGTGTGGAAAAAGTCGAAAAACCAATTTGAAAATAGGCCGATTTCTCAAAAGTCGAAAAATTCGACCTCGTCAAGAAACCTTTTCATGGACCTACAGCTCTTAAATGTAAGCCGATTTTAAAGTTCTATGCATCATTCTGTACCTGAGAATGTCTATTTGAATCTCTGTAAAAACTGTTTTGCCACTACTGAAAACAATGTGGAAAAGGTCGAAAAACCATTCCGAAAATGGGCCGATTTCTTGAAAGTCGAAAAATTCGACCTCACCAAGAAACTTTTTCAGGGACGTACAGCTCTTAAATATGAGCCGATCTTAAAGTTTTATACATCATTCTGTAGCTGAGAATGTCTTTTTGTATCGCTGTAAAAAGTGATTTGCCACTACTGAAATCAATGTGGAAAAGGTCGAAAAACCAATTCGAAAATGGGCCGATTTCTCAAAAGTCGAAAATTCGACATCACCAAGAAACATTTTCAGGGCCCTACAGCTCTCAAATATAAGCCGATCTTGAAGTTCTATGCATCAATCTGTAGCTGAGAGAGTCTATTTGAATCTCTGTAAAAGGTGTTTTGTCACTACTGAAAACAGTGTGGAAAAAGTCGAAAGACCAATTTGAAAATAGGCCGATTTCTCAAAAGTAAAAAAATTCGACCTCATCAAGAAACCTTTTCAGGGCCCTACAGCTCTTAAATGTAAGCCGATCTTAAAGTTCTGTGCATCATTCTGTAGCTGAGAATGTCTATGTGTATCTCTGTAAAAAGTGTTTTGCAACCACTGAAAACAATGTGGAAAAAGTCGAAAAACCAGTCCGAAAGTGGGCCGATTTCTGAAAAGTCGAAAAATTCGACCTCACAAAGAAAACTTTTCAGGGCCCTACAGCTCTTAAATCTAAGCTGATCTGTAAGTTCTATACACCAACCAGTAGCTGAGAATGCCTTTTTGAATCTCTATAAAAAAAGGTTTACCACTACTGAAAACAGTGTGGAAAAATTCGAAAAAGCATTCTGAAAATGGGCAGATTTCTTAATAGTCGAAAAATTCGACCTCACCAAGAAACCTTTTCAGGGCCCTACAGCTCTTAGATATAAACCGATCTTGGAAATCTATGCATCAATCTGTAGCTGAGAATGTCTAGTTGAATCTCTGTAAAAAGCTTTTCGCTACTACTGAAAACAGTGTGGAAAAAAGTCGAAAAACCAATCTGAAAATTGGCCGCTTTCTGAAAAGTCGAAAAATGCGACCTAATCAAGAAACCTTTTCAGGGCCCTACAGATCCTAAATCTTAGCTGATCTTAAAGTTCTATATATCAATCTGTAGCTGAGAATATCTTTTTGTATCTCTGTAAAAAGTGTTTTGCCACTACTGAAAAAGTGTGGAAAAAGTCGAAAAACCAATCCCAAAATGGGCCGATTTCTGAAAAGTCGAAAAATTCGACCTCATCAAGAAACCTTTTCAGGTTACAACATTCAACTATTGTTCAGTATTTCTTGACTAGATATTTCTGAATTTGAATTGAATGCAATGTCGCTGCTTTATATTGATATTACAATTCCATAAATATCTGTCCAAATAAGGAAGAAAATCCGAGCGGTACGAATGTGGTCGGGGACGAAAAACGGAAATTACTGATTTTCGACCTCGAGCAATTTTCAAGGGAAAATAGTGCAATCCATACACGGTAAATTCCCCTGTTACTTTTTTTACAATTTATGCCTATAATACGACCTAAAAACGAAAGCCTGTCTACCATTATTTACTGACATATTTAAGGAAATTCTGGCCTACCCCAAATAATACGCAAAGCCGGCTATTTCAAATGCGTATTCGGTCATAATTTCCCTAAATTTGAATAGTTTAGCTTGAAATTTGGAGTAAATGTGGGGAATTATTAGTCAAAGAATTTGAAGTCACTTTTGTAGCGATTTTGTCAATCATAAAGAAGCATTATGGCTTTGCTGGACCCTTTTTTTTTTTTTTTTCAACTTACGTCAGGGGATAGATTGGAATATTGGAAGCTTGCTCAGAATTTCTCGACCAAATATTGCTTTATTTAATTTAGTTGAAATGTACACGAATGTTGCTTTACAACGATGCCAAATTTACATCAATATCTGCCCAAAAAAGGACGAAAATCCGCCCTGTACGAATGTGTAGTGGGACGAAAACGGAAAATATGGATTTTCGCCCACCAAAGCAAATTCCAAGGGAAAATTGTGCAATCTCCATGCATGGAATCTCCTGTAATTCTATTTCATTTTCAAGCCGTATTAAACGCCTGTAATACGACATTAAAATGAATGATTTGCCATCACTATTTACTGAGATATTCAAGGAAATTTTAGCCTATACCCCGTTAATGTCCTGGAATCGCGCCGATTTTAATTGCGTATTCGGCCATGATTTCAACAAATTATAATATTTTTGCTTGAAATTTGGAATACATATTTGGAAATTATAGCCAATAAAATTAAACTCGCTTTTGAACCGAATTTGTCAATAATAAAGGAGCATTATGGGGCTGCTAGCCCATGTTTTTCAATATTCGTCAAGGGGTAGGCTAGATTATTCAAATATTGTCCAGGATTTCTTGATCAAATATTACTTAATCTGAATGAAATAAAATGTACATGGTCGCTGCTTTAAAATGATACTAAAATTATATCAATATCTTTCCAAATGAGGACGAAAATCCGACCGGTCCGAACGGGTAAGGGTACGAAAACGGGAATTATGGATTATTACCTCCCGTACAAATTTCAAAGGAAAATTGCGCAATTTCTACTAATGTAAATCCACTGCTTTTTTACTATTTTGTAACCGTATTAAATGCCTATAATACGACATAAAAACAAAAGATTTGCCACCATTATTTACTGAGATATTTAAGGATATTCTAGCCTCCACCCCCACCCCCAACCATTATTGGGGAATCCCGGCGAATTCAACAGTATATTCGGCTATAATTTCCCCAAATCCGAAGATTGTTTTTTCAAATTCGGGAGAGATGTAGGGAATTGTAATTCAAAGAATTTGTAACCGCTTTTGTATTGATTCTGCCAATAATAAAGGAACATTATAGGCATGCTGGCCCTATATTTCATTTTTCGTCACAGGGTAGGTTACATCATTCAAATATTGCTCAGAATTTCTTGATCAAATATTGCTGAATTAGAATTAAATGCAATGTGCAAAGTCGCCCCTTTATAATGATACCACAATTACACCAATATCTGTCCAAATAAGGACGAAAATCCGACCTGTACGAATGTGTTCGGGGCCGAAAACGTAAATTACGGATTTCCGATCCTAAGCAAGTTTTAACGAAAAAAAGTGCAATCCCTACGCATTAAATTCCCCTATTGTTTTTTTACTATTTTGTAGCCCTATCCTATGCCTATAATACGACATTAAAACAAAAGATTTGCCACCATTATTTACTGAGATATTTAAGGAAATTTTAGCCTCCACCTCCCCCACTCCACACACACACACACACAAATAATCGACGCCCGGCGCATTCAATTGTATATTCGGTCATACTGTACCGAAATCCGAAGAATTTCGCTGCAAATATTGCTGAATTTGAATGAAATAATCTGTCCATATAAGGAAGAAACCCCTACCTTATCAAATGGGTGGTGAAGGAAAAACGCGAGTAATGGGTTTTCGCGTGCCCACCCAACTTTCTACTGTAAATAGCCTAATTTCTCGCCATGACATCCCTATTTTTTCCCCTTTTTATACCCAAATTATCAAGCTATTGTATGACGTTTACAAGACAAATTAGTCTCAATTATTTACTGAGCTATTTACTAAAACTATAGCATACCGGCCTAGAAAAGTTTTGGACAAATAGGGTTCGGTTACTCCGAGATTCAAACCTAGCATCCCCGGTTCTAGTTGCAATGACCCAGACCTGGTATTATTGCGTTTGACATTAGTTCCTTTTTCCAACAAAGTTAAAAAATACTGCCTCTATTGGCAAAGAAAGCTTTAATTAAGAGAAAAATGACCTGAAAATTGTTAAATTAAGCATGAAGAGTGGGGGTGACCAGGAGCATCGACTGCTACTCGCTCAAACCCTGGGAATCTGGCTTTCCGCTTTTCTGTTTTGTGTAGAGGAATAATTTTCCAACAATGTAATGTATATTATGTTAATTTAGCATGAACGATAAAAGAGAAATCGCTATTTTTTATTTCCCACTTTTTCCAAAAATTCGTTGAAACTGGGCTGTAGCACGCCGAGATTCATACCTAGCACGTCGGATTCTTGTCACAATGCCCCAAACCTGGTATTATTTAGTTTGTTTTTAATTCCTCTTTACAACAAAGTTAAAAAAAATAAGCATAGATTGTCGATAAGACCAGTATACGAGGAGCTATGTTTGAATTTTGGAGCTTCCGAGCCTCGTTTTACCGAAATTTGATAGCAGAATCTATCCGCCTCTAAAAATTTAGGCACAATCTTTATTTATTTTTCACATAAAGTATTTGTCACAAAGTCCTTGAAATGTTGACGAAATATTAAATCGAAATATTGCAAATTCGCGGACTTTTTAATCAAAATCCATTTGTCTGTCAGTGTCTGCTGTCTGAAACTGTCTGTCATTGAAAAATTAAAAATGCAAAGTCGAATAATTTCAAAACTAGATGATGTTTTCTAATGAAACTTGGTCAGACTATTAAAGGTTATTAGAGGGTACATACTGGGAAAAATTATTGAGAAATATGCATTACTTTTTTAAAAAACTGATATAAACTTTTTTCCGAAATTTCGGCATCGCCGAAATTTGTCTGCAAATCCAGTGCGTGTCTGTCAACATTTCCGATAAATGGAATCTTAGATAATTTCAAAAGTTATGATTTTTTTTTCGTGAAATTTGGACAGGTATGTTATTTTGCAATAAATTATTGATTTACATTGTTTTATCGATTAAAAAGAACCACGTTTGGAAAAAAAAATGGAAATCACTTTGTCGGATTATTTCGGCGATGCCGAAACTGACAGAATATATGCCCCGAGTAACGCGGGTTATGGACAGAAAAAATCAAAATTTAAAAGTGTTAAAATAGCCCAAAACATGTAAAAAAATGCAAAAAACCCGAAAAAAAAGTGTTAAAAATTCCCGTCCCGAGGTCACCCGGTCTCATCCCGAAGCAGACAGACAGACAGACAGACAGACAGACAGACTCAAAATATTATCCAGCAGTTGCCATCGACAATGTTTATGGACGGAGGGCAGGCACGTGTCACTTGAAATGGTTTGGTACTTGTGGCTTTTTGCTAGTGCATGTAAAGATCAATGTCATCCACAAATGACTCCTCTCTAAAATTTGGGCTTACCATTGTTTTCACGTTAGTTATGCGGGAAAGCAACCTGTGCCTTCCTAAGAATATCGTGCGAAGTACTGGTAATAGAAGCTCCGGGAAAACATGTATAGATGCACTGGTCGCCACGATATACAACTGGGATAATGTTAAAAACGGTGTTTATTTAATTTTTCTCTACAAACCCACCAGGAAAAAACTGAACTGTGTTCTTATTCTAATTTACATAAGATTGACGCTGATACTTGGTAATAAAAAACCTCTTAGGAACGGATAGCTCTGTGCTCTAACTGCTGTCATGTGACTGAAATAATGTTGAAAACAGACTTAACCACATAACCATAAGTCTTATTTTCAGACCTACTCAATTCTCTTCTACCCAATTTGATCTTGATCAACTTATTGTACAACTGATATTATGTTTACCCTTTACCAAACAATAACGTGTTTAAACGATCCTGAAGAATAAAGCTTTTGTAAACGTTGTGGCGAAAGGAGCAAATGCTGCAAACCAGTATTTTCTACAAGCATTTTTCTCCTTTTTCCCACAATGTTTCATAACCCGTTTGAAGAAAGATACCATCACTTGCTCCAATCCAATTCGTCGTCTGTAAATCCTTTCAGTTTTGACAGATGTAAATGTTTGTCTTCTGGTAAAGATCGGTAAGTTTTCTGCATGTCCGAGGACTACTTATGTGATGACTTGTTTTGTAAATTGCGTCACGGAGATGCAGTAAACCCCCTTTGTCAGAGGCATGTTTCAAATATTTGGACACTTTTCCTCTCTTGGAATAAACGGCAGATGTCTGACTAGCTGTGGATCAGCCTGGTAGCTCAGTCAAGAACTTACAGAGGCAACTGGTTCGAATTCTCCAGCTGGGCCAATTTCTTCTCGAGTATGATCATAACCGTTGCGACAAGATTTATTTCACTTTCAACACTGATACTTGCTTCGAGAATGGTTTGTGTGGGAAAGCAGCAAGTGCCTTTAGAAGAATAATGTGCAAGGTACTGGTAAAACAAACTCGAGGAGACTATGGATAGCTGTGCTGACTGCCAAGATATAATTGTAATAATCTTAATACTAGAATAATACATTATAAAACAAAACAGATTTTAACCCTTAAACTGCTAAATCAGTAGAATGAAACTTTCAAGCTGATATTAAGAAGCAAGATTTTGCTACTTCCAAAAATGTTTTTAGGGGAAAAATATCGCCTTAATCCAAAGTGTAGATCCAAGATCAGACTGCACGATCTGATCAGTCTTTTATTAATTTACGCTGTCCGCAAAAGTCGCTGTCTTGCGCCTAGCACAAAGAGGATTAAAAGATTCATGTAAGAACAATAACTACTATATAGAAATTACCGACCGGTATACGAGTTGCCTCCCTTGTACTAGCCTATAAACCAAGATGACTGTGTTTGACTGCATTTGTAGCACCGGTTGATTTATTGTCAGGGTTTTCATTTCTTTACCACACAATCCCGAGCTTTAATGATCCTGATGGAGAATGCTTTTGTAACCAGCATTTGCTCCTTTTTCCCACGATGTCTTCTACCCTATCACCGACAAATCTCATAATCTGAGCCACTTTTGATTTGTCGTCTGCAAGTGCTTTCATGACAGACGAGTCTAGAATGTCTTTGTTTGGTAGAGTTAACGTCGTTTCATCATTATTTCAGTTATATCGCGGCGGCAATCCATACGTTCCTGAAGTTTCTTTTATTAGTTCTCAACACAATGTTCTTCCAAAGTCGTTGGCTGCTTTCCCACACAACCGTAATCAAAACAATTATGAGTGGAGAGAGAGAAATAGATCCTGTCCCAACGGCATTTAATGCAGATTTTCTGTGTTTGCCGTTTTCAACTTTTATAAACAGAAAGCGTGAATCAGTTCATATTTAATTTAACCCTAAGCTTCTAAGCGAATACAAATGTGACCCGTCACGCAAAAAAGGACCATCTGTGAACTGCGAAAAGTGTCAACCCTGATCAGACTGCGCGAATTGCGCAGGCTGACCAGGGTCGACACTTTTCGCTTTTTTTGATATTTTCTGTATGGAAAGTGGTCATTCTACCTTGTTATAGAATTATTTTTGTACTACCAACTTAAATTGACCTGCACTATCGTTGATCTGTTTTCATCTAATTGATGTACGGAATTCCCAGATTGTCCCTTTTTGCGTGACGGGTCACAAACACGAACTTTACTTCCAGTAGATAAAGCCCCTCCCCCAACCAAAATACATCATTTGATTTGAACATAACAGTTTTGAGCTTAGGTTTATATTTTTTATAAATGTTTATATACCCAAGTCAGCGCTTTTGTGAGTCTGTTGTTACCAATGTGAATTCTGGAACTCATATTAGAATATATAAAAACTAATACATGTACCTTAAATAATGTACCTTTAAATCCAATATAATGTGAACAATTGAACATTTTCTGATGCGATATACTATCGAATGCGTAACCGTTTTCAAAATTTACGTATAATATATAAAATCTTCCGTCTGGTTCTGCTTTATATTTTGGGTCATGGCTTATAAAATGAACATATTATCTGCCGATGCCCTCTCTCGGCGAAATCCATTTTCACTTTCATCCGAAATATCAAATTCTTCAGTCCATCTTGTCATTCTGTCAAAGATGATATTAGAGAATATTTTATACATGGTATTCAAAATCGTAATTCCTTTGAAGTTTGACGGTTTGCTCTTTGATCCCGATTTGTGCTTTCGGACCAACTATGGGAAAATTGACGAGAATTAAGTTCGCTATTGAAAATGCTACACATAGTGATTGGACTATAATATGTGATGTATTTTTATAAAAATCTCTTCCACTCCATCTATTCCTAATGATTTTCTTAATTTCAAGTTTTGAGCATTAAAACCTTAAAACCCTTTACCAAACAAGCCCTGGTTTTAACGACCCTGGAAAAGAAGCCTTTTTAAAACATTAATGGAAAAGGAGAAAATGCTGGTAACCAGCATTTTTTCCTTTTCCAACAATGTTTTCTACTCTATCAAGGACAAATTCAGCCATTTGAGCCACTTTTGTATTGTCGTCTGCAAATGTTTTCAATTTGGCCAAGTGCAAAATTTTGTCGTTTGGTAAAGGGTTAACTCTACCATTGTTATCATGCCATTTAGAATGTTGTCATATTCTACAACGGGTATCTCTTGAGATAAACGACAGACGATAGATCGCTCCTCCCACTGATGTCACGTGGTCCGCGAATCAGGATTTCAGGACAAACAACCTAGACACTAGGGCTTAGCTAGGAGATATATGAAACTTACCGGGAGATTTTTCTACCATAAAATAATTATTCTAGATAACATAAGCATGAGACCAATTTAAGAAAAGGCACTTACATCTTTTGTATTAGGTTTATCGAAGTTATAGTGTGTGAAAATTGAAATAGAGGCTGGTTTATCTAGAAGTCAGTTGAAAAACGCAGTCTTACAACTCTTACATTTGATAATGTAATACATTAAACTTGTACTCCCTAAACATGTCCTAAAATCATTGATCTGCTAATACAATTCATCTGTTACCTGGACAAAGTAATTTTTTTTTTTTAAAGTTCAAACCTCCCTTACACAGTTTTTTCATTATTTAGTCCGCAATATGTTCCTCATTAATTTAACCAGAATCGCAAGCTTTAAAATTACCAAGCGATATATACATGTATTAAGCAGTGTAAAATCATTTCCCGATGTTTCACTTGACATTGGAAGATCTATACAAAAAATAATAGGTAACCAAATTGTTTTTTTTTTCCAGTTCGAGAGAAAAAACCGAGGAGAAGAATAAAACGAATAAAAAGATGAGCATACTTCTATGCATTCGCCTCTGTATACTACTCTGTAATAGAAAAAGATATAAAGTTGACTTACACATTGAACATGTATAATCCAAATTCCAATCACTAATAATCAAAGGCGGTCACGAGAGTCAGACTAATTATATGACACGTTCTTGTAGCTTTACAAGTAGGACAGTACCGGACGCCTGTGGCGTGGCATACCGAAATCAAAGAAATACCGCATATACCCATGCTCCACTTTTTGCGTAAAAGTTGGCAACATGTGCAACAGATCTTGTCCTAAAAGGAAGACAACTTGATTGGTTTCCCTTTCATTTTCGATAAATAAATAATAGTTTAAGGGAGATTAAATAAAAGATTGTAAACAGAGGGGGAGAGATGGTATTACACAGGGAGGCATATCGTCTTAAACGGGCTTTGATAGAAAGGTTAAAATACAGAGACCAATGAGAACAACGTTTTTAATGTTTTACTAATGCAGGAAGATGACATTTGTCTTAAATTTAAACAAACGCCTAAAATGTGCCTACATAGCATTTTATTCTAAAAGCGGGGGGGGGGGGCGCTGTTTAGTTTTTACTTTCCAAGACGACTATAGGAATAGGAACATTATTTTCGAGAAAATTAATGATATTGACGTGATTTTTTTTTTCAATTAACATTTCTTTGAAGGATTATCTGGGTGAAAAATCCACAAAACAGATATAAAGAGCATTCTACATAGCAAATTAACTTGATTTGGGAAGGAATTGAATTAAAAAGTATATAGAGTCTTCTCAAATAAAAAATAAGATAAAGGGAAAAAAAAATGAACTGGATAAAAATCCAGTCAGTAGTCTCAAATATGATCTACGAGTATAGATACATGTATATTTCTTTTAGTAAAGAAACGGGTATTTATAGCTAAGATTGTCATTCTGGAAAATTTATGACGATATAAAGGCATGTTTACAAACATTATTCTTTATCTTTTTTTAATTTAAGTTGTCATCTGCGTCAATAGTTTTACCTGGTATAATTCCGTGTATTGAAATCGTGGATCTAAGGATTAATGATGGATATCAATTTTATTGTAATTAATCAGATTTTTTGTCATATCTACTACATATCTATATATACTTCCAGCTCCTAATGATGCCGAATGTCTAGGTTTGATAACGGCGAGACGGCTTCCGCTCTGAATGGGAAAAATGCTGACCACTGATTGGCTTATTGGTTTTTGATTGACAGCTCTGTCGTTTGGTCAATTGGAGGTTGTTACTTAGGAGAGATTCAAAATGCTTAATCCACGTATCTATACTTATTAACAATTCGTGCTTAACATTAGATGTTTTGCTTTTGCGCAACATTTTCCAAGGGCCATTTGGATTTCTACTGTCTTGTATTAAGGTCTACGGCCCCTAACTCTCATATTAAAAGACGGAAGCTGCCGATATTGGCCGAATAGCCTTTACGAAAACGTCGACCTTACACGACATTTACCGATGAGTTGGGGTCGTAATCCTCAATGTTTTTTTTCTTTGCGGAGCCCCGGTCGGTAGCCTAGAAGACTTGAGATCAGAGGGTCGCTGGTTCGATTCCCGGCTCAGCTAATTGATTGATGAAAGTCATTGCGACAGAATTCATTCCTCTCTCAGTGCTGACCACTGTTTTGACCATGGTAATGTGAGAAAGTAGATAGTGGCTTGGAAAGAATATTGAGCGTAGTACTGGTAAAAGAAAAGCATGAATAAGTGCGCTGGCCGCCGCGATATAACTGAAATACTGTTGAAAACGGTGTTTTTATCAATTTATTTCTCATATGTGTTTGATAATCAATGTTCTTATTGTACATTCTTTTTTGAAACGTCTTTTTGCAGTAATATACAGTGTGCGATCTCTTCCAGAACCTGATATAGGTAGCCTCAGGGTTAAAATTGAAATGAATTTGTTCGTGCTTTCTATGTTTAAAAGTTGAAAACGGCAAACACAGAAAATCTGCATCAAATGCCGTTGGCACAGGATCTATCTCTCTCACCGGTGATCATTGTTTTTATGGCAGTTATGTGGGAAAGCAGCTAAAAGCTTGGGAAGAACATTGTGATGAGATCTGATAAAAGAAAATTCAAGAATGCATGGACTGATGCACTGGCCGCCTCGATATAACTGAAATTATGTTGAAAAATGTGTTAACTCTACCACATAAAGAAATTCTGGACTCGTCTGCAATGAAAGTACTTGCAGACGACAAATCAAATGTCGACCTGTCGGCATAGCTCAGGAGGGAGAGCATAGGACTCGTGACCTTCAAATTTTGGGTAAATTGATGGTGTGGGTTGGATTCCCATGGCTGGCAATCTAAAATTACTAATAGTCTTTCGGATGAGACATTAAACCGAGGTCCCAAGCGACGGTGGAATACACCGAGCACGTTAAAGAACAAGGCGTAACTTAGGATAGGTTTCGTCCTGTATCTGCACTATCCTTCGTAACAAAACTAACAACCTTCAGGGGCTGTCGCCCATATGGGCAACCGGTGGCGACGAGAAATAAACGCAAGTTCAATCAATCAAATCAAATGTGGCTCAGATTTGTCTGTGATAGGGTAGAAAACATAGTGGGAAAAGGAGGAAATGCTGATTACAGAATCCTTTTCCATCAGGATCATTAAAGCTCGGGACTGAGTGGTAAAGTAATGCAAATCCTGACAATAAATCAACCAATGCATCAAATGCAGTCAAACGCAGTCATCTTGTGTTATTCGCTAGTATAAGGGAGGCAACTCGTATACTGGTCGGCAACTTCTGTATAGCAGTTATTGTTCTTACATGAATCTTTTAATCCTCTTTGAGACAAGCGCGAGACAAAGACCTTCTGTGGACAGCGTAGATTAAAATAAGACTGAACAGAACGTGCAGCCTGATCTTGGATCTACACTGTCTGTTAAGGCGATAATTTTTGCCCTAAAATAGTTTTTGGAAATAGCAAAATTTTGCTTCTTAATATCAGCTTGAAAGTTTCATTCTACTTATTTAGTAGATTAAGGGTTAAAACCTATTTTGTTTTATTTTATATTATTCTAATATTATTCTAATATTAAGATTATTACAGTTATATCATGGCAGTCAGCACCGCTATCTATAGTCTCCTCGAGTTTGTTTTACCAGTACCTTGCACATTATTCTTCCAAAGACACTGGCTGCTTTCTCGAAGCAAGTATCAGTTTTTTGTTACCAAGTATCAGCGTCAATCTTATGTAAATTAGAATATGAACACAGTTCAGTTTTTTCCTGATGGGTTTGTAGAGAAAAATTAAATAAACACCGTTTTTAACATTATCCCAGTTGTATATCGTGGCGGCCAGTGCATCTATACATGTTTTCCCGGAGCTTCTATAACTAGTACTTCGCACGATATTCTTAGGAAGCCACTGGTTGCTTTCCTGCATAACTAACGTGAAAACAATGATAAGCCCAAATTTTAGGGAGGAGTCATTTGTGGATGACATTGATCTTTTCATGCAGTAGCAAAAAGCCACAAGTACCAAACCATTTCAACTGACACGTGCCTGCCCTCCGTCCATAAACGTTGTCGATGGCAACTGCTGGATAATAGTTTGAGTCTGTCTGTCTGTCTCACTGTCTGTCTGTCTGTCTGTCTGTCTCTCTCTGTTTTTCTTTCTGTCCATATTTCTGTTGTCCATCTTTCTGTCTGTCTGTTTTTTATTCTCACATTATTTGTAAGAATACATATTTTGTCTGTATGTCTCTTCCTGTGCGTGTTCGCATACATGCAGAAGAATATTTTTTAACCCTATAATACGTATTGGATAGTACTAAACGAATTAACAGAACCGCTTTGCATTGTGGGTAATAGCCCTCAGGGGCTTAAAAAGGTGCGAATATTAAGTTTAAATTAATGGATTGAATAGGATTTCACAACGACCACTGTGGTCAAATGTTATGATTACGGCCTTGTGCCTGGGATTCCTGGTTTCGATTCCGGGGTTGTCCAAAGTGAAAATAAAAATCTGAGAGTGAGTGAAATGGTTATGTTTATGGTCTTGTGCCTGGGATTCCCGGTTTCGATTCCGGGGTTGTCCAAAGTGAAAAAAAGTGAGGTTAAAAAAAAAATGTGAGAGTGAGTGAAGAGAGAGAGATGGAGTATGTGAATGAGTAGAGAGGGTTAACAGATAAGAGATAAAGATAGAAAGAGTGACTGAGTGAACAGAGACAGATGGATCGAAAGAGTGAAAGAGTGAACAAAGAGAGAGATGGAAAGTGTGAGTTAGTGAAGAGAGATGAAAAGAGTGAATGAGTGAACAAAGAGACACATGGAAAGAGTGAATGAGCAGAGATAGAGGAAGATGGAAAGAGTGAAAGAGTGAACAAAGAGACACATGGAAACAGTGAATGTGTAGAGGAAGATGGAAAGAGTGAATGAGTGAACAAAGAGACACATGGAAACAGTGAATGAGCAGAGATAGAGGAAGATGGAAAGAGTGAATGAGTGAACAAAGAGAGAGAGATGGAAAGAGTGAATGAGTGAACAAAGAGGGAGAGATGGAAATTGTGAGTGAACAAGAAAACACATGGAGAGAGTGAATGAGGAGAGATAAAGGGAGATGGAAAGAGAGAACAAAGAGAAAGATAAATAGATGGATAGAGTGAGTGAACAGAGAGAGACAAGAGATGAAGAGAGAGAGAAAAAAATACAGACCGGTGGACAGTCCACACGGTGCAAGGAGAAAGAGAGAGAGAGAGCTAAGCAGCCAGCGAGTTAGTGAAACGAGAGAGAGAGAAACAGACAGAATGGAGAGGGAGACAGAGGAAAAGGCAGTTCGGGTAAGTGAGACTCGTGCATCTGCAAAAGGTGTCTCCGCACACTGATCAGACGGTTTTTTTGCGAGGAAGCCGTTTTGAAAACATTGCGGAATAAGGAGAAAATGCATGTTCTATCTTTCTTATGATTTCTATCTTTTTAAGAAGAAGTTCCATCATTTGAGTCAAATTTCAAATGTCGTCTTTAAATCCCTTCAGTTTGGATAAGTCTAACTGATTTTAGACTGAGTTAAATTGAAAGACGAAAAACTGAATGTTGCATAAATTAGGAAAGGAAGAAATAATGTTTCTGTTGATTATGAGCATTTTCTCTTTTTCCAACAATGTTTTCGAAATACTTCTTCTTCAGGGTCGTTAAAAATCGTGTGGTAAACAGTTGGCCCTTTTCCTGCCAAATTTGAATAGCCAACTCTTAGATATGTGTATTTGTAAGAATTGAGTTCATATGACTGAAGATACTGATAGAGAAGCAGAGAGTGTAGAGCAAGATTGGACTTTGCGTATATGCAGGCTAATCTTGCTTTGCTCTCTCCGAAAGAAAATCAAAGGACTGAAAGTCCTGAAAAGCGGATTTGTTGAACAGTTTTAAGCTATGCTTTGATGTAATGAAAATTGAAATTTTTTATCACATGTAATACATGTAGATCTATAATATGTAAGTAATAAATAGAGTAAGCAAGGACAATGGGAGTCTAAGTTGTTTACAAAGTGTGCTGTACAGCAACTGTTATTTTATTTAGAGTAGTAATTTGATCCGACAATCTGACATGATTTTATGCTAGTATTCAATTTAGGACTGTCAATATGCGTAGGACTGTATACACAGTGTTTAAAAAAGTGACATTGTGGTGTACTAGCTAAAACCTAAAGTAGGATGGTTAGTGCGCAAACATAACAGTATCTGATTCAGGTCAAACTGATAACATTGTACGGTCTTGAAAAATGAATATTTTTCAAGGCTAATATCAGCATAAACTGAAGAAGTTTTAGAGATAGTTATGGCTCTTTATAAAAGAGCTGTACAATTTACACTTGTTTATTTCGTCGGAATTCTAAGACCTTTCTAAAGCTTTCAAAATCATTCAAACATTTAACATTTTTTGTAGCAGAATGGTGTAGTGAAGCTACATGTAAACATACTAGAAAATACAAACATGTAGAAACAAACCTAGGTGGATTTGTATAAGTGGAAATTATTTAACAAAAATATAGAATACTTCAGTTGTTGATGAGTAAGAATTAAAAAAAATACACAAAACAGGAAATTTTTTGCTTCAATGACAATGATATATAATGATAATTCTGTAAAAACAAAGTTTTAAGGTCTACAACTGTCAATCAGTTTCAGCAATCATAAACAAATTTGATCAAAGAGTGCAATATATTGCTACTTACACATGTATGTAATATGAAATTTTTGCACCTTCTTGTTGAACACTTTACAAGACGACAGAATTTTTGACTCTCCCAGATTAAAACCAACTATTCAGATTTTCATACTCTCACCAAACTCAAAAATGACTTATCACTGAATTATGGCTGGAAAATCATTACTACAGAAGAAAGCTAATATTAAGAAAAAAAAAAAAAATCTTAATTGGTATTTCCTTAATAGGCTACATAGCCTCTATGGTTATTATTAGATTTCATACCACAGTTTTGGAAAACCTTGTGAGAATGGTACATAATCAATAACATGCATCGTCGACAATGACTCATATTCAAATAAGTATCAAGACGTTATATCTGATGTTATAAAAAAATAAACAGAGTTACCTATTGCTAAAGTACATTTTCACTATCAAACGCCCAAAATTGCATCATTTACTGAATTTAACCGTACACTTTATATTAAAAGAAATATATATCTGGTAGTATTTTTTGGCCTTGTAAAAAAGAAATGAATTGTGATATAAAAACTAAATAGCTCCATATTTAGAGCATTAACAAACAATTCAATAAATATGGCTCAGATTATGTGGTTTGTATTTGTATAGGGCACAAAAAAATTATAGGATAAAAGAAAGAAAAGAAATACTGATGTCTTGTTTTCCAACAATGTTTTAATAAGCCCTTTTACACAGGACTCATAAAACATGGGATTTATCGTGTGTTAAAGGGCTAAAAAAAAAAAAGAAAAGTCCTCAAAAAAATTCTCCCTATTTAACTTTGTATGACACAAAATTCAAAATTAAAGGGTCAAATATAGGTCATGTTTGGACAAACCATAAGGTATTCCGAATACTGATTATATGTATTTGTAACAGTTCTGTTAAAGTCTCAGTAGCGTCCAACTGAATAAACAACTTGTTTATAAAATAAAAGTAAATTTCATTTTTACCATGCAAAAATATGGCGATTATTATGACTTTCACGATATGTAAAGGTGCAGTTCGCAAAAGTTCTAGTCAGTGGCAGCAAAAAGAATTTTGAAACTAGAACAGATCCTACCATGCCGCATTATCTGTTTGCTTACATCGATGATCGCCGACGATTAGTCGAGTTTTCGTCGTAAATCTCCGCAGTGACGTGTTAGTGACGTAAACACCACGTGATCATTCAAAGCGTCGAAACAAACCCTTCATTCTCTTGATCGTTTTGTCCCCATTCTAGGCTTGAAAAACGTAAGTTTATCGACATCGTAAACAGAAACAACGACACAGGCTGATCATCGCTTATTCATTTATCATCAAAACAGGAAGAGTTTACCACATCTAAATAAGAAAACAGGTTCAGAATGAGCAATCTTACTCTCCGATGACATAGTGTTGGAATTGTAAACAGTAGTCCTGTCTACTGCGTCATAGCACTAATGAGATGCAATTTTATCACGTGACGTTCTCGAAGACCTAGTTCGAATATACCCGAACGATAACGACGGTTGTCTCGATCAATGGCGTCCCTGAAATCGACGGGCTTCTCCATGCATTTTCGCACGCGTATATAATGGCAACCAATGCAGTAACTGACACGTTCAGGTTTTCTCCGATCTTTTATATGTGAGTTGTGATGGGTAATCCGTTATATTTTCGAGTTTTAAACAGTGAAGATTACCTGTTCTTTGGCTTTACTGAAGCTTTAAATAGCCTTCCAAGGCTGGGACTGAACCCAGAACCTTCAGGTCCCAAAGCGAATGCTCTACCACATTGCTACAAAAGCTAGTTCTATAGCAAGACAGTATAAGTGTCCCCTTATAAAAACACAAGAGGGCCATCATGGGACAGAGAAAGGACTAAAATTGGTAGCCCTAGTTCTTATGGTTAGTAACAAGAAGATTTCTAAAGATTTCACTATATAAGCCAATGTAAAACTTCAGACCCCTGGGGATGAATCAAATTCCACCCTATGGCTATGATTTACGTACTCTTGGTGAAGGGTCACTAGATAGAGCTACATGCAAAATTTGGTAGCCCTAGGCTTTATGACTAAAGTTTTCCTGATATAAGCCCATGTAAAACTTGTGACCCCGGGGTGGGGTCAAATTTGACCCAAGGGCTATAATTTGGGCACTCTTGGTAGAGGCCCACTAAATAAAGCCACATGCAAAATTTGGTAACCCTAGGCCTCATGGCTAGGTACAGGAAGATTCTCTATATAAGCCCATGTAAAACTTGTGACCCCCGGGGTGGGGCCAATTTTGACCCCAGGGCTATAATTTGTGCACTCTTGGTGAAGGCCCTCTAGATAAAGCTACATGCGAAATTTGGTAGTCCTAGGCCTTATGGCTAGGTACAGGGAGATTTCTAAAGTTTTCCCTATATAAGCCCATGTAAAACTTGTGACCCCCGGAGTGGGGTCAAATTTGACGCAAGGGCTATAATTTGGGCACTGTTGGTAGAGGCCCACTAGATAAAGCCACATGCCAAATTTGGTAACCCTAGGCCTTATGGCTAGGTACAGGAAGATTTCTAAAGTTTTCTCTATATACATGTAAGCCCATGTAAAACTTGTGACCCCCGGGGCGGGGTCAAATTTGACCCCAGGGCTATAATGTGAAGAAACTTGTTAGAGGCCCACTAGACAAAGCTACATGCCAAATTTGGTAGCCCTAGGCCTTATGGTTTCAGACAAGAAGATTTTCAAAGATTTCCTATATTTTTAAGTTTTGTTGCCATGGCAACCAGTGTTGTTGACGGAATCAAATTCTTTCAAGAAATTCTGAAGAGGACCATGGCAAGATCATTTCTGTGAAGTTTCATTAAAATTGGATGGGTAGTTTCAGAGAAGAAGATGTTTAAAATAAAAGTTAACGCACAGACAGACGGACTGACGCACGACGGACACCGGGCCATGACATAAGCCCGCTTGCCTTTGGCCAGTGGAGCTAACAAGCTATACATTTACATCAATCTGTGGGATAGACTAGTATACAACATATCCATGTCAGGTAATGGCATCTGACAACTGGATCTGGAGAAAAATTTGATTTTTTGGTTTATTTTAACACTTTAAAGAGTAAACACCAAACACTCCGTGTTAATAATCCTGAAGGAAATAGGCAACTGAAAGCATTATGGGACAAAAACAAAATTCTGGTAAGCAATATTTTCTCCTGTTCCAACAGTTTTTTCAATCATATGAGTTGATTTGCATCAATTTCTGAACTGTTGTCTGCAGAAGCATTTAAAGTGCCTAAAACTTGTCATATGAGGACGGAATGAATAATGATTACCAGTTTTGATTTAAAAAACAAAAAGTAACTTATGCATAGATGGTGGACATAGACACATCTGAACAATCTTACAAACATTAACTCCCCTCTAATATGGATATGGCGTCCTGCATGGCTCACCAGTAAAGTGTAGGACTTGTTACCTAGGTTCTAGCCTCACTGGAAGCACCATGGTTTTCTGTGAGAGTGTCCTTAGGCAAGACACTTCAAAGCCCTAACCTAGTACTGCTGCAACCCCTTTAAAACATACATAAATAAGCTAGCTGTAGCAGTTACATGACTGAAATAATGTTGAAAGTGACATTAAACACCATTCAATTAATCAAATGATCTAAAATTGGCCTGCAAGGTTAACTTAATCTAATTTTTCTGTCAGCCACACAAAATGTGGCTCTTAAGTTTTTGAAAACATTGGTAGACCAACAGGTTTTTCAATTTTCATTCTTACTAAAGTAGTTTTTCGCCATCCCAAAACACCATAAAGGATACAATGTGTTTTAACTTAGGTAAGTGTGGCTATATTATCTCTTTTGAAATATTGAAACTTCTGTACTCAGACATCAAGGTTTTTTTTAATTTTTACAACAGCATTTTACAAATCTAGTCAGGCTATAAACACAACACTTTCTAAACTTTTATATAGTTGGTGTAATCATGCAGACTGTAAACAATTCAAATCTTAAATAGTAGCCTATGAGAATGGAATTCTACTATGTTAGGCAGTCTGATCTTAATCTACTCTTGTTACATAGCATACAAACTGAAACGGTTTAGTTCAGAAAAAACAATACAGGAGTCCTCTCAGGGAAATAGAAACAGTGGTATTTTGTATGTCAGTTCTTACTGAAAGCACATTGTCCTTTCCATAACTCTAACACCTAGGAATCCCTTCAGGGGTTCTTCCTAATTACTACACAACTTCTAACAATTGATTTCAAAATGAAATACAAAATCAAACAAGAAAAAATAATTTGATTGTTCGGGTACAATGATTTCTTCTCTCCTTTCAAAAGAATGTTCTTGGTTTCATTCCTGCACTCAAAATTGTTATGTAAGTCTAAAAGGTGAAAACTAAGTGGTGTGTTTAGTATTTTCTAAGATTTAGGCCATGTGTAATTCATGAATATTGAATGTACCTTCCTTCTGTTACATAAATAAAAATTTACCAGTATCTTCATAAAGAAACAGGTCAAGAAAATAATGATTTTACAAAAGAAAACTAAGGTCAACTCATACAGTGCCACAAAACATGAAATTGATTGTAACTACCTTCAAAAATAATTTGATGGATGACTGATTTCTGGTGGTTACATTAGTTTCAACACTGTTTCAGTCTTACAGTGACAACAACTTATTTATTTGTGTACCTCTCTGGTTTTACTAGGGCTTGGCTGGTTCTCTGCAGTGTCTATATAGATCAAGTTTTCTTTGAAGTTTTGAGCCTTGTCTTTGTGAATTTTAGTCATACTACCAAGGTTGAGCAGTCGAAACCAGGGGCAGTTTTAAGCGGCAGTTTTAACTGGTTCAAACCGCCCCGGTCAATACTCCAAAAGTGGTCGATTGAATATCTGTAGTGGTCATTTTGAAACTTTAATGGTCAGATGAGGTTTAACAGGACAGTTATGCTATTTAGTGGATGATTTGTGTTGAATTCATCAATATGCAAGAGTTGACTTGAGTGGAAAAACTGTTTTGTCCCTGCAAAGGGCACTCATCAGCTGGCTTTTGCAACTTTTGGAACTGTGTAGAAGTTCCAAATAAGGTCCCAAGGTTTCATGTTTGACACCTTACGTAATTTCTTGATGACAACATATTATCATGATTGCATATAAGTCAGTATTTCACACCTTAGGAATAAAGCCTGGTGTCAAGTATAATACCCCAAATAGGGACACATAATTTGTCACGTTGGTAATTGATTTAAGCCACACCCACTGGGTTAGAAAGAGGCAACTTCTACACCATTCAATGTGTTTTGACAGCAATTTAAAGGTGTAAGAAGACACTTAAATATACTTAAAATAGATTAACGTATCCTTAACCATTGTTTATTTAATCAGTTAGAGCCTTCTTCATGTGTACCTCAATATATCTATAGATTAACGACAGGTATATTTCACATGTTTGCCTATGTGTGACAGTTTTTTCTGCAATTTTACTTGAAAATTATATATTGGCTGCTTTATGATGCTACCTTTGAACTTTTATGACCATAGACTATGTTAAATTATCTATATTTTTAAAATCTAAGTGTGTTTGTGGTGAGAGAGAGAGAGAGTAGAACTATAAACATTATCTACATTCTCTGTAAGGGATGATGATAGATAAAAATTATTTGGTTGAAAAGAACCGACATTTATGTAAGTTCAATAAGGAAAGTCAATCCAACAACCTCTTCAGTTGACCAGCAATAGTGTCTTTTGAATTATGATCAAATAAAAAGGACCTTATTGATAAAAACTATGATACTGATGTTAATATGTAATAAACCTTCATGTACAGGATGTAAGAGGAGAGCTTTTAATATTAATTTAGAAACCAGACGGGTATGTAAAGCAGTGATTAAATCATTCTAATCAACCGCTTCAATCGACCACCAATCGACCACTTGTGACCAGTATTGACCGCTTGTAAAACAGCCGGCCTGGTCAATACTCATATTAACCTGCTTTTTGCCAACCTTGCATACTACATAACTGAACAATTGCAGGGACATGTGCAAAAAATACCAGATGTAGCATTCTGAGATACTTGAAATTCAATATTTACACTGGTAAAAAGGTTATTCATTACATCCAATGCAGCTTTGAGTGAATCCATTATCATTGTCTAAAGAAAAGAATTGAACTCATCACTCATCACCTGGCAGAACATAGTCCCTTTCTTCATATGTGTAAATCCCTGCCTTTGGTACAGCTGAAGGTACTTTAGTAGCCAAAATGGATCAAGATCACACTCAGTGTGACAAGTTGCCATGCAAAGTAAAAAATAACCTTTACATAAACAAAATGAAACTTTCAAGTTGAATGTACATTTCCAATTATTGCTATTTTAAAGTAATTTTTGGGGAAAAATACCGGGCAGTATAGATTGAAGATCAGACTGCATTTTCTGTGCAATCTGATCTTAATCATCATTGTCTGCAAAAGCTCCTTGAGTAGCACTTAGTAGCCTAATGGTTAAAAGAATTGGGTCCCTCTATAATTCTTAAAAAACTATAGGCATACTTTCATTCTAAGGTTTGAATTACTTGCTGTTTTCATAAAACACAGTCACCGTCTTAAATATGGGTTGAGCAGCAGCAGCAGTTCATCATAAAAATTTACTCTATAGGTAAAGTACAAATGTGTTCAACATGCTCTGTACATGCACTTCTATTTCAAAGCATCAAAAATATATCAAAGAATTTAAATGTACATGTCTAAACAGAAAGACGTATATGTAGATGCATTCCTGTGGATCCTTTATCATAAATCTATCTGCAAATTCTGCATTCTTTTTTGTTGCATGAAACGTAACAAAATAAAATTCAATGTATCAGAAGGAGTATAAATGGACTTCTACACCTTGAAGACAAATAGTGAGCTTGTTTGGGTCTCTGAGGCTTCAAGTTAGTGGATATCTAGTTCACTGAGAAGGACACGATTTCCCATCAAAAATCCTCAGTATAAATTCATGTCCCGGGTTCGTACTTGATCGGGGCCGTTTGTAAACGAAGGATTTTTCTTATGACCCTTCGATAACTAGAGAGAAATCTTGGAAGCTTTACCAACGCAGTCTTGCATAAATCAAACATCAAATAAATTTTTTGGATAGACTGCACGATCTCCATTCCTTCAAACGTTTCGCAGGAATGTTTCAAACAATTCGGAAATTCATCGATAGCGTTATACGAAGGGCAGTAACAATGTGCCGAGTCGACTTTATGGGTATTGTGTATTCGTTCTCGAAAGGGCTTTAAATTATTTACGGCCAAATTCTAGCTAGCTGTCTGAACAGTTAAAGATATCTGATATGATACTATAGTTGAAAATGTAATTTTATTGAGAAAATACTGCTTAACCTCATTGTTTATTTTGGCAGCGAACGATACAAGTTATGAATGAACGTTTCTTGAATGAAAACGAGGTCAGTCTGTGTAAACAATGTTCATACGCATATGGCCATATTTAAAAAAAAAGAACAAACTTTGTTTAGGTCTTTATAGTATTTCAAACTGACAAATGTTTTAGTTTTGTCGAAATTTCGATAAAGAAATGAAACCTTATTTCTATTATTTGTTCAGGGTCAAAGCTGAATATCATTTGTAGATCTGCGTTGTTCGTCCCATGCCAGCCATGCAAAACTGAAAGTGAGCGCGCATGCGTCGTTACGCATGATGTAATTGGTTCCGGTCAAAACGATCACAGTAAGCGGATTTGCTATACAGCAAATCCGCTAAAAAAACATTCATTACCACGAACGGCAGAAGAATACTTAATTTATACGTTTTCCCCATGAGTGCGCCATTTCATTCCACTGACTAATAAAGTTTGGAATAGCATGGATCCGTGGAAATCGATATTTGACCAATCAGGTCATCGCATTTATTTTACCCGATGTGCAGCCTTGTTGTCTGCTATTTCGGCTCCCAAACAAACGACTGTTAATCTTGGATTAAAACTATCTGCTATTTACAATAAGTCTATTACGGGGCGAACATCGCTTACAGAAATATTATTCTATACATGATAATATAAGTGTATGGCATAAACTTTGTTTCACGTGAAGCATTTTCAGTAGATTAACGGGCGGAATTAAACAAAAAAAAAAAAAAAAAAGGGACGGTTTCAAGACAGTTCCACGACAAGACAGTTCCCCGACACTTTTGAAGACATTTCCCCGACACTCTAGTTTTATGTCAAATAACCTTTTTCTTGACTTTTACTATTGATAATCGTGAGATGTTAGTTCTAACTATTTGTTGATGGGTCCTTGTTGATATTTGTACCTTGTAAAGAATTCTGTAAACATTGACGGGTACAAATTTATTCTCTCATGGGTGAAGGGTTACACAATAAATCACGATTTTCATGAGAATAAGAATATTTTGAAATGCTGTTAACCAGCATGAAATATGATAAAAGAATATGTTCCGAGATTATTAAGACTTAATTCTCAAAATTATTTTGAAAATTGTTTTAGTTGTATTTCTTACCATACAGAAATACATGAACATCAGCGAGAGGGAGAGGGGATCTACCTGTGTGAAATACTTTTTTGCTGTTTACCTTGTACACATGATCCATTCAATGCAAAAATTTATCATACATGTATAACTATTGTATGTTCCATATAGAGCTTCTCTGTGAAAGTCTTAAACTCTGCATTGTAAGCCGTGGGAAAGGATAGTGTAAATTTGTTCAGTTCTTGTTTGTCTTATGCAAATTATTTCAATTTGGGTAAGTCTCAAATTGGTCTACTAGGGACTGAGCAGTTAATACTGACATGTCGGTCAAATTGCAGTATAGACGACTTCAGATTCATTGTAAAAACATAGAAAGAGCTGGTAACTATCAACTGATCCTTTATCCACAATATTTTCTATTTTTAAGTCTTTACCAAACGACAAAATATTAAACAGGTCCAAATTGAAATCACTTGCAGACGACAAAATAAAGTTAAATATCTCAAAAATTGAAATTTGTTTCCAGCAGAGTAGAAAACATTGTGGTAAAAGGAGAAAATGCTGATTACCAGTATTATCTCCTTTTCCTACAATATTTTTAAAGTCTTCTGTCTTCAGGGTCGTAAAAACTAGGGATTGATTGGTAAAGGGTTAAATATAAATCCCACACATTGGGCACGAGTTCTGGTTTAGTTCCCAGGAAGCAGTATCCGAAGAGATTAGTACGGGTTGTATGAACTTGTTTCTCAAGAGATGTAAAATACATGTTTAAATTGTTACCAAACGTCAAATTTATTGACTCAACCGAATTGAAAGTATTTGGAGTCAACAAATTAAATTATACTCACATGTTTGGACTTGTCTTTGATGGGGTAAAAAACATGGTAGAAAAAGGAGAAATACTGGTTACCAGCATTTTCTCCTTTACCTAAAATGTTTTCAAAAGTGTTTTCTTTCTTCACCAGGGTCGTTAAAACAAAGGATTTTTATTAGTAGCCTGTCTAGAAGACATAATACGGATAGGAACAAGGAAATATCCACAAATCAAAATTGTAAAGATACAATTCAAAATTTGTTCAAAATGCATGTAAGTTGTCAAATCATTTTTAAGAGTAAAATGTCAAAGAGAAGTAGTGTATGGGATGAAAGCTGTAACATGGGTTTACTGTCACAAATAAACATTACAGTGTAAAGGTGTGAGATATGCAAATGTTATGTAACCATTTCCTGTATTGTTTCAACTGGTCGGTGATGGATTAACATTTATGACCAAGACTAGGGGTAGCCAGATACTGACTTCACCCTTTACCATACAAACCCTAGATCTAGTTTCCAATACCCAAAGAAAGAGTGTTTTGAAAAACAGTGTGGGAAGAAAATGATGTTTGCTGTTCAAAGAATGATTATTATCCCTTGAAAGTTTACATAATTTGAACAATGTCGACTTTGTTATTTGCAAAATTTATGTTATGAATTTGGATGAATCTATAATTTTGTTAAATGTTGAAATCATTTGGAAAATGGAGAAAACGGCAGCAATTTATCCTTTTTCCCGAGTGAAGCGATAATGTAGAAAAGGGTAAAATAGTACGAATAACAATTCATGTATTCCAATTTCAAGAAAAAAAATTACCTACTTCATGTTGGATTTTCTTTTTGGAAATTGCCGTTGCGGAATGTCTGTCTTTCGGAGTTTCGTTTTAAGGCCTATTTCCTTTCGACTCGGAGTTTCGAATAATGTCGGCACAGCGTCAGGTTTTAACCGCAGCCTAAAATTCCTATAACCAACTTCTTTTTCGAGTTTTGGACTTATTAAAAACTGACTGTCATCGAAGTATTTCAGACACAATTTTGAATGAACCGATGGCAAAAAATCCGTCGCTACTGTCAGGCCCCGGTTTAAACGTTTCAAAATCCATAGTTTCCTCCTTTTTAATTCCTTCGGAAATTTGAACATACTAATTCTATGAGTTCCCGAATCGACGTTGCAGCCATAGGCTGCACAATTTACCATTTTTTCGGCTCAATTCTCAGTTAACACTCAGATATCTGCATACAATCATCCGCGTTCCTACTTAATTTCTACTGACGGTATACACAAACTGACTCGACAATGACGTCACACATGCACGGGAGATAAGCGAATCAGGGGAAGTAAGCCATGTACCATTTTTAGGGGCCGTGTATCAGCGTGACAATTCGGCCGTGGTTTACGGCATGTTACAGGATGGTATTTATGAAAAATGGCGGATACATGTTTAACTGACATTATTTGCAGCTGATTAAAGGAAAAAAAACCAGTCTGGTCAAAATATTTTAGGATTTGCCCTTTAAAACCCTTTACAAAACAAGCCCTGGTTTTAACGACCCTGGAAAAGAAGCCTTTTGAAAACATTGATGGAAAAGGAGAAAATGCTGGTAACCAGCATTTTCTCCTTTCCCAACAATTTTTTCTACTCTATCAAGGACAAATTCTGCCATTTGAGTCACTTTTGTATTGTCGTCTGCAAATGTTTTTAATTTGGCCAAGTCTAAAATTTTGCCGTTTGGTAAAGGGTTAACTCTACCATTTTTATTGGAGAGGTCATCAGGCTTCTCCAACAGTGGTGAGTTTAAAAGGCAGTCTGTCACAGAATTTGCTGTCTAAATCCATTTTTCTTGCAAAATTGTACTGATATACAGTCTGTTTCGTCATGGTTTTGTAAATAAAGCGAAATCAAAAAACCGAAACAGGAAATAGACGTGGTTTATTTTTATGTAACGAATTTCAGAAAATATTTGTTATATTAATTTGCCATGGCTGCAAATTACCTCTCAAATAATTGTAATTTTTCATTAAGCAAATAAAACTAACCAGAAGAAAACATAAGAAGAATTTCGTTAAAAAAGAGGAAGAAGACCGCTTGACAAGATCATGCGACTTGAAAACGCAACAAGGTCAAATGACCGTCATGTAAAGCATATGAGGTTTCTACGCGGCGGCTTTTTTACTTGTTTGTTTACATGTACCAAAATGTATTGAAATTAAAAGCCAATAAACTATTGGAAAACAATGATGCTGGCCTCTCCCGGCTTCTTTTGTAAAGAAGCCAACTTGTCATGCCATTTAGAATGTTGTCATATTCTACAACGGGAATCTCTTGAGATAAACGACAGACGATAGATCTCTCCTCCCACTGATGTCACGTGGTCCGCGAATCAAGATTTCAGGACAAACAACCTAGACACTAGGGCTTAGCTAGGAGATATATGAAACTTACCGGGAGATTTTTCTACCATAAAATAATCATTCTAGATAACATAAGCATGAGACCAATTTAAGAAAAGGCACTTACATCTTTTGTATTAGGTTTATCGAAGTTATAGAGTGTGAAAATTGAAATAGAGGCTGGTTTACCTAGAAGTCAGTTGAAAAACGCAGTCTTACAACTCTTACATTTGATAAAATGTAATACATTAAACTTGTACTCCCTAAACATGTCCTAAAATCATTGATCTGCTAATACAATTCATCTGTTACCTGGACAAAAGTAAGTTTTTTTTTTCCAAACTTCAAACCTTCCTTACACAGATTTTTCATTATTTAGTCCGCAGTATGTTCCTCATTAATTTAACCAGAATCGCAAGCTTTAAAATTACCAAGCGATATATACATGTATTAAGCAGTGTAAAATGATTTCCCGATGTTTGACTTGACATTGGAAGATCTATACAAAAACAAATAACAGGTAACCAAAAAAAAAAAATTTTTTTTTTCAGTTCGAGAGAAAAACCCGAGGAGAAGAATAAAACGAATAAAAAGATGAGCATACTTCTATGCATTCGCCTGTGTATACTATTCTGTAATAGAAAAAAGATATTAAGTTGACTTACACATTGAACATGTATAATCCAAATTCCAATCACTAATAATCAAAGACGGTCACGAGAGTCAGACTAATTATATGACACGTTCTTGTAGCTTTACAAGTAGGACAGTACCGGATGCCTGTAGCGTGGCATACCGAAATCAAAGAAATACCACATAAACCCTTGTTCCACTTTTTGCGTAAACGTTGGCAACATGTGCAACAGATCTTGTCCTAAAAGGAAGACAGCTTGATTGGTTTTCCTTTCATTTTCGATAAATAAATAATAGTTTAAGGGAGATTAAATAAAAGATTGTAAACAGAGGGGGAGAGATGGTATTACACACGGTGGCATATCGTCTCACACGGGCTTTAAGTTTACATTGATAGAAAGGTTAAAATACAGAGACCAATGAGAACGTTTTTAATGTTTTACTAATGCAGGAAGATGACATTTGTCTTTAATTTAAACAAACGTCTAAAATGTTCCTACATAGTATTTTATTCTAAAAGCGGGGGGGGGGGGGGGGGGAGGGGGCTGTTTAGTTTTTACTTTCCAAGACGACTATAGGAATAGGAACATTATTTTCGAGAAAATTAATTATATTGACGTGATTCTTTTTTTTTTCAATTAACATTTCTTTGAAGGATTATCTGGGTGAAAAATCCACGAAACAGATATAAAGAGCATTCTACATAGCAAATTAACTTGATTTGGGAAGAAATTGAATTAGAAAGTATACAGTCTACTCAAATAGGAAATAAGATAATGGAAAAAAATGAACTGGATAAAATCCAATCAGTAGTCTAAAATATGATCTACGAGTATAGATATATTTCTTTTAGTAAAGAAACGGGTATTTATAGCTAAGATTGTCATTCTGGAAAATTTATGACAATATAAAAGCATGTTTACAAACATTTTTATTTTCATTTTCTTATTTATTTTTTTTTTTTTTTTTAAGTTGCCGTCTGCGTCAATAGTTTTACCTGGTGTAACTTTGTGTCTTGAAATCGTGGATCTAAGGATTAATGATGGATATCAATTTTATTGTAATTAATCAGATTTTTAAAATCATATCTACTATATATTTATATATACTTCCAACTCCTAATGATGCAGAATGTCTAGGTTCGATAACGGCGAGACGGCTTCCGCTCTGAATGGGAAAAATGCTGACCACTGACTGGCTTATTGGTTTTTGATTGACAGCTCTGTCGTTTGGTCAATTGGAGGTTGTTCACTTTAACTTACAAGAGATTCAAAATGCTTAATCCACGTATCTATACTTATTAACAATTCGTGCTTAACATTAGGTGTTTTGCTTTTGCCCAATATTTTCCAAGGGCCATTTGGATTTCTACTGTCTTGTATTAAGGTCTACGGCCCCTAACTTTCATATTAAAAGACAGAAGCTGCCAATATTGGCCGAATAGCCTTTACGAAAACGTCGATCTAACACGATATTTACCAATGAGTTGGGGTCGTAATCCTTAATTTGTTTCTTTGCCGAGTCCCGGTCGGTAGCTTAGAAGACTTGAGATCGGAGGGTCGCTGGTTCGATTCCCGGCTCGGCTAATTTCTTTCCAAGGATTGATGAAAGTCATTGCGACAGAATTCACTCCTCTCTCAGTGCTGACTACTGTTTTGGCCATGGTAATGTGAGAAAGTAAATAGTGGCTTGGAAAGAATATTGAGCGTAGTACTGGTAAAAAAAAAAGCATGAATATGTGCGCTGGCCGCCGCGATATAACTGAAATACTGTTGAAAACGGTGTTTTTATCAATTTACATGTATTTCTCATATGTGTTTGATAATCAATGTTCTTATTGTACATTCTTTTTTGAAACTTCTTTTTGCAGTAATATACAGTGTGCGATCTCTTTCAGAACCTGATATACATGTAGGTAGCCTCAGGGTTAAATTTGAAATGAATTTGTTCGTGCTTTCTATGTTTAAAAGTTGAAAACGGCAAACACAGAAAATCTGCATCAAATGCCGTTGGCACAGGATCTATCTCTCTCACCGCTGATGATTGTTTTTATGTCAGTTATGTGGGAAAGCAGCTAAAAGCTTGGGAAGAACATTGTGATGAGATCTGATAAAAGAAACTTCAAGAACGCATGGATTGATGCACTGGCCGCCTCGATATAACTGAAATAATGTTGAAAAATGTGTTAACTCTACCACATGAAGAAATTCTGGACTCGTCTGCAATGAAAGGACTTGCAGACGACAAATCAAATGTCGACATAGCTCAGGAAGTGGAGCGTAGGACTCGTGACCACCAAATTTCGAGGAAACTGAGGGTGTGGGTTGGATTCCCACGGCTGGCAATCTAAAATTACTAATAGTCTTTCGGATGAGACATTAAAACGAGGTCCCATGCGACGGTGGAATACGCCGAGCACGTTAAAGAACAAGGCGTAACTTAGGGATAGGTTTCTGGGAACTCCGTAAAACAAAATTTTGGAAAAGATATCGGATCCAGTTCAGGGCATTTAGGGTTGATATTCAAATAATGATATTGTAGTAAGGTAGAATGATTATCCTACATTCTACAAATCTTCAAAAAGGGAAATGTTGGCCCTGGTCAGCCTGCGCAATCTGCATAGTCTGACCAGGTTCGATACTTTTTGCATTTTCAAGATGGTCTTGTTTCGTTTGACAGGTCCAATTTATTTATAATTTTTCTCTTAACATTCTGATATCACAAATGACACGATGACAAGTCATCTATGAAACATTGAGATATATAGAACCATGGCATTTTTCTTATCGCAAAATTGTCATTAAGAAAAACCTTCCTATTGAAACCACAAGGTCATGATTTTAGCACCAATGAAAGAGGTCCACAAGCTGGGTCATATTTTTTGCAATTTTCATAGTGGAAAAATTATATTACTCAATAAACTTTTTTGAAACAGGGCTTTTCAACAAGTAATAAGTTTGTGGAAAATCATATGCATCAAAGGATCTTAATTGTAATTAGTTACTGAGTGGTCTTTGCGATGTGTTTTAATTGAGATGATCAGTTGCAATGATGTAAAATTATCTTTCTCACACTTATTTTAACAAAATATAAATTATAAATGATCAAATAAAGTGTGTGATGCCCTTAGCATTCTTTAATCATACACATAGAAATAAATTAACTTTGGGGCAAGAGCTTCAATCCTAGAAGAATCCCTTCTTTAGACGACTGGAAATCAACATGACTTTTGAAACATATCAGACTGATAATTACAGGGCTAGAGCTTCAGTCCTCTAAAAATCCCTTTTTCAGACGACTGGAAATCAACATGACTTGAAACATATCAGAATGATAATTAAGGGGCCTAGAGTTTCAATCCAAGAAGAGTCCATACTTCAGACTGCTAGAGGTCAATACGATTTTATATATACTAGGCTGATAATTTATGGGCAAGAGTTTCAATTCAAAGAAAAAACCCTCCGTCAGACTGCGTAACAGCAACATGACTTGATACATACTAAGCTTTATCAAGGGGCTAGTTTGAATCCTAGAAGAATTCCTTCTTCACACGACTAGAAGTCAACATGATTTGAAACACACTAGACAAATAATTAAGAGGCTAGAGCTTAAATCCATTCAACATGACTTGAATCATATCAGGCCGATAATTATGGGGCTAGAGCATCAATCCTATAAGAATCCCTTCTTCAGACTGCTAGAGGTCAACATGATTTTATATATACTAGACTGATAATTTAGGACCTAGAGTTCCAATTCCCGAAAAAGTCTCTTCATAAAACTGCTAGAGGTCATTCAACACGACTCGAATAATACCAAGCTGATAATTACGGGGCCAGAGTTTCGATCTTATCAGAATACTTCCTTCAAACTGCTACAGGTCATTCAACATAACTATATACATACCAGGCTGCTAAGTAAAGGGCTAGAGTTTCAATCCTATTACAAACTTACTTCATACTGCTAGAGGTCATTTAACATGACTTGAATCATACCAGGCTGATAATAAAGGGGCCAGAGCTTCAGTCCTACATACCAGGCTGCTTATTAAGGGGCTAGAGTTTAAATCCTATAGGAATCCCTTTTTCAGACTGCTAGAGGTCATCATGACTTGATACATACTAGGCTGATAATAAAGGGGCCAGAGCTTCAGTCCTACATACCAGGCTGCTTATTAAGGGGCTATAGTTTAAATCCTATAGGAATCCCTTTTTCAGACTGCTAAAGGTCAACATGACTTGATACATACTAGGCCGATAATAAAGGGGCCAGAGCTTCAGTCCTAGGAATATCCCTTCTTCAGATGACTAGAAGTCAACAGGATGTGAAACATACTAGACTTATTATGGAGGGGCTAGGGCTTTAGTCTTAAAAATCTCTTCTTCAGATTGACAGAGGTCATAAAACATAACTTAATACATATCAAACTGATAATTAAGGGGCTACAGCATCAATTCTACAAGAATCCCTTCTTCAGATGACTAGAAATCAACATGTCTTGAAACGTACCAGGCTGATAATTAAGGGGCTAGAGTTCCAATCCTATAAGATTCCCTCCTTCAGACTACTACACGTCATTCAACCTGACTTGATACATACTAGGCTGATAATAAAAGGGCTAGAGCATCAATCATAGAAGAATCCCTTCTTCAGATGACTATAAGTCAATATCACTTGCAACATACAAGGCTGATAATTAGGGGGAAAGAGTTTCAACCCTAGAAAAATGCCTTCTTCAGACTGCTACAGGGCAATGTGACTCGAAACATACTCAGCTGATAATTTAGGGGCTAGAGTTTCAATCCTTATTAGACAACTAGAAGTTACCTACACTATGCTATGCTTGTAATTTGGGACCTTGAGTTTAAATCCCAGAAGAAACACTTCCCTAGACTGGTAAAAAGTTAAGATGTTGAGTGTGAATACCACTAAAACTCTTTCCAAAGATTGCTTGACCCTTTACCAAACAATCCTGACTTTGGAGAACGACCCTGGACTAGGCTTCTGAAAACATTGTTGGAAAAGGAGAAAATGCTGGTAACCAGCATTTTCTGCTTTTCCCACAATATTTTCAAAGCTGTGAGAGATAATTCCAATTGTTAGTACCACATTGGATTTGCAGTCTGAAAATGTTTTCAATTTAGGCAAGTCTAAAATTCGTTAGTATAGTAATAGTAAAAGCATTGTTATGGTGGCATATTTCTGCCGCGAGATACGAGATATTTATTGCGATAATTTAAGAGAACTATCGTGATAAAACAAAGTTTCCTGGAAATATTATCTAGATAATAAAAATATCGCGATAATTCTAACTGTTATCATGATTTTTTTTTGCTTTTCGTGCCCACAACTTGCATTCACTGTATCTATAATTAGATACGGTTTCGGAACATCTTCGTCTACAACCTTTTGAATTCTCCTTTTCCTGAGGGGTTTTAAAGCTGGTCGTAGGAGGCATTTGGAGTCGTCTTTGTGACTTTACAGACTTCTGTTCATTTCGAGTCTTGTCATAATTTACGAATAATGCTACAATTGTTAATGATTCAAAATTTTACTTTCTGCAATCTTGTGAAGTCAAAAACTACCGAGTTCATCGAAATGATAAATTTTCTATTTATAGATATCGAGAAACAGATAGAACTATCATGATAATTTTATCTCGAATGTCAGCTTCGTGCACGATTGAGAAATTTTGCGTTAAAATATTAAGTTTATCGTAATTTTTTTTTTTCAGAAAACTTTTCACTATCTCGATAAAATTTTCAGGAAACTTTAATTTATTGCGATAGTTTTCTAAAATTATCATGATAGCTATGTCGTATCTCGTGGCAGAAAATGCTACCATACATTGTAACTTGCAATATTCAGGGTTTGTGATCAGGTCTTTGTGTGTTTAGATACCACTAAAGTTATGTCCAAAGATTGCTGATGGTCACTGTGACTTGCAATAGAAAAAGTGTTTATTCATGGGTTTGTGCATGAGTATTTCACAAAGATTTTTCTTGTCCAAGGAGTGCTGTGATGATACTTATTGTGACTTGTAATCAAGCAGTTGTGAGTTTGGATCCTCCCAAAATACACACCGTTGGCTGTTGATTTTCATTAAAACTAACAAACCCCACCCATCAAATCTTTGTCTACAGTTCGTTGATGGTCATTCTGACATATAGCTTGAGTTTCAGGTTCAAATTCCACGAAGACAGGTTTCTTAGTTCGGCAAATACGATAATTTTGACTTGTAACAATGAGTGTTAGTCCCACAACAACAGTTTCCACTGTTTGATGATGATAGTCATTGTGACTTGCAACAGCTTGTACTGAAAGGTATTTCAAATTGAACTCCCTCCAAATGGTCTCTATAGTTTCCATTGCCTAAGCTTGCAATCTGTCTGTAATTCCAAGCAGGGCTATGACAACAGGCTATCCAGTAGGGCTGTCATAATACTACAACATTTTGAACCATGCTCTGTGAAAAGAGGGTTTAATGCATCTGCAAACAGTATTGACCCAGGTCAGCCTGCACAGTCCACACTGGCTGACCTGGGTCAATACTTTTTGCACTTGGTAAATTTTCTGCATGTCCAATGACAATTCTATCCCTGGATTCAGCTGGTAATTAGATAAAATGAATTTTATTGATCCATAATCATGTGATTGAGTGCTTAATACAAGAATGCATCATGGAGGTACATAAAGCCCCCTTTTGTCAGAGCAAGCTCATTTTCCTTCTTTTTTTGTAAAGACAGTCTACGGAATGCCTGTGAATCCTAGACAATCATTATTTGTTGGTACAGTATACTTGGGCTAAATGCGCAGACAGAAAAGCTTGCAAATATTTCAAATTCGCGCAATCGCAAAAATTTCCACATCGCAAAAATTTACACTTGTACCGAACTACAAGGCAACACTTACTGTGGAATTATTAATAACAAGTCTTTCCCCCTTTTTTTTTTTTCAATTTTTTTCTTCCTTTTTTTTTTATATTTTTTTATTTACAGTTTATTCCCCAAATTTGGGTACCACTGCATCAGTTCTATACCAACCGTTTACATTGAGATCTCTGGCACTTTTCCAAACTATACTTAATTAAAAAAAAAAAAACATTTTGAAGTGTTCAAAGACACAAAAAAGCTGAAATTCATTTCTATATTGCTTTAAAAAAACATGACAAAATCATTCTCTTTAAAAAGAAAAAAAAAATATCAACAGTTTTTAAGCAATGCTAGGTTACAATACATAGATCAGCAGAAAAACTAAGATGTTGATAAAGCAGGCATGCTTTTCCATCAATCCATTTTTTCAGGAAGAAATTTGATACAAAGTTTTTTATACATGACCACACAAAATCCCTCACATATTGTTGCAAATAAGCTTTTTTTTCCAGGACAAACACTTTTATCATTTTTGATAAAACCAATTAAGATTTTAAAGTCCCTAATACCACATGGCAAAGGTGATGTATTCACAGAAATTGCACATTTATTCTGTTTCTCAATTCGGTTCCCTAATTCTAACCCACACTTTACGGTGACAGCTATTCAACAGCATATCCAAAACATTTAAGTATTGGCATGAAGGTTTACATTCAGTACGCCTTTCACAATTTGCTTTTAAATTTTGTAAAAATAAAAACACTGTAGATCTATGATGAGTCAAAGCCAGTAAAGGTCTTTGAATTGGAAAATATGTGTCTTTCTTTTCCAAAATGTAACTGTCTAACTTGTTAATCTGATGCTTTACAAGTGAAAAAATTTTCAGAGTTTTCTACCGCGCCAAACTGATAGTATTTGCAAGCGACAAATTAAATGTTGCTCGAATTATCATTTCCGTCTTTGAAAGTGCAGAAAACACTGTGGGAAAAGAAGAAAATGCTGGTCAACCAGCATTTTCTTCTTTTCCCACGGTGTTTTCAAAAGCCTTCTAAGGTCATTAAAACTCTTGATTGTGTCGTAAAGGGTTAAAAATTGTCGGGAATCATAATGATGGAAAGTAGCAGCCGCAATATCAAGATCTCGTGTAGAATTGATGATAAATATTTCGATGATAGGTTTAAGTTAAATAATCATTTTAAACAATATATAGTACATTACGTAAAAACCATTGCCCACACGAAAGCTTTCATTATTACCTCCTTCCATAAAAACATTGTGATGCAACTGTATGTTTTGTAACTTGCAAAGAAATATTGACAATCGGAGAAATTGTTTCGGACAACTGGTTGATTGTATCTGGGTTTACTGCTGTTTTAACAGCTTAGGTCATATCACTGGCAGTCAGTGCACCTCCGCATGTGTTTCCTGGCCTTCTCACCCCAGTATTGACACAACTTTCTAAGTCACTGACTACTTTTCTCACATGCATCAGAGCATCAGAGGTGAGAGGCCAAAAATCGCCGAAAAGAAAGTTTGCCTGAACTGAGTATTGAACTCACAACCACCAGGTCACAAGTCAGACACACTAACCAATGTGCTACCCGGGCGGGCTTGTTCCAGACAAGCAAACCCACTTGCATAATACTTTTATAATTAATAAATCGGACATCCATGCTCCATTTCTAGCATCATACTTATGGCATTTCATATAGTATATAAAAAACAAAATGACAGATCAGACTCGGTGCATCGATGAAAGAGTAGAAAACTTTGTGGGAACAGGAGAAAATGCTGGCTACCAGCATTTTCTTCTTTTTCCCACAATGTTTTTAAAAGCTCATGGATGTTAAAACACAAGTTTGCATGATACGAAGTTAAAAAAACATCACATGGGCAATGATTCCGTTTTCACAAGATGATAGCAAATCAGACAAAAGACCTATGAGTACACAGTTATAATCATAATTGGTATAATCATTATCATTTTGTTACATATTTTTAATATCACAAAGGTCTTTTACATTGTATACAAAAAGGGTGAGAAAGTCACACCACATCTTAAAAGCACTTGTCAACCCATTTACTAGCATACAAGCTATCATTACACATACCAAAGCAAGTTACAATAAGGGAAAAATAAACGTTCGGGAAGGACATACATGTATCTCTTCAATTTTATGAGATATGGAAAGTATCAAGGGAAAACAATCAAATGCTTGTATTATAAGTTTTTCTATTGCAAAAGGGGACTGTCACAACTCGTATTTGTACAGTAAATGGGTTTTGTTTTACCAATGAACGTTTTTCGTCCAAAAAGAAAAGTTGACCCCATTCGATCTTCATACCCATTCCATCTTTATAACTCTAAAAGCAACGCAATTAAATCATCTTTATTGCTCAAGTTCCTTGACATCTAATCTCTCTCTCAGCAGTTTTTCATCATGTATTTCAAACGTTTACAATCAGAAGGCAATATCTATCTTATCAATTCATATACAGATGTTCCCTTTTGCTTGGAACTGCTAGGCTTTTAACAAGACAAAAACAAAACTTTAACCCTTTATCAGACAACAAAATTTTAACCTTGTTCAAATTGAAAGCATTTGCAGATGACAATTTTAATGTGGCTAAAATGGTGCAATATTTCTTTGATAGGGTAGAAAACTATGTGGGAAAAGGAGAAAATGCTGGTTACCAGCATTTTCTCCTTTTCCCCCACTGTTTTCAATAGGCCCCTTTTCCAGTGTAGGTAAAAGTCGGCATTGTGCAGTAACGGGTTCCATATTGAAAGCATAATGCAGGCAACAAATAAGATATGACTCAAGCACTTCGATTGGTCTTTGATTTGGTAGACAACAATGTGGCAATAGTACCAGCATTTTTTTCCCTTTTCCAACGATATTTTCGAACATCCTCTTTGAGTTGTAAAAACACAGGATTAAAGGCATTTGCCAACAGTTTAAAATCAGTGTTACCCTGGTTTTCTGTTTAACTCCTCCCTTTTTGGTTACCTTTCCATAGTTCAAAATGGGGTCATAAGAGGCACATGTGATCACTTTGAAAAAGCTTTCTACAAATATTTGCACCTACAGTAAAAATGCCTACTTCGATGTATTTGTGTTGAACAGTATAGAAAAAGTAACAAGTCACCCTACTACAAGATTTGCTAGTTAACTACTTGAAGGGCAAGTCTATAAAATAGAAACAATAAAAAGAGTGCATTAAAATTCCATTTTTGTCGTAAATAGTAAATATATACATGATAGATATGTGTCTTCACTTAGTAAAATTTCAATATTTAACATAAAGAAATCACAATATAGTGGGATAATCTTCATCAATGACAGCTGTATTTTGTTTTCTACTTAATTTCAGAATGTATACAAAAACTTACCTCTTTATCAGACTGACGATAAAATACACAACTTAAACACTGAATTTCTAAAGTGAAGAAAACATCATGAAAAAAAAGGAGAAACTGCTACTTATAAGCATTTCCTTCTTTTCACACAATGTTTTCAAAACTGTTCTTCATCAGAGTTGTTAAAAGTTGGGATTGTTTAGTTAAGTTTTCAAAATTACCTTAACTATTCATATTGAAAGCATTCTCATACAGCAAATTATATGTGCCTCTAAAGAATACATTTGTCTTTAAAATGGTGATCTGCTGGTTACCAGGACTTTCTCCATTTTCCAAAATGTTTTAAAAGCATTCTTCTTCTGGTGTAAAAAGACACTTGAACCACATAGTTTTTCATATTTCTATAAACAGTGTGCAAGGCAGTGAATTTTCCAACACCTGTTTCAACCCACTATTTTCATTACTTTACATTCAAAATTATCTTGTTGACATTTTGTTTGCAAAAAAAAAAATTAGCATGACTTAGTACAAATAAAGCATATCATAACAATGTTACATTTTTATCCACCAATTTTAGACTTATAGATTCTCCCACTATGCTCTGTTTCTTTTACAAAATGGTTTATACCATTTCACATAAAACTCATATACTTTAAATATGATAAAAAACTAAAACTCAGTGATACACACTTTTAAGTACAGTAATTCATTAAACAAATTGTATTAGAGAAGTATTTATGCAGAACTAATACTTTTGTTAATTGAAATAAACTATTCAAACTTGAATAATTACAAAAAAAAAAAAAATTGTACACACACCTTAAAAAATGCCTCTCAAATGATGTAATACTTCTTTTTTCTTTCCAGACTGTCAATTATCTAGCCGTACTTTCCTTTAACCAACTTCACATGAAAACCTATCCAGCTGTACTAAAAAAGTCTACAGTTAAAAAACTGAAACTGGGAAACTTATTCACTGCTTGGGAACAGAAATAAAGTGGTCCAATGGAAGTGTCATTTTCCTGATGGTCAACACAACTGAATTGGTTCAAATACAAAGCTCGACTTGCTCAGGCAGAAAAAATAAAATTCAACATTTCTTCCTATGTTGCCTGTACAATTGGACAGACTGAAAATCACTTCTTCCAAAACATTTCTGGCCTTTGTGCAATCAAAGTTTTTCATTTGTTATGTCATAATTATAATTATATTGACACAAAGGCAACCCAAGGCATCCATCAAAGGCCAGTTAACTTCTATGATTTCTGTCTTACATATAAACGAAAAGTGTGAAAAAGCAGGGTTTTTTCGTGTACAACAAAAAAAAAAAGAAAATCTAACAACAGAAGGTAAAAAAATAAAAAAAATAACACAGATTCAATACAACAATCAAAACATTTTTTTTTGTTTTGGTTTAAAACTTTTCTAGTTATTTTTTACCTTTCACTGGTTTTTTGCTATCTTTACAGAAAAGAAACAACTACATAATTTTATACTCTATGATACTAAAAATAAATTTGTTCAACTAGACTGAAAATCCACTCCCATAGAAAGAACAGAATTCAATTTATATTGATAAATACAGGATTAAAGCAACCAAATGAGTAGAAAATTGCATAAAATCTTCAGAAAATTTTATTTCATAAGGATAGTGTTTTGGTTGTTTTTTAACAGTTGTATTCAAGTCACAGGAACAGCTTGTAATACATTGAATGTATGTGCGAACCAAAACTTAGCTTATATTTGTATGATGGAAAAATCCTTCAAGACTTTAATATGCTTTGCTCAAAGTTGAACTTGAGGACAACATATTTCTTCTGTTCAGTAAAAATATAAGTGGCCCAAATGGAAATTTCCCACCCATGTACATGGAATTTTCCACACTGAAGACAAAAAACTTTCCATCATTTACAATAGACTGAATATCATCACCGCACAGAACACATATCTTCATTTTGCAAAATTAGAAATTCCAGCTTCTTAGACTAGTTATTCTCCATAATATGGGAATTTTCAAAAGACAAGAATGGAAAATTTCGATTTCGATACCTCCTTGTAGTTTCACTTCAGCAAAAAATTTCGAAAGACTAAGAGAAATCTACATTGGAGCAACTGAGTCTAGCAAAACTAAACCTTTTTCGGTTTTACAAGACTACTTTTCTGTCTTTTCCTTTATAAAACTTTTCCTTTATAAAACTATCGAAATTCTTAAAGCATTCTTATGTTATCAATTTTATTACCTTTTCTTCTTCAAATAAGTCTGTGATATGGATACATTTAACCCATTAACAAAACTTCTTACAATCCAAAATGATGGTTGAAACCATGCAGGCCCCACATCATAAAATCACACAATGTTTCTGTGACATTTAAAAACTTTCTGTCGACTTCTCAGTTATTGCAAGAGTTTATCTGCACAAGAAGGTAAAAGTTTTCAAGTCCTAAACAGTTAGGACATACAAAAATTATTTTTTCAATTCACTGCTCTCCCATAGAAAAACTTTGTACCATACGAAATTACATTGTATGATTTTATGGAGGCTCATTCTATCACTGACCACATCACCCAATGCTAAGTATAATCTTGTGTGGGGTCAGCTTTCTATCAAAGTGACCTTTCCTCACCCAGGACAATCCATCTGTATTGCATTTGAAGTCACTTTTCTGTTTTTGCTCTATATTTGTCCTTCAAACAAATTGTTTTATCTTTGAAGGCACAAATCAGCAATATGGACATGGAATGTAGACCTTTTCTAGATTCCAAATACTGGAGAGTACATCCTGTTGTCTCCAGTCTGGGAGAGTCATCTCCCTTGAAATACAGAACTCTTTTTCTATGTAGCAACCTTAAATTTGTTTCTCGAAAAAGCATAACACATGAATAAAATACAAACATTTTCACCTTAATTAGGTGTCAGGGAAATTCAAATGACATAAAAAAATTACAATTAACCCTTTACCACACGACATATTTTAGGCCTGTCCGAATTGAAAGCATTTGCAGATGACAGTTTCAGTGTGGCTCATATGAAATGATTTTTCTTTGATAGGGTAGAAAACATTGTGGGAAAAGGAGAAAATGCTGGTAACCAGCATTTTCTCCTTTTCCCACAATGTTTTCAAAAGCCTTCTCTATCAGAGGTGTTAAAAGTCGTCATTGTGTGGTAAAGGGTTAATTGCATGATTATTCAAAAAGCATTCTTCAAAGTTTCAAAAAAATAAACTATTTAATTCTCCTGAAGTTTTCCGCATTATCACGGAAATTTGCTTTCTGCTTTCTGAATTGGAGAGAATTCAAGCAGTTTCAATGTCTTATCTGCAATTATAGTTGACATACTGATACTCTGTAAAGTCGCGTAAAATATATTTCTTTATCACTCAACAATTGGTTTGTATCCTTTTTCTGGCAAATAGTCAGAAAACCCTATACCAGACCACAAAATTTTACACAAGTCCAAATTGAAAGCACTTGCAGACGACAACTTAATTGTGACTCAAAAACTAAAATTCATGTTTGGATAGGTAGAAAACATTATGGTAAAAAAAAGAAAATGCAACTAAGCAGCATTTTCTCCTTTTGCCCCACAATATTTGCAAAAGCCCTCTTGTTCAGAGTTATTTAAACTCCAAATTGTGTGGTAGAGGAATGAAATACCCTGCGTGTCAAAAACTAATTCTCGCATGATACACGCTTCAATATTAATTTTCCTGAAACTGTTGAAAGCTGATCCATAATTCAGAAAGCAGTAAGGCTTGTGGAATGATATGACTATTTTGAACAATAATTGAGATGTTTTAGTTTTATCAAAAAAATAGTTTTTCAGGGTGATACAAAAATAGACTCTCTTTCTTTTAATTCACAACACCAATTGCAGAGGAGGGGGGAAAGTAAGAAAAGGAATCAAACATACTTAAAACTAAGAATTAGAAATTCAAAGCTTACAACTGAAGAGAAAGTTGCATTGCATTTTATCATGAGAAATCTTTGAAAAATAAAATATTTAAGCATAGAAGACAGTTCTGATATGGAATCACGAAGTTCTGCAAATGAACAGAATAAAAAAAATTCAGGCAGACAAATCACTGTTATAAAAATCTCCCTTAACTCTTTACCAAACGACAAAATTTTTGACTGGTCCAAACTGAAAGTACATTATTTGCAGACGACAAATACAGGCTGGCTCAAATGACATGATTTGTTCTTAATAGGATAAAAAACTTTGTGGGGGAAAAAAAGGAGAAAATGCTGGTTACCAGCATTTTCTCCTTGTCCCACAATGTTTTCAAAAGCCTTCTGCCTCAGGGTCATTTAAACTCGGATTGGTGTGGTGAAGGATAAAAGAAACTGGTATTGTCACTTTTAATAGACAAATTTGGACTAAATTTTTTTTGTTTGGTAAATTTGAACAAGTCTAAGGTATTTTTCGTCTGGGAAAAGGTTCATTTAGCACTCTATGGATAATGATTGCAGTATCTGGACATATCTGCCTCCAGAGAAAGTGAACAAAAATCGTATCGGCCTCGAGAAAAAGTTAACAAAAATCATCCTAACTATCGGTTTGCTGTAAGTTGCATAGTAACGCTCTATAATCTAATACAGAAACACTGTAATATCAATGTGTACAATAACTGATAAAAAACATTTCTAGGACAAACGCAGTGCAAAAGAAAGCGAGACTAATTTTTACGTCAAGTCTGTACAAAACTTTGATAGGTGAAAAATGTGACAGAAAAAACAATGGTTCATTCCCATATAGTTTCTAATTTTTCTAAAATACTTTCGAAGACTGAAAGATAGTCTGTGGGGGGGAAAGAATGAAAAAGTATATATACACATCTAGGCGAATAGAAAAATAAAAGAATACAATCACAGCTACTACCAGTGTTATGAGTTTTAACTCTTTACCAAACAGCAAAATTTTCAATTTATCCAAATTGAAAGCATTTCCAGATGATAATTTAAATGTAACAAAAATGATTGGAGTTTCTTTGAAAGGGTAAAAAACATCGTGGGAAAAGGAGAAAATGCTGGTTACCAGCATTTTCTCCTTTTCCCACAATGTTTTCAAAAGGCTACTTTCCCCACAGTCGTAAAACCAAGGATTGTTTGGTAAAGGATTAACCCTTAACAAAAGGATACCATCTTTTAACGACCATGAGATATTGACTTTTAAAAACATTTTGGGTAATGGAAAAAGAGCAAGTTACCAGCACTTTTTCCTTTGCCCTGAACATTTTTCACCTTATCAAAGATACATCTCATTTAAGCTACATATTATAAGCCACCTGCAAAGGCTTTGATCTAGGATTAGTCTACAAATTTTGTCGTTCGGTAAAGGGTTAAACTTTTTGCCTAAATTAGCCATACTAGTTACTTTTTCAGATTGTAAAGATCAAGATCATAAGGCACAGAACATGCAATCTGATCTTGGATTTACACTGCTGGCTATATCTATCTTTTGACTAAAATTTCATTTCTTGTACAGTAAACTTGTATTTTCAGACCTTGAGATTTAAAACTGGAATAATTTTGAAAATGTCTTAGCAGTAGTAACCAGCATTTTCTCTTTTTCCAACAATGTTTTCAACAGCCTTCTCTGTTAAAGTTGCTAAAACTCAAGATTGTGCGGTAAAGGGTTCATAATCATTTTCATTTATAACATTGTAAAAAAAGGAGAAAACAGACACTCAGCCTACAGAAAATCTATTTCTAAACTGAACAGAACAGAACTAAGATGATTTCAGGGGCATCATACAAATAAAAAGGAGAAAAAAATAATGAAATAAAATGGGAGGTGGGAGGAGTGATCTTTGGAGAAAACATGTACAAAGTTGCATAATTATACAAGTGATCAATGCGGAGACATTTTAAAAAAAGTTTCCGACATTAGCTTGATAATTTGAGACAAAAAGTCAACACCACTAATTTTGTGCGAGATCAAATCCACAAGGTTAAATTTCACGACTTGTTTTAGCCATTTCCCTGATCTACTTGCTTTTAGTAGTACAAAAACATTGTGCCAAAGGAGAAATTGCTGGAAATGAGTCATTTTTCATCACAATGTTTGATTGGCTGATTGTATCACAATGTTTGATTGGCTGATTGTCTCAACCTTTTATTTTTACCCTCATCCTGTTAAATATGTGAAATAAAATATCTGAGCTGATATTACAAGCCAAAATTTTACTATTTCAAAGGTATTTTTTGGGGGGGCCAGTATGTCTTTGTCTGACAGTGTAGATCAAAGATCAGCCTGCACGTTTTGTGCAGTCTGATCTTGATCTACACTGTCCGCAAAAAGTCAGTGTGTTCCGCTTAGCAGCCTACGGTTAATAAAAAATTAAATAACTGTTCCCCGATCGACAACCAATAAATAACAGTAACTGCTTCAAGTAAACAATACGGTGTTGTAAGATAAAGTGCTATGTTTAACCAATTTCATGCTTAATAAGTTAAATGAAGCTTTCAAGCCGATAGTAAAACCTGAATAATGGTATTTCAAAATCATTTTTTGGAAGAAAAATATCTCCTTAACTGACAGTGTAAATCCAAGATCAGACTGCATGGTCTGTGCAGTCTGATCTAGATCTACACTGTCTGCAAAAGGTCAGTGAGTCTAGCTTAGCAACCAAAGAGTGACATGATCTGTCAAAATTAATGGTGTCAGTACTAGATAATGTAACTAGCTTTAAAAATGCCAACATAAATAGATCTACTATAAGAGCAAGCCTTTTAACATTGTTCGAAGAATTTTCAAGGATTCAGATAGGAAACAAAGTATTCCATCACTATGTCAACCCTTGACCAAACAATCCAGTATTTTAACGACCCTAAAGCAAAAAGGCTTCTGAAAATATTGTGGAAAAAGGAGGAAGTGCTTGTTATCAGCAAATTTCTCCTTTTTGCATGTTGTTTTCTACCATATTAAAAGACAGAAATTATCTTCGAGCCACATCTAACTTGTCGTCTGCAGATGCTTTCAATTTGGTCAAATTTAAAATCTTCTCGTTTGTTAAAGAATTAAGGTCTTAGAATTTCAGATGTTTCCCGACACAGAGTGTTCAAAAAATAATTTTGATTTGTCCTTGTTAATGCAAGCTTCTAACAGAGTGCATTCAGTTTTTTCTCTATGTATTCTCTACCACATCATGAACTCTTCAACTCATCTAAATTGAAAGCATTTGAAGACAACAAAAATTCATGAAATGTGGCTCAAATAATATCAATTATTTTTGAAAGGTAGCAATGTGGGAAAAGAAAAAAAATGCTGGTTTTTAGCATATTCCTCTTTTCCACAACCTATTAATTTTTAGTAGCTTTTTTTCTCAGGGTTGTAAGTACAAATTATAATTGCAGATTTTATCACATGATGAAAACAATACTTTAATTTTTCTAGTTCAATATTAGCAGTTAATTGAAACAAAAAGCACTTGTTATGGCCATACAATGAGAAAGTATTGTACTGGTATATCACTGTATAAGTAGTGGGTGGGGCATTGGGGAGACATCATTATGAGTAGAAGAGATTTGGGGGAAGGGAGGCAAGCTATATAAAATATAAAATCTTAAACAATTTATGTAAAAAAATGATTCTTATTGAAAGTCCTGCAAACAAACAAACAGAATCGAAAGAAAGAAAGTGTTGCGTGTCACCATTGATTTTGTGAACTTGTCTTGTAAATTCCACGAGTTTGGTTAATATGCCAAACACTTTATTGTGCCGAATGAATCTTTAACAGCTAATCTCGTGTTTATGCAAACATTAGGGATAGGGCTTTGAAAACATTGTGATAGAAGGAGAAAATGCTGCTTTCCAGGATTTTCTTCTTTTCCCACAATGTTTCGTATCATTGGCATTTAGTATTTTTTATTTTCAGCAACCAAACTGTCTACTATTCTATTCAGTATTTGTCCCAAATTCCAAGAAAAGCTGATTGGTTGGCTAAGACAGAGCATCTCGGCAAATCAAAACGCAAACCTTTGCTTTGAATTTAGAATCAAAACTGTACCTAGAAATCCGAGTCAGCAAGTTCCTTAACTCTTCACCAAACCACAAATTTTTGGACCGAACCAAATTCAAAGCATTTGCAGACGACAAATAAAGTCTAGCTAAAATGATTATCTATCTCTTTGATCCAGGAGAAAACATTGTTGGAAAAAGAGAAAATGCTGGTTACCAGCATTTTCTCCTTTTCCCACAATGTTTTCAAAAGCCGTATCTTTAAGGTTCGTTAAAACTCAGGGATGTATGGTAAAGGGTTAAAGACATGTTTTGTCTGCAGGACAACCAAGTCAACCTTTATACATTATCAAGCACTTCCTCTGTTTTTCTCTGATTTAGTCATAAGTTTCTTCATCATCAAAAATTTAATTTCGTAATCAGTAAGAAAGTAGGGTAGATACTTTGTTAAGTTTCCATTTTATCTTCACATTCAGCTTTTCAATGCAAATAGATCTAACCTCTTAAGCACCAAATACTTGATCTCTTCCAACAGCTAAAACATAGAATTCACAGAACAGAAGATTTTCATCTTCTACGCTTGACTTAAACAATGGACCAAACAGATTCAAGATTAGATTGCACCCTCTGTGCAGTCTGTTTTTGATCTATGCTGTCCACAAAAAACCTCTGTTTAAGCCTGGCGCACTGAAAGGACTAAATAAGATAAGAAGAATCTATTTTTTCGGATGTTTGACATTTATTCCTAAATTCTAAGAATGTGATCATTTACCACATTGTATTTTTTCCAGTTTAGTGCTCTTCCATATAAACTCAATGAAAATATTCTACCTGTCTTAATGCTTAGTAAATTCTTTATTACACTATGAACTTTGAATTTCAAAGGCATTTGTACGGAAACAAGACAATCAGAGAAAAATCTAGCTCTGTCCAGGTACAAAATGTATCATATATGGAATTACAAAAGAAAAAAGGAAACATCACATTTGATAAAAGAATTGATATAATAATATATGATAATAAAATTTATACACTATGACATGATACAATGATTTGTTCCTTTAGGCCTGAAGAACTTGAAAAGGGTCTGTCTTTTTTCTTCATGTGCTTGCATAATACAGGTGTCTGCTTGGCACATGTACATTCAAGATATTTGCCCTGTCTTAGAACTGAATACATCATTGATGAAATACAGGTTGCTTGCTTAACCCTTTACCAAACAATCCCTGGTTTTCATGACTCTGGGAGGAAGGCTTTTGAAAACATTGTGGGAAAAGGAGAAAATGCTGGTAACCAGCATTTTCTCTTTTTCCCACAATGTTTTCTACCCTTCCCCATTTAAATTTAAATTTTTGAGTTGCATATATTTTGTCGTCTGCAAATACTTTCATTTTGAACAAGTCCAAAATTTTGTTGTTTGGTATGGGGTTAATAAATGTGGCCACTAAGCTAGGTTTTACTGTATTTGTTAATTATTTTTTCAAGATTTTTGTAATCAATAAAAACTGCTGAAATTTTGCATTTATTGCAAAATCAACTCTTCAGGACACGAAAATTTTTTAGATATGACCAAATTGAAAGCATTTGCAGATGACAAAATAAAAGTGACAAAAAAAAGAAACTTGTTTTTTTTAGAAGGGTAGAAAATACTGGGGGAAAAAAGGAGAAAATCACCTCCAGACATGGACCACCACTGAAAACAACTGGGCAAAAGGAGAATTTGCATTCAAACCCAGTCCATGCTGATTATCCCTTTTGTACACTGATGTCTTCCAAGTCATTTGATACAAATTTGTTTTAAGACATTTTAAATTAAATAAAAAACACAGCATTCAAAGTTTCTTGTCAAACACCATTTTTTCCAGTACCTCAGGCCCAAAGAAAACGTCCCATCTAGTGGCTATATAATGCTTATAATGATACATTTTTTTTCTGTGATAATTTTTTTTTCTCCTTTTTTTTTTCAAAATTTTTCAAATACAAAATATAATTCTTTGAAATCATCACTCATATTAACACATAATAATGATCATATTTCCCTGAAATATCTTTGTATAAAACAATGAAGAAAATAGAAATGACCTTTCTATGACCTTTCTTCACCTCTAGTACATGTAAATGTCAGAATCAGGACCTCCAACATTATATTTCATACTCTGTAGAATTCACTGTCTTTCTTTACTTTTCTGAAAGACAGTTTTATAAAACATTGTGGGAAAGGGAGAAAATGCTGGTTACCAGCATTTTCTCCTTTTTCCACGATGTTTTTCAAAACTGTCTATCATATACTAGTAGTTGTTAAAACATGAGAAATGTTCAGTAACAGGTTTAAAGTGCATTCAGCCATAAAAGAAACAATTGCTGTAGATGTACTCCCCATCTTAGAACTTCTATAAATAGCTTAAGTTGTTGACAATGGGCTAAATTTCTAATGTAGAGTTCCATAACTGCTGTCAACACTTTATCAAGTGAATAAGATGCAAGTTCTTATGGCATACGACACAAAAAAAACCAATAGATATTTCTGAAAAAAGAAAACACAACAAATTCTACAAAACATTATAGCACTTTCAGTGGCAGCCCTGATTCTTACTACCCCAAGGCAGTACGGGATGGATGGATGGTTTCTGGCAAATCCTGTACATGTAGAGCAGGGACACAGCCAGGACATGGACTTATGGGTAAAATTTAAAAAAAAAAAACAGTTAACACATCCTGGCACTCCCCGGCTCCGTTGCTACATCTTAACTACAGTTAAAAATACATGTTTTGGTGATACATATAAAAACCCTAGCAAAATTATACAAATCGAAAACTCCAGTTGAGATGTCCTTGCTTACATCTATTCATCCTTTTGACTTTTTCTCTCTTCGATGAAAGAATCCACTTCTTCCTGTTGTCACTAATGAAGGAAATTACATCTTTATTTCCTAGTTTATGCAAGGTTTACTACAAAATGTCATTCAGTCATTTTCAGAACACATGACGTCTAACATGTAAACATTTACAATTTCATGCTATTCTTTTGCTAGGTTTATTGTTCTGTTGCCTGGTAACCCTTATGTTGCCATGGCATCACCATTATTGCTATAGTCCCCTTGTCCTCACAACCAAGTCAGCAGATTGTTGTCCATAGTTGAATTGTTCGAATTCAGGACAGTTTCTACATCGTTTAACAGCTCATTATTGATGTCATCTGCCTGCAAACACAGAGATTTTTTTTGAAAGACCATAATTTCCATACTTTTAAATGGTATAATTTTAAATGCATTGTTTACTTTTGGCCACTACTGGGCTTTAAAGCTTGCTGAAAATAGTACATAATTATGTAACTTAAATATTTTTTTTTTCAGTGAAATTCATTTCATCGAGTAAACATCATTGGTATATTTTCACAAAAGGCTGCACCACTCATGAAAATATTACTGAAGATGTTCTCTTGATCAAATGAATTTTGATCTTTCACCGAATAAACCCAAATATCCTATCTCTTAGGACGCCCATACCTGTAGGCTGGGGACAAGGTCATCACCATCCATATTTGAGAGTTCTGTTTCCATGGATACCATGTCCATGTTGTTGAAGTCGCCTTGACGGTGCCCTGCAGTAAATGAAACAAGGTTAAACATGGTGCCCTGCACTAAATGAAACAATGTTATACATGGTGACCTGTAGGGAAGAAAATTACGAGATCACTCTAAAGACACTGATCCTTAAAAAGCTAGTCAACTGCTATGTTTGCTTTGGTTGTGTTAAGCCATTTTAAACTTTATTTCAGTTTTAATGGTGCAGACAGTGCACCTATCTATGCTTTCCTGGAGTTTCTTTTACCAGTATTTAGCCAAACATTCTTTCCAAGCCACTAGCGACTTTCCCAAATACACATTGTCAAAAACAATTTTCAGGAGAGAGCGAGGGATGAAACCTTCTGCAATGACTAGCATCAATCCTTGGACAGAATTTTGCAGAGCAAAGAACTGAACCAACCGGGCAAGATTAATCTTCTGTAGGAAGTAATGAGTGAAATAAACTCTTCCCAAATCACAAAATTTTAGACGGAACCAAACAGAAAGCATTTGCAGACAACACATCAGATGATGCCGGTGATAAGCTTTTGTCTTGAACGAATGGAAAACATTGCGGGTAAAGGAGAAAATGCTGAATACCAGCATCTTCTCCTTTTCTGAAAAATATTTTCAAAAGGCATGTTTCACTTTGTTGTTAACTCTTTACTACACAATAAAATGTTAGACTGACCAAACTGAAAGTATTAGAAGACGACTCATCAAATGATGCTGAAGTCAAGCTATTGTCCTTTTAACCCTTTCCCAAAACGACAAATTTTAGACTGTATCAAATTCAAACATCTGCAGAGAAATAATTCAAACATCTGCAGAGAACAAATTCAACACTGGTGCAAATAAGCTTTTGCTCTATGATAGGGTAGAAAACATTGTGGGAAAAGGAGAAAATGCTGGTTATCAGCATTTTCTCCTTTTCCTAACAATGTTTTCAAAAGCTTTCTTTCCCTGGGTCATGAATACCAGCGATTCTTTGGTAAACGGTTACAGGGTAGAAAACATCTTTGGACTAGAAGAAAATGCTTGTTACCCGCATTTTCTCCTTTTCTCACAAGGTTTTCAAAAGGTTTCTTCTGCAGGGTCATAAAAACATGCGATTCAATTAGTAAAGGATAACAATCCACTCACCTCCATCTTGAGCTTCCATCTCACTAACATTACTCAGGAATTCGTCCGGAGTCTTGGACAAGAAGGTGGTCCCATTCCCCATTCCTCCTGAAACAAAAAGTGAAAACCGTAATCTCATAGCTCCTGCAAAATTTGATAGATTGATTGATTGGTTGGTTGGATGATTGATTGATCGATTGATTGATTGATTGATTGATTGACTGACTGACTGATTGATTGATTGATTGTTGTTAAACTATTTACCAAACAATCAAATTTAAAATTTGTCCAAATTGACAGCATTCGCAGACCATAAATTAAGATGAAATTCCGGAATTTGTCTGTGTAAGTAAAGAAAACTTTGCAGGAAAAGGAGAAAATGCTGGTTAGAAGCATTTTCTCCTTTTCCTACAAAGTTTTTCACAGGATGATTTCTCAGGGTACTTCAAACACAGGATTGTATGGTAAAAAGCTAACCCTTTGCAAACAAGGCCGACTTTAAACAACCCTGTGGAAAATAAACTTTTGAAACATTAATGGAAAAGGAGAAATTTCTGATTACATGCATTTGCTCCTTTTTCTGCAATGCTTTCTACCCTGTCAAAGGCAAAATAATCATTTGAGCAAAATTTATTCTGTTATACTATGCAAATGCTTTCAAATCTTTTTCATCTGGTATAAGGCCAAAGCAATTTTCAACCTTATTTCAGTTCTATCACATCAGCCAGTACACTTATCTATGATTTCCTGAAGTTTTTTCAACCATTTCTTTACAGAACACTCTTTCCAAGCCACTGGCTGCTCTCCCACATGGCAATTTTCGAATCAATGCTCAGCATAGCGGAATGAAACTTCTCACAGTATTCTTCTCAAGCCACAAGCTTCTTTTTCACATAACTGCCATCAAAACAGGAAGGGGTACAGACACACAATAGTTATCATAAACACAATCATAGAAGAAAAAGCAAAGAACAGACCACAATAAATACAGAATATCATAATGTAATAACATTCCCGATTCTTGCATTTGCTCTGAGTTGCATGGCTCAAGCCCCTGAATCTGTATTGTGCAAGACTCAAAGTCAAGGGAGATGTGAAAATATTCTTACCCAGCAAGAAGCAAATACAAGCACCATGAAAGTTACTGCAATATGATATTCTGTTTATTATAAAACTACAACGTTCAGCAACTAAATATTGACAACTTTCAACAACAAAATATTGAAATTATTGACAATTTTATTAGAAAATAGGAAAAAATCAAAAACAAATACAGGTTCAATGGGTACCAACTTAGTCTTTATGAATGGCAGATGAATATTACAGTGTATCTTTTTTACCATCAACTTGCAAAGAAATTTAAACATATTACACCCGAGGGGTTGAACATTATATTCGGAATCCACTTTGACAGTGTAGACACGTCTGATTTTATTCACATACGATGCATGTATCTAAGCCGGAAAATTTAGATTGTATGGTGTGCAACGTTTTCAACATTATTTCAGTTATATTCACGGCAGCCAGTGCACCTATCTATGCTTTCCTGGAGTTTCTTTTTACCAGTTCTCCACACAATATTCTTTCAAAGCCACTGGCTGCTTTCCAACATAACCATCGTCGAAACAGTGGTCAGCCATGACAGAGGAATGAATCCTGTCGTAATGACTATCATCAATCCTCGTAAAGAAATTGGCCAAGCCAAGGGATCAACCTAAGTCACCTCCTGTTCTCAAGTCCAGTACACTACCCACTGAGCTACCAGGGCTCGGCAGGAAAATTTAGAGGTAAATAGTAATAATAAAATAAATTCTAAACTTTATCACTTACCTAAACCAGAGTCTGTGCTTCCCTGACGAGCATGGAGATCTGACGTGTTTGTCTGTCCAAGAAAAGGATCTTGAATCGTTGTAAGTTCATTAGAAGGATCTACAGTTTGATTCATCTGACTTGTGCGCAGCGCCATCTCCTAAAAATAGAAGACAGCGACACAAGCCAGTTATTGACAAATCGCAAGTTTGAGCAGCATGTGATGATGATATCTTCCCTTTGTTTAAATCTTTACCACAAGACAAAAATGTCAAATGTTAAAAAATCGAAAGCATTTGCAGACCACAACCCAAATATAGCACAAATTATTGAATTTGTCTATAACAGGTTAAAAAACATTGTGATAAAAGGAGAAAATGGTGTTTACCAGCATTTTCTCCTTTTCCCACATTGCTTACAAAGGGCTTTTTCCTCAGGGTCATTAACAATTTGGAATTATGTCGTAAAAGGTTAACTTATAAAGAAAGCTATTCAACACCCAAAGTTCAACATTCCATTTCTCTATCAGACAATTTAACATTCCCCCAAAAACCTGCATTCCATCCTTTTCCAACAATGTTTTCTCTAGAGCCCTTTTTTGCAAGGTCCTTTAAACACAAGACTAGAAGATCAAAGCCTAAAGAAGCACATTTCCTTAACTCTTTACCAAACGTCAAAATTGTAGACTTGTCCAAATTGAAAGCATTTGCAGACGACAAAATAAATGTGGCTGAAAAATTGAAATTTGTTCTGAGAAGGGAAGAAAAAGGGGAAAATGCTGGTTACCAGCATTTTCTTTTTCCACAATGTTTTCAAAAGGCTTATTTCTCAGGGTCGTTAAAAGTCGGGATTGTGTGGTAAAGAGTTAACCTTTTCAGACACAATCCAGAGTCTTAATAATCATCAGACGTAAAGCTTTCTAAAATATTGTAGGAAAATAAGAAAAAGAAATTGTGAGAGAAGAAAAATGCTGGTAACCAGCATTTTCCCACAATATTTTGTACCATTTCAAAAAATATTATCTATGCCTCATTCAATTTTTAATGTCTGCAAATGCTTCTAATTTGGGCAAGTGTAGAATTTATCAAGACTTGATAAGATTTCCTCAGAAAATGGCTTCGGGACATCAGCCACAAAAATCAGTGTCTTGACTAAAGAAATGTGGCTTCAATCGCGCTCATGGCAATATCTATGTCCATATTCATACACCATTCTACATGTAAATTCATTTCTAATTCAAAATTTCAAGATTAATCCTCTGATCATGCAGTCTGACCTTGATCTTCTCCATCTGAAAATGGGAAAACAGTACTTGGACCATACATGGTACTTTTGAAACTGGTCTCATTGGCAGGCTGGTCTGAATCCAAAGTTAGACCTTTCATCAAACTTTAGATTCACTCTCTTACTTTGAATGAACTTGTTTCTTTTACAAAATAAACTGCATGGTGAATATATTCTACTAAGGGAAGTCTACACTGAAAAATGACGACAAAGTTTTCAAAATTTTTGAATTGTGATTTCAAATGTGTTCTAAAAATGGTAGTTGTAAGGCCAAAACACAGTAATTACATATGTGGTTCCAGTTTCACGACCAAGTCTAATTTTTACACAGGACCCTAAACATCTTTTCACCTGTTGATCGTTTAATATCTTATCACACCATAATGTTACTGTCGTCGTCAGAAACTTTCATGTTGTTTTACCAAAACTAATCGCCCCCTCCCCCGGGGTGTGTTTGCAAAAAAAAAAATTTAAAAATAAAATAAATTTCCAACCTACCGATCCTTATTCTCAAAAGTATGTAACCTGAACCACACATATATTTTGTTTTGGCCTAATCAGCAAAGCAGAACGTTCTTTGCAATTATTTATATAAAGAAGGACAAATTCCTTCAAACAAAAACCATTTGTAAGTATGGGGTGCTCCTACTAATGGGGTAGTCTTTAGTGAGGATTTACTGTAAAGTTGTACTCAATCTTTTAACTTATGGAAAAGTTGAGGATTCTTCATAATAAATGTTAATAAGTACCTGTCTCGTTATTTCTTCCTGACGTTTGCGTAACAACTCTTTCTCCTCCTGCAGTTTTTGCAAGGCAGTTTGTTGAGAATTGGACGAGATATTTGGGCGCTGCTGCTGAACTGACATCTGCATGGGCTGCGAGTGAACTGGCACAGCCTGAGGAGGTTGCTGGGCCCCTGCCGGAGGTTGCTGCGGGTTTGACGGGGCAGGACCATTGTTCTGCTGGGATCGGAGTTGTAATCGTTGCATGTGCATAGCTGTTTAGGAAAAAAAAAAAAATTCATTACTAAACATCCAATCCAAAAACTTTGGGACTACATTAGCTCTTTATCCAACTGTTGCAGACAAATATAACATGACTCAAATAAAAGGATTTGGCTTAGTAGAAAACACTGTTTCAAAAGGATATGCCTGTTACCAGCATTTTCTGTTTTTCCCATGATGTTTTCAAATCCTTCTTTCATCAGAATCGTTAAAACTTTAAGCCTTGGTCACACCGAGCTAACGGACGAGTAATGAATAAAAAATCATTTTATCCATTTGTGTCCGTTCGTATCCGTTTTATGTCCGTTTCTTATCCGGCGAATCCGCTACTTGTCCGGCGATGTCCGTTCCGTCCGGTGGGAAGTTTTGAGCATGTTCAAAACTTTCCACTGGACAAAACGGACAGAGACAATCAAATGATAAGACTTTGGATGCATCTGACAATTTATACCCTAAATAAGTTCCTCGTACGTTGGTGTTCGGTACATTTCCGTTCATCGTACGTTGGAAGAACGTTTTGTCCGGTTCTCATGCGTTGCACTTCTGTTTTATCTGGTACAAGTCCCTTACTCGTACTGTGATATCCCTTTATAGACCGTTTATTATCCTGTACATATCCGGTAAACGTCCGTTTTTTTACCGTTACATGTGCGGTACTCGTGCGGTCATTGTGTGGCTTCTTCGCTCCACACATCGATCACGTGAGCCTCGAGCGGCAGAGGAGATGAATTTTGTCACCGGATAACCAAATTCTGCATGTTTTTGTCCGTTTCCCCCCTGGTTACATATCCGTTAGCCGGTCTGACCAAGCGTTTAGTATTGTTTAACTCTTTACCACACAATCCCTAGTTTTAACGACCCTGAAGAAGAAGCCTTTTGAAAACACTGTGGGAAAAGGAGAAAATGCTGGTAGCCAGCATTTTCTCCTTTTCCCACAATGTTTTCTACCTTTCCAAAAATAAATTTCAATTGTCAGTGATATTTATTTTGTTGTCTTCAAATGCTTTCAATTTGTACTAGTGTAAAATGTGTCATTTGGTTAAGAGTTTGTCTCAAGACTTTGTTTTGTTTAGTTTAACTGAAGAAGTTTAGCCAGTTGAAAATCAAAACTTTTCATGAACAAATTCATTGTTTTGTTTATCTCATCTCTGAGGAAACTAGTGAGCAATACAAAATGATCTTTTTACATCTTTTTCCTTTGTGGACAAATTTATGAGTATTATTTATCTCATCTTGCAGGCATTGACAGCCAGACAACAAGTAAGACTAGTCCAACTTAACAGGCGAAAAATTCAATGTGGCCTAAACAACTGAATTTGTCTTTGAGAGGTTAGAAAAAATTGTGGGAAAGGAGAAAATGCTGGTTACAATCATTTTCTCCTTTTCCCACAATATTTTCAAAAGTTTTCTTTCACAGGATTGATAAAACATGGAATTGTGTGGTCAGAGGTTCTACCTTTATCAGATGACATATTTAAGACTTGTCCAAACTGAAAGCGTTTGCAGGCAACAAATTAAATGTGGCTCAAATTTTGGACTTTGTCTTTTGAAAGGGTAGAAAACATTGATGGGAACGACAGCTTGGATTAAATCAATTGATTGACTGAATGGTGTTTTACACCACTTTCAACATTATTTTTAAGTAATATCATGACGACAGCTCACATATTTATGTTTCCTGGGTTTTACCAGTACTAGGCTAGGGCTCTGAGGTGTCTTGCCCAAGAACACTTCCGGGGCCTCCAGGTTACAAGTCCCATGCTTTACCACTGAGCCACACAGGACCCCAGCTTGGATTAGGCCAAAACAAAATATATTTGTGGTTCCGGTTACCCAACAGTGTCTTATTTTTATGCCCGACCCTAAATAAAAATTCTCCAACTTACCAACCCTAATTCTTAAAACTATGTAACCGGAACCACACATATATTTTGATTTGGCCTTATTTGGTAAAGGGCCAATAAGGCTTCCATTCAAAATGAACAAAATTGTAACAATACTCACGTAATCTCGGATCGAACCAGCTTGTAGCCCTCTCTATATGATTAATGAAATACGTCTCCCCTTCAGGTGTGATGGCCTGCTCCCACCCCGGGGGCAGCGGCATATTCTGCAGGTTCTGCAGATTCTGTTGAATGGTGTGAAGATTCTGTAGGGAGACATTTGGGGACAGCTGGGACTGAGGGGGTGTGGACTGCCCCATACTGTTATGGTTAAAATTGGCTTTTCTTGGGTCCTGCCAAGTCGTTTTCTGTGTCACATGACTGAAAATAGAAATTAAAGTAACAGTAAAGAAGTTGTTCATTGACAGAGAGCCATTTTCTTAACTCTTTCCCAAATGACAATATTTTAGATGGATCCAATTTGAAATCACTTGCAGACAACAAAATTTTTATGGCACAAATGATTAAATTTGAATCAGATAGTTCAGAAAACATTGTGGGAAAAGGAGAAAATGCTTGTTACCAGCATTTTCTCCATTTCCAACAGTGTTTTCAAAAAGCCTACTTATCAGGGTAGTAAAAAGTCGGGATTGTGTGGTAACCTGTTTTTAACTCTATATGGCACAACAAAATAATAGACTTGTCCAAATATAAAGGATTAATTTTGCAGACGACAGATTGAATGTAGCTCAAATGATGACATTCTGTCTTTGATGGGGTAATAAACATTGTGGGAAAAGAGAAAATGCTGGCTACCAGCATTTTCTCTTTTCCCACAATGTTTTCAAAAGCTTTCATCAGGGCCGTTTAAACTCAGGACTGTGTGGTAATGGGTAATGTGTCGTCCACGGTTGTGAGGTAGAGCATCGGGCTCATAACCATAAGGTCCAAAGATACCTGGGAGTGGGTGTCAACCATGGGACTGTTTATTGGCCCACACAATCAGTGCAAGTACTGGTGTAGTTGGAAGCAGAATCAAGAGAGATTAAAGTTGTATGAACTTGTTTCTCAATCGATGTAACAAATATTTCAAGAGTTACCAGTCTAATACTCCCACATGTTCGTCGATACAGCTGCACTTAACCTTCCTAAACAATACCATTATTTAACTCTATCAGATGACAAAATTTTTGACTAGACCAAATTGTAAGCATTAAATTTTGCAGATGACGAACTAAATGTGACCGAAAAATTGAAATCTGTTTTGGAAAGGGTTATAAACATTGCAGAAAAAGGACAAAATGCCGGTTATCAGCATTTTCTCCTTTTCTTTCAATGTTTTTAAAAGCCTTCTCTTCCAAGGTAGTTCAAACTTGGGATTGTGTGGTCAAGGGTAGGCTTCAGAAAACAATGTAAAGGTGCACTGGCCTCCTGAGAAACAACTGAAATTCTGTTGAAAAATGTTTGATACCATAGAAACAAACTCAAGATGGTTTGGCAAAGATTCACAATAGTATAGTGTAGTCTCCTCTGAAGACATCATAAATAAGGATCAGTCTGCACAAAATGTACACAGAGTGTACAATCTGATCTTGTTCAATATTACCTGCTACTTTTTTTTTTCAGACAAAACACACAAAAAGATTTGCGATTGCAATATCTGATCATTTTTTTTTCTCCCCCTGAAAAAAATGTCTTGCCCAATCCTTTCATGCCTTACCAAACAATCCCAATTTTTAACGATCCTGGCAAAGACGCCTTTTGAAAACATTGTGGGAAAAGGAGAAAATGCTGGTAACCAGCATGTTCTCCTTTTCCACAATGTTGTCTACCCTTCTGAAAAAAAAAAAGTCAATTTTTCAGTCACATCTATTTTGTCGTCTGCAAATGCATTCAATTTGGACTTGTCCGAAATTTTGTAGTTTGCTAAAGGGTTAAGTCACAGTTTCCTGTTCAGATTAATCCTTTACGAAACATTCATTAATTTTTTTTTGAAACCCTAAAGAAGAAGAAACCTAAAAAACATTGAGGACAAAGGAGAAAATGCTGGTTACCAGCATTTTCTCCTTTTCCCTCAATATTTTATATCCTTTCAGTGACAAACTTGTTCATTTGAGCCATGTGTAACTTTTAATCCTTTAACACACAATCCCAAGTTTTCACAACCATCAGAAAAAGAACTTCTGAAACATTGTGGAAAAGAACACTACTTTTCCCGCAATATTTCATACCATCTCATAGACATATCCCCATACTTTGAGCCATCTTTGATTTTATTTTCTGCAAATGCTTTCAATTTGGACAAATCTAAAATTTTGTACGGTAGTATGATAAAGTTAACCAAACAATCCTGTATTTTTAAGACCTCAAAGAAGAAAGCTTTTGAAAACGTTGGTAAATGCACAAATGCTGGTGACCAATAGTTACTTTTTTTCCTCCACAAATTTCTCAACAATTCCCGAGACAATATCCTTCATTTGACCTACAACCAATTTGTCATTGGCAAAAGCTTTCGATTTGAAAAAGTCTAAAATTTAGTCCTATGTACAAGGACTAACAGGTTAATCCTTTACCTGAGACGCCAAGATTTAAGCCCTGTCCAAATTGAAAGCATTTGCAGACGACATTTTGAATGTGGCTCACATGATGCAATTTTTCTTTGATAAGGTAGAAAATATTGTGGGAAAAGGAGAAAATGCTGGTTACCAGCATTTTCTCCTTTTCCCACAATGTTTTCAAAAGGCTTCTTTCCCAGGTTGTTAAAAGTCAGGATTATGTGGTAAAGAGTTAAGGCACAAAAAGGATTGCCATTATAATGCAAGGGGGATTAAACTTTAGTCAGCTGTAACAAAAATGCATGAATTACTGCACCCATACATAACTTTACCCAAAACGGAAACTTTGTTCAACCAAAATTTACATTTTTTCTGCATTTGGTGAATCATGGTTTCTAGTTTGTTGGCATGGTGTTCTGGTCTCAAAATTATTTCTGTTATTCTGCCTTACACAAATTGAACTGCACAAAGTTTAGATCTGATCAAGATCAGACTGTACAGAACCTGCAGGCTGATCTTTAATCCTCAATTATTAAAAGAGCTGAAAATTTAAATGTGAACATTTTAGTCTTTTATCTCACTAAAGATCCTTTGTTTCATGCAATCTGATCTTGATCTACATTGCTCCTTGGCCTCCAAGACGTGAACAATCCTGTGACAGCTGAAAAATGAGTGTTAGAAGGAAACACTTGATTTGCGATAAACTGCCGTCACTTGTACGTTTGACTGTGCTCATGCGGAAAGTCACAACGGGAAAAGGTTGCTTACAATTCCATACGAACTATTTGGATGACCAATTCAAAACAAATCCACTGTTTGTCAAAGTAGAGTTATTACATTATACAACACACTGCACAATGCATGCCTTATATTTCAGTTGAGAGTTATTCAGACACTTAAACAAATATGACTTTGTACGCCCCTGCATTCACATACTTCTAACCCTTAATCCTTTAGCACACAATCACAACTTTTAACAACCCTGAGAAAGAAGCCTTTTGAAAACATTGTGGGAAAAGGAGAAAATGCTGGTAACCAGCATTTTCTCCTTTACACACACAGTTTTCTTTTCTTCCCAGTACAACTTTCAATTTCTGAGTCATATTCATTTTGTCGTGTGCAAATGCTTTCAATTTGGACTTGTCTAAAATTTCCTTATCTGGTAAAGGGTTAAAGCAAGGAATCAATGACTTGGGCCTTTTTAACCCTTTACCAAACAATCCCTGGTTTTCACGAGCCTAAGAAAGAAGGCTTTTGAATACATTCTGGGAAAAAGAGAAAATGCTGGTAACCAGCATTTTCTCCTTTTCCCACAATGTTTTCTACCCTATCAGAGAGCTTAAGCTCAGTTCTATCAATTCTAATTAATCGTCTGCAGATTTTTTGAATTTGAAAGAGTCAGAAATTTGTTGTGTGGGGAAACAGCCTGAAAAATTTATATTTCAAGGTTATTTCTACTGGTAGGGGACAGTGTAATCTACGATCAGACTGCATGTCTTGTGCAATGTGATCTTAATCTACAGTCTGCAAAATCACCTTAAGTTGGTTCCAGACCTTAAAGGGTTAAACAAGACAGCCCTTTATTACACAACCTTTAGAACTAAGGCTTTAGAACACACTGTGGGAAAAGGAGAAACTGATGATAAACGCCATTTTTTCTTTGCCATTTCATAGAAAATATCATCATTGAAGCCATATTCATTACTTTACCAAACCACAAAATTTTAAGACTCATCAGAATAGAAAGGAAGTGCTGATGACAAATGATGCTCAAATGCTCAAATGATGCTCAATGCATTTGTCTTGCAAAGGGTATATAACAATGTAGGAAAAGGAAAAAATTCAGGTAACCAGCATTTCCTCCTCTTCCCAAAATGTTTTAACCCTTTGCCACATGACAAAATTTTAGACTCATCCATGTTGAAAGCATTTATTGAGGAGAAACTAAGCATGACTTAAATGATGCCATTTCTTTTAGACAAAGTAGAAAACATTGTGGGAAAATGAGAAAATGCTGGTTTCCAGCATTTTCACCTTTTCCCACAATGTTTTGCAAAGCCTCTTTCCTCAAGGTCGTTAAAACTCGGGATTGTGTGGTAAAGAGTTAAAAAGCTCTCTTCTCTAGGATTGTTCAAACTCAAGATTGTTTGGTAGAAAGGTCATTTGTCATTTGTGACAGCTTTGAATTGAGAATCTAAATTTTTATTGTATAGTAAAGAGTTAACTATTTATAACAAAATCCCAGCTTTTAATAGCATTTTGGGCCGAGAAAATGCTGGTTTCTATATTTTCTTCCTCCCACAATGTTTTTTACCCTTTCAAGTACATATTCCACCACTTCAGCTACATTTAACCAATTACAACATAATCCCAACTTTTAACAACATTAAGAGAGAGAGCACTTTTGAAAACATTGTGGAAAAAGAAGAAAATGCTGGTAACCAGCATTTTCCCCTTTTCCCACAATGTTTTTCTACCCTTCCCAAAACAAATTTCTATTTTTGAGTCCCGTTTATTTTGTCATATGCACAACCACAAAACCCTGAGTTTTAACAACCCTGACAAAAAAGACTGTTGAAAACATTGTGGGAAAAGAAGAAAATGCTGGTTTCCAGCATTTTCTTCTTTTTAACACAATGTTTTTTACCCTTTCTAAAACAAATTTCAGTTTTTGAGTCACGTCTGTCATCTGCAAATGTTTTCGATTTGGACTACACTGCAAATGTTTTTGCCTTTGGACCAGTCTAGCATTTAATTCTAATATGATAAAGTGTTGAACGAGCAATCCCTTGCTACAAAATGTACTTTCTACTTTTTTTCTTGTAGCAAAAATACTGTTTAACCCTTTACCAAACAATCCAAAATTTTTAACAACCCTGACAAAAAAGGCTTTTGAAAACATTGTGAGAAAAGGAGAAAATGCTGGTAACCAGCATTTTCTCCTTTTCCCACAATGTTTACAAAGGCATTTTTCCTAAGGGATGTTATAACTCAGGATTGTGTGATAAAGAGTGAACAAAAAACCAAGGGTCTCAACAACCCTGAGAAAGAATGCTTTTGAGAAAAACAGCGGAAAAGGCATAAACCCTGATTACCACATTTTTTCCTTTTCCATGTTTTCAGAAGCCTTTTCTGATTAAGGTTGTTACAGAAGGGTCAAACCTTTTCCATACAATCATAATTTTAACAACCCCCAAAGAAAAGGCCTTTTGAAATCATTGTGGGAAAAGGAGAAAATGCTGGTAACCAGCACTTTCTCTTTTTCCCACAATGTTTTTTACCCTATCAAGAACACATTTTGATCTTTGAGATACCTAAAATTTGTCGTCTGCAAATGCTTTCAAATTGAACAAGTCTTAAATTTTGTCGTTTGGTAACAAGTTAATTCTTTACTACATTATCCAGAGTTTTAAAGATCCTGACAAAACACCCTTTGGTAAAATTTATGGAAAAGGGAATGAATGCTAGTAACCAGCACTTTATTCCTTTTCCCACCATGTTCATCACTCTTTCCGATACAAATTCTCTATTTTTTGCAACATTTAAACTTGTTGTTTAAAATTACATTCACTTTGGGCCAGTCTTAACTGTCAATGTGCATAGACCCTTTACCACACGACAAAATTTTAGCCGAGTCCAAACTGAAAGTATTTGCAGATGACAATTTCAATGTGGCCCAAATGATGGAATTTGTCTTTGATAAGGTAAAAAACATTGTGGGAGAAGGAGAAAATGCTGGCTACCAGCATTTTCTCCTTTTCCCACCATGTTTTCAAAAGCCTTCTTCCTTAGGGTCGTTAAAAGTGGGAACTATGTGGTAAAGTGTTAAGACATATGGAATGTGTGGTAGACTGATTGATGTGACATATCAACCCTAGAGGTTATCGAAAAAATGCAAATCAATTCGATTTTAATTGTTGAACTATAGGCAGAAACATTTTTTGTAACCTCTAAAAGGACAGGGTTCAATAAATATTGGTTAAGGGTAAATTTTTGAAATTCACTTGCAGCCTGTCAGGGCCAACATTTTTATACAATCAAAGGACTGAAAGTCCTGAAAAGTGGATTTGTGGAAGAGTATTAATTCATTTCCAAACGACAAAACTTTGGACTAGACAAATTTGGAAGTATTTGCAGGTGACAAATCAAATGTAACTGAAATGATGATTCCTGTTTTGATAGGGTAGAAAACATTGTGGTAATAGGAGAAAATGCTGGTTACCAGCATTTTCTCCTTTTCCCACAATGTTTTCAAAGGCCTTTCTTCCTCAAGGTCGTTAAAACTCAGGATTGTATGGTAAAGGGTTAAGCTATAAAATGTAATGAAAAATAAAATTTCCTTCACATGTAATACATGTGTATATAATAAATTAGTTGGGTTGGCAAGGGCAAGAAAGTCAAACAGACCATTCATTTACTGTTATTTTACGAGCTATTAAAGAATAACAATTTGTTCCATCAATTTGACATGGTTTTCTGCCGGTATCAGATTTAGAACTGTATACACATGTAGGACTGTATCTACAGCAGTGACAAAAGGCAAATTTGGACGTACCAGCCAAAACTGAAAGTAGAATGAGTAGAACACAAGCATGTACAACAGTATTAATTTGATTCCAGTCAGACCAATCACAGTAAGAAGATTTGCTATACAAATCTGCCATAAAGTGTTAAAAAGTTTCTACTGCAATCTGTGACTCTTTACGACACCATCTAATGTTTTAAATACCCTGATGAAACAGTCTTTAGAAAATATTATAGGAAAATAAGGATATTTTGGTAACCAGCATTTTTCCATTTCAAACGATGTTTTCCATCTTATAAAAACCACATCCCGTCATTCAAGCCATATTCAATTTGTCCACTGAAACTGCTTTTAATTTGAAGAAGTTTGGTAACCAGCATTTTCTCCTTTTTTCACAATGCTTTCTAACCTTTCTAATGCAAATCTTATCATTTAAGCAATAACTATTTTGTTGCCTGCAAATCCCATCATTTGAGAGGTATTCATTTTTGTGTCTGCAACACTGCTTTCAACTTGCAAAAGTCTACAATTTGCCATCTGGTAAAAAGCTAATGACAGTCAGACCATATATATAAACTAAAGGAAACACAGGATTCATTTGTCATCTTAATGTTCTCATCTCAATAATTTTTTATTCTGCAAATTATGACATCTTGACACCTGCATTTCATCTCTGTAAATTAATTAATTACAATTTAATTGGAAAGTACGCAATAAAGATCTTCTTGTGCATACTAATGCTAACAAATAATGACAGATTTTAAAATTTAACCCTTTACCACACAATCACAGTTTTTAACCACCTCCAAATAAAAAGCCTTTTGAAAACATTGTGGGAAAAGGACAAAATGCTGGTTACTTTTCTCCTTTTCCTACAATGTTTTCTGCCCTTCCTAAAACAAAAATGAATTTTTAAGTCACGATTATTTTGTCATCTGCGAATGTTTTGAATTTGGACTAATCTAAAATTTTGTCATTTGGTAAAGAGTTAAAAGCAAGCTTGAACCTCAACCCTTTATCATGCCAAAAAAATTCGAAGCTTTCATGATAAATAAATAAATCTGGCAAAAAAAAACAATAGGATCTGTCTAAACTTTTATCAAACACACCCAAAAATTTTACCAAACATGAGAAAGATGGCCTGCAAAACATTTTTGGGTAAGAGAAACAAGAGGGCCATTGGCCCTAAAGCACTCACCTAAGTAAAATCATCTCATATTGATAAAAAGAGCAGATTTTGGTAGTGACGGTGTAAAATACGGAAGTGTTAGTGACCCGCTTTTTAATCCAACTTGACCAAGTTTCAACAGTACTTAAAATATCATTAAGACAAACATTCTGATCAAATTCCATGAGTCTCAGATTGAAAATGTGGCCTCTTGTCTGCACACAAGGTTTTTCTAGGATTTGCCCCATTGACCTATTTTTAGACCTGATGTCACCCAATTTCAAACTCATTCAAGATATTATTAAGAAAATCATTCTGACCAATTATCATACGTATCAGAATGAAAATGTGTTCTCTAAAGTGCAAACAAGGTAATTGGCTACGTCTGCTCTGTGGATGGCCCACGACAGATGAAACACAAGGGACGACGGACACAAAACGATCACTCTGTGCTCAAAACAAAATTCCTTTGAATTAAACAATTCTTTATTTGTTGTACACAAATACTTTCAAATTAGACATCATAACTCCAAACTGTGGCCATCTGGTGCAGAGTTAAACTAACAGGGTAAGACACAACTGCCAGAAAAGGTGAAATACATGAGATGGTCTCTAGCATTCTCATCTTTTTCCAGTGTTTTCAAAAGCCTTCTTCTAAAGGGTGGTTACAAATCATATATGAAATCGCTCATTAGTTCTATCCCAAACAACCCCATGTTTTTAAAGCTCTGAGGAATCAGGCTTTTGAAAACGTTGTGAGAAAAGAAGAAATATGTTGGATCAAGAGCAGACTGCAAAGACTGTCTATAAAACATCAATAAGTTGATCCCTACAACTCAGTGGGTTGCATATACCACTTGACACCTGGGGATCACTGGTTTGCATCTCTGGCTCAGCCAATTTTTTTTCCTCAAATTCAATCATGGCCATGTTGACAGGACTCATATCCCTCTCACCGCTAATCACTATTTGGACGATGGTTATATGGGAAAGCAGCCAGTGGCTTTGGAAGAATATTGTGCAGAGTACTGGTAGCACATAGTAGCAAATTTCCAGAAAAGCATGGATTAACTTATGAGCACTGGCCACTGAGATATAACTGAAACAATGCTGAAAATCCCCTTTCAACCTTTACCAAATGGCAAAATTTTAGCCTGGTCCAAATTGAAAGCTTTGCAGATGACAAATAAAATATTACTCAAAACAAATATCTTTCATAAGGTAGAAAACATTGTGGGAAAAAGAGAAAATGCTGGTTCCCAGCACTTTCTACTTTTCCACAATGTTTTCAAAAGCCGTCTTCCTTGGTGTCCTGAAAAGTCGGGATTACGTGGTAAAGGGTTACAACCTACACAAACAAACGAACTATAATGGGTCCCACGATTAGAATTTCTTGCTTTGAAACAGCTATTATTCTTTGAAATGTTTTATTCTGTTTATTTGACCCTCAAAGGCGAAAAACAGAAGTAGACTAAAAAGTACATGTCCTGTCACGGCCAACTGTTTCAACTGATTTATCATTAAAACCTTTTGCCACACAATCCCGAGTTGTAACAACCCTTGAGAAAAGGCCTTTTCAAAACATTGTGGGAAAAGGAGAAAATGCTGGTTACCAGCATTTTCTCCTTTTCCCACAATATTTTCTACCCTTTTAAAGACACATCTGATTATTTTAGTAACATATGTGAGATCTGCAAATGCTTTTTTTAGTTTTGTAAGTCTAGAACTTTGTTGTTTGGTATGCAGCTTAAATTCAATTTAATCCTTTTCCTTCTCACATCTCATCACCTGTGAAACACATTTAAATCAGAAAATATCATTGACTGATTGATCGACTGAATTGGAAGTTAAATGCCATTTTAATAGATTAGGTCATATCACAGCGGTCAGTGCACCTCTGCATGTGTTTCCTGGCTTTCTCACACCAGTACTGACACAACTTTCTTTCCAAGTCAATGATTACTTTTCTCACATGCATCAGAGGTGAGAGGCGAAAAATTGCTGGAAAGATGGTTTGCCTCAACCCGGTATCAAACTCACAACCACCAGGTCACGAGTCCCATACACTAACCACTGAGCTACCCGGGTGGGCCAGAGAATGTCAAAATCTCCATAATTCAGGGTTAAACACAAGAAAAATATGAAGGCAAAAGGACAAGTTGCTTGCTACGAATAATTTCCCTTTTTTGCAACAATCGTTCCAAAAGTTATTTGGTGTAACAAAACTGAGATTCTACCCAGCAATTCTTGGGAAAAAGAAAATAAAGATAGGGAAAAATACCTTTGTAAACAAGTTAATCAGCATTTTCTCCTTATCCCACAAAGATTTTTTTTCTTTAACTCTTTCCATACCATAGACGACAACAGAAGCTTTTGTGGACAGCGTAGGTCAAGATCTGTGCAGTCTGATATCTAATCTATACTGTCCACTGCTTTATTCTATAGATTATGATCAAACTGTCTCTTATCTTGCAGCAGATCTGTATTTGTAGCCTTTGAGAAAATCTAATTTATTCATTCTGTGGTAAAGGAGGTAACCCTTTACAACACAATCCTGACTTTTAACCATCCTGAGAAAGACAGACTATGAAAACATTGTGGGAAAGGAGAAAATGCTGGTAACCAGTATTTTTTTTTCTTTTCCCGCACTTGCTACTCTGTCAAAGATAGAAATCATCATTTGAGCTACATTTAGTTTGTCGTCTGCAAATGCTTTCAATTTGAACCAGTCTAAAATATGTACATGTGGTAAAGAAATTAACCCTTTCCCAAACAATCCCGGCCTGAGAAAGAAGCCTTTTAGAAACATTGTGGGAAAAGGAGAAAATGCTGGTAACCAGCATTTTCTCCTTTTCCCACAATGTTTTCTACCTTTCCCAAGACAAATTTCAACTTTTGAGTCCCATTTTTTTTTGTCGTCTGCAAGTGCTTTCAATTTGGACAAGTCTAGAATTTTGTCGTTTGGTAAAGAAATGAAAGCCAAATCCCATAATTTTAGTCATCTGGGTCACATTTGTCATCTGCGATTGCTTTCAATTCGACGAGCATGAAATTTTGTAGTCAAGTAAAGAGTTATGACATAAACAAGAGGACCATGATGGTCCTATATCGCTCACCTGAGTATATTTGTAACTTATATGGTTTATCAAGGGCAGGCTATTCTTTTCAAATAAGGCATACCCTGGTTTTGAGCCGATGAAATTTTTGGTTTTTTACACAACTGCCGGTAGGTTATACTGAACAAATGTATGAAATTATATCAAAATCATCCTAACATATTCAGAGATTTCATCTGGAATTGGAAAAGCAGATGAACAGAGAGACAGACAGACTGTGCTGCCAAAAACAACAGCGGGAATCTGCCAAGAAATGTTGGAGGAGTTGCCTTCACAAGAAATAGAATGAAATAAAACATGAAGCCCCCTTTTTTCATGACGCAGCTACAAATCGCAAAACCTTGAGAATATGCGATAGGTCACATGACGAGAAACATTCTGTGAAAATTCTATTCAATTCTGTCAAGAAATATGGGAGGAGTTGCATTTACAAGAAATAAAATGAAAAAAAAAAAAAAAAAAACATGAAGCCCCCTTTTTTCATTACGCAGCCACAAATCACAAAACCTTGACAATATGCGATAGGTCATATGACGAGAAATATTCTGTGAAAATTCTATTCCATTCCGTCAAGAAATATGGGTGGAGTTGCATTCACAAGAAATGGAATGAAATATAACATGAAGCCCCCTTTTTCCATGACACCTTATTACAAAAACAAGGGTATATAACTGTGGTGTTGCAAGGTCAATCTGGGTGAAACTTTTTATCCTGCATTTCCTAATGGTGGTTGATGCCAAATGTATTGAAAAACACAAATAAATTGTAAGAAAACCTGGTTCAGTGGGCGTTATTATCTTTTTATGAATGGCGCATGAATATTATGCAGTGTGTTATAATTGTACTCTTTCTCACTGATGGGCAAACGAAAAATAAATATTATTCGTATAGTTTGTTTAGGAAAAAGAATATCGCCATAAAAATCTTCGTAAGGCGATCTACACAAGGATTATAATTTACTGGTACAGGTACATGTATATAGCTGATCTACGCTCATTGGAAATAAATATGCATTTCTAAAAATAGACTGATCACGCAATCGTCTCCTCCTTCATGATTCTTACTATGTTGCGTAAAAATAAAATTTGGAAAGAGGCTGAAAGTAGTTCGCTCGTGGAATACATCATCATACCTTATTTGAAACCGTATTTCACTGTATGTAGATACGAATTTTTTTTCAGTCGTGTTGTATTTCAACGGTGTGAAACGCTTGTATTTGAGTCAGAAAAATCACAGGTATATAATAAATCAAAATATGTGATTCCTCTGTACCTCAGAGGACCATGACATACCTAATATATCATCATATGGCACTCACCCGGTACAGGTTGACGTTAGCCTAACAGTCCTACTTTTAGTCAACAAGTCTCTGACCATGGCATTAAAAAGCAACATAAGCCACTGAAGTTTATATATATTTAATCAACTGATAGCTCTGGCAGTAATAATAATTCATTATATTTATCAAATCGAAGTTACAATATGGAGTGCCCATGCAGAACACAAATCAAACCCAAGGGGCATTACTTTAATAAATTTTGTAGACTGTTTCAGTTTAAAGGTAGTCTTCAGAAGAATTTCTTCAAATTTTTAGAAAATGTAATAATCATCTTTTTAAGCAGTATATGTTTGACCTTTCACTAGAAAATCATGCATTTTCCATTTTGTGAGCAAGAAATATTCTTAAATTGCAACCAAAGTTTTGAATTTATATGAAATAAGAAGCTATCGGGTGATGCTACCCATCAGATTTCAGTCCTATTGAAGCCAATTTTTCATAATCAAAAAAATTATTTTCAATTCCAATTCATGCCATTCTTTCATTTTTGTGCACCTCTAGTCAAACAAGTTTAAAATTTGTGAATTGAAGAAAAAAAACTTTTTTTTTCAAAATCTGCTGAAGATTACCTTTAATGCTATATTGCAAATGATAAAGCTTTAGGCCTCATGGTTTGTCACAACAAGATCTTCACATATTTCCCTGTTTATTTGTTTATTCTTCTCTCTTTCTTTTTTTTCCTTTTTGTAAAATGGTTTCAGCCTGTTTGACTTATGATTTATGACGAGAAGATTTTTAAGGAAATTGTGAACAGGCAGCTTTGGTATAGGCTCAAGACAATGATGCTATATACCACATACAAATAATAGTATATCAAAGCCAGAAGCCATTCTTTTTTGATAAGGCATACCTGGGGGAGGGGAGGAAAGCCATAATGTGACCCCAATAAGAATTACTCTAACAACTTTTGGCAGAGGGTCACCAGAACTTTGCTACAAACAAAACATGAAAGTTTTAGTCTCTCACTTGTCACATGTAATTTTCTTCCTTTTCAATGTTAAATAGGGTGCGCCCGGGCAGAGCCCAAACTCCACCCAAGGAGTCAATTTTTAAAGTTTTGGTAGAAAGTCTCAAGATGATGTTACATACAAATTAAGAATGCTCTAGCCCTTATGATTAGTCAGAACGAGAGTTTTAAAAGATTTCCTTCTTTGTTTATGGTTTGTCACAAGAAGATTTTAAAAGATTTCCTTCTTTAATTCTATGTAAAATAGTGTGTGCCCGGGCAGAGCCCAAATATGACCCCAAGGGGATAATTTTAACAATTTTTATAAAGGGTCACTAGATGATGCTACATGCAAAATATGAATGCTCTAGCCCTTATGGTTTGTCACAAGAAGATTTTAAAAGATTTCCTTCTTTGTTTCCATGTAAAATAGGGTGCGCCCTGGCAGAGCCCAAATATGACCACAGAAATATAATTTTCACAATTTTGGTAGAGGATCATCAGATAATGCTACAAACCAAATATGAATGCTCTAGCCATTATGGTTTGTCAGAAGAAGATTTTTTAAAGATTTCCTTCTTCGTTATTATGTAAAATAGGGTGCGCCCGGGCAAAGCCCAAATATGACCCTAGGGGAATAATTTTAACAAGTTTGGTAAAGGGTCACCCAATGATGCTTCATACAAAATATGAATGCTCTCGGCCTTATGGTTTGTCACAAGAAGATTTTTAAAGATTTTTTCCATTTTCAGCCATTTTGTTGCCATGGCAACCAGAGTTTTTGATGGAATTAAATTCTTTTAACAATTTTTGTAGAGCTTCATCCAAGGAACATTCCTGCCAAGTTTTATCAAGATTGGCCATCTGGTTTTGGAGGAGAAGATTTTTAAAGAAATTGTTAATGGACGGACGGACGACGGACGATGACCGATCACAATAGCTCACCCAGAGCACTTCGTGCTCAGGTGAGCTAAAAAGCCATCTGTAGGGAGTGACGATTCAAACATTTGATAAATATTCTACTTTCATCTTTCAAAAACATTGTGACAAATCTCATCTAATCAATTGCATAACCTGCCACAACATTCTTATCAATTTGTTTGGTTGTTAGTTTAGTGTTTTTTGTCTTTTTCCACAATATTTCTCTCTGCATTTCCCACTATACTTTCTACCATTTCAACCGAGAAATCTTATTCTGGGCCACATTTGATTGGTTGTCTGCAAAAGCTTTCAATTTGATTGCTTGATTGATTGTATAGTGTTTAATGCCATTTTCAACATTAGGTCAGTCATATCACGGTGGCCAGTGCACCTATCCATGCTTTCCTGGAGTTTCTTTAACAGTACTCCACACAATATTCTTTCCAAGCCACTGGCTGCTTTCCCACATAACCATAATTGAAACAGCCATGAGGGAGGAATGAATCCTGTGACAATGACTATCATCAATCCTCGTAAAGAAATTGACCGCACCGGTTCGAACCAGCAACCCCCTATTCTTGAGTCCTGTATGCTACCCACTGCGCTACCGCGGCCCAACGCTTTCAATTTGATGGAGTCCAAAATTTTGTCCATTTGGTAAAGAGTTCACCAGTAACCTTTTACCACACAATTCTCAAGTTTTAACAAACCCCAAGGAAGAGGACTTTTGAAAACATTTTGGGAAAAGGAGAAAATGCTGGTAACCAGCATTTTCTCCTTCTCCCACAATATTTTCTATCTTTCCAAAGAAAACTTTCCTAATTTATGCAACATTTAGCATGTCATCTGTAAATGCTTTGAATTTGGACCAGTCTAAAATTCTGTCATTCGGTAGTGAGTTAATTAATATAACAATTGGATCACTCCAAGGTTCAAAACCATACATAGTGTAATAAGGGCACCTACAAAAGGCAAGCTAAAAGTGAATCCTCAAAACAGAATGCGTAAGAATTTGTATGTGCATCAAATAATGAAATGTGTCACAAAGCAAGTGAAAAGGAGTAAGTGTAGATCTATAATTATGTAACTGAAAGTTCAAAGTTTACTGTAAATGGTAAACAAACGTGGACTGTACCAGTATCACCATGCAATTTAGTCATCAATAAACTATTTACATGGATACAAAATTACAGACTTGTCCAAATTTAAAATATTTCCAGGCATCAAATCAAATGTAGCTCAAAAGATGATTTCTGTCTTTGAAAAGGTAGAAAATAGTATGGGAAAAGGAGAAAATACTAGTTACCAGCATTTTCTCCTTTCCGCACAATTTTTTTTCAAAAAAAAAACAAAAAAACCCGTATTCAGGGTCGTTAAAACGTAGGATTGTTTGGGAAAAGGTTTAACACTTAACCACTCAATCCCTAATTTTAACGACCTTGAGGAAAAGGCCTTTTGCAAACATTGTGGGAAAAGGAGAAAATGCTGGTAACCAGCATTTTCTCCTTTTCCCATATGTTTTCTACCTTAATACAGACAAATTCTATCATTTAAGCCACATTTAAATTGTCGTCTGCAAAATCCTTTCAATTTGGACAAGTCTACATTTTTGTCGTGTGTTAAAAAAAGAGTTAACCCTTTACCACACAATCCAGACTTTTAATTATCCTGAGAAAAAAGCCTTTTGAAAACAATGTGGGAAAAGGAGAAAATGCTGGTGATCAGCATTTTATCCTTTTCCCACAATGTTTTCTACCCTTCCAAAAACAAATTACAATTTTTGAGTCATCTTGATTTTGTCGTCTGCAAGTACTTTCAATTTGGACAAGTCTAAAATTTTGTCGTTTGGTAAAGAGTTAAATAACTTTTTGACTTCCTTTCAATGTAGTGACATAACAACAGAAGATTAACTCTATACCACACAACAATTTTTTTGACTGGTCCAAATTGAAAGCATTTGCAGATGACAAATTAAATATGGCTCTAAAGCTGAAATTAGCCTTTGGGAGGGTAGAAAACATTGTGGAAAAAGGAGAAAATGCTGGTTACCAGTATTTTCTCCTTTTCCCATAATGTTTTCAAAAGCCTCTTTTGTCAGGGTTGTTCAAATTCAACTTTTATCATGTGCCACATTGTTAGACTGGTCCAAATTGAAAGAATGAGTAAAGGACATATTAAATGCAGCTCCAAAAACAGGTTTCGTCTGTCAAAGGGTAGAAAACATTGTGGGAAAAGGAGAAAATGCTGGCTACCAGCATTTTCTCCTTTTCTCGCAATATTTTCAAAGGCCTTCTCATCATAGCGTGATACGATTATCTTGTGTTCTGCAGTTTCTGTTCAGATGGTTATTCACATTGCCTTTTTTGTACTTCACTTCAATCCACCCCTGCCTCTGCAGTACCCTGCTTAAGGACATTCTCCTGAAACCACAGGCAGAATCAAACCCCGAACCTCTGATAAAGGATCCAACTCTACAACTTCCAAAGAACAGAACATTTTACAGTAGGTACGTGTAAGACAAAAAATGTTCATGAGGAAAAAAAACGTGTAAGAAAGACCAAATGGTACCATGCAGGGTAAGAGTTCATTTGATCTATTTTTAGTTTGCTGATAAAATTCTTTCATCAATATATTTAGACAGAATTTATATTTGAATATGATGCTTCTAAGAATAGATACTTTCAAGATGAAAATCTTGCCTAACGCTTTCCCTCATAAATTCCTAACAGACAGTATATTTCTTTGTTTCATGTTTACACCTGTACCAAACAATTCAGTATTTTAATGATCACAAAGACAGAGACCTTTGAAAACACTACTGGAAAATGAGAAAAATGCTGGCAACCATAACCAGTATTTTCTCCATTCCCCCCCCCCCGGGTCGAGCTGCACTAAATCCACTGGGTTTTTCATGGGATTGTCCCTGAGCAAGACACTTCAGAGTCCTAGCCTAGTACTGGTAAAACCCAGAAAAACATGACTATGTGAGCTATCGCCATTATATGACTGGAATACTGTTCAAAGCAGTGTAAAATACCATTCAATTAATCAATCATCATTCTGCAAATTCTGTACAATTCAACAAAGCTCGAATTTTGTCCTGTGGTAAAGAGTAATACTGAAGTGTTAGGCATTTGATCTTTGTTTCACAATACAAACCTTTGTAGTATACTGGTCTATCCCACAGAAAGACATCAATGAATATCATGCTTGAGATGTACAGAAACTTGCTCAAGTACAAACTGAGTTTGTATTCACCAACCATTCTTAAGCACATTCTTTGTCTTAATTCTCCAAGATTTCAAAATTTGAAAATTGAGACCATTCTTAAACAGTTTAAGAGTACAGACCCAGAATGCAATGAATTTGAAATCCAGGCCGGGATCACTCCATATTCAAAGAGGGGTGGTACTGGCTAGTTACCAATAATTACCAATCAGTTTTCTACAGTTTGGAATAGTAACTAAATCACTGCATTAGAACTGCTGTGTTTATGTCTTTTACACTCAAATTGCCAAATAAACCCAATGGATGCTTTAGATCTAGATATAAGACCCAACTGGTTACAAAATCAAAGCTGCTCTAGTCCGGCAAGGCTCAGCAAGACTGATGGTGTAGACCAAAGATCAGAATGCACATTTTGTAGACGGCAAATTAAATGCTGCTCAATGTTGATTTTTGCCTGTGACATGGTAGAAAACCATGGTGGGAAAAGGAGAAAATGCTGGTTTTCAACATTTTCTCCTTTTTCCAAAATGTTTTCAAAAGCTTTCTTCCTCAGGGTCATTTAAACCTGGGACTGTGAGGGGAACGGTTAAGTATATCATGCTGGCACTATACTAAATACCAAGCACTTGAAATAAACTTTTATAGCTTGTAATTAGACCAAAATATGGTAGTGTTCTAAGCCATTTATCTCAAAATATCATACAAAATGGCCCAAAGTATAGGCCTGAGATTAGATTCTATGTGATCTTTCCTTTTTCCAGACTGTCTGTGCAGGACTTGAGAACAGGGGGTCCCTGGTTTGATCCCTAGCTCAGCCAATTCCTTTCAGAGGTTTGATGATTATTTTTGCAAAAGAATTCATTCCTCTCTCACCATTGATCATTGTTTCGAACATGGTTAAGTGGGAAAGCAGCCAGTGGTTTAGAAAGAATACTGTGTGGAGTATTTGTAAAAGAAACTCCAGGAAGGCATGGATAGGTGCACTGGCCGTTGCAATATGACTGAAACAATGTTGAAAACTGTGTTAACTTTTTCCATACTGTACACAACATCATCAGCTTTTGTGGACAATGCAGATCAAGATCAGACTGCACAGAATGTGTAGTCTGATCTCTGATCTGCACTGTCCACTGCTTTATACTAGATTACTAGATTATAACCGAACTGTCACGTGATCTTCCAGTGGAACTGTATTTGTAGCCTTTGAGAAAATGCAATTTATTTATTCACTAATGAAAGAGTTAAACACCATACAATCAATCAATCACCCAGACAGTCTAAAAAAGCAAAATTAGTTGTGATCTGTGTGAAGGATTCAAGTGGGGATTTCAGCTTTTCTAGACATACAAAGAGGATCTGGAGACAGGATCTGTACAGGTACTAACTTTTCACAAAACAATCTCAAGTTGTAACAACCCTGAGAAAAAGGAAAAGAAAATATTTTCTAACCCTTCAAAGACGATTCCAATCACTTCAGACACATTTGATTTGTCGTCTGGAAAAGCAGCCAATTTGGACAAGTCTAAAATTTTATCTTTTGCTAGTAGTTAACTTTTGTACTGCTAGATGAATTAAATTCACTTATGGCACTTTATTACTCTTTGCCAAACAATAAATTTTTTGGCTCAACCAAATTGAAAGCATCTGCAGACGACAAATGAAGGTCAAAAAATGACTTCAGCCTACACATAGGGTAGGAAATATTCTGGTTAAAGCATTGTGGTTGCCAGCATTTTCTCCTTTTCCCACAATGTTTTCAAGTCTTCTTCTTCAGGGTCAAAAAACATGGGATTGTCTTGTAAAGAGTTAAATAGAGAATATTTGTTTTTTACAGTGAAAGATCAGTTCCCTCCAAAAAGGGTTAAAAGCATGAAATAAATAGAATATTTGTTTTTTTCAGTAAAACATCTAAATTTATTTCATCGAGTGAACATCATAGGTAATATTTTCACTCGTGGCGGTATATTCTATTTATTTCATGCTTTTAACCCTTTCTGGCGGGAACTTAATCAAAATCCAGTAAAGTTCTATTTGTTTATTCCCTGTGGCGTACCCCCTACGCATAGCAACGCATTACAATATTATGTCAAGCGCGACAAATGTAAGGTAAATTACGTCATATTTCCATCTGGTTGTGAGGCACGCATATTTTACCCAGGTAACTAGTGTGCGGGAACAACTGTTCCCGCCTTCAACTGAAGAGTTAGAATATAAAAATATTTTCACTGGTAATAACCATGAAATATCGAAAAATATTTCACCGATATTTCTCGATAACCTACCAGAAAGCATGAAAAAAGATGCAGATACCTTGATTCATATCCCTTTCTTTTCCCATGAATATATAGCAAAGAAGCGAGTAGTGTAGATCCAAGATCAGACTGCTATTTCTCTGCAGTCTGATCTTGACCTACACTGTTCGCATAAGCAATTAAAAGATTTAACTCAAAAAAATTAAACCTTTACCGCACAATCCTGAGTTTTAATGGCCCTGAGAGAGATGGCTTTTGAAACCTTTGTAGAAAAAAAACTGACTGGTGTATTATGCCACTTTCAACATTATTTCAGTTATATTACAACAACAGCTCACAAACTGATATATTTCCTGGATTTCACCAGTACCAGGCCAGGGCTTTTAAGTGTCTTGCTAAAATACACTCCCACGTAAAACTCTGTAGATCCAGTACGGCTAGAACTCAGGCCATAAAGGTCACAAATCCCACACTTTACCACAAAGCCACACAGGACCCCTGTGGGAGAAAGAAAAATTGCTGTTGTCTGCAATTGCTTTTACTTTTCATGAGTCTAAAGTTATGTCATTTGGTTAACCATTTAACCCTTTACGACACCATCCCGAATTTTAACGACCCTAAGAAGGAAGCCTTCTGAAAACACAATGGGAAAAGGAGAAAACGCTGGTTACCAGCGTTTTCTCCTTTTCCCACGGTGTTTTCTACCTTATAAAAGTCAACTTCCATCATTTAAGCTACATTTAAATTGTCGTCTGCAAATGCTTTCATTTTGAACAAGTCTACAATTTTGTCGTTTCTAAAAGGGTTAACAAACAATCCCCTGTTTTCAAGACCCTGAGAAAGAAGGCTTTTGAAAACATTGTGGGAAAAGGAGAAAATGCTGGTAACCAGCATTTTTTCCTTTTCCCACAATGTTTTCTACCCTATCAGAGAGCTCAAATTCAATTGCACAATTCTGAATCTATTGTCTGCGTATGTCCTTTTCCTACAATGTTTTCAACCCTATCAGAGAGCTCAAGTTCATTTGCACAATTTTGAATCTACTGTCTGCATATGTTTTGAAATAGAGTCCAAAACTCTATGTAAAACTTGGGAGAGGGCTTACTCAAAAATGTTGACTTGGCCAAATTGAATGGTGTTTTACGCCGCTTTCAACATTATTTCAGTCATATCACAGCAACAGCTCACATATTCATGTTTTCCTGGGTTTAACCAGTACTAGGCTGGGGCTCTGAAGTGTCTTGCCCAAGGAGACTCCTGTGAAAAACCCAGTGGAGCCAGTGAGGCTCGAACCCGGGGCCTCCAGGTCACGAGTCCTACACCTAACCACTAAGCCACACAGGACCCCTGGCCAAATTGAAAGCATTTGCAGATGACAAATTAAATGTGGCTCAAATGATGGAGTTTGTCTTAGATAGGATAATAAACATTGTGGGAAAAAGAGAAAATGCTGATTACCAGCATTTGCTCCCTTTCCCACAATGTTTTCAAAAGGCTTCTTCCTCAGGGTCGTTAAAACTTGGGATTGTGTAGTAAAGGGTTAAAAGAGTTACGAAGTTGATCATGGATCACATGTACACAAGAGATGAGTTTCAGAGCTTCCTGACTCAGGTCTGTGGTAAGTGAAGCAAGTAAGCATGGTAATTCTACCCTTTAACAATTTCACTACTGAATAAATATAATGCATTTTCTCAAAGGCTAAAACTACATTTCCTCTGCAAGATCAAGAACAGTTCGGTAATAATATAGAATATGGCAGTGGACAGTGTAGATCAGAGATCAGACTGCACATTCTGATCTTGATCTGCACTGTCCACAAAAGCTTTTGGTGTCATCAACAGTAAGGAAAAAGTTAACTCTTTTCCAGACCACAAAAATGTAGACCTGTACAAATTGAAAGCATTTGTGGACGACAAATTAGATGCAGCTCAAATGTTGATTTCTGCCTGTGATATACATGTAGTAGAAAACATTGTGGAAAAGGAGAAAATGCTGGTTATCAGCATTTTCTCCTTTTCCCGCAACGTTTTTAATGGCCGTCTCTTTCAAGGTTGTTAAAACTCCAGGTAGTAAGTTTTAACGCCCCTAGGTATCACAGGCCTTAGGTTTCTCTGTATAAGCTTATAAATAAGGAAGAGTCTCCGCTTATAAATAAGGAAGAGTCTCCAACTGTATTAATTACCTGCCAAACACCACCCCCACTCATCCGTCAGTATTTTTAACAAATTTCTATATGGGGATGGAAAAATTTATTACCTTTATAGTGTTCTGCGATTAGTTATCTTCAATTGAGTACATGGAACAAAACAAATGGATTAATATTAAGGGAGTAATAAAGGTTAAAACTTTGGTATTGGAGAGAGCTGGGTATCGCCAAAAAAAATGTAGCGTGATACTATCGTGATACCAGACGGGCGATAGGATACAGTATCACGATACTTAATTGGTACAGATTTGCATTTATATTGTTAAGTAAATTTTGTTGTACAACACTATTTCCATGAATGAAAATAAAAGTTACCTGTTCAATAACAAAGTATTGGTTTATTATGCATTTGTAGTTGTTTCCGAAAGAAGGGTAGTGACCGCTTATGTTAATAACAAATTGATACCTTCTGGCCCTGACAAACTCGGCCCATTGCAGTAACAAACTCAAATCAAATAAATCTAAATGGCAGGACTAAAAATAACACCACTATAGCTGGAAGAAGTTATTGAGCATTATGATTCATACTCGATTCACTTGACCAGAAATATCTATGTGTCAAATGTTTTTATGTGCGCGTAAGCTGCGCTGTTCAGATTAACATTTTTATCAGCGTAACTTGTGGAAAAATGCATTGCTAATATGTTTCGGATGTTTGTTTTACAAGTGATGTAAATGTATCGCCAAGTATCAATACAAAGAGTAAGTATTGCAATATACTACCGCCAGCAAAAATATCTTGATGTACCGATGCATTGATGATATCGCCCCAGCTCTAGTATTGGACATGTTTTTCTCTCCCTACCTTAAAATGAAAATTCCAATACTGCAGTAAATATATTGAACAAATCTGATTGGTCAACATCGTCGCTTGCACTACACTACATTGCTCTATTCACCATCGGCTACATGCATAATCATTGATTGTAGCCAATACCTTATATTTGCTATCCACTATCAGAAAAATGTAAATAACAATATGTCGACAATGGGAGAGAAGTACAGGATATGCTGCAAATCATTACAAAAAAATTTAGACAAACAGTATGTACTTCAACACTCACTGTGGCAAATCAGTTATATGAATTTTCAAGATACATTACAACACCATATGGTAAACTGTTTAAATATGTGCATGGATTTTGCCAAAAAGATTATGTTACATGACTTTAGATTGGTTTTCGACGATGTAATTCTAGAAGGGATAACTATCAAAGTGGAGTAGGCAGCATATCACATGGATTAAAATTTTTTTAATCAATCAGCCAAGGGTGGATAGAGCAACCCAGTGATCAGCAACCCTGGCTTAAGATCAATAAAATTCTATTGACAACCCTGAAATAATAGTATGATGCTAGAAATAGTTTTGACTAAGCAAATACGTACAAATGACATTTTGGAAAAAAATCCAATTGGTCAAAATCTACTTTTAGCATCTATTTCAAAGCTGATATTAAAGTAAACTAGAGGCGCTTGAGCGCCTGTATCGCTCCACAGGCCTGATATTTCTATAATGGCGAAAGGAAGTTTTTAACAATTATCAATTAATCCTGCATTTTAGCTCACTGAAGAAACAATTTGGTAGACAACCACCATAGGAACTTACCTGCAAAACAACAATGAAATCCAATGAATAGTTTTAGAGAAGGAATTTTTCAAAGATTTTACTTTATACCATAAAAGGAAAATGAGTCTCCCATAAAAGCCATGTTTTTTGACAGATCTTTTTTTTTTTAAGGAATTCTGTAAACCTGTATCTAAGGAACATTCCTGCAAAATAATAATGCTATCCAAATAGCGGTTTGGGAGGAGAAGATTTTTAAAGGTTTTTTACTTTGGTTGCCATGGCAACCAGAATTCTTCATGGAACACAATTATTTGAAGGAATTTGAAAGAGGACCACCAAAGGAACATTCCTGTGAAATTTGGTAAAAATCCAGTCAATAGTTTCTGAGGAGAAGTTTTTTAAAGAAAAAGTTTACGGACGCACGCACGGACGAACGGACGAACGGACGAACGAACGGACGCACGGACGCACGACGGACACAACGCCATGACAATAGCTCGCTGGCCTTCGGCCAGTGGAGCTAACAACAATGAAATCCAATGAATAGTTTTAGAGAAGAAATTTTTCAAAGATTTTACTTTATACCATAAAAGGAAAATGAGTCTCCCATAAAAGCCATGTTTTTTGACAGATCTTTTTTTTTTTAAGGAATTCTGTAAACCTGTATCTAAGGAACATTCCTGCAAAATAATAATGCTATCCAAATAGCGGTTTGGGAGGAGAAGATTTTTAAAGGTTTTTTACTTTGGTTGCCATGGCAACCAGAATTCTTCATGGAACACAATTATTTGAAGGAATTTGAAAGAGGACCACCAAAGGAACATTCCTGTGAAATTTGGTAAAAATCCAGTCAATAGTTTCTGAGGAGAAGTTTTTTAAAGAAAAAGTTTACGGACGCACGCACGGACGAACGGACGGACAGACGGACGGCAGACGGACGCACGCACGACGGACACAACGCCATGACAATAGCTCTCTGGCCTTCGGCCAGTGGAGCTAAAAATAGAACGTGAAAAAATGGATACAAATTGATGAAACTGAATGTAATGTACATGTAATTTCATCATTTGTCATAATGTTTTTGTAAGATAAATTGATGTGCAATGTAGTCTAAAAACAGAACGCTTTAGCAGAAGTCTGTATCATCAATTTAGCATTCAAAGCTTTAATCCTCCCTATACCAGACAACAAATTTTCACACAAGTCTAAATTGAAAGCATTTGAGGACAACAAATTAATGGTGGCATGAATGAAAAGATTTGGTTTGAAAGTATAGAAAACACTGTGGGAAAAGGAGAAAATGCTGGTGTTTTATGCCGTTTTCAAATCTATCTCAATCATATCACTGCGACAGCTCACATATTCATGTATTTCATGGGTTTCACCAGCACTAGGCTATGGTTGTGAAGTATCTTGCCCAAGAACACTGCCACAAAAAACCCAGTGGATCTACCCAGGCTCGAACCTGGGGCCTCAAGGTCATAAGTCCTACACTTCACCACGCAGGGCTCCAGGTAATTGCTAGACAAAGGGGTTTTTGTAACAAAGTTTAATGATTTATCCAGACATGTCTGCGGTTATATAGAAAACTGGCGCATCCATCATAAGCTTAACTGCCGTCTCAAAAAAAAATAATCTTGAAAATCTTAAAACAATCAATTCATCCCCATCCTTATACCTTAATCCTTCACCACACAACTCCAAGTTTTAATGACCGTAAAGAAGATTACTTCCAAACACATTGTGGAAAAAGGAGAAAATGCTGGTAACCAGTATTTTCTCCTTTTCCCACAATGTCTTCAATCCTTCCAAATCTAATCTATAACATGTAAATGCCTTCAATTTGGGCAAGTCTACAATTTTGTCGTCTGGTAAAGAGTTAACCCTTTTCCAGACGACAAAGTTTAAACTTGTCCAAATCAAAAGCATCTGCAGACAACAAATCAAATATTACTTAAACCATAAGTATGTCTTTTACGAGGCAGAAAATGTCATCAACATTCCTTTTTCTTCTTTTCCCACAATGTTTTCAAAAGCTTTCTTTCTATGGGTCCTAAAAAAAATTTGCAATGTCTGTTAATACCATGTTGTAACGACTCTCAACAAGAGGAATTTTTAGAAAACATAGATGGAAAAGAATAAAATGCTGGTAAACAGCATTTTCTCCTTTTCCACCAACATTTTCTTATCTTTCAAAGACAACTCCCTTTCTTCTGAGACACAAGTCATTTGTTGTCCATGACTGCTCTCTATATAGGAAGAGTCTCAACCCGAAAGCTGATAAGCGCAGCTCACTGACCTTTTGCGGACAGTGTAGATCAAGATCAGACTGCACAGAAGGTGCAGTCTGATCTTTGATCTACACAGTGTGAAAAGGAGGTATTTTTTCTCAAAAAAAAAAATCAGTTTGGAATAACATGATTTGGTTTTTTACAATCAGCTTGCAAGTTTTATTACATTTATTTAGCAGGTTAACACTTTACCACATGACAAAAGTTAAGATTTGTCCGAATTCAAAGCGTACTATGCACCCGACAAATCAAGGGCGGGTCGAAGTGTGAAACTTGCTTTTAATTGAGTAGAAAATTTTGAGGGAAAAGGAGAAAATGCTGGTTACCAGCATTTCTCCTTTTCCCACAATAATTTAAAAAACTTTCTTTCTCAAGGTCGTTAAAACTCGTGTTTGTGTGTTACAGGGTTAAGGGTTAAACTTTTTCAATTGGCAAAGAGTTAACTCTTTCCCAAACGACAATATTTTAGACCTGTCCAATTTGAGAGCACTTGCAGACGACCATATTTATATGGCCCAAATGATGCGAGATTTGTATCAGATAGTCTAGCAAACTTTGTGGGAAAAGGAGAAAATGCTGGTTACCAGCATTTTCTCCTTTTCCCACAATGTTTTCAAAAGTCCTACTTCTCAGGGTCTTTAAAACTCAGGATTGTGTGGTAAGGGTTAATCTTTCAGGCAAGAAACTGTCTACAAAAACATCACAGGAGGAAAAAAAAAGAAGAAATTAACTCTTTCATGCAACTCCTCCTCTTCCCACATTGTTTCCTATGGAGTGAACATGCAAATGCATCAAAAAAAGTACAGTATCCTCATCTAATTTACATTAAATTTTCTAACGTTGTATAAAAATGAAAGTCATCATCTTAAATGCACAAAGTCACCTTTCTTTCATCTATTTCTCATACTTTTGAGCCATGCTCTGGCGAAAGGGGTTTAATCATCTCCATGATGCCTTATACTAAGCAAGTCATTACATAATGGGAAAAAAAAGTGAAATCCAAATTCTCTCCCTTGTTAGGTAAAAACCAAGGTAACCAAATTGCAACTAGGTCCTTTTGTTTGGTTTCCTTTGTTTTTATCCTTGCTTTACCAAGAGATGTAGCGATTATTACAATTTGACTTATGATGTATAATGTAAGGTCTTCATAATATTTGCAAGTCGATTTCCTCACACTAATAGCATTGAAATGTATCAAGTAGAACAAATTTGTGGTTTGATAAATTTTGAAGGAGATATTTCAACCTGAACATTCCTAAATAGTGCAAAGGATATCAAGGATAAAAACCAAGTAACACCTTATTCAGGACCTAGTGAGTAGTGGAGTGTTATCGAGGGAAGTAATTGTCTTTTGTCTCCCATTATGGATCTATAAAATCTGTTTTGTCTAACATGTGACTGAATCACAAGGTAAAACCGGTCCTTGGATATGCAGAAAACTTACGCAGACTGCACTGACTGACCTGGGTCGATACTTTTTGCCGATGAATTAAACCCCCTTTAGACAGAGCATGTATCATTTGCCTCCTCTTATAAAACCGTTCACAAAAAATCCAGAATTTAATGCTCCTGATAGAGAAGGCTTTTGAAAACATTGTGGGATAATAATAAGCATTCCGAATTTAAGGCATTTGCAGACAACAAAATGAATGCGCCTAAAATGTTTGATCTTGTTCTTTCCAAGCCACTGGCTGCTTTCCCACATAACCGTAGACTAGTCGAAGCAATGCCCAGCGGTGTGAGAGAAATGAATCCTGTTGCAATTACTATCGTCAATCCTTGAAAAGAAAATGGCAAAGCTGGGTGCTGAACCAGCGACCCCTTGTTGTTAAGTCCTGCATGCTGCCAATTGAGCTACCCTGGCTTGGCCCCAAATGAAGGGATCTCTTTGAAAGGAAAGAGAGCACAGTTGGAAGAAACAAAAAGCTGGTTACCAGAATTCTTTCCTCTTCCCACAATGTCATCATAAGCCTTCATTCATACGGCCATATAACCCTTTGCTACACAACAAACTATCTAAGGCATCTATAACGATAGCATGTTTTCGTAGAGGAGAAATTACATATGGTTCAAATGATGAGATTTGTTCTTGAAAAAGCTAGAAAAAATTGTGGGAAAAGGAGAAAATGCTGGTTACCTTCTCCAGTGTCGTTAAACCTTTAGACTGTGTGGTAAAAGGATAAATACATGATTGTTTAGGAAAGGGACATACAGCTTTCAAAGGAAAGAAGTTAAAAGTACCACCAGTCCTGAGCGGAGAAGCTTTGAAACCAATAGAGGTAACTAGCAATTGCTGACTTTTCCACATCATTTTTCATACAATAAACTCTTTTGCAAAGAAAGAATAAATAAAAAAAATCTAACTTTCTGTAGCAGCATGTGCACCTATCAATAATTTCGTCAAGTTTCTTTTCGCACTATATTATTCCCAAGCCACTGGCCATTTTTTCACACAGATCATCAAAAAGATTGAAATTCCTTTTCAAAAGGGGTGTAAAATTAATGGAGGAAAAGGGAAAAAAGCTGGTTACCAGCATGTCCTTCTTTTCCCATAATGTTTTCATGTAATTTTTCTCTATGATTGCTAAGACTCGGAATTGGGCCCAGTACAAGGTAAATACATCAGTTTTGGTAAGTTTTCCACCATGTTTTGAAACCTTGAGGTATAATAAATCCTTCCTTATTTTTTTTCTCATTGTTTACTGACCTAATTTTCCAACAATTCCTCAACAGAGTTTTATAAACAAAAGATTCTAACTCTTTGCCAAAATAACCTGTGTTTGAAGGACCCTGAGGAAGGAAGTACCCAGCATTTTCTCCTTTTCCCACAATGTTTTCTACCCTCTCAAAGACAAATCTCGTCACTTCAGCCTAAGCTGTTGACTGCAAATGCTTTCAGTCTGACTGAGTATAAAATGTCACATGGAAAGGGCTGACACTATACCAAGCAACAAAATCTTAATCTTACGAATTAAAACATGACTCGAAAATTGGAATTTGTTTTGGGAAGGGTAAAAAAACATGATGGAAAATACTGGTACCCTACATTTTCTCCTTTCCTACCAATGTTTTCAAAAGCTTTCTTTCACATGGTATTTACATTTTGGAATTGTGTGGTATAGAACGCTTAAAACCAGTGTTTAACATATACTTATTTTTTTTTTGTCTGCAAATGCTTTCAATTTGGATGTATCCTTATTCTTTCATCTGTTACAGGGTTAACTCTTTACCCATCAACAAAAGCTTGGACTGGACTAAACCGACAGCATTAGTAGACGACAAATCAAATGTTGCTAAAATGATGATTTCTGTCTTTGATAGATTAGAAATCATTGTGGGAAAGGGAGAAAATGCTGGTAACCAGCATTTTCTCCTTTTCCCACTGTTTTCAAAAGCCTTTTCTTTCAAGGTGATTAAAACAGCGTTATCTGGTAAAGCGTTAACCCTTTACCTAACAGTCACGAGTTTTAGTGCTCTGAGAAAGAAGCCATTTAAAACCATTGTCGAAAAAGGAGAAAATGCTGGTAACCAGCATTTCCTCCTTTTCCTACAATTATTTCTACCCATCCTGAAACAAATTTAAATTTTGAAGCATGTTCTTTTTTCGGCCAGAAAATGCTTCCAATTTGGACCAATGTAAAATTTTATCGTATAGTAAAGCATTAAGGGTTCTTCAGAAGAAGAGAGGAGATGAGTCAGACAGAAAGGAAACATCAAGGTCAATGTTTGTGAACTAAAGTATCTAAGCTTTCCTTAGAAGCTAGATAAACACACAGGTGCACCGAGGCTGTCTGTTTCTCTATTAGGCATCAAAATAAGCTGTTTCTTCAATCATTTCACAGGGGTCCTGCTAGACTCGGTGGTAAAGTGTGGGACTCGTAATCTGGAGGCCCTGGGTTCGAGCCTCACCTGATCCACTGAGCTTTTGTGGGAGTGTCCTTGGGCAACACACTTCGAAGCCCTAGCCTTGTACAGTACTGGTAAAACCCAGGACATACATGAATAAGTAAGCTGTTGCCTTGAAATGACTGAAATATTGTCGAAAGTGGCATTAAACGTTATTCAATCAATCAATCAATCAATCAATCATTACACACATCAACCTTTTTTTAAATTGACTGTAACTATGGTGTTTAATGCTGTTTTCAACATTATTTCGGTTAAAGTATATTGCGGCTGCCAGTGCTTTCCTGGAGTTTCTTTTACCAATACTTGCGTGTAACATAATATTCTTCCCAAGCCTGTGGCTGCTTTTCCACATAACTATAGTCGAAACAATGATCAGAGGCAAGAGAGGAATGAATCCTGTCACAATGACTATCATCAATCCTCAGAAAGAAACTGGCCGAGCTGGGGATTAGAGCCAGAGATTCTCTGTCCTAAAGTCTCGTGCACTACCGACTGTGCTACTAAGGCTCGGTAGATCAATCTTGAAAACTGATAACAACAAAAGGCCTGGTCTTGCACTTACATTGGCTTCTACTTTTTATAATACTCTGACAAAAAAAGACTCAAAGTAACCATTATTAAAATATTTTTTTCAGGCCTAAAAAGTCGATTTTTTTCATTTATGGCCTTTAATACTTTACCAGACAATCCTATATTTTAATGTCTCTCAGCAGAAAGGCTTTTGAAAACTTGAAGGGTAGAAAACAATGTGGCAAAAGACGACCAGCATTTTCTCCTTTCCGCACAAAGTTTTCAAAAGCATTTATCTTTAGGTTCAGTAAAACTCAGACATGTTTGGTAAATGGTAAGAGCGGTATAATTGAATCTCTGTTCAATTTGAATTTAATTTTACTTCAATGTGATTCCGGAAAGGGCAGAACAGAAAACATTGTGGGAAATAAAGAAAACACCAGCATTTTCTCCTCTTCCAGCAACATTTTCGAAAGCCTTTCTCCAAAATGTTGTTGAGATTATGGTTGTGTGATAAAGGGTTAAAGCCAGTGATATATAGAGCAGGTGTGATAAACATCACACTGCACAATTGTTGAACCATTTCACCCTTCACCAAATGACAATTTTTCGATTTGCCTGAATTAAAAGCGTTTGTAGACAAACTCAATGTGCATCAAATAATGAACTTTCTATGATAGAATAAAAAACATGATGGGAAAAGGAGAAAATGCTGGTTTCCAGCATTTTCTCCTTTTCCCACCATGTTTTCAGAAGTCTTTTATCTAAAAGTCATTTAAATTGGGATTGTGTGGTAAAGGGTTAGTTAACTTTTCACAGAAAACTTCAAAGTCAATCATAACAGCTCAAGTGGTAGAGCACAGGATCTGTGATCTCAGCATACTTGAGGGTGTTAGTTTGATTCCTACAGCTGGCTAACTGAAATTACCATATTGTCTTTCAGGTGAGGTTTTAAATCGATGTCCTATTTAACAGACACACACACACACCAAACACAGTAAAGAACCAGGCATAATTTAGAATGGGTTTCATCCTGCATCTTGCAATATCCCCCCTTTAAAACGACTAACATCCTTCTAAAGGCGTTGCCCATATGGGCACCTGTGGCAATGAATAAACGCAAAACAAACCCTAAATCAATTTAATAAAAAAGCAGCCCGTCTGCAAGTCCTTTCTTTACCAAACTTGTCCTTTACAGAAATCTGTCAATTTTACTCTGCAGCCTCAATCTAACCTGTTCCTAAAGTAAATGGTACAAAGATAAGATGTTCTTTTGAAAGGTTATTTATCAATCAAGTCACCCTTATGATTTAACCTTTGTGGAAAGCTAGCTGTACACATTACCACGCAATATCGCGCAATCTACTTTTAATGACCCTGTCGCAGAAGACTTTTGAAAACATTGTGGGAAAAGGAGAAAATGCAGTTTAACAGCACATACTCTTTTTCCAACAATGTTTTCAAAAGGCTTCTTCCAGTGCCCTTCTTCCTCAGGGCTGTTAAACCAGGAGATTGTGTGGTAATGGATTGAAGGTTAGTCAGTAGTATTGTGATTATCCGTTGTGTGGATGTAAAGTGGTTCAGGTAATCCAGAGCTTTGAGGGCTCACCCTGTCAATGGGGGTCTGTGGCGTTCGAGTCTTGTTCCCGCCAAACTTCTGATATTTAGTTTCGTCTAAACATTTATTTTACATCGATTGAGAAAAAAAATTCTTGCAAACTATACTAATTTCTCTCGATTCTACTTCCTGGGAACTAGGTATTTACTTAAATGATATCCAAACCAGTTGACAAGACCTGCAGTCAGTTACTGTAGTTCCCATAATCAGAAGGGGCAGGAATGAAGTGATCCGGATGTGGGGTGGTCCAGGTAGCTCTGTGGTTACAGCACTTGCCCTGTACATGAGTGGTCCTGGGTTCAAGTCCCATACCTGCCACTTTTTAGCCCTTAGGCTGCTTAGCACGACTCAAGGACCTCTTACGGACAGCGTAGATCAAGACCAGACTGCACAGAATGTGCAGTCTGATTCTGGATCTACACTGTCCGGTAAGGCGATACTTTTCCAAAAAAAAATAACTTTGAAATTGCAATATTTGGTTTTTTTTTTTTGCCATCCACTTGAAAGTTTCATTTTAGTTATACAGCAGGTTTTTGGGTTAACCTAGTATTTTAAGAATACATAACTTATACCTACTTTAAGAAATAAATTTGTCCCTGTGGTGTTTTGGCCATTTCCCATCCAGGTGGCAAGGGCTGCTCTTCTAGGATATGATCACATGATCTCTGTCGAGTGTGTTGGGGTGGGGGTAAAGTACTTAAGGGAGTTTGCTGCAACATTGCAGGTGACGAATGAGTCCGTCCGTGTATCGGACCACTGTGGTTTATCGGAGGATTGTACCCGGTCGAGTCGGTGCTCCCTTCCCGACTGTGTACCTGTTTCTGCGGTTCTGGCGGAGTGAAAAACGAAGCTGGTAAGTTTCTCATACGTAATGGAATGCCTGCTGAGTCGTTTGGATTCAGAGCTGCCTTAAACATGGCCTCAAGTTCGTGATCGCTATTTTCCCGGACGTGCACAACTTGTGTGCCCTTTCGCTCCGTTCTGTCAGTCATTGTGGCTGACATTTTACACCTTTTCACTTCCTCGAAATCTTTAAGTCTTTCTTGTACACTTTACCCCCACCTGAGAACACAGCTTATGCACAAAATTCCGAAAAAAATCCTGAGTAATTGGTTGGTTTCATAGGACACCATTAAAACTTTTTGCGAAAATTGGGTATTCTTAGCCTGTTTACAAATTAGCAAGTACTTTATCAAACCGCACGTAGAAGTAGTGCATAATAAACAACACTCGATGATGAAATTGGTGAATTTGATGAAAGTCATCAACAATTTTTTCCCTATTTATAAATATTTTGTAAATTCTTACTTAATTTTGATTTTATAAAACTCTAGACAAGTACTGAGATAACGATTTGTGAATGTGCCCGTTAATATCAATCCGCGTGCTGTGACGTCTCAAGTTGACCTTTATTCTAAGTACGTCCCGTACAAATATAAACACATTCATAAACCGACTGCTTTATCGACCTTTACAGAGACAAAAACCATTGTTTACTGTTTGTAAGATTGGTTAAAGTACAGTTTATTAGTATACAAGATTTAATGCATATGTTTGATGCATCTTCTGCCACTAAATTACACCCGTTAATTAGGTGAGTAGAGTAGGTCAATCGGAAAGTTCATTCGTAAAACGAACACGCCCATTTTTACTCCGTCGTTCCACAGAGTTCCAAATATGGCCTTTTCCGACAGATCTCGTAAACATTGCAAACTTGTCGGTGAAAATGACAGCTATCAGTCAGCTTGAAAACTGTCTTCGAATTGCACGTTCGTGAAATGTCGCGACAGTTGGAATAAAACAGGAAATAAAATAAAAAAGGGAAAGTGTAAGAAAAATACAAATTAACAATTTTATAAATAAGCCTGCCTGGTTGCCAAAATGAACAGTGAAAACTTTGTGAGAAAAGAACACCAGCATTTTTCTCTTTTCCCAACAATGTTTTGTGGATGAACCCTTTCAAAGAGGGATCCCGTCACTTCAACCACGATTAATTTGTCGTCTGCAAATGCTTTCAATTTGGGTGAGGTCTAAAATTTTGTTGTCTGGTAACGGGTTAAAACGTCGATTGCAGTGCTATCATCATTTTGGTCGTTTTGTTCCGACTTGAAATCATGCTCCTTTTTTTTTTCATTCCGCACCGTTAACCCTTTACCACACAATCCCGATTCTCAAACGACCATGAACAATCATGAAAACTTTTGAAAACATTATGGGAAAAGGAAAAAAAATCTGGTAACACGTTTTCTTTCCAAGGGAGGAGCTGCCTGTACGCACGAACGCAGAACTTGCGAACACTTCGCTACGCCCCTGCTTTCCCATCAGAGATCTTTAGCTCATTTACAAGTATAAATTCCGAATTTGTCGTCTGCAGATGTTTTGAATTTGGAGGGTGTAAAATGTTTCGTGTGGGAAACGGTTATGGAAGTCTTGTCTAAATATATTCTTCCGGTAAGAAGTTTACCTGTCCCGTTTCAAGAATGCTAAGTAAACATTCTTTATCCACAAGTACTAATTTAGAAATTTAAAAGAAGTAGGAAAACTGCATCGAGAGGGCATTTAGAGTCTTTAAGCGCCCTTAGAAATACTGATTAGAAGTTAAAATTTATAGATATTACAAACAAGAAATATCTTTAAAGAAAAAAAGAAGACAGACAGCGTAAATTTGACCGCAAATGGGCAGGGGTCCTAAGAATAAACATGTATATAATTTTTACCAATCACTCATTTCTGTTTATTCATTTTTTACCAGTACCAAAAAGTAGGTCAGAAGCCAGCACATTCAGGTACGCCGAAAAAAATAAATCGAAAGAGCAACTAGAGCATTCGATCTTGTTAACTCTTAACCAAACGACAAAATTTTAGACTGGTCCAAATTGAAAGCACTTGCAGACGACAAAATAAACATAACTGAAAAATTGAAATTTGTTTTCAGCAGGGTAGAAAACATTGTGGGAAAAGGAGAAAATGCTGGTTACCAGCATTTTCTCCTTTTCAAACAATGTTTTCAAAAGGCTTCTATCTCAGGGTCGTAAAAACCAGGGATTGTTTGGTAAAGGGTTAAGCACACTTATTACTGATTAAAAGTTCTAGTTAACATAAATGGCTCGAAGAAGGTTCCGTCTTACTTCGCATTTCATTGGTCAGCTCTTTGTCCAATCAGAATGGTCAATTTTTCACCTCCTCGTCTTCATGTTAAAAGCCGTTTTCCTGCTTCTGAATGTTTGATTCTCTGACACAAACCGCTTTGCTTAATAAGTCAAAATCAATCAAAGTAGGCCTTCTCATACATACAAGTAACGTTATTGCAATTTTATTGCCTTCTTTTTTTTAAAGACAACAATATCGGAACACTGCTCTTTTAAGTGTAGTCTGATCTTGACATACATTGTACAAAAAAGCACAATAAGCTACTCTGAACATGATTTTACAATGTACTGTTCCGGTCCACATTCCTACCCTTCAACTCTTTACCAAAGAAAATAACTGACTTGTCTAAATCCAAAGCATTTGCAGACGAAAAATTAAATGTGGCTCCAATAGAGGGATTTCACTTTTAAAGGATAGAAAACATTGTGAGAAAAGGAGAAAATGCTGGTTACCAGCATTTTCTCCTTTTCCCACAATGTTTTCATAAGGTTTCTTTCTTAGGGTCTTTAAAACTCTAAGAAACACGAATTGTGTGGTAGGGGTAAAGCAGTTATAGATTCCTAGTCCCTTTTATGGACACAGTTTTGTAACAACCAGACAAAATCAGCCCTTTTAAACGGTAAGAGTATATGAATAAAGATAAATTTTTGAACTGCAACCGGTTGGTTATAATATGCAATTGTTGCAAGCACAATCTTTCGAGAAAAGGGCGACCAAGCTTGCAACTACGAAAAGAAATGAGGGTTTTCAACGATACATAGGCTGCTAAGCACGACTCGAGGACCTTTTGCGGACAGTGTAGATCAAGATCAGGCTGCACAGATCTGCAGAGCACTTGGATCTACACATTTCGAGACGGAGATATTTTTCCCCCCAAATATACCTTTGAAATGCCAGTCTTTTCGGTTTTGCTATCGGCTTTAAAGTTGCGTTTCATTTATTTAGCGGGTTATGGATTAAGTTTTTGAAGATGCATGCTGAAATGGACACTTTTCTCAAGTGATGATCTTATATCGCCTCTCAAACTTAAAATAACCACTTAAATGGTAGTAATTCACTTAAAGGCAAACACTTACACAGGCCTGTTTATTTTCGTCAATAGATTGACTCGGAAATAAACACAACACTTAAGTTTACGTTACTAGTATTTTCTCATTTTCCGTCAATGTTTTCTATAGCTTGTTGTAGTCACGTTTGATTTTTCGTCTGCAAATCCTTTCAAATTGGACTAGTCGAAAATTCTGTCGCCTGTAAAAAGGTCTGAAAAAAAAATGCAAATGTGAAATCGAAGAAAAATCTTAGAAGAATTTCTGGAATCAGGACGGTATACACCGACCATTCTTAATTATATTTTTATTTACAGGTTTAAAAAGTAACGCAATTTGTGATCGGTTTAACTATTTGGTTCAGCCTATCAGAAAGTTTATTACTTTAAAATCTAGGAAATTCTTTAGATGTAAGAATGCTATTAAGGTTCGCAGCCCGGAGCTGTGATATAAATTATCTGATATCCTGTTAAAAGTAGCGTAAAATAACACCCAACCTAATGCTACATTTACCATGTTCACGGCAACCACGGCAGCCCCGTTTGTCCGAAATGTAGCATGCCGTGAGAATTTGAAAGTTTTTTCTCCATTTACCCAATTCAGCAAGGTCTAGCTACGATAGGTTCTTTTACGGTACGCCACGGTATCTCCGACGAGCCGTGGAGGGAGGGAGTTCCACGGTGTCCAAAGATCTACTACAGTTTGACCTGCGTTCTACCACGGATGCGTTAACGTTCAATCCCGGTCCGTCAAGTTCTGATCAGCCCTCTCACGTTTCTAATGTTCCTATCAAGGTCTAACATATTCTTCACGTCCTATCAAGGTTTTCTAGGAATGGAACGTAGTTGTTGGGCATTTTTGGAGCACGTTTGTGTCCACGGTTTAAAAGGGAGACCACCCAATCAGTAATTATCATTTTAGTCTAAGATTTTGACCTATCAATATGACATATAATGATGAAGATTATGTTTTTGTATACTTGCCTGATGCATACATAGCGTACTATCTTTGTCTCGGAAAGATAGAGAATACAGCAGGGACGGAATGCCATGCTGCAGAAGCCAAGAGGCAAGAGAAGAAGTAGGACGAGAAAACTAAGATCCTTGTAGGTGCGCGAATGGATATAGGAAAAAAGAAGCAACACCTCGGCCACTGCTCAACAATTCTCACCAGAGAGTTTTGCGCTGAGATATCAACACATTCCAGAACTATTTAAGCCTTTCCCAAACAATACCTGGTTTTCACGGCCCTGAAAAAGAAGCCTTTTGAAAACACTGTGAGAAATGGAGAAAATGCTGGTAACCAGCATTTTCTCCTTTTCCCACAATGTTTTCTACCCTTCCCAGAACAAATTACAATTTTTGAGTCACGTTGATTTTGTCGTCTGCAAATGCTTTCAATTTGGACCAGTCTATAATTTTGTCGTTTGGTAAAGAGTTAAATATGCCTCCAGAGCTCTTTTGACGAAATCCTGGAGAAGGGTAACACCAGTCATTGAGAGATAGGACACTAAATACTGCTTTGCCTTACAACCTTGTCGGAAGTTACTCCTGACTCTGAGACAATTACCTGTCACTTTCCTATGTATTTGGGTGTATTAAAGCAGCCAGATCTGCCATATTGTGGGAGAACTTTGCAATGCAATAGAGAAACATACATGAAGTATTCGCTGTTTCTGTGGCGCCAGATGAATTTGGAGCCCTGACTAAGGAGTTTGAGAGACACCAGTCCCTCGTGGGTCATCAAGATGAAACTGTCTTCCACTTATGGCATTAGTGGTGGTGCAAAACAGATGAACATGTTTTTTTCTTGTGGTTCGCAAAATAGCAACTTTGACTACTTGGACTCATTTTCCTGTTGCAGCCGCTTTCAGGCCGTACTAGAGCGTAACGCGCCAAATTAAGCAAGATCCATATAAACTGGTACATGCCAGGACGTGACTTGATAGAACGCAACAAAACGGGTAGGATATAGTTGAGCTTGCCAGGAGAACCGAGAAGAAACGGAACAAAACCTGAAAAAAAAAAAAAATGACAAAACAGTGAGATACCGGTGAAAACAGTGTTTTTACGTCCGAACAACGATCGTCTCTGAGTCTTGTAACGGATTATTACATACTAGTAATTTCTGTTGCGATCGATCCGTTGTACCACTGTCTTTTAGGTTTCTCATATGCACCGGGACTGCTATAGCCAATTTTTTGACGGTTTAAAAATACGGCAATCGAGGTCCGACAAGTTTGCTTACCCCGTTCCTCTCTGTTGTATTACTTCAATCCCGTTTCGTCCACGGGTATCTGAAACGTGGCTGCAGCGACCATAGTATAAACGTAGCATAACGTATAAGTTGGCTTCTTTACAAAAGAAGCCAGGAGAGGTCGGCATCAATGTTTTCAAATAGTTTATTAGCTTTTAATTTCAATATATTTTGGTACATGTAAACAAACAAGTGAAAAAGCCGCAGCGTAGAAAACTCTTATGCTTTACATGACGGTCATTGACCTTCTTCCCGCGTGTTCAAGTCGCGTGATCTTGTCCAGCGGTCTTCTTTCTGTTTTTTAACGAAATTCTTCTTATTTTTTCTTCTGCTTAGATTTATTTGCTTAATGAAAAATTACAATTATTTGAGAGGTCATTTGCAACCATGGCAAATTAATATAACAAATCTTTTCTGAAATTCGTCATATAAAAATAAACCACGTCTATTTCCTGTTTCGGTTTTTTGATTTCGCTTTATTTACAAAACCATGACGAAACAGACTGTGTATCAGAACAATTTCGCAAGAAAAATGGATTTAGACGGCAAATTCTGTGGCAGTCTGCCTTTTAAACTCACCACTGTTGGAGAGGTCTGATGACCTCTCCAATCAGAAAGTATTTTCCAGCAAAGACGGGATGAAGAGACAATTAGCGACAAAGTCCAAGACTGACCGATGATACTTAACTCTTTACCAAAACTCTTTACCAAAACGGCCAACTTTTAGACATGTTAAAATTGAAAACGTTTGCAGGCAAAAAATGATAAGTATTTAAAATGGTGGAATTTGTCTATTAAAGTTTATAGAACATTGTAGGAAAAGGAGAAAATGCTGGTTACCAGCATTTTCTCCTTTTCCCACAATGTTTTTAAAAGCTTTTTTCTTCAGGGTCGCTAAAATCTCGGTACCGTTTTGACAGGTCTACCCTTGACGTGATTTTACGATCCTGAAGAAAAAAAAAGTGCTTTTGAAAAGATTGAATGAGAAGAGGGTGACTGTCCTGTATTTCCTCGTTTTACCACAACGTTTTATTTTCTACCCTTTTAAAAGCTGGTCCCACCATAATTAAAAGCTGAGTAAAATTTGTCGTTTGCAAAATGATTTCAAATTTGGACAAGTCTTAAATTTTGTGGTCTGGTACACGGTTACAAAAAATTGTGGATGTGAAATTGAAAGAAACTCACGAAGAATTGCGCTGGAGCTGTTTTATAACTGAAACACTATTGAAAGCAGCGTAAAACAGCATCCAACCATAAAGATATGAGAAAATAGTCTTCAGGATCAAGAGGGATAGAGAGACAAGTTAACCTTTAGGCTGCTTAGTGTGACTCAAGAACCTTTTTCGGATAGTGTAGGTCAAGATCAGACTGAACAGAACGTGAAGTCTGATCTTGGACCTACACTATCCGATCAGGAGATATCTTCCCTTCAAAAAGTACCTTTGAAATAGGAAAATATGGGTTTTTGCTATCGACTTGAAAGTTTCATTTTACTTATTTAACAGGATAAGGATTAAAAATAAGCCAGTTTTCGAAGAATATGACATGCGCAGACGACGTAGTTTTTCCATCTTCCACATTTTTTTTCTTCCATTTCAAAGATCAATTTTTATGCTATCATGATATGCAACATTTTCTCCTTTTCCCATACTGTTTTCCTACCACATGAAAGACAGATTTCATCGTTTGAGACACATTTATTTTGCCATTTGCAAGTGCTATAAATTTGTGTCGGTCTTGATTTTTGTCGTTAAGCAAAGTATTTAGATCTAATTCTTTACCACACAATTCCGAGTTTTAACGACCCTGAAAGAGAAGGCTTTTGAAAACATTGCGGGAAAAGGAGAAAATGCTGGTAACCAGCATTTTCTCCTTTTCCCACAATGTTTTCTACCCTATCAAATGTAGAAAACATCACTTATGCAGCATCCAAGTTATCGTCTAAAAATGCCCTTAGTTTGGTCCAGTCCATAATTCTGTCATTTAGCAAAGCATTTATAAAGAAGCGGGAAATGGCACTTAACTACCATGTGATGAAAATCTTATCTATCAACGTCAGCATTTTCTCCTTTTACCACAATGCTTTCTACCCTATCAAATACAGAAATCACCATTTAAGCTGCATATAATTTGTAGTCTGAAAATGCTCTCAGTTTGGTCCAGTCCATAATTCTGTCATTTAGCAAAGCGTTTAACACTTTACCAAACGACAAAATTTTAGACCTGTCCAAATTAAAAGCATGTGTAGACGACTAAGTAAAAGTGACTTGAAAACTGAAATTTGTATTGGAAAGGGTAGAAAACATTGTGGGAAAAGGAGAAAATGCTGGTTACCAGCATTTTCTCCTTTTCCAACAATTTTTTCAACAGGCCTCTTTCTCTGGGTCTTTAAAAGTCAGGACTGTGTGGTAAAGAGTTAAAGAGAAGCGGGAAATGGCACTTAACTACCATGTGATGAACTTCTTATCTATCAACGTCACTTTTGTCGAAGTATTACTGTCATTGTCTAATCTTGAAGAGTCGATCGTCAATACATCTTGAATCCTCTTGATGTCTTACCAAACGACAAAAATGTAAACAGATCCATATTGAAAGCAATTGCAGATGACATGTCTGATGTGAAAGTGTTTATTTCCACAAAAGCACGGCCTTTAACGATCCGACAGGATCTGACTTCTGAAAACATCGGGGAGAAAGGAGAAAATGCCGGTAACCAGCATTTTCTCCTTTTCCACATGTTTTCTAACCTATCCAGGGATATATAAGATCCCTGACTCTATCATAGACAAATTTCATATTTTGAGTAACATAAAAATTTGTCGGATGCAAGTGCTTTCAAGTTTGACTAGGACAAAATTTCGTCGTAGGGTGAAAAGTTTTGAAGATAAGGATTTTTTGTAACATTCATTGTTCCTATAGAGGTTGATAATTTTCTCCTTTATCCACATTGCTTTCAAAGGTGGTATGAAGTCACATGTATACGGAACGTCCCGATCTTATGTAGAAAGAATGAAAATGTTTAGGATTGCGAAGCTGATTGACCACTACAGAGAGAGAGAGAGAGAAAGAGAGAGAGAGAGAAAGAGAGAGAGAGAGAGAGAGAGAGAGAGAGAGAGAGAGAGGGGGAGATGTCAATATATACCATCATATCATCAATAGGGTTTAGTATTATATACGTAAACACTGTAGTTCATATTGTTCAGATAAGAAGCACGGATACGAACCTGAACGAATAAACCAAGGGATGAAGAAGCCCAGGGACGAAGAAGCACATCTTTTTCAAGGGAAATAACTCGTATGAATACTTCTGAATGATTGTCTTGAGTCTCCTCCCTTACAAAAGGTCACTAATCGAACATCACTGAAAAGTACTTAAGTAATCGTATTTCTTGAATAACTGTTTGTTTTTCTTCTAGATCAAGAAGAAATATAAATGTATAAAAGTTAAATGGAATTAATTTTAACCACAAAGATAAATTTTAACCCCGAAAATGAAACACAAGAACAATATTTTCAACTAAAGTTAGAATTCCGTTGCTAAATTGAAACAGAATAGTCTAATTTTGGCTTCCGGTCAGACACAAAGCGGGAAGAGATCAATTTTCAGAAAGAGCGTTTCATATCTTTGTTGAAATTGATGTTGTATTCTATCTGAACCGACTAACAGAAAATCAAAATGAGCTCAGCGAGCAAGGTAATGTTTTACACTCCGAAAAATCGCTCACTTCAGGTTTTAAATTGATATTAGTACAGTAGACTTTACACAATATTGGTCTTTTGTTGATGTTTAGTGGAAGAATGGAGTTGAGCAATAACTTCATTCTAAGAGCATCACCCTTCACCAAAATTTGGTTACCAGAAAAGATATGCAAAAAGTATCTGCATCCCACTGGTATTGCTGAAGGACTGGAGAGGAGAATGACCTGGTATCCAACCACAGGAATTTGACATTCTATAATGAAAATATGTGATTAATATATGAAAAAAAATACTCCCCTATATATAAAGAAACACAAGGAATGCAACGCCTCAATTACCAATGACAACACGAAAATGCCTTACCTACCCAAAATCACCAACGAAACGAAGAGTGATCATAATTTCCTTTACCCTAGTAACAGATAACACCAAAATGTACCTGTGACATTCGGCGATCCTTAAGTAGACATCTTTTCACTGGAGATATCCGTCATTTTTTACAGCTTATTTGACAATTACAAGCCATCGAGGAGGCCATTCGCTGACGTCACTACATTAGGCCTGCAGTAAATGTTGTGGCTGAGTTCACAATAAAACTATAGTGTATAATGCAGAGCATGCGCTTTCACCTTGGTTTCCATGAACTTGACTCTAGAGTCACAACATAATGAAACATGGCCTATTTTGCATATTGGAATAATTAGTATAACTTTGCATAATGGTTTTCTTAAATCAAGGGCTATTTATTTACTCTGTCATCATTTATACAACAAATTTCACACTAACAGGTTGTTGTTCACACCTGTCTCGCCTATAATAGATTTACGTTATACAGTGTTTGGTTGAATTCCGGCCGTTCAATCGTGAACATGTTCATTGATTCGATTCCCGTGAGAGTTTTTATTGACTCGGATCCCTAGATTCTGCATTAGTAAACATTTTCTAGAGATTCCTTTTTCCCAAGTTTTGCAACCTACATCACACTTTTTTCTGACCTTTTAAACTTTCGTGAAGCACAAACCTTACACTCTCAAATCGTAGTAAAGTTTGTGCAGCACTAAACGAACACTTTAAAGGTAGGCGGAGCTTAACACTTTACCAAAAAACAAAATTTTAGACTAAACCAAATTGAAAATATTTGCAGACGACAAATTCATCAAATGACGGATTATGTCAGTGATAGAGTAGAAAAGACTTTGGGAAAAGCATAAAATGCTGGTAACCATCAGTTTATTTTCTTTTCCCACTATGTTTTCTAAAGACTTCTTCCTCATGGTCGTGAAAACCAGGGATTGTTTGTTAAAGGGTTGATATTTTCATTTCCATGCTTCTCGGAAAATGACCAGTCGAATAAGGCTAATGTCAACAGTTACGTCCCCTGATGGGTTTTTCCCTATTCACACATGTGAAATATCTTTTCTTTAAAAAAGAATATCGACAAATATTTTTGCTAGTTACCTCTAGAAAAATATGTAGTATCATGCGATGTACATAAATATATTTTAAAACGAAAATAATGATGAAAACGAAAGTAATATTTTCTGCGGGCCTTACAAAATAGTCACGTCAGCGAATGGCCTCCTCGATGGCTTGTAATTGTCAAAAAAGCTGTAAAAAATGACGGATATCTACGGTGAAAAGGTGTCTACTTAAGGATCGCCGAATGTCACAGGTACATTTTGGTGTTATCTGTTACTAGGGTAAAGGAAATTGTGATCACTCTTCGTTTCGTTGGTGATTTTGGGTGGGTAAGGCATTTTTGTGTTGTCGCTGGTAATCAAGACGTTGCATTCCTTGTGTTTCTTTATATACAGGGGAGTATTGTTTTCATATTTAATCATATATTTTCATTATAGAATGTCAAATTCCTGTGATCCAACTTTAGTTGTCAGCTCCAAAAGAGACAAAAGTTACAAGAGCCACAATTTGTCGGCAGAGTTTTTCATTTTGGACTAGTTAAACATTTTCTTGTATGGCAAAGAATTAATTATGTACCAGATGAATTGTAGACTAACCCAGGGGTGTAGAATTCCACTCTCCTGGCTTGCATTGGCAAGTGCTATATTTGACTCCGGGCGAGTACAAAAAATAACTTACTAGCTCGACCAGGGGAGTGCATTTTCTGACATATTACATGCACCGAAAGCATGTAAAATTTGGCATTACAAAGTAGGTTATGGGCTCAAATGGTCAATCATTTGATCAGAAAATGTGACAGTATAGATAATCTATTTTTGGTAGCGGTGTATGGTGTGCATGGTAAACAACATTTTCTCCATTTTCCACAATGTTTTCTACATGTACAAAAAAATCAGAATTTTTGAATTGTGGTTTTTTTTTTTTTGTTGTTTGCAAATTCTTTCAATTTCGATAATTCCAGAATTTTGTCTTTTGGTATAGAGTTAATTCAGAATATTTAAGGTGAACCACATGCGATCCTCTATTTTCAGGTGGGTGAAATATTTACAGCAGCAGGACAAGCCTTCAGTAAACTTGGGGAACTTACGATGCAGCTTCATCCGTCTGCAGAACCAAGTCCTGCAAGGTATGTCTGACAAATATTATTTTTTTCATTTTATTTTTTTGTACAAAGATTTTATGATATAAAAAAAATTACAAAACCTACACAATTTTATTTTAATTAACTACATGTATATGCTAGATATCAACATTTCAGACTTGTCCATATTAAAAACACTTGCAGATGTAACATGCATCACAATTCAACATTCATTTCTGAAAGGGTAGAAAACATGGGAGAAGGAAAATATGCTTTTAGCCAGCATTTCTTCTCTTCCCCACAATAGTTTGAAAAAAGTTGTTTTTCTTAACTCTGTATCAAACAACAAAATTTCAGACTAGTCCAAATTTAAAGCATTTACAGATGACAACATAAACATAACTCAAAAATTGAAATTAATTTTGGGAAGGGTAGAAAACATTGTGGGTAAAGGAGAAAATTCTGGTTACCAGTATTTTTTCCTTTTCTCACAATGTTTTCAAAAGCCTTCTCTTTCAGGATCGTTAAAAGTCGGGATTGTGTGGGAAAGGGTTAAGGTACTTGAAATACAGGATTGTTTGGTAAGGAGTGAAAGGAAGGCTGTTGTCACATCACCTTTTCTGAAAAAATATGCCATTTCTTGTCTCATATAGCATATAAGTGTAGGCAGATACTATTTCGCTTTATTGCTATGTATGAAAATTCTCCTTGATCTACTTTCAATGAAATGATCAAGTGCTCAGTTATACAAAGGGTTGAAATTTCTTTGAACTGTCCATAAAATGTCTTATTTCCAAAGGATGCAATAGTTTTATTGAATTAAATTATCACATGAATAATTGATATATTTGTCGTTTATTTTATTGTTTTTAAAATTTTATGCTATGATGAAAAAAAAAAAGAAGAAAAATCATCAGTAAGCATACAACTACTCACACACCATTTTTCAAAATCTGTTTCTATCAAATGTTATAAGAAAAACAGGGCTAGTTTGCCCAACAAAGTAGAAATGTTGAAAGTATTTTTTTGTTCTATTTCTATAGTGGAAAATGGACAGATCAAGAAATTGAAGCCCTGAGAACTGCTGTTAAAAGATTTGGAGATGATCTGAATAAAATAAGTGATGTGATAAAAAACAGAACAATGTGAGTAGAGGAATAAAAACCAAATAGATTACAGATAGTGACGCAACCCTATATCAAACAATCCTGAGTTTTAATGATCCTTAGAATGATGCTTTTGAAAACATTGTGGCAAAAGGAGAAAATGCTGGTAACCAGCATTTTCTCCTTTTTGCACATTGTTTTCAGCCCTTTATAACACATTTTTCATTATTTAAGACACACTTAACCTGTCTGTAAATGCTTTACATTCAGACATGTCTAAAATTTTGTCAAAGAGTGAGCTCTTTAGCAGTTCACAAAATTTTTGACTTGTACAAACTGAAAGCATTTATTTTACCGGCAGCAAAATAAATATACCTCAGATGATAAGTTTTTGCTTTCTAAAATATGGAAAACATTGAGGAGAAATGAAGAAAATGCTGCTTCCTTTCCTCATAATGTTTTCAAAAGCCTTTTCACTTTTTGCAGTTGCATTAAGATCAATTTCTCATAAATAAAATGTAGTCCAATTATTTAGTGTGAGTTTAATGTCCCCTTGCATGAAATAATGTTGAACAAAAGAGGTAAAATTTCGACATTTTGTTTTCATTCGTAGTTCTCAGATCCGAACCCAGTTGAAGCGAAAAGCATATGAAGATGCCGGGCTCCCTCCACCCGCAGAACCTTCCCCTAAGAAACAGAGCGGCCAACAGAAACAACAGCATGTCCAGAAACAGGCCCAACAACAACAGACAATCGTTGAACAACAGCAGCAACCAACTAAAAAACAAATAAGAGGTTGATGAAGATTTCACTGCTATATTGCTTGGTTTTTAGATGTTTGACCCCATTTTCAACAATATGTCAGTTTTTCTGACAACCAGTACACCTATCCATACTTTCATGGAGTTTCTTTCACTAGTACTTCACACAACAGTATTTCCCAGCCATCGGCTGCTTTCCAACATAAATATCAACCAAAAACCATCAGCAAGAGAGAGGATTTATCAAACTTGTCTATGAAAGGGTAGAAAGCATTGTGGCAAATGGAGAAAATGCTGGTTACCAGCATTTTCTCCTTTCACAATGTTTTCAAGGGCTGTCATCCTCTAGGTCGTTAAAGCTAGGATTGTGTAATAAAGGGCTAAAATAGTTTTGAAAACTATAGATGATAAACTAAGGTTTTATATGATTAATGTAAAAACATTGTGGCTGAAGGATAAGTTACATGTAATCATGAGTTTTTCCTTTTTCTACAACATTTTCAAATGTTGTCAGCTGCGTGACCAAAACAAAATAACTGCAGAGTGTAACGACTCGAGGATTAGAATTGTTCTGTTTTAGGGTTATACCCCTTCTTTATTTCTATTGTAGAAGTGACTCTTAGTGCACTGAATGCACCGGAGAGTGATGTTGACATTGAAGGGCTCGGGGAAGGATCTGCGTCTAAAAAGCTAGATTTTGATTCAGGTACATGTATAAACAGGAAATTTTTCTGTTGGCCATATTCACCGTTTGTTCAAGATTCAGTGTTAATTCTTAATTGCAAGACACCAGAGTTTAATTGCAAGACATCAGAGTAGTAAAGGCAGAATGGAATTTTAAATCTGAGCAATTTTAACTTTCCATCTTAATGTGTTTTTTTTTTCCTTTTACATATAAAAGGGTAATGCTCTGAGAAAGGGGGGTCTAATGCCAGGACTGTGCAGGCTGACATGGGTCAAAACTTTTTGTATTTTGTAAGGCATCTGCATGTCCAAGGACCATTTTAGCTCATAATTCAGTTGGTTGTTTTATAAAATGGATCATATCTATTTAAAGAGAGGAAGAAATAGGTATAACTAGCCCAGAAGTTTTGTGAATATAGGAAAACTTAAAGGGAGGCTGTTTTTTTTTTTTTTTTTTTCAGATCTGGATTCAAGTTTGTTGTGACACTAATATAAAGACAATTCAGGTGAAAGTTACAGAGCTGGAATGAAGAGAACAGATTTTGCAACAGTGTATGCCCTGTAACATGGACAGGAAATAAACACAGTTGAATGTAGGGCCATAGTGACGACCAGTAGAACGTTTTTCTGAATAAATTATGACTTGTTATTGAGTGCAATTTTATATACATATTGCTGTACATAGGTATATTTTTAACAGTGAATCGTGTCTGTGAATCAGTGAAACAGTGTTCAATGTAGTTTTTCTTGTAGGTATTGAGGGGCCCTGTGTGGCTTAATGGTGAAATATAGGATTTGCACACCCATGGTCCAAGGATTGATGGTCACTAAGCACTGGTTTTTTTTAGGGAATGTTCTTTGGCAAGGTAGGGTCCTGTGTGGCTCAGTGGTGAAATGTAGAATTTGCAAGCCTAAGGTCCTAGGATAGATCATCACTTAGCACTAATCAAACAAGTACTGCATTTATGGCAACAAGATTTCATTACCTCTCTACCATACTACAACACTGTACACTTTTCCAGACTGAAAGCATTTGCAGAGAACGAGGTAAACATTACTCAAATACACTATAGCTTATTTTCTTTAAAGATGCACCCTTACAGCCAGATAGTAAACAAACGGTGTTAAAACTTTAGTGTGTAGAATCTAGATAGCTGTGTAAATGTAGATAAAAAATTGATATAAGGTGTATGGGATAAAGGGACGCCAGGGATTTGAGATCGATTTAAACCGGAAACTGTGGTTGTTATGTCCATGGCTAGCCACAATAGAATTAAATGCATTTTCTATCTGTCGTAATCTGTGCAACCTTGCAACCGTCAGGGGCATCATTTGGCACAAAAGTACAAGAATGATTACAATGTCATAAAATAAAGATAAAATTGGTTACAAAACTGGATAAAAACCAGTAAAGATGCATCTTTAAGGATAGAAAATGCATTACCGAAATGGAGAAAATGCTGGTCACCAGCATTAATGCTGGTCACCAGCATTTTTTTCCTTTTCTCACAATGTTTTCAAGAGCAATCTTCCTCGGAGTAGTACAAACATGCTATTTTGTTGTTCAAGGTTAAGAAACTGTAACTTCGGCAGTAAAATTGGTAAAATTAACAGTTTATTCTGAAACTTTCCTATTCCACCAAATAGTCATCTTCACTAACCAAAGTTGATGATCACTGCATTCATCTATAATTGAGCATTAGCTGATCTGGTCAAAAATTGTAATCCCAATGACACGCCACCTACTTGACTTTGATGGTTACCACCCCTAGCATTATATAATTGAACACCAATCAAACATCCTGTAACATAGCCCTTTTGGCAAAATCCACACACATATTTTTTCAACTCCGTTATCTGGTGTTGGAATGTATCCTGAAAACTTCACTTAAACTCTTTACCAAACGACAAAATTTTGGCCTTGACCAAATTGAAAGCATTTGCAGACGACAAATTAGATGCAACTCAAAACTTAAATTTTGTCTGTCATAGAGTACAAAACTTTGTGGGAAAAGGAGAAAATACTGGTTACAAGCATTTTCTCCTTTTCCCACAATCTTTTCAAAAGGCTTCTTCCTCGGGGTTGTTAAAAGGGTTGTTAAAACTCGGAAATGTGTGGTAAAGGGTTAACTGATTAGTTACTCTGAATGCTGATGTAAACGTTGTTCATTTATATCTTAAGTATGATTACCAGCATGTCCATCAATTCCCACCTACGGTTGCTTTTTTTGCTCACCTGAGCACGAAGTGCTCAAGGTGAGCTTTTGTGATCGTGCTGTGTCTGTCATCCGTCATCAACTTTTAACTTGTGTACACTCCAGAGGTTTTTAACTTGTGTACACTCTAGAGGTCACAATTTCAGTCCGATACTCATGAAACTTAGTCAATTGTTTGTCTTGATGGTATCTCAGAGACAAGATTGAAAATGGGTCATGTCAGGTCAAAACCTAGGCCACTTGGTCAAATCATAGAAAAACCTTATGTTCACCCTAGAGGCCACATTTACAGGCCGATTCTCTTAAAAGTTTGTAAAAATGTTTGTCTTGATATTTCGGCCAAGTTCCAAATTGGGTCATGTCAGGTCGGGTTTGAAAAACCTTGTGTACTCTCTAGAGGCTACATTTTCCAATTCTCATGAAACTTGGTCAGTGTAACAGTTAAGCTAATGTATTTGAAGAGCCATTATGATTATTGTTATGTGTTTATCTGTGTTTTTGTGTAAAAAAAACTTCAATCAGTACTTTTACACACTAAGATGTTAGATCTAGAGAATTAAAAGCCCTCTTAATTTTGTTCATTTGATATAAAGGTATGGATATTATTAAGAGTCTGGTAATGTCATTTAGTGCAGCCTGTCAAAGTTCCAAATGCTGGCAGAAAAAGTGCCAACTTTTTTAGCTCACCTGAGCACAAAGTGCTCATGGTGAGCTTTTGTGATCGTGCTGTGTCCGGCGTGCGTCGTCCGTCATCTGTCGTCAACTTTTACCTTGTGTACGCTCTAGAGGCCACATTTTCAATCCGATACTCATGAAACTTGGTCAGAATGTTTGTCTCGATGATATCACGGACGAGTTTGAAAATGGGTCATGTCGGGTCAAAAACTAGGTCACTAGGTCAGATCTTAGAAAAACCTTGTGTACGCTCTAGAGGCCACATTTTCAGTCAGATGCTAATGAAACTTGGTCAGAATGTTTGCCTTGATGATATCTCGGACGAGTTCGAAAATGGGTCATGTCAGGTAAAAAACTAGGTCACTAGGTCAAATCTTAGAAAAACCTTGTGTACGCTCTAGAGGCCACATTTTCAGTCTGATACTCACGAAACTTTGTCAGAGTGGTTGTCTCGATTATATCATGGATAAGTTCGAAAATGGGTCATGTTGGGTCAAAAACTAGGTCACTAGGTCAAATCTTAGAAAAACCTTGTGTACGCTCTAGAGGCCACATTTTCAGTCAGATACTCATGAAACTTGGTCAGAATGTTTGTCTTGATGATATCTCGGATAAGTTTGAAAATGGGTCATGTCGGGTCAAAAACTAGGTCACTAGGTCAAATCTTATAAAAACCTTGTGTACGCTCTAGAGGCCACATTTTTCGTCAGATACTCATGAAACTTGGTCAGAATGTTTGCCTTGATGATATCTCAGACGAGGTTGAAAATGGGTCCCGTCGGGTCAAAAACTAGGACACTAGGTCAAATCTTAGAAAAAACCTTGTGTACACTCTAGAGGCCACATTTTTCGTCAGATACTCATGAAACTTGGTCAGAATGTTTGTCTTGATGATATCTCGGATGAGTTTGAAAATGGGTCATGTCGGGTCAAAAACTAGGTCACTAGGTCAAATCTTAGGAAAACATTGTGTACGCTCTAGAGGCCACATTTTCAGTCCGATACTCATGAAACTTGGTCAGAATGTTTGCCTTGATGATATCTCGGACGAGTTTGAAAATGGGTCATGTTGGGTCAAAAACTAGGCCACTTGGTCAAATCATAGAAAAACCTTATGTTCACCCTAGAGGCCACATTTACAGGCCGATTCTCTTAAAAGTTTGTAAAAATGTTTGTCTTGATATTTCGGCCAAGTTCCAAATTGGGTCATGTCAGGTCGGGTTTGAAAAACCTTGTGTACTCTCTAGAGGCTACATTTTCCAATTCTCATGAAACTTGGTCAGTGTAACAGTTAAGCTAATGTATTTGAAGAGCCATTATGATTATTGTTATGTGTTTATCTGTGTTTTTGTGTAAAAAAAACTTCAATCAGTACTTTTACACACTAAGATGTTAGATCTAGAGAATTAAAAGCCCTCTTAATTTTGTTCATTTGATATAAAGGTATGGATATTATTAAGAGTCTGGTAATGTCATTTAGTGCAGCCTGTCAAAGTTCCAAATGCTGGCAGAAAAAGTGCCAACTTTTTTAGCTCACCTGAGCACAAAGTGCTCATGGTGAGCTTTTGTGATCGTGCTGTGTCCGGCGTGCGTCGTCCGTCATCTGTCGTCAACTTTTACCTTGTGTACGCTCTAGAGGCCACATTTTCAATCCGATACTCATGAAACTTGGTCAGAATGTTTGTCTCGATGATATCACGGACGAGTTTGAAAATGGGTCATGTCGGGTCAAAAACTAGGTCACTAGGTCAGATCTTAGAAAAACCTTGTGTACGCTCTAGAGGCCACATTTTCAGTCAGATGCTAATGAAACTTGGTCAGAATGTTTGCCTTGATGATATCTCGGACGAGTTCGAAAATGGGTCATGTCAGGTAAAAAACTAGGTCACTAGGTCAAATCTTAGAAAAACCTTGTGTACGCTCTAGAGGCCACATTTTCAGTCTGATACTCACGAAACTTTGTCAGAGTGGTTGTCTCGATTATATCATGGATAAGTTCGAAAATGGGTCATGTTGGGTCAAAAACTAGGTCACTAGGTCAAATCTTAGAAAAACCTTGTGTACGCTCTAGAGGCCACATTTTCAGTCAGATACTCATGAAACTTGGTCAGAATGTTTGTCTTGATGATATCTCGGATAAGTTTGAAAATGGGTCATGTCGGGTCAAAAACTAGGTCACTAGGTCAAATCTTATAAAAACCTTGTGTACGCTCTAGAGGCCACATTTTTCGTCAGATACTCATGAAACTTGGTCAGAATGTTTGCCTTGATGATATCTCAGACGAGGTTGAAAATGGGTCCCGTCGGGTCAAAAACTAGGACACTAGGTCAAATCTTAGAAAAACCTTGTGTACGCTCTAGAGGCCACATTTTTCATCAGATACTCATGAAACTTGGTCAGAATGTTTGTCTTGATGATATCTCGGATGAGTTTGAAAATGGGTCATGTCGGGTCAAAAACTAGGTCACTAGGTCAAATCTTAGGAAAACATTGTGTACGCTCTAGAGGCCACATTTTCAGTCCGATACTCATGAAACTTGGTCAGAATGTTTGCCTTGATGATATCTCGGACGAGTTTGAAAATGGGTCATGTTGGGTCAAAAACTAGGTCACTAGGTCAAATCTTATAAAAACCTTGTGTACGCTCTAGAGGCCACATTTTTAGCCCAAAACTCTTGAAAGTTGGTCAGAATGTTTGTCTTGATGATATCTCGGTTGAGTTTGAGAATGGGTCATGTCGGGTAGATTGAAAATGGGTCATGTTTGGTCAAAAGACTCAGGTGAGCGACTTTAGGGCCATCATGGCCCTCTTGTTTCTAGTTTTACGATATATTTTCTGCCAGAGACTGGAACTTTTACAGATTGCATTGTGATTGAGTGACTGGTCGATTGAATGGTGTTCTACGCAGCTTTCAACATTATTTCAGTCATATCACGGCAACAGCTCACATATTCATTTATTTCCTGGGTTTCAGAGTTTCACCAGTACTAAGCTAGGGTTCTGAAGTGTCTTGCCCAAGGACAGATTGCACTGTGACACTGTTACACATTATATGGGCCTTTAATAATATCCATACTTTTAAATGGTACTAATTAATTTTGTCTGCATTGTTAGACCCAACTTGTTTCCTTCTGGTCGTAAGTGTGCCTCAAACAACATTTTCACAAGAATTTCTCACATGATATCGAATAGTACAGGTTGAGGATCGGGCATATTCAGGCAAGTCTGATCTTGATCTACACTGTTCACTCAAATAAAAATCCTTGCAATAGGTTTTTGGCTAGCCTATTTGATTCTGTATTATATACATGTAGTTTCCCATGTATTCGTCAGTCAGTTCATAGTACCAAACTTTAGCTGCTTAAACAATGTCCATATACATGTATGTACCATGCTCTGTGAAAAGACGGTTTCATGCAGCTACAAAAAGTATTGATCCAGGTAGATACTTTTTGCTATTTGTCAATTTTCTGCATGTCCAATCTATCTCTTAATTCAGCAGGTTTATATTAGACAAAATAGCATTTTATGAATCCATAGTTATATGATGACTTGCTTGGTACAATGCATCACTGAGATGCATTAAACCCTCTTTTGTCAGAGCATGGCTCATAAATGCTAAATTTCATGATAAGATATCTAATTGGCTGGGACGTTCTCTCTCAGCCAATCAAATGGCTTTTCTCAGAATTTAAAAATTACTAAATATCTGGAACAGTAACAGTTGGTAAATACTACATCAGGATATTTTGATAGATTTTCAGCGCAGAAAGCCATAAAAAGGCGTTTAAAGGGAAACAAATATGAGCACCATGTCGTGAGTTATTTTTCTTGTAAAATTAATTACATGCCGATTCCAATCCCTTTTTATTGTGTTCCTTGCTTTTTTGTTCATGTTACACACAACAGAAAATTTCAATTATGACAATATTTGCAATTTATTGGTGCGTACAATTGCAAGCTTTGTCTATTATCAATAGAAAAAGACATGTAGATTGTATTTCTTTAAAGAATGTTTAAGGAAGGCAACCACAGTTTTCAATATGAAAATCTTTTTCGAATTAGTTCCCTTGTAAAATTATCCTTTTTGAGTTAATTCCCTTATGAAATAACACGCCGATTTCCAAACCCCTTCTTTGCCTCGCAGAAGAAGCCTCACACAACTTAAGTTACTATCACTGTCACTGTCAGTGTAGGTCAAGTTCATAGCACCAAACTGTGATTCAGTCGGTTGATAGACAACGTGGATTTTAAAGATCCATAGTTATGTGATGACTAGGTTGGTATAATGCATCATGGAGATGCATTAAACCCCATTTTGTCAGAGCGCTGCTTATATAAATTGCTAACAAAACATCATACAGTGAAGATCAGGGATCACACAATATGCTCTGTGAAAAAGGGGCTTAATGCATCTGTGAAAAGTATTGGCCCAGGTCAGCCTGCGCGCACTGCACAGGCTGACCTGGGCTGAAACTTTTTCGCTATCGGACAATTTTCTGTATGTTAAAGGACCAGTCTACCTCATGATTAAGTCGGTTGTTTAAAAAAGAAGCTATTATGGATCCATAATTATGGGATGCCTTGCCTGGCATCATTAATTACGGGAGATGCATTAAGCCCCCTTTTGCCAGAGCATGGCTCAAATATATATTGTGGCGACACCAAGTGTTTGAAGAATTAAATCATATCAGCCGTACTTTGGCAAAAAAGTGTTTTAATGCATCTGTGTAATGCATGATATTACTCGAACAAATTGACATGAAATTGACCTCTATGCAAAGAATAATTAAAGAGTGAATATTTTAATCATCGGGTATAATCGGACGGTACGGAAATTCTGTTAACGGTAAATGTCGGGTTTGACCCTTACAGTGCCATGGTCAAAATATTAGAGCTTTGGTGGATGACATGGATCAAGATCAGACTGCACAGAAAGTGCATCTTGGATCTATGTCACCCGCCACGTATTGCCAATTTAAATCAACAAAATCGTGTTTATTTCAGGTATTTTAAGTATTTTTTAAAGACACGACAAATCTATTAGCCGCATAAGAGTTAAAAATCATGCACATAGTTCCGCATGCAGACGACATTAGCCGAAGCTGAGCTGGGACAATAATTTAAGCGTATAATATATTGTAATAGAGGTCATTTATTTCATGTCAATTTGTTCGAGTAATACCAAGCAAGTCATCACATATTGATGGATCCATAAAATCCATTTTGTCTAACAACAGATATGAATCTTGAAGTAGACTGGTCCTTGGACGTGCAGAGAATTGACCAATGCCCAGGTCAGCAATCAGACTGCAATCAGTTTTGCAATTCATATATTTATAATTAACTGGTAAATTAAGAATTAAAAAAAGTCAATGTCAAGATTGGTTATACATGTACAAGAATTTGACTCACAACATTTAGGGTAGTAAAGATCAGGGATCAGACAGAATGTTATAGGCGATCTGATCTTGGTCTACACAGTTCCCTGAAGTAAAATTCACGACAGTAATGGTTTGAAGAGTCAATTTATAATCGTGTTTTGGAAAAAGGGGGTTTAATGCATCTCCGTGATCCGTCGTACCAAACAGGTCATCATATGATTATGGATCCATGAAATCTATTTTTTTTTCTAATAACTGTCCAAATTATTAGGTAGAATGGTTCTATGACAAGTCGAAAAATTACAAATAGCAAACATTTTCTACACAGGTCAGCCTGCGTGAACTTCACAGGCTGACTTGAGTCAATAGTTTTGCAGGTGCGGAAAACCCTTTTTTCACACAAACCATAGCTAATTTATTACATGGCTTGCATCACACGAAAAGGGGCATTCGGACATTTGCGTAAAGTGTCGTCTCGGATCAGCCTGCGCAGTCCGCACAGGCTAATTGAGACAGCACTTTACAACTACATTAGATTTTGTTACCTAGTAGACTTGCGCAAAACAGAAAATTGTATAAAAACGGAAAGTGTCATTTTGGATAAACCTGCGCAGACTGCGCAGGCTGATCGGAGACAACACTTTATGCAAATGTCCGAATGCTCCTTTTCGCATGTTGCAGGCCATATATTGAATCTGAATTATTTACATATCAGTGTTTTAAACTTTATCTGTATATTTTTCATTTAATACATTAGTTTCAACTGTTCAAGTATCAAGTGTGTTCTTTTTCAAGCCAAGCTAGACTAGATCATGTAGCTTTTAAATTATTCGACAGGATGTGCATGGGGCATAATAGTCAATGAAATTTATGAGCCATGTTCTGTGGAAATAGGGGGTTCGGTGCATCTTCAAAAAGTTCATGCGAAAGACGAAAGAACATACTGCAAATAACAAATTACACCGACAAATTCTCTCTTTTCTCTTTCTTTTTTTTCAAAGGATTTAAGTACAATTGTTAGCTCAGCTGAGAACAATGTGCTCAAGGTGAGCTTTTGTGATCATACTGCGTCCATTGTCTGTCATGCGTCATCAACTTTTACCTTGTGTATGTTCTAGAGGCCACATTTTCAGTCTGATACTCATGAAACATGGTCAGAATGTTTGTCTTGATGATATCTGGGACGAGATTGAAAATGGTTCATGTTGGGTCAAAAACTAGGTCATTAGGTCAAACCTTAAAAAACCTTGTGTACACTCTAGAGGCCACATTTTCTGTCCAAAACTCTTGAAAGCTGGTCAGAATGTTTGTCATGGTTATATCTTGGATGAGTTAAAAAATAGGTCATGTCAGGTCAAAAACTAGGTCACTAGTCAAATCTTAGAAAAACCTTGTGTTCGCTCTGGAGGCCACATTTTCAATCAAAAACATGTGAAAGTTGGTAAAAATGTTTGTCTTTATGATATCTCAGACGACTTCAAAAATGGGTCATGTTTGGTCAAAAACTAGGTCACTAGGTGAAATGTAAGAAAAACCTTGTGTCACTCTAGAGGCCATAATTTCAGTCCAAAACTCATGAAAGTTGGTCAGAATGTGTGTCTTAATGATATCTTGGACAAGTTTGAAAATGGGTCATGTTGGGTCAAGAACTAGGTCACTAGGTTATATGTCAGAAAAACCTTGTGTATGCTCTTAGAGGCCACATTTTCAATTCAAAACTCTTGAGAGTTGGTCAGAATGTTTGATTTGATGATTTCTTGGACGAGCTTGAAAATTGGTTATGTCGGGTCAAAAACTAGGTCACTAGGTCAGATCTTAGAAAAACCTTGTGTACCCTCTAGAGGCGACATTTTCAGTGCAAAACTTGTGAAACTTGGTCAGAATGTTTGTCTTGATGATTTCTTAGATGAGTTTGCAAATGGGTCATGTTTGGTCAAAAACTAGTACAGATAACTGTCCCCAAAGGTGATGTAACTTTTTAACTGGTCGCCTCTGGGTACAGAGATGATCAAGACAAAAACAGTTGAAAGCTCCGCACAGATTTTGTGCGCAAGTTTGAACTCTTATAATTTCGCAAATAGAGCACAAAACTAGGATTTAAACATACCTGTTGCTTGCGTATTCAATAATCATTCGTTTCAGATTCAAATATTTTCAATTTAAACGCTGAACATAAGAAAAATCAGTTCCTTTCATCTGTTACTCGAGTAATTTACGTTCCCGAAAACTCACAAAATGGCCGCCACTCATTTCTGATTTCGTCAGTTTCTTTTCTGAGATTTACAAGTTATAAACGACTTCTACATGCTCTTAAGGTAATGAAAGGTTTAATAATTTGTCTTTGGTCCTGTTTGTTACTAAAAGTTAATTGCATTTCGCTGCAACACAGATTAAACCAATGAAACAGAAAGTCAATATAGCGCTCTATCTTTGCTACCGGAAAATTTATGATGGACTTGAGATGGTACGGTGCACAATAAATGTCCAAATATGAAAAAAAAAAAAAATTCACCGTAGCATCTCATTATTGAGACTAGGTCAAAAACTAGGTCACTGGGTCAAATCTTAGAAAAACCGTGTGTATGCTCTAGAGGCTGCATTTTCAGTCAAATACTCATGAAAATTGGTTAGAATGTTTGTCATAATGATATCTTGAATGAGTTTGAAATTGGGTCACATCGGGTCAAAAACTAGGTCACCAGGTCAAATTTTTTAAAATAGCTTGTGTAGCTCTAGAGTCATCATTTTCTGTCTAATATTTACGAAAATTAGTCAGAATGTTTGTCTTGATGATCAATATAATGAAATTGAAAATGGGTCACATTGGATAAAAAACTAGGTCACCATGTCAAATCTTGGAAAAACCTTGTGTACACTCTAGAGGCTACATTTTCTGTCCAAGCCTTGTGAAAGGTGGTCAGAATTTTTGTTTTGATAATATCTACAATGGGAATTTGGCTATGTTGGGCTAAAAAGTAGGTCACTGAGAGAAGTTCTAGAAAAAGCTTGTGTACAAGCTAGAGGCCAAATTTTCAGTCCAATAAATATGAAAGCTTGGTAGAATGTTTGTCATAATATCTCGAGATTGAAAATAGGTCATGTTTGGTCAAAAGACTCAAGTGAGCGACTTCAGGACCATCATGGCCCTCTTGTTTTTCAAATGAATTCAATCAGAACAAATTGTTGCTCATGGGTCGAAACTTTTTGCTATAGGTGAATTTTCTGCACTACAAAAGGCCAGCTTACCTCATGATTCTGTTGATTGTAAGACGAAATTGGTTTTATTGATAAAAAATAATGTGATGAATTGTTTTGTATATTGGTTCACAGAGATGCAATAAATTCCTTTTTCACAGAGCATGGGTCAAATGTTTAGGTTTTTCCTGCCATTAAAAGTACACATTTTAACACATGGCATTATCGATTGGCCTTAGTGTTTGATTGGGCCATAGATTGTCTGCACAGTATGTACAGTCGGTCCAAGTGTTAGTCGCTGACAGAGAAATTAATTTCAAAACTAGGTTAAAACCTGCCAGATAACTGTGTCTTTCGTTTACTTTTTGCCTGATTTTAAAATTCTTTTTTCTGCCAGCAACTAACATATGGACCGACCACACATTAACAGACTGTCATCTCCACAATATTTTCCATACTTTTAAGTGGGATGATTTAAATTTAAATGTATTATGACACCTGCTTTGATATTTTGGCCTTTACTGGGTCTTTAAGTCAGCTGTGTTAACATACATAAACTACCGAAATTCATAATGAATGGTGTAAGGGGTAAAGAAACTCGAGGGATTTGTCTTCGATTTAAAACGGGAAACGACAAGCGTGATTTCTTTGATGGACCCAAGAAAATGAAATGCATTTTCCATCGGTCGTAACCTTGCAACCATCAGGGGCACCATTTGGTATGAAGATACAAAAATGATTATAATTTCATAAAATAAAGATGAAATGGGTTAAAAACTGGCTGAAAACGAGTATAGATGTGTCTTTAGGGTAACTTTTTTTGCAGGTTTAATCTATCATAACAAGAAAAGGTTGAGAAAATGTCAATGATACCAAAGTAGAAGGAAACATGTCATCCTTGATTAATTATGCTTTAAAAAAAAAAAGGCTTTTAGAACACAATCCCGAGTTTTAACAACACTGCGGGGAAAAACATTACAAAATGTAGGAAATGGAGAAATGCTGGAAACTAGATCTAGATCTAGCACTTTCTCCTATTTTCACACCGTTTTCTACCCTTTCAAAAAAAACTTGCATCACAATTTGAAACTTTGTCATCTGGTAGAGTGTTAAGTTATGCAAGTTAGTTGTACTGGCAGTTTGTGCGTGTAAACGAGACAAAGTAAGGCGGGTTAGACATGTTTTACACATTGACTATTGATATCACATAGTGTAGAGGGTAAATGAAAACGATGCTCACATCCACAAGAAAGCGCCAAATTTTGCATACACGTAGTTTATCACATAACAATTCACAAAAAATTTAACCCTTATCCTGCTAAATAATTTAAATCAAACTTTCAAGCCTGTTGTAAATACCCGAATAAAGCTACTTCAAACTTATTTGTTTTGAGAATAATATCTCCGTATCGGACAGTGTGGATCAAAAATCAGACTGCACGTTCTGTGCAGTCTGATTTTGATCTACGCTGTTCGCCAACGGCCAGTGAGTCGCCCTCCGCAGCCTAAGGGTTAAGATCCACGTGATCCAGCCTCATACTGGAAATTCTCTGTAAAATCCGAGATGCTATTTATAGCAACAAACGCTCTTATACGTGTAACGGATGTTGGCACTTAACCCACAGAGCGTCGAATAAGCCTATTTTCAGTCGTAATATAAGACCCAGATAATTTTAGTTTCATATTTGCGCTTGTCTGTAGAGATAAAGCAAAGCGGACAGTGTAGATCAAAGATCAGACTGCACGTTTTGTGTAGTCTGATCTTGATCTACACTGACCGCAGAGGCAACTATATTCATGAAAGGCGCTGTAAACTTGTGTAAAGCACCATTTTCGTGAAAGCGAATTATTTTTCAAACGATGTTGTGTTTTATCGACTATAAGGGAAGGTTTTTTTTTTAAAGATTGTGTTTAAAAATTAATTCAGTGCTTGTTGCCAGCGTGTTTTCTTTTTCTCTTACAATGTTTTCTACCCTTCCACGGCCAAACCTCACAGTTGTAGCAATATTTATCATGTCGTTAAGTCTTTAATTATGTCGTTTTGTTAAGAGTTAAGGTTGGAAATGACTGACGTTTAGGTATTTACGGAGTTACACGCTGTTCTATGGATGAAATAAAACTTTTAAGTGCTGTACCTTTCCACCGATAGACTGGAAATTTTATCAAGAGTAAAGGAAATGAGTTTTCCTTGAAACTGTGTATTACGAGTAAGTGAAAAAAGGCGATGTGTTTATGTAGCTGGAATAATGGCGGACTCGGAACACACGAATAGTACAAATTTTGATAAGTTTCTTGAAGATATTTTTGCGAAATTTCTTGATTTTTCACAACCAAATCTCGAAGTTCAGGTAGTGCAACAACTTGTTCATGAAATGGTAAACAATATTGCGAAAGAAGCTTTTTTGCCCGACTCGGGGTTGACAGTGAGTGAGGTCATACCGGTAGGGAGTATGGCGGAAGGCACACGAATAATGCAACCGAATGAATTTGATTTCATGATAGTGGTGGAAAAAATTGATGTGGATGATATACGGGCGACGTTTTCATCAGAAAAAGGGACCAGTTTGGATTTGAAAACTGGATGCAAAAAAGAGAACTGTTTTTATGCTTTGCCGAGCTTTCCCTTTGATGTCCTTTATACTGATCAAAGCAGTGACTGCGATTGCAAATTTCCAAGGTTAGATGAGGGAATGAGAAGGTTCAGTATGCTAAAGGAAACGATAAATAAATTGGCTGGAGATGGTCGGTCTTGTTCAGTGGAATCTTTCCCTGGAAAACTGCGAATAATGGAAAACAGCATTCGTCTAAATGGACCAGCCGTGAAACTCGAACTTCTTTGGGATAACTACACCGTTGAAGAGGAACCGGTAACAATGAAAATATTCGTAGACCTAGTTTTAGTCACAGAAGTCGGGATCAATGCTTTTTTTCTAGAAAAATTAGATGTTTTCCACCAGTATTATTACAATAAACTAAAGGCCATCAAAAAAGTTCACATCGTGAATCGAGATATGTTACTACATCGTGACTCCAAGGTTTCATTTGCTTTAACCGAAGTACAACTGCTCCGGGATGAAAGTGAAACGCATAAGAAGTGTTACAAGCTCCTGAAATACATTTACCGAACTAATGAGGGCCCTGGGTATATCAGCATTAGCTCCTTTGCTCTGAAAAATCTCGTTTTGCAGCATGCTGTGTATTGTGAGGGTGGCAGACTGGGATGGTGTCTTCTGAATATTTTGGGCGACCTTAGAGACAAGTTTGTTGGCTTTTGCTCGGATCTACCATTTATACCGCATATATTCTGCACTAAACAAAATCTAATAGGCAAACTCACGTCATTTGAGTACTGGAAAACTCATAAGCTCTTGTTTATTCGTCACACAAAGGAATTATCGGAGTTCGTTGAGGATTTAGAGAAGTTCCGAGATGGGTCGCCGATTCCAAGATCATTGCAGTTGTTGATGTCTAATGAAAAACATATCATCTAATGTTCTGGTAGAAATATTGGCACCGAAATCATTTAATCGCTATTTCGATCAAATTGATGCAGTTCAAATTTATTTTTAACATATAATTCAGGATTTACATAAAACACAACCTACTTTATATTTTATTTTATTCCACTCATACAAATATAAAGCATTTTTATTATACTGCAAAGAAACTTCTCGCGATCTGATTGGATAATATGCCCCGTACATACAGCCATGTATGTACACTGGCAAAATCCACTTAAAAGCACTTTCCCTCTTGGGAGCCCCGTATACATGACTACACTTTCAAAACAACATCTAAAATGGCGACGTCGACCGATACGAGCCGCCCACAAGACAAACATAAGTAGCCTGCACATATACTTACTAGTTTCCCTTGACGGTTGTCATTAAAACGGAAAGAATGGATTATTTTTGAAAATAAATGAATATAGTTAATGTCTTATCATTTGATGTCATTCTAAAACAAATATACGGGGTTAAAACGAGCCATCCCTTCGTCAGGCAAGCAAACTGAAGTGCCGTAATTCATACATTGTAACGTTAAAAGAATAACCTAATGGTCGTTTTAGGCAACTAAATGGTCGTATAATTTTGCCAACAAATCATTAAAATGCAAAGTTACTTACCTTGAAGTTGTTTTTAAAATCCATGTTTGAATAAAAATATGTTGAATGTCTACCGCAGTGTCATCATCAAGTTTATGCACCAACTGCACGTTTTACCAAGGTTTCAGTGACGTCAGTTCTCAGTGACGCCAGTTTTCATGGAAATGGGGCACTCAGAAGGGAAATTCTATGTCGTCAGTGCACTCAGTTTGTGAGAACATAAACGGGGAAACTTCGCTGAATACACGTTGGAATGGTAAAACTTTACAGTACAATAAATTCGTTGTACGGTCAGGTGGCAGGGGACCTGGCAGGGGACTTGGAAAGGCTCGGGGCGACATGATTCGCCACAGCCGTGAACAAGTTTCCAAGTCCCCTGCCACCTGGCCGTACAACTAATATTATTATACTGCAAAGAAATTTCTCGTGATCTGATTGGGTAATATGCCGGAACATATATATCATGTACAATAGCAAAATCCACGTAAAAGCAGTTTCCATTCAGGGAGCCCCGTGTACATGACTACACTTTCAACACAACATCCTAAATGGCGGCGTCGATCGGTCGATACGGGCCGCCCACAAGACAAACATATTGAGTAGCCTGCACCATATTATTACTAGTTTCCCTTGACGGTTGTCATTAAAACGGAAAGAATGGATTAGTTTTGAAAATAAAGGAATATAGAACTTTACATGTATTATCGTTTGATGTCATTCTAAAACAAATACACGGAGTTAAAACGAGCCATCCCTTCGTCAGGTAAGCAGATTGTGAAGTGTCGAAACTCATACATTGTGCATAACGTTAAAAGGATAACATAATGGTCGTTTGAGGCAACTAATGGTCGTTTACTTTTGCCAACGAATCATTAAAATGCGTAGTTACTTACCTTGAAGTTGTTTAAATCCATGTTTAAATAAAAATACGACAAATATCTATCGCAGTGAAATCATCAAGATTATGCACCAAACTGCTCGTTTTACCAAGGTTTCAGTGACATCAGTTCTCAGTGACGCCAGTTTTCATGGAATTGGGGCACTCAGAAAGGAAATTAATGTCGTCAGTGCACTCAATTTGTGAGAACATAAAACGGGGAAATTTCGCTGAATACACGTTGGAATGGTAAAACTTTACAGTACAATAAATTCGTTGTACGGTCAGGTGGCAGGGGACTTGGAAAGGCTCGGGGCGACATGATTCGCCACAGCCGTGAACAAGTTTCCAAGTCCCCTGCCACCTGACCGTGCAACGAATAATGTACTACTGCATGAAATTATTACGGAATAATAAACAGCATAAATCAGTACTAGGGAGTAACGGTATGATCTGAACATAGGTCGGTACTGGGGAGTAACGGTATAATCTGAACATATGTCGGTACTGGGGAGTAACGGTATAATATGAACGTAAGTCGGCACTAGGGAGTAACGGTATAATCTGAACATATGTCGGTACTAAGGAGTAACGATATAATCTAGACATTAAGTCAGCACTAGGGAGTAACGGTATAGACTACGTTTGTAATCGAAATTTTCTTACTTACCGTGCCGATTCCGAACGTTGACGAAAACAAAAATTAATTGTGTTATATTATTTGACACTTAATCGGATTTAGATGACCGAACCGATTACAAGTGCAGCGGAATGTATAGAGCAAGATCAGACTGCACGTATGTGCAGGCTGATCTTGCTTTACACTCTCCCCATAGTATTCTTAACAGAAGGATAGTAGTTACCAATTAGATATAGCCCCTAACAACATCGGATTGCAATTCTGCTTTCCAACAGACCAAAGTTGTTTGATTTTCGTTTATTTATCGTCGCCACCAATTGCCCACATGGGCGACACCCCTAGCCCCTAGGAGGCTGTTACGTATGTCATGGGAGATATTGCAAGATACAGGACGACACCCATCCCAAGTTACGCCAAGTTCTTTATCGTGCTCCGTGTATCTGAAAGATTATAAATAATCTTAGTTTGCCAGCTATTTGAATAGAGCCCACACCCTCAAGTGGTCCGAGATGTGTCGATTACAAGTATCACGCTCTACCACTTGAGCTATTCGGACTTGTCGAATGACTAGAAGAGCCACGCTGTTTATTTATATACCACAACGAGATGCATAAACGGGTCTAGAACATAATGCTAATAAGCGAGCCATGGGGTCTGGCAAAGTGGGTTTTAATACATCCCCGTGATGCAGTATACCAAGCGAGTCATAGCATAATTCTGATATATAGGATCTGACATGAGTTGGCGATGAGATTCAAGCCCCTTTTCACAGAGCATGACTCATTTAGAAAGTGACGCAATTTCTGATTGGCTAAACAAAATCGCCGTGGTATTATTTATGTTTCGTGAAATTTTTATGTATTTTTGAAAAATGTTCCTAATTGTATGAATTACATTTTTAGAAATACAATTCCGTGTTTTAACGAGCCTTGGAAAAGGACATTTAAAAACGCTGTGAAGGTTCTGGGCGATCTCATATTGGTCTACCCCAAAGCAATGATAATGAACTACGCGCTGTGATAAGGTTTAATTCAGGGCTTTATCCAGGTACTTTGGGAAAAGGCCCCTGGCCAAATTGTGAAAAAAAAAAAAACATCGACAAATATCAATATTGGGGAAAAAATATTGACAAAACATGTAAAGTTTGGAACACATTTAACCTTACAATAAAATTAATAAGGCATTCTATGTACTACTGAATTCTATGTTCTTCTTTTTTTCATTCTTCCTTCTTTGTATGAATCTGCTCTCGTTTGTCTATTGTAGTAGTTCCAGTGCTCTTAGCTGTAAAATACTTCTCTCCTCCCCCCTCCCTAAGTTATGTAGTTTGTCCATATCTTTTTGTAATTCTCTCATAAAGATCATCTATTTTTCTTGTCAATGAATAGAGAAATTAGTTTATGCTTTGTTTTTTGCATTGTGTGAATGCAAGTCAGCTGTTTAAAGTCATTATCATGGCTAAATAAAACAGATTGAAGGGCCATTGTTCGGATTTGACATTTGTTTTGTCATGGGTTTTCGTGCATATGGTTTTTCCCCTTGATTCATATTTGCAAAAAAAAAATAGCTCTATACGTCAAAGTATGAATTTCTGTTGTTTTTTAATAGAGAGTATCCATTTCGGCCAACAACAAGCGATTTTCACCAGTTAAACGGCTGATCTCTGTGCTATGACAATCATTCGTAATATGAGAGCCATTTCAGACAATAAAACCTCATGGTCTAGATCAGGCCGTTTTATTTTTGACTTGGTCCTGGTTCAAGATTATCAACTTAAAAGATGGCTTCTTTATTTCTGCCACCCAAAGCTTTGCTTCTCTGGAAAAATCAGGTTAGATTGCGACATGATGCAGTTGCCAAGAAGCGAAAGGTTGTCTGTAAGATTTTGGATGTGCAGAACGAAACTATATACCGTTAGCGGGAAAAGTTTGCAGTCTAAAATTTGAGAAGCTCTAATGGTTTACAACCGGATAATCGAGTAATTAGGTATACTATGCTGGCATATTTCTGCTGCGAGATACGAGATAGCTATTGCGATAATTTAAGAGAACTATCTTTGTAAAACAAAGTTTCCTGGAAATATTATCTAGGTAATAAACATATTCACGATAAAAATATCGCGATAATTCTGTTATCATGATTTTTTTTTTTTGCTTTCGTACCCATAAATGACATTCACGGTATCTGTAATTAGATACGGTTTTGGAGCATCTTCGTCTACAACCTTTATGAATTCTCCATTTCCCTGAATGGTTTTAAAGTTGTTCGTAGGAGGCATTTCGAGTCGTCTTTGTGATCTTACAGACTTCTGTTCATTTTGAGTCTTGTCAATATTTTCCAATTAAGCTACAATTGTTAATGATTCGAAATTTTACTTACTGCAATCTTGTGAAGTGAAAAACTACCGAGTTCATCTAAATGATGAATTTTCTATTTATAGATATCGAGAAACGGATAGAACTATCACGATAATTTTATCTGGAATGTCAGCTTCGTGCACGATTGAGAAATTTTGCGTTAAAATGTTAAGTTTATCGTGATATTTTTTTCAGGAAACTTTGCACTATCTCGATAAAATTTCCAGGAAACTTTAATTTATTGCGATAGTTTTCTAAAATTATCATGATAGCCGCTCTCGTATCTCGTGGCAGAAATATGCCATCTTACTATAGGCCTACATGTTATAAATTGATTGAAAATACGGGCGCAGTCTTTAGTTTATTCGGCCCCATATAGTTTCGCATCTGAATTACGACAATTGTCGATTTCACGTTTGAATTGCGTCCAGTGCCCGCAGTAGTTGAATTTTAAGGGGGGGGGGTCATTTGGGTAAAATATGTCAAAACTCACAAATTCGAGTGTAAAGGAAAACCCTGGCCGATACATAAGATGTCCGAGGCGATTTTCTTTATGTAGCATCTAATTGGGAAAAATAATGGAATTGGGGAAAAAAATTACACTATTTTCGATTAGGAATGGGGCCGAAATTCGGTCCCCGAGGAAAGGCAGAAAACTCCCTGTTTAAATGCATCTGCAAAAGTATCGACCCAAAAGTCAGCTTACGCAGCCAGCGCTGCACAGGCTACATTTTCAGCCCAATACTCTTGAAAGTTGGTCAGAATATTTGTCTTCTCAATCGAGTTTGAAAATTGGTCATGTCGGTTGAAAAACTAGGTCACTAGGTCAAATATTTGAAAAACCTTGAGTGCGCGCTAGAGGCCACATTTCAGTCCAATACTCATTAAACTTGTTCAGAATGTTTGTCTTTATAACAAACAAGTTTGAAAATGGTCATGTAGAGTGAAAAACTAGGTCACTAGGTCAAATCTTTAAAATAGCTTGTGTACGTTTTAGAGGCAACATTTTCTGTCCAATACTCATGAAAGTTGGTCAAAATGTTTGTCTTGATGATATCTAGTATGAAATTGAAAATGGGTCACATTGGGTCAAAAAGTAGGTCTGCAGGTCAGATCTTTGAAATAGCTTGCATACGTTTTACAGGCAACATTTTCTGTCTAACATTTATGAACAAGAGGGCAAATTGTCGCAAGATACGCCCATCCCACTGCAAGTTGTCAAGGGGATATAATAATCGTAATGGGCAGGCAATGCAACAAACATGTTTACCAAGTCTCGAATCAATTTGACTTGAGGTGACAAAGTTCTGTTCCTGACAAGCAAAAAATACTGTAAAAATGAAGCTCAAAGTGGAATTACTCAAAATACGCACTAGGTAGAGTTATTGTTCTTGTGCACTGTACTCCGTAATATTGCAACAAACATGCATACCAAGTTTGAAGTCGTTCTGACTTGAGATGACAAAATTATATTCCGGACAAGCACTAAATGCTGTAAAAATGATGATCAAATGGAAATAATTCAAAGACAGCACAAGGTAGAGTTACAATTCTTGTGCACTGCACTACTAAATATTGCAACAAATAAGCATACCATATTTCAAGTCATTCCTACTTAAGATGACAAAGTTTTGCTCCCAACAAGCAAGTAATGCTATAAAAATGAAGATCGAAGGGGGAATAACTCAAAATTCGTGCTAGGAAGAGTTATGGTTCTTGCGCACTGCACTCCGCAATTTTTCAACAATCATGCATACCAAATATGAAGATGTTCAGACTAGAGATGACAAAGTTATATTCCGGACAAGCAGTAAAAATGCTGTAAAAATGACGATCAAAGGGAAATAACTCAAAGACAGCATGAGGTAATGTTATGGTTCTTTCGCACTGCACTCCGTATTATTGCAACAAACACAAATGCCAAGTTTCAAGTCAATCGGACTGGAGATGAAAAAGTTATGCTCCGGACAAAGAACTGGACGCCGCCCGCTGGTACGCCATGGGTGATCCCATAATACGTCCCGTCTTCGACGGGCGTATAAAAATTAGACTGGTTTTCTTTATGATCAAGAAGATGAAATTGAAAATGGGCCACATTGGGGAAAAACAAGGTCGCCATGTCAAATCTTGAAAAAACCTTGTGTACACTCTAGAGGCCACATTTTTTGTCCAATACCCATGAAAGGTGGTCAGAATCTTTGTTTTGATATCTACAATGGGAAAATGGGCTATGTTGGGCTAAAAAGTAGGCCACTGAGACAAATTCTAGAAAAAGCTTGTGTACATGCTAGGGGCCAAATTTTCAGTTCAATACTTGTGAAAGGTTCTTAGAATTTTTGTCATAATATCTGGGAAGAGATTGAAAATGGGTCATGTTTGGTCAAAAGGCTCAGGTGAGCAACTTCAATGCCATCATGGCCCTCTTGTTTATTTACAGATAGTAAATGTAATGCTCTATTCCATTGGTGCTTTTGGAACAGGCTGCAAGAAATGATTACGTGTATGTCATGGATTACAAATTTCAATTGGATCAGCCAAGGCTTGATAGAGCAACTTAGTGGTCGTCACCGTCAGCTATAGTAAGATGCCAAATAGTATGGCAGAAAACTAATTTCTTGGATCAATGTAAATAATTATAATGCGTGTGTAGATCTTCTATACATCCAATTTTAGATATTATAATGGTTTTATTGTGCATACTGTAACGGAATATGAATTAAATGTGAAACCAAATTTGTTCTGTACTTTTCGCTTGTTTATACTCTTTCACTATGAAAATAATTCAATCCTTAACCAAACAATAAAATTTTAGACTGGTCTAAATTCAAAGCATTTGCAGAAAACAGATGTAGCTCAACTGATTTCTGTCTTTGATGGGAAAAAAATAATGTGGAAAAAGGAGAAAATGCTGGTTACCCGCATTTTCTCCTTTTGCCACAATGTTTTGTTTTCAAAAGTCTTCTCTTTCAGGGTTGTTAAAACTCAGGTTTTAAACAAATAACAAATGATATTTAAACAACAAATAGAGTCAACATGGCTATATTTGATATTTTTTTATTATATATATTTTTCTCAATCACTTTTTTGAAAAATACTGCCAGTTGTATACAATAACATAATAAACATTCCCTTACGGCAAAAAGAAACAAAATGGAAACAAAATTATATGAAATATTGGAATTTTTCTAATCATACATTTGTTGGATATAATGGATAATATACATTAGCTGTTATACAATAGATGCCACTCAATAGTTGCAGTGTGAGGGAGGGTGCCTTTATTTGAGATAGTTTGGTAAGAACACACATCTTGAATTTGAGGCTTATTTAACCCTTTACAACAAAATCCTGAATTTTTACAACCTTGGAGAAAGACTTTTGAAAACATTGTGAAAAAAGGAGAAAATGTTGGGAACCAGCATTTTCTCTCTTTTTGCACAATGTTTTCTATCCTTCCAAAGACGGGTCATGTGATAATAGCCATATTTGTCACCTGAAAATTATTTCAAATTTGAGGGTACCTGTTTGTTGTCAGATAAAGAGTTAACCCTTTACAGGCAATTTGTTTAAACGACCCTGAAAGAGAAGGCTTCTGAAAACATTGTTGAAAAAGGAGAAAATGCTGGTAACCAGCATTTTCTCCTTTTACAACAATCTTTTTTTTCCCTTCACAGACAAAGCCCATTATTTGAACCATATCTAATTTGTTGTCTGCAAATGTTGTGAATTTGTTGACTGCAAATGCTTTGAATTTAGCTGAGTCAAAAATTTTGTTATTTAGAATAGAAGACTGGGATTGAAGGTACTTTTGTAGACAAGTCAAGATCTAAGATCAGACTGCAAAAAACATGAAATCTGATCTATGACCTTTACTGTTCTTTACATTGGCGAGATATTATGCCCAAAGTCATCTTGTAACTGAGACTGTTTATCTGACTACAAACTTTTTAGACTTTTTAGAAATTGAAAGCCCTGCAGACAACAAATAAACTGTGGCTAATAAACTGGGCTTTGTCTTTGACATGGTATAAAACATTGTGGGTAAAGGAGAAAATGCTGGCTACCAGCATTTTCCCCTTATTCCACAGTGTTCTCAGAGGCCCTCTATTTAAGAGTTTTTTAAAACTCAGGATGGTTTGGTAAAGAATTTAGTCATCTCTTTATATTATAAAGGTCTAAAAATACAGTTGAGCTGCGAAAGAAGAGATTTTTCCTTCATACGACGCTGTTGATCTGTCTGATCTTGATCTACATGTCTGATCTTGTTCTAAACCATCAGCCAGAAGCTACATAAGTGACCCATGGCAGTAGATTGTACAAAAGTTCCAGTATTCCATACATTTTACTCATATATTCCACTTAACAGACTAACCTAGTCCTCTTTTATAATACAAACAAGAAAAAGTTAACACCACTAGCCCTAAGTTTACATACAGATATATATATAGAGAACAGTACATGTTAGTATTTAGTATAGAAATAAGCATTCATATATAACCTAACAATATGGCATAAGTTAAAGGGAGGTAATCTATGAAAAATTTTGTTCGGTTCAACTAACCCTGATTGTACAACCAGTTCTCTTTTGAAGGAATTCACAGATACAAATTCAAATTATAACATTTGTTCTTTAACAGGTAGAAAACATTTTGGGAAAAGGAGAAAATGCTGGTTCTTCTTTTCCCACAATGTTTTCTAAAGATCTATGGATTCTTACAATGAGCATTGACCATTCCTTACCGAAACTTTGCTTATAGATAATGTTGGATTTGCCACACAGAAAAAATTCTTTTGAGCAACAAACATTTCTTAGTTTTGTATCCAGGATGAAATGAAATTCATTATTACAGTTTAATTCAAGATAACAATACTAGGATTTCTTCTAAATTTGTTTTTTCTTTAACTTTTGATCAAAGGACAAAATTAGAAAGACTTCCAAACTGACAGCATTTGCAGATGACAAATGTGTCTTAAATGACAGGATTTGTTTTTGAAAAGGGTACAAAACATTGTGGGAAAAGGGAGAAAATGCTGGTAACAAGCATTTTCTCCCTTTTCCCACAATGTTTTCAAAAGGATTTTTCCTCAGGGTTTTTAAAAGATGGATTGTGTAGCAACAGGTTAAATTTTAGAAAAAATTCAAACACCAATTTCTTCTTTCCAGACAACAACATTTTAGACTAGTTCAGATTGAAAGCACTTGCAGACAAATTTAATGTAGCTCAAATGACAAAAAATTGTCTTTGAAAGGGTGGAACATACTGCAGGAAATGTCGAAGATGCTGGTGATCAGCATTTTTTCCTTTTCCAATGTTTTCAAAAGCCTTATTTTCTCTGTATTGTTAAACATAATTGTTAGGCAAAAGTTACGGTACATAAAGACTACTTCAAAGTTGAAAACAAATTGTCATTCTAAAAAATTCAAATGCTCAAGCACTGCTTTTCAGCATAAGGCATGGCACTTGAGAAAGTGTGTTATCTAAATTTTTCAATATATTTTGGCACTGCACGATTTTGGATGTAAAGCATTACAATTATTGTGTACACAAGAAATCAACTAGCAAATCGCCAGTTTTCCCTCCCTATAATCTAAAACATGAAAAAGAAAACAAACAGGCTATAGCACTTCAGTCGACCTATGCACCAAATTAGGCTCACATGTTGATATACAATGTCTAAATTTAATTAGATCACCAAATCATGCTCACATGTCGAAATAGAATAATGTCTACACCAATGAAATTACAATCTACACCAATGAAATTACAATCTATCTAATTACAAATCAAAAATTAGAAACTGTGTAAAAATAACCATGAGAGCCAAGGTGGCCCTGTATCGCTCAACTGTCTGACATGCGCATACCAAACATCAAAATTCTCAATTGAAAAATTGTTGGAAGAGGTCCACTAGATACAGCTACATGCAAAATTTGGTAGCCCTATGTCTCATGGTAAGGAACAAGACAAATTTTTAATGTTTTCACTATATAAGCCCATGTAAAACTTGTGATCCCCTGGGCGGGGCCAATTATGACCCTGAGGCTATAATTTGAAGGTACATGGCAAGGGTTTTCAGAGATTTTCAATGTTGTAGCAACGTCATCCTGAGTTTTTACAGGAATCAAACTCTTTCAAGAAACTCTGAAGAGGACCATGGCAGGATCGTTTCTTTGAAGTGTGGTCAAAGTTTAATGCACAGTTTCTGAGAAAAAGATGTTTGAAATAAAAGTGTAATGCACGGACACGGGCCATGATATAAGCTTGCAGGTCTTTGGCCAGTGGAGCTAAAAAACACCAACCGTTATGGCTCACCAGGTTACGTAAAGGGCTTCAAACCTTGGGGTCTGGTTCTATTCCCTAAGTTGACTAAATGCTTATCAAAGATTGTTGATGGTCATAGAAACAGAATATAAGAAATATTTCCGATATATTTTGGTTTTGTTGCCGTGGCAATAAGAGTTTTTAATGTAATCCAATTCTTTGAAGGGAATCCGCAAGGCCCATATCAGGATCATTTCTCTAAATTATAAGACTGGTAGTTTCAGTGAAGATGTTTTAAAGAAAAGATAACACACACAAATACACTATGGACACAGGACCCTACTGTACCCTTTCTGCCCTTTGGAACATAAAAACATGTGTTTTAAAAGAATTCTAATTTAAACTGGGAGTACAAATAATTAAAACCATCATCCTTAAATAGGTGGATACAAGATCTGGTTAAACATCGATAGATATTTTTGGAATATTATGCACATAGAAATTAAGTTCTATAAACAGAAGTACAAGTACAAACTAGCAGGTCAACAAACAAGTCAAAACAAAAGTGACTTAATACTCCAGGGCCCATACTCAACAAACCATTCTTAAGAACAATGTTTGTCTTCTTCTCCAGAATTTTCTACATCTGAAAGTAACACAACTTCTGATTGGCTAAACCAAATAGTTTAGCCGATCAGAAGTTGTGTTACATTCAAATTTAGAAAATCTTGGAGAATAAGACTAAGGATGGTCTTAAGAATGGTCAGTGAATGTGTACCCTGAAGTGCTTTTGTGTAGCAGGCAGTTGTACAAATGTATAATAAATAGTCTTTAGTTCAAAGGCATAAAATTTGTGTGTGATGTATGCCTCAAAAGTATGTGATGCACAAATACAATTTCTTTTAATTATTTGTATTAGTTAGAAAAGCCAAAATGGATGATTGGTTTGGCTGATTGAGAATACAGTGTTTAATGCCACTTTCAACATAATTTCTGTCATGTCACTATGACAGTTTAAATATTCATGTATGTCCTTTTTTTTTCCCAGTGCTAGGCTAGGGCCAGAAAAATGGAAAACAGACATTAGAGATGAATATTCTACGGCATGTATGATATTAACAAAACTGAGGGTTGCCTCATAACTCAACAATAGCAGCACATTGGGGCCCCAATATCTGCACTTGCTTATTCAGTAAAATCCTAAGCAGAAAAAGAGGCACTACTATGTCAAAAAATCGTAAGAGTTACTTACCCTTATAGTATGGGTTTTCCTTTTTGGATAGTTAACCCAACATTTTGGAATAGACCAGATTGAAAGTGTCTCCAGGTGATAAATTAAAACTACAACAAATGATGCTTTCTGTACTAGATAGGGTACAAAACATTGTGGGAAAAGGAGAAAATGCTGGTAACCAGCATTTTTTCCTTTTCCCCCAGTGTTTTCAAAAGCCTTCTTTGCCACAGTCGTAAAAACCCAGGATTGTTTGGGAAAGGGCTAACAGATTGCCCAAGTTTCAATTAAATGTCTTCAGTTATGACAGAATTATGTAAAAACATCAAAGTTTTTGCTTAACGACAATGTTGACAAGGTTGTTTGTATGGTGCTAAATGCAGTTTCCAACATTATTTCACTTATATCGTGGCAGAGTGCATCTATCCATGCTTTCCTGGAGTTCTTTTACCAAAACTGGTACATGGCATAATGTTCTTCCAATGCCACGGGCTGCTTTCTCACATAGCCACTGATATGGCAAGGGCTACAATGATAATATTTAGATGTTTTCTTCAAAAATATTCCAGCTATAAATTTGTCTAATGATCATTTTGAGCTATTATTATAGAAAACTTTGCTGAAAAACAATCAGATATAACAATCAATTGCATTATTAATCACACATACGGTCAAAAGGATATAGCAGGAAATATCTGAGAATAAAGACTATTGGAAAAAAAAAAATCAGTACATAGCACACCTTTTTCCCCTGATTTGTATAAAATCCTGCTTGATTTATAAATGTAATATAGCAGTTTAGTATACAATCCTCTGTTTGAATGGACCTGTATAAAAAGTCTTTTGAAAACATTGTGGGAAAAGGAGAAAATGCTGGTTACCAGCATTTTCTCCTTTTTCCACTATGTTTTCTACCCTATCAAAGACATATCAAGTCATTTGAACAATATTTAAATTGCTGTCTGCAAATGTTTTCGGTTTGGAAAAGTCTACTTTATGTCATTAGGTAGAGAGTTCACTCTTTAGCAAACAAATTTTAGACTAAGCATAATTTCAAGCATTTGCAGGTGACAAAATAAATGTGGCTCAAGAAAAGAAATTTTGTTTTAGGAAGGGTAGAAAACATTGCGGGAAAAGGAGAAAATGCTGGTTTCCAGCATTTTTTCCTTTTCCAAAATGGGTTCCAAAGTTCTCTCTCCCTGGGTTGTTAAAAGTCGGGATAGTGTGGTTAAGTGTTTGACATGATACTCATATTTACCAGTTCAATTATCAATATGCTCATACTTGACTCTTTACCAAACAATCTGATATTTATATGACCCTGAAAAAGAATACAGTTGAAAACATTGTGGAACAAGGAGAAAGTTTTTCCTTATCCTATGATGTTTTCAATCCCTCAAAAGCCTAATTATTAGTGCCACAATTACAATGTCATCTGCAAACGCTTTCACTGAGGAAGTCTGAAATTTTGTCATGTGGGAAAGGTTAAGCCTTTGCCACACAATCCTGAGTTTTAATGACCCTGAGGAGGAAGGCTTTTGAAAACATTGTGGGAAATGGAGAAAATGCTGGTAACCAGCATTTTCTCCATTTCCCATAATGTTTTCTACCCTTTCTCAGACAACTTTTCCCTCTTGAGTAACATTTGTCGCATGCAAATGCTTTTCATTTGGACAAGTCAAAAATTTAGTTGTTTGGCAGACAATTAAGGATAAAACAACTGACAAAGGGAAATAACTCTGTAACTACAGTACTTATTGTCATAGTTTTACAATCATAAAATCATTCTTGCTGATAAGCCAATAACAGAATATTTAACAGCAACATCATTACCTATGTAAAAACAAAATATTTCAAACAAGTAACATACCTTAGCCCCAAGAATAAAATTGTGAACATTCACTATATTAACAAATTTGTTCATTTTTATCAGCTAACAATATGCAAAAAGAATTGCTTTAAACACTAACAGTAACAAAGTACTTTGGTTTTAAATAGCCCTGTTAAACTCATATCTTTAACCCTATACCACACAATGTCGACTTTTAATGACCCTGGGAAAGAAGCCTTTTGAAAACAATGTGGGAAAAGGAGAAAATGCTGGTTACCAGCATTTTCTCCTTTTCCCACAATGTTTTCTACCCTGTCAAAGAAAAATTGCCCCATTTGAGCCACATTGAAATTGTTGTCTGCAAAATGCTCATGATTTGGACAAGGCTAAAATTTTGTCGTCTGCTAAAGGGTTAAAATGTTTACTAAACAATCCCCTGTTTAAACAACCTTGAGGAAGGTGTCTTTTGAAAATATTTTGGGAAAAGGAGAAAATGCTGGTAACCAGCATTTTCTCCTTTCCCCAAAATATTTTCTTCCTTTCCAAGAACAAATCTCATGATTTGAACTATATCTCATTTGTCTTCTCTCACTTATTTTAATTTGGAAAGACTAAAATTTTGTCTTCCACCAAATAATTACATCTTTCAACGACCTTCAAGAAAAAGATTTTTGAAAACTCTATGGGAATGAAGAAATTGCCGGTTACCGGCATTTTCACTTTTATCACAATATTTATAACCATTTGAAATACAAATACAATCATTTGAACACCAAATCATTTTTTCATCTGAAAGTCCTTTCAATTTGGACAAGTCTTATTTTTGTCAGATGGTAAAAACTTAAGGGGAATATGCCTTACTTAATTATAAGGAATATACAACAATTTGGGCTTTTTCAGCGTGTTTGATTTTAAATCATTAAAGTAACAATAGCTGCCAAATGTAAACAAAGCAGGTGTTAAAATGCACTTAAATAAAAAATTTAAACTCATAATATATAAAAGTAAGGAAATTATTGTGAAGATGACAATCTGCTATTGTATGGTCCGTCCAAGTGTTAGTCGGTGGCAGAGAAATTAATTAAAAAAAATTAAGTTAAAATGTGCCAGGTCATTCTATCTTTTGTTTACTATTGGCCTGATTTTGAAATCCATTTTTTCTGTTAGCAGCAAACACTTGGACTGACCACACAATAACAGATTGTCACCTTCACAATATTTTCCATACTTTTAATTGGAATGATTTAAATGCATTTACACACCTGCATTGTTTTTGGCCGCTATTGGGCCTTTAAAGAACAGTGTTCTCTTCAGGACGTTGCTCATGAAAAACTACCTCGAAATAGCAGACTACAATAACCTACGAATAAATAAATGAGCCATGCTCTGTGAAAAGGGGGCTTAATGCATCTGAGGAAAGTATCGACCCATGTCAGCCTGTGCAGCCGCGCAAGCCGACGTGGGTCAAAACTTTTTGCTACTTGTTAATTTTCTGCCTATCCAAGGACCACTCTTCCTCCAGATTCAGTCAATCATTAATCTGAATGGATTTTATGGATCCCTAATCACGTGATGACTTGCTTTGTATCCTGAATTACGGCGATGCATTAAGCCCCCTTTTGCCAGAGCAGGGCTCAAATGATTGTTTCATGGAAAGAGGTAGTTATACAGATTTAACACTTAGCCAAACAATCCTGTAAAAGTAGCTAAAAGTCAGGATCGTACGATAATTAATTTAAGAAGTCGAAACCTCGTGGCAAAAAGTAGACATTCCTCATTAGAGGGAATTTCTCCTGTAACCTCTCCATCTTAACTCTTTACCAAACGACAAAATCTTAGACTTTGCCAAATTCAAAGCATTTGGAGACAACAGTTTCAATGTGGCTAAAATAATGAAATTTGCCTGTGAAAGGGTAGAAAACATTGTGGGAAAAGAAGAAAATGCTGGTTTCCAGCATTTTCTTCTTTTCCCACAATGTTTTCCAAAGGCCTCTTTCTCGGGGTCATTAAAACTCCGGATTGTGTGATAAAGAGTTAAAAGCGATCAGCAACAACACACCAAATGTTGCTTTGTAGAAGAAAATGGGTATCTCTTACAACAATTCAAGAAGGGATACATTTCTACAACATCCTTTAGATTCTAATTTCTAAAGCACCTCTCACAACTTGCCTTTGCAGCCTGTGTAGATCACAATCAGACCGCACAAAACATGCAATCTGACCTATGATCTACACAGTCTACGTTTTTGTCCAGAGGGTCTCAGCAAAATCGACATTAGATCAGTTATTCGACATCTCATTTTGTGCAGTCTGATCTTGATCTACAATGCTTGCAAAGGAAAGTATAATTGTGAAAAGTGATTTAAAGGTTAACTTTGTGTCTTATCTTATCATTCCTAGCATTATACTGGAACGTTGTGTCCAAAATGGAAGACCGAAATGAAAACTTATTGCGTCTTGTTCTAAAGTAAAATCCACTTGCATCTGCACGCAAAACCTATAATATGAAAAAAGAACAAACATAATTACTGCCTACTTCATTTCACCTGATCCTGACCTTTATGCTGATTATATAGGTAGGCATATAAATAGAACTTTGACTATTACTCAGGAAGTTATATATACACTAGAAGGTACAGGCAAGCAATTTAATTTGCGCATACTGTACGAAATATTTTCATGACCACTTGGGAATATGCCGAAGGCAGCCCCAAGCAATGCCACAAGTAAAAATAGAATCTTAACAACGTATATGACAAATGTTCCCGCGCATCCTACTGCGCATGTATTTTTGTCGTAGATATTGAATCGAAAGTGCACCTATGTATTTTTTGCACATTATGGGAATACTATTGGTGTACTGAAGCAAGTAGCACTTTCTTCAGGTAGTATTGGTGAAGAGAAAAAAATGGATCTTTGAACTGTCACAATCAAATAATTAAAATGCTGCTAACACACATTACACACCAAACAAGGAAATAAAGGCAGGAAATTTAAAGCTGTCGAAGTATAGCTGTTTTTACTTTGAAAACTATTGTTGGAAATGGAGAAATTGCTCCTATTGAGCATTTTCTCCTTTTCCCACTATGTCTGCTGAGCTTTTATCCTATGTTCTTCCTTGAAAAAATAACTTCCACAGTGACCTTCAACCGTGTTTTCTGGCGAAATAAGCAAGGGTAGGTGCCATTTTTATTTTTTCTTATTGTTTAGAATTATAAATACTATAAGTGTGGAAATTTTAAGAAAAATCTGTCCGTTAGAAAGTATGTATTTATTTAAGATTAACTCTTAATTCGGTCAAATTATCTCCCTTTTTAACTCAATGGTCTACATACAACATGCATATTTGTATATTTACCATGCTCAAAACCAGGTTTCTATACATTTTTTGTGCAAGAATATTTGAATTTTCACTAAAATGTTGTATATTTGTATATTTTTCCTGTTATTTTCCTGTTTAACTGACTATTAAAGAAAGGCACTTTAAATCCAATATAAGCTGAATTTTGGAACTGTATATACCCTTTTCAAAGGCAACTTTTCTCAGAAACGAGCACGGTGACCCACATCTTTTTTTACTGTAATCTCCTAGAGACATGATGAGTTTTGCATGTGCAAAGTTTTAAAAAAATCTGTCCGTCAGAAGAATTTGTCATATACGTAGTTAAGTTATGTAAATGATGTTGACCTGGGTCAGGTTAAATGAAGCAGGTTTTGTCATATGGTATCGGTATCAAGATGAAATACAAAATGTCATTTACTGTAACATGCAACTATTGTCAATTACTGTAAAATACTATTGAGTTTGTGTCTTTGAGTGTATGGCAGAACAATACATACAAACCATGCTCTGTGAAAAGGGGGTCAAATGCATCCCCAAAAAGTATAGACTCATATCAGCCCACAAAGTAGGTGCAGGCTGATCTGAGTTGAAACTTTTTGCTTTCTGTAAAGTAGGCACAAGCTGATCATGGTCAAAACTTTTTGCTTTTGGTAAATTTTTGTCATTTCCAAGGACAATTCTACCTCAGGATTCAGCCGGTTGTTAGACAAAATGGATTTTATTGAACCATAATTATACGTTTGACTCTCTTGGTATCATGCATCATGGAGGTGCGTTAAATCCCCTTTTGTCAGAACGCAGCTCGTTAATATTCAGGATAGGTTCATTTAAAGCTAGTATAACCCTCTCTACAGACTATACAATCGTTCCTTTATTTCTTTTTCGAAGAAACAGTAATTTTCATCCCGCTACTTTTAACAGCTGGTTTTGCAGGCTGTGTTGTTGGTTTGACTGGCTGTGGCGTTGGTTTCACAGACTGTGATGCCGGTTCCTCTTTTGGTGGGGGTTCTGGTGGCGACTGAGGGGACATACTAGCCTCTATCTTTCGTTGAATATTTTCATACGCATCTTGTCCCAGATAGTCAATACAACCTAGTAAACAAAATAAGAAATCATTCAGTAAGAATACCTTACCCAACCACCATTAGGGTTGGAACAAGTACCCCCAGGTCCTGCATGGCTCTGTGGTAAAGTGTGGGACTTGTGACCTGAAGGCCCCAGGTTCGAGCCACACTGGATCCACCTTGGGCAAGTCACTTCAGAACCCCAGCCTAGTACTGGTAAAACCCAGGAAAACATGAATATTAGAGTTGTTGCCATGATATGACTGAAACAATGTTGAAAGCGGCGTTAAAATGTAGACTAGTCCAAACTGAAAGCATTTGCAGATTACTATTTAAATGCTGCTCAAATGATGGATGTGGTCTTTGATAGGGTAGAAAACATTGTTTGAAAAGAAGAAAATGCTGGTTACCAGCATTTTTGTCCTTTTCCAACAATGTTTTCAAAAGGCTTACATGTTAGGGTCGCTAAAACTCTATATTGTGTTGTAAAGGGTTAAATGTATATATTTATTTCTTTCAACGAAAGAAAGTTTACCTTTTTCCCAGTTCAGTTTCCTCTCCCGATCCGACAGTATAACGCGGGATTGTCCACCAATTCCAGATATAGATAAGCCGCCCATCTGCGAGACGAGACCAACCTATAACACAACAAACAATATCCGTTCTGTAAACATAGATACAAACAATTGGGCCATTCTTAGATTTCAAGCATTAAAATGAAAAACTTTTACATACGAGTCTGTTGTACCTACTATATAGTATTTTCTCCATGCTAATAGTCTTTAGAGTATGGACAACATGGGTTAAGTATAAGAGTGTTTTTCTTATATGAATACATCTCATACTTTGCATTGATCTTTGTATGACATAGTATGATGAAGATTTTAATGCATTTTCCCAAAATATGTCAAAAATATTTGTGAAAATGCATGTACATGTACATCCCTATAACAAGTAATTATCCTGTTTTTCACATTTTAAATAGCCTTTGCTGCAGGTTTTCTGTCTAGTCTACTATAGTAATGGTTTTATTCAGCACCTAAGTGTTTGACAGATAAATAGAGTAGAAGAAATTGTGAAGAAGAAAATTCTGGTCACCTTTTTCTTTTCCCACAATGTTTTCAAAAACCTACTTCCTCAGGGTCATAAAATCATGAGACTATTTGTTAATGAGTTAAAGGAACTCTAGCTAGACTACAGTTGCAATCTTTCTAAAACAATATTTAGAAGAAGAAAACCTAGGACTAACCTAACGGTACATGTATATTGACTTATCTAAGTTGTTAATTGATAACTTGTAAACAAATTAATATTGAACAACATTTTACGAGAAACATGCACTGTAAGTAACAACATTTGAAATATAAAGTTAGCAAAAACTGTAGTGAAAATTTTAAAGGAGAACTGTTTTTTTTTTCTCTAACATCCTGCTTTTTTTCTAACTAATGATACCTTCAGTGCCAACCAAAACAACCTTTGTGGTCAATATAGACAAAGATCAGAAGTGATTTGATAATGCTGCTGTGGATTTTTGTATTACAACCAACAAATGGCAAGAAAGGGCTAGTAACACCAACTACACAAATATGACAAAGGCACATAGCTGGGGCACATAATGCAGACAATCAGACCGAGGCATCCGATATTTCAATACCAAATGCTTCAGCCTCAGCTTATATACCTACACAAGCACCCTACCACTTTGCTGAGCCTATCTAATTTGCATACATTAAAAAGGGAGGTAATTAATCTAGTAACATCATCTGTATGATATTTTTCAATACATTCTGATATGCAAGATATATTCTAATAACAAAAACCTTGAAATTCCAATCAGTTTCCAGTCAGTTTTACTCATTATAACAATAAATGGCCAAGTTTTGTCTACATGTACATTTACACATATCATAAAAAGTTTAAATTTTATTTGTTGTTTTGCGGAGGAAGGAAGGAGTGGGGAAGTGCAAAAAGCAAGGTGAACTGTGGAGATACGATTTCAATTTTGGTTTAAAGAGTATTACCCTACTAGATCTATTACACCTGTATTTAATAATGCAGATAAATAGAAGTATAGAGGGGGCTACAATACATTCTAATACCAGTATATGAATTTACATTGAACGGAAAGTTTACCTGACCTCTCTAATGATTTGATGTTGTTTATTGGAAACAATGTTGGAAACTTTTTCCAGACAATCCCAATTTCAATGACCCTGAGAAACAAAGCTTTTGAAAATAAAGTGGAAAGAAGAGCAAATACTGGTAACAGCATTTTTCCCCTTTTCACACAATATTTTTCTGCCCTTTATGCTACAACTTCTATCATTTGGCACACACTTTATATGGTCTCCAAATGCTTCCAATAAGGACAAGGCTACAATTTCATCCTTTAGTGCAGAGTATAAGGTTACATTTCCCAGCTCCCCAATACCAAAATGAGAACTCATGTTCCTAAATGGCTCACCTAAATATGCCATAATGAATGTTACCATGTGTTTACCCTCCAAATTATAATGACACTTTGATAAGACATGCTACATACAAAGTAAATTATCAAATCTCTAGGCCTCGTATGTCTACAAAAGAAACAACTCCATAAGTACAAGTCTTTTCAGCAGAAACAAGGAATATGACCCAGTCACCATTTCCTCATGACACCAAGAGCATTTCAACAACATTTTAACCCTCTACCATACAGTCCCGACTTTACAGACCCTGAGCAGTATGCTTTTGAAAACACTATTGGAAAACAAAAAATTAATGGTTCCCAGAATGTTTTCTTTACTTCCAAAAACGAATCTCAATCTCTGAGTCATATTTTGTCCTTTGGTAAAGAGTTAAATGTGTTAAGATGGCCCCCACATGCAAATGGTCAAAGCCACAGGGCTTGTAATACCTAAATAATAATTTTCTCTTTTGCCTCCATTTGAGAAATGTCAGTCAACGGGACAGGGCTATTTTTGACTCATGGAACAGAAATTGACCAAATTTGGTGAAAGACTACCAAAATGATGCTATTTGCAAAATACCAAAGTCAGTATGAACTTGATAGTGCAATCCAGATTGTTCATTTTTTGTCTATTGCAACTCTAAAGAGTACAGAATACAGTTTCACTACTCACAATCAGGTCGTCATTTATTCTGATAATGATATTCTATGAAAACTTTAGATAAACTTTGGAGCTCAAAAATAAACTTTTTTTCGATGAAATTATCAGGAGTAGCATGTACAAGTTTCTTCATCAAAAATACCAGAAATCTCTGAAACTAATAACTACAAAAGTGAGACATCAGGTGTGAAAAAAAGACTATTCAGACATTCAACTAGACGACACTTCACTTTAACACTCTAATTCCTTCAACTGTAGACATGTTTCTTGAAATTATTTTGATCTGAAGTAAAGGAGTAGAGTTCATAAAAAACAGCTTATTTTTTTAAATAGAAAAATGAAAAGATGACATCAATCAGGTTAACATACTGAAACAGCAAAAGAATACCGAAGTCGTTCTTCCACTGGCAGAACAATAACATAGTCCCTTGTCTGAATTCAGCATTATTTATATTGCAACACAGGCAAACAAACCAGAGAAACTGTTTTCACCCTTACAACCAACATCAGCACTTGCCTTACTCACACCAGCACATTTTTATTTCCAACATGTATCAGATAAACAGCTAATGTCCTCATACAGACTCACTCAGTGCCTCCAAAAGAATAGAACCGGAGTTCTACCAACAATGGTTATTTTATACACCCTAAAAAATTTCTGACTCTTTCTTCTTCTTTAAAAGCTTTTTTTGAATTACGGAATGAAGAGAATTTTTTTGTTTTCATGGAGGTATGAAAAAAAAAACCTAATCACAGGTGATTAGGTTTTTTTTTCATACCTCCATGAAAACAAAAAAATTTCTCATTCCTTATAATTCAATATCACAGTCAACAAATATGCACTTAAATAATATAAACTGCTTTTTTTTTGTGAATCCAACATTGCGTATTTATTTACTGTCCTTTTCATTGATATTTCATAGCGCGGTAAAACTGCTCCTTCATGACGTAAATATGACATAATTCACGACGTCATTATAGTATTGAACATTTGCAGATTGAGTGGATTTATTATTAGAAGTTCAATACGCTAGAATTAAGTTGAAAATAAGATTGTTTAAACCCAGCAGAGTAACAATGAGTTTTCAGCTCTCTCTTTGAATTTACTGTTGGATTTTTTTCAGTATTCAGAAAAAATAAATTCAGCGAGCAATTTGAACTTCAGACTCGATATAAAATCAGAATGAAAAAACATGAAATCTCATATACATGTTTGTTTACATAAGTTTGACTGCAAAAGTAGTTCCGGCACTGCTGATTTTTTTTTTTCATGGAGCTATGAAAAATTTTTTTCAGCCAATCAGAACTCGCCAATGTTCATGAAAAAAACTGATATTGAATTATTCAAGAAGTGTAAAGAATTTTCTGATGCTCAGAAAAGAAATAAGCATAGCTCAAAACTGACTACTCATTCAAAAGAGCATCTGTGTTAAACAGGGGGACATAGTCTTTGTTGTAACAGATATGTTCTATTTCTCAGCTGAGAGAAATCTCCATATGCCGTGTAGGATTCGGAAAATTCTCATATGCAAGAAATTTTCCAATAATGTGAAACACAGGATCATTCTTTTCATCAAAATTTTGTCAATTATGAATTATTCATTTCCACACATATGTGTTGATATTGATATCAGTTAAGAGTTTTTATTGTTGGGATAATTCTATCATTTATATAAGTCTGTGTAGAATGTATTAACATAGGAGTAAATCCTTGTAACCTCTGTGTAGTGTATATCATGGGAACTAATCTCTGACATAAATGACAATCTACATTACTAGCTGATATTTCTGTAGCACAAGATTGCCTACCTCTGACTCTGTATTGAAATTTTCTTCCTGTTTGATGACAACAGGATTAGAAGTTGAACTATCATCAACTTCCTTTTTTACGGCAGTTTCGAGACACTCAACATTTTTTTCAACAGTTTCAGCTTTAGGTTCACTAGGGGCAGATTTTTTTTCAACCATTTCATAAATGTTTTCATCTTTTTCTAATACTGTATGGCTTTTTTCATCTTTATCAAACACTTTATGACCTTTTTCCCATCCTTTTGTAATCCATGTAGCGTCATACATAACTTTACTTGGCTCCTCTGGGTCAATGTGTGATAAAGGTTCCTCCGCGTAATAATTTTCTAACTCTGTATAACTTCTTGGAATAACTTCAATATCCACAATGTTCAATTTGGAATCTTCACTTGTATCATAAAACACTTTGGTAACTTCTGGGTTTTTGTATGGGTAAACAACCTTCATAACACTCGGGCCTGTGAGCCCACCAACACTTTCCTCCGAGTTTGTATTAGTATTATCTTGTTCCATTTCTTCCATTATAATGCTCTGAAATTTGGGCAAAAAGACAAAAGATGGCGACTGCTCTTTCTACAAAGGTTACAGTGGTGAACTCATCAAAGCTTGTGAAAAGTTAATATTTCTCAGTGTAATTCTCAGACCATCTCAACCTCATGTGTGCAATTATTCTTTCAGAGAGAGAATAGTTATTTATCAAATCCAGCACAAAAAGCATATTTCTGCAAAAAGATACCAATTTTGAAGGCTTTACAAACATGACAAATTGATTATTGCTTGACATAGGCATTTTCTCCCTTTGTCATATTATTTATTTTCTGAACATCAAGGCCTCTGTTGTTCAGTTTACATTTTCTTTAAGCAGCTTTGGATTACAGTGTGGGATCGACAATATGTGTATTGTGTAATTGTTTATTTCTCTTGGAAGACTGTATTTATTTGCAATTAAGTATACTGGTAACTTCTATCTGAAATTAAGATATTATAGGAAACACGCCAACCTTAAAGTGTATGTATTTTAACAACTAAAAAAGGAAATAAATATGTGCCACATAAAAGGGCCTTGAAGGTTCAGAAATAACTAAACTGAAACTCATGCATCTAATTTTTAACATCTGTAATTCCATGAGAAACCATAACATTAGGGTATTTTTGACCCTAAAGCAATAATTTGGACAATAATTATAGGCTTCATACAGTAAGACAATGCTACATACCAAGATTTTAAATAAAGAATCCAACAGGTAAAGCTTTGTGTTGGATGTGTCTGACAACTTTGGTATTACAGTCAGAGTCCAAGCCTTCTTAAGAAACTCCACGGTACTAGAATTTGGGTTGATCGATTGTATGGTGTTTAACGCCATTTTCAACATTATATCAGTTATATCGCGGCGGCCAGTGCACCTATCCATGCTTTCCTGGAGTCTCTTTTACCAGTACTCCGCACAATTTCCTTTTCAAGCCACTGGCTGCTTTCCCCCATAACCATCGTCGAAACAATGATCAGCAGTGGGAGAGGAATGAACCCTTTCGCAATGACTATCATCAATCCTTGGAAAGAAATTGGCCGATCCAGGTATCGAACACACGAACCCCCATTCTCAAGTCTTGCATGCTACCGACTGAGCTACCGGGCTCGGCACTAGAATTTGGGGCATCAAAAACTTCAATGCAAAGTGGAAGAAGAACCAAGGCAAGAATGGCCTCCTACAGATCTGGGTCATTTTTACCAGAGTGATTTAAACTGTCAACAACTCAGTTCATGATGCAAGAACAAAGGGATGATTTTGTTCTGTAAACTTGGCCTCAAAAAGTCTGAAAACTACATTTAATCTGGACTGAATATATATTTTCTACACAGAAGAATTATCTTCATGTCATGTTTGCCATATCAAAATGACAAATTAGATATATAGGTGAAATTGGTGAAAAATAATTAATATGGCCCCCAAAATGAAACCAGTTTAAAAGGATATATTATTACAAAACTTAAGAAAGTTACCATCTAATCAGACAAACGAGCCATGATGGCCCTGTATCGCTCCACTGCCTTAAAAATAATTTAACCATGCACATCAATTAGTATATACAGAGACATTTATCTGTCATCTGATTTTGTTACGATAACATTTGAAAGGGAATAAAAGCAAAGCCCACAAAAGTCATGTTTTATTACATGCCAATATAATGTCAATGACTATAAGGAGTACATGTACATATCAAGAATCATGTACACCAAATAATGAACTCTGAAAAACCTTTTTTTGACCAGAAAATTTCCAAAAACTCAGTTGAAGAAAAAGTAAGTCCTTGGAAAGAATGGTTTAGTTTTGGTACAAATAAAAATTACTTGATAAAACCTTGCTTCATGTTTTAATATTCCACATATCAGTCAGAACACAACACTTTATCAAACAACCCCAACTTTTCACGACCCTGAGAGAAAGGTTTTTGAAAACATTGTGGGAAAAGGAGAACATCTGTCATTTTCTCCTCTCTAAAATGTTTTGTTTTTTACCCTTTAAAAAGACATAATGCATGTTTTGAGTAATATTAAATATGCTGCCTGCAAATGCTTTTAATAGGTAGTCTAAAATTTTGTCATGTGGTAAGGAGTAGAATATCAAATATTATATACCTGTAAGTTTTCTAGGTTAAATACATGCGTCGCATGTGGATAAAATCACACAGGACGGAAAAAAAATTCGTATCTACACTCAGTGGAATATGGTTCCAAATATGGTATGATGACGTCATAATGATGTAACTCACGGGCAGTATATGTACGTATTCATTTGCAAGTTCATTGGTCAAAATTTTACGCTGTAATATTTATCTGCCATTCATAAAAATGAAGTTACTGGCTACTACACCATTATTTGTTTTATTTTGCTTACCGTTTTGGAATAAAATGTCAATAATTTACAATATTTTGACGTTGAAAAGGTGTAGGTATATAATAAAAGGAATATTATGCTATAGTGATTTTCCTGGTGCTTGTATTTACTTCTCGCTGCGTAAGAAAATTTTGGCATCTCACTCGACCTTCGGTCTCGCGCGATACCAAATTTTCTCACGCTGCTCAAAGTGAATACAAGCACCAGAAAAATCACTACAGCATAATATTCCATATATATCATTTAGACTAAAACATGAACATAATCTATCCAGAAATTTGAATAAACAATACAAATTTCGTTACTGTGTAGTATGACAATCAAGTAAGATGTATGATAAATATGTCATGAAAACACAGGAGTTATATCCCTTGAACATTATAAGCTTCACTATGGCTTAAAGTGTACTATAAATAAATCAAGCCCACAGCAGCTATATTCCTTGACAGATCAGAATCAAATAAAAAAATCTGGAAGGTGCTCACCCAAGGATCATTTATACCAAATTCCTAGAAATTCTGAAAAGCAGTTTCGAGAGAATGATTTTTGAAGATTTGCAATATTTCTCAACTTTGTTGCTATGGCAAACCAATTCTATTTGAAAGTGTGTGTCAAGAAATCTGGGTGACATAATATCAAGAAATCTGAATGAGATCCAAGCCATGATTATCTATGCCAGGTTGTACAGATTTCCTACATGACCCTTTGAAGGGGCAGATTTTTAAAGACTTTCAAATTTTTTTCATTTTTGTTGGCATGGCAATCACGAGTTGTGGATGCAATCAAACTCTTTGCAGATATTGTGAAGAGGACAACAGCAGCATCATTTCTGTAAAGCTTTCTCATAAGTTTTTCAGTAGTTTCTGCATGTTTGAAATGAAATTTAGCACACACATGGACAGACATATGGATATATAAACATATCCATGCAAGCAAACACAAGACAGACACAGGGTCATGACATAAGCTGGCTGGCCTATGGCCAGTGGAGCTAAAAGCACTGGAAAATTTGCAGAGTTAAAGCTTGGGATGTTAGCAGCTCATATCCAGTTACTGTATAAGCTTCATTTCAATATTCTGTGCTCAATCTTTAGTAAGTCATTCAAACTTTTTAGCATGCTGCAGAAAAGCAGTTTGTCATTTAGCAACACTCTGTTTATAACAGGTATCAGCCATCGAATCATACAAAAGCAGTTAAAAAACAATTTCCTTCTCCCCTTACACGGCATGTTACCTTTATACCATGCTACAAAAGTTTTGGACTTGTTGATAATTGACCAGTAGATAACTCCGCCTACTGCTATAAATTGATAGCTGATAAATTACGTATTTTCCAATATAAATCAATAATGCGTGCGCACCTTTTCTATGCCTACATCCGGGCGTTTTTCCTAGACCAACATACTACTATTCTTTAACTTTCCCTACAGAATATATTGGCGATCCTTTTAGCGTGATCTAATACATCTAATGACAACAATGATGTGGTTTCTGCAACAGTGACATTGTATATTAATTACTATGAAAACTTTAAAAGTTGAAAGAAGAGTAAAAGTAAAGTGAAAATGAAGACTGAAGATTATGACCATTTCATAGATTCAACAAATCCCAAAGAATCATATGGAATCAAATTTTGAGCTTTTGATTGTATTATTAAAATAAAATCATATTCATGCAATACTTCTGTGAATGTTATTGCAACAAATCATGCTTTTTCACGGGTATAAATAATGTCATTGGCTGTTTTTGTTTCTCGCCATTTCCCACGTCATACATTTCACACACCACATTTACACAATGTTGGCTGGTCTCAACCTGTGTATAGGTGGTTTAAAATGATAGAGTAAAAGGATCAGGTTCATACCACTAAAAGAAGTCAATATTAAATCAACTAGAAATTATAAAAATCACAGATGTGGCACTTGGGTTTTAATTTGAAATGTTTATTTATTAAACAATAAAACAGATTGACCCATATTTCACACCTGTATATTAAAGTTCAATGACTGTCATTAAGTATTTCTTTGCATGAAATATGGACTGTGATAAATCCTTTTGACAATTAACACACTTGTGTCCAGGTATTTAGTTACTTGATCTTCCATTACACTTGCATTCTTATACTTTCACACTTTGCACCCTATGTGTGCAGGTATTATAAAAATCGAAGGGCAAGAGTAAAGTAGACCAATGATCATGAAGACTATTTAAACGGAAACAACAAAACAAATAAAACATAATAACTGGTTAATCAGCAGCTAATATTTGGACTAAAAACGATTTTTGAACTTATATAGCTTTCATACGAAAAAGAGAAATGTACATAACATGTATTAAACCCCAGAGGGCTAATTCAATGGAAGACATTTTCAGGTTGGGGAAAAAACCCTGGAACTGGTAATATAAGGTCACTTTATCATTAAATCTACAGTTACTAGTCTCATCATTATCCACATTATCTGCAATAGCACATAAAAATCTGCTTCTTGCTCTATGGGTTAGGAATGGCATGCTTAAACCTACAAGTTTAATATCTGATACTCCTTACTTCTATTCATCTAAAATTACTTCTGACTTTCAAATAGTAATATAATACATTGGTAAAGTATTTGTATTCGATTTCCTTTTCTTTATTACCGATTTTTTTGGTAGAAATATTGTTTTATAAGGCAGAAAATGATGTACATATATATAGTGGGTCCACTATGTTGCTTACGAAATACTGTCTAAGGGGCGGGGTCACGCGATACGGGGGCGGGCAGATCGTCGACTAGCTTGTCTACTGGTGAATTGTCGGGAGCATGTGTAGACAATGAATAAAATATGGTTCTTATAATGAAAATTATCTAGGAACGGATAGGACAATTTTATGAGAATAGAGAAAAGATTTGTACTGTCAGGGATGCGTCTAGAAATTTTCAAATAGGGGGGGCTGTCCCCCATCATCTTCAGAAAAAGGGGGGCACACCCCCCTTTCAAGTGTAAAGGGGGGGGGGCAAATTTCATGGCGGTTCCCATAATGTGGTAAAGGGTTAATGTATTATTTGTTTTTGAGAAAATAATAAAGATCATATCCATTAAAGTGTTATTTTATTCCAGTCTTCTTTACTTGTATGAATGTCCTGTAACTTCCTCTTTAACACTTGTTACAGTACTATCACTGTAAGACAGGAAGACAAAACCCCCATCCTACCCTATCTAACCTACGTTGTGCAAGATTTTCATTTCACAAATTCACCGAAATTTTTTCCTAAGTATTAGACAGAGATTTTAGCTTCCATCTTTTGTTTCATACAGATATTTATGTAAATTTTATGCTTAAATTAAATAACAAAGCTGAAAAGACAGTCTGAAATGCCTCTGATCAGACGATGTCAAATCGTCTTTTTGTTGTGTCGTTGGTTTTCGTGGTTTTTTGCATTGGTCTTTTTTTCATGTCCTTTGATTTTTTTATAAGTATTTCCACATGATATTTCAAGAATTTGTCAATAAGGATTGCAGGTCACTCCAAAACATGTCAATTCACCCGAAATACATTGTAAGTGGACTGACATCATTATCTCGCTTTTCATTACACGCCAGCTTGTTGTGATAAACGGTGACCAGTGGTCCGTCAATGACGGCGTCATAGGCCTACATAATACACACTATTTTATGACGGTGTTATTATCTTTCAAGAATTTTGTAGCCTGAAGACATCATCTTTTGCCAGCAGATTTGCCAGTGCGTCATTTTTGGACACTTTTTTTTCCTAAATTGTCGCATTCTGTGCCACTGGTGATCGACAGCGTGAGCCCTGCAGTGAGACTTTTCGTCTGCATAACACAGGTGACAAGCGTCTATTAATATGATCAAAATATCCCCGACAGTCTACGATTTCGAATGATTATTAGGGTGACCCATGCAAATTTTGTTACATTTTATTCCCCTGAAGACATTTTTTCTGTCATTTTCTCCAATGATGGTGCGCACGACCATGCAATTTTTGTGGGCTAGTTCGTTTTAGTGCGGGACTTGGTGCGCAAACAAATTTCGTTTTCGCGGGATTTTTGGTTTTAATACGGGATTTTGGCAATCCCACACTCTAGATGCAACCCTGTACTGTGGAATTCAAAATATTTCACTTTTATACTTGTCCCCATCCTCAGAACCTAGGTTTGAAGCATTACGTTACTCTCCATGCATCTACCCCTGGGATAATTGACTAGCAATTCGTCGTTTCTTATGAATATTCATATGGTCGGGAAGTACCCAAATAGCCAATCGAAAGATCGATAACATTATGATACTCTCTTGTAGAGAGGGTAATTTCATTTCTTCCATTATAAAAAATAACCCCACTATGGAAAAAACCCAAGGTTGTCAACAAATATGGCCCGTCCGTGTGCTTGTCTCCTGTGAGATATGCCATTCTGCAATACAGGGACGATACTATCGATCTTCGTGTACGCCGAAAATCTCTTTTTTAAAAACGTTTCTCGAATGTGGTGTTGATGGGCGACGCCAGATTTAAAGTATCGCTAAGCTTGATTTGCGATGAATGATGTGATTAGATATCGACAAGTTAAAAATAGAAATGATGACGTATTTGTGATAAAAATAGTTTAAATTTTCTCAAGGAAAAACTGAGATCAACAATCAAAATGCTTCATGAATAATTCATGAGAATGAGGAAACGCCAGCGAAATAACCCAGGGTCGATTACAGAATGAATCGAAACTGGGTCAACGACGATGACTTGTCCCTAGAAATGATCATTATCAACCCTTTACCTATTAATCTCATGTTCTAACAACCAAAAGGAAGGAGGCTTTTGAAAACATTAGAAAAAGCAGCAATCTACTGCTTTCCCTTTTTCCAAAAATGTTTCCAAGCTTTCATTAACAAATCCCATCATTTGCCCCCCATTTAATATGCTTTCTGCAAAACCTTCAAATTTGATCAAGTCCAACATTTTGTTTTTATGTAAAGAATTAACCCTAAAGCCAAAGACTTTCCAGATTTCTATCTTTTCCATTTTAAAATATGAAGATCCAACCCTGCAAAAATATTCTACAAACAGACAGAAGTAATTCTAGCCTAGTCCAATCTAAACACATCAGAAAACAGAGGTCTTAGCACAGAAAGAGGGATAAAAAGAATCATGGAAAAGCCACACACAGGGGGAGACACTGTCTATATTGTTTAACTATTTATCAATCAATACTATGTTTTGGAAAAACCTGAAGAAGAAAACTTTAGAAAACAAAGTGGAATAAGAAGAAAATGCTGGAAACAGCATTTACTCTTTTTCCCTGTGATGTTTTCTACCATTTCAAAAACAAGTCACATTATATGAGCTTCATTTTATATGCGCCATGCTATCGCTTTCATTTTATTTTACAGGAGTGTTACACAAAGTTTGATAAATTTTTAGCCGAGCTGGTTTTGAAGAAAAAGTTGAAGCATTATCATAGCCTATTGTCATCTTTATCTGTGTCAGCGTCTGTGTTGTCGTCATGCAAAAACTTATTACAGAAAATATTTACTTCAAACTTGGAATAGTTGTTTACTATCAAAAAGGGAAGCCATATAATAAGGCCATTTAATTATCGAAGTATTTTTGATAGTTATGCCCCTTTTTTGACTTGAAATTTTCACTGAAAGTCAAGCAACTGCAGATGAGCGTTGGCACCCACACGAGCTGCTCTTGTGAGACCAGTGATCATTAGATCACTAGACTATTGCCATTGACAGTAACCCAGATTCATGAGCAAACAAAAAAAACAAAAAAACTCCACACTCTCCAAATACTGCCACACACAAAAATCTTTGTTAGAAAAAGAAATATGAAAATGTTGACATGAACTACAAAATCTCCACCACTCCAATTTGAACAATGTCTTCTTGCAAAGTCAATTTTACAAAGTCTATGTCATTCATAAGGTGCAAGATGTTTGCTCATGTTAACTGAGTCAGTGCCCTATGCAAATCAGGCTCATCACAACTTTTTCCATCCTTGTGTTTTTCACGGGTCTTGTAGGTCTCGTCTAGCTAACAATTCATCCATCCGACAGGAAAGTGAAACAGCATGGAAAGTTCATCAAAAAGTGAATTCTAGACGGTAAAGATAAAACTTGGTTGGTCCAGTTGTTCAATCTGTTCCAGTTTGACCCAGTGCAATCTGGTAATCAAATCTATACAAGTCCAGCCTGATGCAATCCAGTTATTAAAGTCCCCTTTCCCAAATGACAATATTTTAGACAGGTCCAATTTGAAAGCACTTGCACACAACAACATTTGTGGCACAAATGATGGGATTTGTATCAGATAGTATAGTAAATGTTGTGGTAACCAACATTTTCTCCTTTTCCCACAATGTTTACTATACTATCTGATACAAATCCCATCATTTGTGCCGCAAATGTTGTTGTGCGCAAGTGCTTTCAAATTGGACCTGTCTAAAATATTGTCGTTTGGAAAAGGGTTTAATGGGACTTTAATAACTGGATTGCATCAGGCTGGACTTGTATAGATTTGATGACCAGATTGCACTGGGTCAATCTGGAACAGACTGAACAACTGGACCAGCCAAGTTTTATCTTTACCGAGAAAAAATCATTTTAGTTAAATTGCAGTGGCAAGTGCACAAGCTGGGGATTCAAAGCTGTGAACCCCTGGTTTAAAACCCTGTATATTTCCAACAGAGCCACTGTGCTAAGTGTGCCTGGTAATCGAAATAAGACTGGTTAGCCTGGGCCATTTGCATGATTCATACCCTTAGGGTTGCTCAGTAACAAAGTTTGAAATACCTTAAACAGGAGCTATTCAGATTTTTATAATCTCACCAAACTTCAACAAGAGGGCTATGATGGCCTTGTATTGCTCCACTGGGTAATTAGTAAAAACCCTACACACCAAACGTTACAATTCTTGGCCCATTGGTTTCAAACTAGAAGACATACAAAATTTTCTATATAAAATCCCACAATTATGACCCCAGGGCAAAGCCATTTTTGACCACAGAGCAATAATTACTTGAATCCTGGTAGAGGTCCCCAAGATAAAGCCCCATACAAAATAATACAGGTCTAGAATGTATGCTTATAAATTAGAAGATTTTCAAAGTTTCCTCAATAAAAGGCCCTGTAAAACATGAGACCCTTGACACAAGACTAAATTGGGAAGCCCTAGGTCCTATGGTTAGTAACAATAAGATTTCTAAAGTTTTCAATATAAGCCCATGTAAAACTTGTGACTCGTGGTAAGGGGCCAAACTTGACCCAAGGGCTACAATTTGGGCCCTCTTGGTAGAGGCCCACTAGATAAAGCTACATGCAAAATTTGGTAGCCCTAAGCCTTATGGCTAGGTACAAGAAGATTTTTAAAGTTTTCCCTATGAAAGCCCATGTAAAACTTGTGACCCCCCCAGGCAGGACCAAATTTGACCCCAGGGCTATCATTTGAAGAAACTTAGTAGAGGCCCACTAGATAAAGCTACATCCCAAATTTGGTGGCCCTACACCTTATGGCTAGGTACAGGAAGATTTCTAACATTTTCACTATATAAGCCCATGTAAAACTTGTGACCCCCCTGGGGCTGGACCATTTTTGACCCTAGGTCTATGATTTGAAGAAACTTGGTAGAGGTCTATTAGATAAAGCTACATACCAAATTTGGTAGTCCTATGCCTTTGTGGTTTTAGACAAGAAGATTTCAAAGATTCTCAATATTTTTCGGTTTTGTTGCAATGGTAACCGGGGTTTCTAAAGGAATCAAATCCTTTGAAGAAGGACCATGGCAGGATTATTTCTATGAGGTTTCATCAAAATTGGATGGGTTGTTTCAGAGAAGATGTTTGAAATAAAAGTTAACACACACACTGATGGATGCACAGACGGACACACAACAGACACCAAGCCATGACATAAGCCAGCTGGCCTTCAGCCAGTGGAGCTAAAAATCATTCATCACTGAATTAAGTTTGGGCAATAGCTGGCAAACCATCAGTAAAGAAGACAGACAAATGTACTAAACAAGAGGGCCAAGATGGCCCTGGATCACTCACCTGAATTTTTGAGAGGGCCATAGCCAATTTTTTTTGAGGTATTGAAACTTTCGAAACAAAATCATTATTTTGCCAAGCAATTTTGAAAAGGTCACCTGTAAAAATCATTTCAAAATCTGTCACCACCCCTACAATCATCACCACAGCAATGATTTTGATGAATCAGAATTCTGCATATAAATTTTTGTATTGATCACCCAAGGACAATTTCTTGAAGAAGCGCACATGCTCGATAGTGACTAAAAACTTAAGTCAAACAAGAGCACCACATGCAGGTGCCAACAATTGGCTGTTGTTTTGCAACGGATAAAAATTTCCCTAACAATTTTTGAAAAGGGTCACCCTAGGAACATTTCTGTGAAATTATTTCAAAATCTGACAAGCCGTTCCAGAGAAGAAGAATTAAGAAATTCCTCTTCATGTCCCCGTAGTGCAAATAGCCCACAGCAATCAGAGCCATGTTTCTTGAGAGATCACAATTTTGTGAACAATTTTTGAAAAGAGTCACCCAAGGAACATTGCTGTGAAATTATTTCAAAATCTGACCAGCGGTTTCAGAGAAGAATTTTTAAGAATTTCTTCATGTCCGTATAGTGTAAATAGCCCACAGCCATCAGAGCCATGTTTCTTGATGGATAAAAATTTCTCATACAATTTGCAAAAAGGGTCACCCAAGAAACATTTCTGTGAAATTATTTCAAAATCTGACCAGCTGTTTCAGAGAAGAATAATTTTTAAGAATTTCTTCATGTCCATATAGTGCAAGTGGACCCCCCACCCATCAGAGCCATGTTTCTTGACGAATCAGCATTTTGCAAACAATTTTTGAAAAGGGTCACCAAAGGAACATTTCTGTGAAATTATTTCAAAATCTGACCAGCCGTTTCAGAGAAGAAGAATTTTTAAGAATTTCTTCATTTCTGTATAGTGCAAGTAGACCCCAGTCACCAGAGCCATGTTTCTTGACAGATCAAAATTTCGCGAAAAATTTTTGAAAAGGGTCACCCAAGGAACATCTCTGTGAAATTATTTAAAAATCTGACCAGCCGTTTCAGAGAAGAAGAATTTTTAAGAATTTCTTCGTTTCTGTATAGTGCAAGTAGCCCCCATTCACCAGAGCCATGTTTCTTGATGGATCAAAATTTCGCGAACAATTTTTGAAAAGGGTCACCCAAGGAACATCTCTGTGAAATTATCTCAAAATCTGACCAGCGGTTTCAGAGAAGAAAATTTTATAAGAATTTCTTAGAAAATTCCATTTGGTTGCCATGGCAACCAGAGTTTTTGATGGAATCAAATTCTGTGAACAGTTTTTAAAGAGAACCTCCCAAGGAACATTCCAGCCAAGTTTGGTCCAAATCGGCCCAGCGGTTTAGGAGGAGTTGATGTTTAAAGAATTGTTGATGATGCACGACGGACACCGGGTGATCCTAAAAGCTCCCCTTGAGCACGTTGTGCTCAAGTGAGCTAAAAATATGTTTATATGCTTTCTTATACTGATAATGTAATTTCTTCCATATCAACAATGTGTTCCTCTGAAGTCTCCTTTTTAAGCAGTTCAATCAATCCTGTAATTAAAGGCCCAGTAAAAGCCAAAATATCAAAGCAGGTGTCATAATACATTTAAATCATACCATTTAAAAGTGTCAAGAATTTTGTGGAGATGACACTCTGTTATCATGTGGTCGGGCATTATGTTAGTTGCTTACTGAAAAAAGAATTTTAAAACCTGGCAAAAAGTAAACAAAAGACACAGCTACCTAGCAGGTTTTAACCTAGTTTTGAAATTAAATCTCTGTCAGCAACTAACACTTGGACCGACTGTACAATGACAGATTGTCATCTTCACAATAATTTCTATACTTTTAAATATGCTATAAATTCAAATGCATTTTAACACCCGCTTTGTTTACTTTTGGGCTTTATTGTTTATTTAACAATCCTGTGTCACTCATTATCACCAGTGGTCTGTTAAATTTTCAAGTTCTGGTCTTCTATTATCCTTTATTCAACCCTTTATACCAAAATTCCAAGATTGAACAATCCCAATGAAGAAGGCTTTTGAATACATTGTTGATATAGGAGAAAATGCTGTTAGCCAGCATTTTGGTTATCAGCATTTTCTTCTTTTCTGGAAATGTTTTCTACCCTTTTACTTTTAAAGTTGTGTCCAAGAATCTGAGCAACATTTAATTTGTCATCAACAAAAGCTTTAGTCTTGGACGAGTCAATAACTTTGTCGTTTGGTATAGAGTTAACAAGGGTAGTATCAAAATAGCCTGCTGCAAGTTTCTCTCAGAAGTTAGCCCTCAACCTGCCAAGTAAGTGAAATGAAACTTTCAAGCCTAAATTTTGATATTGCAAAGGTATTTTATTGGGGGAAAAATATCTTCTTATCCGACAATGTAATTCCAAGATCAGACTGCACATTCTGTGCAGTCTGATCTTGATCTACACTGTCCACAAAAGGTTGAAGAGTCGCGCTTAGCAGCCTATGGGTTAATCAACTAGCATGTTTCTACAACATGGACCCTTTGAGAAGAGGCCTACACATAAAAAGGAAAAGTTATGGCAACTACAGATTGTGTTCAAAGCTCCACACCTTGCACTAAAAAGCAAGCTAGCTAACAATAAAAACCCTAAAAAACTGTACTAACCAATTGAAACGACCCTTACATAACATGTATTACAGTTGTGGTTACTGTATATACACGAGATATATTAAAGCACCAATAGCTGCCGAAAGTAAACAAAGTGGGTATGAAAAGGCATTTAAATTTCAATATTACAATTTAGGAGTATGGAAATTATTGTGAAGGTGACAATCTGTTATTGTATGGTTCGTCCAAGTGTCAGCCACTGGCAGAAAAGTGACTTTTTAAAGTAGGTCAAAAGCTGTCAGGTTGCCCTATCTTCTGTATACCCGATTTAGAAAAAAAAAAAAATCTTTCTGCAAGCCACTAACACTACAACCGACAGTTCAATAACAATTTGTCATCTTCAGAATAATTTCCATACTTTTAAAATGTATGATTTAAATTCAAATGCATTTTAATACCCCCTCTGTTTACTTTTGGCCATTACTGTGCCTTTAACTTACATGAATGAATTTGCATACTTTGAATATATTCAAGAAAAAAATTTGAAAAAAAGATGATTATAGAATATTTAATTGTATAAAAAAAATCATGATATATTATTACTAGTTGTGTACATCTACAATAAAGATTTAATTTCTTTGATATTGCGATATAAACGACAAATTGTACAATTTTCAAGGCTTATTCCTTTTTTTTGGTTAGAATACCTGAGATAGTTATGAGGCATATTAGACTGAATGTTTAGAAAGAGTCTTATCTAAATTTACAGTCATCGAAAACAGCTTAGTTGCAAAGGGTATACCTTTTACCAAACAATCCTAAGTTTCAATGACCCCAGGAAGAAGGCTTTTGAAAAATTGTGGAAAATGAAATTGCTTGTGACCAGCATTTTTTTTCCCGTTAACACATTTTTTCTACCTTTTCTACGTTTTCACAGACAATTCCCATCATTTAAGCCACTGTCACCTGCAAATGTTTTCAAATAGGACAAATCGAAATTCTTGTCATCTTGTAAAAAGTTAAGGGTAAGTGTTAGAAGAACAGTAAACAGAATTTGGATTTTAATATGGGATGCAAACACAACAACTGGTAAGTTTTTAAGCAAATATAAGCAAACTGTTAATAAGAACTTTCTTTTCAAAACATGTTGCCAGCAATAATGCCCTGTGTAAGTTTACTTGACTTTTCTGCATTGGCTTTTGCAACACAATTTTCTGTTGCTGGTTAACATTTCAATATATAAATTGAAATCAGTTTTACAAATAAGAAATTATTTTTCACTTTCTGTATCCGAGTTTTGTAGCGGTCTGAGAATTACACTATCCTTATTACCTGTCAACCCTTCAACAAACAATCCTGCATTTTTACCATCCTGAAGAAGGCTTTTGTAAACATCATGCAAAAAGGAAACAAGAGCATGGCATGCAGATGCCAACGTTCAGCTGAAGTTGCTTTGAGAAAAAATTCCTAGTTGAAACAGCAGCATAACTGTGTCAAAATATCGTGATGGTTACCTGCCCTTGTTGTAGGATTCCCTTATTGATAGTTAAGAACTAGTCCGAATTTGAAGTAATGACAGAGATATTATAAAATGTCAAAGTTTTTTCATGGAATTCTAAGTCTAAAAGGGACATAACTTTGTCAGAAACATTTTGATGGTTACCTGCCCATCTTTTATGGGTTCCTTTTTTGACAGTTAACAACTAGTCAAAGTTTTTGCAATACGACATGGCAGATGACAATATTTTGATGTTTTCTTCGAAATCAGCCAAGCTAAAAATGCTGATAACATTTTGTCAGCTGGTAAAGACATGATCTAGTATTTCTTAACCCTTTCCCACAAGACTTTGTTTTGTATCCACAATGTTTTCTGTTCACAGATATCACTGTCCTGTTTCATTCATCTAGTACCTGTGAAATTTGGCGTAAATGGAAGGCACTATTGCTAAAAGCATGAGCTTTTTAATTCCAATGAATGTTTCCTGTAAATTCACAAACCACAATAATGAAATTCTTGTGATATTAGGCTTTTCATACATCTTAATTGAAGGACATCTCAAACATTAGGACATAAGGAAAAATTTCTCAAAATGAGAAAATCTGTTTTTGTTCAAACTACTTCACATCTGAATGTCTTTACATCAAAATAGTACATTTCTTTTGTTTAAAAATCTTTTCAAGATTCTTTTATGTTTGATAGAAGCCCACTAGTTCTGACATGTATATAAATATAAATTACATTATGGGTTGATGGTTGCATAGTACTGGTAAAAGGAAACACAAGCTTAACCATTGTAGAGATGAATAAATCGAACAGACAATCTCAGTCAGTACTAAAGAGACAGCTGCCCTGTATAGCAAAACATAATGCAGGCATTAAAATGTAATTACATTCCGATCATAAATAATAAAATCATGGAACATATTGTGAAGATGACAATCTGTTACTGTGTGGTATGTCCAAGGGTTAGTTGCTGGCAGAAAAATGAATTTCAAAATCAGACAGAAAGTACTGGCAAACAGTGACCTGGCAACTTTTAACCTACTTTTGAAAGTTTTGAAAACAATTTCTCTGCCAGCGACTAACACTTGAACCGACTGTACAATAACAGATTGCCATCTTCACAATAATTTCCATACCTTTAAATGGTATGATTTAAATTTAAATGCATTTTACCACAGTCTGTTTACTTTTGGCAGCTATTGTTACTTCAAGGACAAAGCATATGGTATACAGGACACAAAGAGATGAGGTACGATGCAAAACCATGCAGCTGGATCTATGCCTGAACATTGTAACCCGTAAAGCACCTTTCCCACCTGTAGTTGCTTTTGCATCCAGTGTAGTTCAAGATCCAAATGCATAAAACCTACAGGCTGGTCTTTGATCTTTAATCTTTGATAAAGAGTTAACTCTTTACCAAACGACAAAATTTTAGCCTTGTCCAAATTGAAAGCATTTGCAGACGACATATTAAATGTTACTCAAAACAGGAAATTTGTCTATGAAAAGGTAGAAAAGATTGCGGGAAAAGGAGAAAATGCTGGTTACCAGCATTTTCTCCTTTTTCCACAATGTTTTCAAAAGCCTTCTTTCCCAGAAGTGTTAAAAGTCGGCATTGTGCGATAAAGGGTTAAAGTGTTCTTTGATCTTTGATTGTCTGTTTTTCTTGGACATCCAGGGAAAAAAATAACCTTATAATTGCAATTATTTAGGTCTTAATTCTAGACTGAAAGAGTCTGTCGAGTTGAATTTGTCATTCTAACATTCTCTACCTGCACTTTTCCTTTGTCCCAACAATGTTTTCTACCCTTTCAGGTACAAAACCCATTACTTGAAGCCATGCTTAACTTGCTGCTAGCAAAGTGCTTTAACATAATACAAGCAATTGCGTAGAGTTATAATTGCAAAATATGGGTCTGCCCAATTTATTTGGCTCACTTAGATCTAGGTCCTCAACCTGCATTGTCTTCTTTTCCTTCACTGTTTTCTACCCTTTCAATGACAAACCCATTTACCTGCAAGTGCTTTCATAATAAATGAAACATAATTATGGTAGAGTTAAAATAGCTTCATACGGGCCTGTTTTTTGTCACTTTTTACTCTGGGTTTAATCAGCGCTTTAAGGGTTAAAATTACAGTACATGTTTATTATGGCAATCAAGGGCCTGTTTTTACTAACAGAAGTGTTTATTGTGGATTGTTTCACATGATGAAGGGGAAAACTAGGGTCACAATCCAGCTGCATGGCTATTTAAAGCCTCTATCATGTACAATACATAGAACAGTGCAGTAAAAGAAACTTAAACTTGATGATTAATAAGTGAGAATACAAACAGAAGAAACTGAAACTAAAGTACATGTAAAGATTAACTATTTGTTTAACTCATTGCCAAAGGACAAAATTTTAAACTTGTCCAAATTGAAAGAATTCGCAGACAACAAAATAAAAGTGATTGAAATACAGGAATTCGTTTTGGAAAAGGTAGAAAACATCATTTTCTCCTCTTCTCAACATATTTTCTCCATTTTCAAAAGCTTATTCCGCCATTTGGGCCATACTTAATTTGTTGTGTGCGAATGCTTTGGATTTAGACAAATTTTAAATTTTGTCATCTAGTAAAGATTTAACCTGCAAATCTTCTTGTCAGCAAAGTAATCATTAAGCGGTTTTCTTGACAATTTACAGGTCCTTTGGAGAAGTGGGACAATACAAACAACATGGGTAATTGGTTTTGCTGACAAATTTCTCCTTTGCAATGGTTTTGTTCATATGTGCCCTTGACATGTACCCATTTACCGGTAAACACTGACTCTTACTATCTGACAATTTTTTTTTTACTTTTCCATATTCAAAGAACATGCCAGAGACATATCAAAATATGATCCAAATTATTGGACTTGTACCTGAAAGGGCTAAAACATTGTGAGAAAAGGAAAAAATGCTGGTTACCTGCACTTTTTCCCTTTTTCAAAATGTTTTTCAAAGGCCTTCTTCCACAGAGTTATTAAAACTCAGGTATAGGGCTAAGGTACTATGTGAGAGCTACATGTACCTACATCTACCTAAATCATCTATTAATAATTATATTCTAACTATATTCAAAGTTGGAAGATTTTCTTCATTTGCAGGGAATCAGTCTTTTTGACCCTAACAATTACCAACCAATCACCGGTTTTCATGACCCCAAGGAAAAAGGTTTTTGAAAAATTTCTGGGGAAAAAGAGAAAAAGATTGTGACAAAAAATGCCAGCATTTTCTCCTCAACCCACAATTTTTTTCTTTTTCACTGTTTAAAAGCCAAATCCCATCATTTGCTTCAGATCTGTCATCCCCAAATGCTTTCAATTTTGGCAAGTCTTCACTAGTAAACAAAGGACAGCTTAATTTTCTTCAAGCAGTGAAGCAGTGAAATAGTTTCTTCACAAGAACAATAGCCCCAGTTACTCAAAACCAACCAGTCAAAATTAAGTTCTTAGTTCTAATTCAAGTGCAGAATAAAACAGTTTCTGATTTGGTAAACCATTTGAATTAGCCAATCAGAAATTGCATTACTTTGAAATTTTCAAAATTCTTGAGAATTAGAAAAAGAACCCAATTTTGAATGGTTAACGAAAATGACCCCAGATCCTTGACCCATGTTTGTATATATTTTACAATATACTAGAAATAGATGTGTCAGAGACACGGATGCCCCCGCTAAATGGTATTGGTCACAGATATGTCATATGAGAGAATCAGTAGGTATAACAGAAAATTGTTGTTTTGGATAACAGCTTAGACAGGGTTAAGAAGGTTTGTTATATATATAGCCAAGCAGATAAAATATTATTTATACCTGATAACAAAATTGAGGACTGGTCCAAGTTGAAAGCGATATGCAGACAATAAATTATATGGTTTGTATTGCATATGGTAGAAAACTTTGTGAGAAAAAGAAGAAAATGCTGGTTTTGAGCATTAACTTCTTTTTATTCAGCATTTTCCTTAATCTTTCAACTGAGGGTTACTTATACTCAGGATTATGAAGATCTTAACTTGAGGAATGAGACTGAGAAATATAGCAATAATAATTACTTTGTTGGACTTCCTCTATGAGACAGGAACAAATTGGATCGAATATTATCACACTGGACAATAGTTGAAGGAAAGGTTGCAGCCTCAATATTCTCTGGCATAGTTCTTTGGATGAGTCTTTTTAAAAACCAAAACTGTATCTTCATATCACAATTCTGCTGAGCAGGATGTAAAACTGGGTTGAACAGTCAATTTAAACATTTGAACTTCAACTGTGACCTTGACCTTGGGAGTATCTAAACAAACTTTTCGCATGACACTAGTACTTGTTAAGGAGAACAAGTGTGCTTAGTTTTTTTGAAATCCATTGATAAATGTAGAAGTTATGCTCCGGACAAGATCAATTTAAACATTTGACCTTCAACTGTGACCTTGACCTTGGGCATATTGAAACAAACTTTTCGCATGACACTAGTACTTGTTAAGGAGAACAAGTGTGTGAAGTTTTTTTGAAATCCATTGATAAATGTAGAAGTTATGCTCCGGACAAGGTCAATTTAAACATTTGACCTTCAACTGCGACCTTGACCTTGGGAGTATCGAAACAAACTTTTCGTATGACACTAGTACTTGTTAAGGAGAACAAGTGTGTGAGAAGTTTTTTTTTTTAAATCCATTGATAAATGCAGAAGTTATGCTCCGGACAAGGTCAATTCAAACATTTGACCTTCAACTGTGACCTTGACCTTGGGCGTATCGAAACAAACTTTTCGCATGACACTAGTACTTGTTAAGGAGAACAAGTGTGCAAAATTATTTTGAAATCCATTGATAAATGTAGAAGTTATGCTCCGGACAAGAATGGGACACACACACTAACGCACACACGCCCTAACACGCTAACACACACACATACAGACGGACACAGGTAGCTCTATATGCCCTTCAGCCATTTCATGGCGGGGGCATAATAAACAAGCACGAAAGGAAAAGTTTTACGATATTTCAAGACGGTGAGATATGGTAGAAGATGAAAAGATATTTGTTTGCGAAAAGGTCTTACCCGACACAACTCTTCTTGCTATGTAAGGGGGGAAACATGCAATGAAAAAATGTAAAACATTGTGTTAGTAGACAAACAATACTGACAAAACAAACAATGCAGAGACATCAACATTTCCATCAGGCGAAAGTTCTTCAAATTAACCAAATGGATATTTTCTGTCAATAAAAAGGGCAAGGACTTTTTTATCTCTGGGCTCTTGTTGAATTACTCTTTACCACACAATACTGAGTTTTAATGACCCACAAAAAAAAAAAAGGCCTTTGAAAACATTGTGTGAAAAGAAGAAAATGCTGGTAACCAGGGTTGAAAGGGTAGAAAACAATGTTGGAAAAGGACAAAATGCTGGCTTTCAGCATTTTCTCCTTTGCCCATAATGTTTTCAAAGATTTTCTTTTTCAGGATTGTCTGGCAAAGGGTCATAAATGCCTCACACAAGTTTACTTGCTTTTGTGAAATTAATACATGTAATGTGAACTATTATCTTGGATCTAATCAATCTGCTATGTTCTTGCAAAAAAAACAGCCGGTATTCCTTCTCTTTCCCACAATGTTTTCAAGAAACTGTTTCCCCAGGTCACTAACCCTTCACCACCCAATTTAGAGTTTTAACAACCCCTGAGAAAGGAAGCTTTTGGAATCATAATGGGAAAAGGAGAAAATGCTAGTTACCAGTATTTTCACCTTTTCACACACTATCTTATACCCTTACCCCCAAAAAATTTCAAAGTCTTATTCATATTTGTCATCTGTAAATGCTTTCAATTTTCAAAGTCTAAAATTTTGTCATTTGTTATAGAATGAAAACATGAGATTGGGCAAACACATTTCAGCATCCCCATCCAAAAAGCAAGTTTCCTTAGCATACAAATGGCAAATATATATGTATGTATGAGCCATGTTCTGTGAAAAGGGGGCTTAATGCATCTGCAAAAAGTATTGATCCATGTCAGCCTGCACAGTATATGCAGGCTGACATTGTTTGAAAATTGAATGGAATTTATAGTTCCACAATTATGTGATGACTTGCTTGGTACAATGCATCACCCAGATGCATTAAGCCCCCTTTTGCCAGAGCATGGCTCAGTTATAACTAAGATAAAAGAAAAAGAAATTACACGGACACATGCAATGCTAAGTGTATGACAAACACAATTCAGTGTGGCAGTGCGAAAAAAAAAACAACTTATTGTCCTAGCCCTTTAAGCCTGTATCACACAATCAAAAGTTTTAATGTTCTTGAGGAAGAAGGCATTTGAAAACATTGTGGGAAAAGGAGAAAATGCTGGTAAAAAAGATAACTTTTATGTTTTAAGCAATATTTTATTTGTTATCTGCAAATGCTTTCAGTTTTGACCAGGCTAAAATTTTGTCATCTGGTAAAGTATTATTCTATATCAAAGTAGCTTGATGGCATTTGTCTTTGAAATAAAAAGATTGTTGAAAAAGTGGAAAATTGGTTACCAGCATTTCCTCCTTTTTCCAAACTGTTTTCAAGAGCTTTCTTCCACATGGTCATTAAAACTCAGGATTGTGTGGTATAGGACATTTACATGCTACAAGAATAAATCTAAGCCTATCAAAGTTGTACATGGTTGGAAAATGCAATCCCATTAAGATGCAAGTAATATGTTGAAATAGGAGGCTTTTGAAAACATTGTCAGTAAAGGGGAAAATGCCAGTCTGGTAACCAGTATCTTCTCCTTTTACCACAATGTTTTTTTTCCCATTCAGACACAACTCTGATCATTCAGGTCACCTACGATTTGTCATCTGTAAATGCATTCAGTTTGGACAAGTGTGAAGTGTTACTGTTTGGTAAAGGCTAACGAGACAACATCAATTCAACCCTTTACCACACAATCCCAAGATTTAAAGTTTTCTCAGGAAAAAAACCTTTTGAAAACATTGTGGGAAAAGGAGAAAATGCTGGTAACCAGCATTTTCTACTTTTCCCACAATGTTTTCTAACCTTTCATAGACAAATCCAATTATTTCTGCCACATTTATTATGTCGTCTGCAAAATTAATACTTTCAATTTGGACTGTACTAAAATTTTATCCTTTGGTCAAGAATTAAGTGGAAGGCATGAAATGCTGGTCATCAGCATTTTCTCTTTTTCCAATAATTTTCCAAAAGCTGTTTCTTAATCTTTTACCACATAATCCCGAGTTTTTTAACCACCCCGTGGACAAAGGCTTTGGAAAACATTTTGGGAAAAGGAGAAAATGCTGGTAACCAGCATTTTCTCCTTTTCCCACAAATTTTTCTTCACTCTACAGATGAATTTCTAGTTTTGAATCACTATTGTTTTGTTGTCTACAGAAGCTTTCAATCTGGGCAAGTTTAAAATGTTGTCATTTGGTGAAGGGTTAAACATGGGATTTGTGTGGTGAAGGGATACAAAACATAGTACCAGTATGATGTTAAATGTTTCAAAGTGACGGATAAAAACCCTGTACTTGTATAAAGTGAAGGATATGTACATGCTACGAGAGTAAATTCAATTCTATCGAAGTTTTATATGGTTGGAAAATGCAATCCAATTAAGATGTAACTAGTATGTACAGTCATATACTCGTAATTGAATTATCACTTTTTTTTTTCCCCACTATTTTGAAGAAACTTAAAAGACAACAAATCCTAGTATGGTTGTGAGGTAGAGTGTCGGCCTCGTAACCATACGGTCCCAAGTTCGATAACTGGGAGCAGGTGTCAACTTTGGGATTTTTCATTGGCCCACACAATCGGCACGAGTACTGGTGTACTTCTCAGGAAGCAGAATTGAGAGAGATTAGTATAAGTTGTAAGAACTTGTTTCTCAATCGATGTAAAATAAATAAGTTTAGACTAAACTAATAAAATATTACTAATTTTTGTTTATACTTTGATCAAAATCTTTGATGGAAAGAAGAAAAACTAAAACTAAAATCTCCACACCAACACAACATCTTTACGACACTGTTTTCTATCCCATACCTCACAACACCTAGTAGATTTTTTAAGCTCAGATCGTTTCTGTTGCCAACATTTGGAGAACAACGCTAGCATTAGTTTACAACAGTGCATAGATGAGCCGACGGGTAGACACCAGAATGATCGGCTCCAAAACCACGGAGCTTCGGAACCAATGGGGATCACAGGTGTTGTTGTTTTGGGAATGTACGAGAAGGTTCGATGTTTTGATTGTGGGTGAGAGACAACGACTGTTGGAACTAACTGACGCTTTCCTCGCTGGGAAGGCATGTAAATAAAATAAAGATATGTCAAAATTTTTTGTATGAAACACTTTAAATAAATCGTTTTGTTGCTCAAAAATTTGTGGTTAGGCATTTTATCTAAAAACTCTAGTGTGGCAAAACATCTTATGAAAACTTTGAGGTCTCAATTGTACAAAATCTTGTTTTTCATCCACAGCAGGTAAACTTCTTGTTTTGTATTTTCAAAAACTATAGCAACAAGTATGCAACTAAAAGTTTGCTAAGCACCAAGAATATTCAAGTGCATATTTTATATTACAAGTGCAACATTTTTTTTTTATGCTTTGGTGTCTCAATTGTACAGAATCTTATTTTTCATCCGATGCAGGTGAACGTGTTTTGTATTTTCAAAAACTGACAACAGCTATACTACTAAAAGTTTGCTAAGCACCAAGTATATTCAAATGCATATTTTATATTACAATTGCAATATTTTTTTATGTGTTTGAATGATTGATTTCTTTATTGTAGACAAGTGTGAGTACAATTTTTTAGAGTGTTTTATGTGATTTTTTTTCTTTAGAATTTCAGAAGGATAAGCAGAGTAATTTTTCATAAAGATTTGCCAAAAGAGCTAACATTGTAAGCTGATATTAAACTGATATGGAATTTAACCCTTTACTGCACCTCACAATGCTGACTTTCGAAGACCCTGGAAAAGAAGCCTTTTGAAAACATTGTGGGAAAAGGACCAACTTATTCCACATTCATGTGCTCAATGTGATTAAGATTGGTTGGTTGTATTGGGGTTTAACGCCACTTTAACAGCTAAGGTCATATCATGGCGGTCGGTGACGCACATGTGTTTCCTGGCTTTCTCACACCAGTACTAACACAACTTTCTTTCCAAAGCCACCGACTACTTTTCTCACATGCTTCAGCAGAGGTGAGAGGCGAAAATATGCCGGAAAGAAAGTTCGCCTCAACCGGATATCGAACTCACAACCACCAGGTCATGAGTCTGACACGCTCACCACTGAGCCACCCGGGCGGGCCTATGATTAAGATTAGGGGAACGAGATGGAATATCATCCATTAGAATGTACCTATCACTGCTCAATGGGATTGACGTCAGGGGAACATGGTAGCATTATCGTCAACTAGAAAAAAACCTACCACTGCTCAATGGGATTGACATCCGGAGATAGAGATGGGTATTATCATCCATTAGAATGTACCTATAACTGCTCAATGGGATTGACATCAGGGGATAGATGATGGTATTATCATCCATTACAATGTACCTATCACTGCTCAATAGGATTGACATCAGGGGATAGAAGATGGCATTATTGTCCATTAGAATGTACCTATCACTGCTCAATGTGAGTGAGATTGGGGGGATGAAATTGTATTATTGTCCTTTATAATGTACCTATCAATGCTCAATGGGATTGACATCAGGGGAATGAGATGGCATTATTGTCTATTAAAACTTACCTATCACGGCTCAATGGGATCGATGTCGGGAATGAGATGGCATTATCATTCATTAGAATGTACTGATCACTGCTCAATGGGATTGATATCCAGGAATAGAGATGGCATTATTGTCCATTAGAATATACCTTTCACTGTTCAATGGGACTGACGTCAGGCGATAGAGATGGCATTACCATCCATTAGAATGTACTCATCACTGCTCAATGGGATCAACATCTAGGCATAGATATGGCATTATCGGTTCATTAGAATTTACTTATCACATGCTAAATGGGATTGAGATTAGGGGAACAAGATGGCACTATCATCTATGAGAATGTACCTATCACTGCTCAATGGGGTTGACATCAGGGGATAGAGATTGGCATTATTGTCCATTAGTATGTACCTACCACTGCTACATGGGGTTGACATCAGGGGATAGAGATGGCACTATTGTCCATTAGAATGTACCTATCACTGTTCAATGGGGTTCACTTACAGGGGTTAGAAGATTTCATTATTTTACACTAGAATATACCTATCACTGCTCAATGGGATTGACATCATGGAATAGAAGATGGAATTATTGTCCATTAGAATGTACCTATCATGTACTCAAAGGGATTGACATATGGGCGATAGAGATGGCGTTTTATTTCATGCTTCCCGGTAGGATATCAAGAAATAGCAGTGAAAATATTTTTCGATATTCCACGGGTACGACCAGTGAAAATACTGATTTTTATATTCTAGTTACCTAGCTAAAATGCGCGTGACTCACAACCGAGACTGAAATATGACATCATTTACCTTACATTTCTCGCGCTTGACGTAATATTGTAATGCGTTGCTATGTGGAGGGGGTACACCACGGGGAATAACTGAAAAGAACTGTACTGGATCTTGATACAGTTTCTCCCGGAAAGGGTTAAAAGCATGAAATAAATAGAATATTTGTATTTTTCGGTGAAAGATCGAAATTTATTTATGAACACCATCTGTAATATTTTCACTCGTGGCTGTGCCACTCGTGAAAATAGTACTGATGATGTTCACTCGATGAAATAAATTTCGATCTTTCACCGAAAAATACAAATATCCTCTATATCTGCCATTAGAATGTACCTATCACTGCTAAATGAGATTGATGTCAGGGGATAGAGATTGGCATTAGTATCCGTTAGAATCACTGCTCTATGGGATTGATGTTAGGGGACAGAAGAATGGCATTATTGTCCATAAGAATCTACCTATCACTGCTCAATGGGATTGACGTCAGAGGATAGAGATGGCACTATCATCCTTTAGAATGTACCTATCACCAACTGCATCAGCATACATTCTCATCTGGGTAACAAAAACCTCATCTCCATAGCGCTTGGCAATCAGTGTGATCTGATCAAAGAGGTATGTATGTCCGTCCAAGATGCTCCCCCAGACCATGATTGAGCTATCTGCATATTGGTCATGTTCTGCAATGTTTGCTGCAAAAAAGTTTTTCCCTGGTCTTTGCCATATCTAGCATATCTATTTGTTTAGTCTAGTCAGTATTTGGACTAATTGAAAAGGTTGCCATTCGTGTCCAACCAACACAGTGGGTGTGCCCCACTTATACCGTAGCCAGCAGTGCTTCTACAAAAGTAGAATCTTGACTAAGACAACTTTTGTGTACCAAAGTACAAATGGTTGGTGTAGATACACTGATACCAGCTGCTAGAGGAGATTGCCACCACTATGTCACCTGACAGGTGTACCATACTGCTGAAACCTCAACAAGGCTCTGATTATAACAATATGGTGCATGCAAGGGGCCTTGCCAATATCCCAATAGCTAGTCATTGATTCATTATCCCAACGGCCAGCCACACTTTGGCTTTCAAGTAATGTTTCCTTACATTTGCATAGGCCATGTCTCATCCATAAAACTTTAGCCTTTTGAATTAAAGAACTAACTGATTACCCTACACATATCAGTCAGATACAGGTGAGCTTAATACCATGAAAATTGAGGGTTTCGTCATCTCCATGACTGGCAGGAAAAATTGCAAGTGATAAAAGCTTATGTGAACACTGAGGACCATCTAAATGCATCACTTAATACTATCCAATAGTAACATATAAACTGTATCTCATGCAAGCTTTATATATAATGCTTTGTGAAATATTTGAATTATCTGGTGCTAAGCAAACTTTGAATAGTATATATCAGTGATAACAGAAGTTAGAAATATCTGAAGTATAAGTAGAAAAGTATATTAATTGACCCTTTAACAAACAGTCCAGTGTTTAAATGAACCCTGAAGAAGGCGTTTGAAAACATTTTGGGAAAATCAGGAAAATGGCTATAATAAGCATTTTATCCTTTTCCCATAATCTTTCCTACCCTTTCAAAAGACAAGTTTTATAAATTAAGACAAAATAGTACAAAATAAAAAAGATATCAGACAGAGAAGCAAGGATAAGTTTGTCATACACCTACCAAAAACAGACAAAAAAAAAAATGATATTCTAAATCATGCATTACAAAGATAATTCACTGAATTTCTAAAATCTTAGAATAATTGTTCAATTTTTATACATAAAACTACTTTCCTTTTCATATACTTAGACATATAACCAGATTATTTCATAACATACAATTTTGATACAAACATACAAAATGCCTTCTTTTCCTACACTGCTTTTAACCCCCATACCAAACAATCCCCGGTTTTAATGACCCTAAGAAACTACATTTAAAAAAAAAAAAAACCTTTACATGAAATATAGAGAACACACATCTTCTCTTTTCCACAATGTTTTTAAATTATTATTCCTCCCAGGTGTAGAAACAGGAGACTGTTTGATCAAGGATAAACCCTATACCACACGGTCCCGATTTTTAACAACCCTATGGAAGAAGTCTTTTGAAAACATTGTAGGAAAAGGAGCAAATGCTGGTAGCCAGCATTTTCTCCTTTTCCCACAATGTTTTCTGCCCTTTCCAAAACAACAGTTAATTTTTGAGTCAGATTTATTTTATCCTCGGCAAATGTTTTCAATTCGGACAAGTCTAAAATTTTGTCGTTTGATAAAGAGTTAACCTATATCCTTTGATAGTAAGCCCTTTACCAAACCATCCCATGTTTCAATGAACTTGTAGAGAAAGCCTTTTGAAACCAATGTGGGAAAAGAAAAAAAAAATGCTGGTACCCTTTCAAAGATGAATCCCATGGATATTACCTATGTTTACACTGTCATCTGCATATGCTTTCAGTTTGGACAAGTCTAAAATTCTGTCAGAAGGGCTTAAATTACTACAGTATATATCTGATGAAAAGAGTTCTTACATAAACATTCCTCTTATCATTTATAATGACTCAGCATGGGTTCAACCGACAGCGTCCCATAACATCAAAGAACATTGTAATATGATCAGCCCCGTCTTTGGGGAAAAGCAACAGAAAAGACGAAGACAAACACGAATACACACTGTAGGATGGATAAATGTACTGGATCATTGGACTGACATAGGTTTCAACACATTTAACTGTTTACCAAACAATCCCAAGGAAAAAGGCTTTTGAAAACATTGTGGTAAGCGGCATTTTCTCCTTTTCCCACAATGTTTTCTACTCTTTTTAAGATAAATTACATTATATCATTCCAACAACATTAAATTCATCATCCGCAAATGTTTTAATCCTGGAAAAGTCTATCAGTTTTGAAATCTGGAAAAAGAGTCTTAAAAACAAAGCTAAAATGAAAATGAATGAAAAATATTAACTCTTCCAATACCAATGATGATTTAAGTAGCTTTTGCGGATGGTGTAGATCAAGATCGGACTGCACAGAATGTGCAGTCTGATCTTTGATCTGCACCATCCACTACATGTTACTTTTCTATGTCAACAGTCATCTTTAATAGCAGTGAAAATCTACTTTTGCAAGCGACAAAAAATTGGAATTTTCAGAGTGAGCAGTGAAAGAGTTATAAAGAAGGTAGTTTCTAGACAACAAAATTAAAACTAGAGGCCCTTGAGGGCCTGAAATTGCTCTACTGGCAGTGATTTTGGTTTTTTGCTAGCATACATTATGAATTCATGATGCAAACAGAAAAAAACACAAAAATGTGTTCTTGCAACTGGGCTTGAACCCACTAGGACAGCATAAATAGGCATGGTGAATTGAACAAACAGTGAAAAAAAATGAAGTGCAATTTCTCAAAACTAATTGTTTGGAATCCAGCCAAATTTGATAGGCTTTCAGAACGCCTTGTAATAAACAATCCTAGCAAATTTCAAGGTAATGGGACTAACAATGTGGACTTTGTTAAGTAAACGATACTAAGTCATCAAATGGCTGCTTTTCCTGAACGGTTTACTAGATTTTCTTCACTTTTAATAGAGTTCAATCCCTTGATGAATCAAATAATCTTTGCAAGTTTCACAAGATTTGGCTCAATACTGTGGACATCATTGCCTAAACAAGAAATGGAAATTTTCAACTTTGAATGGCTACTTTTCCCAAAATGATCGTCAGATTTTTTTTCAAAATCAATAGGGTTCAAGCTGTTTATGATACAAAGCAACTGTGCAAGTTTCATGAAAATCCAACCACAAATGCTGACTTCATCGTGTAAACAAGAAATGGAAATTTTTAACTTTAAATGGCTACTTTTCCCATACTGTTTGTTGGATTTTTTTTTCAAAATCAATAGGATTGAAGCTATTGATGAGATAAACAAACTGTGAAAGTTTCACAAAGATCTGATAACAAATTAATGCAGACTTTATCATGTAAACAAGAAATGGAAATTTTCAACTTGAAATGGCTACTTTTCCCATACTGTTTGTTGAATTTTTTTCAAAATCAGTAGGAATGAAGCTATTGGTAAGATAGACAAACTGTGCAAGTTTCACGGAAATATGACCACAAATGCAGACTTTATCGTGTAACCAAGAAATGGAAATTTTCAACTTGAAATGGCTACTTTTCCCATACTGTTTGTTGGATTTTTTTTCAAAATCAATAGGGTTGAAGCTATTGATAGGAGACACAATCTGTGCAAGTTTCATGAAAATCTGACCACAAATGCAGACTTTATCGCGCAAACAAGAAATGGAAATTTTCAACTTAAAATGGCTACTTTTCCCATACTGTTTGTTGGAATTTTTTTCAAAATCAATAGGGTTGAAGCTATTGATGAGATAAACAAACTGTGCAAGTTTCACGAAAATCTGACCACAAATGAAGACTTTATCGCGTAAACAAGAAAAAGACTAACAGACAGACGGACAGACTACCGAAACCACGCCATGACATAAGCTCTGCTGGCTTTCAGCCAGTAGAGCTAAAAAAACATTTAAGAAGTCACACATCACACCCAATTTTGACCAGAGATGAATTTTTTTGCACCTACCAAAGATGGGTCCAGATTAGGCTGTACCATTTCCACAAATATTTTCCACCATACTTGCAGAAATTCCTGGCTATGTCCTGTGCCTGGTAGCGGGGTTACACTGTTTGTAGAGGTGTTATAGGTGTGGTGCCAGGGTTTTACAGCACCAATGAAGTGAACTATTTTAACACGATCTTTAAACCTGAAAAAAAATCGACAAATTCTTTCGTATTTATTTTTTTTCCCTCCTTTACTTGGGTATTTTACACATTTTATTACTTGATTCATTGTATAGTGCTAAATGCCATTTTTAATATTATTCTAGTTACACATATAATATAGCAGTGGCCGGTGAACTTATCCTTGCTTGCCAGGAGTTTCTTTGACCAGCACTTCGCACAGTATTCTTCCTAAGACACTGGCTGCTTTCCCATATGACCATCATTTAAAAAATGATCAGTGGTGAGAGAGGAATGAATCCTCTTGCAATGACTATCATCAATCCTCGGCAAGAAATTTGCTGTGTTGTGGATTCGGAGATTTGAGTAAGTACTTTCCCACAAGTAACTGCCTCATGGTGTCTTTGAGGCAATGAAACTTTAGAAATCAACTTCCATTTAGTTTTTCGACTTTTCTTTTACATGTCCCTAGCTTTAGAAGGTAAACAAATAGCTTAGATGGCAACAGGTTCATACTTAACAAAATAATTCAGTATTTCAATGAGAAATACAGCTGTTGAAAACAATGTGGGTATAGGAGAAAATGCTAGCAATAGAAAATTCTAATCATCTCTTGTTAACTCTTTACCAAACAACAAATTTTTGGACAGGACCAAATCCAAAGCATTGCTGAATACAAATGAAACATTGCTCAAATAATGGAATTTTTATCTGAGAGAGAAGAAAACACTGTGGGGAAATAGGAGAAAATGCTGGTTACCAGCATTTTCTCCTTTTTACCACAATGTTTTCAAAAGCCTTCTCTTTCAGGGTCACTAAAAGTTGGGATTGTTTGGTAAAGGGTTAACAACAAATCTTGACTTGTTTTTGGCCAGTTTTTAACCTGTTCCATCTTTATCTTATGAAACTATAGTCATCCTTGTATCTTCATGCTGAATGTTGCCTCCGACGCTTGAAAGGTGGCACAGATTATGACCCAAAGAAAATGCATTTCATCCTTTTTGGGCCATCAAAGGAAGCACTGTTGTCATTTGATTGATTGTATGGTGTTTCACAATGTTTTCAATCTTATTTCAGTTACATGCGGCTGCCAGTGCACCTATCCATGCTTTCCTGGAGTTTCTGTTACCAGTACTACGCACTTAGCTGTTAAAGTGGCGTTAAACCCCAATACAACCAACCAACCAACCAAGTACTCCGCACAATATTCTTTCCAAGCCACTGGCTGCTTTCCAACACAGCCATCATCGAAACAATGGTCAGCGGTTAGAGAGGAATGAATCCTGTCGCAATGACTTTCATCCATCCTCGGAAAGAAAATGGCCAAGCTGGGAATCGAACCCGTGATCTCCTGTTCTCAAGTCCTGTACGCTGCCTACTAAGCTATCAGGGCTCAGCTCTGTTGTTGTTTCTTGTTTTAAATCAAGGACAAAACCCTTGAGTTTCTTTATCCCATACACGACACAATATTTCTTGATTTTTATGCGTTTACATAGCTGACCAATATATGGCTTGCAACACGCGAGAAGGGGCATTCAGACAATTGCGTAAAGTGTTGTCTCAGATCAGCCTGTGCAGTCCGCGCAGGCTAATCCGAAAGACGCTTTCCGTTTTTATGTAATTTTCTGTTTTGTGCAAGTCTACTATAGGACAAAATCTAGTGTAATCATAAAGTTCCGTCTCGGATTAGCCTGCGCGGACTGCGCAGGCTGATCCAAGACGACATTTTACGCAAATGTCCGAATGCCCCTTTTCACGTGTTGCAGGCCATATGGACTATTCTACAAACTGAAGTTTCAACAGCGTTTTTCCTTTCTGGCTGTAAAGATGTATCTCTCAAGGTTTACAGAAGCATACATACTGAGTAAAGGCAGGCAGATAACTGTAGAAAGCCTGTGAGACTACATTGTAGATAAATGGAAGATGCTTGCTAATATCTTTCGTCGCCCAATCATTGAAATACAAGTTTAGGAGACCCTGATCTCCACCTGTAAAATAAGAGTACATGTCTAGATATAGTAGTACTTATCAGTGTTTAACAAAAAAATTTTAATTCACAGCAAAAAAATCTACAATGACCCCTTTAATTTTTTCTTTTTTCATTAATTTTTCTTATATTGTTACGGGAGACCACTCCTTCATGCATGGCTTCATCCCGATTTAAATACAATACCTAGGGAGAATTCTCTTTAGCTCAGTGGTTATATTTAAATCAGGATGAAGCCATGCATGAAGGAGTGGTCTCCCGTAACACACCCCCTCTGAAAGTCATCATTTATTGAAGAATCAAAGCCTTATTAGGCAGAAAGTCCATTTTTTCACAACAAACGGGATTAATGGCTCAATGGCCAATCCCGGACGAGCTCCCATCTTACGAACAAAGTCCGCAACAAAGAAACAAATGAACAAACGCATGGCAGAAATACAGGGACCGGGCAGGATTCGAACCTAGAACGCCCGGACGAAAGGCCAACACCATAACCACTGAGCTAAAGAGAATTCTCTTTGGCTCAGTGGTTATGGTATTGGTCTTTTAAACCTCGAAAAACGAGGATATTTGTCCACACGGGTTTGAATCCCGCCAGGTGCGGTTTGTATTTGAGCTATGCATTTGTTGCGAACTTTCATGTTCGTAAGAATATCATTTTTGTCGAGTGTTTCAGCTATATATTGTGCTAGCCAGGGCACCTTTAATCATGTTCCAATTATTTGCACAGCTCTCTTTGCCAATCACTGCCTAGTTTCCCACGTAGGAATTGTCACAAAGCTTCATGTTAAATGGCAAAAGCTGAACGATACCTGTCACAATGATTACCATCAAATATCACTGACGCTAGGTTAAGCAATGATTTCAAATTAACAATCACCAAACAATTCCATGTTTTGACAACCTCAATAATTGATTGATTGATTGGATGGTGTTTAACACCGTTTTTAACATTACTTTAGTTATGTCATGTCGGCAAGTGCACCTATCCATGCTTTTTTGGAGTTTCTTTTACCAGTACTACGCAAAATATTCTTTTCAAGCCACTGGCTGCTTTCCCACATAACCATTGTCCAAAAAAATGTTTAAAGGTGACAGAAGAATAGTTGTGGTTGTATGGTGTTTAACGCCATTTTCAACATTATTTCAGTTATATCGCAGCGGCCAGTGCACCTATCCATGCTTTCCTGGAGTTTCTGTTACCAGTACTCCGAACAATATTCTTTCCAAGCCACTGGCTGCTTTCCCACATAACCATCGTCAAAACAACGATCAGCGGTGAGAGAAGAATAAATCTCTTGCAATGAATATCATCAATTCTTGGAAAGACATTGGCCGAGCTGAGAATTGAACAAGCAACCCCCTGTTCTCAAGTCCTGTACACTATTGACTGAGCTACCGGGACTTGGCGACAACCTCCAGGAAGAAGCTTTTTACAAACTTTGTGGGATGAGGAGAAATGCTGGTGACCAGCATTTTCTCGTTCTCCCACAATGTTTTCTACTCATTAAAGACAAATTCTATCATATGAGCCACATCAAATTTGTTGTCTGCAAATGCTTTCATAAATGGAACAGTCTAAAATTTTGTAGTCTGGCAGAGTATCAATAACCCTTTCATTAGAGGCCCTGATTAAAGCTACCATGGCTCTGAAAGAGGATGGTTGTTTTTTTGGTGCAAGATTGAAATTTATTTCATCAAGTGAACATCATTTGGTAATATTTTCAGAAGTGGCGCAGCCACTCATGGAAATATTACAGATGATGTTCACTCGATGGAATAAATTTCGATCTTTCACTGAACATTCTGTTCATTTCACGCATCTAACTCCTTTTTTGTTCGGACTTTTATCAAAACCCAGTAGAGATATTTTCGGTGATTCCAATGGCATACCTCCTCCAATATAACAGCGCATTGAAATATTAGGTAAAACGCCACAAATGTAGGGTAAATGTGCCTAATAATTTTGTCATATTTCTGTCTGGTTGAATGACATGCACTGTTTACCTACATAACTAGTACAATAGTAGCTGTAAAAAATCTGGAATCTGTAATTACGACTTTTGTTTCTATTTTAATGTTTAATTACTAACACAGAATACTAACAACGATCTGTAAGGTGCATTGAGGGATGGCCACGACCCTCAAGTACCATAAAGACGTGGACAATAAAGTTTTAAAAAAAAAAAAACTAGTTCACAGGGAGCTACTGTTTCAGCCTTCAGTTGCAGAGTTACGGAAATATTTTCGGTTAATTTTACTGATCATAACCATTATCAAAACTTATAATCCACCATTGTTACCGTAAAGCATGAAATAAATAGAGTTTATTTCATCAACTTGTGGTTAATATGGGGAAATATTTGCCGAAAAAGGGAAAGGTATGCGAAAATAACGAGTGCCGTAAGGCACGAGTTATTTTCGCGGACCTTTCCCTTTTGAGGCAAATATTTCCCCATATTAACCACAAGCTGATGAAATAAATTACATATTACATTTCCTCTGATTATTTTGTCAACAAATGCCACTTTTAAAACTTAAAAACTTAAAAAACTTAAAAAAGTAGTTCCAGATTTTCGGCAGGAGGAAAATACTCACTATGACGGGGAAATAATTCCCCCCAGCTTAAATTACGACATTTCTTTACCCGTAACATTTCTAAAAATAGACACATGAAATATAATATATTGTGATGATATGTCCTGACAAAATGATCAAGTAAATTACTCACCATCAAAGCTGCCACGGGATGTTGCGAAACTGAGTAAGGATTCGTAGGTTTCTTGGGACGGCTTAAATACAAATACTCCAGAATTGAAACAATCGGGCCAACCTGCATCTGGGGAGGCTGACAATTCCTCTCGATCAAACAGTTCATCAACATTTTGTAATACCTGATAAATGTGAAAACATGGTGGTAAATGAACAGAGGATAAACCTTTTACAACACAATCCTGAGTTTTAATGACCCTGAAGAAGGCTTTTCAGAGCATTGTGGGAAAAGGAGAAAATGTAGGTAACCCGCATTTTCTCCCTTTTCCCACAATGTTTTCTACCCTATCAAAGACAGAAATCAACATTTGAACTACATTTGTTATCATATTCGTCTACCACAAGGTTTACCAGTTAGAGATCAGAGAAAAAATTTTGGGTTTGCAGATTAAGAATCAGACAGATACCATAGCAACAACATCTTTGTACCATACTGTCTCTCTTTAACGCCCCCAGGGGCATTTACATTTTCTTAAAGGGGGGCAATTAATAGAGGTAAAACAACATAGAATTTTCCGAGGATGACAATAACATTATCATCTGGGTTTTCTCAGCGCTGACTGTGAAGTGGTCGCCAATTGAGAGAACCGCTGTATTAATGCAGAATGTTGATTTTACTGCCGATCATGATTTATGTGGACATTAAACAGCATTCACCATTAATATGGGACACTGGTCTCAGATAATTTTACTTTCTTAAAGTTTTTACAAGTTAGTTGACAAATTTTGTGTTACCGAGAGTCCATAATGTTAATGGAAGTGTATGTATTTTTGAATATTCAGGTATAAATGACACCAGTTTATGAAGTAAATAGGGTTTTGTTGATGCCGTAAGTTTATTCCAGCTGGTTTCTTTCAACTTTATCAATGGTTTTGCCGTCTGCCAAGCCCATTTTTGGTTAGAGAAAAGCTGGAGGGAGTGTTAATTACAGTAGGAGTGTTTATAAGGGACAATGATGAAGGATGGGACAATTAGAACATTTTGTTCATATTTAATCATTTGTAAAAGACAAAAAATTGTAAATATACACTTACTAAAGTATCAGCATCGAGAAATACAGCCTTATCGAACTGGGTCAGTCTCCAACAATGGAGTTTAGTGAAGGTCACATTAAGGTCAGGTCGCCCTAGTAACGAAAGGTTGATGGGATCTTCACTGTCAAGGATGTTCACTTCCTGTATCAAATCGAATACTTGAGCTAGCTGTGTTCTGAAAACAAATTTCAAAATTATTCCTTTGCCACACTTTCCAGTGTTTTAACCCCCTACCACACAATCCCGACTTTTAACAACCCCTAGAATATTGAATACTGAATAGTGTTTTATGCCACTTTCAACATTATTTCAGACATAGCATGGAGACAACTTACATATTCATATATTTCCTAGGTTTCACTACTACTAGGCTGGGGCTCTGAAGTGTCTTGCCCAAGGACACTCTCACAACAAACCCAGTGGATCCAGTGGGGCTCAAACCCAGGGCTTCCAGTTTATGAGTCCTACACTTTACCACTGAGCCATACAGGACCTCAACAACCCAGAAAAAGAAAGCTTTTGAAAACAATGAGTGGAAAAATAGAAAATGCTGGTAACCAGCATTTTCTCCTTTTCCCACAATGTTTTCTACCCTTCCAAAAACAGATTTTAATTTTTGAGTCTAATTTATATTGTCATCTGCAAATGCTTTCAATTTGGACAAATCTAAGATTTTGTCATTTGGTAAAGAGTTTACCCATTCACTATCAGATAAGTACCATCTACTTTTTTTTAAACTCTTTACCACACAATCCCGAGTTTTAACGACTTTTGAAAACTTTGTGGGAAAAGGAGAAAATGCTGGTAACCAGCATTTTCTCCTTTTCCCACAATGTTTTCTACCCTATCTTTACCAAGCGACAAAAGTTAAGACTGGTCCGAATTGAAAGCCTTTGCAGACGACAAAATTAATGTGACTCAAAAATTGAAATTTTGTTCCGGGTAGAAAACATTGTGGGAAAAGGAGAAAATGCTGGTTACCAGCATTTCCTCCTTTTCCCACGATGTTTTCAAAAGGTTTCTTTTTCAGGGCCGTGAAAATCAGGGATTGTTTGGGAAAGGGTTAAATCTTTACCAAACAATGAAATTTTTCGACTGGTCCACCTATGCAAATGACAAATTAATTGTTGAATGAATTGTGAAATTTTTCTTTGAAATGGTAGAAAAACTTATGGAAATTTTTTTCCCCTTTTCCCACACTGCTTTAGAAACTTGTCTTTCTCAGAGTCATTAAAAATTTCTGAATTTAAAAGTAATAGACGTTTGATTGGCTAAACCCACACTTTTTTCACAATGTTTTCAAAAGTCCTTTTTCATGGGGTTGTTAAAAGTTGGGAATGTGTGGTAAAGGATTTATGACTGCAAATATACTTCCACTGCACCATGAAGAGACAGTTCAGTTATAAATTTAGAATAAAAGATTGGACAGCGTAGATCAGACATCAGACTGCATGCTTTGTGCAGTCTGATCATGACCTACACTGTCAATTAAAGTTTCTTGTATCAGCAATGGTAAGGAAAGAGTTAACAACCCTGAGGAAAGAGGCTTTTGAAAACAGTGTGGAAAAAAGAGAAAAATGCTGGTTATCCCGTTAAAGACAAATTTCAAGTCCAAAAGTTTGTCATTTTGTGGTAAAGAGCTAAAGTAAATGTTGATTGATTCATTGTATGGTGTTTAACGCTGTTTTCAACATTATATTGCGGTGGCCAGTGCATCTATTCAAGCTTTCCTGGAGTGTCTTTTACCAGTACTCCGCACAATTTTCTGTCCAAGCCACTGGTTGCTTTCGAACATAACCATTGTCGAGACAATGGTCAGCAGTGGGAGAGGAATGAATCATGTTGCAATGAAAGAAATTGGCCGAGCCCAGGATTGAACCCATGACCCCCTGTTCTCAAGTCCTGCATGCTACAAACTGAGCTATTGGGGCTTGCTAAAGTAGATGTACATGTAACCTGTTTTATGAAGGTTTCATTGTTATAAAATTATAACAAAGTAAGTGATGAAGATAACAAAAACTTGCTAATGCAAGAAGCAGACTTAAAGTGTGATTTAAGCAATATTCTGCAGTTTCTCCATCATTTATTGATCGATGTATGGTCATAAAAACTGCTATCCACAGTGTAATAATTTTCCCACAGACAGTAATAACAACCACTTAGAAGCAATTTTAAAATGGAGATTTACTTCATGTTTTATCCTTTCCCAAACATGAAAGTTCAGACTCTTTCAGATTCAAAACATCTCCTGACAACAAATTCAAAACTGGGGCAAGTGTGCTCAAGGTCTCTGAAAGGGTAGAAAACATTGTGGGAAAAGAGAAAATGCTGGTAACCAGCATTTTCTCCTTTTCCCACCATGCTTTCAAAAGCCTCATTCCCAGGGTCGTGAAAACTTGGGGTTGTTTGGTAAAGGGTGCCACTCATGAAAATATTACCGATGGTCTTCACTCGATGAAATAAATTTCGATCTTTCACTGAAAAAAAAACAAATATTCTATTTATTTCATGCTTTTAACCCTTTCTGGGAAGAGCTTTATCAAAATCCAGTACAGTTCTTTTCTGTTATTCCCCGTGGCGTACCCCTCCCGCATAGCAATGCATTACAATATTATGTCAAGCGCGAGAAATGTAAGGTAAATTACGCCATATTTCCATCTGGTTGTGAGGCACACGCAATTTACCTAGGCAACAAGAACATGAAAATCGGTATTTTCACTGGTCATACCAGTGTAATATCGAAAAATATTTTCACTATTTCTCGATATCCTACCGGAAAGCATGAAATAATAACTAGTATTTTCTTCTTATTTTCCCCCCAATGTTTTTATTAGTGTTCTTCTGCAGGGTTGACAAAATACAGGATTGTTCCGTAAAGGGTTACATGAAGTCAGAGAAAATTCCTTGATTTCCAAGAATTGATAATGAATTTGCACCCTTGGATAATGCAGCTCATCGTTTTGACAGCAATTATTTTCAGAGTGACAATTGTTCCATAGGAGATATTTTCAAAATAAGCCAGACAAATTCATTATAGACTAATTTTCAAAATGTCAGGGACGAATTCCCAGTTGCATGTGTTACGATGCAACATTTTTCTTATGTCCAAGACTCACTATCTCAGCAGATCTACAGAGCAACTTTCTTTTTCCTGTAATGTTTTTACAATAAAGCATTTCAGACACAACGTCCGAGTTAACTCTTTACCAAACAATAAAGTTTTAGACTGGCCCAAATTGAAAGCATTTGCAGCAACCAGCATTTTCTTCATTTCTCACAATGTTTTCCAAAGCTTTTTTCTCCAGTGTCATTAAAAATGTAATCATGACCATTTTCATATTTTCCAACAGGGGTCCTGCAATTTGCTACGAGGTTAGGTATAAGATTCTTAACATGAAGGCCCCACATACATTGCTCACTTTAAGCACTTGGTTTTTCATGGGAGTGTCCTTGGGCAAGAAACTTTGGGAGCCCTAGCCTAGTGCTTGTGAAGCCCTGGACATATGTGAATATTTGAGCTGTAAGAGTGATATGACAGAAATAATGTAGAAAGCATCATAAAACACCATTCAATCAATCAATCAAGCAAACAATCAGTCAATTGATCAATCAATAAATCCTTTTCCGACATTGTAAACCACCCAACAAACAAACCAATCAAACAACTTATTTTTCCATCCATCCATTGATCAATCCATCTATCCATCCATTCATCCATCCCTCAGTTGATCAATTGATCCATACATCCATTGATCAGTCGGTTGGTCTATTGGTCAACAAATCAATCAATCACTCCATCAACCAATCCTATTCCAACAATGTATTCCAAATCCATCTTTAAATCTTTCCCAAACAACAATATTTTAGACATGTCCAATTTGGAAGCACTTACAGACGACAAAATTTACATGGAAGGAATGATGGCATTTGAATCAGATAGTTCAGAAAACATTGTTGGAAAAGGAGAAAATGCTGATTACCAGCATTTTCTCCTTTTCCCACAATGTTTTCAAAAGGCTTCTTTTTCAGGGTCGTTGAAACTCGGGATTGTAAGGTAAAGGGTTGATTTGGTCATAAAACAAGCCTTTGTAAAAGGGTTAGAGTGACACAAGGTCATAAAATAGAGTATACAGCAAACTGACACCATTCTCCCTATACATATACAGGTAATATTTTAATTCATAACCTGACATTTTCCTCATGAGAAGACATTTTCAATGCATCTATAGTCATGTTATCTGAAAAGTTTGGGACCTATACAGAAGCTGCTGTCATGTTCAATTTCTCTAATTGCTACAATGACTATTTTTGCTTCTCTCGCATTGTATTCATATGTTATATATTTCTAATGTTATATCGTTTTTAGTTAAAATTGGGACATGCCCAGAATCATTGGCAGAATGTATAATGGGTAAGCGGGACAGAGATTCACCCTGTACCGAACATTACCATGTTTTAACCCGTCACCACAAAATCCAGGGTTTCAACGACCCTAACAGAGAGTGTCTTTGAAAATATTGTGGGAACAGAAGATTGATAACGTGTACAGCACAATACATATAACATGAGCAGTGATTGCATGTGCCAATGCTTGGCTTTAGGTGCTTTTTTTCAAAAAATGTTCTAGGGTGAAAAAAAAAAGACTCATAATTGTGTCAAAAATTTGCTGAGAGTTACCTGACCTTCTTGTATGCTTCACCTTTGATGGTAACAATTAGTCAAAGTTTGAGGTAACTAATTATCTTCATTAATAACCGAGATAAAAGAATACATCAAAGTTCTCATACAATGACAACTGGCCTATGGCAAAACCTGAATGTTTCTTTCAAAATCAGCTGAGCTAATAAGAAGGATATGTACAGGGTGTTCCATAATATCTGTTTCCAAACACACTGTGAAATCATTATTACACGAAAGGGACATCACATGGAACACATGCTTTAAAACCACTAATGCAATTCTCAGTGTATCTTGTTTTTTGTTGTTCTATGTACACTACATAAAACTTTATTATGTTACCTTTCTTGTAATGTAGCTTTCATACAAAATACTTATTTAACAAATATGTATAATAAACTTTTATAATAGTAACAGATATTATGTGACACCCTGTATAACGCAAAAATTTAAACTGTTATATAACCTTTTGCGCAAATAAGAAGTCTTATTTAACATCTGGGAGGCATACTTTCACCAGTTTTATAGTGCTTAAAGTGCTTTGTACTTTTAAAAGTTATCATGGTGCACAACTCAGTTGGGCATGCAAGTTTAACCCCTTACTATACAATCCTGAGTTAAAGCAACCCTGAGGAAAAAGGCTTTTGAAAATATTGTGGAAAAAAGGTGACAATACTGGTAACCAGCATTTTCTCCTTTTCCCACAAATTTTTCTACCCATTCAAAGACAAATCCCAGTATTTGAGCTACAGTGAATTTGTTGTCTGCAAATGCTTTGAATATCGTTTGTATGAATTCTTGTCTCCTGGTAAAGAGTTAAAACTTACATAAATGTACTAGTAATACAATATACATGTATCTTATATATATCCAAACTTTTTCCACTTTCAATTCTTTCCAAATGATTTCAAGTCTGGTCCAAAATGAAAGCATTTTGCAGAAGACAAATTAACTATTGCTAAATTGATGGGAATTGTTTTTGATAGGGTAGAAAACATTGTTGGAAAAGGAGAAAATGCTGGAACCAGCATTTTCTCCTTTTCCAACAATGTTTTCAAAAGTCTTCTTACCAAGGGTTGTTAAAACTTGAAATTGTTCGGTGAAAGGTTAACTCCTTTCCAATAGACAAATTTTAGTCTGAAAGCATTTGCTAGTTACTAGTATTACTAAAGTGATGTGAATTGTCTTTAAAACAAGCATTTTCTTCTTTTCCTACAATTTTAACAAAATCCTTCTTCCTCACGGTCATGGAAACAAGGAATTGTTTTATGAAGGATGAAACATTTTCTTGACTTTATTCTAACATGGATCGAATGTTTATTAAGCATGTTCATATTGTCTATGGTACAAAATTAATGAAACTCAGTACGAGAAAGAAATAAGTTGAGCATCACATGACCAGCAGCTCTAACCCTTTACCAAACAATAATTAACTACTGAATAAGTAAATTGCATTTTCTCAATGGATAAATATCCTGTTCTGCTACAAAATCAAGCAATGGTTCATTCATAATCTAGAATAAAGCAGTGGACAGTGTAGATCAAAGATCAGACTGCACATTTTGTACAGTCTCACCTTGAGCTACACTGTCCACAAGAGCTTCTGGTGTTGTCTATGGTATGGAAAGAGTTGAGACTTGTTTGTTTGCTTGTATGGTGTTAAACATCGTTTTCAACATTATTTCAGTTGGATAGTGGCAGCCAGTGCACCTATCAATGTTTTCTTGGAATTTCCTTTACCAGTACTTTGCACAATATTCTACCAAAGCCGATGGCTGTTTTCCCACATTATCATCTTTGAAATAATGATAAGCATTAAGAGAGGAATAAATCCTATCACACTGACTCTCATCAATTCTAGGAAAGAAATTAGCAAAACTGGGGATTCAAACCAGCCCCCCACCCCCTTTCCCATTGCGGTAAAAGGAGAAATTGTTGGTTACCAGCATTTCACTTTTTCCTACAATATTTTCTATTGGCTTTTTCCTCAATGTCATCTTATGATGATTGAATGGTGTTTAACACTGCTTTCAACATTATGTCAGTCAAATCACCGCAACAGCTTATATGCCCATGTAATGATCTGGGTTTCACCAGTACTAGGCTAGGGCTCTGATTAGTTTCTTGCCCAAGGACACTCCTACTCAGATTCATTTAAAGGTGGGATTCTATGAACAAGAGGGCCATGATGGCCCTGAAGTTGCTCACCTGAGCCTTTTGATCAAACATGACCCATTTCCAATCTCTTCAGAGATATTAAGACAAACATTCTGACGAACACTCATTAGTATTGGACTTATAAATATGGCCTCTAGAGTGCACACAAGCTTTTTCTAGAATTTGTTTCAGCGGCCTACTTGACATGTAGAAATTATCCAGACATACATTCTGACAAACTTTCATGAGTATTTGAGAGAAAATGTGGCCTGTAGGGTGTACAAAAGGTTTTTCCCAGATTTGACCTAGTGACCTAGTTTCTTTACCAACATGACCCATATTCATACTAGTCTAAGATATTATCAAGACAAACATTCTAAGCAATTTTCAAGATTATTGGATTGAATATGTGGCCTCTAGAGCATACACAAGGTTTTTCAAGGATTAAACTTGGTGACGTAGTTTTTGATTCCATGTGACCCATTTTCAAACTCATGCAAGATATTATCAAGACAAACATTCTGACCAAGTTTAAAGAATATTGGACTGAAAATGTAGCCTCTAGTGTGAACAAAAGGTTTTTCCGAGATTTGACCTAGTGACCTAGTTTTTTATCCAACATGACCCATTTTCAAACTAGTTTAAGATATTATCAAGACAAACATTCTGACCAAATTTCAAAATTATTGGACTGAAAATGTGGCCTCTAGAGCGTACACAAGGTTTTTCCAAGATTTCACCCAGGGACCTAGATTTTGACCTCACATGACCCATTTTCAAACTGATCCAAGCTATCATCATGACAAACATTCTGACCAACTTTGAAGAGCATTGGACTGAAAATGTGGCCTCTGGAGTGTACACAAGGTTTTTCTAAGATCTGACCTAGTGACCTAGTTTTTGACCCCGCATGGCCAATTTTCAAACTTGTCTGCGATATTATCAAGACAAACATTCTGACAAACTTTCAAGAGTATTGGAGAGAAAATGTGGCTTCTGGAGCGTACAAAAGGTTTTTTTTTAAGATTTGACCTAGTGACCTAGTTTTTGACCCGACATGGCCCATTTTCAAACTTGTGTCAGATATCATCAAGGCAAACATTCTGACTAATTTTCAAGAGTATTGGACAGAAAATGTGGCGTCTAGAGCTTACACAAGATTTTTCTAAGATTTGACCTGGTTACCTACTTTTTAATCCAACATGGCCTATTTTCGAACTCGTCTGAGCTATCATCAAGACAAACATTCTGACCAACTTTCAACAGTATTGGACTGAAAATGTGGCCTCTAGAGCATACACAAGGTTTTTCTAAGATTTGACCTGGGGACCTAGTTTTTGACTCGAGATAGCCCATTTTCGAACTCATCCGAGTGGCCTCTAGAGCATACACAAGGTTTTTCAAAGATGACCTAGTTTTTTGACCCGACATGACCCATTTTCAAACTTGTCTGAGATATCACCAAGGCAAACTTTCAGGAGTATTGGACAGAAAATGTGGCCTCTAGAGCGTACACAAGATTTTTCTAGGATTTGACCTAGTGACCTAGTTTTTGACCCGACATGACCCATTTTCGAACTCGTCCGAGATATCATCGAGGCAAAGATTCTGACCAAGTTTCATGAGTATCGGACTCAAAATGTTTCCTCTAGAGCGTACACAAGGTAAAAAGTTGACGACGGACGACGGACACAGCACGATCACAATAGCTCACCATGAGCACTTCATGCTCAGGTGAGCTAAAAAGGGTTACAAAGGCATGTGCCTACATATCATTTCATCAATTAAGATTCAGCAAACCTTAACATTACTACAATGCCATAATAGGCAACTACCGTATTTCTCCTAATAAAAGCGCCCTCCCTAATAGTAGCATTTTCTTCTTTTCCCAAAATGTTTTCAAAAGCCTTTTCCTTCAGGTTACTTGCATTTTCTCCTTTTCCCACAATGTTTTAAAATGCTTTCTCCCTGAGAGTTGCTAGAACTCACAACTATGTTAAAGGACAAATCAAGCTACTACATGCACACTATAAAAGTCAAGCGTACAAATGTGCATACATATTATTTTGCCCCAAGAAACATATCTGACATGTAAGAACTAGCATACCTGAGTAACTGAATGGCGTTTTGTGCCACTTTCAACATTATTTCAGTCATATGACAGCTACAGCTTAAGCTTACACCAAAAAAATGTAGACTTGTCTGAATTGAAAAAAATTGCAAACAACATTTTCAAAATGTGCCTCAATTGATGAAATTTATCTTTAATAGAGTAGAAAACTTTGTGAAAATTGGACAAAATGCTGTTTACCAGAATTTTCTCTTTTTCTCACACTGTTTTCAAAAGGCCTCTTCTCTTGGCCTTAAAACTCAAGATTGTGTGGTAAATGGTTAAAGTATCCTAGTTGATTGATTGAGAGGTGTTTTACTTGCTTTCAACATCGTTTCAGTCGTATCAAGGCAACAGCTTACATATTAATGTTTCCTGGCTGATCGACTGAATGGTGTTTTACGCTGCTTTCAATGTTATTATAGTTATACCATGATAACAGCTCATAATTATGTATTTCTGAAGTGTCCTACCCAAAGACATTCCCACAAAAAAATCTGATGCTTCGAGTGAGGATCCAACCTAGGACCTCGAAGTTACAAGGCCTACCCTTTATTACTGAACCAAGTGGGACCCCTGATGCATCCTGGGTTTCACCTGCACTAGGCTAGCACTCTGAAAGTCTTGACTAAGGACACTCCAACAAAACACTCTTCACCTTGAGTGAGAACTGAAATCAGGACCTCAAGGTTACAAAGTCCTATATCGTTGCCAATGAGACATACTGTACAAAAACCCTGTAAATGTGCAAATGCGCAGCAATTGCCCTCAGAAAAACTGACTCTCTGACAGTAACATGAGGTGAGTGATAGACAACACAGGTAAACAGTCAACCTGGGTATTGTTTGTCCCTGTGTCAAATGTCGGTCAAACTGACAAGGTCAGACCCTTTACTTGAACGAAAAAATTTCAAACTTGTTTACGTTAACCCATTACCACACAACGACGCCTTTTGACGCCCCTAAAAAAGAGGCCTTTTGAAAACATTGTGGGAAAAGGAGAAAATGCTGGTAACCAGCATTTTCTCCTTTTCCCACAAAGTTTTCTACCCTATCAAAGAAAAGTTGCGTCATTTGAGCCACTATGAAATTGTCGTCTACAATTTCAATTTGGATAGGTCTAAAATTTTGCCATGTGGTAAAGGGTTAATCTCTTAAATAAGTTAATCCTGAACTTTTTCCTTACTGTTGACAACACATGAAGCTTTTGTGGACAGTGTAGATCAAGATCAGACTGCACAGAATGCACTGTCCACTCTTTTTTTTCTAGATTATAAATATAACTGAATTGTCTCTTCATCTTGAAGTGGAACTGTATTTTTGGCCATTCACCATTATTCTGCTACAAAACTAACATGAAACTTTCGAGTCGATCGTAAAAACCCAAATGCTGCTATTTCAAAATCAATTTTAGGGGAAAAATATATCCTTATCGGAAAATGTAGATCCAAGATCAGACAACATTTTCTGTGCAGTCTGATCTTAATCTACACTGTCAGCAAAAGGTCAGCAAGTCACACTTAGCAGCCTAAGGGTTGCAGAAGACAAACTTAATGAGGCTCAAATGATGGAACTCTTCTTTGAAAACGGTAGAAAACAATTTTGGAATAGAAGGAAATGCTGGTTACCAGCATTTTCTCCTTTTCCCACAAAAGCTGTCTTCTTAAGGATCATTAAACCAGGGTATTGTTTGGCAAAGGGTTAACTCTTTACTATACAATAAAATTTAAGTTGCAAAATTTTTTATTTGCCTGTATTAAGAGCATTAATTTTTGCGACAACAATCTTAATATTGCTCAAGTAATGGAAAGTTTGTTTTTTTTTGACCCAGTAGAAAACATCCTGCTAAAAACCAGCATATTCTCCTTTTTCCACAATATTTTGAAAGCACTCTTACCCATGATTGTTAGAAAAAGGGTTGAAAGCCATAAATCAATACGTCTGTACTGTAACAAACCTTGAAAGTCGAACAAGACAGACCTGACTGTTTAACTTTACCATGCAATCCAAAATTTTAACAACCCTGAAGGAGATGGCTTTTGAAAACATTGTAGGAAAAGGAGAAAATGCTGGTAACCAGCATTTTCTCTTTTTCTGGCAATGTTTCTATCCTATCAAAGACAGAAGTCAAATGCTTTCTGTTTAGCCACATCCAAAATTTTATCCTTTGGTGTTAAGAGTTCACCCCTACTTCTGTCTCATATTCCAGTAATTTGCTTTTGTGACAGTGTTCCAAAAAGTGTTGATGATTTATATGTATAGTGTTCAATATCATTTTCAACATTATTTCAGTTATATTGCCATGTTCAGTGTACCTATCCACGCTTTCCTTGCGTTTTTTTTACCAGTACTTCCACACAATATTCTTCCCAAGCCCTTGATGCTTCCCCACATACCTATTGTCGAAACAAATGACCAGTTGTGCGAGAGGAAGGAATCCTGTGAAAAATAATTTTCATCAATCCCAGGAAAGAAATTGGCAGTGCTTAGGATTTGAACCAAAAAAAAACCTGGTGTCCAGTTCTGTTTTCTTCCAACTGCACTGCAGGGCTTGGCTAACTTGTTTCAGGAAGCAATGCTTAAAAATTTGCAGCAAAATTTGTTTCAGGAAAGAAAGCGAAAGCTTTCATTAACAACATTAACTTTGTTCCTTTGCAAAAGTAACAAGCATTGTTGGAATGGTGTGGTAAGGGTTTAACTTTTTACCCCCTTCTTCCCCCCCCCCCCCCAAAAAAAAAATTTTTTTTTTTTAGACTTGTCAAAATTGAATGCATTTGCAGATGTGACTCTAAACTTAAAAATTGACTTTGGAAGGGTAGAAAACATAGCGGGAAAAGGAGAAAATGCTGGTTACCAGCATTTTCTCCTTTTCCCACAATATTTTCAAAAGCCTTCTTCCAAACAGTCATTAAAACTTGGGATTGTGTGGTAAAGGATAAGACATGCATCAATATGAGAGGAACAGTAAAGACCTACTAGACAGATAATGGGAATTATAAAATCTCATCTTTTCAGGATAGAGCAGGTATATCAACTCTATACCCAACAATCTTTAATAACACAGGTTTTGAAAACATTTTGGAAAAAGGAGAAAATGCTGGTAACCAGCATTTTTTCCTTTTTTCAACAGAGACATCTATCCTTCCAAAAAAATATATCCAACAATCCTGAATAATACAGTTTTTCAAAACATTCCGGAATACAGAGAAAATGCTGGTAACCAGAATTTTCTCCTTTTTCCACAGTGTCTTCTACCCTTTCAAAGACAAATCTTATAACTGATTAATTGATTGGTAATTAACATCATTTTCAACATTATTTCAGTTATATCATAGTGACCAGTGTGCCTATCCATGCTTTCCTGGAGTTCTGTAGCCAATACTTTGCACAATATTCATCCCAAGGCACTTTTCCACCATGGATGAAGAGAGAGAGAGGAATGAATCCTATCACAATGACAGTATCATCAATCCTCAGAAATAAACTGACTGAGCTGGGGATTTGAACCCCTGTTCTCAAGTCCTGTACACTACTGCCAGGCCTTTGCAAGAGCCACAGTTCAATTGCCATCTGCAATTGCTTTCATTATCAGGACAAGTGAAACATTTAGCTGTTTGGTAAAGTTACTGTTTTGTGTAAGACCTAAGGTTCTTCAACAATAAATGTACATCAAGATCAGACAGAATAAGCCGCCTATAAATCTAATTCTATTAACCCTTTTCCACATGTTACAAAGGTCTAGAATTTTAAATAAGAGGGCCATAATGGCCCTGTATTGCTCCACTGGCTAATAAGTAAAAACCCTACAAGCCAAACATTAAAATACTTGGCCAACTGGTTTCAAACTAGAAGACATACAAAATTTATAATTACATGTGTACTTAAATCCTAGTACAGGTCCACAAGATAAAGCCCCATACCAAATAATACAGGTCTAGAATGTGTGGTTATAAACAAGAAGATCTTCAAAGTTTCCTCAATAAAAGGCTCTGTAAAACATGAGATCCCTGAGACAGGGCTAAATTTGGTAGCCCTAGGTCTTATGATTAGTGACAAGAAGATTTCTTAAGTTTTCACTATATAAGCCCATGTAAAACTTCTCACCCCTGGGGTGGGACCAAACTTGACTCCAGGGCTATACCTTCGCCCTCTTGGTGGAGGCCCATTAGATAAAAGCTACATGCAAAATTTGGTAGCCCTAGGCCTTATGGTTTCAGACAAGAAGATTTTCAAAGATTTCCCATATTTTTCAGTTTTGCTGCCATGGCAACCAGAGTTTTTGAAGGAATCAAATTCTTTCAAGAAATTCTGAAGAGGACAATGGAGAATCATTTCTGTGAAGTTTCATAAAAAATTAAGCACAGGATTGTTTGATGAAGGATCAAAGTCATCAAACTTAGCACTCTGTGCTTGGATTTCTTTTGACATAAGAGCAATAAACCAACAGCAGCAATTCTTTTAACCCTTTACCACACAATCCTGAGTTTTAATGAACCTAAAGAAGTAGGCGTTTGAAAACATTGTGGGAAAAGGAGAAAATGCTGGTAACCTATCAAATACAACCATCACAATTTAGCTGTCTAATTTGGCATCTAAATTTTTGTTGTGTGGTAAAGGTTTAAAGAACAACAAAATCCCAACTTTTAAAGACCCTGAAAAAGAAGGCCTTTAAAAACATTGTGAGAAAAGGAGAAACAGCATATTCTCCTTTTCCAACAATGTTTTCTATCCTATCAAAGACAGGAATCGTCATTTGGGCCACATTTGATTAGTTGTCTGCGAGTGGTTTGAATTTGATTCGGTCTAAAATTTTGTCATCTGGTAAATGGTTAACCTTTACGCACACAATCTCGAGTTTAAATGCCCTGATGGAGACGGCTTGTGATACATTGCGGGAAAAGGAGTTGTGCTGGTATCTAGCATTTTCTTATTTTCCCACAGTGTTTTCTGTCCTTTCAGTTGCAAATTCCATCATTTCAGCCACATCATTTTGTCGTCTGCAAAATTAATGCTTTAAAATTTAAAAAATCCAAAATTGTTGTTTTGTTAAGGGTTAAGGCAAGGTATTGTCTCTGTAAAAGCAATTATCTTGTCAGTTCTGGAAAAGGTTGAAAAATGAAGAGGAGATGATATGCAAGAGCCATTCTTTCTGCAATATTGTGTTTCCTTTGAATAGCAAAACTCTTTACCCCAAATGCATTTTTTTGGGCATAGCTGTATAAAAGCTGGCTTTTGACCTACGTCTTGGTACTGATAACAAATAAATAAATAAAAATTTGTGATTGGTCAAAAATGTAGTACTGTTTATTCTAAAGGCCCTGTCTATTTCCTGACAAATTTACGCCATCTATCTTTTTTAAAGATGCTGGTTACCAGGATTTTCTCCTTTTCCCACAATGTTTTCAAAAGCCTCTCCTATCAGGGTCATTAAAACCCAGAGTTGTCAGGTACAGCGCTAATTTCTTTTTATGCATTACCCTATTATCAGTTACTGTGCAATCTGTATTCTTGCAAAGACAGCATTTTTAGCAGTTTTTCTCCTTTTCCAACAACCATTGGGATTAACAACTTATCTTAAACAAGAGCACAGCATGTGGGTGCCATCACTCTGCTGCAAGTGCTTGATTTTCTGTAACAAGAGGGCCATGATGGTCCTAAAGTCGCTCACCTGAGTCTTTTGACCAAACTTGACCCATTTTCAATCTCTTTTGAGATATCATGACAAACAATCTACTAAGCTTTCATAATTATTGGACTGAAAATTTGGCCTCTAGCATGTACACAAGCTTTTTCTAGAATTTCTCTCAGTGACCTACTTTTTAGCCAACCATAGCCAATTTTCCCATTGTAGACATTATCAAAACAAAGATCCTGACCACCTTTCATAAGTATTGGACAGAAAATGTGTCCTATAGAGCATACACAAGGTTTTTCTAAGATTTTATCTACTGACCTAGTTTTTGACCCAACATGACCAATTTTCGAAGTCATCTGAGATGTCATCAAGACAAACATTCTGACCAAGTTTCATTAGTTTTAGACTGAAAATGTGGCCTCTAGAGCATACACAAGGTTTTTCTAAGATTTGACCTAGTGACATAGTTTTTGACCCAACATGAACCATTTTTCAACTCGTCCGAGATATCATCAAGTCTAACATTCTCACCAACTTTCAAGAAATTTGGACTGAAAATGTGACATCTAGAGCGTACACAAGGTTTTTTTTTAAGATTTGACCTAGTGACCTAGGTTTTTTGCCTGCCATGACCCATTTTCAATTTGTTCAAGATATCATCAAGACAAACATTCTGACCAAATTTCAAAAGTTTTGGACCAAAAATGTGCCCTCTAGAGCATACACAAGGTTTTTCTATATAACCTAGTGACCTACTTTTTGACCAGACATGACCCATTTTCGAACTCGTCAGAGATATCATAAAGAAAAACATTCTGACCTATTCTCAAGAGTATTGGACTGAAAATGTGGCCTCTAGAGTGTGCACAAGGTTTTTCTAAGATTTGACCTAGTGACCTAGTTTTTGGCCAAGCATGACCAATTTTCGAACTTGTCCAAGATATTATCAAGACAAACATTCTGACCAAGTTTCATGAGTATCTGCCTGAAAATGTGGCCTCTAGTGCGTACACAAGGTTTTTCTAAGATTTAACCTAGTGACCTAGTTTTTGACCCGACATGACCCATTTTCAAACTCGTCCGAGATATCATCAAGACAAACATTCTGACCAACTTTCAAGAGTTTTGGGCTGAAAATGTGGCCTCCAGAGCATACACAAGGTTTTCTAAGATTTGACCTAGTGACCTAGTTTTTGACCCGACATGACCCATTTTCGAACTCGTCAGAGATATCATCAAGACAATCATTCTGACCAAGTTTCATGAGTATCTGACTGAAAATGTGGCCTCTAGAGCGTACACAAGGTAAAAGTTGACGATGCATACCGCATGCCGGACGCCAGACACAGCACGATCACAAAAGCTTACCTTGAGCACTTCGTGCTCAGGTGAGCTAAAAATTCTAGGTTGAAAAACGGATATAACTGTCAAAAGTATTTTGATGGATACCTGCCCCTGTTGTATGAGTTTCCTTTTTGATAGTGAACAACTTGTCCAAGTTTGAAGTAAATATCTTAAGTAATAAGGGAGATATTACAAAATGTCAAAATTTTTGCACAATGTTGAGGATAGCTATATGACGGGGCGATTATCTTAAAACAAAAGCCCTGCTAAAAATATATCCAATTGAAAATTTCATTGACTTTCTACAATATGCAAAAGATTGCCAGAAGAAAAAGCATTAATTGCCGTCACTGGTTACTTTTTAGCTTCAATATTCATATTCCAGTACTTCCTATGCCAACTTCTTTTTTGCCCACACAACACAACTTTAGACTCATCCAAATTGAAAGCTTTTGCAGACAACAAATAAATGCAGCACAAATGATATCATTTCTAGCAGAAAGGGTAGAAAACATTGTTAAAATAGGAGAAAATTCTGGTTTCCTGCTTTTTTTTTTCATTCCCCACAATGTTTTCAAAAGGCTTCTTCCTTAGGGTTGTTAAAACTCGGGATTGTGTGGTACAGGGTAAATTCTCTATGTGAAACACAATATCAGACTCAAATAGAACAAAATTGCTGATGACAAATTTAATACAACTCTAAAGATAATTTAAATTGGTTACCAGCATTTTCTCCTTTTTCAACAATGTTTCATAGGTTTCTAGGGCCTCCTACTTCAGGGTCAGTAAAGGGTTTATTATGAATGAATGAGGTCTTTAATTTTGTGATGCGTAAAAGGGTGACGTCTGCATAGTTATGTCAACCGCATTTCTGCTGTGGATTGATTGCAGACAAAAAAAGTAACACTACAGAATGATACTAGAACTGGTATTTTGTTAGTTGATATTTACTTCATGACATGATATTATCTTTCTTCGGTGTAAAGGAGAAGTTAGTATCATGACATATGGAAGACCCTGGGAGAGATGCCTTTTGAAAACATTTTGGGAAAAGGAGAAAATGCTGGTAACCAGCATTTTCTCCTTTTCCCACAATGTTTTCTACCTGATCAGAGAAAGGTTGCACTATTTGAGCCACATTGAAATTGTCGTCTGCAAATGCTTTCAATTTGGACAAGGCTAAAATGTGTTCCCTAACCCTTTACCACACAATCCCATGTTTCATATTGAAATATGATTTATTTCTTTCTTTGTATGGTGTTTAACGCCTTTTTCAACATTATTTCAGCTAAATTATGGCGGCCAGTGCACCTATCCAAGCTTTCCTTTAGTTTCCATTACTTGTACATTGCACAAAATTCTTCCTAAGCCACTGGCTGCTTTCTCACATAACCATTATTGAACTGATGGTCACCTGTCAGAGAGAGGAATGGATCCTGTCGCAACAACTATCATCAATTTTCAGAAAGAAATCGGCCAAGCTGGGGATTCGAACCAGGAACCCCCCCTGTTCTCAAGTACTGTAAACTACCGGCTGCACTACTGAATGTCTGCATTGAGGGACAGGAATAGTAATTGCTTGTGTAACAAATAATTCCTCCCTTTTTCAAAATGTTTTCTATAGATGCCTATTGCTGGGGTATGACCCTTTACCAAACAATAAAGTTGCATTCTTGTCTAAATCTAAACCATTTGCAGACGACAATTTAAGTGTTATTCACCAAACAACAAAGTTACGTTCTTGTCTAAATCCAAACCATTTGCAGACGACGTTTTAAGTGTTGTTCACAAAGTGAATTTTTTTTTTGTCCGGAACACATTATAAGAAAAGTAGAAAATGCTGGCTACCACATTTAAACCCTATCACACAATCCCAACTTTTAACGACCCTGAGGAAGAAGGCTTTTGCAAACATTGTGGGAAAAGAAGAAAATGCTGGTAACCAGCATTTTCTTCTTTTCCTACAGTGTTTTCTACCCTTTGTAAGATAATTTTTCTGCTTTGAGTAACATCAATTATTTCGTCTGCAAATACTTTCAATTTGGACCAAGCTTAAATTTTTTACAGAGTTAATTCGTCGTCTGCAAATGTTTTGGATTTGGACCAGTCCAAAATTTTTTTGTTTGGTATAGAGTTAAGTTTTTCTTACTACATCTTCATGGAGCAAGCGTTTAAATATTTTTGTATGGAGGAAAGTGGTAAAACAATCATGATTAATTCCATTCCCTCAGTTTTATGGACAGGAGAATGGATGTAAGATTGATTACTGATAATGAGGAACCATATGCTAGCATTAACTTTTTTCCACACAATCCAGTTTTAACGACCCTGAGACAAGCAAGGTTTTGAAAACATTCTGAGAAAAGGAGAAAATGTTGGTAACCAGCATTTTCTCCTTTTCTCACAATGTTTTCTACCCTTCCCAAAACAATTTTCAATACTTGAGTCACACATAATTTGTTGCTTTGAATTTGTAGCAGTGTAAAATTTTGTCATCTGGTACAGGGTTTAGAGTATGGAATTGACATTTTCATTTTATAACTTTTAACCTGCAGGGAACCAGTTTCCCATCTTGCAGCTGATAACTTACGAAAACATTGCAGCAAAATGAGAAATTGCTTGTATAGATGGATAAAAAAAAAATTGTTTGTGCAGAATGAAGAATCATTTTGTTCGAATAAAGAGTACAACTAGTTCATTTGTTTCATGTTTAATATCATTTTCAACATTATTTCAGTTTATGGCAGTGGCCAGATTACCTATCCTTTCTTATACCAGTTGTTCACACAATATTCCTTCCAAGCCACTGGCTACTTTTCCACTACACAATTGTCAAAACAATGATCAGTGGTGAAAGAGGATTGAATCCTGTCACAATGATTGATTGTATGGTGTTTAACGCCGTTTTCAACATTATTTCAGTTATATCGCAGCGGCCAGTGCACCTATCCATGCTTTCCTGGAGTCTTTTACCAGTACTCTGCACAATTTTCTTTCCAAGCCACTGGCTGCTTTCCCACATAATCATCGTCGAAACAATGGTCAGCGGTGGGAGAGGAATGAATCCTGTCGCAATGACTATCATCAATCCTCAGAAAGAAACTGGTCAAGCCAGGGGTCGTAGCCAGGGATCGAACCCCGGACCCCGTGCTTGGCTGTCGCAATGACTATCACCAATCTGCGGTAAGAAAATGAGAGCTGTACGCTGTGGGCTTGCCCTGTGGCCCGAGGAGAAACTCTTTGTAACAGGTAATTTTTTTCTTCTGTCAAATTGTTTTCATGGGGTGTATGCATGCATTCTTCAATTAAATCTTCATTCATTTTGTGTATCCAAAAAATTATAACCCTTTATGAATTAATCCCGCGTTTTAACCATCCTGAACAAGAAGGTTGTTGAAAACACTGAGGGAAAAGGAGAAAATGCTGGTTAACAGCATTTTCTTCTTTTTCCACTCTGTTTTCTACACTTTTAAAAGACAAAAAAGATCATTTCTGTCTTATTTAATTTGTGGTCTGCAAGCGCTTTATATTTAGAAAAGTCTATTATGAATAATCTAGTTTAACAACAAGAACAAAATATAGTCAATCTTGTATTTTAAAAACGACCTCACTAGGGATGATAAACAAGAGGGCCATGATGGCCCAGAAGTCGCTCACCTGAGCCTTTTGATCAAACATGACCCATTTCCAATCTCTTCAGAGATATTAAGACAAACACTCTGACAAACACTCATTAGTATTGGGCTTACAAATATGGCCTCTAGAGTGCACACAAGCTTTTTCTAGAATTTGTCTCAGCGGCCTACTTGACATGTAGAAATTATCCAGACATACATTCTGACAAACTTTCATGAGTATTTGAGAGAAAATGTGGTCTGTAGGGTGTACAAAAGGTTTTTCCGAGATTTGACCTAGTGACCTAGTTTTTTATCCAACATAACCCATATTCATTCTAGTCTAAGATAATATCAAGACAAACATTCAAAGCAAATTTCAAGATTATTGGACTGAAAATGTGGCCTCTAGAGCATACACACGGTTTTTCCAGGATCAAACTTGGTGTCCTAGTTTTTATTCCACGTGACCCATTTTCAAACTCATGCAAGATATCATCATGACAAACATTCTAACAAAAGTTTAAAGAATACTGGACTGTAATTATAGTACAAAAGGTTTTTCCGAGATTTGACCTTGTGACCTAGTTTTTTATCCAACATGACCCATTTTCATACTAGTCTAAGAAATTATCAAGACAAACATTCTGACCAAATTTCAAGATCATTTGACTGAAAATGTGGCCTCTCGAGCTTACATAAGGTTTTTCTAAGATTTAACCAACCCATTTTCAAACTCATCCAAGCTATCATCATGACAAACATTCTCACCAACTTTAAAGAGCATTGGACTGAAAATGTGACTTCTGGAGCATACACAAGGTTTTTCTAAGATTTGACCTTGTGACCTAGTTTTTGACCCCCACATGGCCCACTTTCGAACTCGTCTGCGATATTATCAAGACAAACATTCTGACCAAATTTCAAGAGTATTGGACAGAAAATGTGGCTTCTGGAGCATACACAAGGTTTTTTTTTAAGACTTGACCTAGTGACCTAGTTTTTGACCCAACATGGCCCATTTTCAAATTTGTCAGAGATATCATCAAGACAAACATTCTGACCAACTTTCAAGAGTATTGGACTGAAAATGTGGCCTCTAGAGCATACAAAACGTTTTTCTAAGCTTTGACCTGGTGACCTAGTTTTTGACCCGACATGGCCCATTTTCAAATTTGTCAGAGATATCATCAAGACAAACATTCTGACCAACTTTCAAGAGTATTGGACTGAAAATGTGGCCTCTAGAGCATACAAAACGTTTTTCTAAGCTTTGACCTTGTGACCTAGTTTTTGACCCGACATGGCCCATTTTCAAATTTGTCAGAGATATCAAGACAAACATTCTGACCAACTTTCAAGAGTATTGGACTAAAAATGTGGCCTCTAGAGCGTACAAAACGTTTTTCTAAGCTTTGAACTGGTGACCTAGTTTTTGACCCGACATGGCCCACTTTCAAACTTGTTCGAGATATCATCAAGACAAACATTCTGACCAACTTTAAAGAGTTTTGGACTGAAAATGTGGCCTCTAGAGCATACACAAGGTTTTTCTAAGATTTGACCTGGTGACCTAGTTTTTGACCCGACATGGCCTATTTTCAAACTTGTTTGAGATATCATCAAGATAAACATTCTGACCAACTTTCAAGAGTTTTGGACTGAAAATGTGGCCTCTAGAGCGTACACAAGGTTTTTCTAAGATTTGACCTGGTGACCTAGTTTTTGACCCAACATGGCCCATTTTCGAACTTGTCCGAGCTATCATCAAGACAAACATTCTGACCAACTTTCAGGAGTATTGGACTGAAAATGTGGCCTCTAGAGCGTACACAAGGTTTTTCTAAGATTTGACCTGCTGACCTAGTTTTTGACCCGATATGGCCCATTTTCGAGCTTGTCCGGAATATCATCAAGGCATACACTCTGACCAACTTCCAGGAGTATTGGACAGAAAATGTGGCCTCTAGAGCGTACACAAGATTTTTCTAAGATTTGACCTGCTGACCTAGTTTTTGACCCGACATGACCCATTTTCAAACCAGTCCGAGATTTTATTGAGACAAACATTCTGACCAAGTTTCATGAGTATCGGACTGAAAATGTGGCCTCTAGAGCGTACACAAGGTGAAAAAGGTGACGACGGACGACGCACGGCTGACGCCGGACACAGCACGATCACAATAGCTCCCCATGAGCACTTTGTGCTCAGGTGAGCTAAAAAAATGGTCACTTAAATCTTTACCACACAGTCCTGAGTTTTAACGACCCTGAAGAAGAAAGCCTTTAGAAAACATTGTGGGAAAAGGAGAAAATGCTGGTAACCAGCATTTTCTCCTTTTCCCACACTGTTTTCTACCCTTTCTAAGACAATTTTCTCTATTTGAGCCACATTAAAATTGTCATCTGCAACTGCTTTCAATTTGGATCAGTCTAACATTTTGTCGTTTGGTAAAGAGTTAATGAAATGGTCGCTGAATAAATTAGTGCTGGTTCGGAGGAAAGGGGGGGGGGGCCCATGTTCAAATTATATTATTTACATGTTAATTCTTTAGATATAGATCTTATCTATACTAAAACAATATATTACCGTTGTTGAGAAAGTATGAAGACAATGCTTTATCAAACGTTTTTTTTTTGATCAATAGAAATAGCTTGGGCAGACTTAAAAACAATTGTTTACAACAAAAGTCACTTAAAGGACGTGTACAAGATTCACTGTACAAGAGCCTTGAGCAGAACTCCAGATAGAGGGAGTGATTTTGATTTCAAAATTGACAATATTAATTATTCTCCACTAAACCCTATGTTGTGGGTACTCAATAGAATCGTCTCATCGAGACGATTCTGATGAGTACCCACAACATTGGGTTTCGAATAGAAACAACCTTGAGGCTCTCTATCTGGCAAAACCAGCATTTTTTACTTTTCCCAAAATACTTTCTACCCTTTCCAATACAAACTTTAACATCTGAGTCATATTTAATATGTAGTCTGCAAAATTTGTAAACTCTAGAATTTTGTTGTCTGGCAAAGAGATAACCCTTTACTATACTATCCTGAGTTTTAACAACCCTGACAGAAATGGCTTTTGAAAACATTGTGGGTTAACTCTTTACCAAACGACAAAAATGTAGACTTGTCCAAATTCAAAGCACTTTGCAGACGACAGTGTAAATGTGACTCAAATGGTGGAACTTGTCTTTGATAGGGTAGAAAAAATTGTGAGAAAAGGAGAAAATGCTGGTCACCAGCATTTTCTCCTTTTCCCACAATGTTTTCAAAAGCCTTATCCCTCTAGGTCATTAAAACCTGGGATTGTGTGGTAAAGGGTTAAGGAGAAAATGCTGGCAACCAGCATTTTCTCTTTTTCCCTCAATGTTTTCTACCCTTTCACAAACATTTTTTTTTTTTCATTTTCTTATCTTTTTTGTTGCCTGCAAATGCTGTAAATTTGAATATTTCTCGTGAAGAGTTATTCCTTTATCAAAGAGACCTGAGTGTTCACTATGCCTGGACAGTAGGCTTTTGAAACTATTGTGGGAAAAGGAGAAAATGCTGGTAACCAGTATTTTCTCCTTTCCCTGCAATGTTTTCTACCCTATCAGTAAGCTAAATCTTATTTGTACCTATTTTGGATTTTTGCGTGCAGATGTTTTGAATTTGAAAGAGCGTAAAATTGATCATTTGGGAAAAGGTTAATGTTAAAGGTACTGGGCTGTGCTCTGTCAAGCGATAGTCATTCAAGAATTCATCATTGTAACAGATGACAATGTATTTCTCTTTAGCTGTTCATGCACCTTCCCTTAGTAGAAAAAGAAACAAGATGTCTGTTTGTAAAACAGTCCTGCCCCTCTACTGCCACATTGATACAGGAAGTGGCACAGCTCATAAACTGATATCAAAAGAATTGATAAGAAAATATCGATGTCATCTTTTTGATTTATAGCCCACTTCAATTGTTAAACGTGATAATCTGTCAACAGTTTGCATGATTATACACACTGCCATGTGTATACATACAAGATTGTAAACAGTCGCCGATACACAGACTGGGTTATCGATTTTCTTTTCGGCACGCGCGTACGTCTTCCGCTTTTTCCCAGTCGACTTCGATGCTTACTACATCCCCGATAATATGCGAATAAAATGTTGGAGCCACAAGTTGGGCCACATATGATGATTTTTGAGACACTTTAATTTTTTTTGAGCAAATGGCTCAAGTGGAGAACGCCAGCGCAGGCCCTGAATCATCTGGTGGTCACTGTGACCTTGACCTTTCACGGATTAACCTTAAAATCGATAGGGATCATTTACACTCCAAGATGAATGTCTGTACAGAATGTGAAGGACCTAGGTCAATTCTGTGTCTAGTTATCATCTGGACAAGGTTTGGTCTATATATCATTAAGTTGAAGGCCACTGTGACCTTGACCTGTGATGGATTAATCTCAAAATCGATAGGGATCATTTACACTCCAAGATGAATATCTGTACAGAATTTGAAGAACCTATGTCAATTCTGTGTCTAGTTATCATCTGGACAAGGTTTGGTCTATATATCATTAAGCTGAAGGCCACTGTGACCTTGACTTTTGATGGATTAATCTCAGAATCGATAGGGATCATCTGCACTCGAAGACGAATGTCTGTGCCAAATTTGACAAACCTAAGTCAATTCTGTGTCTAGTTATCATCCGGACAAGGTTTGGTCTATATATCAACATGTTGACGGTCACTGTGACCTTGACCTTTGACTGATTGACCTCAAAATCAATAGGGATCATCTACACTCCAAGACGCATGTCTGTGCCAAATTTCACGAACCTAGGTCAATTCTGTGTCTAGTTATCATCTGGACAAGGTTTTGTCTATATATCAACATGTTGAGGGTAACTGTGACCTTGACCTTTGACGGATTGACCTCAAAATCAATAGGGATCATTTACACTCCGAGACGCATGTCTGTGCCAAATTTGACGAACCTAGGTCAATTCTGTGTCTAATTATCATCCGGACAAGGTTTGGTCTATATATCAACATGCTGAGGGTCACTGTGACCTTGACCTTTGACCGATTGACCTCAAAATCAATAGGGATCATCTACACTCCGAGACGCATGTCTGTGCCAAATTTGACAAACCTAGGTCAATTTTGTGTCTAGTTATCATTAGGGGTGTAACGATGCATCGGACTATCGATGGATCGCGATTGTGAGCGTGTCGATGCTACTGCATCGATTGTTATGTTGAAAATCGATAACTATCGCCGATAGTTACCTCAAATATCGATAGTTTCGATAGTTTCACTGACAAGAAAGAAAGAGAAAATACTGCAATTCGCTAATGTATTCGGACGCCCTAAAAGTTCGGACACGTTTAATTATTTACAAATATAATTTATTTTTTAATTCTTTCTCTGAACACTTCCAAAAGCAAGTTTTCCTAAATATTCGGACATTCCATAAAGTTAATTTCCCAAAATATTTGACGGGTAATTTTTTGGAATATGTTTTCAATAATGATCGGCTGCATAATATTCATTTCTGCATAGCAATGTTCATTGTTACGAAAACGAATCCTTCGAGAGCTGATTAACTCAGCGGTAATTCTAAGTCCTGAAATTAGACCAAAATAATTGCAACACTAAGGGTGTTTTTGTTAAAAACTTCTCACCAAAGCGAAAAATGTGCATTTGGATCAAAGATCAGACCAAACAGTCTGCCTACAGTCTAATCTTAATCTACACAGGCTGCCAAAACCATAACCATGCGTGTTGTCCCCCCATAAGCAATAAATAAATCTACTATGAAAAATGAATACTAAACCTCGTTCTTTCTTTTCTTTATTTATCAGTAATCCATTTCGAATGCATTCCTTTTATTTCGGCTGCAAGGAATTAGATTAATTTTTAGAAAACAGCCGCACTTTTTTATGCTGACTACACAAAACATGACACGACTGGCGTGTTCTTGAAACAGCTATATTACTAAATGCAAAAAGGCTTTATCAGCTGGTGTACATGTAAATCGTGCATGAAATAGGCTTATTGCATGGTCACTTTGAATTGATTGGAGGTCGACCTGCAGCCAGATATAAGTTTCTTCGAGCAGACCAGTTTAAGTGTGTAAATTAAACAGGTGCGTTACAACTCAGTCGCTTCGAATGATTTGCGTGTTAAGTCATACCCCTTATCCAAATTTTACTGCAAACATTTGTGTACCCACGACAGGCCGACAGGCATCTTGTAGATAGGTGGCTTTTAATATAGATCTACATCATGGTCGTTCTGATTTACTCTGCTGATGGCAAGATGGCGATTTTCAAAGTTGGCGGATGGTGTAGATAGACATCAGACTAAACAGAACACGCTGTCTGATCTTGGATCTATACCATCCACTTCTGTACTATGATTTAACTCGTATTAGAAAGCTACTCCTTTCTCGGGCTAAAAAAGGCAAGATATTGTTTAACAGTGTTCCCACTCGCGCAAATTATTGCATAAATCACGTGATAGAATTGAAATTCACGTAACAAATTCTGGTTACACCCGAGACTTCGCGTAAGAAAATGCATGGACGAAAAAGGCCATTATACGCTTTTCTTGTGAAAAATGACAGGTTTTGAAGTTACTTGTTACCCTCATTGACAATCTTTTTGTCAAATCATGTGGAAATACCTAGCCAGAAATTAACACATGAAAAACTGATCGGAGTAAAAAACACGGAAACCCATGACACAACAAAATGTCTCTTTGACATTGTCCGATCAGAGTCACTTCAGATCGTCTTTTCAGCTTTTTAATGACTATAACCAGTAAATTTATACAAATATCTTAAAATAACACACTTTTTGGATACACATACAACAAGGTAAAACCTATTATTTCGGCCACCCCCTTTTTTTTCAGAATGATAATTTCCTAAAGATTTGGAGACTAAACAAAAATAATTATTTTTTCTGTCTGAATATATTGGCCAATTATGGGTAAAATTAGATAAATTCTATCAACTCAAAAAAACCTTAAGGGCTCACATTTAAAAGGTGATTTCTTTAAAAGTTGAAAGTTGCTTTATAATTACTTTTTATTTGGTGTGTTTATGAACCACCAGCATTTGTCAGCATTTTGTGCTTTGCATGCTGTTGTATATCAATCAGACTTAAAAGTTGACTTCTTTAAAAGTTCAGAGTAATTAGGTATGTTAAATTGTTTGTGAGCCTTCTGCATTTAGAAAAAATTGTCATTGAAATTTATTGAGCATCTTGCATTTAACTCTATTTTCCCCTTTATTTGCTATTCAAAACTATACTCAAGTAGAATTTAAACTACTCGGAGAAAGTATTAGTCTAAAACATGGTTTCAAGATGTAATTTGGTGAAATTCATCTCTAGCAATTCATCCAATAGTATTGCAATAGTATTGCAATAGTAACAGGCAATATCAATACTATTGCAATAGTATTTTTTCCAATGTCAATACTATCGCAATAGTAGATTTTGGCCTCAATAGTCGACCCTAGTTATCATCCGGACAAGGTAAGGTCTACCGATGGACCGACCGATGGACCGACTGACCGACATTAGCAAAGCAATATACCCCCACTTTGTTGAAGGGGGGCATAATTAACCCTTTACAACACGACAAAATTTTAGCCTTGCCCATTTTATGTGCATTTGCAGACGACAATTTCAGTGTAGTTCAAATGGTGCGATTGTTCTTTGATAGGGTAGAAAACATTGTGGAAAAAGGAGAAAATGCTGGTTACCAGCATTTTCTCCTTTTCCCACAATGATTTCAAAGGGCATCTTTCTCAGGGTCGTTAAAAGTCGGCATGGTGCGGTAAAGGGTTAAAATTATACATCATTTATCATAAATGTAGAGAGACTAACCTACTAATGAGCCAAGCCCCGTTAGCTCAGCCGGTAGCATACATGACTTGAGAACAGGTGGTCGCTGGTTCGATCTCAAGCTCTGATGATAGTCATTGTGACAGGATTCATTCCTCTCTCACCTCTGACCATTGTTTCAACAATAGTTATGTGGGAAAGCAGCCAGTGGCTTGAAAAGAATATTGTGTGGAAGACTGGTAAAAGAAAGTCCAGGAAAGCATGGATCGGTGCACTGGCCACTGTGATATAACTGAAATAATGTCGAAAACAGCATTATACACCACGAAATCAAGACCTACCAATAACAAAGAATGTCAAGAAATATAGAAGCTACTTTTTTGTGCTGTAGAGTACTGGTGAGTACTGATGTGGGAAAGCAGACAGTGGCTTGAAAAGAATACTGTGTGGAGTACTGGTAAAAGAAACTCCAGGAAAGCATGGATTGGTGCACTGGCCACCATGATATAACTTAAATAATGTTGAAAACAATGTTATACACCATTATATTCAAAACCTACCAATGATAAAAGAATGTCAAGAAAACTTGGAGCTGCTTTTTCCGCTGCCCTGCCACAGCAAATAACTGTTATGGGGTAGGCAGTTACCTATTTCCAGTTCTTTACACAAAACAATCTAGGTTGTAGTAATGCCAGAAAGCATGTATAAATTTCCCCCCACCCTCCTTTCCAATTGCTATCATGCATTCGTAGTGTGAATTGGTAGCATGTGAAGTCCACCATAAAGTTGCTTTTGCACACAACGTAGATCATGATCAGACAGTGGTGAACTTAAAGAAGAACATGGTTGTAGTAATGCGAGAAAACATGTACAGATTTCCCAACCCCCCTGCTGCTATTTGATTGCTATCATGCATTTGGAGTGTGTTTGTATGGAGTTAACCATTTACCACACAATCCCGAGTTTTGATAACCTCACACAAGAAAGCCACTTGAAAGCATTGTGGAAAAAGGAGAAAATGCTGGCAGCATTTTCTCCTTTTCCCACAATATTTTCTACTTTTTCACAGACAAATTTTATTGGCCAAATTTAATATCGTCTGCAAATGTTTTCCATTTGGCCAAGTTTTAACAACCCTGAGGAAAAAATCCACTTGAAAACATGATGGGAAAAGGAGTAAATGCTGGTAACCACCATTTTCTCCTTTTCCCACCATGTTTTCTTACCTTTCACAAACAAATTCTATTATTTTTGCCAAATCTAACATGTTATCTGCAAACGCTTTAACGTTGTTCGCAGTCCAAAATTTTGGCATTTGGTAAAGAGTTAATATCATTTTCAGTTTCATTTCAGTTTTATTGCAGCAGCCAGGGCACCCATTCATGCTTCCTTTGAGTTTTTCTTTTACCAATACTTCACACAATATTCACATAAGTCGCTAGCTGCTTTCCCACAAAACCATTGTCAAAAAAATGATGTTAATCAGCACTTAGACAGGAACGAGTCCTGTCGGATAACTTTCATCAATCCTTGGAAAAAATTCGCCAAACTGGACCTGAAAGGGTGCAGCTGGTTGATGTTATATATTTGAAAAGATGTTGAAAATGTTGTTAACTCTTTACCAGACGACAAAGTTTACCACTAATCCAAATTGAAAGCAGTTGCAGACAACAAAATAAATGTGACTGAAAGGTTGAAATTTGTTTGGGGAAGGACAGAAAACATTGTGGGAAAAGGAGAAAATGCTGGTTACCAGCATTTTCTCCTTTTCCTACAATGTTTTCAAAAGACTTCTTTCTCAGGGTCGTTAAAAGTCGGGATTATGCGGTAAAGGGTTAAACACCATACAGATGAAAAATTCTTTTAAATCAGTTACATGTCTTTAGAAGCCAAAGGATGAACTTAACCCATTACCAAAAAATCCTGTATTTTTACCATCCTGAGAAAGAAAGCCTTAGAGAACAATGTGGAAAAAGGAGAACATGCTGGTTATCAGCATTTTCTCCTTTTCCCACATTGTTTTCTATCCCTTCAAATCCTATCATAAAAGCCAAACTGAATTTGTTGTCTGCACATGCTTTCAATTTGGAACAGTCTAAAATTCTGTCTTCTGTCATAAAGTTATGCCAATAACTCATAAAAATTCTGAATATCAAAATGAAAGAAGCAGAGGAATCACATTAGGCCAGAACAAAATGCACGGTATGTGTGGTTCCAGTAACATACTTTTGAGAATTAAGGTCTGTAGATCAGAAATTATTTTAATAGGGTACATCGGCATGACGTCACTTCTCCTAGCAACAAGCGGCCGCCATTTTCGGAGGTGAAATTGATAACATAGCAACCATATATTTTTGTGCTGTTCGCCATTATTATCGTTGAGAAAAACTACGTTTTTTTCCGAATCAAAGCTATTATTAGTTAAGATAACTGCTAGAAATATACGTAAGAATGAGTATGACAAGTTGTCAATTCTTCTTTTGGAAGATTTTCATCAAATGGGCCTACCATTTAAATTTAAAGTGGGTCTAGACTCTTCAGACATGAAATGAATATTCTAAACTCAGTCTATGTACCGTGTTTTCTTTTGTCTATTTCATGTACAAGCGTAAAAAAAAAAGTGTAATCTACATTACGTTGCTCATCAAATTAAAAGAAAGGTCGAAGATTTTTTTCCCGAGGATTTTTTTTTCTAACCAAAGCGATTTCCTGAATTTTCAAAGGCTGATAAACTGTAAAACCACTCAAGTATCGTCATACAGAATTACTACACTTGTTAAATATCTTAGTATTTGATGGTGATCATTTACATACCGGTAGTCTAATATTTGACCGAAAAAAAGAATAGTCTGATAAAACTATCTTTTTTAAACATTGCCCCGAGACAGACTTAATTAGATCTAAACCAGTACAAAAATAATCCAGGTTTTTTTCGACCCTGAAGAGAAAAAAAATTGAAAATATTGCGGTGAAAGGAAAATACTAATCAGCATCCTTTCTTTTTTTCACAATGTTTGCTACTCTTTCAAAGACAAATATCGCTTTGGTATGTCTCGTTCGAAAATTCTAATTTGGATAAGATTACACATTAGTTTGAAGAATGAACTTACCCTCTATAACCAGCGTAAAATTCCAAATCCTAATCACAAATGATCAACGTAAGGGTGAATTAAGATCAGTAACAGACAAAAAGAGTCAGTTTAATGTGACACGTGTGCGTTAATTTTTACCAAGCAATTACATTGTACAGTTCTTGGGTCGCCCACCCTGCAGTGCGATACCGAGATCAAAGGAACACGGAGTTAAACCCTTCACCCATTTTGTGAAAATTCATATGACACGTACAAATATTTCTTAAAAACTCTTGAAAAACTTAAGCTGGAATATAAATATTTTGTGAATGGGGATGGACGATTAAAAATTTGAACTGAACCTATGTTTCTTATGTTCATGAACTAGACTCTATCACAGTTATTCGTCTTTAGGAACATGACTAAATGCGCAACATAAAACGTTTGGTTTTTTTTTTGATGGGATTTTCTTAATATTTCAAAGTATGCCTGTAGTGCTCTAATTTCAGTAAATGGACTGTCCCTGTCTCTTTGAAGACACTGGAAAGCTTCTTAACCCCTTACCAAGGAATACCGAGTTTTAACAACCCTGGGAACAAAGGTGCTTAAAGAGAAAAAAAATGTAAAAGGAGGAAATGCTTGGAACCAGCATTTTCTCCTTTTCCCACGATATTTTCTACTTTTTCAAAAACAATTTTAACCATTTGACCCACGTCTAAACTGTCGGCTTCAAATGCTTTGGATTTTGAAAGGTCCGAAGTTTTGCCGTTTACTAAAAGTTTTCAGTCAAATAAGCCATCACTTTAATTGTTCAAAACCTTTTAGCAAACTTTTAAAATCCCGACTTTTAAAGACCCTGATAAGATAGCTTTTGAAAATATAGTGGGAAAAGGAGAAAATTCTAGTTGCAAACATTTTCTCCTTTTCTCACAATGTCTTCTACCCTATTTTAACGAAATTCAATTTTTGAGTCACACTTATTTTTGTTGTCTACAAATGCGTCTAATTCGGACAAGTCAAAATTTTGTCGTTCTGTAGAGAATAAAATTACAAAAAGTGCCATAGATGGTCTGATTGTTCAACACATGTCTGACATTGCAAAGTCGGTAAAGTACAGGGCTTGAAATCTGAGGATCGCTGGTTCGATTTATTTAAACTATTAACCCTTTACCACACAATCCCGAGTGTAACAAAAAAAGAAACAAAAAGAAATCTTTTGAAAACATTGTGGGAAGAGCAGAAAGTGTCGATAACCATCATTTTGTCCATTTCCCACGATGTTTTCTATTCAATTGAATGTAAGTTTCATTAGTTGAGCCATATGAAATTGAAGTCTGCAAATGTTTTCAACTTTGAGGAGTCTTTTTTTTTTTTGTAAAGGGTTAGAGTGGTGATAATTTTTTGTAATAAGAAAAAAGAGTTTTATTATGTTCAAAGACACAGCCACAGACCATTTACTAAAAGCTGGAACATCATAAAGTTTATGAGTTTCTTCAGAAAATCCTTACCTCAGAAAATATCAGATCTTCTTAGTTGCATTTTTTTTGTATCTCTGTTAATGGATGACTATCGTAACGACGAAGGTCAGTTCAAATTTTAAACCTTCCATTTCTTATAAAAATGTTAGTTCAAGTTTCATTTTGAGGAGAGAAATATGTGCAAAAACTGTTTTCATTATAAAGCTGGTAAAGGCTTAGCCGGGTGTTCCTTTGATCTCGGTATATCACTGCCGTAGTGGGTGACACATAGTCTTTGCTAAGCACAGACTAACACACACGTGTCATAATAATGTGTCTGTCCTGTTCAATTTTCAGTTGATCATTTGTAAAAATACAGGATATGGAATTATCAAAAATTTTTACATCAGGGTAAGTCCATTCTAATTTTTGAACTCAAACGATGCATAAATTTGTCTGTCCGAACACTCTTTGTTTTCAAATGCATTATTATGGAGCCCTGATTTAACTGCAGATTGCAATTCATTTAATTTTTTTCATTCTTGCCCTGTAAATCCAAGGTAGTTTGCTAGAAATTAAATAGATCTAATTCATTCTCGGGTGTTAATAATGTAGTCTGCATACGAAAGCTTTTATCAAAACACCAAACAGGACACAGCGCTTGTATTATAACCCTTCTTTCTGTAGGATAACGGAAAATTGATAAATTGACATTTTTCGTCTCTTCGAAATTGATAATTGATGCAACTACCGGCACGGCCGATTTTTGGCATATTTATCACTTTTACGGTGAATTTCATTTCTAAAATGTCACCAAATAACTATACGGGTATATTTAAGATAGCGTTTGTTTTCACCTCGGCCCTTGTTGCTATCACGTGATCACCGAAAAGGCCCGGATGTCCAACGTTATCTATAGCTTGGGCAATTTGTTTTCAAGGATATTGATATTGACTGTTCCAGAATTCACTCTTCTCTCATTGCAAATCACAATGGTAATGTGGGAAAGCAGTCAGTGGCTTGGGAAGAATATTGTACTAAGTTCTAGTAAAAGAAACTTCAGGTAAGCATGAAAAGGTGCACTGGCCACTGTGACATACATGTATCCCAAATAATGTTGAACAAGAAATATCTTTAAAACGGACAGACAGCGTAAATTTGCCCTAAAATAGGCAGGGGCCCTTAAAAACATGTATACATTTTTGACCAATCACAAATTTCTATTTATTCATTTTTTATCAGCACCAAAAAGTAGGTCAAAAGCCAGCACATTCAGTTATGCCGAAAAATGGTGTTATAAACCATACAAACAAATCTGATCAGAATCAAACTCAAAATTAAATATTTCATTCATGGGAAAGGCCACAGGCCTAAAATGCAAATACTAACATAACATGTCCATGACTCCAATATAGAGAACGATAGCTTCAGTAAGCAGATTTGCAAAGCAAATCATCTAAAAAGGTTACTGACTGTGTTCAATGGCAAGCCTTGAGAACCAGCAAGAAAGTAAAATACAGATTGCTTATCTAAGTACTTTATGTGCAAATTTCTGTGATATTTATACAAAACTTGTGTAATTCTGCATAACTGTTTACATCCCTTAACCCTGTACCACACCATCCTGGGGATAAAGCCTTTTGAAAACATTGCGGGAAAAGGAGAAATTGCTGGTAACCAGCATTTTCTCCTTTTTCCACAATGCTTTCTACCCTATCAAAGACAGAAGTCATCATTTTAGAAACACTGATTTTGTCATCTGCAGATGCTCTCAATTTGGTCCAGTCCAAAATTTTGTCGTTTGGTAAAGAGTTAAACCCAAACAAGCAGAAGAAAAACTTGAAAATGTCCTTGTAAATGGTGGATACCTAAACATGATAATAAAATTAAATAGGTTCACTGCATGAAATAAACCATTAGAAAACCATGAGGAAACAGGAGTAATTGCTTCTTCACAGTGACTTCTCCTTTTGCCACAATGTTTTTTTATTGAGTAGCCTGCTGCAAAATGGTTGAAGCTGTTTGAATGTGTAAATTCGTTAATAAACCTGTAGAGTGCTAAATGTATTAAATTAACCCTTTACCAAACAATCCCAGGTTTTCACAACTGTGGAAAAGAAGGCTTTGGAAAACAATGTGGGAAAAGGAGAAAATACTGATAACCAGCATTTTCTCCTTTTAGCACAATGTTTTCAACCCTATCAGAGAGCTTAAGCTCATTTGTACCAATTTTGAATTTGTCGTCTGCAGATATTTTGAATTCAACAAGCGTCTTAAATTTGTCGTTTGGGACTGGGTTAAACCTTTACCAGACAATCCCTGGTTTTTACGACCCTGAGATAGAAGCCTTTCGAAAAGATTGTGGAAAGAGGAGAAAATGCTGGTAACCAGCATTTTCTCCTTTTCACACAATGTTTTCTACCCTGCTCGAAACAAATTTCAATTTTTGATTTACGTTTATTTTGTCGTCTGCAAATACTTTCAATTTGGACCAGTCTAAAATTTTGTCATTTGGTAAAGGGCTAAACCTGTACCACACAACCCTGTGCTTTTAAAAAGCTGAGGAAAAGTACATTGTGGAAAACATTGTGGAAAAAGGAGAAAATGCTTTTCCAACCATGTTTTCTAGTGTTAGTAGAAAGAGCCCATGATTTGAGCCACATTTATTTGCTTGTCTGCAACTACTTTTAAAATGGGACAGGTCTAAAAGCTGATCATCTGGGCCCCATTTTACTGAGGTAGTTATGAATACAATTTGCGCAAGTTTTACGTACCGGTAACTATAGCATGGTAGCATATTTCTGCCATGAGATAACTATCATGATTATTTTAGAAAACTATTGCGATGAATCAAGTTTCCTGGAAATTTTATCTAGATAAAATGAAAAGATAAAATTTCCAGGAAACTTTGATTTATCGCAATAGTTTTCTGACATAATCATGGTAGCTATCTCGCATCTCATGGCAGAAATATGCCACCATACTACAGTTATGTAAAACTTACGCAAATTTTGTTCCTAACTACCTTAGTGAAACGGGGCTCTCTTAACTTTCTTTAACTCTTTGCTGAACGATAAAATTTCAGACCTGTCCAAATTGAAAGCATTTGCAGAGGACAAATTAGATATGGCTCAAATACTGATTTCTGTTTTTGATACGGAAGAAAACATTGTGGGAAAAGGATAAAATGCTGGTTACCAGCAATTTCTCCTCATACCACAATATTTTCAAAAGTCTTCTTTTTCAGGGTCGTTAAAAGTCAGGATTGTGTGGTAAAGAGTCAACCAGTACTTTGTACAACATTTTTCAAAGCTGTTGGCTCTTTCCCCAATACACATTGTAATATGACTCAAAAATGCTGGGAGCATTTTCTCCTTTTTCGACAATGTTTTCAAAAGCTTTCTTCCTCAGAATTCTTAAAACACAGGATTGTTTGGTAAGGGTGAAAATGCCACACCACTGTGTTTTTTGTAGACAATATAGAATCAAGATTAGGCTGCTTGAAGGCAGAGTAGGTCAAGATCAGACTGCACAGAATTTGGTGTCTGATCCGGATAGTAAAATCAACTCTATTTAATGAAATATTTGGGGAATAACATTCAAACCTTTCAAAACCTCATCCGATCAATTTTATTCTTCCAAACCAATCAATTCATGTAGATACAGGTCAAGGTCAGGTCATACATACCTCATGGAATTTGTTACTCCTGTTGTTACCATGACAACAAGTTGTCGTGTGGTCCCAACCCGGCGGAGAGAACTCCCTAGTACCAAACATCCTAGAGAATATGTGTCATTGGTTGCTAGGGTAACGAATGCTTCCTTCTTATCTACAAAACAAATAACAACATCATTATTTACTTTCTATCAGAATGACGAAATTTTAAACTTGTCAAAACTCAAAGCATTGATTTGGAAATGATAAATGTGATTCAGTTCATGAAATTTGTCTTTGAAAGGGTAAAAAAACTAATGTGGGACAAGGAGAAATTGTTGATTACCAGCATTTTCCCTTTTCCCACAATATTTTTCATTCAAAAACTTTCTTGTTCCGAGTTGTTAAAACATAGGATTGTAGCGTAACTCTTATTCAAAGCATTTGCGGACGACAAAGTAAATATGGATAAAATGATGAATTTGTCTTTTGACAAGTAGAAGACATGATGGGAAAAGAAGAAGCTGGTTACCACCATTTTTCTCTCTTTTTCACTATGTTTTCAGAGCATTTTTCCTAACAACACTTTTTTTTCTGGACTTATTACGTTTTCCAGTGAAAGATTGAAGGATGAAATATATATCGTTACTTTTTAATATAAACGGAGAAATTGCTTGTTACAGTGTGTGATCATGTATAAATGTATGTGATTCACGTTTACAATAAAAATATCACATACGTTCAGCTCCTCTAATACGTATTGGAACGTACAAACACTTGCACAATTGAAAATTTAAAAAGTCGAATTTCACAAATTTCCAGCAAAATGTTTACAATTAGATCTACTTCTCTTGGACCGGTTTTCCAAATCCAAAAATAGAATGGCTGCCATTCCTCGTCGTATATAACTTTCCGATGGTAACACGACATATAACGGGCACCAGTTTGCTGGACAGGAACATTTCTGAATCATTTCCCTTGAAATTGCATCATATCTAAAATGTTGCGGAGAGCCAAAGTGCTATTTTTAGTAATGGTGCATGATACAATGTTATCTACTGTCCTTGGATTTTGCAATTAACATCAAACCTTCTGTGGAATCGGGCAATGTAAGAAAAGGATAAACTTATTTCAAGCACATTTTCCTTTTCCTCCAGTGCTTTTGAGAGCTCAAAATCTTTTATCTTTGAAAACTTGTATGTGTGTATTGTTTGAAATCATTTCATCAGCAAGCTGTCATTGACTTTGATACTAAAGAATTATTATGTTGTTTAGATTTGAACCCCTATATTTGTTTGCGTACCCCCAACTTCTGTTACCAATACATGCAAAAACCTCCAGCTGGAAAAAGCACAGCACACACTGTTGTTATAAGCTATTTCTCCTTTTACCATTGCATTTTACCACACAATCCCAACTTTTAATGACCCTGAGAAAGAAGCTTTTGAAAAAAAATTTGTATGAAAAGGAGGAAATGCTGGTTACCAGCATTTTCTCCTTTCCCCACAATGTTTTCTACCCTTCCCAAAACAAATTTCAATTTTACAGTCACATTTATTTTGTCATCTGCAAGTGCTTTCAAATTTGACTGGCCTTAAATTTTGTCGTTTGGTAAAGAGTTAAACTAAAATGTGTTAGCACGACTGGTGCCACCATAGGTCAATTCAACATGTCCATTGAAAAGGGGGCGTGGCCAATAAAAGGTGTCAGATGCATTCACACGTCACTTTGCATTACGAAAGTAGCCTTCGCATCTTTTCCAGGAATATTAAAAAGTTCTCTCCGCACGATGAATAAATTAGAAGTGTAGCCAAGGATGTGGGAAACGACAGAAATTAATAAACTGACCATTCATAGTCCGCACAATAGGTGCTGTCAAACATTTCAAGGTCTCTTCACAGGGTCATGGTCATATGATGGGACTCGGGAATTTTCAGTTCACAGGACATGCCAACTTCGCTGGCTTCCTGCTTTCGAGGCCAAGCAAACAATAACACATGCAATTGCCTCAAAAGCACAATTTCTTTATGAACAAAAAATAGCAGCAAAATACTTGCAAAAGCTGAAAACTATTCATTAAATGCCTATTTTTCTTACCTCTGTCAGACATGCCTGTTCGCTTCTTCAAAGTCCACAAAAGGGAAACAACACTATTATTCCGAAAGTTAACCAATGAGACAGTGATTCGCTGTGCACGTGATCCAAGATGTCTACATGCTGAAATTTCTTCCTTCTCGAAGAGCGAGAGTAACCTTAATACAGCGTCGTTGAATTTTTCAAAGTAGCGCAAAATGAGCCAATGCAATTTTTTTAAAATCCTATTTGATCAATATGGATGAGAAAAAATTGTTTTGTTGAAGTCTTCTCGATTTTGTGAAAGGTATTTTCTGACCTTTAAATAGCAGATTGCATTTGATTAATAATTTCGAAAAAAAAAAAAAAGTGCTGACGTTCATGAAACCGAACAGAGCAGAGATAGAGATTTAAAAAAAAAACCCAAGAAATATCTTTAAAAAGATAGACGACGTATGACATACTGAAATACAAATATTGAAACTTTTCTGTCGCTCAATATGAAAAAAAATAATGAAAATTAACCCTCAGAAAATATGAAATTTCCAAATAGCACAAGAAAAGAATCATTCTTTACTCCATTAGTTTGCATTGGTATGAATAAAAGCCCAAGGGTATCGATTAGCGGTAGCAACGCTTTTACTAGTATTCTTTAAAGACATGATGAATCTGTTAGCCACATAAAGAGTTGAAAAAACGTTTACCTAGTTCCACATTCAGGCGGCAATAGCCGAAGCTAAGTTTAGATCGTAATTCAGGCCTGTAATATATGGTAATAGTGGTCATTTATTTTATGTCTATTTGTTTGAGTAATAGAGCTGTTTTTGGTATCACGCACTGAAGAAAATTCTATGCCCACATCTTTAGTCCAACCTGAAATGGAAACCAAGTATGACCTATTAAGGTTGGTAAACGACATTCTTACCTGCATGGACATGAAAAAAACATTTGGTTGCCAGATACTTCTTTAAGTCATAGAAGATAATACATGCGTTGATTACCCGTAGTTTGTATGGTAATGACATCTCCTTATCTAGACTATAACACTATTGTCATCGGATATTGATGCAGAGAGAAGGAAATCTGAATCGATTCGGCCTCGAGTCATTTCGGCAGCTCTTATTATACCCCCGCAAAACGAATGTTTTCGGGGGTATACTGGAATCAGCCTGTCTGTCCGTGTGTCCGTCCGTCCGTCCGTCCGTCTGTGTACAAAATACTAGTAATTTTGTGTCGCGAATTCCTCCTACAGTTTTCCTTCAATTGTATTGAAACTTTGCACATATATTGATCATATGTTGAAGATTTGCAAGACACAATTTTCAAGTGTCAACTCTTCCTGGTTGAGGAATTATCTCCCCTTGAACATGACACTTTTTTCTGTCAAAGCGCTGGCGGGGGTATTAAGTCACATTCAGTGACAGCTCTAGTTTCTCCTGTGTCTTCTTCCTTGGGATTGTGTGGTAAAAGGTTATAGACTCATGTACTCTCGGATACTGGGAATATACGTAAAAAAGAAATCAGTGACATCATATAGGAAGTACAAAGAAATGCAAGCATCCCTACTGACGGAGGTATGGTTTTTTTGCAATGTAAGGTCTATTTTCATCAGACTGGCAGTGATAAATAGGTATTACCTTTTCGAGAAGTCTAACAAAATAGCTGAATGTGTTGAAGCATGGCCAACTCCTTAGATATGGGCTTTATTTTTGCTATATTTCTTGCTATACCCTTGTAAGTTATAGATAGACATGCAAATTTTTTTGATAGGGGTTTAGACACTACTGTACAATTAACCCTTATCCTGCTAGAAAAGTGATACTCTAAAGCCAATAGTAAAAACCTCAGGTTTTTTTTTTTTTAATATGTACATATTGGACAAGGTAGATCAAAGATCAGACTGCAGGTTCTGTGCAGTGTTATCTTAATCTACATTATTAGCAAAAGGTCAGTGAGTAGCGCTCAGCAGCCTAAGGGTTAAGGCTTTTCAGGCTCCTGTTATGATTATTAGAGTGGAGTCCCCTTTTGACACACTGTTTTCCACATTATCAATATTAAAAAAGATGTCATTAATAGTGTCATAATTATGATCAAGTTGAGAACTATCTATCTTTAGCTATAAAAAAGAAAAACAAATTCAGTCTGTAGATCTTGAAAAGTCAATAACCCTTTTTATACGCCCGTCGAAGACGGGACGTATTATGGGATCACCCGAGGCGGGCGGGTGGGTGGGTGGGCGGCGTCCCCATTCTTTGTCTGGAGCATATCTCCAAAACTATGCTAGCTACGGTTATGAAATTTCATGGGTGGATAGATCTCATCAAGGCAGAGTGCAGTGCACAGGAATCATAACTCTCGGTTGCTTAATTTTTGAGTTATTGCTCTTTGTTGTTTTTCATACTTGAATTTTGTCCGGAGCATATCTCCAAAACTATACTAGTTACGGTTATGAAATTTCATGGGTGGATAGATCTCATCAAGGCGGAGTGCAGTGCACAGGAATCATAACTCTCGCTTGCTTAATTTTTGAGTTATTGCCCTTTGTTGTTTTTCATACTTGAATTTTGTCTGGAGCATATCTCCAAAACTATACTAGCTACGGTTATGAAACTTCATGGGTGGATAGATCTCATCAAGGGGGAGTGCAGTGCACAGGAATCATAACTCTTGCTTCCTTAATTTTTGAGTTATTGCCCTTTGTTATTTTTCATACTTGAATTTTGTCTGGAGCATATCTCCAAGACTATACTAGCTAAGGTTATGAAACTTCATGGGTGGATAGATCTCATCAAGGGGGAGTGCAGTGCACAGGAATCATAACTCTTGCTTACTTAATTTTTGAGTTATTTCCCTTTGTTTATATTCATACTTGAATTTTGTCCAAAGCATATCTCCAAAACTATGCTAGCTACGGTTATGAAACTTCATGGGTGGATAGATCTCATTAAGGGGGAGTGCAGTGCAAAAGAACCATAACTCTACCTTGTGCTGTCTTTGAGTTATTTCCCTTTGATCGTCATTTTTACAGCATTTTCTGCTTGTCCGGAGCATAACTTTGTCATCTCCAGTCCGATTGACTTGAAACTTGGCATGTGTGTTTGTTGCAATAATACGGAGTGCAGTGCAAAAGAATCATAACTCTACCTGGTGCTGTCTTTGAGTTATTTCCCTTTGTTCATCATTTTTACAGCATTTTCTGCTTGTCTGGAGCATAACTTTGTCATCTCCAGTCTGATTGACTTGAAACTTGGCATGTGTGTTTGTTGCAATAATACGGATTGCAGTGCAAAAGAACCATAACTCTACCTGGTGCTGTCTTTGAGTTATTTCCCTTTGATCTTCATTTTTACAGCATTTTCTGCTTGTCTGGAGCAGGCCCGCCCGGGTGGCTCAGTGGTGAGCGTGTCGGACTCATGACCTGGTGGTTGTGAGTTCGATACCCGGTTGAGGCGAACCTTCTTTCCGGCGTATTTTCGCCTCTCACCTCTGCTGAAGCATGTGAGAAAAGTAGTCGGTGGCTTTGGAAAGAAAGTTGTGTTAGTACTGGTATGAGAAAGCCAGGAAACACATGTGCGTCACCGACCGCCATGATATGACCTTAGCTGTTAAAGTGGCGTTAAACCCCATTACAACCAACCAACCATTGTCTGGAGCATAATTTTGTCATCTCCAGTCCGATTGACTTGAAACTTGGTATGCATGTTTGTTGCAATATTACGGAGTACAGTGCGCAAGAACAATAACTCTACCTAGTGCGGATTTCGAGTAATTCCACTTTGATCTTCATTTTTACAGTATTTCTTGCTTGTCTGGAACGGAACTTTGTCACCTCAAGTCAAATTGACTTGACACCTGGTAAACATGTTTGTTGCATTACCTGCCCTTTACGATTATTATACCCCCTTGACAACTGGCGGTGGGACGGGCGTATCTTGCGACAATTTGCCGCTCTTGTTTCAAATACTTTGTTTTTTGTTTCCTTTTCTATTCACAAATACATGTACTAGTAACAGGATGTAATTTATGTTTTTCATTTTTTTTTTCTCTCATTTGTTTTTCAGAAAAAGCTTTCTTAGTCTGAAGTGGCCATAAGAAACTCATACCCACCATGTCTGGAACAGATGCAATGGGAGGGCAGTGGCATGACTGGGTGGGTGAATTGTTTGAGCCTGCATTTTGTGCAACGATCGAGGATCTGGTTGCTCATGAACAGGAGCACAAGAATAAACCAAAAGTGAAACATGTATCTGTCCATGACCCAGAAGCAGTGAGAAGGGTGTGTAGCTTTATTTTCTTGAACCCTTTACCACATAATCCTGTAGACCCTGTAGAGGAGGCTTTAGAAAATATTTTGGGAAAAGGAGAAAATGCTGGTAACCAGCGTTTTCTCCTTTTCCAAAAATGTTTTCTACCTATTCAACGGCAGATTTTATTGTTTGAGTCACAGTTAATTTGTCTTCTGCAAATGTTTTCAAACTTGACAAGTCTGAAATGTTGTTGTTTAGTAAAGAGTGAACCTTTTACCAAATGACAAAATTTTGGACTGGTCCAAATTCAAAGTATTTCCAGACAATGTTGAGGCAAACGTTTTTTCCAGTGATTTTTGACCTCTTCATCTTTGGTGCATAAGAGAAAAGAAGTCAGTGACTTGGAAAGAAACTTGTGTCAGTGCTGGTGTGAGAAACCCCGAAAACACATGCGTATGTGCACTGACCTCCATGATATGACCTTAGCTGTTAGAACGGAGTTTAACTCCAGTATAAACAAACAAAGGAAACCATACCACTATTTGCACTGTGATGTGGATTGTTCAAGTGCACCAGCAATAATCAAGAATACTCACAAGGGGTCCCCAGATGCTGTTTTGCATTTCAAGTATACATGTATGTAGGGATGATCCTGCTCCCACAACCTCATTCCTGCCTCAAACCCCACAACCCCACCCCGTCCCAGCCCTCTTTGCCTTATGCAGTGCAATTAAAGTTACTCTTATGTACACATTTGAACCAAGTTCTGGCAAAAAAGGGTTCAGTGCATCTCTCTAATGCATTATACCAAGAAGTTTATTGCATAATTATGGATCTGTAAAATTCATTTTGTCAAACAGCTGGCCAGAATATGAGGTAGTATGATCCTTTGGCATGTAGAAAATTGATTACTAGCAAAATATACCAAGCATGTCATCACATAATTATGGATCTGTAAAATCCATTTTGTCTAAACACTGGCTGAATCACATAGTAGTATGGTCTTTTGACATGTAGAAAATTTATCAAAAGCAAAAAGTATCGACCCAGGTTAACCTGCACACGCTGACCTGGGTCAATATTTTTTGCAGATGTATTAACCCCCCCTTTCACAGAGCATTGCTCATTTGTTCGAGGAAGCTCCTTCACAGCCATGTTGGGGTCCTGTGTGGCTCAGTGGTAAAGTGTAGGACTCGTGACCTGGTTGCTCTGGGTTTGAGCCTCACTTGATCCACGGGAGTGTCCTTGGGCAAGCTACTTCAGAGGCCTAGCCTAGTACTGGTGAAACCCAGGAAATACATGAATATGTGAGCTTTGCTGTGATATGACTGAAATAATGTAGAAAGCAGAGTAAAACACCGCTCAATCAATCAGTCAATCACTGCCGAGTTGTAAGTAGCTAGCAATGTTTTTTAAAGGTATATGAGAAAGTTCATATGATGACTGTCTTGGATGAAGAGATGAGGAAAAAGAGAAAAGATCAACAAACAGCACAGAAACAGGAGCCTGGATCTGCAACACAGGATGACATAATCAAAACAACAACAGAGACAGTTTTAAAGTTTGGTAAAGCTAGAGGGTTTTTTTTTTTCTTTTAATCTTTTATTTTTTTTTGTAAGGTCCTTTCCAGATGAAAAAAATTCCAGACTTATTATCAGTGTTAGCAGACCATACATTTACCCTTTACCAAACAATCCCAAGTTTTAACATCCTGTTACGGGAGATCACTCCTTCCTTACTGCATAGCTTTCCCGTATAAAATCAATACCTGACAACTGCGTCAGGGAGATATCTCTTTAGCTCAGAGGTTATGGTGTTGGTCTTTTAAACCTCGAAAAAATGAGGATCTTGTCCGCCATGGGTTCGAATCCTGCCAGATGCGGTTTGAATTTCAGTTATGCATTAGTTCATTTGTTTCTTTGTTACCGACTATGTTCGTAAGAAGGGGGCTCGTCCGGGATTGGCCATTGAGCCATTTGTTGTCTAATTAATAGACTTACTGCCTAATTAGGCTTTCTGTCATCAAAATGATGACATTTAAGAGGCGGTGTGTCACAGGAGATCACTCCTTCCTTACTGCATAGCTTTCCCGTATAAAGTCAATACCTGACAACTGTGTCAGAGAGAATTCTCTTTGGCTCAGTGGTTATGGTCTTTTAAACCTCGATAAATGAGGATTATTTGTCCGCACGGGTTCGAATCCCGCCAGGTGTGGTTTGCATTTGAGCTATGCATTTGTTGCGAACTTTCATGTTCGTAAGAATCCCCAAAGAAAAAGGCCTTTGAAAACATTGCGGGAAAAGGAGAACATGTTGGTAACTAGCATGTTCTTCTTTTCCCACAATGTTTTCAGCCTTTCCAAAGGCAAATCCCACAGTTGAGCCACATTTGATTTGTCATCTGCAAATGTTTTCAGTTTGGACCAGTTTGAAATTTTGTTGTCTGGTAAATTACCAGAGTTAAACATGGCATAGGAAAGAGAGGAAAGAATTGAATGGCAATAGCTACTGCCATTTTTGAGAAGTGTTTGGATGAGCTTGTATTAGATGTCATGATACTTGGATTGCTAGCCCCAAATATTACAAACTGAGGTACTGGGCATAGTGTTAGATTTACCTGTATGGTAGATTATATTGGCAGTGAAGTCCTGTGTCTATATATACCAACCATTCTTAGGAACATTCTTAGCTTTATTTTGAAGAATTTTCTAGATTTGAAAGTAATGCAAAGTAACACAATTTCTGATTGGCTAAACCATTTGATTTAGCCAACCAGAAGCTGAATTACTTTCTAAATCTGGAATTATCCTAATCTTTGAATGAAATTAAGAATGGTTGGTGAATTAGGGCCCTGTTGTTTTACTACTCTGCAGAAAGTTTTTTAAAACATTGTGGGAAAAGGAATGAAACAAGTATTTTTGTCTTTACCTTTGATAATTTCTAGTATTTGAAAGACCAATCCTGTCATTTCCAAAAAAGATTTGATATGTTGTTTGCAAATGCTAATTTTGTTGGTTAGTAAAAAAGTTAAGAGTCAATTGGTTTTACCAAAATAGATTAATCCTATACCACACAAATGTGAGTTTTAACAACCCTGAGGGAGAAAACTTTTGAAAACGAAAGCAGAATATGCTGGTAACAAGCACAATGTTTTCAGTTTCAAAAGCCTTCTTCTGTAGGGTCTTCAGAACAAGGATTGTTTTGTAAATGGTTCGAGATTAGACCATTGATACATGTGAAAACATTGTGGCAAAAAAAGAAATTGCTTGATGCAAGCAATTTCTTTTTCTGTCACAATGTTTTCAAAATTGATCGGCCAGCACAGTAAAATGAGCTATTGGGAAGTTACAGGAAGAAAAGTAGAGGAATTTTACACCCAGAAAACATCTACTGTATATGGGGAAATTTTTGAGATGTGGAAAATTTTTGCAATTTTGAGAATTCGAAAAATTGGCAAAATTTTTTTTTTTTTTGCATATTTTACCACAAGTATACCAAAACTACAATTGAACGAGTGTCTTGAATTTCGATCCACATATATATCCATGTATACAGTATGTCAATCATCTGGTCCACTTTTCATTCCAGATCAGAACAAGCAGACGGATAACCAATCAAAATCAGTAACTGTAGACTTGAACCAGTCATGTATTTGGGATTCTGGTGAAATCAGCGTTCTACGAGAAGCATTTAAGTCCATTAAACAACAGAGTATAGAAGCCATGGTTCATGCAAGGGAAACAGCTAAACAAAACAAAGAACAGTCTAAAGTAATAGCTGAACAAAGAAAAACAATAGCTGCTTTAAAGAATTCATTATCTGAAGCTAAAATTTGTAACAAGCGTTTAAAAATAAATGTGGATAGTTCGGACGATGAAGTGAAATATCTGACGGCAAAAGTTGGTGCGATGGAGGAAGTGATTCGTGAAATAAAGCAGGAGCATTCCGATATGGTCCAGGAGCTTCATGATAATCGGGTAACGACTGATAAAGAGAGGATGGAAAGGGAGAGAATTCAGATGAAATTAGATGATTTAAAACGTGAAGCTTTAGCTGAAAAATTGGTTGCAGAGGATAATATTCGAACAATGTGTAGACAGGCAATTCATGATCTCAAAGAAAAGGTGAAGAAGTTAGAAACAGAGTTAAAGGAAGAAAGATGTAAGAGAAAGATAACTGAAAAAGGCTTAAATCATTTAAGAACTCACTTTTCTAGTTTAAGTTTGCAGGAAATTCTGCCACAAACAGTTGTTACAGAAAATCAAGTTGAATTTGTAGATTATTAGGAAAAATGGCAGATTGTGATAGTTGCACAAGTTTCCACACAAAGCTTAATTCCTTACCAAAAGACAAAATTTTTAGACTTTTCCAAAATTGAAAGCATTTACAGATGGAATATTAAGTATGGCTTAACTCTTTACCAAATGATGAAACTTTAGATTAGTCCAAATTAAAAGCATTTGCAGACGACAGTGTGACTGAAAAATTGAAATTTGTTTTTGGAAGGGTAGAAAATATTGTGGGAAAAGAAGAAAATGCTGGTTACCAGCATTTTCTCCTTTTCTCACAATGTTTTCAAAAGGCTTCTTTCCCAGGGTCATTAAAAGTCGAGATTGTGTCATAAAGAGTTTGATAATGGGCTTCGGGTAAGAGAAGGCTGAAAACATTGTGAGAAATAGACGAAAAGCTGGTCACTGGCATTTACTCCTTTTCTGAGAAGCTTTGTCAAGGCCATCTTGCTTCAGTAATTAAAACTAGGATTGTTTGGTAAAGGATTAACTCTGTAGAAAGTGTTAGACTTGTCTGAATTAAAAGCATTTAAAAACATAAAGTTAAGTATGACTTAAATGATCCGGTTAAGGAAGGAGATGGTTGAAAACATTTTGAGAAAAGGAGAAAATACTGGTTACCAGCATGTTGTCCTTTTCCCCCAATGTTTTATGAAGCCTTCTTCCTCAGGGTTGGGGGGGTCCTGCGTGGCACAGTGGTAAAGTGTGGGACTTGTAACCTCAAGGCCTGGGTTCCAGCAGCACTGGATCCACAGGGCTATTCGTGGGAGTGACCTTGGGCCAGACACTTCAGAGCCCTAGCCAAGTACAGGTAAAACCCAGGAAATATATGAATATGTGAGCTGTGGCCATGATATGACTGAAATAATGTTGAAAGTGGCGTAAAACAGAATTCAGTTAATCCTCAGGGTTGTTAAAACATGGGATGGTTTGGTGGAAGATTAAGCCTCTGAGCAGGCCTTGTATTTTAGCAACTATGAGAAGAAGGCTTAAAAAAATACATGGAAAAAGGAGCAAAAAGCTGGTAACAGTTATTTTCTCCCTGTAGCATGATGTCTCAAATCCATTCAGGGACAAGTTTATTCCACCATCTGAGCTTGATCCAGTTATTTGTCAACAGCAAATGCTGTTAAAATGAAAAAGTCTGAAATTCTATTGCCTGGTAGAGAGTTAGACGAGATTTTGTCCTTTTTCCATTGTGTTTTCAAGGCTTCGACAAGGTTGTAAGAAATGGGATTACTTGGTAAAGGGTTAGATCTGTACTAGATGACTAAATGTTAACCAGATAATGGGATTTGTAAATGAAAGAATAGAAAATATTTTGGGATAAAGGAGAAAGTGCTGGTTACCAGCGTTTTCTGCTTTTCCCACAAGGTTTTCAAAAGTCAGCTTAAGACATCGTGGTTGTTAAAACTTGGGGTTGTATGATACAGGGTTAACAATGACAGTCTAAAAGTCATCTTAATTATGCAAGGTTTTTGTCAAATGGTCATAAATTATTAAAACTGCTTTGATGCAGTCTCTTTATCTGTATCTGAAGACTACACCACTTTGGAAAGGTTGATCTCATTTGCATAATAGGAAGCTATGTATGATTTAGGAGTAGTAGTTTGGACAGTAATGCATGGAACAAGCAATCATTCTTTTACTTTAAATTTATCCACATCTTTAATGCTGTAGGAATCCAGAAATGGTATTTTAGATCACATTCTTTACTCTGAAAAATACATTCCATGTGCGAAATATTATTTGCTGAAAAAGACTACAAAGAAAATTAAAAGTAGGTGAATTACCAAAAAGAAGCAAAAAAAATGGCTGTTTTCATGAACTGACATTGACTTGGAATATAAGTTTCTTTGTTGGATGAATACCTAATATCTGATCATGTCTGCAGTCAAAAAAAAACAAAAACTAACTTGCCTATAATATGCATAATTACTTTCTCGGGTTCAGTTAGCTTGTGGATGTAATGTGAATACTTTTACTTACTTTGTGTATTTACTGTGGTTAACAAAATACCTACAGGGTCCAAAGTCAGTAAAAAAACTAATTTTATGCCCATGAAGTAGGATTTAGATTGGTTTTACATTTACCCAATACCAAATGACCCAATGTTTTTCTTGTGGTGGTGGTTTTGCCTTGAACTGGTGTAGTTTATAATCATCAAAGTTTGTGATGGCTGTGATATATACTTTTGTTATATTTGCGATACAAAGATTGAACGCATGCCCAATAGCTAACGATAGTCGTTTGATTTGTGCAAATTGCCTTTAAAACGACCAAGTTATTACATATTTAAATACGTCAAGTCAAATACACTGACCCAATGACCAAGCAGAGGATAGTCGGGGCTCTATGTTTAACATGACAAGTGGACAATGCTCCTTTCATAAGTATGATGGTATATCTTTTTTTGTTTTTGAAAAGGTGGTGCATGTAGTTGTAAACCATCATTCACTTGGCCCGAGTCCTTGTGTCTTATTTCCAAGGTGTAAGAGGAAGTTTTCTTGAAAGGAATACAAGTCCAAGTGTTCTCTTGGCAGTGCCATTTATTATTGCCTCCAACAGATAGCAAAAGAAGATTATTTATCTGCTCTTTGGGACTGGGTATCAGAAATAATTTTGACAAAACCTACATTTTAAGAAATACGAGCCAAATGTCAGAACTTTTTGCAGGACTGTCTTATACACCAAACATAACAAACAAACAAGTCGTTACACATTATCCGTTCTTAATGCCAGAGTAAAGTATTGTACTCATATTTTCTTGCATTTGATCACATGTTCTTGTATTTGTTAACAAAGAAAAGAGGAAAACATATTAGTGTCATAGTACAGTAAAACTTTGCATATCTCGAACAGAAATAACTCCCGCTCGTGTTTACACTGTTACTTTCCCGCCACCGGTGGTTGTGTGGAAGTGTATGTCGAGTTGCCTTGATCGATATAGCAGCCATGGAGTTCCACACGCATGCAAGGGAAGTGACTGGAACTGAAGCTAACCGGATGGAACCGGATAAACCGAGCTTGTACCGGTGTTTGGAACTTTGTGGTGTAACTGGTTTTCGAGGATGTCCCGGTAAACAGCTGAAAAAAGACCATTGCATTGTAAGAATCTATAGGATTTTTGACAGTAAGTACGTATGCCATGTTTTGTACAAACACATTTGCATTTTCTATAGATATCTTTGAAATTTTGGGCGCCAGGAAACTTACTTGTGGACATTTTTCACTTTTAGCCATAATTATATTACACTTCTTGGCATAAGTTGACAAAAAGATTAAAATAGATCTATCCACATTAGTTTTAATCCTTAAATTGCTAGATAAATAAATTCTAATCAATCGTAAAAACCCAAATATTGCAAAAATTTACGAATATCTTTTGCTGCAAAATCTCGTCATAACGGATAGTGTAGATCCAAGATCAGACTGCACATTCTGTGCAGTCTGATCTTGATCTACACTGTCCGCAAAAGTCCACTGAGCCAATCATACAAGCCTAGGGCTTTATACTTTAAACCTATTTTTTAAAAGAGTCTTAAAATCGACACCTTTAATTAGATGTTGACCATACATGCTTTGCTTTCCGAAACTTATTAACAACAGATATCGTTGATTCTCATTATTTCGTGAATTCTCATATCTTCGTGAATCTATCTTTGCTATCAATATATTTTGCTCACTTTTTTTTTTCTTGTGGCTCCAGTGAAACCTTTTACAGACGTAAACATTCCAGGGAAGCTCTCTACGCCAAAGAAATGGGTCAAAACAGAATTACGTTAAAAAAAGTAACATTTTATCGAAAACCATCTTTTTCCCCCATAATTCATAAGTTGTTTTTTACATCACAACATTTATTTACACTTAGTGCCCAAAATTTTGAAGTACGACACAGAAAATGCATCTGTGATAAGTGTAGAGACTGTGACCTTTAGGAATACCTCCGTGTGTGACGTCATTTGACTACATTTGGAATGACTTGGTGTTTTTCAAGAATGATTCACGAAGTTACGGGAAATCGTCTGATCAATTTCTGGCAGTGATGAAATGTATTTCTAGTATGATTTCGCCACGAAAAATAAGTGTACTTTTCCTTGTCCAAAAATGATTTCTGACACTTTCCTTATCTATTAATGTGCCTAAATTAAATCTATGCCTTGTTTGTCTCTTGGATGGCATGAAAATACCATTTAGGTTCACGAAAGTATGAGAAAAGGGCATAATAAATTACGCTAAGCTTCCGAATATATAGCTAGATTAGAGATTCGACGGAAGCTAAACAATTTTTTGTCAGTTTCAAAATGGATCTAAGCTCGGACCAAAGGCTTATAAATTTATTCGTAAGAAGTCGACAACTTACTGAATTTGCGTTTTATTCATCGTCGCCACTGGTTGCCCATATGGACGACGCCCCCTGAAGAATGTTATTTTTGATGCCGGGGATAGTGCACGACACGGGACAAAACCCACCCTAAACTACGCCTGGTTCTTTAACGTACTAAGTGTAAAGCATCGTCACACTGGACCTCGGTTTAACGTCCCACTCGAAAGACTATTAGTAATTTTAGATAGCCAGCCGCAGGGTTCGAACTCACACCCTCAAGTAACTAAAGACTTGATGTTTACAAGCTCCATCATATTAGCTAAGAAGGCTGGTCGAATTCAAAGGTATTTTACCTTTTGTGTAGAAGTGCCATTGTTAACTTCCTGTGCGTACGTAAAGTTGTAACCATTTGTACTGTAAGAGATATAGTAACTTCCGGTATACAAGGTTGAGTTAAAACTCTGTTCTGTGGCCGAAAATACAATGGCTTCTTTCCCTGTAGAAATAAAGAATTTGAATTGAAATTATTTGATCGACCTAAGATTGTTTCCAAAACGACAAATGTTAGGCTCCTCTAAATTTGAAAGCATCTGCAGACGACAATTTTGAAATTGTTAAAATGAGCTGAGGTTCTTTGATAAGGTAGAAAACATTGTCGGAAACGGAGAAAGTTCTGGTTACCAGTATTTTCTCCTTTTCCCACAATTTTTTCCAAAGGCTACTTTCTAGTGGTCGTTAAAACTCGGGATCATGTGATAAACAGTCAAAACCACCTCTACCCACACATTTTCCGAGGTTTGTTTATAGTCTTCGCGAGAGGATTCATTTAAGGAATGAAGAGAACTTTTTTTGTTTTCATGGAGGTATGAAAAGAAAAAAAAACCTAATCACACTTTTGTATGAAACCGCGACAAAAGTGTGATTAGTTTTTTTTTTTTTCATACCTCCATGAAAACAAAAAGCGTTCTCTTCATTCCTTATAATTCAATATCACAGACAATAAATATGCACTTAAATAATATAAACTGCTTTTTTTGTAAATCTAACATTGCGTATTTATTTAATGCCCATTTCATTCATATTTCATAGCGCGGCAAAACTGCTCGTTTGTGACGTAAAGATGACGTAATTCATGACGTCATTATAGTACTGAACATTTGCAGATTTAGCAGATTTATTATTAGAAGTTCAATACGCTAGAAGTAAGTTGAAAATAAGATTGTTAGAACCCAGCAAGGTGACGAAGTTTAAAGCTCTCTTTAAATTTACTGTTGGATATTTTTTCAATATTCAGAGAAAATAAAATCAGCTAGCAATTTGAAATTCGGACTGGATATAGATCTAAAATCATATAAAAAAAAACATTATGTAATCTCGTAGATCTATATAGAGTCTACATGTTTGTTTACATTAGTTTAACTACAAAAGTAGTTCCGGCACTGCTTAATTTTTTTTTCATGGAGCTATGAACAAATTTTTTTAGCCAATCAGAACTCGCCAATATTCATGAAAACAACTAATATTGAATTATTCATCTTTCAACGGTGATTATTGTTTCGACGATGGTTATGTGGGAAAGTGCGAAGTACTGGTAAGAGAAACTCATTGAAAGCAAGGATAGGTGCACTGGCCTCTGCAATATAACTGAAATAATGTTGAAAACGGCTTTAAACACCACACAATCAATCAATCACCCACACATGCACACACATGAAGGGACACCTTACACAATTTTGTTAAAAATTGAGAAATTGCTGTTTCAGTTCACAGATTATCTGCTTTCAACAGTGATTCGGCACAATCTATTCCTTCAATGTTTACATGTATTTGCACACAAATCTCTATACAACTTCCGGTGTTCCCATGTAAATGCAGTCACTAAAGTCCTGCGGAAAGACAGCTAGGGCTGAGTTGCCGAGCCAAGTAGCGCAATCGGTAACCCAGAAGGCTTGAAACCCAAAGGTAGCTGGTCCATTTCCCGAGCTTGTCCTGTTTGTTTCTGCGAAGGACGATTGTTTTACAGCGAAAAGATTGGTTTTTTTTTTCTTCATCGCTGAACACTGAATCGACGATTTTTATGCAGATAGCAGCCAGTGGTTTTGAGAGAATCCTGTGCGAATTAATGGAAAAATAAACCCTAGAAAAGCATGGATAGGTCACTGCGATATAAATGAAATAACATTTAATATGACGTTAAACACCCCATAATTAACAAACAGGACTGAGTAATGTAGCAATAAATAACATCTTGTGACGGACAGAATGTTTGCCTGACTGAAGTTTGAGATAGCAACACCTGTACATTACCATAAGAAAGGCACGCCATCATATAAGCGTGTCGTTACCTAAATCCACCTGAAGCCAAGAGTTCGAATTTACTCCGCACCATCCACCATCTTTTCCGCCAGTGTAACCTAAACGGCCATTGGCTGCTGAGTAACTTTCACGCGTGAGAAATGCTGACATCATGGCGTCAGGAATACGACTTCTGTTTGCTACTCCTAGGTCGTTATTTGTACAGTCTGAGGAAATATATATAGGATCTGGCATGAGTTGGTGTTTGAGATGAAATTTTATTAAACGAGACTACAAAAATGTTATGAAGCGAGACTTTTGCGAGCTTAATAACTTTTTTTTGTGGAAGAATTTAATAAAATTTTACCTCAAAGGCCAACGAATGTCAGATTCTTTGTATCATATAACTGTATCTCAAGAATTATAGTTCATGACGTGTTAAAACATAGGCCTACATGAGCATGTGTATTGAAATTTACATAAAGCCTATTTGTTTCTTGACAGGTTTAACATCACAGACAAAAATAGTTCCAAAGAAACTTGCATATAACGGTTTTGTTTAACATCTAAAGATACTAAAATTTGCAGCTTTGTCACGATCTGAAGTTTTACAGTCATTTTTACACAGGAATCTTGGTCGGCAATGTTTTAGAAATGAGGCGTATAATTACAACGTGTTAACTAAATACGGCACGGTTTTCTTATCTCACACGTGAGTCATTCGGCATACGGGTGATCCGGTTAGATGTAGGTATTGAACTGGCCGAGTTGTGACGAGTGACACGTGTGTTAGACAAGAAAATTCGTAATGGCTGTCTTACATTGATAAAAAGGGGAGTTAATTGTTAATGAGTGTTCTGCTGATTTGGAAAAAGCATAAATTTATAAGTATAGGAGAGTTTTCAATACTGGGAGAGAGGGTAACTAACCGAACTGTTTACCAAATGATAGAATTTTGAAATGATCTGTAAACGACAAATGTAGTTTAAGGGATTTGTCTTTGAAAGGATAGAAAACATTTCGGGGAAAGGACAAATACTGTTTTCTCCTAGATCACAAAGTTATAAAATGTCTTCCTCCTCAGGTTCGTTAAAACAGTAAAACTGTTTTTTTTCCTAGATGTTATCAAATGCCTACCACGTCAGGGTCGTTAAAACAGTAAAACTGTTTTTCCTAGATGTTATCAAATGTCTACCTCCTCATGGTCATTAAAATAGTAAAACTGTTTTTTCCTAGATGTTATCATATGTCTACCTCGTCAGGGTCGTTAAAACAGTAAAACTGTTTTTTCCTAGATGTTATCAAATGTCTACTCCGTCAGGGTCGTTAAAACAGTAAAACTGTTTTTTCCTAGATGTTATCAAATGTCTACCCGTCAGGGTCGTTAAAAGAGGAAAACTGTTTTTTCCCTATATCAAATGTTATCAAATGTCTACATCGTCAGGGTCGTTAAAACAGTAATCTGTTTTTTTTTCCTAGATCACAATCTTATCAAATAACTACCTCCTCAGGATCGTTGAAACAGGACTTTTATATAAAGGGTTAAACCGACCAACCAACCAACCATAAAACCAAAAAAACAACCAACAAACAAACAAACAAGCTTACCAAGGTCACAGTTCATGCCGCTGTATCTCTGTTGACAAAAACAACGATACGGTATATCGCCACTCACATCCTGGCAAGTGCCGCCATTTTGACACGGATTACTGGGTAAACATTGGTTCCTTTCTGTAAAATATATTTGATCGATGCTCTGTGAAAAAGGGGTTTAACGTATCTTCGTGACGCATTAAACCATGCAAGTCGTCATATAATTATGGGTCCATAAGGTGTCGCACCACTGGAAGACGGCATCCGGGTCGTAGTAGTCAAAAGTAGTCTACTATGTGAAATTTTGCAGTAGCACTTTTATTGCACTGTTACATGGAGCTAAGAGGTCTTAGTGGTATATAGTTTAGATCTGCTTCAAATTAGGCAGTGAGGAACCACTTAGATGTGTTTTATTGTAAATTGAGTGAACTATTTTGTGTCACTGGAGGAACAAAAAATTGGAGTCATGGCTGTGAACAGGTGTTTTTGAGAGGATAAATTCTAGGGGCCCATTTTTGTTGGGATTTTGTGAAAAATGCAATCGGATGACATGTTGTTTTTAATGCATTTTTTGAAAGACTAAGGACGTACTTTAGAAAGCAAGAGACGGAAAAGCTAAAGGTTTGCCATTAAGCAATCTGTGTATGCTTCAAAGATTGGCGATTTCACTCTATATTTAGTATGGTAAAAAAAAAAACAGTGGTGTGACACCATAAAATTTTTCTAACAACAGACTGAAACATGGTATAGACTCGTCCATGCATGGACATGCAGAAAACTGACCAATAGGAAGGGTTTCTGCGTAGGTCAATGGTAAAGTTTAGGACTCGTAGCCTGGAGGCCCCGGGTTCTAGTCTCATCGGAAGCACTAGGTTTTTCATGCGAGTATTCTTGGGCAAGACACTTTAAAGCCCTAGCCTAGCACTAGTAGAATAATTAAGTTAAAAAGTAGGTCAAATGTTGCCAAGTCGCTCTATCTTCTATTTACTTTTTACCTGGTATTAAAATTCTTTTTTTTTTCCCCATTGATAAACACTTGGACCGACCGTACAATAACAGATTGTCATCTTCACGATAATTTTCAGACTTTCAAAAGGTATTTTTAAATTCAAATGCCTTTTAACACCCATACTGTTTACTTTTGGGCGCTATTTGCGCTTTAAACTGAGGTTTGGTCATAATTTGAACTAGCCATACCGATTATTTCCATTCTGAACACCGCGTCTGCATATTTGCCGTCCTCATTGGTCGCTCTGATTGTGAAGCTATAAATAGCGTCAAGGTCAGGGACGATACCCTCAATCCTGTTGAAGACACTATTTATAGAAAGTCCTGGAGGCATGGTACCAGCAACCACGTGATAGATAAGTGGTCGATTGTCAGCGTCCTGTTATATTGAAAATGAAATACTAAACTCTTTACCGGACGACAAGATTTAGACTTGCCCATTAGTGAACACATAAATTTGTAGACGCTGTACAATGGGAGAAAAATCCAAATTATCTCCCTTGTTAGATAAAAACCAAGGTAACCAAATGTAACCAGGTCCTTTTGTTTGATTTCCTTGGTTTTTATCATTGCGATTATTATTATTTGACTGATGATGTACATGTAAGGTTTTCATAATATTTCGCTCACTATTACCATCGCAATGCATCGAATAGATCGAATTTGTTGTTTGATAAATTTTGAAGGAGATATTTAAACCTGAACATTCCTAAATAGTGCAAAGCATATCGAGGACAAAAAGTAATACCTTATTTAGGACCTAGTTAGTAGTGGAGAGCTATCAAGGGAAGTAACTTTCTTTTGTCTCCAATTTAAATGTGACCTGACGGCTGGTATATATTTTTAAAACGGTAGAAATATTTGTGGGAAAAGGAGAACATTCTTGATACCAGCATTTTTTTCTCCGATAACTATTTCGAAAGTTCCTTTTTCTCCAGAGTTTAAATACTAAGTGATCCTTTCCTTTAGCGTTGAAAAAATGATTCCTATGAATGAAAAGAAATAGTCCATTTTTCCTTAATTAAAAGCCTTAAAAATTATATTTCTAGTTCATAAATGAGCACTTGAAAGTGGGGCATATTTCATGGTATCAGGCGCTTTAAAATCATTTCAAAAATACTCAAATATCTCTGCAAAAAGTAAGAAAAATATTAAAATGTGGCTTAGTGGATATGACATCACATCTGTCCTTCATATTTTTGTTTGCCCTTCTGTATATTAGGCCTATATATATGTAGCTTTTTCTATGCCGACGTTGACTTTTTCCGTGTAATAATTTTTCCTCATGCCGGGAAACGAGTTCCTGGACCCAAAAAATCCTTTTCATATGTCTGTATCCTAATCACAGCATTTTCCTAAGCCGGGCAAAGACAACAGCCGTCGTCTGACTGGCCAAAACGAAGAAATACGGACTCTTAAAACTCGGGGATTTCAACTGGACAATAATTTGTCTCTCAAAGGGTAAATAACACTCAGGACAAAGAGGGGGAAAATGCTGGAAACCTACACTTTTTTCTTTTCCCACAATGTTTTCGAAAGTTTTTTTTCCCCTCAGGGTTGTTAAACCACTACATGATTTGGTAAAAGGATAAAACATGGATGTTTACCAGAGCTTCTAGCTTCACACTGACTGTTTCCCCGCCAAAGGCCGTGTAGAAAAACCCAACTGTCGAATGGGGCTTCCAAATTGGCGGTAAACCGTTGATAGCCTGGAAGAGAGTATTAAATAATTGGAGCCATACTCTTGGAAAAGCGGGGTTCAAAGCAACGGAAAAAAAGTATCGACCAAGGTCAGCCTGCGCACTGCGCGCAGGCTGACCTGAGTCGATGCTTTCTGCGATTTGTCAATTTTTTGCATGTCGAGACTTTTATCAAAATCCAGACCGGTAGCTTCCGGTAATTCCCCGTGGCGTACCCCCTCCACATAGCAACGCATTACAATATTATGTAAAGCGCGAAAAATGTGGGGTAAATACGCGTAAATTACGTCATATTTCCGTCTTGTTGAATGGCACGCACTCACGGTTTTCCCAGGTAACTATTGCGGGGAAACTACTGTTTCCGCATTCAAATGTGAAATCGGTATTTTTCGATGGTCGTAACCATGAAATATCAAACCATACTCCACTATTATTTTTCGATAAACTACCGAAAAGCATGCTGACGTTATAGAACTTAAGACAGCACATTTTCAGTCAAACACTCAAATATTGCAATTTCGAAGTTGTTTTGGTTAGAATTTAAATGACTGGCATACTTAATAGATAGATAGATAGATAGATAGATAGATAGATAGATCTAGTAAATGAAACTTGGATTATCTTGATAAACCAAATTCAGTATCTCTTGAAGATACATTAACTCCTCTCTCAAAAATACCTCGATAAGATGAAGGAGATCGTTCCCATCAAAGTAGACTGTACCTCCCGGACCGGGAACCAAGTACACACTGGCGTCATTTCCGGACTAGAAAACAAGCAACATGATTGGTTGAAATAGTTGAATCAGAATGTTTCTGTGATTGTTAGAATTTTTGAAAGTCCAGGTTTTCCATCGACAATTTTTCATGTGTTTGACTTGCTTATACTTCTAAGATTTGATCTGCTCGTATAACTGCTTCACTCTCGCCCCGATTTGAAAACTTGACCAGAGAACTAGCCTAGTACTGGTGAAAGCAAGGAAAGACACAAATCAGTTAGCTGACCAAAGAGACAACCGGTTTTGACTAAGTGATTCGGAGCTTTGGCCATCCAAAATCTCCGCGAAATCGCTTTTCAAGAGTTGCACTTAGCAGCTTAAGTGTTGTTTATAGGAAACAGGTGTGTCCAGCTTGTTCATCGGGTTCAATTCTCGTCAGGTAAAACTTTGGAACAATCCTCATCATAGCACAAGAGCTGGCTAGGTTTCCTAACAGCAATCATCAACAGTAGTTGATAGAAGTAGAAAGATTTGTTTCAGCCGTTTCCATACGACAAATTTTTAGACTCTCCGAATTTTAAAAATAAATAAAAAATTCAAAATTAATACAAAGGAGCTGAAGTTCACTGTTAGGATAGAAAAAATTGTGGGAAAAGGAGAAAACGCTGGTTACCAGCATTTTTTCCTTTTCCCTCAACGTTTTTTAAAAGGCGTCTTACATAGGGAGTTAAAACTCGGGGTTTCTGGGTAAAGGGTGAAAAAATTAATGTAAAATCTATAGTTTTTCCGTTAATTGATTGCTTGTCACAAAGTTGCTATTTTTTGTTTAAATGTCTGTTATACAACGCAAGAAATGCAATATTTCCGTCATCTGTACGCTTGCTGTAACGATAAAGCCCGTAAAATGAAAATGGGCTGATTACCTGTAAAGTTACGTTTCCGTTCGTATCCGCCTCAATGGAGACGTCCGGATAATGGATTTGTAAAATGCTGAAATGGATAGGTGAATAAATACAAGCAGATTAGTAAATAATGATTAAAAAAAAAGATATGTTAATCAATTTGTACAACTACAACTACTAATACTACGACTTTTCCAACACCTGCTAGCCCGGCCCGGTAGTTCAGTGGTAGCGTATCTAACTTGTGACCTGGTGGTTGTAAGCTCGATACCCAGTTGAGGTAAACTTTCTTTCCGGCGATTTTTTTGCCTCTCACCTATGATGCATGTGAGAAAAGTAGTAAAGGACTTGGAAAGAAATTTGTCAGTACTAATGTGAGAAAGCCAGGAAACACATGCGTAGGTGCACTGACCGCCGTGATAAGAACGCCGTTAAACTCCAATACAATCAATCAGTTCTACATCTGGTGCTGATATAACTACACTCAGTTCTACTACTATCACTCTCCTAATACTACTGGAAAAACGGTGGCAGCAGCAGCAGCAGTAGCAACAACAACAACAACAACAGCAATTGTAATAATAATAATAACAGAAATAATAATACAGTTAGCATTAGGAATACGAAAATATATAGAGAATATTTGTTTTTTTCGGTGAAAGATCGAAATTTATTTCATCGAGTGAACACCATCGGTAATATTTTCACGTGAAAATATTACCGATGGTGTTCACTCGATGAAATAACAGCCACTCGTGAAAATATTACCGATGGTGTTCACTCGATGAAATAAATTTCGATCTTTCACCGAAAAAAAAAATATTCTATTTATTTCATGCTTTTAACCCTTTCTTGGAGGAGCTTTATCAAATCCAGTACAGTTCTTTTCAATTATTTCCCGTGGCGTACCCCTCGCGCATAGCAACGCATTACAATATTACGTCAAGCGCGAGAAATGTAAGGTAAATGACGTCATATTTCCATCTGGTTGTGAGTCGCGCGCAATTTACCTAGGTGACTAGAATATAAAAATCGGTATTTTCACTGGTCGTACCCGTGTAATATCGAAAAATATTTTCACTGCTATTTCTCGATATCCTACCGGGAAGCATGAAATAAAGTTATCTATAAATGCAAGCAAGCAGTTATGCAAAACACTTGTATATTCAATCATAAGATACATGGAAGAAGAAAGTAGTAAACAGGGTGAAAGTCAGACTCTCAGACAAGAGGATCTGGGTTCGAACCCATTGACGAGCGGGATCAATCCTTGAAACTTCCCAAAACGGTGGGTGCACAGAATGTGCAGTCTGATCTTGGATCTAGGCCGTCTGCTTGTTTAATCAAGTCAATAGCATTAACTCTTATCCTGTTAAATATGTTGAATGAAATTTTTAAGCCGATAGTAAAAACCCAAATAATACTATTTCAAAAAGGTATTTTTTGAAACAAAAATACCTCCTTCGGACTGTTTAGATCCAAGATCAGACTGCACGTTCTGTGCAGTCTGATCTTGATCTACACTGTCCGCAAAACGTCAGTGAGTCGCGCTTAGCAGCCAAAGGGTTAAATCTTTTTGGGGTTTCGTAGAATGTATTTCCAGTCGCCGGAGGAGGTGGAGTTTGATTATATAACGCTAAAACAGCTTAAGAAATAAAGTAGAGGAAACAGCATGTCACAGATCAGAACAAGATTTTCTTTTTTTTAAAAAACGTGAATAGATTTTTAACTTACCCTCCATTATCTCCTAGAACAATGCTACTGGAAACAAACAGGATTAAAATCAAGCTAAAAAACAGCGCGGCCATCATAACTTTGTGACTTGTACCCCAAACCGGAAATACTATAGGTTACGAAAATATCCGAAGTTTTCCGATTTCTCTCTTCTGAATATATCCGTTGTGGCATATTTATCGCGAGTTTTACGTTCCATGGAAACAAATATTCTCACCCTTTCCCCTGTGATAATAGCGAACTGTTTCTATATCTGAAAAAGAAATTAAAAGAAAGAAATCAACTCCGAAAGTGAATATGAGAGGTATGGTATATCTGAATAAGATTTTAATGATAGCAGGGATTAGAAACAGAATTCTCGCAGACATTCTAAAAGTTTTGGAAAATCGGTGTATCATGGGGGAAAGATCGAGATGTTTATTTTTTGATGGCACAGATTTTATCAAAACCATTTATTTAAACCCATATGTCCTAAATCCGAAATATTATAGTTGTGACAGGTATTGTGGATGATCGCTGAAAATCTGAAAAGTATACTACCCTTTGGTAAGATAAAATACGATCAAGCGTTGCAAGGTGTAAGTAATATGTATGCACCATATTCAATCATTCGGAACATCTCGGTCAATTCTATGAATCAATGCCTCGGATATAGGCTGCCAGACTATTTTAACAACGACAATAACAACTACAACAACAATAATAAAACATTGCAGAGTCTACACGAGTACCTTTTGAATCTCCCATGACCGCCGGTTCGATAGACAACTGGCAACGCGGCAGTTATTGGTTGTCAATCTTGTCATACTAATCAGACAGCGCGTAACGGTATGCTTTACCCCCGTCTTAAAATAACGGGGCAATTTTATTTTCGGCTAAAACTTTCCACAACAAACATTTTTTTTTTCCTGATCAAGATCAGTTTATCGAACTCGCTAAAGAATTGTACCTAAACCTTTTGTGAAACGGACTATCTTTGAGCATTAATTATACCACAATTTAATTTTCTATGTCTCGCGTTTTCTCGTGTAGTCTCTGACTAGGCGTCCCCTACTGCTGATGGGAAGATTGATAAGAGGCTAACACTTAATGCGGAATCTTGGGTCCGTAACACAGGCGTTCGGGTTATGACGAACTTCGCTACCTATATAATGTAATATATGTCTTATATATTACATTATATAGGTAGCGAAGTTCGTCATAACCCGAACGCCTGTGGTCCGTAATCACCAATTATTATTAAGAACATTCTTAGCCAAATAGTTTAGCCAATCAGAAGTTGTATAGCTTTCACATTAAAAAAAAATCTTGGAGAATAAGACTAAGAATTTTCTTGAGAATGGTTGGTGAAAATGGTCCCTGGTCCTATTCGGAACACCTCGGTCTATTCTACTAATATTTAAATTCTGCGATACACGATTGTTTAAGTCTAAAAGTACTACATGTTTAATATTTGCGATTTTTTTTTTGAGTATATATCTAAGTGTGACAAGAAAATGGGACAATCACAATTCAGTTTACGTTTCAAAGACCAATTAGTTTCCACGGAAAAGATGGGCATGAAATGTACAATACTACAACTTTTTCTTGAGTCACAGGCAAACGAAGTCATACATAATATGGGATGCCCAGACCTGAACGGACATTTCACCAGAGTGGGAAAAAAAAAAAAAGAGCAACTAGCCATTAGATTCGTTGTTTCTTTCAACTTTTTAATCAATCGACCGTCTGGGAAGTAGACTCAAAAACGTTTCCGGATAGTCTAGTTAAAAGCAAAAAATCGTTTGAGTCGACCCCTAAAATACACCTATTAAAATAAAATGATGTCAGCATAAACTTGTACAATCAAAACAACCGAGTATTATCGGTTCCCAATGTTTGATTAATTTTATCTGAAGTTTAACGGATTTATTTGAAATTTAATGTGAGATGTTTTTGTAATAAGCCAATTCGTATCTAGTAGATACGACCACTGATCAACGGAATTTTGCGTATAAACTAGGTCACGAGAGCGCATGTGCGACAGGAAGTTCTCGTAGACGGAGCTAGGTTGAATTTGGATCGCAAACTACAATTTTTCGAGATGGAAAAGATTTCTCTTTTGATTTTTTGTCTATTTTCGTCGGCTTTTGCGAGGTAAAACATATTTATCTATTGTTCCTACCCTTTCCACATATATGCCATTTCTCTTCATGTAAATCCATATTATCATGGTATTTTGTCATATTTGCAATAAACGCGTTAATGTTTATAAACTTTCGTTCCAATCCTTTTCATGTATTTTGAATTTTTGGTATATTAACATGTATGTAACTATTATATTGAATAAAATATGTTTAAACTAATGTTTATAAATCAATAAAATGTTGAATAAAAATGAACTTTCGGAATGAAAAAGCATGATAAAAAAGTTTTGTGTAGGCCTATGCTCTGCAAATTGTCTTTGTTTGTTTGTATAGTTTTAACCATAATTTTATCTTTATTGCAGAGGCCAGTGCATATATCCATGCTTTCATAAAAGTTTTTTTCTTTTTACCGGTGCTTTAACAATATTTTTCTCAAGCCAAAATAATGTTCCTGAATGAAGTCATTTCTTTTTTTTTTTTTTTTTTTAAAGATTCATTTAATAAAATAATAAAAAAAAAATCATATTATTACAACAACAACAACAACAACAACAACCAAATATTAGCTTTATAACAATTCAATTTCATGAATATGTCTAACAAATAACAAACAAACAATTATTGTTGCTGTTTTATTACAGTTTTCTTGAAGTCGACTACCCGAACGTGAATGTCTCGGCAGAAAGTCGTGGGGACGCCATTTTTGAGGTAAAAAAGCGCAATCGTTTATGTTTTTTCCCTTAGGTTGCTAAGCGCCACTCAAGGGCCTTTTGTGGACAGTGTAGATCAAGATCAGACTGCACAGAACGTGCAGTCTGATCTTGAATCTACACCGTCCGATACGGAGATATTTCCCCCCCAAAATATACCTTTGAAATAGCGGCATTTTGGGTTTTTTACTATCGGCTTGAAAAAATACATCTATACTCGTTTTCAGCCAGTTTTTAACCCATTTCATCCTTACTTTATGAAACTATTATTATTTTTGTGTCTTCATGCCAAATGTTGCCCCTGACGGATGCAAGGTTGCACAGATTACGACGGATAGAAAAATGTCTTTCATGCTTCGGAGGCCTTCCAAGCTATCGCTGTTGTCGTTTCCGGTTTGAAAGGCCTTTTGAAAAAATTATAGGAAACGGAGAAAATCAGATCTATTTTTTAGGAATTCTGCTAGTGATTCTTTTGATATTCTTTAAGCCTTACCACGCAATCTCAATTTTGGGAAAGAAGCCTTTTGAAAACATTGTGGGAAACGGAGAAAATCAGGTCCTATTTTTTTTTCAGGAAATCTCCATATGATTATTTTAATATTCTTTGAGCCCTTACCACACAATCCCGATTTTTAACGACCCTGGGAAAGAAGCCTTTTGAAAACATTGTGGAAAACGGAGAAAATCAGGTCCTATTTTTTTTTTTTTTTTTTTTTCAGGAACTGTACAAGTGATTATTTTGATTTTCTTTGAGCCCTTACCACACAATCCCAATTTTAACGACCCTTGGATAGAAGCCTTTTGAAAATATTGTGGGAAACGGAGAAAATCGGTGCCTACTTTTTTCAGGGATTCTACATTTGATTATTTTGATATTCTCTAAGCCCTTACGACGCAATCCCGATTTTTTACGACCCTGGGAAAGAAGTCTTTGAAAACATTGTTGGTAAAGGTGACCTGCATTATCTCCTTTTCCCACAATGTTTTCTACCCTGTCAAAGATAAATTTCATCATTTGAGCCACATTTAAATTGTCGTCTGCCAATGTTTTGATTTTTGACAAGTCTATTAGTCTTGTACATTATTATCGTCTGTTAATGAATTAACCATTAGCTGCTAAACCCGGTAGACAGTGTAGATCGTGTGATCTGATCTTGAGTTTCAATATGAAAGTTTTCCTGCGAAAAGAATTTTGTTAAAGAATTGATTGGCTTCATACTTTTAGTTTGAATAATTTAACAGTTTTAGGATTCTGCACCACTCGATAATGTTCATGCGGTGAAATAAATTTCGATCTTTCACCGAAAAAAAAACCTAACATCATCAATTTATTATATTCTTATCAGTGAATTACTAGGATTTCACAGTGATGATAAATATGGTATCGTCACTAGTGACGATATAGTTTTAGAATGTTTGATGGAACTACTTTTTTTCCTGTATTGCTCAGATTGTACCATTCTTGATAATTATTAGAAGAAAAAGGGTAAATTAGGAATATGATAAATAGGATAATCAATTGGTTGTGTGTGATACTAAAAATCTGTCACTCGAATGGGGTTTGATGCGGGGTAAAAAACTCGTCCTTCGAGCTCGTTTTTTCAACCGTATCACACTCCATTCGAGTGACAGATTTTTAATATCACACACAACCAGTTGATTATCCTCTATTTCTCTCTTTTTGTCCAGGCAGGTGACGGCGGGAATGTGTTTCTCGAGCCCGGCACTGGAGGAACTGTTTATATAGGAAATACAGACCTGAGGAAGTTTATACAGGTTAGTGACAAGTTTCATGTTCAATATTCATATAACGACAATAATTAATGGTAAATCATTCTAATTTTTACTTTACAATTGCTCTCTCTCTCTCTCTCTCTCTCTCTCTCTCTCTCTCTCTCTCTCTCTCTCTCTCTCTCTCTCTAAAATACAGAAATACAGTTGTATCCGGTGCGTTCAAACTCTACGCCATTTTTATATTTCTAGCGCAAGAAAGTTTACTAAAACTTTTTCTTCAACTTTTTTATTTCCAGCCTGTTAATTATTACCCCAACTTTTACCTTACTTTTCTATTTCCGTCGAGTTAAAAGTTAACCCCGGCTTTCTTTATTTTTGTATTTCCGTCGCGTCAGAAGTTAACCCCAACTTTTACTTTATTTTTGTATTTCCGGCGTGTTTAAAGTTAACCCCAACTTTTACTTTCTTTTGTATTTCTAGCGCGTTTAAAAATTAACCCCAACCTTGACTATATTTTTGTATTTCCGGCGCGTTTAAAAGTTAACCCCAACTTTGACTATATTTTTGTATTTCCGGCGCGTTAAAAGTTAACCCCAACTTTTTTTTTTTTTGTATTTCTGGCGTGTTTAAAGTTAACCCCAACTTTTACTTTCTTTTGTATTTCTAGCGCGTTTAAAAATTAACCCCAACTTTGACTATATTTTTGTATTTCCGGCGCGTTTAAAAGTTAACCCCAACTTTGACTATATTTTTGTATTTCCGGCGCGTTAAAAGTTAACCCCAACTTTTTTTTTTTGTATTTCTGGCGTGTTTAAAGTTAACCCCAACTTTTACTTTCTTTTGTATTTCTAGCGCGTTTAAAAATTAACCCCAACTTTGACTATATTTTTGTATTTCCGGCGCGTTTAAAAGTTAACCCCAACTTTGACTATATTTTTGTATTTCCGGCGCGTTAAAAGTTAACCCCAACTTTTACTTTTTTTTTGTATTTCTGGCGTGTTTAAAGTTAACCCCAACTTTTACTTTTTTTTTTTGTATTTCTGGCGTGTTTAAAGGTTGCCCCGCTTTCTACTCCCATTATTTCTTTTTTATTTCTAGGATGATAAAAGTTTACCGGAATTTTAACTTAATTTCTCTCTTTTCAGGGTGTTGAAAGTTTGATCCTCAACTTTGGTCTCTATTGTTTGTGTTTTTTCCGTCGCGTTAAGCCTTAGGCTAGTAAGCGCGAATCACTGACTTTTTGCAGGCAGTGTAGATCAAGATCAGACTGCACATTCTGTGCAGTCTTATCTTGGATCTACGCTGTCTGATAAGGACATATTTTTCTCCAAAAAATAAGCTTGAAGTAGTATTATTCCGGTTTTTTACTGTCGGCTTGAAAGTTGAATTTTTTAGCAGGACAACGTTTAAAAGTTTACACTTACTTTTCCTTCCACGGTGTCTGTATTTCCAACATTTAACATTTTACCAGGCGACAACATTTTAGATTTGTTTATATTCAAAATATTTTCAGACGAAAAAAAAAAAAAATGTTCAAATGGGACAAAGTTGTCTGGGAAAGGATAGAAAACCATTTGGGGAATAGGGGTGAAAATGCTGGCCACACAATAATGTTTTCTAAGGCTTTCTCCTCCGTGGTCGTTAAAAACTTGGTATTGTCTGGTAAATGGTTAAACTCTACCCCACAGTTTTTTCTCACTGTCTTTGCAATTCAATCATGTTAAAGTTTACCGTAAACTCTTTTAATTCCATTTTTTTTGTTGTTGTTGTTTTTGCCTTTTTTTTTTTTCGGTGCTTTGAACGGGTTCAAACGAATATTATTCCCAAATTCTTTTAATTCCATTGTTTTCTTTTTCCCCGCGCTTTAGACAATTACCATCGAATCTAAATTCCAAGTGTTTTTTCTTTTGTATTTCCAGCGTGTTAAAAGTTTACCACCAGTATGGACGAAGCAATCCGAACACGGAACTCTGGGGACGTTTTTATCAGGAGAACAGCTCTCTGTCAATGTAGAGGCCATTGTAAGTTTATTCTTAGTTCTACATTATCTCCCGCTAGATGGCATTCTCAAATACACATCTATCTAACTTGGGCATTCTGGGTACATAACCGGACTACTTTTCAACACGACAACCTTTACTTTGAATTTCAAAATAAAATAAACGTTTACTCAATAAAACGCTACCTGGTGCGATTCATTCAGTTATGATCAGCTAGCATGTAACCTATGCATCTGTCGTTTATAAAAACAATCCCTACAGACTTGGGTAATAGCTTCGGTATAAGCCCTACTTTTCCCCTGTATTTGAGATGAGTGATGCGTCATAGCAGACTGATCGAATCTTCGAAGAATATGACATGCGCAGACAACGCTTAGTTCTACGTTTAACCTTTTGCGAAATAATTTCGTATTTTAAGGAGCCTGTACCGGTAATCTTGTATAAACAATGCAGAAAAAAGGAGTGCTAGTAGCAATAATTTTCTCTTTTTTTTTTCATGATGACATTTTGTACTCCTCCAAACGGATGATTTCTTTCAGTTATGGTCTACAGCCCCTAACTCTCATATTAAAAGACGGAAGCTTCCGAGACTGGCCGCATAGCCCTTTCGAAAACGTCGATGTTATACGATATGTACCGATGAGTTAGTGAGTCTACAGCCCATAACTCTCATATCAAAAAACGTTAGCTGCTGAGATTGGCCGAATAGCCTTTGCGAAAATGTCGATGTTACGGGTCGTAGACCTTAAGTCACCCTTTTTTGTCGTCTGCAAGTATGAGCTTGTACTTTCAGTATAGAGCAATCTAAACTTTTGCCCTTTGATAAAGAGTTGATTAGTTTCAACAGTTTTCCGGCCAGGTAGCTCAGTGGTTAGCGTATCTGACTCGTAACCTGGAGGCTTCGGGTTCAATACCCGGTTGCGGCGAACTTTCTTTTCCGGCGATCTTTCGCCTCTCACCCTTGATGTATGTGAGAAAAGTAGTCAGTAGCTTTGGAAAAGAAAGTTGTGTCAGTACTGGTGTGAGAAAGCCAGGAAACACACTGGTGCGTGACTGACCCGCCATGATTTGACCTAAGCTGTTAAAATGGCGTAAAACTCCAGTACAAATCCGTTAATTTACGATAGCCGGTGCCTATAAATTAGTCATGCTCTGCGTAAAGCCCGTTATTGCATCTGCAAAAAGTATCGAACCATGACAGCCTGCGCAAACTGACATGAATCGAAACATTTTGCTATTCGTAAATTTCGTGAATGTCCAAAGTGTGAAGGATCTTTTTCGAAGGTGTGAGGGATCGCCACCACATTTTAAAACATGTTCTTCTTCAGTGCACCACGACAGAACGAATTTTGCAAGAAAAAGTCTTAATCAATGTTTTACAGGATCCTGATGGAAGTGACATCTTTTATAGCCTTATTTCCGGTCAGCTTCCACCTGGTACCAAGCTCAACGTGTCTACAGGGTTTATTGAAGGACGGGCACCAGACGTCGACGCTACGTATACATTTGGGATAAGGGCGACAGATACACATGGAAAATTTGCGGACGGAGTGTTCAGCATTGACGTCCGAGGTGAGAGAGGGAGAGAAAGAGACAGAAATAGAGAGAGAGAGAGAGAGATGTGCTAATTATAAGTTGAAAAGTTCTCTGGACAAAGAGACAGAGATACAAACGAGAGACCTAAAACCGATTTTTTTCATGATAGAATGGTGCCGTCGAGTATGCTAGCTAATACCTTGTATAAAGAACTAAACAAAAACAAACCTGTGTTTTACAACCCCTTGGACGAAGACTCAGTTTGAAAACTTTCTTGGAAAAGGAGAAAATGTTGCAGACTGGCATTTTTCGCCTCTTCCCGCCATGTTTTCTATCCTCTCAAATCACAAATCATATTTTTCGTGCAATAATATTACCTGTTTGGAAAATTTCATAATTTTGTTCTCTGGTAAAGGACTAAATCTTCATTTCCGAACAGGCCCAGCCAGCGGACAGATACTGCCCACGTTTAGTAATCTAGAACTTGTAATTTGGAACGCCCATTATCGCAACCTTCTTTAGAAATTCTATAAAAGTCATCCAGACACGAGTTCATTCCTCGCTCACCGGTGAAAATAGTTTCGACAATGTTCCAGTGGGAAAGCAGAAAGTCGCTTTCAAATGGTGTTATAATGATGTAAATGAAGCAAGTTGTTTAACCCTCTAAGCGCCTTTCCCACCATTAGTTGCCTTTGGGGTCTATGTAGATAGAAAGAAATGCGCAAAACGTGCACCTTGAGGGTTAATTGTTTACCGACAACAAAATTTTGACATTTTAGAAACAATTTCAAACGACAAATTAAAAATGACTTAAATAGTCATGTTTGTTATTTTAACGGGTTATAAAACATTTGTTGGACATGGAGAAAATGCTCGTAACCAGCATTTTCTTCTTTTCTTACAATGTTTTCTGAAGCTGTTATACCACTGGATTGTTTGATGAAAGGTTGACAGGATTATAACTTTAACATTTATCTCGTTTAAGAGAAAGATCAGTGCAGCAGCAGCCCGTGTACAAACGGTGGTACATGTGCCGACGACATTGGCAAGTACAAGTGCAGATGTCCTGTGTCACATGGGGGAGACAGGTGTCAAATAGGTAATATATTACACTGTATATTGTATAGCAAATAATGATATTCCTTTTGTTATATACCTACACCTTTTCAACGACAAAATGTTGCTAATTATTGACATTTTATTCGAAAACGGTAAAAAAAATATAACAATTAATGGTGTAGTAGCCAGTTACTTCGTTTTTATGAATGGCGGATGAATATTACAGCGTAAGATTTTGACCAATGAACTTGCAAATGAATACATACGTATACCGCGCGTGAGTTACGTCATTATGACGTCATCATACCATATTTGGAACCGTATTCCACTGAGTGTAGTTACGGATTTTTTTTCCGTCGTGTGTGATTTTATCCGCGTGCGACGCATGTATTTAACCCAGAAAACTTACAGGTGTGTAATAAATGCACTTCTATCGCTACCACTACATTTACAAAGGCAGGGGCAGGGCCACTGGTTACAGCTCGGCCGATTCCGTACCTACAGCTAACCTCGTCTGTATCAGTGGGGTTTCCATTTTGAAATACTGCTAGTCACATGATCTTACACATGGCGGCGCCCTGTAAATCGATTAGTAACAGCAATAACAACCATCATAATAAGCAACCTATCGCTGAAAAATGCCAGCGTAAGTGATAGAACGAGTTAGAAAATAATGTACAAACTGTTTGTCATGGGAATTATATTTAGAAAGATTCCCACGGAAAGTTATGAGTAGTGTTTGCTTTCTAAGTGGAGTGGCACGATTTTAAGAACGGTGAACCGGTATACTTCCGGCGAAGAAATGTACCGTGTAGGTGCATAGCAAGCTACGTGATACAGCCGAAGGACTTGATCACCGGATCACACGAAAAATAAAGTATAAAATAACTTTTGCCAGGGTTTGGAAGGTGGAAAGGATTGAGACGAAGTGTGGACTTATCTGGGATCAACACCGTTCGAAACCCGATACTAAACTATGACCAAAATCCTCTGTGCAGTCTGTGTATCCTGTTCAACAATGTCTGCAATTTTAAGCACATGAAGTTGCGATTAGAAGTCTGATATGTATGGTTCAATGTAAGAATACACACATTAGTTACCAAGTGATGGAAAGCGTGTTATAACTGCATGTTCTGTACAATCTGATATTGATCTATATTGTCAAAAAATCAACTTCAGTTACGTGTTAATTTTGTATTTCAGAATGTAAACTGAATCCATTTGGAGTGGGTACGACAAACACGCAGATTCCGGACGCGCAGATGTCCGGACATTTAACTTACAGTACGTACAACCCCTGGGACGGGAGACTCGGATCCGCTACCGGTTGGATCGGCAATGACATGGGCTCTTGGTTGCAGGTGGGTAGACTTAAGTGGTGCAGATGACCAGGTGATACATCCTATATCTTTACCATGAAGACTTCAATACACATCGACGTCTTGTTCTGTTTGTCGCATCTACTCGGGCAGGAAATTTGCTCTGGAGGCCGAGTTCAAATCAAAGTCATTATCTCCCGCTAGATGGCATTCTACAAATACACATCTATCTAATTTGGGCATTCTGGGTACAGAACCGGACTACTTTTCAAAACAGCAACCGTTACTTTGAATTTCAAAATGAAATAAACGTTTACTCAATAAAACGCTACCTGGTGCGATTCATTCAGCTATGATCGGCTAGCATGTAACCTATGCATCGGCCATTTATTAAAACAGCCCCTACATGCTTGGGTAATAGGCTAATAGCTTCGGTATAAGCCCTACTTTTCCCAAGTATTCGGGGATGGGTGATGCGTCATAGCAGATAGGTCGAATCTTCGAAGAATATGACATGCGCAGACAACGAAATCAAAGTATATTGAACAATAGCGCAGGTGCAGAGATTGACATGAATCGATAACTTTTGCATATTCTTTAAACCCCTTTACATAGAGCATCACTCGTTTAGTATAATCTACGCATTATAAGTTGTTCACGCTCTTTATGTCGCAGGTTGATCTCGGGGAAGAACGTTACGTGTACGCTGTGGTTACCCAGGGTTACAAGTCGTCAACATACTATATCTCCACATTCCAGGTCAGTGTCAGTACAGACGGTAACTCCTTCACGTATGTGAGCAGTAAGGGCACGCAGGTATGATCACCTTTTTTCTTTTTGATACAGGAGAGAGAGAGAGTGAGTCCAGGGGTATCTTTCTCTAAACTGTGTACGCACGAAATTTGCGTCCGCAGTTTAGGTAAGCAGTCATCAAGTCTGAAAACAAGTTTCACTGAACTGCATATCTTCAAGAATTGAGTAATTATTTGCATAATATAACGCGAGCTCATACCTTTGGTGAAAGCAGCGATCGTGTGCGAGTATATAGAGTCCCAAAAATTTGGGGTAAATCTACACAGTTTAGTGAAAGGTACTCCCGGGCTGTATTCACAAACCAAATCGTTCTTCAAGTAGCAGACCCCTAACGCTTTTAGTGCAACATGGAATAAACTTTCCTGTTAGTTGATAAATAAGGATTTATACTGATATAATACTTTTGCAAATTTTTAACCGACCAGAAATTCCTTTGATATCTATCTTGAAACCATTTGTTGATACTTTTGTTAGTTTCCTGAAAAGGGAGGTAATTATTATCTCCTTTTGTAATGAGAATATAGTGGTTTTAGATTTATAAATGATAATTCTGAGAAGGAAAAAAAGGAAAAAGTGGCTCGGTTAAAGTAGTACAATAATACCCATTTTTAATCATAGAAAATTTTGTTGGATAATATTATAATGGAAATAGCTGTTTTTCATTGGAGGTCTACTACCTTAATCAATTTTCTACTTACCGAGCAACCAGTAATTCAAACCAACACACTTAAAACGTGCAATGGTTAATTTCGCCATAAAATTTCCAAAACATCAGAAAGCGTAGGCTAGAAACCAGTGTCCGTATTAACCAACTATTCTTCACCTCATTTCAGCCTTATTCTAGATTTAGAAAGTAGCGCAACTTCTGATTGGCTAAACCATTTGGTTTAGCCAATCAAAATTTGTGTTACTTTCAAATTTAGAAAACCCTTGAGAATAAGACTGAGAATGTTCTTAAGAATGGTAGGTGGACCCAGATCGCACGTCTTTTGCACGCTTGAATCTCTCACTATATATATCTACAGAATCACTTAAACTGAATACATGTAACTTGTCTTTCGCATACCTTCCTTTCTATTTTCAGACTTTCAATGGAAGTGCAAACTACGATCAGATTATAGTGCATCAACTTGACAGTCGGGTTCAAGCTCGATTTATCCGGTTTATTCCGAAAACTTGGCACGCTGGGGGTCATCCTGGACTGCGGGTTGAAGTGTTTGGGTGTCCAATCTAAATGACCAATATTCAGTCAAAAAGAAGAATAAAAAGAAAGGAAGTCAAAAATGTGTCTCTTATATGTGACATTTATGTTTTCTCCATTTTTTTATTTCAAGTACAGTTGAAAGTTTGCTTTGTACGCAATCCTATATCATCTTTCCTTCCACGATAAAATATACCGATTTTCCGACCATAATCGTAAAATAAACATCCTCACTAGCCTTTGTTTTTTTCTTTTTGTAATCTTTTCCTGAAGGATCCGTTGTTTAACCAATTATTAGGAAGAAAACTATGGAGACGGAGTGGGAAAAGAAGAAAATTCCGGTAACCAGCATTTTCTCTGGAGAGCTTAGTAACATTTTTTATAGACGAGTTTAACAAAACTTTGTTTAAAAAGCCAATGAATGTCAGATTCGTTTTATCACATAACAATATCTCGCGAATTATACGTCAGAATATGCAAAACCATACACGCTCACGTGCTAATTTTATAAATAAAAACCCGATTCACTTCTGTGAAAGAAGTATAAGACACCGTCACATATTACGTCACTTAAAGCTTTTCTGAAACGTGTGTAAGATAAGAAAATTCGTAATGAGAATATTGTACTGAAATCAAGGGAGGTTATGTGGTAGAATGGAATGATGAATCAATTCAGTTACATCTTTTTTTTTTAATATAAAAATACTGTACAAGTTAAAGTGCTAAATGCAAAAACACTTTCTTAAAGGGGCATCAAACCAGACTTTGATCCCATTTTTGAGGGTCAGACAATTGATGTTTTAGGCTTGGTGGGGGCGGGGGAAATGGTTAAAAAGAAAGAAAAATTGGATTGAGCTGGTTAAAAAAAAAATTGCCTCCGGTGAGGTCGAAATCACAACTACGCCAGCTGAGCTTTGGAGCAATCTACCAACGAAATAATTAAAAAATGTATTTATCTCTTTTTGCAACCATTCGGCTATACTGACGTAATAGTAAATTTTCCAGGCAAAATATGCAATTACTTTGTAATTCCTCGTGAGCCATGCATTGTGAAAAGGGATTTTTTCAAGGAATTTCCAAGGAACAACACCGTGAGACTGATAAGCGTAGAAGTTCAATCGTCAAAACTTAAAAAAAAAACACTTGAACATTTCCAAGTATTTATTGTTGGAAAGGATAATTATATACATGTATGAGAAGTTCAAGGTTTTTTTTTTGTATTTTCACATCTGCAGTTAAACCTTATACTTCTAAGCGCGACTCACTGACCTTTTGCAGACTGTGTAGATCAAGATCAAACTGCACAAAACGTGCAGTCTGATCTTGGATCTGCACTGTCCAATAAGAAGATATTTTTCTCCAAAAAATAAGTTTGAAATAGCATTATTTGGATTCTAACTATGGGCTTGAAAAGAGTTTCTTTTAAAACTTATTTAGCAGGCTAAAGATTAATCTAATTCAATTCAATTCAATATTTTATTGCTTTAAACAAATACATGTTTATGGGAAATATGACAAAATTCTGGATTTACATGAAGAGCATGAAGTATGTGGAAAAAAACAAGAATTAATACATATAATATTGCTTGCAACACGTGAAAAGGGCCATTCGGACATTTACGTAAAGTGTCGTCTCGGATCAGCCTGCGCAGTCCGCGCAGGCTAATCCGAGACGGCACTTTACGACTACATTACAGTTTGTTCTTCAGTGGACTTGCACAAAACAGAAAATTACATAAAAACGGAAAATGTCGTTTCAGATGAGCCTGCGCGGACTGCGCAGGCTGATCCGATACGATACTTTACGCAAATGTCCCAAAGCCCCTTTTCGCTTGTTGCAAGCCATATATAGAAATAGCAATAGTATTCAACTAGAAGAACTGATACAAGTACATGCAATAAGCACAAACTAATTTCTTAATAAAATAAAATGGCAAAGTAAAAATAATAAGACAAAATTTTGTGATTGCTACTTGCTAGTCGCGGATTCTGTATACTTTTTTTCCCGTCTGTTTCGCTCATTTTTGACAATTCTATTTATAGCTTCAAAAACTGCGACGCAAATTTCAACACTTGTTTGCATGAGAAACTACCTAGATCATTAAACTCGAATTATAATCTGTTTTTACTTCTTATTTTTTTACTGCCAGAGAACAACGGTCTAGTAATCGAAAAGCAATCAATTGTCGTTACCAGTGGCAACCATATAAACACGTGGTCAAGTCACTTAGGAGTTTGAATCACATAGATAAAAAATTCAGCCGTAAAAAGAGATTTTGTAGGATAAGTAGCTTATGTAAAATAGCGAGGGCCGTTCAAAATGTCTAAAGACCTGGATTTAATTCTGAAGATGCCACAAATATATTTGAACCGGGCTCTGTGAAAAGGGGGCTTAATGCATCTGCGAAAAGTATTGACCCAGGTCAGCCTGCGCAGTCCGCGCAGGCTGACCTGGGTCGAAACTTTTCGCTTTTGGTCTATTTTCTATATGTCCATGGACCGGTCTACCTCATTAATAAGTCTGTTGTTTAAGAGAGAGAGAGAGAGAGAGAGAGAGAGAGAGAAAAGAGAAAAAAAGTGGATATTATGGATCCATACGTATGTGATGGCTTGCTTGGTACCATGGATCACGGAGATGCATTAAGCCACCTTTTGCGGCCAGGGTAGATAAAGATTAGACTGATATGAATGTGATTAAGATTAAGATTAGCCTGTACAAAATATGCAGTGTGATCTTTTATCTATACTGTCCGCTTTGCCGTATCACTATAGATAAAAGCAACCATGAAGTTGCAATTATTTGGGTCTTTTTTCAGGACTTACAAAGTCTGTTGGGTTTATTTAGAGCCCCAAGGGTTAAAAAAGGACAAGTGCAGTGTTCTCGAACCATTGTAGATAATATTAGCCTACAAAGACTCATGGATGGACTGGATTCGATGAATACAATTGAATAGTGTTTTACAACATCTGCAATATTTTTTGCAACATTTTGTTTGTCATATCACGGTGACAGCTCACATATCTATGGATGTGCCAGGTTTCAGCAGATCTAGGCTGGAACCATGAAGTTGCTTATCCAAGGACATTCCGATGAAAGAAATCCAGCACTTCGACATAGACTCGAACCCATGACCCACAGGTGTAGAATCTAATACATTCACCAGTGAGCCACGCTGTAGTGTTAATCGTTGGGTCGCGACTTTGAATCCAAGATCATTTCGAGGATTGATGATAGTCGTTGTGACAGGATTTGTACCTCTTTCACCGCTTAAAATTGTTTTGAGCATGTTTATTCTAGGAAAGTAGCCTTGATTTGGAAAGTGTCTCGAGCAAAAGTACTGGAAAGAAACTCAAGGTACAAATTGATATAACTGAAATAATCTTGAAACTAGGCCTAAAGCCAGGAACGGGCATCAATGCAATGCGCTTAAATAGAGATGTTAGACACAGAACAAGTAAGCAACACTCGGACAAAAGGAGACTTAATACATCTCGAGACGCATTATACAAAGCAAGACATCACAAAATTATGGATTCATAAAAATCCATTTTGTCTAATAATCGACTTAATCATGAGGTAGAATGGTCGTTGGACATACATAAAATTTACAAAAAGCAAAACATTTCGACCCATGTCAGCAGACTTGATAGGCTGAAGTGGGTCGATACTTTTTTGCAGATGCCTGATGTCTCTTTTTAACTCTCTCAGCGCAAAATAAATAAACTCGACCTCTATCGACGGCTCTAAATATACTCCACTGAAACTTACTAAGATTTTGATTATATAGACTTGGCGACACAAGCGGAGGGTATAGATCAAAGATCAGACTGCACGTTCTGTGCAGTCTGATCTTGATCTTTGCCGTCCGCAAAAGTCACTGTTTTCGCCTATGGCTCCGCAAGGGTTAAAGAGCATTTCTCATATCAATTCACCAGTTTCAATGCCACGCTGTTTTAACACTGTTCTAGCATTACTCAAGTTATACCGCGGCGGCCAGTACACCTATCAATTCACCTTAAAGTTGTTTTTACCAGTTTTTTTTTTTTCCAAAATATATTTCCCAAGCCACTGGTTTCTTTCTTACAGAAAGATACCTGTAGTATACCTTAGGTAACATTTTAAGCTGTTGTAGACATATTATCTACAGCTAGATGGCATTTTACAAATACACATCTATCTAATTTGGGCATTCTGGGTACAGAACCGGACTACTTTTCAAAACAACAACTGTTACTTTGAATTTCAAAATGAAATAAACGTTTACTCAATAAAACGCTATCTGGTGCAATTCATTCAGCTATGATCGGCTAGCATGTAACCTATGCATCGGCCATTTATTAAAACAGCCCCTACATGCTTCGGTATAAGCCCTACTTTTCCCAGGTATACGGGGATAGGTGATGCGACATAGCAGACAGGTCGAATCTTCGAAGAATATGACATGCGCAGACAACGATTGTAGACAGGGAAGACAAATGTACATGTATCATACTAGCACTAGTTTATTACAATTTCAACATCCTAGTTAGTTTTTAGCTATATCTATACATCGATTACAAGTTGCACAAAAGACAGATTTTCGGAATTTAAAGAAAAAAGAAAAAAAGGTCATTTGTAACAACCAGTTGCTTGTTTCTAGACAAAGCTATAAAAAATCTGTCATCCACAGGGACGTTAAAAGTACCACTTATTACTTATGCGATCTTTTTGGCAGTTCGCATCTGCGCACAGAGACGATCACTAAAAAATGCGAGAAATATCCCTATAGTTTTTTTTTGTGCGCACTTTAAACTGTCATATTTGCACAAATTGACGACAAAACTAGAATTTGAACATACATGTTGCTTGCGTATTCAATAATCCTTCATTTCAAATAGGCCTACAAACTAGTTTCAATGTAAAGGCTTTATATAAGTAAAAACAGTTTAATTAATCTTTTACCCGAGATGATAACGTTTTCCAAAATAGACAAAAATGGCTGCCAATATACAACAAATTTTGTTAGTTTTTTTCGAGATGTACATCTTATAATCGACTTCTTAAAGCGCTTCAGGTAATGTAAGGTTTAATTATTTGTCCTTGGTCATATGTGTCACAAAAAAATCAAATGTATTTTGCTGCAATAAAGATCAAACCGACGAAACAGAAAGTCAGAACAGGGCTGTAGCTTTTCTCCCGGAAAATTCACGATGGGCTTGAGATGGTGCAAAATAAACTTCCAAGCATGAAAAGAAGCATCGTAAACTTCTCGTTTTTGAGACTAGCACGGTACATTCTGAGCGGCCCACATTTTCACATCTTTAATGGTCACTGTCGTCTCTGCGTGAATGTAATGCAATTTTTGTAAAAATTTATGTCGGGGTTCAGTCTGAGAGATATTTACTTGGAGATCCTACATAGACGTCAATGTGTTTGGTGGCGATTAGAAAAGCGAAAGTTTTCTTGAACCAAGGAAAGTAATTTAGCAGCATTATGGTAAATGTGGTAAATGGAAGTTTAAACACCTTCGTCATGCATCATACCAAGAAAGTCGTCGTGTGATGTGGACACAGTTGGTCTAAAAACCGACTGAATTATAAAACAGAGTGGTCTTTTGACATGTAGCAAATTTAACAAAAGCAAAAAGTTTCGACACAAGTCAGCCTGCGCAGTCCGCACAGGCTGACTTGTGTCGAAACTTTTTGTTGATGAATTTTACCACCTTTTCATAGGGCATGACCTATTTTGAAATGGGAGATACGAAGATTATTATATGAACAGATTGGTCAATAAGATAAAAAGATGTGATCAACTCTCAAGGAGACCGTTTGACAATGGAGAAATACTACTAAATGATATAGAGACCATTAAAAACATAAAAAAGGGAACCTTTTTAGGAAAAATAACTAAAATTTTAGGTTGTGATTTTCTGCAAGAAACAGAGAACTATTTTATTTTTTTTTTTTTAAATTCATTCAAAACGTTATAATCAACGCTGAGCAGTTTTACATGTGCAAAATGTATCAGAAGTGACGATCATTTTGCAAGGTGGGTAAAACAGTGAAATATTCCATACTTGAATCGATTCATCTTGGACAGGAACTTAGCTGGTGAACTGGCAAAATGGTAAGTAATATTAAAATTTTGTAAATTCCATAGCTGTAGTGCTTTTGGTATAAGACAGGGTGCAAATTTAGGTATGATTGAATACGATGAAGTCTGCACATATTTTTAATTGTGCGGTTTCATTGAAAAGTATTTTATGTTTTTATAATTCACATACTTCCAGTTTTATGAAATAGTAAACTATCTGTATTATTTTTTACCTGCTTTCAGTGTTAATGGGAAGTAATTTATGTTTTTATACTTCACCTACTTTCAGTTTTATCGAGCAGTAATTTATGATTTTATATTTCACTTAATTTCAGTGTTACTGAATAATAATCTATATCTATTATTTCATCTACTTTCAGTATGGCCATTTTTATATCATATTTCGACATTTTATCATAGAAAGACAAGGTGGGGAACAAGTCTGGGAGAAAATCAGGTCAGTTTTAGATGTCTAATCGTATCTAGCACTGAGAGAGAGAGAGAGAGAGAGAGAGAGAGAGAGTTTATCTCTTAGAGAGAGACAGTATTTATTTATCTCGAAGAGAGAGAGAGAGAGAAAGAGAAAGAGAGTATTTATCTCGTATTGTGTATGTGTGTATGTGTGAGAGAGATACGTGTCCGTGCTAATTTCTACTATCGATTTGAAAATTTCTCTTGATTAAAAACAATTATGTCACTTAAGTATTTAAACAAACAAAACAAAAAAAACAAAGGCTTTGTATTTGTTGATATATGTTTCAGCTCTCAGGCGAGATGTGACCATGATTTTGACGACCATTTTGTGTACGATGAAGAATTTTCAGAAAGACTGATTTCCTTCGCAACTGAAATCTTAGGTAGGAATTCTGTTATTATGTTTAGCATGAAAGAAGGTTAGGATCCTGTAATCATGCCGAGCCTGCAAACGATATGCGAGTTAAAGATTCTGTGATTTTGCCTAAGTTGTGAGCTTGTGTGCCGATATCATTTAGTAATTGAAATCCAAGGTAAGAACTCTTATTTTGTTTAATCTGGCGAGATGGTGCAACGATGTCATCTAGCAATTGAACTTTAAATCCGGGGTTAGGATTTTTACGGTTATTATGCCGATGTTATATGTTGGCGCAGGGATATCTTTTAGCAAGTGAAATTCCAGGTTAGGATTCTTTTATTATGCCTGACTTATGTGCTGTCGCAATGTATCGTTTAGCTAGTGACATTCTAGGTAGGGATTTAATTATTATACCCATGTTAATTTAGTAATTGAAATCCTAGGTTAGCATTCTGTTATCATTCTTAACTTGTGTATTGGCACAACGATATCATTTAGCAATTGAAATCCTAGGTAAATTCTGTGATAATGCCGAACGTGTGTATTGGCACAACGATATCAGTTAGCAAATGAAATCCTAGGTAAATTCTGTATTAATGCCGAACTTGTGTATTGGCACAACGATATCATTTAGCAACTGAAATCCTAGGTAAATTCTGTATTCATGCCGAACGTGTGTATTGGCACAACGATATCATTTAGCAATCGAAATCCTAGGTAAATTCTGTGATAATGCCGAACTTGTGTATTGGCACAACGATGTCATTTAGCAATTGAAATCCTGGGAAAAAATTTTGTGATAATGCCGAACTTGTATGATGGCACAACGATATCATGAAGCAAAGGAAAACCTATATGTAGATTCCGTAATCACGCCAAACTAGTATGAGGAAGCATCGATATCATGAAGGAATTTAAATCCTAGGTAAGGATTATAATAATAATTATGCCGAACCCGTGCAATGATTTCATTCGAAAATTAAGTCCTATGTAAGGTGTTTCTTAATTTAGCCTTCTTGGGTATCTATGTGCTGATATCGAATGTTAATCCTCCTACTGTCAGTTTTGCTTCTTCAAACAGTGCATACTAAGATCAGGGCCCGTATTCACCAACTGTTCTTGAGAACGTTCTTTGTCTTATTCCCCAGAATTTTCTATATTTGAAAGTAACACAACTTCTGATTGGCTAAACCAAATGTTTTTTTTTTCTGGCCTAAACATTTTTGAAATTTCAAAATGTACTTGTTTTGCCGATTGAAAAAATCCAGTTCCAGTATCCTATGTTGATTGATCTAGATCTATTTTCCTTTACCAAATTTGAACAAAATTACTGTGTTCTATCTAAATAGCTAGCAAAAATGTATCTTTAGACATTGAAAAGAGGTCGAATTTATGACAGATGACAGCAAAATAATTAAAAGTACATGTACATAGCATTGAAGATAAGAAGAAAACATGTTGAATATTTCTATTTTTAGGTCTGCCACAAGAACCATTGTTGGAGATGTTGGGAGAATATTACTTGACATTTTTACGAAATAACGGACACGACGAGATGTTACGTAATCTTGGGTCGAACGTTCTGGAATTTTTACAAAATCTCGACTCAGTTCACGCATTTGCCAAACGAGATTACCCAGAGATGGTGGCGCCCTCTTTTAGATGTGACGAAGACTCGGCTGCAGACAGAATGGTGTTACATTATTATTCTTACAGAAAGGGCTTACATTCCGTCGTGAAAGGTGAATAAATCTAGCATGATTACATCCATTTACATACAAATACCAGGGTTTCCCCTGACTCCCTGTTTGTTTGAATTTCGAACCCAAGTTTTTTTTCAATGTACCCCAAACTTATAACGTTTGCCTTTCTTTTAACCAATGAAAAAAATCTCTTGAATAAAAGCAGTTGCAGACGAAAAATGAAATGTGGCCCCTATCATGAGAAGGTGTCTAAAAGTGTAGAATACGTTGTGGTCACCAGCATTTTCTCTTCTTTTCACATTGTTTTAGATGAGTGCTTTCTCAGGGTCGTTAATTCACGGTTATATTTGGTAACAAGTTAATCATTATATTCATTCATATTCTTTTCAAAAGAGCCCTGTAAACTGCCTCCTGCGGAAGAATGTTTTGATACCTTCAAGCGTTAACAGCGTTTTTTCTCTCTAGCTGTAAAAACGTATCTTTGAATCACGGAAGCCTCTAATTCAATAACTTTACAAAACAGGCTTGATAGTAGAAGCAGCCAAGGCGTTTTTCAAGATGCAACTACAGATGGACGTACTGTCGATAGAAAGTGAGAACGTGGCCGAGATCAGAGGTGACAGAGAACACGTGACCTTCAACATTATAGCCAAGAAAATCAGTACGACAGAACCTCAGGAAGGACCGCCCACTTTTATCGCCCAGACGAAGAAACACAGCGAGAGGCAGATCTTACAAGAGGTATGTTTTTTTACAGGGCCTTAGGAAAAGCTGGAGATGATAAGGCGGGGGAGGGAACTTAGAGCCACCACATCTCCAATGATTATACCCCACCTACGAAGTAGATAGGGTGTACTGATTTCACCATGTCTGTGTGTCTGTCCGTCCATCTGTCCGTCCGTCTGTAGACTGTTTTGTTTCCATGATCTAACTCAAAAGCCGTTTGACCTAGGACCTTGAAACTTTATACAAGTGTTGCTCATGACTCAAGGAGGTTCCCTATTGTTTTGGGGTCTCATGGGTCAAAGGTCAAGGTTGCAGGTGAACTTTGTTTTTAAAATCATTTCCGTTCTCTGATTGTGCTGCTTCAGTGCGACAGTTCTAGTTGGAAAAATGGTTATAAGCTCATAAACTCTTAAAATAGCCAACCATTTTTGTTTCTCTTCTAGTCAAAATTTTAAATGCGTGGAATTGCTAAAACCAATAACGTAACATAAGGTAAATAACGTAACACAAACTTATATACTATGCGACCCCTCCCCCCTCCAAACACACACACACACGGTGTGGTTCCTATCAATTTCAGGCTGCAAATTTCTCTTTCCCATACGGCAAAATCTAGACTCTTCCAAATTCAAAACCTCTGCTGATGAAAAATTCAAAATTACTTCTACAATTTACGTCAATGCTTCCATAAGCTTTCTCCCAAGAGACGCCTCCATATATCAAACCTGTTTAAAAAGTTTAGCAGTTTTATGAAAAGCATACTACAGGATCGTTATTTCGGCCACATATTTTCCTTGCCCTCCCCACTCCTGCTTCTTCCGGAGCTGTGATTACATATTTGGCATATAAGATTTGTAACATCCATGCACTGTATTTCACGCCGACCTTAGCGTTTTAGAGGCAGATCACGTCATCAGACCTGCTTTAAACCTTTTACCAAACGACAAAATTTCAACGTTGTCCAAAATGAAAGCATTTTCAAACAACATATGAAATGCTACTTCAATTATGAAATTTCTTAATTATCGGATTGATAACATTGTGGGAAAAGAAGAAAATGCTGGTAACCAGTTAATTTCTCCAATTTCGCACATTATTTTCGAAAGGCTTATTTCTCAGGGTCGATAAAAGTCGGGTTTGTGTGGTAAAAAGTTATTTGTCGTCAGTAGTAAAGGACGGGAGACCGCGGACACACCCAGGGCTTGGGTGTGTCCGCGGTCTCCCGTCCCTGAGTGCCCTACATCACCATCCCTGACAAAAATGTGTCCCTAGTTGCTGTCTCCGAAAGATTTTTTTTTTATTTTGTCCCTAGGCTCTCTTCCCTGAGAGGGATTTAGCATTCAAAATGGCGGCCGTGTGGACAGCAACCGCGGACAAAAATGCCCCAGGCTCTCGTCCCTGAGCGGAATTTTTTGCAAAAAAGGGAAAAGGGGGGGAGTTTTTCCCAGGCTCTCTACCCTGAGAGGGATTTAGCATTCAAAGTGCAGGCCTTATGACTGGCAGGTTGGGTAAAAAATGGTCAGATCACTGAGTTGGACTTAGTTTTTTTCACCCTATGGATGATTTTTTCTCTTTCTAATTGCCTGACCATTGAGTTGGACTTAGACTTTTTTCTGCATCTCTATGATTGATTTCTCTTTTCTAAAAGGAAATTTATCTTATATCACTGAGTTGGTCTTAGCTTTTTTCCCCTATGAATGATTTTCTCTCTTTCTAAAAGGTTGACCATTGAGTTGGACTTAGTCTTTTTACATCTCTATGAATGATTTTTTCTTTCTAAAAGACTGAGCACTGGGTTGGACTTAGACTTTTTTCTGCATCTCTATGATTGATTTCTCTTTTCTAAAAGGAAATTTATCTTATATCACTGAGTTGGTCTTAGCTTTTTTCCCCTATGATTGATTTTCTCTCTTTCTAAATGCCTGATTACTGAGTTGGACTTAGTTTTTTTTACCCTATGGATGATTTTCTCTCTTTCTAAAAGCCTGACCATTGAGTTGGACTTAGACTTTTTTCTTTCTAAATGTCTGAGCCCTGAGTTTTACTTAGTTTTTTCTTCACCTATGTATGATTTTTTTCTTTCTAAATGTCTGAGCACTGAGTTGTACTTAGTCTTTTTCTTCGCCTACGTATGATTTTTTCTTTCTAATTGCCTAACCATTGAGTTGGACTTAGACTTTTTTTGCATCTCTATGAATGATTTCTCTTTTCTAAAAGGAAATTTATCCTATATCACTGAGTTGGTCTTAGCTTTTTTCCCCTATGATTGATTTTCTCTCTTTCTAAATGCCTGATCACTGAGTTGGACTTAGTTTTTTCTTCACCTATGTATGATTTTTCTTTCTAAATGTCTGAGCACTGAGTTAAACATAGACTTTTTTTTTACCCTATGAATGATTTTCTTTCTAAAAGCCTGACCACTGAGTTGGACTTAGTCTTTTTTCTGCATCTATGAATGATTTTTTCTTTCTAAATGTCTGGACATTGAGTTGGACTTAGACTTTTTCTGCAATTATGAATGAATTCTCTTTTCTAAATGTCTAACCATTGAGTTGAACATAGACTTTTTTTACCCTATGAATGAATTTTCTTTCTAAATGTCTGGACATTGAGTTGAACTTAGACTTTTTCTGCAATTATGAATGAATTCTCTTTTTTCTCTCTAAAAGGAATTTGTCCCTATATCAGTGAGTTGAACATAGACTTTTTTTACCCTATGAATGATTTTCTTTCTAAAAGCCTGACCATTGAGTTGGACTTAGTTTTTTTCTGCACCTATGAATGATTTTTCTCTAAAAGCCTGACCATTGAGTTGGACTTAGTTTTTTTCACCCTATGAATGATTTTCTCTCTCTAAAAGGAATTTGTCCCTATATCAGTGAGTTGAACATAGACTTTTTTTTACCCTATGAATGATTTTCTTTCTAAAAGCCTGACCACTGAGTTGGACTTAGACTTTTTTCTTATCTATGAATGATTTTTTCTCTCTAAAAGGAATTTGTCCCTATATCAGTGAGTTGGACTTAGACTTTTTTCTTATCTATGGATGATTTCTTCTCTCTAAATGTTTGGCCATTGAGTTGAACTTAGCTTTTTTCATCCTATGAATGATTTTTCTCTCTAAAAGGAATTTGTCCCTATATCAGTGAGTTGTACTTAGTTTTTTCACCTATGAATGAATTCTCTTTTCTAATTGCCTAATCATTGAGTTGAACTTAGACTTTTTTACCCTATGAATAATTTCTCTTTCTAAAAGCCTGACCATTGAGTTGGACTTAGTTTTTTCACCCTATGGATGATTTTTCTCTCTAAAAGACTGACCATTGAGTTGGACTTAGACTTTTTTCTGCATCTATGAATGATTTCTCTAAAAGACTGAGCGCTGAGTTGGACTTAGTCTTTTTTCTGCATCTATGGATGATTTTTCTTTTCTAAAAGGAATTTGTCCCTATATCACTGAGTTGGACTTAGACTTTTTTCTACATCTATGAATGAATTCTCTTTTCTAAATGCCTAACCATTGAGTTGAACATAGACTTTTTTTACCCTATGAATGATTTTCTTTCTAAAAGCCTGACCACTGAGTTGGACTTAGTCTTTTTTCTGCATCTATGAATGATTTTTCTTTTCTAAAAGGAATTTGTCCCTAAATCACTGAGTTGGACTTAGACTTTTTTCTACATCTATGAATGATTCTTACTCTTTGGAGTGTAACTCTTTGGAGTGTAACTCTTTGGAGTGTAACTCTTCTAAAAGAAAGAAGTTTGACAATTTGAAGAAATGACAATTTTGAAGAAAGATAGAACTTTCGTGGTAATGGTTAGTCCTGAAAAGGACTGTTGGGTTAGCTCTGAAAAAGAGCTGTGACAATTTGAAGAAATGACAACTTGAAGATAGAACTTTCGTCTGACAGCTTGAAGGTAGAAGTTTCGTCTGATAGCTTGAAGATAGAACTTTCGTCTGGCATCTTGAAGATAGAACTTTCGTGGTAAATGGTTAGCCCTGAAAAGGACTGTTGGGTTAGCTCTGAAAAGAACTGTTGGGTTAGCCCTGAAAAGGGCTGTTTTGTTTTGGAGGCTGTGTTTTTTCCACTTCTAATGACAGCATCCGAAATTCGCTTGACAAATGGGGCATGCTTCAACTCTTTTTCTGATCACCATTGCTCCATTATCGAAAGTAATCTTTCTCCCAAATTCGATATCAACCAAAATGATGTCAGGCGTTGTCTTTAAAAATAGTTGAACTAATCTTTCGCCGAGATCTTTGTATGGCTGTGTTATACGTTGTAGTTGGTTTTGTTCCTCCTCTCCTACGAAATGAGTGTTTAGTTGTAATAACTGTTGACCTGCATTTAGATATTCTTGGAGAACCTCACGTAGTTGATAATTTATCTCCTCCATATTGATACTGCTTCCGAATATTGATACTGCTTCCGAATATTGATACCGCTTTCGAAGTGATCGTTAGCTGAGAGTCAAAAAATGGTTAATGTATGAAAATAACGCCGAGCTTTATACGTTTACTGAGGATTGAAAATTTTTTAAAGAGCTCGGATCTGACAGAAATCACATACATTTTTTTCCATGCTACGTTTCATGCTAATATAGCAAAAAAGTTATGACCCGTTGTATGGGAAAAAATGTAGACAGAACAAGTCTTTGGGGAAGACAGAATGAAGAGCTCTATTGTTTTTGAACTCTTATTTACTGAACAGAACCATCGATAAAAAAAGTTAACAGTTTTCTTACAGATATGACACCTTTTCTTTCCATTGCAAACATGATTTTTCTTTCTGACAAGATATTGCACACCACATTCTGAACAGAGTTTCACTAATTCACAAATGGATTTCTTTTCTCTACCTTGAACAATTATGTGATTTAAAGCATTCAGCACTAAAAAATCGTCTACTGCAATAACTGCAAACATATTCTTTTGAATCTGATGGACATTTTCCTTTGCGGTAACAACCTTTGCAGATAATTGAACAAGCATGACTTTCCCGGTGAGAGTAACCCACATCACAGAACTCACAATAATATCCACAACAAAAAAAACTTTGATAGATTTGATGTAGTCATAATGGTTTTGATGAAACTACAAATGTATGATCTTACTATTGGTTTTCACTTCTGGATGTTCAAATATTTTTTCCACTTTTTGAATGCTGTTGATGAACTTTAATGACATAGCCTTTTTCATACAAGAATGCTTGATTTTTTTGTATTCGTCAATTCCTATAGGTTGTGTTGGTGAAACTCCAGCTTCATTCAACAATTTCTCAGCTTCAGTCTTTTGAAGAGGGCGGTTTGAACGACAAATACGATCCCATTTTCTATTCCATGCCCCGGTGTTTTCACGTTCACTGTAGCAAATTCCCACAACAACGGCTCTTGCAAAACATAGTTGGTCATGATTGCCAATTTGAATAATGGATTTTTTCTTCTGGGTAAAAAACTTTGATTCGAGCATTTCAATCTATTGTTCAGAAATCAAAACGAAAACCTTTGTTGGTACTCTGTGAACTTAAACAACACCGTGTCAACTCAGTGGAAACGCCGTTTAGAGTGACAGGGGCTTAGATCACAATATGTTAGCGTCTGTTGCTATAAATAGACCATTGGGCAGAGGTACACTACGTCAGCGTCTAGTAAAGCTTTTTTATAAATACCTCTATACGCTTAACTAATATAAAAAAGGTGTGAGTTCGAATTTTGAGCGTTGTCAAAAGTAGAAAGCATTTTTTCTTTCGTAGATTTGTACATGTGAAATAGGGTGAATATCCCTGATTTCCTTAACAAAAGAAAGACAGTTCCTTGACACTTTCGTTCATTTATGTCAAGAAAAATAACTTGGAATAATTATTGGTTCACACACTTGTAAAGACCATTTTACGGGAATATTTCCTCACTGCATGTAGATCTAGACCTATATAAGAGAGACTATTGACTTTTTCTACTTTTAACTTTTTTACTTTGCAATAATCGATAACCGCAGTCAAGAGCCTTGAATAATTCAAAAGTAACCCAAGTTCCGACCAAAGCCCTCTTTTCTTCACCATGGCTACAAATACTTGAACTTTCTTCTGCACATTTCATACAGAGTGGAAACATCATTTTGTTGTTACAGTGAACTGGGAGAACGGGGTGAAACAAAAATCAGTTGGAGACAAAACTTTGCATTTGATTAAGCCCTCATATTGTCGAATATTGTTCATGTCAATATTCTCAGCAGACAAAATTTCTGGCTGACCTACAGGATAGGATTTGTGTTTACAAACATAAGGGTACAGAGAACAGATATCAATGTACTTAATTTCCTTCTTGCTTTTTTTTTCATCAACATCAGGAACGCGATAATAGGCCACGGGAGCTTCGCATTTTTCCTGCGATCTCTTGGCAGTCTGGGAACTTAAACAACACCGTGACAACTCAGTGGAAACGCCGTTTAGTGTGACAAGGGGTTAAATCACAATATGTTAGCGTCTGTTGCTATAAATAGACCATTGGGTAGAGGTACACTACGTCAGCGTCTAGTAGTGAAGCGTATTTTTTTATAAATAGCTCTATACGCTGTACTATCAGCTACAGAGTTTTAGATCAAGCGACGCTCGACAAACGATATCGGATGAATGGTGAGAGAACAAATATTTGTTTTACGTGCAACGAAGCAGGACATTGGTCCAGAAATTGTCCAAAAAAGAAAATCAGACAGGAACATTTGTTTTTTGTCTACGTAAACCCACACAGTCATGACATCGAAATTTTACCATCGTTTTACAACGTTGTCGATCTCCAACATACGAAATTCGTCGGGACACTAAATTCATTCTACAACGAAAATACATGGAAAACAAGTTCACTACAGACTACAATATCACCGGTTGAAAATCAGACCGTAGACATGCAGTCCGACACAACGGATATCACCGATTCAAAAATCTGCAAAATAACAGAACAGGCAGAGAAAAAAATATCTACAAACGATAATCTAAGAAAACAACAAACTTTGGATCTAAAAGAGGAGAAAAAGCAAAACAACGAAAAGAAGAAAAAACGAGTAACAAAGAACTGTTTCTTTTGCAAATCAACAAAACACAAGAGTAAAAAAAGTATGGTAAAACATTTCCCACACTCTATCAGACATCTGCTTGCACAGTGAGGGCACACAAGAATTCGAACCATTCTGAAACAAATATGATTTTATGTAAAATATCACTGGGCTTTATAGCTTTACAGGAGGATTGAACTAGATGACCCATGACGTCATTTTTCTCCTATGTTTTTCCCGCGTCGGCGTTTCATTAACATTGTGCATTCAAATCGACGGTTATATCGGTGTTTTTTCACCACTCCCATTTCAATGTCACACAGTACAATCCCGGTGTTTTCCGCCAGGTCCGCACTCTTTAAAAATTTCAATCCTCTGTAAACGTATAAAGCTCAGCGTTATTTTCATACATTCACCATTTCTTTGGTTCTCAGCTAACGATCACTTTGGAAGCAGTATCAATATTCAGAAGCAGTTTCAATATGAAGCACAACTTAGATGAAATCAACTTGGACGATTTTTTCACCAGTGGAAAACAATGGAGACGTTCTTTCATCAGTTATAAATTCGACAATCATCAATCCGCCACCAGAGTTAAATTCGACAACCATCATTCCAGCGACGGTGCTGGACAACATTTATGAAGAGGTAAAGCAGCTAAATTTGAAGCAAGATAGCATGATGACCCGGATCATAGATCAGTTGGAGACTTTAAACAGACATTTGGAGGAAATTAAAACTTTAAGCGCAAGTACTGATCAGCTCAGTAGAAATATCGAGGTACTACGCCAACAGGTTCAGTGCATTTCAACAACTCCTGTGAAGATTCCTGTGGAGTTCGACTTTGATAAATCTAATCTTCACAAGTTAGTGGACTCTATCGTAAGTGTTGTGAAGAAAAATCAACCAAAGAAAAAACAACCAGAGGAGAAACAACCAAGAAAAACAACAAAGCGGAAATCTGAGGATGATGCTAACCATCTCCACAAGAAACAGCGAGTTGATCAAAAACCAACTACACCAATATTGACAGGCCAGGGTAAATACGGGAAAAACATTGATAATCACGTTGATTTCAAGATCCCAAAAAAACCCAAAGACAGAGCGAAAACAACCAAGAAAAAACAACAAAACGGTAGGAATATGAAAACAAATATGAAACTCGTGGTGTTTGTGAATTTGCATTGTAAAAAATTTGTTATATACTGTTTTGAGAATAATTCATTGTAAATAATTCATTGCGAAAAAATAATTCAGTGTGATTTTTTTCATTGTGATTAATTCATTGTGAATAATTCATTGTGAAAAAATATTTCAGTGTGATTTTTTTCATTGTCAAGAAATTGTTTTTTTATGCTGTATTGTAAAAATGTTTCCTTGTGATTTTTTTTCATTGTCAAGAAATTTTTTATGATGCTTTTGCAAAAAAATGTTTCATTGTGAATTTTTTTCATTGTCAAGAAATTTTTTTCATTGTCAAGAAATTTTTTTATGATGCTTTGCAAAAAAATGTTTCATTGTTTAGTTCTGTTCAGTAAATAAGAGTTCAAAAACAATAGAGCTCTTCATTCTGTCTTCCCCAAAGACTTGTTCTGTCTACATTTTTTCCCATACAACGGGTCATAACTTTTTTGCTATATTAGCATGAAACGTAGCATGGAAAAAAATGTATGTGATTTCTGTCAGATCCGAGCTCTTTAAAAAATTTTCAATCCTCAGTAAACGTATAAAGCTCGGCGTTATTTTCATACATTAACCATTTTTTGACTCTCAGCTAACGATCACTTCGAAAGCGGTATCAATATTCGGAAGCAGTATCAATATTCGGAAGCAGTATCAATATGGAGGAGATAAATTATCAACTACGTGAGGTTCTCCAAGAATATCTAAATGCAGGTCAACAGTTATTACAACTAAACACTCATTTCGTAGGAGAGGAGGAACAAAACCAACTACAACGTATAACACAGCCATACAAAGATCTCGGCGAAAGATTAGTTCAACTATTTTTAAAGACAACGCCTGACATCATTTTGGTTGATATCGAATTTGGGAGAAAGATTACTTTCGATAATGGAGCAATGGTGATCAGAAAAAGAGTTGAAGCATGCCCCATTTGTCAAGCGAATTTCGGATGCTGTCATTAGAAGTGGAAAAAACACAGCCTCCAAAACAAAACAGCCCTTTTCAGGGCTAACCCAACAGTTCTTTTCAGAGCTAACCCAACAGTCCTTTTCAGGGCTAACCATTTACCACGAAAGTTCTATCTTCAAGATGCCAGACGAAAGTTCTATCTTCAAGCTATCAGACGAAACTTCTACCTTCAAGCTGTCAGACGAAAGTTCTATCTTCAAGTTGTCATTTCTTCAAATTGTCACAGCTCTTTTTCAGAGCTAACCCAACAGTCCTTTTCAGGACTAACCATTACCACGAAAGTTCTATCTTTCTTCAAAATTGTCATTTCTTCAAATTGTCAAACTTCTTTCTTTTAGAAGAGTTACACTCCAAAGAGTTACACTCCAAAGAGTTACACTCCAAAGAGTAAGAATCATTCATAGATGTAGAAAAAAGTCTAAGTCCAACTCAGTGATTTAGGGACAAATTCCTTTTAGAAAAGAAAAATCATTCATAGATGCAGAAAAAAGACTAAGTCCAACTCAGTGGTCAGGCTTTTAGAAAGAAAATCATTCATAGGGTAAAAAAAGTCTATGTTCAACTCAATGGTTAGGCATTTAGAAAAGAGAATTCATTCATAGATGTAGAAAAAAGTCTAAGTCCAACTCAGTGATATAGGGACAAATTCCTTTTAGAAAAGAAAAATCATCCATAGATGCAGAAAAAAGACTAAGTCCAACTCAGCGCTCAGTCTTTTAGAGAAATCATTCATAGATGCAGAAAAAAGTCTAAGTCCAACTCAATGGTCAGTCTTTTAGAGAGAAAAATCATCCATAGGGTGAAAAAACTAAGTCCAACTCAATGGTCAGGCTTTTAGAAAGAGAAATTATTCATAGGGTAAAAAAGTCTAAGTTCAACTCAATGATTAGGCAATTAGAAAAGAGAATTCATTCATAGGTGAAAAAACTAAGTACAACTCACTGATATAGGGACAAATTCCTTTTAGAGAGAAAAATCATTCATAGGATGAAAAAAGCTAAGTTCAACTCAATGGCCAAACATTTAGAGAGAAGAAATCATCCATAGATAAGAAAAAAGTCTAAGTCCAACTCACTGATATAGGGACAAATTCCTTTTAGAGAGAAAAAATCATTCATAGATAAGAAAAAAGTCTAAGTCCAACTCAGTGGTCAGGCTTTTAGAAAGAAAATCATTCATAGGGTAAAAAAAAGTCTATGTTCAACTCACTGATATAGGGACAAATTCCTTTTAGAGAGAGAAAATCATTCATAGGGTGAAAAAAACTAAGTCCAACTCAATGGTCAGGCTTTTAGAGAAAAATCATTCATAGGTGCAGAAAAAAACTAAGTCCAACTCAATGGTCAGGCTTTTAGAAAGAAAATCATTCATAGGGTAAAAAAAGTCTATGTTCAACTCACTGATATAGGGACAAATTCCTTTTAGAGAGAAAAAAGAGAATTCATTCATAATTGCAGAAAAAGTCTAAGTTCAACTCAATGTCCAGACATTTAGAAAGAAAATTCATTCATAGGGTAAAAAAAGTCTATGTTCAACTCAATGGTTAGACATTTAGAAAAGAGAATTCATTCATAATTGCAGAAAAAGTCTAAGTCCAACTCAATGTCCAGACATTTAGAAAGAAAAAATCATTCATAGATGCAGAAAAAAGACTAAGTCCAACTCAGTGGTCAGGCTTTTAGAAAGAAAATCATTCATAGGGTAAAAAAAAAGTCTATGTTTAACTCAGTGCTCAGACATTTAGAAAGAAAAATCATACATAGGTGAAGAAAAAACTAAGTCCAACTCAGTGATCAGGCATTTAGAAAGAGAGAAAATCAATCATAGGGGAAAAAAGCTAAGACCAACTCAGTGATATAGGATAAATTTCCTTTTAGAAAAGAGAAATCATTCATAGAGATGCAAAAAAAGTCTAAGTCCAACTCAATGGTTAGGCAATTAGAAAGAAAAAATCATACGTAGGCGAAGAAAAAGACTAAGTACAACTCAGTGCTCAGACATTTAGAAAGAAAAAAATCATACATAGGTGAAGAAAAAACTAAGTAAAACTCAGTGCTCAGACATTTAGAAAGAAAAAAGTCTAAGTCCAACTCAATGGTCAGGCTTTTAGAAAGAGAGAAAATCATCCATAGGGTAAAAAAAACTAAGTCCAACTCAGTGATCAGGCATTTAGAAAGAGAGAAAATCAATCATAGGGGAAAAAAGCTAAGACCAACTCAGTGATATAAGATAAATTTCCTTTTAGAAAAGAGAAATCAATCATAGAGATGCAGAAAAAAGTCTAAGTCCAACCCAGTGCTCAGTCTTTTAGAAAGAAAAAATCATTCATAGAGATGTAAAAAGACTAAGTCCAACTCAATGGTCAACCTTTTAGAAAGAGAGAAAATCATTCATAGGGGAAAAAAGCTAAGACCAACTCAGTGATATAAGATAAATTTCCTTTTAGAAAAGAGAAATCAATCATAGAGATGCAGAAAAAAGTCTAAGTCCAACTCAATGGTCAGGCAATTAGAAAGAGAAAAAATCATCCATAGGGTGAAAAAAACTAAGTCCAACTCAGTGATCTGACCATTTTTTACCCAACCTGCCAGTCATAAGGCCTGCACTTTGAATGCTAAATCCCTCTCAGGGTAGAGAGCCTGGGAAAAACTCCCCCCCTTTTCCCTTTTTTGCAAAAAATTCCGCTCAGGGACGAGAGCCTGGGGCATTTTTGACCGCGGTTGCTGTCCACACGGCCGCCATTTTGAATGCTAAATCCCTCTCAGGGAAGAGAGCCTAGGGACAAAATAAAAAAAAAATCTTTCGGAGACAGCAACTAGGGACACATTTTTGTCAGGGATGGTGATGTAGGGCACTCAGGGACGGGAGACCGCGGACACACCCAAGCCCTGGGTGTGTCCGCGGTCTCCCGTCCTTTACTACTGTCGTCTGCAAATGCTTCAGAATGACGACGAATCTAAAATTTGTCGTTTGTGAAAGAGTTAAACCTTCGTAAAGCCATCGACCAATGAATATCCAACGGTCCATCACAGATTACCGAAATTTTCATTGCTCGATCATCGGACACAGTTTCTAATAATAGCACATCGGCACATCTCATCTATATCGTATATAGTGAGATATTAAATATATGATATTATTAACATATACGAGATAAAGCGGATGTGCCAATGTGCTATTTTTAGTAACATATTTCGATAATGGACCAAAGAAAATTTCAGTGTTCCGTGATAAACCAGTGGAGCTTCAAAAGCCTGTGGTAAAACTATTGCTCTCTATACTGCAGGATGTAGAAGCTGTAAAGGAAAAACTTGAACAGATCAAGAGGGAACTTGGTGAGGGAGGCCTACCTCTAATGAAGAAAAAATCTCCGAAAGCAAAATGGCGGATTGCTGCCAGAATTACCGCCCTTCACAAAGGATTCGTTCCCAATTACCCACAAACCCTCCCGATAAATCCCCGGATGTTCATCGAGATATTTCCGTACCACCTGGTTTTCGATCCCGACATGCGAGTCGTACAGTCGGGAATCAAAGTACAGTATGTGATGCCAGGGATCCGAAATATGCGGTCGGCCATATTGACAGATTTTTTCGCCATCAAGTACCCGAACTGTGTTGATTTGACGTACAAAAACATTGAAAGATTTATACTCTGTCCCTTTATCCTGGAGTTTAAAAAAGAGAAAATGGAGAAAACAGACAAAATTCCGATTATGTTAAAAGGTTTGAATTTTATTTCCTATTGTCAATAACTAAGTTTTTTACCAACTATAATTTAGTAGATTGTATTTGCACACAAAAAAAGCAAACCGGCACGTTCAATTACACTCAGCAAAACTTATAAACCACCTATTGTAAGCTGTAATTTCCCGTAACCGTAACCCCTTTTTCTTTGCATCATTGTCCAAAAGAGACGTTTCATTTGGTTTGAAATTTTGCAGACAAATTGATCATCGAAAAATCATACCTCAGTCTAAGTCTGAAAATAATTAATTGACTTGTTCTTGTTAAAGTAGCTCATTTAACATCCTTACACTCAACACTGAAAATTGAAAAATCAAATTCTTGGAGATTTCATACTCGTTTTCTCAGATTATTTGTTTGTGCAGAAAAAAATTTTTGTTCTTTTTTCTTATCGCTGACAAAATTTCAGTAATTTAAGCTCCTCTTTTTCACCTGTTATGGCTCATAGACACCACGCATGTGCAACCAATGTATTTTCCCTCTTAAAAAACTCGCCTTCTGTTGGTAGAATCGAGAATCTTTCCATTATAACGCCATGGCTAAATCAATATATATGTTACATCTTGTTTCCACTTACCTGTCTATTGCTTGGTCGAATTTGCAGTAGAAACAAAAGTGGCGGTTTATAAGTTTTGCTGAGTGTATTATTTAAAAATTTCTAGAGCAAAAAAAAATCAGGCTTGTCGGAATAAATATATATAAAGCTAGCTGGTGTCAGGGAAGGCTCTACATATGTTATGATGACGTCACTCGTGGCGAAAAACATTCTTCACGGGTTCCTGTAAATGAATTTTGGCAAAGATGTATAAAATCCAATGTTTTAAACTAATTTTTGTTTTGAGTTAAAAGCAAAAATAACTGGTCGATGATCCATAAGATTATGAATCGATTTCGTCCAATAACCAGGTGAGGTAGACTAATCCTTTGACATGCAGAAAATTGACTAAGAGCAAAAAGTTTCGATGGAGGTTAGCCTGCGCGGACTGCGCAGGCTGACCTTAGTCGATACTTTTTGCAGTTGCTAGGTGCATTGAACAACGCTTTTCACAGTGCATGACTCATATATTAATATTATACACATTCTTATATTCTACATACTAGGTCAGATGTTCCAGTTACGTGACAACGGCTTCTTTGTATTTATCGCCTCACCTGTAACCCACAGCTGGCTGGATCTGGAACACAGAAAACTGAAACTGGCTGATATTCCAATGTGGGACGTAACACGTGACTTTTTGGTCTCTGATCACGAATACAGGTAACTTACCGATGTGGTTCGTAGTCATTAACACTTCGAAATGCCGGTCTAATTCTGAATTCCACACCTGTTGGACGTAACACTTGACTTCCTGGTCTCCGATCACGAATACAGGTAACTTATCGTTCTGGGCCCGATATCTCAAAGCACTTTAAGTGCTACGATCATCGTAAACCGACCTTAAGTCCCTCGTAAGCACTTTGCCGGCTCTCTCAAAACATCGCAACTTACGGGCCGATCGTAAACCTGATCTTAAACTACGACCACTCCGAAGCTACCTTAACGTAATCAGCAATGCATAAAACGTATTGTGGTGTTTTATTTTTCAAAATGACATTATTTTTACACGTGAACAGACCTCAGAGAAGAAACAATATAGCTCGGCGAGTTTTACGGACAGAATGAATGCCTTGGATGACATGGAATTAATTAGAAAATACCGCCTCGACCGAGGATCAATTGTTACCCACTGCAATGTTCTTTGTGGAGCACTTCAAAGAACAAGAGGGCTATTGGCCCTAAAACGCTCACCTATATAAAGTCATCTAGGGTTGATAAAATTAAAACTCCTAGTTGTGATGATGTAAAACATATCATTGTAAGTGATCTACTTTTTAACTGACTTGTCCAACTTGATGCAGATATCATCAAGACAAACATTTTGGTTGGTTGGTTGTATGACGTTTAACGTTGTTTTCAACATTATTTCAGTTATATCGCGGCGGCCAGAGCACCTATCCACGCTTTCCTGGACTTTCTTTTACCAGTACTCCGCACAATACTCTGTCCAAGCCACTTGCTGCTTTCCCACACAACCATCTTCAAAACAATGGTCAGCGGCGAGAGAGGAATGAATCCTGTCGCGATGACTATCATCAGTCCTCATAAAGAAATTGGCCGAGCCGGGGATCGAACCAGCGACAAACATTTTGACAATGATTCGTGAATATCAGACTGAAAATGAGGGCTCTAGACTGTACACAAGGTTTTCTAAGATATGGCTCCGTGACCATCTTCTTGATCTGTTGTGACCAAATTTCAAATTTGTCTGAGATATCATCAAGGTAAACTTTTTGACAATGTTTCATGAGTGTCAGACTGAAAATATGGCCTCTAGACTGAGATTTAGCCCAGTGACCAACTTTTGAATCTGTTTCGACCAAATTTCTAACTTGTCCGAGATAGCATCAGAACAACCATTTTGACAATGCTTCATGTGTATCAGACGGAAATGCAGCCTCTACAGCGCACCCAAGGCTTTTCTAAGGTTTGCCCCAGTGACCTACTATGTTAAATGACTTGACTCAGTTTCAATCTGATCAGAGACATCATCAAGACAAATATTCTGACCAAGTTTCAAAAGTATCAAACAAAAATGTGGCCTATAGAGTGCACACAAGGTTTTTTTTCTAGGATTTGGGGATTTGGCCTAGAGACCTACTTTTTTACCCGACATGAGCCAATTTCAGTCTTATCCGAGATATTATCAAGACAAAAATTCTGACTTAGTTTTATGAGTATCTGAGTGAAAATGTGGCCTATAGAGTGCGCACAAGGTTTTTCTAAGATTCGGTCAAGCGACCTTCTTTTTGGCCCAACGTAACCCAGTTTCAATCTTGTCAGAGATACAGCAAGACAAACATTCTGACGACAAACATTCTGACCAGGTTTCGTGAGTATCTGGCTGGAATGTAGCCTCTACAGTGCACAAAAGGTTTTTCTAAGATTTGCCTCGGTGGCCAATTATTTGACCCGACATGACATAGTTTCGGACTTGTCCGAGATATTATAAAGACAAAGATTCTGACCGACTTTCATGGGTATTGGACTTAAAATGTGGCCTCTAGAGTGTACAAAAGGTAACTGTTAACGAGACACGACGCACGACGGACACAGCACGATCACAAAAGCTCACCTTGAGCACTTAATGCTCAGGTGAGCTAAATACTTACCGAAATCACGCACTTCCGGTGTTGTTGCAGATAACAGTAGCTTTGAGATTTTATGCAACGGGGAGTTTTCAGTCTGTGATCGCAGACAGTCGCGGGGTCGGTGAAGTGTGGGACTCGTATCCCAGAGGCCCCGGGCTCGCGCCGCACTGAATCCACTAGGACATTCGTGGGAGCGTCCTTGGGCAAGACACTGAGCCCTAGCCCAGTACTGGTGAAATCCAGGAAATACATGAATATGCGAACTTTCGCCGTGATAGGACTGAAGTAATGTTGAAAGCGGCGTAAAACATCATTCAATCAATCAATTACTTTTAAATGTTACGATCGTAATGGGCTAAACCGATTTCCAAATTTGAAAGTAACACATCTTCTGATTGGCTAAATCGAATGGTTTAGCCAATCAGAAGGTGTGTTACTTTCAAATTTGGAAATCTTAGAAAATAATACAACGATCATTCTTAAGAACTGTTAGTGAATGCGGACCCTGGTCTCTGATAACGAATACACGTAAAATTCCTGCTAGGGCTTGTAGCCGTCAACTGTGCTATATGCTGGTCTTCCAAGGCTGAGGGAGGTTACACCAGATTTCTAAGTCTCTGATCACGAATAGCGGTAATGTTGGGGCTTTTAGTTATCAAATTTTCTAAAGGATGGTCTTATAATGTATTCTATGGCTGCGAAACGTAAAGCTTCACTTCCTGGTCTGTGATCACGAATATAGGTAATTTTTAGCAGAGGTTCGTCGTCATCAATAGATTAAAATACTGGTCTGATTTTAAGGACAGGGCATACTAATAGGATTCGTGTAACATCGCCTTTCATCGCCAAAATATCGTACGGATTCGGTTAAGACTCGGGTAATCTGCAATCGATGCGGGGAACCAGCGTCTATCGGCCTATCGATTATAGATTACCCGTGTCTTAGCCGAATCCATACATTTTTCGGCGATGAAAGACGATGTTACACGAATTCCTTTAGGGTGCCCTATCCTTAAAGGCACTAGCACCCAAAAGTAGACAAACCCAGAGTCAAAATGCAGGCTAATTTAAATGCATACCATTTAAAAATATGAATATTAGTAAGAGTCTGACAATGTGCCATAGTACAGACTGTCGAAGTTTTTCGTTCTGTCACACTACGATATCAAATTTGCAGAAAAAGGTAACGTGAATCTAGAATCAAAATTGAGAAACGTTATTTTTTTAAGCCACATTTTATTTGTCGTCTGCAAATACTTTCAAAATTTTGTCTGGTCTGGTAGAGACTAATACATGCAATACCAACATTCACTTTCTTTGTCCAGGAAATGTTTGGACAGTACTATCCGAAGTGCTACAATGGACAACGATACCGAACTGAACGACAAAATCAGGAAACCCACGTCCCGTCACGGAAGTGTGGATCTCCCGGTCTCTCGGGAAAGAATGCACCGGATGCAGCGTGAGCTTGACAACGAACGTCACAAAAACGAGGCCCTTTATCAAGCTTTCCTACCAAAAGACGTGGTGGACCATTTACAAAGGGGGCAAGTGCCACAAGGAGGTGTGTGCTCATTGTTTTATTTACATTGTTCTATTGCAGTCAGGAGTTTCTTGGCAATAACTCTTTCCATACTATAGACGACATTACAAGCTTTTGTGGACATTGTAGATCAAGATCAGACTGCACAGAACGTGCAGTCTGATCTCTGATTTGCACTGTCCACTGCTGTATTCTAGATTATGACCGAACTGTCTTTTGATCTTGCGGTGTAACTGTATTTGTAGCCTTTGAGAAACTGCAATTTATTTGGTGAGAAATGAAAGAGTTAAAGATATAGTACGCTTTATACGAAGGAGGCCTTGGGTCCTCCCGAATGGGGTAATAGAAACATGACCCCTAAATGTGGAACGGTGGTTGTTGGCAAAGCCCTCAATCTTGACAAAAACGATTATGTCGTTAAACTCACTTGTCCTGGTAATAATTGCAATTGTCGTGCCATGATCGATATGATGTTTGTTTGTGTCGATCTGTTTGTACACAGCCTGCCTGCTTGCCTGTCTGTATGTCTGACTGTCTGTTTGATTGAGTACTAGACAAAATGTATTTACATTCATGCTATTACGGCTTGCGCAATTACCTCCCTTTAATGACACACAAATGAGATATGTTTGGCAAAATGTTAAGGTGCTTCTGTAGGTAGATCAGCCGAGGTGGAAGCTTTTCTATTCAAATATCGGATGGCTCAGTCTGTGCTCCAGCTAGTCGCATTTGTTGTGTTTGTCTGCTTTGTATCATTTGCTGTTTGTCGCGACTGGCTGATCATGACAATATGGGCCATGCACTGGCAGAAGCGGGTATAATACGTCTCCGTGATGCATCGTACCATGCAAGTCATCATATAATCATGGATCCATAAAATCTACTTTGTCTAACAACCAACTGAATCATAAGGAAAACTCGTCCTTTGACATGTAGAAAATTGACCAATAGCAAAACGTTTCGCCCTAAGTCACGTACGCAGACTGACCTGAATCTACACTTTTTGTACATGTACCAAAACACCTTTTTCGCAGACATGGCTCTTATGTATTTTCTACTCTTTTCAAATTACAAGGGAGTCCTGCGTGGCCAAGTCATAGAGTGTAGGGGTCGTAGCTTAGTGATCCTGGGACTTGATCCTCACACGAACCTCCGATTTTTTTTGTGGGAGTACCCTTGGGCAAGACACTTCGGAGCCCTAGCCAAGTGCTGGTGTCGCTCGGTCGGTCGGTCGGTCGGTCGGTCAGTCAGTCAGTCCGCCCACCCGCCCACCGCCCCGCTCGCCTGTATCCATGCATGCATGCATCCATCCATCTACAAGTGTTTTCAAATTATTTATCATTTTCATCTCATCAACCTTTGTCTGATGGATGGACACGTTTCATGCTAATTTCTGATTTAATCAATTTGTGAACGTATCTTCTGTCAGTTCTTGAAAATAAACAAATTTGAAATGAATTAACCCTTTACCAAACAATCCCTGGTTTTTACGACCTAGAGGAAGAAGCCTTCTGAAAACATTGTGGGAAAAGGAGAAAATGCTGGTAACCAGCATTTTCTCCCTTTCCCACAATGTTTTCTATTCTTCTAAAGTCAAGTTTCAATTTTTTAGTCATGTTTATTTTGTCGTCTGCAAATGCTTTCAATTTGGACTAGTCTAAAATTTTTTCGTTTGGTAAAGAGTTAACGAAGTTAATATTTGAGCCCTGTTCTGTGAAAAGGGGGTTTGGTGCATCTGAAAAAAAAAAAATCGATTTAAGTCAGCTTATGTAGTCCGCGCAGGCTGACTTGGGTCGAAACATTTTGCTTTGTGTATTTTTGCATACCATTCTACCTCATGATTAAGCCTATTGTTAAATAAAACGGATATTATGCATCCATAATTTTTTGATGTCTTGCTTGGAGATGCATTAAATTAAACCCCCTCTTGCCAGAGCGCCCCTCTTTTGTTTAGAACCTAGGTCATTGACCTCAACTGTTTTACGAACTATCCCGAGTTTAAAGTGACCCCAGAAAACGGCCAATGAAAACAGTGTGGGAAAATGACAAAATACTGGAAACCAGCTTTTCATGATTTTCCCAAAATGTCTTCTACGCTATTACAGACAAATTTCTCCGTGTAGGCTAGATTTAATTTGTTGTCTGTAAATCCTTTCAATTTTAGACAAGTCTAAAATTTTGTCGTCTTGTAAATAGTTAAATGGGTATTTATTTATCTCGTAAATTTTCTAAACCAGTAGGATATCGACAAATGCATGTTAACTCTTTTCTTACCGTTGACGACACAAGAAGCTTTTGTGGTTAGTGTCGATCAAGATCAGACTGCACATTCTGTGCAGTCTGATTTCTGATTACTTTTTATTTTCTTTTAATTATTTTTTCAGAGTTCCATCAGCAAGTTACCACTCTTTTTTGCGACGTGGTGCACTTTCTACCGATCGTTGCTAAGTGCAACCCGAGTGACGTAGTTGGAATGTTGAACTCGCTCCAAGCCCGTTTCGATAAGATTACTCGTGTGCATGGTACCTATAAGGTAGTGTTTGGAATTCGTCGCTTTGGTCTAATTTCTTGCTCTACAGGATGTTTTAAAACTCTTTAGCAGACGACAAAATGTTAGACTTGTCAAAATTGAAAGTACCTGCAAACGAAATATTTAATATTGCTTTTGAAGGACAGAAAACACTGAGCTGGTTATCAGCATTTTCTCCTCTTTCGACATTGTTTTCAAAAGCCTCCTGTCTTAGGGTCGTCAAATTCATGGTTATTTTGTAAAGGGTTAAATCAATTTCTATACAACTACGACTTTTTGTGCCTCTGCCGTTGACAGCTACGGAAACGTTGTGGGAGAGGGAGCAAGTGCTGGTATAAAGCCATTGCTACTTTTACCCAAGATAACGGTATCCGTAATGTGGAAAAAAAAAAACCTGTATTTCCTTCCCGTCAAATATTTGTCCATTCAAATGTCAGTCCAAGTGTTAGTCGCTGTCAGAAAAATGAATTTTTTAACCCTTAGAGCGCCAAATAAACCCAAGGAACATATAGGAATAAGACCCAACTAATTACAATTTGATGGTTGCTTTTGTCTAATGTCTCTAAGCAAAGCGGACAGTGTAGATCAAAGAGCAGACTGCACGTTTTGTGCAGTCTGATCTTGATCTACACTGGCCGCAAAATCAACTATAGTTGTGAAGGCGTCTTAAGGATTACGACCCCTAATTCATCGGTAAATATCGTGTAACATCGACGGTTTCGTATAGGCTATTCGGCCAATCTCGGCAGCTTCCGTCTTTTAATATAAGAGGTAGGGGCCGTAGACTCACTAACTCATCGGTAAACATCGTGTAACATCGACGTTTTCGTAAAGGCTATTCGACCAATCTCGGCAGCTTCCGTCTTTTATTATGAGAGTTAGGGGCCGTAGACCTTAAAACTCATTTTTCTGCCAGCGATTAACACTTGGACCGGCCGCACGGTAACAGATTGTCATCTTCATAAAAATTTCCATACTTTTAAATAGCTTGATTTAAATGCATTTTTCCAACCACATTGTTTACTTTTGACCACTACGACCTGGACCCTTATGTTGCCATGAATGAATGCACAAAGCGCTGGTGAGCACTACATCGGATAGGCATTTTTACAATATATATACTCCTCACAAAAAGTCAACCAACAAAATCATGTCTACTGATTTTTTTCTGTAGTCCTGTGACATATGTGATCAGTTAACTTTAAATGCGAAGAAAACACGTTATTTTGTAAAGGTAACAGTGTAAAAAGTAATCGCTGGTTGCACCTGCAAATAACGTGCTTTTCTTTGCATTTAAAGTCAACTGATCAAATATTCACAGGACTAAAAAACAAGAAATAATTTTGTTGCTTGACTTTTTGTGAGGAGTATATTTTTTCTCAAGTTTAAACATACAATTTAACGCTTTGATATTTATCTGTTATTTTAAGTCCATCATAAAACTGAACAACAGTATTTGTTAAGATGAAAAGTTTTATGTGAATCACTGAAGAGAATCATACTTTTGGATGAATAAAAGATGAACGTAAAAAAGATGAATATGTGGTAATATCAAGTGACACGATTGCTTGCTTAACTCTTAGAGCGCGACTCAAACACCATTTGCGGAGAGTGTATATTAAGATCAGAGTGCACAGAAAGTGCAGTCTGATTTCGATCTACACTGTCCGAAGAAAATGTGTTACCTCTCAAAATTACCTTTGAAATACCAAAATTTATTTTTTTTTTTACCATAGTCTTGAAGGTTTTTATTTCACTTACTCATAAGCCGAGCCCCGGTAGCTCAGTCGGTAGCGTGCAGAACTTGAGAACGGGGGTCATTGGTTCGATCGCTGGCTCGGCCAATTTCTTTTCGAGGACTGATGATAGTCATTGCGACAGGATTCATTCCTCTCCCACCACTGGCCATTATTTCGATTATGATTGTGTGGGAAAGCAGCCAGTAGCTTGGAAAGAAAATTGTGCGGAGTACTGGTAAAAAAAGAGACTCCAGGAAAGCATGGATAGGTTCACTGGCCGCCGCGATATAACTGAAATAATATTGAAAACGGCATTAAACACCATACAATCAATCAATCAATCAATCAGCATATTTAGCAAGTTAAGAGTTAATTTTTACCACATGACAAAATTCAAGTCCTGTTCATGTCGAAAGCATTTGTCGACGACTATTTGATTTAAACGTGGCCCAAATTATTAAATTCGTCTTTGATGGGCTAGAAAATATTGTAAAGTGTAAAGTGTAGTCTCGGATCAGCCTGCGCAGTCCGCGCAGGCTAATCCGAAACGACACTTTCCGTTTTTACGTAATTTTCTGTTTTGAGCACAAAATCTAATGTAGTCGTAAAATGCCGTCTCGAATTAGCCTGCGCAGACTGCGCAGGCTGATCCGACACCGACATTTACACAAATGTCCGAATGCCCCTCTCGCATGTTGCAAGCCATATATGTTTCGCTGTGAGGAACCTTTGTTTCATTAGCTAAGAGACTCACTGACAGATCTTGGATGCGAGTTTAATTTTGATAAATACACCCAAGGTGTTCTATGTTTGTTTCTCTTTAGTGAAATCTTTTTGTCGTGTTAGTTCATTTGAATACCTTTATGATGAACATCAAAAACACCCATTCTTGTTGAAAACTTGAAAAGATTATTTTATAATAACTTTGAAAAATAATCCTTTTATCTTTATAGGTCGAGTCTATCGGAGATGCATATTTGGTGATAGCAGGTGTTGGAGAGAAGAAAGAAATGCATGCAGACCGTATTGCAAACACGGCACTGGGAATGCTTTTGACTTCACGGGAAGTGATGTCACCGCTCGACGACGAACACATCAAAGTATGAGAGTATTATTTTTCTGTCAAGCCTAATGATTTATTCTTATTAAAAATGCAAAACAAATTTTTTATTCTCCCTTAGGGTTCAGGGAAAATATGCTGATATATATGATTGATGGGTGGGAAAACTTGGAATAGGTTCTAATTGGCAGGTAGACTACTTGGGAATCAATACAAAAAGTGAAGACGAAATGGGAGTGTACGAAATGGGGGGGGGGGGGGGTGTAGACGAAACGAGAAGTTACCGTTCGCTTATGCTGGAGTCAGAGGGCAGAAAAACCTTGACACTTATAATGTCCTAGATCTGTTAAATGTTCTAATGAAGTATGCAGACAGTTCGGGAATAGCGGGACATAATGTTGAAGAGGAGTTTAACATTTTAAAAGCAATTCAAGGTTTTAACGACAACGAGGAAGAATGCTTTTGAAAACAATGTGGGAAACGGAGAAAATGCTGGAAACGAGCATTTTCTCCTTTCCAAAATGCTTTCTACCCTACGAAAGAACAACCTCATGTTTTGAGTAAAATTAAATTTTGTTCTCTACAAATCCTTTTAATTTGAACAAGTCTAAAATTTTGCCTTCAAGTTCAGAGTTAACCCTTTACCACATAATCCCGAATTTAACGACCCTGGAAAAGGAAACTTTTGAAAACATTGTGAGAAAATGTTTTATACCTTATCAAAGACAAGTTCCTTCATTTGAGTCACTTCTTAATTGTCGTCTGCAAATGCTTTCAATTTGGACAAGTCTAAAATTTCGTCATATGGTGAAGACTTAAACACCAAAGAAACAAAGAATAGTAGGACAAAGCTCCAGATAAGAGGGAGTGATGATAGTCTAAATCCACTATTTCTCATCAAAACCCTATGTTGTGGGTACTCATTGGAATCGTCTCGATGAGACGATTCTAATGAGTACCCATAACATAGGGTTTAGTGGACGATAATTAATATTTTCAATTTTAAAATGAAAATCACTCCCTCTGTCTGGAGCTCTTATAGGATATGGCTTAATCAATCAATAAATTGATAAAATCGATAACGTAATCACTCATATCAATATTCTACATGTAGGTACGTATCGGAGTGCACAGTGGGTCTGTTGTAACGGGTGTGATCGGACACCGCATCCCGAGGTTTGTTGTGATGGGGGAGACGTCAGTTGTTGCTTCAAAACTGGAGAGCCACGGCGAGGAGGGCAGGATTCACGTTAGTCCTACAACATTCAAGTACGCACAGTACTCTTTTGAAGCAACTTGCTGCTTTGAAATGCTTTCCCGCATAAAAATGGTTGATATAATTTTCAGCGGGGGAGAGGGGATTGAATCCTGTCGCAATAATTATGATAAATCCTCGGGAAGAATTTGGCCGCGCCGGAAATAGAAAACAGCGGCCCCTATGTTACCGAGTCACTGGGCCCAGCTGTCAAGAAAGCAAAATAACGACTTCAAAACAATATTTCTAAATTTGAGCCGTGCACTGGCAATAGGGAACTGAATGTATCTCCATGATGAGTTATACTAGGCAAGTAATCACATGATTATGCCATGGATCCATAAAAATCCATGTTGTCAAACAAATGACTGAATCATGAGCTAGACTGGTCATTTGACATGCAGAAAATTGGCCAGTGGCAAAAAGAATCGATCATGTCAGCCTGCGCAGTCTGCGCAGGCTGACATGGTCGATACTGTTTGCAGATGCATTAAACCCCCTTTTCACAGAGCATGCCCTATTTATTTATGATATTGAATCAATTTTACAGACTTCTCGAAGAAAAACCATTCACATTTGTGTCACGTGGTGAGATAGAACTGCGAGGATACGGCTCTCTGGAGACCTACTTTTTGACCGGAAATGACGTCGCCTCAGATGACGATTTGCTTGGCCGCCCGAAATATGGCCACCAGGACATCACCTATATCAATGAAGGTAAAATGGACGCCACGCCTTTTGACAAGCGAAATAAAGTTTATCCCGCATATGAAAGCCCGTCATCCGGAGGTATGTTTTAAAGGGGCCATTTTAGATTTTTTTCTGCTGTGAATCAAAGTTTTCTATTTAACAATGACATATATGAAATTGCATTTTGCAGCTCTATTAAAGATACGTCTTTACTCGTTTTCAGGAAGTTGTCAGCAATTATTAACCCATTTCATCCTTATTTCATGAAACTATAATTATTCTTATACCTTCATGCCAAATGTTGCCCCTGATGGCTGTAAGATTGCACAGATTACGACGGATATAAAATGCATTTTATGTTTTGGAGGCCTTCCAAAGAATCGCTGTTGTCATTTCCGGTTTAAATGAGGACCTTGTGTTTTTCTTTCCCTTACACCATATATATTGGTAATTTATCTATGTTTACAGAACTGAGCCATTCTACACACCTTCCAGATTTAGTGGTGTCCATGGTTGTGAGGTAGATCGTCGGCCTCGTAACTATAAGGTCCCGAGTTCGATGCCTGGGAGCGGGTGTCAACTTTGGAATTGTTCATTGGCCCACAAAATCGGCTTGAGTACTGGTGTAGTTTCCAGGAAGTAGAATCGAGACAGATTAGTATGAGTTGTTAGAACTTGTTTCTCAATCGATGTAAAATACATATGTTTAAACTAAACTTACAGATCTTCAAGTTTTAACAGCGTTTTTAAAACAGCGATTACGTAATCGCTGTTTTAATAATATTCTTCTCTCTAGCTGTCGGCATGTTTCTTTAAAGAAACTAGACTATACAAAACGCAGAAAAGAGTAGAATGGTTACCTCCCATATTACAGCAACAGGGTGTAGGTCTTACCAATTTCTTTCCGAGGACTGATGATAGTCATTGCGACAGGATTCATTCCTCTCTCACCGCTGATCATTGTTTCGACGATGGTTATATGGGAAAGCAGCCAGTGGCTTGGAAAAAATATTGTGCGGAGTAATGGTAAAAGAGACTCCAGAAAAGCATGGATTGGTGCACTGGCCGCCGCGATACAACTGAAATAATGTTGAAAACGGCGTTAAACACCATACAATCTATCAATCAATCAATCAATCAATCAATCAATCAACGTTGAAATGTACCTGTTTTCAGCAATGACCTGTCTTAAACGAGCATTTTTTGAATGCCCATTATGTGTTTGTCTAACGTATGTTTGACTGTATATAAACTTTCTTAACCACATACAAATGAGGCAGGCTGTGTGAAAAGGGAGTTTTCTACATTTTCATAAAGTACCGACCCATGTCAGCCTGCGCAGTCCGTGCAGGCTGACATGGGTCGAAACTTTTTGCTTTTGGTAAATTTTCTGCATGTCCAAGGCCCATTCTACCTCATAATTCAGTTGGTTTTCAGACAAAATTGATTTTATGGATCCATACTTATGTTATAAGTTGCTGGGTATAATGAATCACGGAAGAAAGGAAGGAAGGAAGGACGGAAGAAAGAAAGGAAGGAAGGAAGGAAGGAAGGAAGGAAAAAAGGAAGGAAGGAAGGAAGGAAGGAAGGAAGAAAAGAAGGAATGAAGGAAGGAAGGAAAGAAGGAAGGAAGGAAGAAAGGAAGGAATGAAGGAAGGAAGGAAAGAAGGAAGGAAGGAAGGAAGGAAAGAAAGAAGGAAGGAAAGAAGGAAGGAAGGAAGGAAGGAAGGAAAGAAGGAAGGAAAGAAGGAAAGAAGGAAGGAAGGAAGGAAGGAAGGAAAGAACGAAGGAAGGAAGGAAGAAAGGAAGGAAGGGAGGTAGTTTGAGATTCACAATATGTTCTCTTCAAAAAAAAAGAAAATGAAGACGTAAAACTTGACAGGATCGATGATTATCCTTGGGCTGTGGTACATGCCCATGTCAGTATTGGGTGTGGAAAAAAACAAAGAATCTTTTCAATTCTGTATATAGCGATGGGATTTTGATTACCCTTACTTTTCAAAACTGAAAGATATTTCAAGAAATTATTTCATTTCTAACATATGGAAGGGTTGGTATATTTAGATGTTTTGTTTAAACTCATGTTGTTGAAACTCATGTTTCAATAAAGGGAAAAAAAGGAGAAATACAATTTGAAAAAAAAAAATTGATGAATAGCAGTGGAATGTTATGTATACTCATAATTAAACCATTGCCCATATGTTAATATGACAACCCGTTGGTAGGTAATACAATTTTTTAATGTAAGCCTGAAAGTTTCATGAATGACTGTGCACTCCGTGTTGAAATCCTAACGAAAAGGATGTTCCACGTTTTTGTTCGAAGTTAAACCCGGTCCCGAAGGAGAGAGACAGGGGAGGGGAAGAGGGGAAAGAGATGGGGGCAGAGAGAGAGGTGGAAAGAGAGAGGAGAGAGAGAGAGGAGAGAGAGAGAGAGAGAGAGAGAGAGGAGGGAGATAGGGGGATGGGGGAAGGAGAGATAGAGGGAGAGAGAGAGGGAGAGAGGGTAGGGGAGAGGGCAAAGAAGAGAGAGGATGGAGAGAGAGGGAGAGGAGAGAAAAAGGGGGGCGGGGAAAGAGGAAAGAGAGAGAGAGAGATGGTTTGCATGTATTTTCTCTTCTCTATGACTAGATTTCATTATATACTCTCTTCTTTGATGTTTTAACATTTTTCAGTTGGAAGCCGCCCACCGACAGGTGAAAGTGATTTCGTGGCTTTCCAGTACAAGTAAAGTAGCTTGACGAGTTGATTCTATGACAAAATAGAACATGTGAATAAAAACTTTCGAGAACAACATCGTGAAAGCTGACCAAAGGAAACACACTTTTATTGCGGACCTTACAGTATAAATAATTGTTCATTTGATGATATAAGTAGATTACACGTTATTTCATTCACGCTTTTATACTTTAACGCTGTCAGCCCCACTGGCGAGAACATGTCATTTTGCGCACGGTATGGATCCAAGATCAGACTGCACAGAACGTGCAGTCTGGTCTTGGATCTATACTGTTCGATAAGGACATACTTCCCACAAAAAATTACGTTCCAAATAGCAAAATTTTGGTTTTTACTATCGGCTTTGAAGTTTCATTTCACTTATATGGCAGGATGAGGGTTGATATATTTGGCGCTAATTAATGGTGCCGAAAGCAATTTGCCTCATTTCTAAAGCGCCACCTCTATAGTAAAGCTTTCGAAAATAATGTGACAAGTGGAATGACCAATTTTGAAATGCTTTTGAAACAATGTGACATGTGAAATGACCAACAGAAGAAAGTTTTTGATAACAATGTGACATGTTGAATACTAATAACCAATAACAGAAAGGTGTTGAAAACAGTGTGACATTTTGCAAAATGACCAATATCTCCATTTGTTACGATGTTTTCTTCGTCATGTGCTTTTGCAGCCATTTTTTGTACATTGCCTCCAGCTTTTAAACAAATTTTAGTTTTTCTGGCCGCTGCAGCCGAAAGTTTTGGGAAATTTTATAGTGAAACATGACCAATTGCTCTTTTTCCCACTTTGTTTTCAATATTTCGTATAATTTTTAAAATGACAAGCACAGTTACGTCTTTTCCTTTACCAAACAATAAAGGAATAATGCCTTTGAAAACATTGTGGAAAAAGGAGAAAATGCAGGTTACCTGCATTTTCTCCTTTTTCCACAATGTTTTCCATCCTTCAGAGACAGATCACAAAATGTGAGCCATGTTTCATTTGTCGTCTGCAAATTCTCAATATGGAGACGTCTCAAATTCTGTCGGCTGGTAAAAGAAGAAAGCTTTCCGTGATAATTTCTCTTTTTATATATATATCTTATACATGTATTTATATGTAACCAGTAAATACACAAACAGGCCCTCTTTCATTTGGTTTTCTTTTTACAAAATTGTCATTGACAATGTCACGTGATTAGTTGTTGTCACGGCAACCGTACATCTCGACTTGGAATCCCGGTCGATACTTCGTGTACCAGTTCAGTGGAAATATTCGAATAAACCTTGCGGTAAGGACCTCCAAAAAGTTCTGGGTTACTGTACTAGAGCTTGTTGCTCCACTAAACCTCTAGAAAAAGAAAAGAGATTGAGGATAATCAACTAGTTGTGTGAGATATTAAAAAATCTGTCACTAGGGTGGGGTGTGATGCGGTTGAAAAAAAAACGAGTCCGAAGGACGAGTCTTTAAACTGCATCAAAACCCCCGTTCGAGTGACAGATTTTTAATTTATCACATAACCTCCCTTGTTTTCAGTGTAATATACCCATTACGAATTTTCTTATCTTATACACGTTTGATATCACATTTGTGTGACGTCATTTTTGACGTCATTTTGTACGTATTACATAGAAGTGAATGGGTCTTATGGATATTACCGCCGGTGCATTTATGAATGTTTTTACATCATTTAATCTATATTTTGTGAAATGTCGTTATGCGATAAAAAGTATCTGACATTCGTGGACGTTTGAGATAAAATTTTATTAAACTCGTCAAGGAAAAATGTTATTAAGCTCGCCAAAGGCTCGCTTAATAACATTTCCCTTGACTCGTTTAATAAAATCTTATCTCAAAAGCCCACTCATGTCAGATCCTATATATCACACACATCCAGTTGATTATCCTATTTATTATATTCCTAATTCATCCTTTTTTATTCTAATAATTATCAAGAATGGTACAAGATGAGCAATATAGAGAAAAAGTAGTTCGGACAAACATTCTAAAACTATATCGTCACTAGTGATGATATTATATTTATCATCACTAGTGGTGTTATTCACTGTGAAATCCCAGTAATAAAAAAAAAATAACCACTGCAACTACTTCCAGTACAATGATAATGATAATAATATCGATAAAAATGATGAAATAAAAGTACTTGTAGTAATAATAATAATATAATAGCACTGCTACAGCTGTTACTGCTAGTACCTCTCCCTCACCTCCTGCTACTACTACTGCAACTACTACTGCTTCTACTTCCACTACTACTATATCTACTATAACTGTACTACAACAACAACTACCACTAAAACTTCGACTTCTACTACTACTACTGCTACTACTCGAGACAAAGAAGTTTTGTTGTATTTGTGTTACAGGTAAAATGGGTATCATAGTTTCGAACGCGGTTTTTTGTTAAAAAAGGAAAATCACTCTTCCCATGTCTGTCTGTCCGTCCGTCCGTCCGTCCGTCCGCCCGCTTGTCTGTCTGTCTGTCCGTCTCTCTCTCTCTCTCTCTCTCCACCCCTTCCCCTAAGACATATACCATACCGCCATACCATAGTTTTGCCGGTGTAATCAGTAAAGTTGGAGAAGTTGTTACCATCCAGACTGTGTTGAATATAGAAATAGCTCACATAGTAGTTACTGCTGATGTATCTCGTATCTATACGGTATATCTCGCATTGCTCTCCTGTAAATGAAAATAGATAGGTATAATACATTACACTAAGCAAGTCCAGTTTGTCCAACAAACAAATAAATCATGACGTAATGTGGCCCTTGGGCACGCAGAAAATTTATCGATAGCAAAAATTTCGACCCGTTTCAGCCTGCGCGAACTGCGCAAGCTGGCTTGTGTTGATAATTTTGGCAGATGCATTAAACCCCCTTTTCAAGACTCAAATGTTAGATTCTGTTTATTCGTTTGTATGTAGTATTTCAGTAGTGGAATTGTTACGAGTGGTAGATTAGTACCAGCCCGGACCTAGGCTTGGCTCTGCAGGACCCTGCCCAAGGACAAATCTTTGTTACCAGCGCCGCCACTAGGAGTCGAAAATGGGCTTTCTGATCACAAATCCGAAACTTCAACCGTGAAGCCATGTAGTACTCTCAGTGAGAGTGTGGTTTGTGTTGATCTTTATTTACATGTACCACAGATGTAGCGAAATCTCGTTTATCCGGCGAATGCGCAAAATTTCGTTACGGAATCAATGAAATACTTCATTACCTATTCACAAGAACAACGAGATTTTGACAGTAAAAGAGATGAAGCGTAACATATTTAAAGTACTGTTGGTAACCGTGGACGAGCATAAGCACACACATAATGATAAAGGAATCTTATATGCTTGACCAGACAATCGGACGGTATAGATACAAGATCAGTCTGCACGTTCTCTGCAGTCTGATCTTGATTTAACCTGTCTGCAAAAAGCAACTGTTTTCGACTGTGGCACACATATGAGAATTTTAAAGACTTACATACGTAAAGTATCTGTATCGGTAACCGTGGATGGGCATAAGCACGCACATATAGATAAAGAAATCTTACAGGCTTGACCCGACAATCGGACGGTATAGATCCAAGATCAGAGTGCAGCCTGATCTTGATCTATACTGTCCGAAAAAAAGCCCTTGTTTTTGTCTATGGCGTTGAAAAAATATTAAAAGCGGTAAAAAAGTTTTAGTGTTTACCAAAGTCGATTTGTAAGTAGGATGTTTCATCTATACCATACCAACCACTACTTCCGCCCAGTCGACCTTGGCTTGCCTGGTTAGACGAATACATATGATAACCAGTCATTTGGGCGTCACTCACAGCCCTGGAACCCGTCGAGATACCAAGGGCATTAGACCTACAATCTATATAATGATAATGTGACAATTAAGTATTATACATTGTACATATATACATTTATGAGCAATACTCGGTCAAAAGTGGGTTTCATGTATCTCTGCAATGAATTGCACCATGCAAGACACTACATAATTATAGATCCATAAAAATCCAGTGTGTCTAATAACCGACTGAATCATGACATAGACTGGTCCTTTGACATATAGAAAAAATGGCCAATATTGCGCAGGCTAACATGGGTCGACACTTTTTGCAGATGCATTAAAATTCCTTTTCACATAGCATGACTTATATACGATTATAATGAAATGTATCGGTGCACGGTTTTCTTTATATTCAAGTCGCGCATTTCGTTTAAATACTGCCAGAGGAAGGATAACTTCTACCAATCAGTATAAGACGACGACAACAACAACGACGACAACAACAACAACAACAAAAACAACAACAACAAAAACAACTACAACTACAACAAAAACAACTACAACGAATAAAGAGATAACTAACTAGCTAGCTAGCTAGCTAACTAACTAACTGACTGACTGACTGACTGACTAACTAACTAACTAACTAACTAGATAATTAATAATAAGAAATAACAAAAACGGAATAAAACTCTTACCAAGAGAACACTGTTTTCCCCCATACGGACGGACACATGAACACGTGAATCCGTCTGGCTTATCGTGACAAATGCCTTCATGGCGACAGGTTGTATTGTCTGTACAGCGATCATAGCCTGCAATCATTAAGGAAATTTTAGCTGCCAAATTTGTCAGACGTTTGCTCAAAGTCGCCTTGAAAAAATTATGGAATTTCAGCTGTCATATTCGTTAGGCCATTTACTTAATTCACAAACATGTGCATAAAGTTCACTCTGAGTTTCGCAGCAATGACTGTCATTTGCAGACAGTGTAGACATATGTGCAGTCTGATCTTTCTCCACCCTAGTTTTTACTGGTTTCAACTATATAATCTCCCATTATGTAAAAAATAAACTTAACAGAAGCTTTTTTTTCTAAAAGCGTGCAAAGTATAATCAGCAGGATAAGGGTTTAGGTGATTCGTTTGTTTGGTTTATAACGCCGTTTTTCAACATTATTTCGGTCTTATAACGGCAATCATTGCATCTCCGTGATCCATGATACCAAGCAAGTCATCACATAATTATGGATCCATAATATCTATTTTGTCTGACGACCGGCTGCATCATTAGGTATACTGGTCCATGTACATACAGAAGATCGACCAATAGCGAAAAGTTTCGGCCCAGGTCAGCCTGCGCGGATTGCGCAGGCTGACCTTGGTCGATATTTTTCGCAAATGCATTAAGCCCCCTTTTCACACAGCTCATATAATACACATTACCTCGCACCACCATTTTGAAAACATTGTCGGCATACTTCATATGTCCGTCTGTGGCCCGTATTGTGAAGACGTATGTCGTGTCTGCATCAGGTACAATTCCCGACAGCTGGCCGGTGGTCGGGTTCAGTTTGATGCCCGGAGGTAGATTTCCGGCCGCTAGGCTGTAAACTATTGGCATACCCTCGGGGTCCTGATGAGAAACAGTGGACGTTATAACCATTTACCACTTATTCCCGAGTTTTAACGATCCTGGCAGAGAAGGCTTTAACAAGCATTTTCTTCTTTTCCTACAACGTTTTCTACCCATTAAAAACATATTTCAATTTTTGAGGCTCTTTTATTTTGTCGTCTGCAAGTACTTCCAATTTGGACACGTCTCAAATTATGTCGTTTCGGTAAAGAGTAAACAATAATAAGCAAACAATATTACAAGCATAGAAAAAGTTACTACAGCATATTATGTCATGCTTTTCGGTAATTTATCGGGAAATAATTGTGGATTATACGGGCGGAAAGGCCGCCAAGCGGCCTTGGAGCCCGTCTATGGGTAACACGTATGTGTCAGTCTACAAAATCGCACAATGCTAGGGAAAAAAAAAATTCCGAGAAGTTGCAAAAACGTACAGGGAATACTTCGGCTTTCTAGGTGCGGTTACAATGGTAGAGTCCACGTGCAAATTCGTGTCGAAAAGGTGGGGGGGGGGGGAATATCGGCGATTTGGTTTACACATATTGGAGGTGTCTGGGATCTCTTGCATATTCGAATATCTGTCCCCATATCAATGTAAATTTGCGTCACAACAGTGATTTGTCATTAACAACGGATAGAGAAATTTGTTTTGCCGATTTTAATGAAGTTTTCTGTAAAGTCAATTAACAGAATAGGTACTCGAGAGATTCCGGAGAACAAATCAAATCTAACCGGTTCAGGTTACGGAAATGGCCGAGTGACGAGAGTGTTTACAAACATACCGGTGGATAAGGGATTTCCCAGAGCTTTCCATACACTAATTTTTTAGGCGCTTTCAGAGCTCCCCAAACGTATTTCGGATTATTGAAATCGTTTTACTGCTGAACAGATGGCGTCATCATCTCACTGGAAAGAAGTTTTATTCCTTAAAGATCTTCCGAGGGCTGAAATTACGAACTTCAACCGAGCGAAATTTGCGAAGCGGACAAACCCCATACCGGCATTGCACTACAGTAGCCCTTGGCCTTACATAGGTAAGATAAGAATGTCGGTGTTTTATCTTTTAACTTTCTAAATGTTAATTTTTGCCATCATCTCTTTCAAGAACGATTACGCGCCTTCAAACTTGCAAATAAATATGTAAAGGGGGGGGGGAGGGAGAGGGTGTTTGCAGAAGGGAAGCCACTCTACGCAACTTATAACGACCACCATTTTCTTACACGGTATGTAATTTTTCTGATGTTGTTGCAATAACACGCTGGATTTGTGTAATTTCTGTAAGCAGAAAAAGTGTAACACGATTATTGCAGTTATTGCACTGTTTGCATAGATACTGAAGAAAGCCTAGAGTTGATGACGATAATGAAATTGGTTTTCGTGCACCATGAAACACTGCACAGGTCACTAGCATTTTCTCCTTTACCCACAATGTTTTCATAAGCCATCTCTCATAGGATTATTTAAAGTCAGGATTGTGTGGTGAACGGTTAAGAGTTGACATCTACACCAATCTGAATGTCGACAAGTAAAAACATAGTTACAAGTACAGATACTATTTTCTTCTTTGTCACAATGTTTTCAATAGGGAAGCAGAGGTAGGAAAAAAAAGCTTGAATTTTGTTGAACTCCAAATAATTTTATAACTAGCCCAGGTTGATAAAATGATCTTTTTAGATTTTCAATATCATCCCAAACTTCATTATCTCATGACTGAATATAGATCTAGTATGACTTTTTTTAACAGTGTTTTATGCCATTTTCAACATTATTTCAGACATATAATGGCAACAGCTAACACATTGGAATTTAGCATGGTATTAGTTTGTAATTTTAACTATTGATTAGTATGAAAGAGAAGTATGACAGAATTTATGGAACTGTATTTCCATAAAGATACATTCTTGCAGACAAAGAGACAAAAATGCTGTTGAAAGTTGACAGAGGTAAGAATGGTTCAGAAGTAAGTCATGTAAACATAGATAAAACACCAATATATCGTAGGTTTACTTCCAAAACCTCGTAACTACAGCTTGTTACAAGCTGTAGTTATGAGGTTTTGGAAGTAAACCGACGATATATTGTTGTAAGGGATGAGGGATTTGTCTTTGATTTAAAACCAGAGATGACAGCAATCGTTTCTTTGAAGACCGCAAGAAAATGACATGCATTTTCTATCCGACTTAATCTGTGCAACCTTCAAACCGTTTGGGACAACATTTAGTATAAAAATACAAGTATAGTTTCATAAAATAAATATGAAATGGGTTAAAAAAAAAAATGGCTGAAAAATGAGTATAGATGTGTGTTTACTCCTTTCCTAGAATCAGATTGGTTCAATTTGAAAGCATTTGCAGGTGACAAATGTGCCTCAAACAATTGGTTTTGTCATTGAAAGGATAGAAAGAAATTTATTGTCAGCAAATTAATTCAATTTTGACAAATCTCAAATTTTGTCATAAATTGTAGTGAAGAATTTACCATAAAAATGATTTGCAAAGGCCTGTGGGGATGTCACATGATCAATTTTATATGTCGATTATGTGGGATCACATTCAAATAGTTACAGTGACATCATTTCCTATCTCATGAAGATAGACAGATTTCACGACTGCAAAATAACTGTCCCCTTATTCAACTTTGAAGGGCAACACTCAGATTGAATTGCTAATGCAGACAGTTCAAAATGAGCAGTTTTATCTTGAATCCACAATTTGCTTCTTTGCCAAATGTTATGGAAAAACAGCTTTGAAACCACAGTATATGCAGCTTTAGTTTCAGACTTAGAATATCCATTTCATTTGTTTAGCACTATCAGTGTTCCACAAGTAATTCCCACTTGCAGTAGAAAATTTAAATACTAGTATGCACTGAGCTGCTAGGTTTTGGCAGTACATGTATTTCTTATACTTTACCATAGTATTTTAACCATGCTGTCTGAAAAGGGGGCTTAATGCATCTGCAAAAAGTATCGACCGAGGTCAGCCTACACAGTCTGTACAGTCCGTGCAGGCTAACCTGGGTTGAAACGTTCTGCTATTAGTCTATTTTCAGCATATCAACAGACCATTCTGCCATCTGATTTATTCAGTTGTTAGACAAAATTGGTTTTATGGATCCATAATTATGATATGACTTGTTTGGTAAAAAGGATCACAGAGAAGCATTAATCCTTCATCAAACAATCCCTGGTTTTAATGACCCTGGGCAAGAAAGTCTTTGAAGACATTGTAGGTAAAGGAGAATCGCTTGTTACAATTAATTTCTCCATTACCACCACATTTTTTACACTATCAAGGAACTTTAGCTCATTGGTATCAAATTTAAATTTGTCATCTAAAGATGCTTTCAACTTGGATATGTGCAAATCTTTTCACTTGGGACAGTGTTTCTTTTGCTGGAACGACACATTTATTACAAACTATGCCTTGATAAAATGTTCCTCAGACATTTTTATTTAGAAAATCCAGTCTTACTGGAATTTTCCTTGACCAAAGTAAAAAGAAAAATAAAGGTGAAGAAATCTTTATCTCTGGGAATAGAATATTGCTCACTTATGTGAAATATCTAATGAGATATACGTATACCAGAAAAACTTTAATTTTTTTTTCTTTAAGCTGGTAAACATAAGGAAAAGCTCACAGACAACCACAAGCTTTACACAATTACATGCTGCTTCTCTAATATTTCAATATTTTTATTTCTTTCAGGTGCTTGCATAAAATTACAAGTTTGTAGCATTCAGGAGGCCAGAAAAGAGCTAGAGAAGTATTGGTAGCTAGATAAAGAAACAGTCAACTACCAGAGAGTTTGAGCAGTGAAAGTGATATGGACTAATCAGCCGCTAACCATACCATTAGTGCTGATATTGACAGCTTGAATTGGACTTTCTTTTAGAACCCTAATCAAAACTGTATGATAAAAGGCGCATTTGCTTGAATATACTCAAATACTTTTGTTAGCTGTGTTGCAAATCACTCTTGCAAGATGCTTCGTTTCACAATTATAGCTTAACTCTTTACAATATGAAAAATTATAGTCTTGTTCAAATTGAAACCAATTGCAAACATCAAAATGAATTAAACTCAACAACTGGAATTTGTTTTGGGAAGGGCAGAGAACATTGTAAGAAAAGGAGAAAATGCTGGTTACCAGCATTTTCTTCTTTTCCCACAATGTTTTCAAGAGCCATCTTCCTTAGGGATTTTGCTAAAGGGTTAATAGACTTCAGCCGTAGAACATGGTAAAAATGCTGCAAAAGGAGGTACATATAATGTATTTGTCAAAAGCAACTGCTCCTTTTCCAACGTTTATGCAAATAGAATCATTGCAGATTATTTCTCACATGTGCTAAAAAATCTAGTTTGTGATGCATCTTAGCCCATTGTGAGTGGTAGCTCTGTATTTCACCTGTACAGTGTGTACATTAATGAGTTAAACTGTAATAACTGGAAACGAATTGGTCTGCATAATTCTATGTATTATTTAAGAACAAAAAATTGCAATCTATGAAAAAAAAAGAAAGTTGGCTAATAAATTTTTATCTTAAACATGTCTTATTACTTTTTCAACCTTGCCCTTACCTGTTTGACTCAAAGTCCCATTTTGGCACAACCTTGAAGGTATCTGAAAACATTGTGTCCTTGTTCAAAAGTAAATTACTTTAGAAGGCACATAGACATGGATGGTCAAAAAGACAAATTTACAATATTGCCATCATGTGAATCTAAAACCAAAAGGATTTGTCATAACCCAAATACAGTTTTACATGATCACAGCTACTCATGTATCAAAAGCAGAAAATTACCATGAGTGTTACATTTAATTTCTGTTCTCCAGACCTTCTCAATTTGGTTTAGTCCAAAATTTTGTTGTTTGGGAAAGGGTTAAACAGTGCTTTTCCTTTTCCAACAATGTTTTCTACTGCATCAATATCAAGTTATTGGAGCCACTTAACTGTTAATGCTTTCGGTTTTGACCAGTCTAACATTTAGTTATTTTGTAAAAGGTTAGTGCGGAGTTTTTTTTTTTTCATTAGTAAATGAATTGTAAAGCAGCAGGGGTTTGAAGTACCATAAGATATCATAGTGATCTATACAAAATAATTGTTTTTGAATAATGTAAATATAAATCCCATCCCAAATTGATTTCATTTTGCAAAATGGAAGTTGTTTTCAGTTTGCAACATGGAAATTTTTTGGCAGTATGATCATGATTTGTAACATTTTAGTGTTACTAGTTTCAAGTCATTGTAACATATATATATGAGCCATGCTCTGGCAAAAGGGGGCTTAATGCATCCCCGTGATGCATTATACCAAGTAAGTCATCACGTTAATATGGACCCATCATATCCATTTTGTCAAGCAACCGACTGAATCATGAGGTAGAATGGTCCTTTGACATACAAAAATCTTGAAGATATCGAAAAGTTTCGGCCCATGTCAGCCTGCGCGGACTGCGCAGGCTGACATGGGTCGATACTTTTCGCAAATGCATTAAGCCCCCTTTTCACAGAGCATGGCTCATATTTTTGTGATACAGTATTTGAATTTTAAAAATTGCTGTTAAAGTGTAGAATCTAAAAAGGTAATTTTGCTTTGCCTTTCCGCCCGTATTTAGGCTTTGCCTATTTTCATATTAAGGCTTGATAATTCATGGTTACAACGAGTGAAATTTATCGTAAAAGTTTCCGTAACTCTTCAGTTGAAGGCGGAAAGAGTAGTTACCGCGCACTAGTTAGTTACACCCGATTCCGTACCTACATCTAACCTCGTCCGTATCAAGGAGATTTCCATTTTGAAATGAGAATCACGTGATTCTATATATAGCCCGCCACTGACAGTCGTTTAGCAACGACATAAACAACCTCGATGAAGTTACTCACATCTGTTTATCCGTCGGTAAAAATTTCAATCGAAATTGATAAACCACGTTAAATAATGAATGTACGAACTGTTTGTCAACTGAACTGAAATATAGTTAGAAAGGTTTCGATAGAAAATTGAAACTCAAGTTTTCTTTTTTAAGAGGAGCCTTACAATTTTCAGAACGGTTAACCGGCGTATTTCCGGGTATGTACCGATCTGGTGCATATCAATCCACCAGTTACAGCCGAGGGATATGATGGCTCCCATCACCCGAGGTATGCCGAATGTAGTTAGTTACCGAGGTAAACAGCGCGTGCCATTCAACCAGAGGGAAATGTAACGTAGTTATGCGCATTTACCCTACATTTCTCGCTCTTTACGTAATATTGTAATGCGTTGTTATGTGACGGGAGATGCGACGGTGATAACAGCCATTCTGATGATAGTTATGATGATAACGACGACGAAGACGACGATGATGATGATGATGATGACGGCCCCGTGGATGATGACGATGCTGCTGCTGCTGATGATGATGATGGTGATTAAGAAAGAAAAAAAGAGAAGTACTTACCACAGCTGAAAGATTAACATTGAATACGTTTCCAGCGTAGAAATTACCTAGGTAACCATAGGGCGTGTCAGCATAGACTGGCCCGTGGGACTGCCAAAATGGCGGCTCACTTTCGATTATCTGTGGTTAAACATGAAATACAGAGAAAATGACTATAACAATTTAATGGCTACAAGTTTTTGACCCTTCCAAATGACATAATGATAATGAAAAAATATAGTGATAATATTTATTTTATTTATTCAGTTTTTTTACCTTCTTTTTTAGATTAATAAATAATAGTTGATTACAGTAATTTTGATTCTAACACAGCAACATGGGTCTTAAAAGGAAAAGTAAAGAAGGAAAGTCCGAAGATAATTCAAATAAATGTATTATCAAGTCCCTTATTTCATACTGATAATTCGTTCAATAATAATAATAATAATAATAGACCATCATGGATTCGAAATTAGTACAAATATCAGCATTTTACCAGACGACAAAATTTTAGACTAATCCAAATGGTATAATTTATTGTGGAAAAGGAGAAAATGCTGGTTACCAATATTTTCTCCTTTTCAAACAACGTTTTCAAAAGCCCTGTTATTTTAGTCCCGTAAAAATTCGGGATTGTTTAGTTTAGGATGAATGATACATCCTAGATTTTCAAAACTTTATCAAAGCATAAAAGTTATATACGTATAATCTGAATACCTGTATTATTTCCAGTAAGTCCTCGCCATCAAAATATATCGACCCCGTATCATTGTTTCCCGGGAGCTGGATTCGTACATCTCCGTAATCGCCCGACTGAAAATCCGAACAAACTCGGATCTTGAATCGTTTTACATCGTAATATCAGTGTCTAACCCTTAACGCTTAAGACGAATTTAATTGCTTGTGCAGGCAATGTAGATAAAGAGCAGACTTAACAGGACGTGCAGTTTGATCTGGGATCTACACTGTCCACTTCTTTGCCAGATTTGCTGACAAAAACAGATTTGAAATTGCGATTTCTATACATAAACCTCTAGTACAGACTGAGAGTGGACATTTCATTAACTCATTACCAAACGACAATATTTTAGGCTTGTCCAAATCGAAAGCATTTGCAGACGACAAAATAAAAGTGACTGAAAATTTGAAATTTGTTTTGTGAAGAGTAGAAAACATTGTGGGAAAAGGAGAAAATGCTGGTTACCAGCATTTTCTCCTTTTCCCACAATGTTTTCTACAGGCTTCTTTCTCAGGGTCGTCAAAAGTAGGGATTGTGTGGTAATGGGTTAAGTGAGCGCCATAAAGGTTGGATATACCAGTTAGAAAGCTTACCAATATGCTAAATCCCTTTACAACACAATATACATTTCTATCAACCCCGAGAAAGAAGCCTTTTGAAAACATATGGGGAAAAGGAGAAAATACATTATTGTAAGCATGTAGTCGCATGGATTCATTTTGTCTCAAAACTGGCCCTTTGACAAGCAAAAGATTCCCGAGTAGCAAAATGCCTCGATTAAGGCCAGCCTGTGCGAAGTGCGCAGGCTGACTTGATCGACATTTAATGCACATCCATTAAAGTACCTATTAACAGATTTTTTTTATTGGAATAATTTCTTTTTTCGCATCTTTCAACTGTATATTAGCGACAGCTCACGTATTCACCTCCTAGATTTCACCGCTACTAGGCTAGGGCTCTGTACTCCCTTGCCAAAGGACACTCTCACGATGGGGAAAAGTGCTTCCAGTGATGCTCGAACCAGAAACATCCTGGTTATAGGTCCTACACTTTACTACTGAGCCACGGATGATCTTCTTTTTAAATATTTTGACCAATTTCTGTGGTTGGTATTTATTCGACAATGGAACATACAAAACCTTACCTGTAGACTTATGTAACCATTCTGTTCTGTCACCAGGTCGATACTTGGCTGATGAATTTTCAGTGGACTGAAATGTGATAATAAATCAAAATTTACCATAATGAGTAAAAGTATTACCAACGTAGGAAAAAAAAGTGGGCCACAAGCCTAATTACGCGAACCTTTGAACTGTAATTGTGATGGATGGAGCTTGGGTTCATTTCAGACTGCTACTGACATATTCTGTGTGTATCATCCTTTTACCTTTTTTTCTGTGTGCAGAGAAAAGGACGAGATCAGACTGCAAATCTGTGCAGTATGATCTTAAGACTCTCAACAACATTTTAAAGGCCAAAACTGATCTACAGTAGATTGTTTGTCGTTAATCTCTAACTGATTGATTTAACGTTGCAACTGTCGTAATGGAGAAAGAAGGGAATGATGGTGATAAGCAATTTCAGTTTGCATCACGATATTTTTGCTTGAGCTCGGGTGAAAAGGAGTTTAATACATCTTCATTAAACCAAGTCCTACATGGATCTATAAAACCCATTTTGTCTAACAACCGACAAAATCATGAGGCAGAATGGTCCTTGGACATTCAGAAAATTTATCAATAGCAAAAAAGTTTCGACCCATGTCAGCCTGCGCGGACTGCGCAGGCTGACATGGATCGATAGTTTTTGCACACGCATTAAACCCCTTTTTTCATAGAGCATGGTTCATATGTCAATTCGTTGGCTTTCTTTGTTTATTAAAGATGTTTGCAACCCGCTGTCTACTGCAAATTCGTTTCAACAAAAGATGAGTTAAACTCATCAGTTTTTTCGTAAATTATGCTTTGTTTTGTCAATGGTGTACGTCCTCAAGTGCTTCTCAAGACTCAAGTTGCCCTTGCAGCCAGTGTAGATCAAGATCAGACTGCACAAAACGTGCAGTCTGATCTTTGATCTACACTGTCCACATTGCCAAGTCTTTCCGGACAAGGAGAACCTTGGAACTGAAATTATTTAGGCCTTATTTTTATATTAGAAATCTCTGTTGGGTTTACTCTCATTCAAAATAGTATTATTCAGAATTGAAAAGGTTTAGAATATTGAACAACAATGTAGAATTTTGACGACGACCTTTAATACCATGTTAATGAAAACGAAGACACGTCTATTCATAGGTTCTCATTGTTTCGTGAGAATTTGTACAAATCATAAACATTAAACATGACAAAAAATCAATATGACTGTTACTAAAATAGGAAAAAAAAGTACTCACTCATAAGATGCACCTAAAACAACGGTAGGAATAATGATCAAACCCAGAATCATAGACGACATCATTTTTGTCACCATTCTACAGGATCTTTACCTTTACCCATAACACCACACGTGACACTTCCGCTCCAGTTTCCGGCTGAGGGGTCGACTCAAAAGGCTTTTTGGACAGTTGAGATGAGCCGAGTCTTTTTCGAATTTTCTCTCTCTAAATCAAGAAAAATGAAATACGGTCTTTACTGATAGGTAAACATGTCTTATAGTTCTGACATTGTATCAAGTTATCACTCTGAACAAATGTATTGTTAAATACCTGCAAAGAACGAACTTAATCAGTTTCGATTTCGACATGGCATAAAAAAATATCTTCGACCAACCTTAACTTAAATGTATTTATGTCTGGCTTTGCATTTTCTCAACACATTTTATTGACTAGACAACAAATCCAAGATAATCGAATTTAGTTTAAAAATCTGGATTACCCAACCCTTTGCCGCTTACCTGGTATCCGTATTTCTTTGCTACACAATCCCGACTTCTAACGACCCTGAGAAAGAAGCCTTTCGAAAACATGGTAGGAAAAGGAGAAAGTGCTGGTAACCAGCATTTTCTCCTTTTCTCACAATGTTTTCTACCCTTCCCCAAACAAATGTTAACTTTTGAGTCGCGTTTGATTTGTCGTCTGCAAATGCTCTCAATTTAGACAAGTCTAGAATTGTGTCGTTTGTCTGAGGAAGAAAGCTTTCGAAAACAATCATTGGAAAAGGAGCAGTTTCCCTTCTTCACTCGAAGTTCGCTATCCATTCAAAGATACATAGTTTATCATTTCAGCAAAATTTGAATTGTCGTCTGCAAATGATTTTAATAGGTGGGTGGGGGGGTGGTCATAAAGTTTGGCGTCTGGCAAAGAGTTAAGCGTAAATCAAAGCCGCTAAATCATAAACAGGATAACATTAATTTAACTGTTATCATTTAATATTGACAGTACGTGGCTACTTTACTAAAATTTATAACTAATGGCTTTGTTTGTGAAATAAGATCAAAGTTTAATATTCTTTCAGTTAACCCGACCAGAATTAGGCTTCAGGTGTCAAGGTCACTCAAACTAGGGTAACGCCGAAGCCGAGAGTCGAAGCCTGTGAGTCTTTTAGTAGGGCTAAGATGGAGGCTAAACTTTTCTTATTGGCGGTGATTTTGATCGTCGGACAAGTCGAAAGCAGGTAAATACTTCTTTTTCGGGCTCATTTACCAGTAGTTCGTTTTACTTTTACGTCAGAAAAAGATGTTTGCTGAAAAAGTAGAGTTTTGATAACCAATTCACTTTGAAATCTCTAAAATGCACTCTTAGAAATTTTACGACCGTTTGTTTCCGTGGTGTGTTACGCCGCTTTCAACACTATCTCAGTAACGGCAGTTGTACACTAAGTTATGTGTTTCTTTCATTTCGTCAAGGGTCCATGTTCACTAACCATTCTTAAGAAGATTCTTAGTTTTATTCTATTTGAAGTCACAAAACTTCTGATTGGCTAAACGAAATGGTTTAGCCAATCAGAGGCCATGTTACTTTCTACATCTAGAATAAGACAAAGAATTTTCATAAGAATTATTTCAAACGCCAACTAATGTCAGATTGTTTTTACCACATAACTGTATCTCAAGAATTACTTGAAAAATCGCCAGATTTCTACGAGAAACTTACATACCCATGAATGAGATCAAATCACTACATTGACATAAGTATGCGTTCGGAACTCAAAATAGTTCCAAAGAGGTTGACATATTACTACTTGGTCTTAAATCTGAAAATAATACAAACATTAGCTTTACCACAATAATCAATTTCACAGTCAAAATGCCGTGTAATTTGTATCAGACATTTTTTGAAAATAACATGAAAAAATAAAATGCTTTATCCAATGACGTCATATCACGCTCCTATATGACGTCACAAAATCTTATCTCGAACGTGTGTAAGATAAGAAAATTCGTAATGGCTTTAATAGCACTGAAATAAGAGGGCTTATGTGTTAAATATCATTCAGCAGTTCATGCACAGATATATTTTATTATTATACTGCAAAGAAATTTCTCGCGATCTGATTGGATAATATGCCCAGTACATACAGCCATGTACACTGGCAAAATCCACGTAAAAGCAGTTTCCCTTTTGAAGGCCCCTTGTACATGACTAAACTTTCAACACACCATCGCCTTCGGCTCTGGGCGACATGATTTGTCACAGCCGTGAACAAATTTCCAAGTCCCCTGCCACCTGACCGTGCAACTAGTAATGTATGCTACCCGCTTGTATATTTGTTATACCTGGGTGAAAATAAAAGATATGTTCTGATATGTTCTGTTCGATGTTCGAAGTCCGGTTTGGTAACCATTTCTGTCCAACAGTTATGCTTAACTGGGCAGAATCTGGGCAATGATGATTACTCCTAAAATAGTCCTAGAGGTTAAGTTCAAACTAGGCAAGAAAGTGGTATGTGTGTCTAGCAGGTGAGAAGACCGATAAAAAACATGACAGGTGAGCAAGGCGATGTTACATGAATGAAACAAATCTACGTACATGTACCTTTCAAGACGAACTATAACTCTTCATGTAAAATGGTTTTTTTTTATCATTATTCACAGCTTTTTCGAAGTTCGATATCCCAGTGTAGTGGTTTCTGCAGAAAGTGGTGGAAATCTATCCATAATTGTAAGTGCATCTTTCATACTTCATGCACACGCGAAAAAGGGCATTCGGACATTTGCCTGAAGTGTCGTCTCGGATCAGCCTGCGCATTCCGCCCAGACTAACCCGAGACGACACTTTCCGGTCTTATGTAATTTTCTGTTTTGTGCAAGTCTACTGTAGGACAAAATCTAATATAGTCGTAAAGTGCCGTCTCGGATTAGCCTGCGCGATCTGCGCAGGCTGATCCGAGACGACACTTTACGCAAATGCCCTTTTTCGCGTGTTGAAGGCCAATTATGAACCATACTTTCTGAACAGGGGTTTAACGAATCTGCATAAAATACCAACATATGCTAACCTTAGCAGTCTGCACAGGATGACATGGGTCGAAACTTTTTGCTACGGGTAAATTTTCTGCTAGTCCAGGGACCAGTCTACTCCATGACACAGCCAGTAGTTAGACAAAATTAATTTTATGGATCCATAACTATGTGATGACTTGCTTGATATTATGCATTAGATATTAGAGATGCATTCAATCCCCCTTATTCAAGAGCGCCATTCATCTATTTTTTTAAATACGCAATTTCATTTGTCTCAATCTACCTAAACTTTTGCAAAGTATATTCCAAGCACATTCAAATCAAATTGTTTTCAGTACACAGACACTGACCTGTTGGGACACTGGTTCGATTCCCCAGCACGGCCGGTTTCTTTTTGAGATTTAATGAAAGTAATTGCAACAGGATTCATTTCTTTCTCGTTGTTTCGACAAAATTTTGATGGAAAGCAACCAGTAGCTTTGGAAGATTATTGTGCGAAGTACTCGTAAAATAATCTCGTGGAAAGCATGGATAGGTGTAATAGCCGCAGCGATATGTCTGAAATAATGTTGAAAATGGCGTAATTCCCCCACACAAGCAAACAACGAAACCCCCCCTGACCTATATTACTGGCCCATCAGGCGGGGCAAAAGAGTAGCTATACAACTGGCGGCTAGATATCAAGCCCTCTTTGAAACAGTTGCCATGGTGCATCAGCTTTTACCTCTCTTTATGTATTTCTATGAAATTGTGAGAATGTGTCAGATTTCGATATTTTTTATATGTATGATAAATATGATCGTGGTAGGTTGCCTAGTTTTATTTTTACAACAAAATTCCACGAATTTATCGAACATCCCTTGTACATATACATTTACTGTTACGTTTAATCCTTAAAGCAACATTTGGGTGTACAACAGATTTAAACGATGGCATATATCAAGAAGATAACCCATTAGTTCCTCACAAAATCCTATGTTGTGGATACTTATTAAATTGTCTCATCCTAGTGAATATCCACAAAAAAATAAAATAAAAAAAAAAATATTTCTTCAAAATCCGATAACCCCTCTGAGTCCGTCCATTGCTGATTCTATTCTTTACTATTTTTCACTATTGCAGGCTGGACCCAATGGCGGAAACATATACATGAAGCCAGGTGATCGAGGCACAGTTTACGTTGGGCATACAGATATGCTGAAATTGTTCCAGGTAGGCTGGTTATTACAGAGAGGATAACTACCAACCAATAAAAATTGCCCTTTTAGACTTACTCTATATTTAAAAAATAACGCAATGTCTGATTGGCTAAACTAAATGGTTTAGCCAATCAGAAATTGTGTTACTTTGAAATTTAGAAAATTCTTGAGAATTAGACTATGAATGTTGTTAAAGAGTGGTTGGTGAATACAGGCCCAGTAGTGCTAAATGAATTGTATTATATTCATATCAGTGAATTACTGGGATTTCACAGTGAATAACACCACTAGTGATGAGAAATATGATATCATCACTAGTGACGATATAGTTTCAGAATGTTTGCCGGAACTACCGTTTCCCTAGATTGCTCATATTGTACCACTGGTGATAATAATTTGAATAAAAAAGGTGAATTAGGAATATGATAAATAGGATAATCAACTGGTTGTGTGTGATGTTAAAAATCTGTCACTCGAATGGGGTTTGATGCGGTTAAAGATCTCGTCCTTCGGACTCGTTCTTTTAACCGCATCACACCCTATTCTAGTGACAGATTTTTAATATCACACACAACTAGTTGATTATCATCTATATCTTTTTTTCTTTAATCGGGATTTAGCATCTTTTAAAACTCTAACCTTTTCTGTCATTTCATTACATCTGTAATCTTTAATCCTATGTTTTACGGCAGTTTTCACCCCTGAGGAAGAAGGCTGTTAAAATCAATTGAGGGAAAACGGGGAGGGGAAAGCTAAACAATGGGTTACCGTCATTTAAAGGCGACCAACAAAAAATGCAGGTGTTGAAATGCATTTATATTTAAACCATATCATTTAAAAATTTGGAAAATATTGTGAAGATGACAATCTCTTTTTGTGTGGTCGGTTCAAGTGTCAGTCGCTGGCAGAACAATAAATTTCAAAACCAGGCAAGAAGTAAACAAAAGACAGAGTGACCTGGCAACTTTTAACCTAGTTTTAAAATTAATTTCTCTGCGAATAACACTTGCACCGACCATCAATAACAGATTGTCATCTTCACAACAGTTTCCATACTTTTAAATAGTATGATTGAAATTTGAATGCATTTTAATACCTGATTTGTTTACTTTTGGCAGCTATTGCTACTGTAAGCTTTCCAGGATTGTGTTTTCATTTCTAGATCGTGAACAGTATGCCACCAATCTGGGGTCAGAAAGCCCCTTTCGGACGATTAGGGATGTTTCTAGGCGGAGATAGTATAGGCATACAACTCACTGCTGTCGTAAGTCTTTGTTTTGTTTGTGTTTTTGGTGTTTAAAGCATTTTTCAACGACTTTTCAATTATATCTTGGCGACCACGGCATTCACGCATGTGCTCCCTTTCAGTTTCTGTAACGATACTTCTCAAGATATAGTCTTTTCAAGTCACTGGCTGCTTTCAGAAATAAATAGAGTGGAAACAATATTAGGTCTATGTGGTGAGATAGAAATGAGAGGCGCCTAACCTTGGAAAGAACTGTGAAAATCATCGTCCGACATTTACCCATGGAATTAATGGAACTAAGAAGTATGAGCATATTTAGAATAGTTCATGAATGCAGACTAACAGCGCATCGCCATAACCCAATGATCTGACACAGTGCCATCACTTCAATTAAGTAACGCCAATTATGGTAAAGAAAAAAGTAAGGAGAAAAGTTGATATACATTTACGTATTTTTGTTTTGCTGCTTAAAAATGAAACACTTGAATACTTTCAGTACTTTGATTTTATCTGATATGTCATGACGTTTTACTTTGACCGTTTCACGATATCATTCCAGGATCCTGAGGGTTCCAGTTTGAGGTTTGAGAAGGTTTCCGGTGCATTGCCTCCCGGCGTTGTGTTGGATAAAGCTACTGGTTTCCTGAACGGTACTGCGCCGGATGTTGACGCTACGTATGAGTTTGGAATTCGGGTGATCGACGAACAGGGGAAATATGCTGATCAAACTTTCATGATTGATACCAGAGGTATCCTTTTTTTAAGCCTGTACTAAGAGTTTGTGGTAACCAGCATGGTTTTTTAAGCCTGTACTAAGAGTTTGTGGTAACCAGCATGGTTTACCAACCTTCAAAGACAAATTCGACCGTTTTTGGCATATTTAATTTATTGTATACAGATGCTTAAAATAGTACGAACGAGAATAAACATACGTTACATGGAAGAAATACAAATCAGGCAAAAGGGTCTGGCAACAAGTTCTTATAACTTAGATTCGGCCATCCCTTTAAATAATCTGCAAACTATGAGAGTCTTCTATGATTCTAAAGTTAGAACGAATATAAAATTTCTGATCTTTCCTTGAAAAAAAGAAGACTATTATGTTTCAGCTATGAAATTGATTCTTTCAAGAGTTCGTATCTGAGAATTTACATGTTTAAGGATGGAGACGTGTAAATTAGGCCTACTTTGTTGTGAGTCGGGAAGATGGAGGAGAGTGAAAGGAGGCAGGGGTAGGCAAATGATTAATAGGCTACAAGAGGTCATGTAAATCTTATTTATCAAACAGTCACAGAGTCAAAACTCGGTAAACTTGAGAGGTAATAATTATGATAATAATAGCAAATAACAGTAAAGAAACTTTATTGCAATAATAAAATGTCGGTGACTCTTTCCCTCTCTGTGTCTCTGTTTCCCAGTGAGAGTAGCGCAAAAGTAGTGGCAACGAACACGATTGGTGTATTAGAACTTTAGTATATGTAATGTGTTTAGTATTGTGGTTGTCATTATTTCCCCGTCGTTTTACCCTTATTTTCTTTTCAAATTGTTAGTTTACCATTAGAATGATTCATTTACTACTTTTAAATTTATATTCATCTTCTTATAAAACACAGAAAGAAACCAGTGTAGACAAAATCCGTGTAAAAATGGCGGTGTCTGTGTGGATGACTTTGCCTCGTTTTCGTGTACATGTCCTCAAGGTTTTGGTGGGCATCTTTGTGACGTCAGTAAGTAAAGCTATAGTTTCTTTCGTAGGATTGTTAAAAACTTACTTAACCCTTTACAACACAGTCCCAAGTTTTAACGACCCTTAAAAGAAAGCTTTTGGAAACATGGCGGGAAAATCAGCATTTTCTCATTTCCCCTTACTGTTTTCTGCCCTTTTAAAGGCAAGTCCCATCATTTGAATTAAATCAAGTTTGTTGTCTGCAAAAGCTTTAATTTGGACAAGTCTAGAATTTTGTCGTTTTGTAAAGAGTTAACCCTTTTAAGGGTTTCAAAAACAACATGGACTATTTTCGGTATATGTCGGAAAAAAAAAGCTAATTTAGATTTTTTAGTCTGGGCGAACAGTGACAATAGATCTCGTACAGATTTAAATAGGTCTACCAAGCACACATAACCCAGCTGCCTGTTCGAACAATACAAACTGCTTCAGTAATGTTCTCTTTACGATTATTCTAGGATTGTACATTTTCACACACTTTTGTACGAGTGGTCTTAATACCGAGCGTATACCTTGACAAAAATGCACTTTCGGAATTCGCTCCAGTGGTCTTAACTATTTATAGCGAAGGTGCTCTTATTTGTTTCAAGTCAAGAGTTCAAATTCAGACGGAAAAAAATGGACTGAAATTGAAGCGGTCTGAATACTGAAATTGTCTTTGGCATGAGCTGGTCTTGAGAGAGTCTTTGTCAACCAATATGATTATATTGAAACATGCTCTGTGAAAATGGGGCTTAATGCGTCTCCGTGATGCATGATACTAAGCAACATGTCATAGAGTTATGGCTCCATGGAACCCGTTTTGTATAACAACCTACTGAATCATGAGATACCCTGGTCCTTTGACATGCAGAAGATTTACTAAAAGCAAAAGTTCCGGCTCAGTTCAGCTCGCGTGCCTTGCTAAGGCTGACCTGGGTCGATACTTTTTGCAAATGCATTAAGTCCTCTTTTCACAGAGCATGGCTCATTTATCTTTGTGTACAGCGTGTGCAAACGAGGCAATAGGTATAGATTCAAATGTGAAAAAGATTTCGGATGCACAGATGTCCGGACACTTTGCCTATTCAAGCAGTGATCACGTGGCTTCTGAGGGAAGGTTAAACAGTGTGACAGGCTGGATCGGGGACGGATCATCGTCATGGCTACAGGTCGGTATAAAGTCAAATAACTCTTGTTCGTTGAAGGTTTACGGCACCCAACTCTCACATTAAAAGACGGAAGCTGCCGAGATTGGCGGAATAATCTTTACGAAACCGTCGATGTTACACGATATTTACCGATGCGTTAGGGTCGTAATCCTTAATACAGTTGACTTGTTTTGAAGGGGCCAGCCTATATCTGATTTGACACTTTTTTTTTAAAATCTCATAACCTTCCTTGTTTTCAGTGTAATACAGATTATCAAGAATTTTCTTATTTTACACACGTTTTATATCACAATTATGTGACGTCATTTTTGACGTCATTTTGTACGTATTTCATAGAAGTGAATTGGCTTTATGGATATTAGGTACCACGCATGCATCTATGGGTGGTTTTGCATCTTCTGATCTATAATTTGTCGTTATTTGATAATAATTTGATAAATAAGAATTTGATTTTCGTTGGCGTTTGAAATTAAATTCTGTTAAACTGGTCGAGGAAAAAATGTTATTAAGCTCGCCAAAGGCTCGCTTAATGACATTTTCCTTAGACGCGTTTCATACAATTTTATCTCAACTCTTGTTGACTCTTGTCAGGTTCTATAGATTTCTATATCTCATTAACAGACGGCAAATTTTTAGGCTTGACCCAAAATTCAAAGCATTTGCAGACAATAACTTAGATATGACTAAAATAACGGAGCTCGTCTCTAAAGTGTAATAAGCATTGTGGGATAAGCATTTAGTCATGCAATGTAATCAGCGTTTTCTCCTTACACCACAGTGTTTTCAAAAGCCTTTTTTCTCAGGGTTGTTAAAATGGGAATGTTTGGTAAAGGGTTGATCCAGAGGCTAGTGACTCACCAACTTTGCATATCAAAATGACCCCCCCCCCCTCTCTCTGCTACCGGAATTCGGACTCGGAGGTATTCTATGGAGAGTGCAGACCATAAGCAGCCTGCAAACACCACCACAACTACCATTTTCTGAATTCCTTTTAAGTCTTTGTTGTCTTCAGCTTCGTCCTTTCACTTTTTAACCAATATCCTGCTGTATAAGTGAAGAAACTTTCAAGCAGACAGTAAGGAACCCAAATGTTGCTATTTCAATGGTACTTTTTGGGGAAAATATATCGATTATCGGACAGTGTAGATTCAAGATCAGACTGCACATTCTGTGCAGTCTGATCTTGATCTACACTGTCCACAAAAAGATTTTGGAGTTGCGTTTATTAGCCTAAGCGTTAAGACGATAAAACAAGATTTAACGTTCTTTTAAATATAAATCTAGGTTGACTTTGGAAAAGTGTGGACTGTTTATGCAGTGGCTACCCAAGGTTTCTCTGCCACTTACACGTTGTCAACTTATAGACTGGATTGCAGTATTGATGGCAATAGATTTAGTCACGTGCCATTTACAAATGGAACAAGTCTGGTGAGAAAATTGTATTTTGAAATAGATCTAACTTCTTTGGTGTACAGTCTTTATTTATGTAAATAAATAGCTGTAGTGCTCCTAACCTGACTTGCCCAGTTTCTGACCTTAAACTCTGCTCTGAGCAGTCCTTATGGCACAAAAAATAGATATCATAACACACGAACCAAACATACTTTTAACAAGTCAAACCAGTTTTTATACCTATCCTGAATTAAAATGAAATTAATGTGGTGTCCTTGGGGTTGTGAGGTAGAGCGTCGGCCTCGTACCCATAAGGTCCCGATTTCGATACCCGGGAGCCGGTGTCAACTTTGGGATTTTTCATTGGCCCACACATTCGACGCGAGTACTAGTGTAGTTCCCAGGAAGCAGAATCTAGAGAGAGATTAGTATAAGTTGTAAGAACTTGTTTCTCAATAGATGTAAAATAAATATGTTTAAAATAAACTAAAATAAAAAAAGAAGAAAAAACACAATTTCAAGTACATAAAGTTCTACTCTATTTGATTTCAGAGCATAAGCGTTTTCAATAATCAACGTTAAGAAAACAAGCAAATCGTTGTTGCTTAATATGGCTTTATTTTGTCTGAAATTCGACTGAATCGTGACGCAGAATGTACTTTGACCTGCAGAAAAAATTTACCAATAGCAAAAAATTTTCGACCCAGGTAGGCTGAACGGACTGCACAGGCTGACATAGGTTCATAGTTTTCACAGATGCATAAAAAAACCCATCCTTTCTCAGAACACTTCTTATTTAATGTAAATGACGATCTATACATCTAGTCTATTGTTTTTTCTTCTTGTAGGTTTTGGACAGCAGCGGAAAATCCTATAGCACTGTATCCAAACAAGCACTTCCGGTACCGACAGACTGTCGCTATTTAAGATTCATTCCGCAATCCTGGACTGGTTCACATCCGGGTCTCCGTGTAGAATCATATGGGTGCCCAAAACTCACGATTCCATAAAGACTTAAGAGAAAACAGAACGCTGGAGATAAAAAAAAATAAAAGTTTTGTCAAACGTGTAGCTATGATTTTTGAAGTCGTACATTGTAAATTGATTTGTCTATAGATGATGTAATTTTAGTTCCGCTCCTTCATTCAGATATCAGACAATAGATCTAACTAAACTCTGCTGCGGTTGATATTGTTGTTTTCAATCTCTCCCATTTAGAAAAAAATCAAAAAAATCCAGTCTTAAAGACTGGATAGCATGACAGAGACAGCCTTTATGAGGGCGTTGCAAAGAGACCAGTTCTCACTGTGCGTCGTATAGATGAGTATATAGTCCTACAAGCGTATAATATTTGAGTTACTTAGACCAATTACAACATAAAACAAGTATATCGCATGCGGGTGTCAATGCTCGGCTGCAGATGCTTTCTCAGTGGAAGTTCTAGGTCGAAAAAGGGACATAACTGTTTAAAAATGTGTAGAGAGTTATCTGCCTTTCTTTAATGAGGTCCCCCATTTAATAGCAAAGAACTACCTCATATTTGATGTAAATATTTTCAACAATAACAGAGATATGAGAAAATGTCAAAGTTTTCCCACAACGACGACGCAGACGACGACCAACGACAAGACTACGACCAACGACAAGACTACGACCAACGACAAGACTATGAAATTACCTCGCCGTTTTCTTCGAAAACTTTCGAGTTAATAAAGCAGACCTCTTCTCGAAAATTAAAAAAAAAAAAAAAATGTCTGTCAAGCAACGGGAACAACTACAATTATGTTTAAAATAGCCGTAAGTAGATTGAAGTGGGCAGGGGCTTATTTCGTAGACTTATTTTCATTCTAGAAAAGTAAATTTACCTAAAAAAAAAAAGGAAAAATCATTCAAGTATTAGAGGGTGGGTGGTAGTCTGTGGTTCCGAAATACAATATTATTGGAGTGGGTAGCCTCTATAGACCCGTTGCCCTATCCCTGTGTAAAAGTTATAGAATCTTAGTATTTTCGCGTAGCTGAATGTGCTGGTTTCGATCTACTTTTTGTAATGATAACAAATGAATAAATAGAAATTTGTGATTGGTCAAAAATACAGACATGTGTGTTCTAAGGACTCTTGTCTATTTGCGGCAAATTTACGCCGTCTATCATTTTTAGAGATATTTCTTGTTTTGCCTGTGAAAATTTCCTCCGGTTATGAAGATTTATTAACTCCTGTACATGTATTGTATACGAGAGAGAGAGACACAGAGAGAGAGAGAGAGAGAGAGAGAGAGAGAGAGAGAGAGAGAGAGAGAGAGAGAGAGAGAGAGAGAGAGAGAGAGAGAGAGAAGGAAAGAAGAAAAAGAGCAAGAAGAAAAGAAATAGCACAGACTGACATTGAGACACAAAACCAGCGAAAAAACAAAGTGTTTTTCCCTTTACCAAACCAAACTCGAGTTTAAACGACCCCGTGGAAGAAGGCTTTTGGAAGCCTTGTGGATTGAGTAGAAAATGCTATGGTGGCATATTTCTGCCACGAGATACGAGATAACTATTGCGTTAGTTCAAGAGAACTATCGCGATAAAACAAACTTTCCTGGAAATATTATCTAGATAATTAAAAGTTTCACGATAAAAATAGCGAGATAATTCTCACTGTTATCACGATTTCTTTAAACGTTCGTGCCCATAACTGACATTCACGGTATCTATAATTCGATACGTTTCGGAACATCTTCATTGTTTAACAGACCTCAGTTCATTTCATGTGTTGTCAAAATTTACCAATTAAGCTACAAATGTGAATAATTCGAATTTTAACTTGCTGCCATCTTGTTAAGTCAAAAACTACCCAGTTCATCAAAATGGTGAATTGTCTATTTATAGATATCAGGCAACAGATAGAACTATCACAATAATTTTATCTCGAATGTCAGCTTCGTGCACGTATGAGATAGTTTAGGCTGGAATATTTACTGATCAATGTAAAGTTTTCTAGATAATAAAGTTTATAGTGATATTTTTTTTAGAAAACTTTTCACTATCTAGATAAAATTTTTAGGAAACTTTGATTTATCGCGATAGTTTTCCAAAATTATCATGATAGTTATGTCGTATCTCGTGGCAGAAACATGCCACCATACTTCATCACAGTTTTCCTACGATTTTTATACCTTTACAAAAATCAATTCCTATCATTTAAGGTAGAAATGATTTTTTTTTGTCCTCAAATTCTCCCAATTTTGTCTCACAATTCTTGACTAGACGACAAATTCAAGACTATAATTGAGCCTTGCTCTGTGAAAAGGGGGCTAAATGCATCTGCAAAAAGTATCGACCAATGTCAGCCTGCGCGGATTGCGCAGGCTGACATTGGCCGAAACTTTATGCTACCGATAAATTTCCTATATGTCCAAGGACCATTCTACTTCCAGACCCAGTCGATTGTTAGATGAAATAGATTTTATGGATCCATAATTAAGTGATGACTTGCTTTGTATAATGCATCACACGGATGCATTAAGCCCCCTTTTGCCAGAACATAGCTCATATAAAAAGAATCTTAAATCATAACCTTTAACTCTTTACAAGAAAATGAAATTTTAGTCTTGTCGTTATTGACGGAGTCATTTGTTGATTGATTGTATGGGTGTATGATGTTTAACGCCTTTTTGAACATTATTTCAGTTATATCGCGGCGTCCAGTACACCTATCAATGTTTTCCTGATGTTTAACGCCTTTTTCAACATTATTTCAGTTATATCGCGGCGGCTAGTACACCTATCAATGCTTTCCTGATGTTTAACGCCTTTTTCAACATTATTTCAGTTATATTGCTGCGGCCAGTACACCTCTCCATGCTTCCTTGGAGTCTCTTTTACCAGTACTCCGCACAATATTCTTTCCAAGCCACTGGCTGCTTTCTCAAATAACCATCATCAAATCAATACTCAGCGGTGAGAGGGGAATGAATTCTGTCGCAACTACCATCATCAGTTCTCGGAAAGAAATTGGCCTAGCCGGGGATTGAACCAGCGACCCCCAGTTCCTGAGTCCTGTACGCCACCGACTGAGCTACCGGGGCTCGCTGGAGTCATTTGTAAACGGCAAATTAAATATTGCTTAAATGATGGACTAGTCTGCAAAACATTATAAGAAACTAGTTACGAACATTTTATCATCATCCCAAAATGTTTTCTTATTTCTTTTTTTGGTTTGGGTCTTTTAAACGCAGGATTATTTGGTAAAAAGTTAATGCGTTTATAAACTTTCGGGCCCGAGCTCGATTTGACGAAAAAACTTAAGTCTCATATTTTTCTCAGATCTGAAAACGGGCTTATTTTCCAACTAAAGTTTAGTTTGTTACTTGAAATACATTTCACTAACATTAATACATCTGAGTAACGTTTTCAAACCCTGAGTTGACAAAACGTAGTGCTCAGATTTATCTCAGCAAAATAATGGACTTAAAAAGGTCTGTTAACTGAGTTAAATCCTTTTACTTAGCTGAGTTTAGGTTGATATGTGGTGTCAGCTCAGGAGTTGAGAATGTTCTTTAGTGTGTTAATGTTGAGAAATGCGTCACTCAGCTTAAGGATAGGGCACCCTTATGGGATACGTGTAACATCGCCATTCATCGCCGAAAAAACGTACGGATTCGGCTAGGACTTGGGTAATCCGTAATCGATCGGCCGATACACGCTGGTTCCCCGCATTGATTACGGATTACCCGAGTCTTAGCCGTGTCCGTATGATTTTGGCGATGAAAGGCGATGTTACACGAATCCCATTAGGGTGCCCTATCTTGTTTTTTTTTGTGAAGCCGAGCCCAGTACCTTATATGCAGTCACTGAAGGTCAAAAGCAAACTGCAAGCTTTAATTTGTTTGTATGTATGCCGGGTGTTTGGAGTAATGGAGGATTTAAAATAACTTCAGTCATATCGAGGCGGCCAGTGCACCAATCCATGCTTTTCTGGAATTTCTCACAAAATATACTTTGCACAAACCATTGGCTGCTTTCTCCCCACAAACATCATCGAAAACATAATCAGCGGTGAGAGAGGAATGGAGCCTATCGCAATTACTATTATCAGTCCTCCGAAAGAGATTGTCCGAGCTGGGGATTCGAACAAGCGACCCCCAGGTTTTAAACCCTATACGTTACCGACTCAGCTAAGGATTATGCTGCAAGCTTCAAATGTAACGTATGAAATATGGGAAATATTCGGCCGATCGATTACAGATTACCCGAGTCGTAGCCGAATACGTACGTTTTTTTCGGTGATGAAAGGCTATGTTACATGAATTCCATTAGGGTGCCCTGTCCTTAAGTAATGCTGAGAATTTCCTATCCCAAACAACCGATTTGAGTCTGTTTTTTTTTCCTGACTGAAAACGACGTTTTTGTTTATTTCAAGGGTGAACGAATAAATAGAATGAATACATGAGTAGGTAAATTTATGAATAATAAAAAGGAACTCTGATGCCGAAATAAATTACTTTATTCTTTATCAAACCAGCAAATTATCCGAACGCAATTTGCTAGAAATTGGCTAATCCTGCAATGAAAGTAGCGAATGCTCTTGTGACGAAATTGCGAGTTTCGATCAATCTGGTAACCAACTCCAGCTTCCTAAGTTTTATTCAAAGCAGGGAACCAAAATCGTAGTTGACAGACGCCAGACATTTGAAAGATCTGAATTTATTTTAGGATCAACGATAAAAAAGTTAAAAAAAAACTACAAATGGGACAGCAAACTCAAATCGAAACTTTGAGAGCTGTTTTGAGGGAATCACAAGAAGGTATAACAAATAAACTTATTAGTTGGAAAAACTTCGCTGAAACGAGGGAGCTGTGCGGGAATCAAAACATTTCAAAGGCTAGATATGACAATAATGGTTTTCTGCTAGAGGTAAAGCAATCCATGTTGATGATTTGCAACAAAAAAATCTGTTATATCAAGATGTTTATGTAAATTTACCGCTTAAAGTCATTAAAAAGCTGAAGAGACAATCTGAAGTGACTCTGATAGGCCAATGTTAAAGAGACATTTGGTTGTGTCATGGGTTTCCGCGTTTTTTTTTTTTTTGCACCGATCAATTTTTTATGTCTGTTAATTTCTAGATAGGTATTTCTGCGTGATTTGACATAAATTTGTCAATAAGAATAACAAGTAACTTCAAAACCTGTCATTTTACACAAGATAAGCGGATAATGGCCTATTGTGTCCGTGAAGGCCATTTTCTTCTTACTTGAGGTCTTGCATGTAACCATTATTTGTTACGTAGATTTCATTTCTATAACGTGATTTACGCAATAACTTGGGCTAGAGGGAACACTGCTATAGACTGGTGACCTTTGGAGAAAGGGTAAAGTTTGCCTAGAAACAGACCAAATTTTGAAAAGAAACCACATCTTGTGCATGAAATTTCTCAGACATTAAACCAAAATATTTTGTCTCTGTTTAATTTCAGTGATAATGCATTAAATGGCTGGTATTCAGAGCAGTCATTTACCTTTACCTTTTCCTGCTATATATAATTCAATGAATATTATTGACAAGCTTGAAAGACCAAAAAGTAGCAACTAACAGCCACTTTTGTCAAAATATCCCAATCTATTAGGCAGTGTAGATCAAGACCAAAGAATGTGCAGACTAGTGATGAATCTATACTGTTTGTAAATGCACCTGATACTACCTGGAGCATGCTGACTATTATATGTCTGGACTGATAAAAAAAAAAGAGGCCATAATATCTTTGTTAGATCCAGTGAATGAGTAATGTTATTTTGTCATAAAATCATAAAGCAGGTTTTTTTTGTGCATAGTGAAAGCTAACTTACAAAGAAGACTGAATGAACAGAGGAAGAAAAGGAAAGAAAAGGAGTCTGAATTAGCAGAGGGTAAGGCTTTGAAAAATTTTGTTTCTATGTATCTCATTATCACAAGAGAAAAGAAAAATCCTATTTACATTCCTGATGATAAGGTAAATGACCTGCTGTGTCTGCAATAATTTCCTAAAAGTTGTTGAATTTTGATATATTGTTTCTTAACTACCACCTCTGATTTATTAGACTCTGATAAAAGTTGACAACTATTACTCATACCAGTAATTGATGATTTCAGGTTTGATCTTCACATTTTAAACCTTTCCATTTATACGTGTTCAATGTTATATGAGCCATGTTCTCTGAAAAGGGGGTTTAATGCATCTGCAAAAAGTACCAACCATTGTCAGCCTGCGCATTCTGCAGGCTGACATGGGTCAAAACTTTTTGCTATCGGTCAGTTTTTCACATATCAAAAGACCAGTCTACCTCATGATTCAGCCTGTTGACAGACAAAATGGATTTTATGGAGTCATAATCATGTAATATTTTGTTTGGTAAAATGCATAACAAAGGTGCTTTAACCCCTCTTTTGCCAGAGCATGACTTGTACAGATCTACTTACACATAATATAATATATAATAAGTGATCTGCACTTGCTGCAAAGGCAATTGTAGTTGAGAAAGGCAACTTAAAACATTATTTTTGGATGAGAATACAACATATAGATCTACTACAATGACCCTTTACTGTATAATTGTGAATTTTAACAACCCTGAGAAAGAAAGCTTTTGAAAACATTGTGGAAAAAGGAGAAAATGCTGGTAACCAGCATTTTCTCCTATGCCCACAATGTTTTCAACCCTTCTAAAAACAACTTAATTACAATTTTTGTGTCACATTTATAATGTCATCTGCAGGTGCCTTCAATTTGGACAATATTAAAATTTTGTCATTTGGTAGAGAAATAAGCATGACTTCAATTACTACTGGAGATGATGCAGGTCAAGATCAGACTGCACAGATCAATCCATACCGCCTAGAAATCTTGACATACAGGTATTTTCAGGCTGAAAATGTTAATTTACTCTGCACTTTTATGGGATGTTATATGATGGTGTACTATCTTTTTCTTTAGTGAATGGAAAGCTAGTTCAAACAAAGGATCTCTTCATGAAGATGAAAGGTAATAATTCTTTTTAACCCTTTACCACACAATCCCATGTCTTAATGACCCTAAGAAAGATGATATCTCAGTCTGTAAACATTGTTGCAAAAGAAGAAAATGCTGATAACCAGCATTTTCTCCTTTTACCAAAATATTTTCTATCTTTTAAAAGATGAATACCACAATTTGAACCATATAGTATTTGATTGTCTGCAAATGCTTTGCACTAAGACAAGTCCAAAATTTTGTTGTTTTTGTAAAGAGTAAATATATCAGAACTTGCTATTAACCCTTTTCGAAATGATTCCATGTTTTAACAGTCTTGAGGAAGAAGATAATTCGAAAACATTGAGCAAAATGGAGAAATGGTCTGGAAGCCACTTTTTCTCCTTATCAGTGTTATGTAAAGACGAATCATATCATTTGAGCATATCATTTGAGCATCGTTTGATTTGTCAGATCTATAAAATGTTTTCAGTGTGGAGTCTAAAGTTTTATTGTCCGGGAAAGAGTTTATTTTTTAGTCCAGCTCTTTTCAAACAAAACTCAAGGAACTGTCGTAGCCCTGTTGTTGTCTTTGTCTTCATTGTGGTGGTGCAGAACTTAGACATTCTCATGTATCTCTGTCATTACTAGAGATATTAACTACAAACTTGGGCTTCTTGTAAACTATTGACTTCAGGCAAGCATTAGTTTAGTTTAAATATATTTATTTTACATCGATTGAGAAACAAGTTCCTACAACTTATACTAATCTCTCTCGATTCTGCTTCCTGGAAACTACACCAGTACTCACGCCGAATGTGTGGGTCTATGAAAAATCCCAAAGTTGAAACCCGCTCCTGGGTATCGAACTCAGGACCTTTTAGTTACAAGGCCGACGCTCTACCTCACGACCACGGACACCACAGGCAAGCATTGGCAAATGCGTGTTGTGTTCCTGTTTTAAGCCTGATCTTGGCCATACTGCCACTTCAACTCTTTACCAATTGTAAAATTTGAGACCTGTCCAAAGTCAAAGCATTTGCAGACAACAAAATAAATCTAGCTCACATAATGGATTTTGTCCTTGAAAGGGTAGAAAACATTGTGGGAAAAGAAGAAAATGCTGGTTACCAGCATTTTCTTCTTTTCCCACAATGTTTTCAAAGGCTATCCTACTTAGGGTCATTTAAAGTCAGAACTGTGTGGTAACACAGTCCCAAGTTTTAACCACCTTGAGGAGGACAGATTTTTAAAACATTGTGGGAGAAAAAGGAGAAAAAGCCAGTTACCAGCATTTTCTCCTGTATCCACCATGTTTTCTATCCTTTCAAAGCCAATTACCATCATTTCAGCAAAAATTTTATTTGTTGCATGCAAAGTTGAACGCTTTCAATTTAGGTATGTCTAAAAATTTTGTCATCTGGTAAAGAGTTCGAACATCACAGAGCATCTATTTAATTTTGAAAACCATGAGAATTTCAAGTCAATTGTTGATCTCATTTAAGGATAGGGCACCCTAATGGGATTCGTGTAACATCACCTTTCATCGCTGAAAAATGTATGGATTCGGTCTTGGGTTCTCCCCAATCGATCGGCCGATAGACATTGGTACTCCGCATCGATTACGGATTACCGGAGTCTTACCCGAATCTGTACTATATTTTGGCTATGAAAGGCGATGTTACACAAATCCCATTTGGGAGCCCTGTCCTTAACAGTCTTAAATGGAATTCATTACCTTTGGTCTAATGCCTTATGTTATTTCTTTTTTAAATTTTCATCTGCAGAAGCCAAGGACATTGCACAACACAAGACAGAAAAGTCACAAGCGCAAGCAGACAGGTTCGTCCTATAATGAATAAACATTAAGTTCATCCTTTTTAAATCTTGACCTTGGTCATGTGAGTGACAGTTTGGACTCTATATGATTGTCACAGGACTCATGACCTGAAGGCCCCGTGTTCAAGCCTCACTGGAAGCACTTTTTTTTGCGGGAGTTTCCTCGGGCAACACACTTCAGAGCCATAGCTTAGTACTCCAAAATCTCAGGACATACATGAATATGTGAGCAATCACAGTGATATTACTAACATAAAGTTGAAATTGGCATAAAAAGCGATTCAAACAGTCAATCATTCATAAAGATCAGTTTTGAGGAATGCTGAAAGTTGAATTTAGACAGACCCAAATATTTGCAACTTGATGGGTTGCCTTGGTCTGTAAGTGTTTAATCTAAGCCGACAGTGTAGATCAAAGATCTTGATCTACACTGGCTGCAAAAGCAACTATAGTTGTGAAAAGCCATTTAACCCATTACCACACAATCCCTACTTTTGACGACCCTGAGAAAGAAGTCTTTAGAAAACATTGTGGGAAAAGGAGAAAATGCTGGTAACCAGCATTTTCTCCTTTTCCTACAATGTTTTCTATCCTTCACAAAACAAATTTCAAATTTTCAGTCACTTTTATTTTGTTGTCTGCAAATACTTTCGATTTGGACAAACCTAAAATTTTGTCGTTTGGTAATGAGTTAAGGGTTAAGAGATGTTAGATTTGTCTTTATGAAGATTTTTCTATTGATTTGTTCAGCAAGTCAACAAATTTAGGTCTTATGAGATAAATATTTCAAATCTTTACTAACTTCAAATTTTTAGAATCGTATAAGGAAAAAAGAAAGGCAACAAAAGGCATTTTAACCTTTTACAACATAATCCTGAGAAAGGATCATTATGAAAACATTGTGGGTAAAGGAGAAAATGCTGGTAACCAGCTAGATATTGTATTCTCAAGCCTTGGAGGGCCAAATAAACCACCCAGGCATTTTTTAATCTAGTAGAAAGACCGGAACACATGGCATTTCAAGATTAAATTTTTAGCGAATATTGTAGGCATAGTGTACAATGTAGATCAAAGATTATACTGGATTTTCTTTGCTGTCTATATTGATCTAGAATGGCCCCCAAAGGGAACTAAAGTTGTTGGAATAAACATGTGTATGATTTTACATGTACATGTATTTCAGCTTAGAACTGGACGTACAGAACAAAAGAGAACAACTTCAGAAGATAGACAATGATATCACTGAGTTCAACAAGAACAAGAATTTAGAAGTGTAACTATATGCATTGTTTTATTCCTAAAGTTGACCTATAGAGTGCTGTGTAAACCCAGAGAGGCATTTTCATTTCAGAAATAAAACCCTGATAAGACCAATTTCAAGATTGCCCTTGAACAGAATGGACAGGGTAGATCAAAGATCACACTGCATGTTTCTCCTCTTCCCACCATGTTTTTCTGTCTTCAAAGAGGATTACCATCATTCAGTTTATTGCATTTAATTTGTTGTTTGTGAATGCTTCTATCATGAACAAGTCTAAAAAATTTTGTATTCAAATTCTTGTTTCTGTAATTGCTGTAGGTACAAGACAGATAAGTATTTACATTGCATCACATGAACTTTTTAAAAAATGCTTGTCTATCTATATGTTTGTTATGGTCCGAAAAGTCAGTTAAACTTCAAAGATTTTTTATAGTTTTCATTGATGTAGTGTAATCTTTACCTTTTACCACTTGACAAAAATGTAGACCCGTCCAAATTGAAAGCATCTGCAGACAACAAAATAAATGTGGCTGAAAAATTGAATTTGTTTAGGAAAAGGTAGAAAAAATTGTGGGAAAAGGAGAAAATGCTGGTTACCAGCATTTTCTCCTTTTCCCACAATGTTTTCAAAAGATTTCTTTCTCAGGGTCGTTAAAAGTCAGGATTGTGTGGTAAAGGGTTAAGCAACCTTCAATTAAACATTTACCACACAATCCCGAGTTTGAATGAAACTGAGGTGGAAGACTTTTGTAAATATTGTGTGAACAGCAGAACTTGCTGGTAACCAGCATTTTCTGCTTTTCCCACAATGTTTTCTACCCTTTCGATGACAAATTCTATCATTCAAGCCACATTGAATTTGTCGTCGGTGAATGGTTTCAATTTGTGCAAGTATTACACATGTATGTAAGTATTTCTATGTGTGTATCATTGTTTTATTTCTAACAGGGAAAACTTTGAAGAGGAATTGAGCGTTTTGTCCAAACAGTTCAAAACGGCAAAACAAGAATATGTAAGATATAGATGTGATCACTAGATATTCTTTATTTGAAGCATTGAAAAAAGTCTTTTTGTGTGTAATTTTCAAACCACTGTTTAAGAGGCACTGTGAGAAAAATAGGCCCCCCCTTGCATCTAGAAAATTTAGCTAATTAGCATTTTACTTCACAAATATGGCTTACATGTACATGTACTTCCTTTTGGGACCCTGCTTTTGAAAACATAGGGGATCATGAATGAAAGAATGATTACTTATATAACCTCGAAATTTTTCTTTTCCCACAATATTTTTTAACCCTTTACCACATGACAACATTTAAATCCAAATTGAAAGTATTTACAGACAACATATCAAGTATGGTTCATATGATACATTTTTCTGGTGAAACTGTAGAAAATATTGTGGAAAAAGGAGACAATCTTGGTAACCAGCATTTTCTCCTTTTCTCACAATGTTTTCATAGGGTTTCAGCTGTAGGGTAGTTGAAATAGAGGATTGTTTGGTAAGGGTTTGAACAATTCAAAAATAGTATTTTTGCTCTTATTGAGGGCGTCGCCTTTGTATCATTTGAATTAAGTGATTTACTCAGTTCAGGTTTTTGGTAGATCTAGAATAAACCTTTTAAGAGCTTGGTTTGTTCAAATTGATAACCTGATTTCATAAGCCTGTGCCAAGCCCTGGTAGCTCAGTCAGTAGTGTACAGGAGTTGAGAACAGGAGGTTGCTGCTTTGATCCCCAGCTCGGCCAGTTTTTTTCCGATGATTGAGAGTAGTCATTGCAACAGGATTCATTCCTCTCTCACCGCTGACCATTGTTTCGATGATGATTATGTGGGAAAGCAGCCAGTGGCTTGGAAAGAATATTATGCGAAGCACTGGTCAAAGAAACTCCAGGAAAGTGCCATGGATAGATGCACTGGCCACTGCAATATGACTGAAATAATGTTGGAAACGGCGTTAACTCATTACCAAATGACAAAATTTTAGGTTTCTCCAAATCGAAAGCATTTGCAGACGACAAAATAAAAGTGACTGAAAATTTGAAATTTGTTTTGTGAAGGGTAGAAAACATTGTGGGAAAAGGAGAAAATGCTGGTTACCAGCATTTTCTCCTTTTCCCACAATGTTTTCTAAAGGCTTCTTTCCCAGGGTCGTCAGAAGTAGAGATTGTGTGGTAATGGGTTAAACAACAATCAATCAATTAATCATTATTGTCCCATTGAAGAAAAACTCCATCATTTGGGCCACATTTGATATTTTGTGTGCAAATGCTTTCAATTTGGAGGAGTCTAAGACTTTGTTGTTTGGTAAAAAGTTAAGAAATGAAGGACTGTGCTGACGTATTTCAAAAACATCTTGCAGTCAGACAATGTTCTAACCGAAAAACTGAAGGAAGCAGAATTTTTATATGAGGAAACTTTGAAGAAAGGTCAGTATGTTTTATATAGTTTGATGTTCTAAACTTTTCCCGACCAATCTTATTCTAAGACATTTAAATGTGCTCTTCAGGATTCCTTCAAAACCTTAGGTTCCTTTAAAGACTGTGGTTGCTATGGCAACACAAATTGAAAAGTATTGAAATTCTTTAAAAAACTGTCTGTCAAAATGATAGGTTTGTATTCTCTACAAACTGTTGTCACCATTTATCTCCCTTTGTTATAAGACTGCACAATCTTATGATTGGAATGGTGTTTAAGTTTCTTTGGATTAAAAAAATGTTTGAAGTTTTCTTTGACAATAGTTTATTCGGATGTTAGTGGCTCTGATTAGAAGAGATATTTATTAAGTGAGCTTTGTATCATTAAATTCTTTGTTCCAAAACTTTACCTTTCATTCCATAAATGTTTTCTTTTAAGTTTTGGAAAGCTTCTTGTCAAAGTACTCTTTATTTGGGTTTGTTGATATTTGGTTTGAATCATACGTGATTACACTTGCCTGTATTCACTCACACCATCTTGGCATGTAAAACAGATATCCCTTTTGTTTAAAAAAAAAAAAGCAGCTTACTTTCTCTATGAAATGTTATTGTCATCCAGACTTCAAATGGTTTAATATCTCTTTTGATGACAATAAACTGGTATATTTATTCAAAAGGTAATGGAGCAATATAAGGCCATAATGGCCCTCTTGTTTAGATAAACACCAATGAAACAGTGCAAGTGGCACATTGGAGAATCATTTGAAGGAAAGGATGAGACCTTATTACGACAAATTTATATTGAAAGACATTGTGGGAGGAGCAATTGCTTGTACAAACAATTGCTCCTTTTCCCATCATGTTTTCAAAAGCTGTCTATTTTGGGAATCAGAAAAGTGTAGTAGTTTTATTTACCTTTTCCTTAATGACAAGTATAAGACTTTTTCTTCAAAATTAATACAAATAAGCTTATGTTCTATGGTAGGGTAGAAAACATTGTGGGAAAAAGGAGAAAATGCTGGTTACCAGCATTTTCTCCTTTTCCCATAATGTTTTCAAAAGCCTTCTGTGTGAGGGTTGTTAAAACTTGGGATTGTGTGATAACGTGTTAAAGGGGCTAATTTTTCAGCCAAGGAAGCAGAAGAGGAAGCAGCAAGGACTGCTAGCTATCTACAGTCGCTGCATTTACCAGAGACACAAGATGGAGGTTGTGGTCTTGACAAAGCAATGATTGGGTTTGTTTTCTTGTAATTTATGGTACTCAACTTGTGCAGTTTTATGCTTGAAAACAAGAGTATGCTGTTTTAGTTAGAATGTCTCATGAAATTATTTCGGTGAAGATCTGGACATAGTGTTCTTTGCAGTCTGGTCTTAATCTACACTGTCTTCAAAATCAATTTAAGTTGTGCTTGTCTCTGTAAAGCTTAATTTTTCTAAGAAATTTTCAGATTAGAAGAGATCATGAACAGTTGTTAAGGAAGATACCGCCATTTGTTGTGTTCATTAACTGATTTTCCATTCAAAGACTTGCTCCTTTACCAAATGGCAAGTCTTCGTCTCTTTCAAATTGAAATTGATGACAAATTTGAAATTGGAACAAATCAGCTGAAGTTATCTGATAGGGTAGGAAAACATTGTGGAAAAAGGAAAGATTGCTTAGTATAAGTGATTTCTCCTTTTTCCACATTGTTTTCAAAAGCTTTTTTCACCAAGATTGTTAACACATGGGATTGTTTGGTAAAGGGTTTTATATGAGCCATACTCTGGCAAAAGGGGCTAAATACATTTGGGCCATGCACTGTGAAAAGAGGGCTTAATGCATCTCCGTGATCTATGGTACCAAGCAAGCCATCACATACTTATTGACCCATAATAACCTCCTTTTTTTGACAGCCGACTCAATCCTGAGGTAGACTGGTCCTTGGACATACAGAAAATTGACCAATAGCGAAAAGTTTTGGCCCAGGTCAGCCTGCGCGGATTGCACAGGCTGACCTGGGTCGATACTTTTCGCAGATGCATTAAGCCCCCTATTCACAGAGCATGGCTCATTTCCATGATGCATTATACCAAGCAAGTCATTACAATAGCTATTGATCAATTAAATTCATTTTGTATAACATACAAATGAATCATGAGGTAAATAGTTGTTTTGACATGCAGAAAATTGACCGGTAGCCTAAAAGTTTCAGCCCAGGTCAGCCTGCATGAATTGTGCAGACTGACCTGGATCAATACTTTTTGTGGATGCATTAAGCTACCTTTTCACAGTGCATGGCTCACATATAACGAGCCAGATGGTAGTAATTTTCAATAAGAAAATCTTGATGTTGATTGATTGATTGATGCCGTTTTCAACATTATTTCTGTCAAATCGCTGAAGCCAGCGCACCTATCCATGCTTTCCTGGATTCTCTTTTACCATTATTCTGCACAATTTCCTTTCCAGGCCACTGGCTGCTTTCCAACATAATCGTTGTCAAGACAATGGTCAGTGATGGGAGAGGAGTGAATCCTGTCACAATGACTATCATCAATCCTTGGAAAGAAATTGACCGAGCAAGGGATCAAACCCATGACCCCCTGTTTTCAAGTCTTGCAAACTACTGACTGAGCTACCGAGGCTCGCGAAATCTTGATTTAGCTCAATTATAGAGTAGTTACTTCACTCTCAAATAATTTGTTTTTTTAGGAGACTGATGTCAGAGGACAAAGACAAGCTAGAAAAGGAACTGCAGCGAGTTTTACAGGGAATGGAAGTTACCAAAAGTGAAGGAAAGTGTTAACCCTTTAGTTAGTTTGTTAGTGCACTTTTCACCCGTTACCAAACATTCCTGGTCTTTATCAACCTCACAGAAAAAGCCTTTTGAAAACATTGCAGAAAAAGGAAAAAATGCTGGTAACCAGTATTTTCTCCTTTTCCTGCAATGTTCTTAAATCCTACCTAGTATTTTCCTCCTTTTCCCACAATATTTTCTACCCTTTCAAGGACAAGCCCTATGATTTGTAAAATTCCAGTAATAAAGTTTTGTTCATTTTATCATTCAGAAAACATCTATACTCGTTTTTGGCCAGTTTTGAACCCATTTCATCTTTTTTTTATCAATGTATAATCATTTTTTTATCTTCACACCAAATTTTGCCCCTAATGGTTGCAAGTTGGCATAGATTTATGACCAAAAGAAGATGCATTTTATTTTCTGGAGGCCATCAAAGAATCACTGTTGTGATGTTTCTGATTTTAAATTGAATATTTCAGATATATGTATGATATATACATGTATGTATTATCCCTTACACCATTTACATCAGTAATTTATCTGTGTTTACACAGCTGACTAAGTTCTGAATAATTTTACTGTCTATCAAATTATAACAGAGTTTTTACTCTGTGGCTGTGAGGATGTATCTTTAAAGCTGCATCAGGATAAAATATAACTAGAATCTTGAATGTATAGATATCACATTTTTATTCATCATAAAATGAAAATATCAGCAACAACATAAGTAAATTTTTAATTATCTGAGAGAACTGAAGCAAAACTGATCTATCCAGCCAAAGGTTCACCCTTTACCACACAATCACGAGTTTTAAAAACCCTGAGGAAGAAGTCACTTGAAAGCTCGTGGGAAAAGGAGAAAATGCTGGTAATCAGCATTTTCTGCTTTTCCAACAATGTTTTCTACCCCGTCATAGAACTGCATTCATTTGCATCAATTTTGAATTTGTCATCTGTAGTTTCTTTCAGTTTGGAAGAGTCTACAATTTTTGTTAGGGATAAGGTTGAAACAGGATACTGTACATTAGTTCTGCACAGAATTTTGTCACTTTTATGATTTGATTTGTGAACTTTTGAATGCCAGTCACATCAAAAGTTGCTTCTGCAAACAGTGTAGATTAAGATCAGACAGAAGAGAGCTTCACTTTGCATTGTCTTGTGAGATGGTCTGACAAAATCTGACAAAAACAACCTTAAAATAAATAAGTGTCTCTTTTATTGACATACAGAAAACATGTTATCTGTTTGGTGTTTCAAAGTAAACTCTTTACCAGACAACAAAATTTTAGACAGGTCCAAATTTAAAGCATTTGCAGTTGACAAAGTAAATGTGGCACAAAAGATAAAATATGCATAGAAAAAACTAGTGAGAAAAGAAAAAAAAAAATGCTGGTTTGCAGCATTTTTCTCCTTTTCCCACATTGTTTTTAACAGCCTTTTTTTTGGGGGTTGTTTTGGAAATTGCATCAAAGTATCGTTGATAATGCAGGAGTGTTTTTTTTTCAATAATTCAGCAGCTTTATATCTACATAATTATAATTCGACTGAAATGTTTGACTTGTGAAAGTATCATTTCCAACTTCAGTCAATTTTTCTGATGCTTTAATTTAATCTGTTTATTTTCTATTTATGTCAATCTATTAAAATCATTGAAAATGGAAGAATCATATTTTAAATGTTTCAGCAGTTTTATATTAATCACATATATCGCTCAGTTGCATTGTCTGACTTGTTAAAAAACACAATTTACATTTGCAAGACTCTTCTTGCCTTTAATTCAGCCAACCTTTCAGGCTGAGGTTGACAAAACTAATAAATATCACAGTGAAGTTAATATAGTCAACCATTATTTCTTCTTTACTAAAATGTAAAATATAAGAATACTTTGATGTATTCTGCATGTTGATAAGAAGTACACGTATAGTGTAAACTTTTATGTTCTGTAACTCAACATAGATGACAGAAAAAATTATTAACTCTTTCACTACTGAATAAATAAATTGCATTTTCTTAAAGGCTAAAAATACATTTCCTCTGAAAGATCAAGAGTTTGGTCACAATCTAGAATATAGCAGTGGACAGTGTAGATCAGAGATCAGACTGCACATTCTGTGCAGTCTGATCTTGATCTGCGCTGTCCACAAAAGCTTCTGGTGTTGTCTTTGGTAAGAAAAGAGTTAATCTATAATGGTAATGAACTCTTATTTGTGAAACACAAAGCACAACTCAGAGATCATTGGCAGTTTCATACCTTTATAAAAATTTTATTCAAAGCTTTCTTGTTACATAAGACTTCCGCATAATATTTCATGTTTTGTTTGTTTTGCCAACAAATATGATGTAAAGTCTGAAAGTCAAAAACAGTCCAAAAAACCTGATTTGAAATACAGTTTATATTATTGTTAGTTAATTACACTTAGTTATTTGTTTGCTTTCCCAATACATCATCTAGCAATGGTTGATATCTAACTCTGTTTACTACATTGTTTGGTTTATTTCCCATCCACCCATCATCTTGTGACACAGGTTGATATTGCATGGGGGCTACGGGGTTGTCTCGCCAGTTCAGTTGGGTCACAAGTTCAGGGTAAGCTACTTGACCTCCTTCTGTTGTGACACTGCAATTAGAAACATATAGAATGCTTAGAAGTAGAAACACAGAAAAGTTAAGCTTTGGATTAGAGGCCCATTTGTGGCCAAAAAAATCAAAGTAGATGTTAAAATGTATTAAAATTTAAATCATACCATTATCATAAAAGTATGGAAATAACTGTGAAGATAACAGTCTGTTATTGTGTGGTCGGTCCAAGTGTTAGTCCCTGACAGAGAAATAAATTTCAAAATCTGGCAAAAAGTAGATAAAAGATAGAGTGACCTTGAAAGTTTTAATCTAGTTTTGAAATTAAATTCTCAGCCAGTGACTAACACTGGGACCAACTGTACAATAACAGATTGTTATCTTCACAATAATTTCCATACTTTTAAATGGTATGGGTTAAATTGAAATGCAGCTTAACACCCCCTTTGTGTACCTTTGGAAGCTATTATTACTTTAATTGTTGACAGACAGACAGACAGACAGACAGGATACCTTTGTCACATCTTCTTGAAAAAGTAGAGAAAGGTAGGTAGAGAGAAGGGGGTGATTGGAAGGAAGACAGTGGTATCATATTTGAAGCACATAATGTCAAAAACTTACGTCATCATTACGGCTCTGAGTAAATCATCAGGAATGGGTACTTGGTGAGACTGGAAAACATTTCTAATGACATCTGCTTCTAAAACATTTCCCCTGAAAATTGGATACACAAACTATAATGTATAATTCAATTCATGTTCTATTCATCAGGTCAGATATTCATGTTGTTACACTCCTTCCTGTGCTACTAAGCTTTTGAGAATATTGTGGCAAAAGAAGCAGTTGCTTGTACAGAGAAAAATTGCTCCTTATCTAAGTTAAATATATGATGAAAAGAAATAAAGCACATTGTCCTTTCTTTAAAATTCTTTCTCACGTGTTTCATTTGAATTGGTTAGCTTGTTAGGTTCATTCAAATTTGAAAAGGAGATTAAATCTGAAGTATAGTGTTAATGGCAGGCTAGCACTGCCTGCTATATTTGTACATGAGATTTTCTAAAACATAATGCTAATACAAATGTATTCTGACAGGTCTTTTTAGGATAAGATCAACATCTATGTCAACTTGAATAACACACCATCTACATTATCCTGTTACTAAACAATCCCTTGTTTTTGACCAGCAAAAAGGAAGACCGCCTTTTAAAACACTGTTAAAGGAGAAAATGCTGGGAAACCAGCATATTCTCTTTTTCCCCACAATCTTTTCTACCAATGCAGCGACAAATCCTATCATTTGAACCATATCTTATTTGTCATCTGCAAATACTTTCAAACTGGACAAGGCCAAAATTTGTTTCATCTGGTAACTGATTAAAAAGACACACACAACTTTACATAAATACTATATTATCATCTCTTGAAGCACATGTAATTTTGATAATAAATATGAAACCAGGTTTAACGCTTTAGCACTAAATGCCAATTTTTAATGACCCCCAAAATAGAAAGCTTTCGAAAACATTGTGGGAAAAGGAGAAAATGCTGGTAACCAGCATTTTCTCCTTTTCCCACATTGTTTTTTAGCCTTTATACCATTATACAAGTATTAGCAAGATCTTATTTGTTGTCTGCAGATGCTTTCAAAATGGACTAGCATAAAAATTCATCATCAGGTAAGGGGTTAAAAAATGAAGCATGCACATGAAAGCATTGTGGCAAAATGACCTATTAGTATTAAAATGTACTGCATCCTTTTTCCCACAGTGTTTTCAAAAGTGGTCTGCTCCAAAGAAAAAAAAAAACAAGAGCACCGCTAGTGGGTACCAATGCTCGACTGCAAGTGCTTGACTTCTAATGAAAATTCTAAAGCAAAAAAGGGAATTAACTGTGTCAAAAATACTTTGATAGTTTACCTGCCCCTGTTGTATAGGTTCCCATCTTTGATAGTTATCAACTTGTCCAACTTTGAAGTAAATTTCTTCAGTAATAACAGAGATATCATAAAATATCAAAGTTTTTTAATGACAATGCCGATGACGACGAACCAGGCACCAGGACTACAATAATAACTCAATGTTTTCTTAGAAAACAAATGTGGAAAAAGTAACTAGCAGTAGTTAATGAACCACACATAAATACATACCTGTCTTTGTCAGCTTGTTGGAAGGATTCTATCAGTTTTGCAAAACCTTCAAAGTTTCTCTTTCTTAACTGTTCCTGTGCAATGGCTATCAGTTTTCTGGAATCGATAGACTCTTCTGCTGATCTGAAAATGAAATAAATACCAAGTTTAGTGATTTATTTAGCCAAGAATAAAATGGTTCAGCCAATTAGATGGCTAGTTTTTTTGGCATAGCCAAATGTGCTGGCTTTTGACCTACATTTTGGTTCTGATAACAAATGAATAAATAGAAATTAGTGATTGGTAAAAGATGTAGACATGATTATTCTAAGGGCCCCTGTGGTCAATTATGTAGACAAGTTTTATCTAAGTGCCACTGCCTATTTGCTGTCAGATTTACACCATCAATCTTTTTTTAAAGATATTTCTTGTTAAAACATTACCACACAATAAAAACAGACTTTTCCAAATTCTGCATTTGCTGACAATTTAAATGCGGCTAAAATAATGAAATTTGTCTTTGATATGATATAAAAAATCGTGGGAAAAGGAGAAAATGCTGGTTACCAGCATTTTCTCCTTTTCCCACAATTTTTTCAAAAGGCTTCTTTTTTCAGGGTCGTTAAAACTAAGAATTGTGCGGTAAAGGATTAAAAAGAGTTGACTTTAGATGGTTTGCTGAAGATGACTGATGACTATTTCTTGAGGTTTTGTGTAGTCCTATCGATCAGTGCCTGAATTCACAGAACATTTTAAACTTCATTCTTATTCTAATTCTAAGTTTAGAAAGTAACAAAGTTTGAGACTGGCAAAATAAGTGGTTTAATTAATCGGAAATTGCTACTTTGAAATATTCTAATTCTGAGTTTAGAAAGTAACAAAGTTTGAGACCGACAAAGTAAGTGTGGCTTAATTAGTCGGAAATTGCTACTTTGAAATATTCTAATTCTGAGTTTAGAAAGTAACAAAGTTTGAGACCGGCAAAGTAAGTGTGGCTTAATTAGTCGGAAATTGCTACTTTGAAATATTCTAATTCTGAGTTTAGAAAGTAACAAAGTTTGAGACCGGCAAAGTAAGTGTGGCTTAATTAGTCGGAAATTGCTACTTTGAAATATTCTAATTCTGAGTTTAGAAAGTAACAAAGTTTGAGATCTGCTAAGTAAGTGTGGTTTAATTAATCAGAAATTGCTACTTTGAAATATTCTTATTCTAAGTTTAGAAAGTAACAAAGCTTGAGATTGGCAAAATAAGTGTGGTTTAATTAATCAGAAATTGCTACTTTGAAATATTCTAATTCTAAGTTTAGAAAGTAACAAAGTTTGAGATCGGCAAAATAAGTGTGGTTTAGTTAATCAGAAATTGCTACTTTGAAATATTCTAATTCTAAGTTTAGAAAGTAACAAAGTTTGAGATCGGCAAAATAAGTGTACTTTAATTAATCAGAAATTGCTACTTTGAAATACAGAAAATTCTTGAGAATTTTACTTTAAATGCAATTCATTATCTCTTTACCAAACCCCGCTTTGTACGGCTCAGAGGATAAATGTTTTTGAAAACACTGTTGGAAAAGGAGAAAATGCTGATGAGTAATGTTTTCTCCTTTCCCCACAATTGTTTTCTACTTTTCCTGAAACAAATTTCAATTTTCAACCCTTTATCAGTTACAAAATTCTAGACTTGTCCAAACTGAAAGTACATGTATTTGTAGATGACATATTAAAGGTGGCTCAGATAGTGAGCTTTGTCTTTGAAAGAGAAGGAAACATTGTAGGAAAGGAGAAAATGCTGGTCACCACCATTTTCTCCTTTCCCCCCAATGTTTTCAAAAGCTCACTACTTTGGGGGTTGTTAAAACTTGGGGTTGAGTAATAAAGGGTTTGTTTTCAGGTTACAAGTCCTACACTTTACCACTGAGTCAGGCAGGACCCAAATTTAATGTAGAAATAAACAACATACCTTTCGGCATACATTCTGGCCAGTGACATAATCTCGTGGTCAGTCATGGACGGGTCAACTTGTCTTAGTAGTGTCCCAAGTTGTGCATACTGTATAACCCCCTGGCCATCAGGATCGTTCCTCATGAAGAAGGATCGAACTTCATCAGTCTTGCCTCCAACAGCCTGTCTGATTTTGTTTACAATAGCATCCATGCTGGCTTTTGGGAACTACGGACAAAAACGAAAATCTATTGATACAGGTTACGGATATTGGTACGCACAAAAAGTTCAAAATTAACTCATAATCTCAGATCTGTGGTAGACAAAACATTTTTGCAGCTTATGAAAATACAAGTACGATTCTATGATAATGTATCATCATCATAATTTAATGTTGAATACATGAATAATTGTCAAAACACTGCAGCAAGGGAACAACTTGCATGTAATGATAACTTTCTTATCTTACCACAGTGTTTTCAAAGTAGGTCTGCAGAAAACACACATAGAAAAGTTCACAAGAAATGTCAAAGATACATGGCGTAAAATGATACCATTTAACTGTATCATTTTATATTCCTGCAGTTGCTAGCTTTTCTATACAATGTAGAAAAAGAAGCATTGGCAATACAAAATGACGGTCTCAAACTTTGCCACTATGTTTTCATAAGCAACCTTGTGAAAGACAAAGAAAGTTCTCTAGACCCTTTGCCACACAATCCTGACTTTAAGCCCTTGGAAAACATTGTGGAAAAAGGAGATAATGCTGGTAACCAACATTTTCTCCTTTTCTCACAATGTTTTCTTCCCAATAAAGAGCAAATTCCATCATTTCAGCCACATTTAAATTGCTATCTGCAATTGCTTTCAATTTTGACAAGTCTACACATTTGTTGTTTGGTATTTAAAGAGTTAAGGCAGTTATATATTAATTCTTTAGCAAATGATCCCATGTTTTAATGCCCATGAAGTAGAGGCTTCTGAAACATTGTGGGAAAAGGAGAAAATGCTGGTATAATAAGAGGAGAAAAAAGCTTGTATCCAGCATTTTCTCCTTTTCTCACAATGTTTTCTCACAACCCCTTTTTTCACAGATTGCCACACATTGTTATTTGATTTATGAAATTATCCGATGTTTGAACAAGTAAAATTTGACTGTTTTTAATACCTACCTCTCTCGCATTGTTTTCCATGTATCTAAATGCATATTCATCAGCATCGATCAAGATAAACTTATGACTGTTGAAGTCCACACAGGCTCCGACAAACAGATCTTGGGCCAGATAGTATTCTGACATCTTGGTACTGTATAGTGGTTGATTGGGCTTCTTGACACGGCTTCTTTCCAGGAATTTGCCTCCAATGATACCTTAAACATGAAAAACGTTCTTTTATCACATAACATCTCTTGTTTTCAGTGTAATATACCTATCACAAATTTTCTTATCTTATACACATTTGATATCACAATTGTGTGACATCATTTTTGACATCATTTTGTTCGTATTTCATAGAAGTGAATGGGTTTTTATGGATAATACCACTGGTTAATATATAGATGGCTTTGCATCTATTGAGCTATAATCTGTGAATGTTATGTGATAAAAAGGATCTGACATTCGTTTGTGTTTGAGATGAAATTTTATTAAACTTGTCTAGATAAAATGTTATTAAGCTCGCCAAAGGCTTGCTTAATAACATTTTCCCTGGACTGGTTTAATAAAATCTGATCTTGAACACCAACTCATGTCAGATCCTATGTATATCTCAAACACCAACTCATGTCAGATCCTATATAGCTCTGCTGTTTTTGAAGGAAATGTCAAGGATATTGTCGTAGACCTGTTGTTGACAGCACTGCTGTGTAAAAACTTTGACATTTTTATTCAATCCTTTACTACATAAGAAAAAAATGTACACTTTTCAAAATCGAAAGCATTTTGCAGAGGACAATTTAAATGTGACTCAAATAAGGAAATTTGTCTTTGATAGGGTAAAAAACATTGTGGAAAAAGGAGAAAATGCTGGTTACCAGCATTTTCTCCTTTTCCCCACCATGTTTTTGAAAGGTTTCCTCCTTAGGATTGGTAAAGGTCGGCATTGTTTTGTAAAGGGTGAATATCTCTGTCAACTCTGAAGATATTCACTGCAAATTTGGTCTTGTTTAACTCTTTACCACATGAGCAAAATGTAGACTTACTCAAATTGGAAATATTTGCTGATGACAATTTAAAAGTTTCTTGAAATCTGGAATCTGTCTTTAAGAGCGTATTTAATAAACATTGTGGAAAAAGGGAAAATTCTGGTTACCAGCATTTTCTCCTTTTCTCACAATGTTTTCTACCCTTTCATCACAAATTGCATCATTTGTATCCTATTTTATTTGTCGTCTGCAAATGATTTCAATTTGTAAAAGGTCTAAAATTTTGTCGTTTGGTAAAGAGTTAAGTGATCGGTTGTATGGTGTTAACTCTGTTTTCAACATTATTTCAGTTATATAGCAGGGCCAGTGCACCTATCAATGCTTTCCTACAGTTTTTTTTTACCAGTACTCCACACAATATTCTTTCCAAGCCACTTGCTGCTTTCCAACATAACAATCATCGAAACAATGGTCAGTGGTGAGAGAGGAACGAATCCTGTCACAATGACTATCATGAATGCTTGGAAAGAAATTGGCCAAGCTGGTCATGAAACCAGCCACCATTGTTCTCAAGTCCTGTATGCTACCGACTGAGCTTCCAGGGCTTGGCAAAGAGTTAAGACCTTAAGAGGACTCCTCAGATCTAGATCAGAATATGCAATCTGCTTCAGCATCCATCAGCTATTCTAAGGATTCACATCTAAATTTAAGACTCCATGTAACTGGCTGAACAGAAAGTTTGAGCCAACTAGGAATGTTATTCTGCATTGGTTTACTGTATTTTCTATGCCAAGTGACTTTAATTAATAAACATGCCAAATATATAAACTCAACTTCTTTCGATAGCTGGAAATACAACAAACTTAAACTTAGAAAGTTTTTTGTCCTACAGGATTGACTGAAAAACGCGTATGCTATAGATATAGGATCTAAGATCAGACTGCATGTTCAGTGCAGTCTGATATTAATGTATACCTTTCACCTGCTTTGGCTATTGTGCTGTAAGAGTTAAGGAAGATGCAAATAAGTACATGTAATTAAAAAATTTTGAGCGTACCAGAGTTTCTAACAGGAGGCTCAAATACCAATATCGTATCATCGGACAAGAAGTAAGATATGATGAATCGCCTCTCCATGTCAATGGGTTTGGTTGTATCCATTCTGGCAAGGAATCGTAGGACATTGCTGTCCAAACCTCGACGATCCTTCTCCATGAATTTAATGAAGTCGCGGCGTGGTGGTTTAGGTAGCAAGCCCATGCATGAACAAAGAGAATCTTCTTCGCTTCCCCAACCATTGTATGGTGGGAACTCCCTTGGCAGACCTTGGTAGGGATCTCTTTTGTATTGAACTGAACTGAAATCATCTGAAGAAATACAGAGAATTTATTTTTAGTACACTTTGGATAAATTTTTGAGATGTAAGGTTATAAGTCTTCAAAAATACTACAGAAAAATCTTGAACCTTTCCAAGATGACAACATTCAGAACAGTCCAAATTGGAACCATTTGAAGAAAGACAAACCACATGCGTCTCAAAAACTAAAATTGGTCTTTAAAGCTGTAGAAAACATTGCGGGAAAAGGATAAAATGCTGGTTCAATCCTTTCAGTGCATAATTTTTAAACTAGACCTGCCTTGACAGGTTAAAATAAAATCTCCCATAAATCAGAAAGACTTGTGTCTTACAAGTGAGGAGGAATAGAAAGAGCGAGAGAGAGAGAGGGAGGGAGTGTTGTTTTTGTTTTTAACGAAAAGATGGATTTTCCACTTTATCTAAATGAACATAATCATTTAACATATTTTCGGTCTACAATATAAAACTTACTTATTGCAATATTAAGGTTCCATTTATCCAGATTATCTCCTCAAAGCAGACAGTGTAGTTCAAAGACCAGATTGCACAAAACGTGCGGTCTAATCCTGATCCACAATGGCCACAAAGGCAACAATAGTCGTGAAATGCATTTTAAGGATCAAAATGTGGACACAATCCATGCTCATAATGCAAGGGTCCATGTCATTCATTTGAATTTCAGTTGGAAATTCGATTTGGCACAATCTTAAGCCTTAGCCTGCTACACACAACTCAAGGATCTTTTGCGGACAGTGTAGACCAAGATCAGACTGCACAAAACATGCTGATCTTGGATCTGTACTTATCAGTAAGGAGACATTTTCCCCCCAACAAATAAGTTTAAAATAGCAAAATTTGCATTAAATTTAGTTTTGGCTGGACAGTTTCATTCAATTTATTTAGCAGGTTATGTAAAATATAAACGCCTTCTACAGAGATGGTGGGATAGACAGTGAAACAAGATGAATAGTTAGGTACAAAAAAAAAAAATATATATGAGCCACGCTCTGGGAAAAGGGGTCTTAATGCGTCTCCATAATCCATGATACCGAGCAACTCATCACATAACTATTGATCCATAATAACCACTTTTTTTTAACAACCGACTAAATCAAGAGGTAGACTGGTCCTTTGACATACAGAAAACTGATCGAAAGCGAAAAGTTTTGGCCCAGGTCAGCCTGCGTGGACTGCGCAGGCTGACCAGAATCGATACTTTTCGCAGATGCATTAGGCCCCCTTTTCACAGAGCATGGCTCATATCTTTGGTTTTTGGAAATGGAAATAAATTGTTTTACTCTACATCAAACAAGAACATTTGGTTACCAGTATTTTCTCCTTTTCTCACAAAAGCCTGCCTTCTCGGAGTTCTAAAATGTTTCGTAAAAGGCTAAGTTAACCCTTTACCGCTCAATGCGGACTTTTAACAAGCAATTTCGTTGAAATGATATCCCCCGCCGAAAAATTTACTTGACCGCATAACTTAAAATTGCTCCCAGTCGGCCATTTTTCATCAAATCAAAAAATAGAAAAAAAGTTTCGGCGGAATGGGTTATTGTACACATGTATAAAGTTTCACGAAATTCCGTCCAATGGTATTGGAGATATTCTCCCGGACGGACAGACGGACGGACAACGCTAAAACTATATCCCTCCGCCTTTGGCGGGGGATAACAACCCTGGGAAAGAAGCCTTCTGAAAACACTGTGGGAAAAGGAGAAATTGCTGGTAACCAGCATTTTCTCCTTTTCCCACAATGTTCTCTACCATATCAAAGAAAAATTGCACCATTTGAACTACATTGAAATTGTTGTCTGCAAATGCTTTCAATTTGGACAAGGCTAACATTTTGTCATCTGGTAAAGGGTTAAACACTGTAAACACTGAGCCACCAGATTTGGCTTGACGTAAAACATTACACAAGGACAGTAGGATAATGCATGAAACAAAGTGAGAAGACATAGGGGCAAAAGCTTACCAATTCCATATTTGGTTCTATAATACTCCTTAGTAAAGTCATCACAGTTGACAAGAAGGAATTTTCTGCCCCATACATTGATGACAGCTCCGAGCGTCAGGTCACTGTCTTTGTAAAACTCGGTTATCTCAGCTCCAGTCTGTGATGAGTAAAAAAAAAAATTAAAACACCACATATTTCACTCTAATATTCAATTGGACATATTTATATTCACTTGCCAGGTGATTTATGAAAACACTGTGACAAATAAGAAAATTACTTGTGACAAGCAATTTCTTCATCTGTCACTTTGTTTTTTTGTTCTGTGCATTTTGTTAGCTGAATTTGTTTTAGACAAAACCTTTAATTATTTATCTCTTTACCACATGAAAATTTTTTAGACTTGTCCAAATTGAAAGCATTTGCAGGCAAAAAATTCAGTATTACTCAAAATTGACTTTATTTTCAGAAGGGTAAAAACGTAGAAAAGGAGAAAATGCCTGTTACCTGCATTTTCTCACAATGTTTTCTAAAGCTTTCTTTCTAAGGGTCATTAAAAGTCAGGACTGTGTGGTAAAGAGTTAAAAGATTCAGTTAAAACTTTACCAAACAGCACAACTTTGGACTTGTCCGAATCATAAGCATAAAATTTTGCAGATAACAAATCTAATTTTGCTCAAAAGGTGAAAATTTTCTATGAAAGGGTAGACAACATTTTGGGAAAAGGAAGAAAATGCTGGTCACCAGCATTTTCTCCTTTTCCAAAAATGTTTTCAAAAGCCTTCTTCGTCAAGCTCAATGATATTCTGGATTGTGTAGTTAAGAGTTTTTGTGACGGTTTACCATTATTTCCTTGTAAATACATAGAGGATATTTGTTTTTTTCGGTTAAAGATCGAAATTTATTTCATTGAGTGAACATCATCTGTAATATTTTCACGAGTGGTGCAGCCACGAGTGAAAATATTACCGATGGTGTTCACGAGATGAAATAAATTTCGATCTTTCACCGAAAAATACAAATATTCTATTTATTTCATGCTTTTAACCCTTTCTGGGAGAAACTTTATCAAGATCCAGTACAGTTCTTTTCAGTTATTCCCCGTGGCATAACCCTCTGCATAGCAACGCATTACAATATTACGTCAAGCGCGAGAAATGTAAGGTAAATAACGTCATATTTCAATCTTGGTTGTGAGTCATGCGCATTTTACCTAGGTAACTAGAATATAAAAATCGGTATTTTCACTGGTCGTACCCGTGGAATATCGAAAAATATTTTCACTGATATTTCTCGATAACCTACCGGAAAGCATGAAATAAAACTTCCTACTACCCTGTGGTACAAAGCATTTGGAAACATTTAGGCAACTGGAGTAAGTGCTTTTTAAAAACATTTGCACCTTTTCTGCAACATTTTCTACATTTGAAGAGAAGGGTTTTCCTGACCCCCTTTTCCACAACATTTTCTACATTTGAAGAGAGAGGTTTCCCTGTCCTCCATCTTTTTCCTTTTTCCATGTCAAGTGTATGATTTTTAGCATCGGGTCCGTTTTCACCAACCATTAGGTTTAGCCAATCAAAGTTGTGTTACTTAAAAATTTAGAAAATCTTGAAGAACAAGACTAAGAACGTTCTTGAGAAAGGCTGGTGAACAGAAACTCGGATTCCACTGTACTTTTCCTTTCTTAATTTATATCTTTACTGATCTTACAAAATTTAGAAATCAGTTGTATAATGATTTCAAATATAATTTTTTAGAAATTTTCTTCTGTTTAATGTAAACAACTCTATTGGAAGTGTATCAACTTTGATAATAAATGAGCAGGATATCACCAGTTGGAATCTGAGACCAAAATATTGCAAATTTAGACCCACTTTGAATGGCTGACAAAATTTTTTACAGAGTTGCTCTTAGATCAGACTGTGTGGTCTTTATAGTCTGATCTTAGTTTTGAATAGTACAGTGTAGATCTAGGACTGCATATTATGTGTATTCTGATCTTGATCTACAATGCCCACAAAGTTGCCCTTAGCAGACTATAAATCCTTTAGCAAACACCCATTTTTTTATTCTTTCAAATTACGAGCATGTGCGTATGACAAACTTGGTACAAACTAGCCAAAGATCTCTGATTGGGCAGAAAACATTGATGGAAAAAGAGAAAATGCCGGTTTGCAGTTTTCAAAAGCCTTCTGGTTAGGGATTCTTTACCATACAATCCTGAATTTTAACAACCCTAAAGTAGGAAGCTTTTGACAATATTATGGGAAAAGGAGAAAATGCTGGTAACCAGCATTTTTTCCTTTTCCCACAATGTTTTCTACCCTTTAAGGACAAATCGAATCATTTGAGCGATATTCACCCTACTGTCTTTAAATGCTTTCAATATGGTTAGGTCTAAAATTTCATTGCCTAGCCCTGGTAGCGCAGTTGGAAGCGTACAGGACTCAAGAACAGGGGGTCACTGGTTTGATCCCTGGCTCAGGCAATTTCTCTCCAAGGATTGATGATAAACATTGCGACTGGATTCATTCCTCTCTCACTGCTGATCATTTTTTCGATGATTGTTATGTGGGAAAGCAGCCAGTGGCTTGGAAAGAATACTGTGCAGAGTACTGGTGAAAGAAACTCCAAGAAAGCATAGACAGGTGCACTGGGCGCCATGATGTAACTGAAATGATGTTGAAAATGGTGTTAAACACCATACAATAAATACAATAAACTAAAATTTTGTTGCGTGGTAAAGGGGTAATTCCCAAGATGGTGTACACGCGAACATTTTACCTTTAGGCTGTCAAGAATGTATCTTCCACCATGACCTGTCGGCCCAAATACATTTAGAACAGTTCTATCTGTTATCTTGCCTGGTTGTTTCAGAGACTCAACGTTCTTTGGCAGTTTTCCTCGGCGTAAAAACATGGGGGCAGCATCCCGTCCTGGGAGTGGAAGAGAAGTATTTGACATTTAGAAAAAATGATGAATGAAATAGCTCAAAACTTCTTTTCTTTGCATTATCACACAATTCTGAATTTTAACAACTCTGAAAGAAAGAAGCTGTTTGAAAACAAAATAGAAAAAGGAGAAAATACTGGTACCAGCATTTTCTCCTTTTCCAACAATATTTTCTAATCTTTCACAGACAAATCTCATCATTTGAGCTACTTTTAATTTGTTGTCTGGAAGTGCTTCAATTCATTTACAAGTCTTACGACCTACCACTTCTGATCACAGATTCTTTTTTAAAGAATTATTATACTTTTGGAGGTAACATAGTTAGGATGTGACCATCCACGGTGTAATATGGCAGGGTGTGGGGGGGGGGGGTGGGGGTTTAATGACCACTGTGCAAAGTGATTAAAAAATCAACTAGATAGATATGTCTCACATAATGAGATTTATCTTTGTAATAGTAGAAAACATTTCAGGATAGCAGAAAATAATGGCTATCAACCAACATTTACTCCCTAAATATTCAACGATGTTTTAGAAAGCCTATCATCAGGCATGTTAAGACATTGGATCGTTTGGGAAAAGGTTAACTGTACCATCAGAATTTATGAAAAACTGATGAAAAATAAAAAAAGCTGTACCTGAATTTGGAGGAATGACTTCTCTAATTTCAATGGTATCATCAGCTAAGAAGTAATGTAACACCATTTCTCTTGGATCTCCAAACATCGCCTCAGTATCATCCCAGTAACAGTAAAATCGTAAAACTTGGCGATCGTGATCCAAGAATTGTTTGAGAGTGTCATGTTTCTCATATGGACGAAGTGGCTGCATGCTCTCATCCATCTATGAAAAAAGAAAACATAATAAATGTTTTGCAAAACATAATGTGTAGCTCAAATGATGGGATTTGTCTTCAGAAGGGTAGAAAACATTGTGGGACAAAGAAAAAGCTAGTTACCTGCAATATCTTCTTGTCTAACAATTAACGTTTTCAAGAGCCATCTACTTCAGGATTGTTGAAATATAGGATTGTGTGGTAAAAAGTTAAGGGTATACTTGTAAAATACAACTTAACCCTTTCCCAAACAATCCCTGGTTTTCACGACCCTGAGAAAGAAGCCTTCTGAAAACATTGTGGAAAAAGGAGAAAATGCTGGTAACCAGCATTTTCTCCTTTTCCCACAATGTTTTCTTCCCTTCCCAAAACAAATCTAAATTTTTTAGTCACACTAATTTTGTTGTCTGCAAATGCTTCCAATTTGGACTAGTCTAAAACTTTGTCGTTTGGTAAAGGGTTAAAATATATTTTAAACCTCTACCAAACCATCTCAAGTTCTAACGACCCAAACATTGTGGAAAAAGAAAAAAAAAATACTGGTAACAAAAGGCTTACATGTGTCAAAACTTTTTGATATTGGTAAATTTTCTGCATGTCAAAGGACAAGTCTACCTCATGATTCAATTGGATTTTAAGGATCTATAATTATGTGATGACTTGCTTAGTATTATGCATCACTGTTATACATTAAAGTAACAATAAAGGCCAAATGTTAACAAAGTGGGTGTTTAAATACATTTGAATTTATATCATTCCATTTAAAAGTATGGAAATTATTATGAAGATGACAATCTGTCATTGTATGGTCAGTCCAAGTGTTAGTGGCTGACAGAGAAATTCATTTCAAAACTAGGTTAAAACTTGCCAGGTAGCTGTGTCTTTTGTTTACTTTTTGCCCGATTTGAAAATTCTTTTTTCTGCCAGCGACTAACATATGGCCGGACCAAACGATAACAGACTGTCGTCTCCACAATATTTTCCATACTTTAAAATGGTGTGATTTAAATTTGAATGTATTATGACACCTGCTTTGATATTTTTGCCTTTACTGGGCCTTTAAACCCTGCCTTCTGCCAGAGTTTAGCTCATTGACATGGTGCTTTAAGAGATGCACTTTATTATAACTTTTCAAATAGTTTGATACCATAATTTCCTTTTCCCTTCTTCATGTGAAAATCCAGTACATGTAATTTCATGCTCTGTTTATCTTTATTATTACTCGAATAAATTGACCTGAAATTGACCTTTATGCAAAGAATAATTAAGGAGTGAATATTTATATCATCGGGTATAATCGGACAGTACGGAAATTCTGTTAACGGTAAATGTCTGGTTTGGCCATTACTGTGCCATAGTCAAAATGAGAAGTTTTTCGGATGATATAGATCAAGATCAGACTGCATAGGAAGTACATCTTCGATAAATGTCACCCGCCACGTATTACCAATTTAAACCAACAAAATCATGTTTATTTAAGGTATTTTAAGTATTCTTTAAAGACACAATGAATCTATTAGCTGCTAGAAGAGTTGAAAACCGTTCACATGGTTCCGCATTCAGACGACAATAGCCAAAGCTAAATTTGGACAATAATTCAAGCGTGTAATGTATGGTAATAGAGGTCATTCATTTCATGTCAATTTGTTCGAGTAATGCTATTTTTGAAAGGAAAACCTCTTTCATTGCCATGAAAATTTGATTCTTAACTCTTTACCAAACAACAAAATTTTAGACTGGTCCAAATTGAAAGCATTTGCAGATGACATATCAAATGTAGCTACAATGATGCTTATTGTCAGTGAAAGTGTAGAAAACCTTGCGGGAAAAGGAGAAAATGCTGGTAACCAGCATTTTCTCCTTTTCCCACAAGGTTTTGAAAAGGCTCCTTCTTCAGGGTCATTGAAACCAGGGATTGTTTGGTAAAGGGTTAAAGTTAGCTATATTCTGTAAAAAGGCAGTTTAATGCATCTTAAAACGTACTGGTCAGCCTGCATAGTCTGTGCAGGCTAAACTGGTTTAAAACTTTTTGCTACTGATCAATTTTCTGCATATCAAAGGATCAGTCTAATTCATGATTCAGTTGGTTGTTAGATAACATATAATGTAAGAATCCATGATTATGTGATGACTTGCATTAAACCCCTTTCGCCAGAGAGTGGCTCAAATAAATTGGTAAAACACGAACAACCTGTTGCTTGTGAATACTTACAGCTTTTCTGTAGTTAACATATGGATCTTGAGGTGCTGTGCTAGAATCTGGCAGTCTGACTCCAAGTTTTCTCAAGAAATTCCTGGTGAATTCATCGCAGTCTGTGATTTTGAAGACTTTAGAATACAGGCTGATTTCTTTGTTTAAATTAAGATCTTCTACCGTGTAATATTCATCATCATTCGGTGGTGGTTTTGGAATACGATGTCTTCTGATCAGTGTGCCTATACAACATGAAATACGGGTCCTTAAGTTTAAGTTTAAATATATTTTTTTTACGTCAATTGAGAAACAAGTTCTTACAACTTATACTAATCTCTCTTGATTCTGCTTCCTGGGAACTACACCAGTACTCGTGCCGTATGTGTGGGCCAATAAAGAATCCAAAAGTTGACACCTGCTCCTGGGTCTCGAACTCAAGAGTCTGGACCTTTTGGTTACAAGGCCAACGCTCTACCTCACAACCACAGACACTACACGAGATCTTAACTCTTTACCACATGACAAAATCTTAGACTGGTCCAAACTGAAAGCATTTGCAGAAATCAATTTAAATATTATTCAATTGATGAGAAACTGTCTTTGTAGGGTAAAAAACATTGTGGGAAAAGGAGAAAATGCTGGTTACCAGCATTTTCTCCTTTTCCCATAATGTTTTTTTTAAAAGATCTCTTTCTCAGGGTCATTAAAAGTCAGGATTGTGTAGTAAAGGGTTAACTCTTTACTGGATGACAAATATATAGGCTCACCCAAATTGAAATTAGAAGTAGAAATCAAAGTAAGAAATCAGCACTTTCCCTTTTCTCAACAGTTTTTTCAAAAGCATTTTCCATTAGCTTATTACAATGTGCATTCTGATCTTGAATCTACACCATCATTAGCAGAATGTGCTATCTGATCTCGGAAAATGTTCATTTTATTAATTTTTGTGTTGAACCTTTTACCACACAATCCAGTGTTTCAATGACTTTGACAAATGCTTTTGTGTTAGAATAGGAGAAAATACTGGTAACCTCCCTTTTCTCTTTTCTCACCATGTTTTTTGGCTTTTGAAAGACAAAGCCTATCATTTAAACAATACTTATTTTATCGTCTGCTAATACTTTCAAATTGGACAAGTCAAAAAGTTGGTAAAAAGATAGAAGTTAGCACTGATGGTAATTTCTGTTCAGTTTGAATTCTGCCACCAATCTTTATCAAAAACCTTAATTGTCATTCTTTAAGTGAATAGTTGTATTTTATATATTTTTGCTGTCTTCTTATCTATATCAAAAGGTTTTATAAGTAACAAACATATTTAGTACCTACCCTGTGGTATTCCACTGTTTTTTGCCCTGGGTTCAATAACCTGTAAAGAATCATCCTCCAGATAAAAGTAAATTTTACAGTGTCTAACTCGATACTGCTCTTCCCGTTTCTCATGAACAGCCTCCTGGAAGTAGGCGTCAAAACACAGGACTTGTCGGTCAAAAGCGACCCAAGCTGGTAAATTGCTTCCTTCTCCACGTGGGTAGTTACTGTTTTTTACTTTAAGTTTTTGTCCTCTCAGAGGCTCACCCCCAATACCGGGTTTTTCATGGCCAACTAGCATAGACACATCATTACATACATCAAAATGATGGGACTTGTGGAACTTGTTTTTTGCAAGCTGTAAAAGAAATGAATTGAAACATGATTACATACTGACCCCTCAAACACAGAATAAACATCAAAGACTAGAAATGAGTCCAGAAAATTTGAATTTCAAGCTTACTTTTCTCCAGAGTGTCTCAGAAAAAGCAGACAGTGTAGATCAAAGCTACAAAGTGTGTATTGTGAAGGCATCTAAAATTGACACTTTTCTTTTTTTGACCACTAAACTTACACAGATTGAACCTACATAAGGCGTGATTGTATTTTTTTCACAAGTCGAGTCATTTGCTGTCAAGTTTACTTTAACACACTCTTACAACTTCCCCACCATATTCTACCAAAGACGCGAATTTATTTCAAAAATGAATTCAATAAAAGGATTAAAATGTCTGTGTTTGATCGATTCAACAAATTCAATCCACTTGCCTGTCCAGAGAAAGAATTTCCAGGTAGAAATGGCAGTGCCATCTTCAATTTTTACAATGAAATTCCGTAAAATTTATCTATGCATCTACAAACACTATGACATCAAAACTTTGAGCCTGTTTAGTTCCGTCGCCAAGGAAGCAACCGGTAGTACTCTGTGCGCATGACGGAAACTATCGTTGCTAGCGATGAAATTTAAGCGTCTACATACAATCAAAGAAAAGATTAATCGTATATTTTACCTTTTTCGATATTTTTTTGAAAAAAAATATTTGTTATATCCAATGTTTTCCAAAAACATGTATTCTAGAATATTCGTAAATTCGTGCAAAAAGAAGACAAGGTAACAATCCAAGGAAGAAAAATAATATAAGGGAAGCAAATCTTATAATTATCAAATGAGTTATGAGTACGAGTAATTTCCCTTGACAGTGTAAAATTCGATGTGTGTGTGTGAGAGAGAGAGAGAGAGAGAGAGAGAGAGAGAGAGAGAGAGGGGAGTACGGGAAATAGAATGCATGTTGATGGGGGTAAAAGAGAAAACTGATATTTGTATTATTGTATTGATATTGATATAGATCTGACGTCGTCAGAAACGGGGTCTACACTTCTTACAAGCAATCGTATTTCTTTCACAATAATATTTTCACTCGTCATCGTGTCGTAGACTGCCTCAAAAGCGGCGAATTATTTTGAAAATTCAATGTTTTTTTTTAAGATTCATTCCAATAATGTTTGTTCCCTACAGGGATACATAAAATCCACTTTGTCTAAAAACCGACTGCATCTGTAGGTAGAATGGTCCTTGGACATGCAGAAAATTTACACATACATGTAGCAAAAGTTTTGGCCCATGTCAGCCTGAACGGACTGCGCAGGCTGACATGGGTCAATACTTTTTGCAGATGCATTAAGCCCCCTTTTCAAAGAGCATGGCAACTCTGTAACGGATTAACCCCTGAGCAAACAATCCCGTGTTTTAACGATCCAAGGCCTATAGCTTTTGGGGGAAAACATTGTGGAACAAGGACAAAATGCTTGTAACCAGCTTTTCTCCTTTTGCCGTGATGTTTTCTACTCTCGTAGGTACACTGACATCCATTATTTCTGCCTCATGGGGGTCTGCAGTTAGTGTTGATGTAGAGAAGCCAAAAATTATTGTCGTGTCGTAAAGAGTTTAAAAATGACGACCAAACAAGATAATGCAAGCATCTACAGTACATAAAAAGAAATATCTTAAAAAAGGACAGACACTGTAAGTTTGCCAGCAAATAGGTAGGGCCCTTGAAATAAAAATGTCTGCAGTTTTGACCAATCACAAATTTCTATTTATTCATTTGTTATCAATAACAAAAAAGTAGGTCAAAAGCCAGCACATTCAGCTACGCCGAAAAACTCAATCTAGTTAACGATGTAAGAGAGCGAAATGAATCAGTTGTTGAGCTTTATGCAGTAAAACTAATACAGATGTCATGGGGGGGGGATTTAGGTAATAATATTTACAGACGGGTCATAGAGACAAAGATTAGACTGTATGTTCTGTGTACTCTGATCTTGACGGCCTCCACTTGTAGCAGCTTAACCCTCTACCACACAGCAAAACAGGAGATCGCTAATGTTGAAAACGGCGTTAAATACCATATGATTAATCAAACAGTCAGCAAAATATTATACTTGTCAAAATTCAAAGCATTTGTAGACAATATAAATGTGACTCAAAAATTGATATTTGCTTATGGAAGGGTAGAAAACAATTTGGAAAAAGAAGAAAATGCTGGTTACCAGCATTTTCTCCTTTTCCAACATTGTTTTCAAAAGGCCTCTTATTCTGGGTCGGTAAATCTCAGGATTGCGTGGTATAGGATCAGGTGGTTTCTAAGTGCTCAAGGTTTAATCAGGTCAAAGGTTATGAATGAAAAAAAAAGCCCCTGTTTCTTATCAGCTAAACGTTTTAGCCGGGTATGAGCTCAGTTGTCCCTGAGATATCGGAGGTGAGTAAATCTGGTATTTTTCAAGAATTCTTACTTTTATACCTTTGCTTGGCTTCAAAATCTTTGTATGTCTCGATTTCAATACACACCTAATTGTATTTTTTTAGAGATTTTTACCGTATCCGTTTTTTTTTTCTGTCTGTCCGAATATACATGTTCAACATGAAAGTCTGATAGTTTTCAAGAATTTTCGGTTTCACACTCTGGGTAGGATTCAAAATCTTTGCCTGTACAAACTTTCGCAAATTTTGATATACACTTCAGTCGATATTCTATGCCATGAATATCTAAAAACCCAAGGCTAAGTTTCGAAATTTCCTACATTTACACACTTTTGAAAGCTTGAAGATTTCATAAAAAAAGCAAACATTTATAAACTTTCCTTGTTTTAAGATTTTCTATATATACATATATCTCCTAGTTTTCAAAATTTCCTTTATCCATACACTTTCTTAGTTTTCAAAATTTCATATAGCTACACACTTTCCTTGTTTTGGAAATTTCGTACACTTTCTACACTTTCCTAGTTTCTTCAGCTCTATACTGTTCTGGTTTTGAGATCTTTTTTTATTGCTATGTGCTTTCATAGGTTTCGAAATTTCCTATACCTAAACTTTCGTAGTTTTTAAAATTTCCTATTTCTATACATTTTTTTAGTTTTCAAAATTTCATATTGTTACATGCTATACCTGTCTTCGAAATTTCGTACACTTTTCTAGTTTCCACAGCTCTATACTGTTCTAGTTTTTAAATTTTTCTATAGCTTTACACTTTCCTAGGTTTCGAAATTTCCTAAATTTACATTTTCATAGTTTTTAAACTTTTTTTTTATACCTATACACTTTCTCAGTTTTCAAAATTTTCTATAGCTACACTCTATTTGTTTTTCGAAATTTCCTATATCTATACACTTACCTAGTTTTCAAAATTTTCTATAGCTACACTTTCCTTGTTTTTTGAAACTACCTATATCTATACTATTTCCTAGTCTTTACCGCCTAATACTATCCTAGTTTTCAAATCTTCCTTCAGCTATACACTTTCCTAGTTTTCGAAATTTCCTACATCTATACACGTTCCTATTTTATACCGCTCTATAGTGGTCTAGTTTTCAAATTTTTCTACAGCTATACAGTTTCCTAGTTTTTTGAAATTGCATACATTTTCACACTTTCATAGTGTCTGTACACTTTCCCAGTTTTCAAAATATCCTGTATCTATCCACTCTTTAGTTTTTGAAATTTCCTACATCTGTACAACTTCATACTTTTCAAAATTTCCTCTATCCATATTTTCCTAGTTCCCAGTTTTTTTTAATGCCATACACTTTCCTAGTTGTCGAAATTTCCTATACCTAAACACTATCCCAGTTTTCGAATTCCCGATGTTCATACTGTCCTAGTTTTCAAAATTTTCAGTTCCTATACACTATCCTAGTTTTCAAAATTCCTACATCTAAAATACTCTTTTCTACTTGTCAGAATTTCCTATATTTTTACATTTATACCAAGATTTCAAGTTATATTTGATTGCTCGAATTTCTAATTTTCACCGTATGTTTTTTTTAATAACTATGATGTCTAACCTTTAGGCTGCTAAGCGCGACTCAGGGACTTTTTGCAGACAGTGTAGAACAAGATCAGACTGTCCAGAATGTGCACTCTGATCTTGAATCTACACTATCCGATACTATGAGGTCATTTAACATACTGAATTCTATTGGATGAGTACACTGCAGAACCAGTCCATAATTTCAAATACAGACTGGTTCTGCAGTGTACCAGTAAACACGTTAAATGACCTCTTTATTTCAGACTTTCATATTGACTTTAAAATAAAGGACAAGTATTGGTACATTTCAAGTAAAAAAAAAAAACAAAAGAGGATTTTTAAGCCAATGAAGTTGCTTTTCGATAACAGACTTCGGTGGACTACTCTTCGGGGTACAAATCGATATTTGGGACTCTAACCTCGTTTCGAAAAATCCATATTCGTGCATTCTTGCCTCGTTCTGAAAAATCCATATTCGGGACTCTGCAGAGTCCAATACGGATTCAAATATTATGTACTCACGTGGTAGTATTTAAGCGATTTCATTGAAAGTTAGATTGTAGTTGTGAAATAAAGAGATATTTTTTCCCAAAAATATACTTTTGAAATAACAACATTTGGGCTTTTACTCTCTGCTTAAAAGTTTCAAATCATTTATTTATCAGGTTAAGAGTTAAGATTTCAACAGAAAAGAAAAAGAGCCTAGACCTTCACACTGATTGTTGAGAGTTCACAGCCATGCCGAAAAAGGTAAAGTTTGCACAGAATGTGCTGCCTGATCTTTGATCTACACTGTCCGATATTGTGAGATTTTTTTTGTACGAAAATGATCTTAACTCTGTGGCTGTTAAGCGCGACCCAAGGACCTTTTGAGGACAGTGTAGATTAAAATCAGACTGCACAGAATGTGCAGTCTGATCTTGGATCTATACTGTCCGATAAGGAGATATTCCACGTCACAAAAAAAAAAAAAAAAAAAAAATTGAAATAGCAAAATTATGGGTTTTACTAAGTTTCATTTTATTTATTTAACCCTTTACCACACAATCCCGAGTTTTAAAGACAGTGAGGAAAGAGGCTTTTGAAAACAATGTGGGAAAAGAAGAAAATGCTGGTAACCAGCATTGTCTCCTTTTCCCACAATATTTTCTACCCTTCCCAAGACAAGTTTCAATCTTTGAGTCACATTTATTTTGGTGTCTGCAAATTCTTTCAATTTGAATTAGTCTAAAACTGTGTCGTTTTGTAAAGAGTTAAATGGTATGCGTTAATTCTGTCGCAATGGGTGTAATCAATTTTCGGAAGGAAACCTGTCGAACCGGGGATTCGAACCATCAACCCGTAGTTTAAAGCCCTGTACGTTTCTTACTGAGCTGCCGAGCTGAGCCACACATACTTAAGTATATACATTAGACATATGTTGACTTAACAAAGGGGGGGGGGAGAAGTGGGTGAAAGAAGAGCAATTCCCTGTTACAAACAATCGTTATTATTCCCTCTTATTTTTTTTTTTGGTCAGAATTAGAAAAAAAAGTTTAATTTAAATGGTTTTCTTGTGTTTCATTTATATAGTTATTGAGGGCCTAAAACTAGCCCGTGTGATTCTAGATTGATTAAAAAATAATCCGAAATTTCGATATTACCAAATACATCAAAATTTAATTATTTTTGGTAACACGGATTGATTACGTTCTGAGATTTACTGTTCATTCGTTTTTTTTTTGTAAATGAACAGGCTATATTCCTGGTCGTTCTTGTGGTTTTGGCGTGCCAAGCCGTTCATGCTGCAGACTTCGATACAAATCGTGACTGCCCTGTTCGAGACCCGTCGATACCATGTTCATGTAAAGTTGTACCAGCGGCAGGTGTAAGAGATATCGAATGTTCCAACAAAAACTTTAATGCTTTACCAGCATTCCTGGCAAGCAATTTTCCATTCATTGGTCTAAGGCTGGGACAAAATTTCCTGACAAGTATTGGGTCTGGCGCTTTTTCTAATATGAACTTTACGGAACTTTATCTTAATGACAATAACATCAGCTCTCTTGACAACGAGACTTTCACCAACCTACAGGGCCAGATAACGTTGCTCGATCTTAGAAATAATCAACTCATGACCATACCCAACTGCCTTGCCAAGCTGACGAGTATAAACTTTCTGGACGTGTCCTACAACCCAATACATCACACAGGCTTTATAGATAGCATCATGAGACAGATGGGTGACTACATCCACGAGTTCCGGTTTGGTAGCCCGGAATTGCTGGAATGGCCGGCTAGTATGCATCATTTACAGGCTCTACAAATTCTGAAATTTTACGGCGGCAAAATGGAGCGTATCAACATGACTGCCTTTAATGGTTTTGAATGGACATTGAGAAAGCTGTGGATTCAAAACACTCATCTCATCGCGGTCCCGATGGCCTTACAAAGATTACATAGCGTTGAGGAGCTTCATTTTGACAACAATGTGTTCGTCAAAGATGCCGGGATTTTGATTCCAGCTTTCGCCGGAATCGCTGATAAGGTTGAAGTAATGTCCTTGGAGAACAACAGTCTGACCATCTTTCCACGCGTGTTGCGGACACTGATACAGCTACACAACCTATCTCTAGCTCGAAATAATCTGGAATTTATCAGTGACCAGACCGTCAGTGTGGTCGGAAGCAACCTGACGACACTAAACCTCGTTGATTGTAATTTAAACCGAATACCCGGTGCCCTGTCACGTTTAGGTAATCTTATCAACCTTGACCTTTCGAACAATTCTATCACAACTATTGAAAAGAACGACCTACAGCACATGCAACAATTACAAAGCCTTAATGTTTCGTTCAATCCACTTGAGTACGTATCCAGTCAGACGTTCGGGGACCTGAGAGATTTGAGAGAGCTTATCATGCAGGAAACAATTTTGTACCTGGTTCCTGAGGCCATACGAAATATTCCCCATCTTCACACATTGGATCTGGGTTCTGCAGCTCCGAAAATAGAATGCACGTGCGATCTGAGCTGGCTTACATGTGTGATGGACAGTCGAAATGCTACAACAACTCCTCTGAAAGTACTAGGAGAATGTGAGACCATCCGAATGGAAATCAGCGCCTATGCTGAAGACAGAATCAGAAAGGTTTGTCCCCTAGATTGCCGCAACATTTGAAATCATATTAATATTTGTTTCACTTGAAACTCTGTAGTTTAACGAAAAATGTCATTGTGCAAAACCGTAACTGTGTTTTAATATAATAATAATTTAATTAAGAAAAAAGGCAATATTGCCTATCACACCAGAGATAATATTTTAACAAAAATTTACATGTCAATGGTGGATATTGGTATAACAAAAACTTGATAAGAAGGAGCAACTGAAGATAAATAATTTTAGTTAATTTTTGGTAATATTTGATTAGAATATACTTGTAGCTTAGGTGATGGATAAATCAATGGTGGCTTAAATGTCTTCTTTTACATCTGTAAAGAATTGATGTATAGTTTACAATAAATGTGTGATTTACTGAAATGCCTACCCGTCGTCAAATTAACAACAACAACTGGCCCTTTTTTAGTCTTCTCGTGTTCAACCATTAGCATACGATCCCGAGCTTGAACGATCCTGAGAAAGATCGCTTTTGAAAACATAGCAGGAAAAGGAGAAATTGCTGGTAACCAGCAATTTCTCCCTTTTCCACTATGTTTTTCAATCTCTGAAAATGAATTTTATCATTAGCCACATCTATTAATCTTTTGCAAATGCTTTCATTATAGACAAAACTAAAATTTGTCGTGTGGTGTACAGGTATCTACGTGCACATAAAGTTTTTTTTACCAGTACATTACGCTACACCTTTTTCAAGCCTCTGGATGGTTTCTGACAACCACACAGTCGAAAGAATGCATCCTGCGGCATCCTTGAAGAGAGTTTGGTTTAACTGGTATTCGAACTTGGTGAAGCCATCTTTGCTGGCCAAAGTTAAGGCGACTAGAACTCTCTTCCAGCCTAGGTTGACGCGACACAAGATCTACATTTCTCTGAATAGACCGATTAATTGATTTATGGTGTTTAACGCCGTTTTCAACATTATTGCAGTTATATCGTGGCGGCCAGTGCATATATCAATACTTTCCCGAAAATTTTCTTTGCTAGTACTCCACAGAATATATAGTTCAAGCGACTGGCTGCTTTCCCACATCACCATCGTCGAAACAATGGTCACCCGTGAGAGAGGAATGAATACTGTCGTAATGACTATCACCAATTCTCGGAAGGGAATTGGCCGAGCCAGAGATCGAATCTGCACCCCCCTGTTCTCAAGTCCTGCGGACTCGGTGAAGCCATCTTTGACTGTCGAAATTAACGCGACTGAACTCTCTTCTAACCCAGGCTGACGCGACGCAACATTTCTCTGTGTAGAGGAGCGTTGTGATGCGTAATCCTTGGTTCGTGAAAATGGGTAAAGTTGGCATCAGAAAAGACTTTTGGTTGGTAATTGTCTCAACAATGTGTCTTGCTTTGATACAAGATATATATGTCGGGGAACCTACATAGAAAAATACGTATATGCTCCGTGGAAATAGAGGATACATGTAGCTGTCTTTTTCGGTGTATAGTCGAAATTTCTTTCATCGAGTGAGCATCATCGGTTATATTTCGATGATGTTCACTTGATGAAATAAATTTCGATCTTTCACAAAATAATCCAACCCCCCCCCCCCCCCCCCACACACACACACACACACATACACACAAATACGATTTATTTCATGGTTTTAACCCTTTTTTGGGAACTTACATCAAAATCCAGGACAGTTCTTGTCGGTAATTCCCTGTGGCGAACCGCCTCCGAATAACAATGCTTTACAATATTACGTAAAGCGCGAGAAATGTTGGGTAAATTACGTCATATTTCCATCTGGTTGAGTGGCACGCTCATTTACCTAAGTGACTAGTGCGCGGGTACTTCTGTTTCCGCGTTCAACTGAAGAGTTAGAAAATGAAATCGGTATTTTTCGCTGGTCGTAATCATGAATTATCGAAAAATATTCCCTTGATATTTCTCGATAAACCGGAACGCATGAAATAAACAGATCTACATGTATCTAATAATCCAAACGACGATGTAGATCTTGAAATCATGCGGTTTTGATCACGGTTTTGCCAAAACTAATTTTTAGGGTTCATAAAAGTCATTGCAATAGAATATATTATTCTCTCGTAAATCTAGATGTATACATGTGACCCTGCGATCCAGAGCAGCCGTCATGGCAGACAGTTCACCTATCCATGCTTTCCCTGAAGTTTCTTTAACTCTTACACATGACGTTGGTTACTATATACTGACATCAAATACTGCATAGAAATATTTTGCTTTTGTTTATATAGATCAAAATCTAGCTAAAATAGTGAAAGTAAAAAGAAAATTTATATTTGATACCAACCTGTCTATAACCATTTACCAAACAAACCCTAGCTAAAACTTCCCAGAGAACGAAGGTTTTTGAAAACATTGTCGGAAAAGAAGAAATTGCTGGTCAGCATTTTCTCCTTTTTCTACAATGTTTTCTACCCTTTAAAAGACAACTCTCATCATTTGAACTACATTTGATTTGTCGTCTAAAAATACTTTCAAATTGAACCCGTCTCAATTTTTTGTGATTTGGTAGAGTTGAAGAGTTTATGCTTTAAATGAGCTGTGATCGAGAACTAGATTAACTGTAAAAAAGGTGTGAAAATTACTTTAAGCCATGTAATGAATAGTAAAGGGGCGTTATACATTCTGGGTTGGTTTTTACTTAGTGTTATAAATAACAAATCAGATGATGATCAAAGAACACTGTCGTCTAGGATTTAAATTTAAATAGAGAAATTGGAATGATAGCAAGAAAAAAATCAAGTAAAATATTCATCTTTTTATTTTCTTCTGGAAACCGTTTCCATGAAAAATAAAAATCATATAAAAAAACATAGTAAACCTGACAATCCATCTCAATTACAACTCAGATGCGAGATCTCTCACGGGACCTCCATCTCATATTTTTCATAGGCCTGTCAAGTTTAGTCCCTCAGTCCCCAAATGCAACCACAACCATGGCTACGTTAGGTGGCCAAAACTGTTACTGACAATCAACGACTAACTTGACTAGTACTGTGTTAGGACAAAGACAGACATCTCCGAACGGCTGACTTTGGATTACACTAAATCCTTAGTAACGGCCAACCCGGGGTTATGTTTTGCCTTACTTACAAGAACTACAGTAACACTGCGACGTTACCTTGACTGGTTTAGGGGGCGAAGACGGACATCTCGGAACGGCTGACTTTGGATTACGCTAAATCCTTAGTAACAGCCAATCCGGGGTTATGTTTTGCCTTACTGACAAGAACTAGACTAACACTGCGACGTTAGCTTGACTGCTACAGGGTGTAGACGGACATCTCGGAGCGGCTGACTTTGGATTACATGATATCTTTAGTAACGGCCATCTCGAGGTTAAGCTTCGTCACATATAGACAGGAACTAGACTTGTACTACGACGAAATTCCGGTTACTGTGACTGACAACTGCTACGGGCTTACATTGCCGGAAGGTTATTTTTGTTTTTCCTTCCGTAACAGTTATATTTTGCGGACAGACTTTTTCCCTTAGACCTCTGACAAACGGAAATGGGAGAGAAGAGTGGAAAGACAGAGAGTGGGAGGGATGAGAGAGAAAACTAAGAGAGACGGGGTGAAAGAAGGTGTGTGTTAAGAGAAAGGTGGGTGAGAATGTTGAGAGAGAACTGGAAGAAAAAGGCGGAGGGAGAGCGTTGGGAGAGAGAGAGACCGTTTGAAAGCAAGAGAAGGGTGGCTGGGGGAGAGTGTTAGGAGGGAAAAGAGAAGAGAAGGACGTGATAGAGGGGTGAGACAATTAGATTATTGACCTGTGTTTTCGACCCCCTTTGCATTGACTATCGCACATAAATGATAATAGCTGACCTTTAAGTATTTAAACTGTGAATTGAACAATCAATTTTCAAAAACCATGAACAAATCAAAGCGCTGAAAGCACTGGATGTTGTACACTATTAAAAAAAAAAAAGATTTTTTTTTAACTTAATCAAATCAACATAAACTGCAGGAGTTTTAGAGATACTTATGGCTCTCTATCAACGACATGACTGTTTTTTTAACCTGCTTATTTCTTCACAGTTTTAAGATCTTTCTAATGCTTTCAAAATCTTTAAAACATTTCAAAATTTTAATTTGTGGCATAAAAACTAAATCGCTCCCTTTTCAAAACATTAACAGACAATTAATTAAATATGGCTCAGATTATGTGGTTTGTGTTTGTAAAGGGTAGAAAACATCCTGGAAAAAGAAGAAAATAATGATTTCTTGGTTCCCACTATGTTTTCATGAGCGTTTTCCCAATGACTCTTAAAACATTGGATTTATTGTGGTGTAAATGGTTAGAATAAGAAAAAAATTAAAATTTCTCCCAGTGTAACTGTATCTATAGGCCATGTTTGGACAAACCATATGGTATTCCAAGTACTGATTACATGTATCCATATCAAGTGTCCTTGATTGCTGACTACTGGATCTGGGGAAAGCTTTCCGTGTTACACCGACCCTAAAAGATAAAGGCTTTTGAAAGCATTGTGAGTATAGGATAAAATTCTGGTAGGCGGTATTTTCTCCTGTTCCCAAAATGTTTGAAATCATATCAGTGAATTTCAGCTCATTTGTATCAGTTTCTGAATTGTTGTCTGCAGATGCCTTTGAAAAGCCGAAAATTTGTCAAATAGGGAAGGGGCGTCCATTTGATTAACCTTTTGGAAAAAAAAAAAAAAAAAACAGCAGAAAAGTCACTTCTGCATCTGTATGTTGGACGTTGACTAATCTGAACAATTTTACAAAAATTAACTCTCCTCTAAATGTTGATCTGTGGTCTTGCATTGCTCACTGTTACAGTGTAGGAATCGTAATCTGATGGCCTGGGTTCCAGCTTCACTGGAAGCGCCATATTTTTTTATGAGAGTGTCCTCAGGCAAGACACTGCCAGAGCCCTAGCCTAGTACTAGTGAGAACTGGACATACATGAATAACCGAGCTGTAGCAGTTAAATTACTGAAATTATGTTGAAAGCGGCATTAAACACAGGATTCTCATTTGATCCGGGGCTCCGAGTTCTGACGCTTGGAAATTTGAAATGACCTGTTTCTGACAATCAAAAATATCTGCTATGGCGTCAATCTGACCCATGAGATTTTCGGCTAAAGCTTCAGATAAATGAGCTCGTGTGCATCATATTTTATTTTCCAAGCATAAAAAGTGTATAAAAGAAGTTAGATCTACATGTCTGAATATTAAGACGTATAGATTCATGTCTGTGTACCTTTATCATTTATCTATCTGCCAGTTTTACATTCCTTTTTACTCCTTTGCACGAAACATACATGATGAAGTAAAATTAAAATAAGGCCTACCACGGGGCTAGGTTTGAACTTTTGTTTTACACTTTAAAGACAATCGTAAACTTCTCTAAGTCTCGGAGGCTTAAAGCGCTGGGTGATATGCTAAGTTATTGAAAGTCTTGTTCACTGAGAAGGACACAATTTCCAGTCAAGAATCCTCAAACAAAAGCACAAAAATTATGAATGGGAAAAATCCTTTGATGACTTCTGAACGAGCAGTATGATCTTGAACTATACCATCCACATGTTTAGAGAAGCATTCGAAACAAATGTAAGCCATACTATGATAAAAGGGTGTTTGATGAATTTCCATGATACATTATATCAAGCAAGTCATCTCATAATTATGGATCTATAAAATCTATTTTCGCTAAAAACCGACTGGGTCATGAGGTATAATATAGTCTTTTGTCATGCAGAACATTTACAAATAACAAAAATGTTTGCGAAGGCTGAAATAGGTCGATACTTTCTGCAAAAACATTATAACCCCCTCTCACAGTTTCTGAGTTTCAGTGGATTACAAATCAGTCGTCTTTTGGTTTGACGCTGCCTGATATTATTTTGATATTCTGATAAAAAAAATCTTTATAGTTAAAATATCTGGGCCCTGTTTTAGGAAAAAAAAAAAACCCAAAAAACCTTAAGTCTTATCATTTTGCTCAAACCCGACTCATTTTGCGACATAAGCTGATTTCGTTATTTCAGAAACGTTTCGCTAACCTTGACAAACTTTGATAAAGTTCTCAAATCCAGAGCTGACATAACGTTTCAAACTTAATTTAGCAAAATAATGAACTTGAGTCCGTAAACTGAGTCAAATCCGTTATTTTTCTGGGTTGAGTCTAAACTCAGTATTTGAAAATGTAACTAATGTCTGTTAATGTAAGTGAAATGGGTCTCTGATAACGAGCTCTGTTAGAAGAACTTTTGTAATAAAACGGATTTTTGTAATAAAATTTTCAACTTCGCTGTATTCCTTCAGTATTCCAAGTTGAAAATTTTATTACAAAAAGCCGTTTTATTACAAAAGTTCTTCTAACAGAGCTCGACTGCACTCGTCACAACTCGGCCGATTCCGTACCTACATCTAACCTCGTCCGTATAACGGTCGTTTCCATTTGAACTGCGAATCACGTGATCTTATACATGGCGCGCCACTGTCAGTCGTTTAGCAACGACATAAACAACCTCGATGAAGTCATTTACATCTGTTTATCTGTCGGTGAAAACTTTAATCGGAAGTGATAAATAATGAATGTACGAACTGTTTGCCAACTCAACTGAAACATAGTTAGAAAGATTTCGATAGAAAATTGAAACTCAAGTTTTCTTTTTTTAAGAGGAGCCTTACAATTTTCAGAACGGTAAACCGGCGTATTTCCGGATATGTGTCGATCTGATGCATATTAATCCACCAGATACATCCGAGGGATATGATGGCTCCCATCACCCGAGGTATGCCGAATGAGTTCGACTGAAGTCGGAGAAATGGATCCGTTAGCAGGTTTGAGAAAAATAGGAGACTTATTTTCTTTTCGTGAAACCAGACCGTTGAGCTTCATTTATCTGGCACAACTCAGTAGGTTCAAACTTATGGTGAACTAACCCTTTGCCAAAAACGGTAGTGAGCTTTTACAATCCATAGAGAAAAGTGAACCAGAGACCCAGATAAGCTGCGTATTTGCTTACTTAACGCAATTTAGAACATGAAATACGCCATAAAACTTATTTTAAAGTGTACCAAATACGCAGAGTTTTCTCATGATACGCAACTTGTCTGCTTTTCAACGAGTTCTTTTTTCACAACAGAGATCGTCATCTTGATCCGCTGTGTTTTCAGAATGGATTGCAAGCTTTTTTTAATTTGCGTGGTTATGTACTTGTTTGGAAGGTCGGTGCGGTATGAAATCGTTTCCTCATTTTTTCGTTGTTCCGCATGTTTTTTTTAAAGCTGTTTCAAAGACGAAGCCCGTCATTATAGTCACATTTAAATTGTCAATAAAAGTTTCAAATATTGATAGATCTAAGTCTAAATATGTCGTCGGATAAAGAGTTAACCGTTTACCTAACAATACCGGGTTTTAACCCAGCGGAAAGTCTTTTGAAAACATTGTGGGAAAAGGAGAAAATGCTGTTTTCTAGCATAGCATAGATAGAAAAATCCAGTTAATTAAGCATCATCTAATTTGACGTCTGCAAATGCTTTCAATTTGGATGAGTCAAAGATTTTTGTCGTTTGGTAAAGAGTTAAAACTGAGAACACGTGAACCAGTCGAAGACTGTGTCACCGTTTTCAAAACTTCCTGTTTGATATCTTGACAACATAATCATCTTGTCTTTTTTATTATCTCAAGCCTTCTTCAATAAAGCCCATTTTCTGCAATTTATCAACCCCGTATCACAACCCAACAGCCCTCCTCAACGGCTCATCCGATAACCCTGAGAAACAGGGTAGATGTCATGCATTTGAAGGTCATTTACCAAATCGTGCTCGAACAAGCTCATTTTTTTCCTGTCTGACGTCTTGGACGGGTACTACACATTAACATGGAGGTATGTCTAAATTTAACATTAAGAATTCATTTTTATAGTTTCACTGTTTTTACTAGGGTTTATTACATCGAATGCACAAGTTATTCTTTAGCTCTTTTTTTTCTTTTTTCCAGACAGTTTGAGCCAGCCTACTTTAAACTAGAACGTTATGCTTACTTACTGCATGTAATGGTCATTATTGTAAAAATGCCTGACTCGTAACTCTACCAAACGACAAAATTTTAGCCTAATCTAAATTGAAAGTATTTTCAGACGACAAAGTGAATGTAGCTCAAATAATGATTTCTGTCTTGGATAGGGTAGAAAACATTGTGGGGAAAAGGAGAAAATGCTGATTACCACCATTTTCTCCTCTTCCCACACTGCTTTCAAAAAGCCTTCTTCTCATGATCTTTGAAACTCGGAATTGTGTGGTAAAAGCTTAAATATCAAATGTTAAAAATCTGCAATTATTGTATCAAATAACTGATTGATTAAATAATAGTTTTAGCCATTTTCGACATTATTTCAGATATATCACGGCGAGAGCTCACATATTCATGTATATCCTCTGTTTCACCAGTACTAGGATAGGGCTCTGAAGTGTCTTACACCAGGACACTCCAACAAAAAACCCAGTGCTTCCAGTGAGGCTCGAACCCGGAAACTCCAGGTAACGAGTGGTAGACATTACCACTAAGCCACGCAGTACCCCTGTCTACACATGAAGTTGAAGAAAAGCAAAGAAAAAATAAAAAATGGTGCCTGGTAACCACCAGACGGCTTGTTCAAACAATAAATAAAGGATATTTGTTCTTTTCGGTAAAAGATCGAAATTATTTCATCGAGTGAACATCATCGGTAATTACCGATCATGTCCACGAGATGAAATAACTTTCTATCTTTCACCAAAAATAAACACCCCAATATTCCATTTATTTCATGCTTTTAATCCCTTTTTCGGGGATTTACAATGTACATCAAAATCCAGTACAGTTGTTTTCGGTAAGTCCCCGTGACGTACCTTCTGCGCATAACAACACATTACAATTTTACGTAAAGCGCGAGATATGTAGGGTAAATTACGTCATTTTTTCATCTGGTTGAATTGCACGCGATGTTTACCTAGGTAACTAGTGCGCGGGAACTACTGATTCCGCCTTCGATTGAAGAGTTAGAAAATAAAATCGGTATTTTTTCATTGGTCTTAACCATGAAATATCGAACAATATTCCACCGTTATTTCTCGATTAACCCTTTACCAAACAATCCCTGGTTTTTACCACCCTGAGATAGAAGCCTTTTGAAAACATTGTGGGAAAAGGAGAAAATGCTGGTAACCAGCATTTTCTTCTTTTCCCACGATGTTTTCTACCCTGCTGGAAACTAATTTAATTTTTTTATTTACGTTCATTTTGTCGTCTGCAAATGCTTTCAATTTGGACCAGTCTAAAATTTTGTCGTTTGGTAAAGAGTTAACCACCAAAAATCATGAAGCAAAATGTTAGACTTTTACACATTAAAAGCATGAAATGTAGGGCTTAGGCAAAAGAGGATTTAAGGTAGTAGACCCCTAATGCTTCTAGTGCAACATGGAATAAAATTTCTTGTTAGTTGATAAGTAAGGATTTATACTGATATAATACTTTTGCAAATTTTTAGCCGACCAGAAATTCCTTTGATGTCTATCTTGAAATTATTTGTTGATACTTTTGTTAGTTTCCTGAAAAGGGAGGTAATTATTGTCTCCCTTTGTAATGAGAATATAGTGGTTTTAGATTTATAAATGATAATTCTAAGAAGGCAAAAGGGAAAACGTTGCTCGGTTAAAGTAGTACAATAATACTCATTTTTAATCATAGCAAATTTTGTAGGATAATATTATAATGGAAATAACTGTTTTCCATTAGGGGTCTACTGCCTTAAAGGTGGCCCTTCAGATTTTGGGACGAAAATTTTACAAAAATTAAGAAAAAAAAATCATCCTTATACTCCCAAAGCCTTTTAATTTTCATTCATAAAACCCCAGTAGTCGAAAACCATCCGACAACAAGAGAAATTAGAGATTTACTACGGCCCAGGTCGACACAGACGGGAAACACGGTCTATTTTTACATGAGCAACTCGCTCATTTACATACCGGAAATACACAGACGAAGCTTAAAACATAGCATCCGAAGAAGACATTATGGAAAATAATTACATGTTTGTTATGTTATGGAATTAAAGCGTCATTAGTCACGTGCCAGTCACTTGACATTCCCACAATGCTTTTTTTATTTTTGGCGCGAAATCTAAAAATACCTTAAGAGGCTACGTAGCCTTTTAAGGGAACACCATCAAAAAAAAATTTTTTTTTGTAATTTTATGATTTTTAATTATTGATGATTTGTATTGTTTTTTCATATAAATTTCAGTGATATGTATGTTTCTTAATTTGGTGAGATATGAAAAATCTAAATACCCACCTTTAATGCATCTCCATGATGCATTATTCCAAGCAAGTCACCATATGATTATGGATCCATAAAATCCATTTAGTCTAACAACAGACTGAATCATAAGGTAGAGTGGTCATTGGACGTGCAGAAAAATAACAATGACAAATAGCAAAAGGGAACGGGGCAGGCTGACCTTGGTCCATATTTTTTGCAGATGCCAAAAGTCCTCTTTCCATAGAGCATGACCCAGTCGTCACTTGTATGGCAATGCTTAAATGGTATCGATGTTTATTAATTTCAGCTTTTCGGTAATTTATCGAGAAATAATGGTTGATTGTGGTTTGATATTTCATGGTTATGCCAATTAAAAAAAAAACGATTTCATATTTTCTAACTCTATAATTGAAGGCAAAACAGTAGTAACCGTGCACTAGTAACCTAGGTAAACAGCGCGTGCCATTCAACCTGAGGGAGGTATGACATAATTAACGCGCATTAACCCAACATTGCTTGCCCTTTACGTAATATTGTAATGCGTTCTTATGTGGAGGGGGTATGCCGTGGGGAATCACCGAAAACAACAGTACTGGATTTTGACGAAAGTCCCAATAAAAAGGAGTTAGAAGCATTAAATAAATAGAGTATTTGTTTTTTTCGGTGAACGATCGAAATTAATTCATCTCCTGAACATCAACGATAACATTTCCAAGAGTAGAGTCACTCGTGAAAATATTACGAAGATGTTCACTGGATGAATAAATTTCGATCTTTCACAAAAAAAAAAAAATATCCTCTATTCATTTTGCATATAAATATAGGCTTTTAACATTTTTTTCTTTTAAATTTCAGATGCGGACTTTTACCATTGCTTTCGTTTTGATAGCTTTGGCCTTAACTTTGGTGAGGTCCCAGGTACCACCACTAGTGTCACCATGCCCCGACACGACCTCGTCATCCGCCAGAACGGCATGTTCGTGCACTGGCGAAGTTATCGACTGTTCGGAGAGAGGTCTGTCACAAGTTCCTGTGTTCAAGTCCGATACACATTATGTAGAACTGCGATTACATAACAACGCTATAGAGAACATCACTGACGGAAACTTTAGGAACCTCCACCAATTGAGACGACTTTTCCTAGAAAACAACAGCATATCCTATGTGTCTGACCACGCTTTCACTGGTGTTGAAAACCTTTTACTAAGACTAGATCTAAGCAGTAATTTACTGGAGACTTTTCCAACAGCAATCGGGGACTTAGACAAAATAGAATGGATCGATGTATCTCACAACAAAATTGACCAGGACAGTTTTGACGAAGACACAATGCGAAGAATAGGAGATTCTCTTACACGTTTAGAGTTTGGAAGCCCTGAAGTAGAGGCGTGGCCTGTGACCCTTAGACATCTGCAGACGCTGGAATTCTTAAACGTAACGGGTGGTTCGTATTACACACTTCCACCGAATGCGTTCCACGGCTTTGAAGGGACGCTCACCACCCTATCTATTCAACATACAAACTTGATTGCTCTCCCTTTAGCACTGGCTAGTCTCCGATATTTAGACACCCTGTACTTTGATCACAACCATGCAATCGGGGACGCAGGGATTCTGATTCCTTCATTTGGAGGAGCGCCTTTGTTGGAAAACCTCAAATTTATCTCGCTTGTCGACGACAATTTAAGGACATTCCCATCAATCATGCAGTATTTACGTAACGTAGTCACCCTGGTGCTAGATTCGAACCGACTTGCTTTTGTCAGCGACTCCTCCGTTCAGGTGGCGGTGGGAACAAAAATTAGCAACATCAGTCTAGCTAACTGCTCTCTCTCACGTGTCCCCGGTGCGCTGTCTAAATTGACCAATCTGACATCGTTAAATCTTGCACAGAACAACATTCATAGCTTTGAGAACAGCGACTTTGACAACATGGGCAAGCTAGGAGCGTTAACGGTGTCAAAGAACCCGCTGGAGTATATTGCCAACGAGACCTTTCAGGACCTTAAAAGTCTGTCCATTCTAGATTTGTCCGACACCAAGATCAACACGATCCCGGAGGCGATTCGCTTTTTGAAAAATTTGCAGGAGCTAAAACTACCCAAGGATGCGATTGAATGCACGTGCAATATCGTTTGGCTGAAACAATTCATGGACAATTGTAATAATGGCTTGCTTATCGATGGCTCGTGTGAGACCATCGAGTCGACAATCAGAAATTATTTGGATAACCACGTCAATGGTACATGTCCGAACTATAATCAAAAGACGACTTGTGTTTGATCCCAAAACTGACAAAATGATTTCCTTTTACAGGCTTTATTAAAGATGTCAGCTTCATGTTTCACTTTGCAACGTATGAAATAGACTCAAACTGCACAATAAACAATCGTTATTGTACTTTTTTTTCTTTCTTAGTACATTCTGGCTCCCTGTTTCTCCCCCCCCCCAGGATATGACAACAAACGACTGTGAAATGAGCAGTGCTCTGTAAAAAAGGGGGTTTAATGCCTCTGCAAAATGTATCGACCCACTTCGAAACTTTGCCGTTTGTAATTTTTTCGCATATCGAAGGAGCATTCTTCCTCATGATGCAGTCGATTGGTTGTTAGACAAAATGGATTTGATGGATCGATAACTATGTATTGACTTCTTGATATACTACATCACCGAGACGCATTAAACTTTCATAGAGCATAACTCACATAAATTGAGATTGCAATGGCTAGCTTAGTTAACTCCCTTTTATGTATGCAAATGAGATTTGCTTATGTAAAGTTTTTGCTGCTTGCTTAGGTATATTACATGAAGCTGAACCGTTAGAATGACAATGTCTTAGGTCTCAATTTAGTTGATTACATTGAGTACCAAACAAGGCGCATATACGGTCGTGTTTTGGATTGTTTTAGTCACTCTTTGTGCGATATGCTGACCCTATCGAAAACATTTCCTATACAAATGAACCATGATCTGATAAATGGGGTTTTATTGTAACTCCGTGGTGCCTTGCATTATCTCCCGCTAGATGGCATTCTACAAATACACATCTATCTAATTTGGGCATTCTGGGTACAGAAGCGGACTAATTTTTCAAAACAACAACCGTTACTTTGAATTTCAAAATGAAATAAACGTTTACTCAATAAAACGCTACTTGGTGCGATTCATTCAGCTATGATCGGCTAGCATGTAGCCTATGCATCGGCCATTTATTAAAACAGCCCCTTCATGCTTTGGTAATAAGCTAATAGCTTCGGTAGAAGCACTACTTTTTCCAGGTATTGGGGGGATGGGTGATGCGTCATAGCAGACAGGTCGAATCTTCGAAGAATATGACATGCGCAGACAACGTGGTGCCTTGTTCCAAGCAAGTCATCATATTATTATGGATCCATGAAGACTTCGAATCTGACAGATTTGCCTAAAACTATGGGATTTGTCTTTGGAAGGCTAAAAATCAAGAGAGATAAAAACACAGGTTACCAGGCCTTTCTCCTTTTCCTACTTTTTCAAACGCGTCTTTCCCTAGGGTCCTTATTTCACAGAACGTTTTTGGTAAAGGTTGAAACTGACTTCTAGAACAGTGTTGGCATAAACTTGAGACGCCTTGTGTCTGTCCATCTGTCTGTCGCCGAGCGCGAATAGCTCAGTCGGTAGCGTACAGGACTTGAGAACAGGGGAGTTGTGGATTCGATCCCCGGCTCGGCCAATTTCTTGCCGAGGATTGATGATAGTCATTGCGACAGAACTGATTCCTCTCTCAGCGCTGACCGTTGTTTCGAGGATAGTTATGTGGAAAAGCAGCCAGTGGCTTGGAAAGAATATTGCGCGGAGTACTAGTTAAAGAAACTTCCAGGGAAGCATGGATAGGTGCACTGGCCGACGCGATATCACTGAAATAATGTTGAAAACGGTGTTGAACAGCATACAATCAATCAATCAACCATCTGTCTGTCTGTATATATTTGAACCACGCTCTGACAAAGGTTCAAAGCATCTCCATGATGCATAATACCAAGCAGGTCATCGCATAATTATGGATCCATTAAATACATTTGGTCTAATAACCGACTGAACCATGAGTTAGACCGTTCCTTGGACATGCAGAGAATTGACCAATAGCAAAAAGTTTCGACTCAGGTCAGCCTGCGCGGACTGCGCAGGCTGGCCTGAATCGATACTTTTTCCAAATGAATTAAACCCCATGATCCTAGAGAATAGCTAAATTCTGTTTATCATTGACTTGTCCACGTATAAGAATTAACAACACGTAAGCGTTATTTAAAAAGTCAAGCTACATGCTTTCTGTTTCTTTATGTATACATGTTCGTCCTTTCTTATCTAACCTAACGACATAGTTTTGAAATCGTCTGCGTTTTTCGTAGAACTTTTTCGACACGAGGTGATAATTTAAAAAGGAGTTTAAACGGTCTGTTACACACAGACACACACACAAAAAAAGATATGAAGGTGAGTACTTACTTTTACTGAGCTGATTTTATAAACTGGAATTTTCGAAATGTAAAATAAAAAAAAAATGACGAATTTCATGCAAAGTCAAGGTGTCACAATCACATTACTTTTTTTTTATACATTGTTACATTACGACAAATTTTAGATTAGTCCAAAATGAAAACGACTACCTCTTTACACGACGATCAAAATTTAGATAGGTCCAAAATCAAAACGACTAACTCTTTTACCATACGATCAAATTTTAGACTAGTCCAAAATTAAAACGATTAACTCTTGTACCATATGACAAATTTTAGCCCAGTCCAAAATGAAAACGACTACCTCTCTACCATACGACAATATTCTAGACTAGTCCATAATGACAACGAGTAACTCATTACCATACGACAAAATTTTAGACTAGTCCAAAATGAAAACGACTAACTCTGTACCATACAACATTTTGTACTAGTCCAAAATGATAACGATTTTGTCACATAGCCTCCCTTTTTTCCGTGTAATATACTTATATACGAGTTTTCTATTTTATAATAATACATGTTTGATATCACAATTGTGTGACGGCATTTTTTGGCTTCAATTTTCGCGTATTTCATAGAAGTGAATAGGTATTATGCATATTACTGCGGGTGCATCTACAGGTGGTTTTGCATACTCTGATCTATAATTTGTAAAAAATCGTTATGTGATAAAAAGAATCTGACATTCGAGGCGTTTGAGATATACAGAATATTATGCTGTAGTGACTTTCCTGGTATTTACTTCGAGCAGCGTGAGCAAATTTGGTATCGCGCGAGACCGAGCGAGATACCAAAATTTTCTTACTTCAGCATAATATTCCTTTTATTATATATCTACATCTTTCCAACAACAAAATATTGCAAATTATTGACATTTTACTCGAAAACGGTAGACAAGATAAAACAAATAATGGTGTAGTAGCCAATCACTTCGTTTTTATGAATGGCGGATGAATAATGCAGTGTAAAATTTTGACCAATCAAATTGCAAATGAATACATACATACACCGCGCCTGACTTACATCGTTATTACGTCATCATACCATATTTGGAACCGTATTTCACAGTGTGTACATGCGGATTTTTTTTTTCTGTCCTGTGTGATATGTACGACGCATGTATTTTCTCCTGAAAACTTTCAGATACACAATAAAAAATCCAAAGGCTCGCTTAATAACATTTTCCCAAACCCGTTTAATAGAATTTTATCTCAAGCGCCAACTCATGTCAGATCCTATAGGTATAACTCTTTACCAGAGGAAAAATTTTAGATTAGTCCAAAATGAGAACGACTTGATCTACCACTTTACCGGATGACAAATTTAAGACAAGTTCAAAATGAAAACGAGTGCCATATCACCATAATTTTAGACTAGTCCAAAATGACGACGACTACCTCTTTACCAGACAGTAGGTAGCCTCGCTACTTTAGGTAATTTTTTTCTTGTTTGTCTATATAAAGATGCAAGTCATCTTATTATGGATGCATAAAATCCATTTTGTACAACAGGTGACTGAGTCGTGAGGAACACCGGTCCTTTGACATGAAGAATTTTGACCAATAGCAATGGATTTCGACCTAGGTCAGCCTGTGCGAACTGCGCAGGGTGACCTGGGTCGATACTTTCTGCAGATACATTAAGCCCCCTTTTCACAGAGCATGGCTTGAATTAATGGATCTGTCTTTTTTCCAAGTTATAATTTCTATGTTGGTAACTGCAACGAGCAGGTTGGCCTTTGCTCATTTTAAACCATGTCCAACAGCTGAATGGAATAGGTATTTCTTTTTCCAGGCTATACTTTGCTTTTTGATAACTGCAACGAGCAGGCTTGCCTTTGCCCAGTTGTTCAAACCATGCCCAACAAGTGAATCGCACTGCCTGTGTCAAAACGGCATTATTGATTGTGCAGGGCACGGCCTTTCTAGAGTACCGCGGTTTACCACGGTGAACAGCGAGTCGTATCGAGAACTGAGACTGAGTGACAACAACATCACCATGATTCCGGCTAACGCTTTCTCCGCTCTCAATGTTACAATCATCCTCTTAGATAACAACTATATCTCCAACATTGATATATCGGCTTTCTCCGGAGTTTCTTCCTATTTGAAAACTCTAAATATAGCCCACAACAGGCTAGCACAATTGCCAATTGCTTTGCAAAATATAGCTCTTGATGACTTGGACGTTTCGTGGAATCCAATACCAGGTTATCAGGGTAGGCCTCACCGTCCAGGTACTGACGGTTTTACCGACGGAGTCATGCGGTATCTCGGAAGCACTCTCACTAAATTCGCTTTTGGTGACAGCACCTTGACGTCATGGCCTAAATCGTTGACACATCTTAACCAGCTACGAGAACTGCGCCTTTCCGGGGCAAACATTACCTATCTACCTTCCAATGCTTTCCATGGTTTTGAACAAACCTTACGGAAATTAATGATCGAGTACGCAGCCTTAGCAGCGGTTCCTCTGGCAATCAGTTCGTTACGAGATCTAGAGGAACTTCATCTTGACCATTTAGATGTTCCTGGTCGGGACGGAATTACAGTCATGTTTGACGACATGAGTATGACAGCAGCTCCATTTGGACCCATTGCCGGCACTCTTCGAGTACTTAGTCTTGAATACGATGGTTTGACGACTTTTCCCGAAGTAATTAGCGACTTACAAGTTCTAGAGGACATCAGTTTGAGCGGAAACAACCTGGAGTTTGTCAGTGATGAAGCGATTAAATTATTAAAGAATTCAAAGGTTTCAAGACTGCAGCTGAAAAACTGTGGTCTCAAAAGAATACCAGGCTCTATCTCCGACCTTCGTAATTTAAAAGAACTGGACTTTTCTCAGAACAAAATACGAAGTATCGAAAGCACAGACTTACAAGATCTCAACAGTTTGCAGAAGCTGGTACTCAGTGAAAATCCACTCCGTTATTTTTCGGACAACTCTCTCTGTGGCCTTAACAACCTCACGGTAAGCTACTACTCATACCAGCCAATTGTTAACTGGACTATTTCACCTCATTTTAGAAAAAAACAACTATGTTATGGATGCATAATCATGTTACAACTTGCTTGGTATGACGGAAGACGGAGATGCATTAAAAGCCCTCCGCCCACAGTGACGTTCGTATCTTTAGTAATTATAGCAACTGCATCTGTTTCTTTCTCGTTATCAAATAACTTATTGCCACATGAAACAAATTTTCGGATCCAAACGAATTTCTAACCGTTATTGTCAAGATATTTATACTGAATGTGAATGTAGTTTTCACACCAGTGCAAACATGTCTTACTTGTTGCAACAGAAGACATTACAAGTTGTCATAACGTCTTCAATAGTAATCTTCTCAGGTGCAAAACATGTCACCAAAAATATGATTGCTGACTGGTCTCTTTTCTTTTCCATGCAGTGGCCTATGATGTTTTTACAATTTAATCTTCAAATATCTATTTCTCATGTTTAAGATTCACACACTATCGCTGTTAACCTGCACTATTCCCGGATACGTTCCTGTTAAATGTACTATACATTATCTTCTGAAAAGGAGGTATTGAAGAATTGTAATATATCATTATATCGTTTTGTACGATTTTTAAATTTGCTAAACACAAAATACGTATTGGTCACACAACGCAAACTTTAGTCACTTTGGTATACGTCCCATTCTTTTTTCCCGTCTGAATATATACTTGCATTAATTTGGTGCTCAAACGTTTTATATCATAATTATACATAGTTGTTTTAGATCGGCTGTTTTCGAAGAAAACATCGAGGAAATGTTATAGCCTTGGCGTCGTCGTAAATCACGTTGTCGTCGTCCAAAAACTTTGGCATTTAATAAAATCTCTGTTATTACTGAAGAGATTTACTTCAAACTCGGACAAGTTGTTAACGACGGAAAGGGGGAACCCATTAAACAGGAGCAGATAACCCTCAAAGTATTTTTGACACAATCATGCTATTTTTGTTTACTAAGAATTTTCACTGAAAATCAAGCAACCGAAGCCGAGTGTTGGTACCAGCACTAGGCACTCTCTTTTTCCCCTGTTTTTCTTGTAGACCCTGGACCTATACAACTCAAGTCTCACAGAACTGTCGAAGTCGTTGAAGAACCTCGGAAAACTGGATACATTAGATTTACGTGAATCTAAAATCGACTGCACATGTGATATCACGTGGTTTAAAAAATGGCTGGATCAACGACCAAAATGTGGCGGACGAAGGGGAGAACACACTCAGGACATCACTATACAGGTAGGCATAGAAAAAAAAAAAAAACTGTCTCACTTGGCGCCCTTTACTAACAAATCCAGTATTTTAACAACCCTGAAGAAGAAAGATTTGAAAAAAAAAATAAAGGGCCAAGATGGCCCTGGATCGTTCACCTGAATTTTTGAGAGGACCATAGCCAATTTTTTTAAAGTATTGAAATTTTGGAAACAAAATCATTATTTTGCCAAGCAATTTTGAAAAGGTCTGTTACGGGAGACCACTCCTTCATGCATAGCTTCGTCCCGATTTAAATACAATACCTAACAACTGCGTTAGGGAGATATTTCTTTAGCTCAGTGGTTATGGTATTGGTCTTTTGAACCTCGAAGAACGAGGATCTTGTCCGCCGTGGGTTCGAATCCCGCCAGATACGTTTTGTATTTCATTTATGCATTTGTTCATTTGTTTCTTTGTTCGTAAGAAGGTCACCTGAAAAAATCATTTTAAAATCTGACAGCACCCCTACATTCATCACCACAGCCATGTTTTTAACGAATCAGAATTGAGCATATAAAGTTTGTATAGAACTCAGAAAACAATCAATCATAAAGTACAGAAATGGTGAACAACAAGGCAGTTAACACCCAGATAGATGTGATAAATGGTGAAATATTATGCATGTATTCAAAAGATAACAGTTTTATATTACCTCTTGCAATACATAGCTATCAAATACATCAAGTAAAAAGTGTGCACATTGATCAGCATTTCTCACCAGTGCACTCACCTGGTATATGTTGACGTCTGCAATAGCCCTTTTCATCAACATACCTACACAGTCTTTTGATGAATATTAAAAGGTCACTAAAGAATCACTTCTTTGAAATTATCACAAAATCTGACTAGTGGTTTCAGAGAAGAAGAATTTTTAGGAATTTCTTCATGTCCATATCTTATAGTGCAAATAGCCCCCCACCACCACAGCCATGTTTCTTGACGGATCAAAATTTCGCAAACAATTTTTCAAAAGGGGCACACAAGGAACATTTCTGTGAAATTGCTTCAAAATCTGACAAGTGGTTTAAGAGAAAAAGAATTTCAAAGAATTTCTTTAAGTCCATACAATGCAAAGAGCCCCTCCCCTTCTCACCATGGCCATATTTTTCGACAGATAAATATTTCACGAACAAGTTTTGAAAAGGATCACCCATGGAACATTTCCGTGAAATTATTTCAAAATCTGACGTGCAGTTTCAGAGAAGAAGATTTTCAATGTATTTCTTAGAAAAATTCATTTGGTTGTCATGGCAACCGGAGTTTTTGATGGAATCAAATTCTGTGAACAATTTTTAAAGAGGACCTCCCAAGGAACATTCCAGCCAAGTTTGGTTCTAATTGGCCCTGCGGTTTAGGAGGAGAAGTTGTTTAAAGAATTGTTGACTCTGCACGATGCAAAGAGCCCCTCCCCCCAACCACGGCCATGTTTTTCGATGGATCAAAATTTCACGAACACTTTTTGAAAAGGGTCACCAAAGGAACATTACTTCGAAATTATTTCCAAATCTGACCAGCGTTTTCAGAGGAGAAGATTTTTAAAGAATGCAAAGACCCCCTCCCCTCACCACAACCATGTTTTTCGACGGATCAAAATTTCACGAACAAATTTTGAAAAGGGTCACCCAAGGAACATTTCTGTGAAATTGTTTCAAAATCTGACCAGCGGTTTCAGAGAAGATTTTTAAAAAAGATTCTTAGAAAATTCCATTTGGTTGCCATGGCAACCAGAGTTTTTGATGGAATCAAATTCTGTTAACAGTTTTTAAAGAGGACCTCCCAAGGAACATTCCAGCCATGTTTGGTTCTCATTGGCCTCGCGATTTAGGAGGAGAAGTTGTTCAAAGAATTGTTGACACCACACAATGCAAAGAGCCCCCCCCCCCCCCCCACCGCGGCTATGTTTTTCGACGGATCAAAATTTCACGAACATTTTTTGAAAAGGGTCACCCAAGGAACATTTCTGTGAAACTATTTCCAAATCTGACCAGCGGTTTCAGAGGAGAAAATTTTTAGAAAAATTCTTAGAAAATTCCATTTGGTTGCCATGGCAACCAGAGTTTTTGATGGAATCAAATTCTGTTAATATTTTTTAAAGAGGACCTCCCAAGGAACATTCCAGCCAAGTTTGGTCCAAATCGGCCAAGCAGTTTAGGAGGAGAAGATGTTTAAAGAATTGTTGACGCCGCACGCCGCACGACGCACAACGGACACAGCGTGATCCTAAAAGCTCCCCTTGAGCACGTTGTGCTCAGGTGAGCTAAAGTTGGAAAAAGAGAAAATAGATCTACTGATTACAAGCGTTTTGGTTCCCTTTCCAACAATGTTTTCGAAAGCCTTTTTTCCCGTCAGGGTCTTCAAAACTCGGGATTATTTGGTAAAGGGTTAATACAGTAATACAGTAGCGACTCTTAACTTTCACGGACATCAGTATTTTCTCCTTTTCCCGCAATTGTTTTAACCTATAGTGTTTGTTAACAGCCTTCTTTCTTAGGAACGTGATAACATGGGATTGTTTGGTATAGGATTAACTCTAAGCCTTAGACAGAATCATTTGTCATAGTGAGTTTTCCTGCAGCTCATCACACCAAATGAGTAATGGGGAAGGGGTTGGAGAAGGAGTTAACGTATCTCCGTGATGCATGATGCTAAACAAGTCATTTAATGATTATGGGTCTGTTACATAATTTTTGTTAAACCACGTTTTGGTCAACTTTGCTTGAAGTATAGATCTGTTTGTTTAAAAGTACTAGACGAAAAAGAGCAATTTCTCCTTTTGCCGTGATAACTTCACAAACTGACAATCCCTCTAACCCGAGTTTAAAACAATGATCAAGAAGCAGTATGAAATTTAGTCTATAATGTTACTTTGTGAAAGCTCTTTGCCAAAAAGCCATAGACAACCGAAATACTCTTCCAAAGAATTTCGATCTTTCAACACCATGAGGAAAATTACTTCCGAAGACATTGTAGGAAAAGGCGTAGGTCCAAACCTAAAGTGTCATAATTCTAATCCGTAGCTTTTTACTGCAGGGACGATGTGAAACCATCGATCAACTCATCATGTCATACATTGACGTCCGACTTCCGGAGTGTCCAGATTTCGCAAGAGCAACGAACGTCTCGTGTACTGGAGACTGCACCAGTAAACGATAAATATGATTTTTATCTGCGGTTCTTGCACTTTTACAATACAGTTTACACAGGCAATAATCTTTGTGTTTTTTTTTTGTCATCTTGTTAGCTTTTCATTTAGTTATTTCGTTACGGGAGACCACTCCTTCATGCATGGCTTCGTCCCGATTTAAATACAATACCTAACAGCTGCAATAGGGAGGTATCTCTTTAGCTCAGTGGTTATGGTATTGGTCTTTTGAACTTCGAAGAACGAGGATCTTGTCCGCCGTGAGTTCGAATCCCGACAGATACGGTTTGTATTTCAGCCATGCATTTATTCATTTGTTTCTTTGTTACGGACTTTGTTCGTAAGATGGAGGCTCGTCCGGGATTGGCCATTGAGCCTTTAATCCCATTTGTTGTCCAAATAATAGACTCACTGCCTAATAAGGCTTTGAGTCATCAATAAATGACTTTAAGAAGGGGTATGTTACGGGAGACCACTCCTTCATGCATGGCTTCGTCCCGATTTAAATACAATACCTAACAGCTGTGTTATGGAGATATCTCTTTAGCTCAGTGGTTATGGTACTGGTCTTTTGAGCCTCGAGGAATGAGGATCTTGTCCGCCGTGTGTTCGAATCCCGACAGATGCGGTTTGTACTGCCATGCATTTGTTCATTTGTTTCTTTGTTACGGATATTGTTCGTAAGAATTTGTTTTCGTCATGAACAGTATCAGTGATTTTGTGAGAAGGGGCCTAAATGATTGTTACTTGCAAGTGTTCCTTTTGCACCTTACCTTTCAACAAGAGCTGTCGATTGTAAGGGCGTGAAATAAAGTTTGCTTGTAGCAGTCATTAGGTTTGAAAAAAAAAAAAAGGTATTTGCCATGAAAATTAAAACTGTGAAAATTAGATTCATGCTTCTTCAAACAGTGCCGACCAGGCCAAATTGCGCAGTCCGTGCTGAATGAGATGCATGAAGCTTTTGACAGAGAATGGCTCATATATTAACATATACTAAATTTATGTGTCATTTGGGAACTAGGATTGAACTGGACCAACGGTGAGGTCTGATCCTAAACTTAGACTACCAGCTATGTCAGAAGTTTCTAGATGAAATATGATTAATAAGCTCGTTATAACATAGTTACTGAGTACTTTATAACTGCTTGCACCACGACATGCTGCGTCCAATGTGAACTAGGACCGAACTGCACGAAAATGCAGCTCTGTCTTCATTCTGTACTGTCCGCTAAATGGTAATTTCCTACCTAGAACCAACTTCGAATTCACCAATTAGTATTTTTTCCTCTATGATTTTATATACACCGGTTAAAAATCCTGAAATTATCATAATAGTTATAGTACGTTCCCGGTTAAAATCATAATTGGACTGCACTGAATGTGTGATCGTATCGTGGTCCTACACCGTCCGCAACGAAAACGATTCTCTGGAAAAAAAAAGCTAATTGTTTTTAATGCTGGACTAAAGACTTCTACAAATTCTTTTTCTTTGGTATGTGGGATGCTCTATAAGAACAAAGGCATTTTTGCAAAATATTTTTCGAAACATCATTTATGCACGAATTAGTTTCTCGTTGTTAACCTCTCACAACTACATCTTCTTCAAGTATGTTTGCTTGCAGTATTTGTAACATATATTATGTGAATTGAGGACATTCGGCTTTCGTAGGTCATGCCTTAAGCAATGGCGTGCGGCTCTCATAGCCTGCTTCCATATAGTTATTACATTTGTAGTCTTTGTTGAAACTATTTTTATCGAAGTTTTTCACTCTTGAGAACTCGGTGAGACGTTTCTATTCGTGAACATTTCTAGACATAAACTGCAAGACTTTTCAGTTGTTATAACCTCCAATTTGGGAGGTTGAGTTATGCATACAAACGATACTGACATTCATTGGTATTTGATAAAAATCATCTAAATTTAGCTCGTAAAGGTCTCTCTTCGTAAAATATTTGACAGATTCGTCAAATAAAACCTTATCACAGCTACAAACTCATATCGGATCGTTTATTCGAGGGTATTTGAGCTTTTAAATATTATATCTGATTCAGAAATATTTTGACTTCGACAAGTTATTTGTTGATCAGAGATATTCAACTCTTTACCAAACGATCCCGGGTTTTAACGATTCTAGGAAAGAAGTCTTTTGAAATCATTGCAGGAAAAGGAAAAATGCAGGTGACCAGCATTTTTTCCTTTTCCCACAATGTTTTCTACTCCATCGAGAACAAATTGAGCCATTTGAGCCAAGTTTAATTTATCGTCTGCAAATGTTTTCAATTTGGACATGTCTAAAATTTTGTCGTTAGGTAAAGGGTTAACTTTCGTTAGCCATGTCATTCTGTGTGTTTTCGGGCATGTAAACAACTCGAGTAACAGATGAAATTAACTGTTTTTGTTATGCCCAGTGTTTAAATTGAAAATATTTGTATTTCAAACGAAACAGTATCGAATACGCAAGCAACAGGTATATTCAAATCCTAGTTTTGTGCTCTTTTTGTGCAATTATTAGAGTTCAAACTTGCGCACAAAATCTGTGCGGAGATTTCAACCAGTTTTGTATCGATCGTCTCTTTACGCAGAGTCCACCAGCCAAAAAGTAACATCGCCTTTGGGGACAGTTATCTGTACTAGTTCCCCAATTATAACCATCTTCAAAGAATGATAACCGCCTGGTAACCCATCCAGGCACTAACCTAGCGCTCGTTGCTTAGCTATCACGTAGAGAAATACAACAAACCGCATCGCTGTAAAAGCTACCTTAACAGCAAGGCAGGTTTGGAGTGCTTATATATCGAACCTCCATCCGTGACATCACTCTCCCCTTCAAGAAGTCTCGACACCGAGAATTACATACACATAAACCAGGGGAATTTACAAGGGTAAGGCAATTCATTCCGGCAATTGTCATAATCCCACCTCTGCCACAAAATGTAACGTCATCTATCCACATACTAACCCAGCGCACGTTGCTTAACTATCATGGAGAGAAATACACCAAACCGCATCGCTGTAAGAGCTAGTCTTACAGCGATGCAGTTTGGTATGTCTCTCTCTGTGATGGTTAAGTGCCTGGATGGGTGATCAGGCCATTGCGCTTTACTCTGCAAATTTGTAACGTTTCCTCATCCTTTTTAAATCTCTGTTAGTTCCAGGGAGTTTTATTACACACATTTAACGACGTATATGACAAATTTTTCTAACGAACAGATTTTTCTGAAACTTTGCACATACAAAGCTCATCATATCTCTAGGAGATTACAGTAAAAATATGTGGGTCATCGTGCTCGCTTCTGAGAAATTTGCCTTTGAAAATGGTATATACAGTTCCAAAATTCAGCTGATATTGGATTCAAAGCGTCTTTCTTTAATAGTCAGTTAAACAGGTAAATAACCGGAAAGTATACAAATTTCTATCATTTTAATGAAAATTCATATATTTTTGCACAAAGAATGTATAAAAGCCTGGTTTTGCGCATGTTAAATGTATAAATATGCATGTTATGTATAGACGATTGAGTTAAAAAGGGAGATAATTGAGAGTTAATCTTAAATAAATACATACTCTCTAACGGACAGATTTTTCTTAAAATGTCCACACTTACAGTGTCTATAATTCTAAGTAATAAGAAAAAATAAAAAGGGCACCTATTCGTGCTTATTTCGACAGAAAACAAGGTTGAAGGTCACTGTAGAAGTTATTTTTTCAAGGCAAAAATAGGATAAAAGCTCAGCAGACATGGTGGGAAAAGGAGAAATTGCTCAATAGGAACGATTTTTCCTTTTCCAACAATAATTTTCAAAGTGGAAACAGCTATGCTTCCACAGCCTTAAAATTCCTGCCTTTGTTTCCTTGTTTGGTGTGTAACGCCGTTTCAGCAGGATTTTGATTATTTCACGGTGACAGTTCAAAGATCCATTTTTTTCTTTTCACAAGTACTAACGTTACCCGAAGAAAGTGGTATTTGTTTCTGTGCACCAATAGTATTACGATTATGTGCAAAAAATATATAGGTGCACTTTTTATTCAATATCCACGACAAAAATACATGCGCAGTAGCATGCGCAGGAACATTTGTCATATACGTCGTTAACTAATCTTTTCTTTGGTCCCATATTTACATGTAGATTTTCACTAAATTTATGTAATATTTACAGGTCTTATCTTACCAACCTAACAATTTAGGACATAGGTAATGCCATTCGTGATAACCTAAAACGTGCTATTTTAAGTTACAATTCCACGAAATTTTAGATATGGCAAAGGGCTTGGTGCTACATAGATAATGAGTCATGATCGTCACATGTGTCATACAGAGAGAGAGAGAGACAGACAGACAGACAGACAGAGAGACAGACAGACAGACATGCGTAATGAAATGGGGTTTCATGCAGTTCGAGCAGGCTGACACGGGCAGAAACGTTTAAATATCTGTAAATTTTCTGCATGTCAAAGCAACATTCTACTTCCAGATTCAATCCATTGTTAGACAGAAATGTGTTTTATGCACCCATAATTATGTGATGACTTGCTTGGTATAATGCATCACGAAAATGCATTCAGTTCCCTTTTCCAAGACCATAGCTCCTATAATATGGCCTGCAACACACGAAAAGGGGCATTCGGACACTTGCGTAAAGTGTCATCTCGGATCAGCCTGCGCAGTCCACGCAGACTAATCCGAAACGAAACTTTCCGTTTTTATGTAATTTTCTGTTTTGCGCAAGTCTACTGTAGGACAAAATCTAATGTAGTCGTAAGGTACCGTCTCGGATTAGCCTGCGCGGAATGCGCAGGCTGATCCGAGACGACACTTTACGCAAATGTCCGAATGCCCCTTTTCGCGTGTTGCAAGCCAATATATCAACCAGTAATTTCGGTTAAATGATGTCCCCGCCCGAATAAGACCTTCTTTTGATAAAAAAGATATCAAGGTATTGTGTTTTGCATGTAGACATGGCCTTTTTGTTATTGGTTCATGATGAAATTATACATTAAGCCCCTTTTTTCGATGACACGGTATTTCATTAAATAAAAAGAATAATGATTGTCTGTGGCTTATAATAAACAATATAAATATGAAGATTCACATAAAACTTTGTCCAGTAGTTAAAGAGATACTGGTTCATGAATGAAAATATACATCAATCCCCCTTTTTCCATGACACGGCATCAAATTAAAATTTATAAAAGATTATCGGCGAAGTATCATAAGGAACACATGTATGAAGTTTCATTAATGTTCTTCAAGGATTTTAGAAGATATCTATCCGGACGGACGAACGGACGGACGGACAACGCAAAAGCTATATCCTTTCGGCGGCGGATAAAGATAAAAACGGCCTGATTTTCTCTAAGCATTTAAAGTTTTAGCCGGGTTTGTGATCAGTTTACCCACGATGTTTTCTATCCTATCACAGGCAAATTTCACCATTTGAACAGCATTTAATATGTCGTCTACAAATGCTTTGAATTTGGACAAGCCTAAAATTTTGTCGTTTTGTAACGAGTGAAAGTGCATTTCAGTGAAAATTTTTATCAAATCCCCAGACTGTTTGTTACAAGATAAGAAATGTGGAACTGTCAACGACGCACTGTGAGTACTTTGATGGCGCCTTTGTATAACATAATTACTGCATTTCATTCTTTTTGATCATGCGTTCAACTCTTTACCAAACGACAATATTTTAGACTAGTCCAAATTGAAAGCATTTACAGACGACAAGGTCAATATGGCTAAAAAGATGGGGAATTGTCTCTGAAAGGCTGGAAAACATAGACGGAAAAGGAGAAAATGCTGGTAACCAGCATTTTGTCCTTTTCCTACAATGTTTTCAAATAGTTTGTTCTACAGAGTTGTGTAAACTCAGGAATGTGTGGTAAAGGATTAAATTGATTTACTGAAGGTATATCTTTCTCTTATAATAAAAGGCATTAATATTTCGTAGAACTGTATATAATTGACCTTTGCTGTCGGCTAAAGTACCTACGTACTAATTTTTTTTTCATTAAAAATATAAAATGCAAACGAAGCGATGCTAGTGTGTCGTTTCACTTATACATAAACACATCATTCAGTTCCTAACAGCGTAGATTTCAAATCAGACTGCATGTTCTGTGCTAAATGTAAGAACTGAGTTTCGAGAAAGTTGTTAAAGGTCCGTCTGTAGACATCAGCTGACAATTCTTTGCAAACAACCACCAAACTTATGTTTGGTGTTGTTTGGTAATTTTTGTCAGTAATTAAAGCCGTTGTCAGACTATAAGGCGTTTCCACTGCCTTGGCACGGCGTTGCTTAATTTCCCAGAACGCCATGAGATCGCAGGGAAAATCGGATATTGTCACGGCGTTCACACCGTGACCAAGGCGTTGCTACAGAGCTCCCATGGCGTGTTATCGCATTCCCAAGGAGTTCTTCTTGGCAATTATCTGCACTCTCACGGCACTTCCACGGCGTGCATTGCGCTTTCACGGTGTTCATACTGCGTGCACAGGGAATACTCACGGCGCTCACATTAAGGTAGTGGCGTATTCATGACGATTGTTTGCGAAAACGAACGCGTCTACTCGCGATGCCAGTGCGTTGCTGTTGCGATGCTTGCGATCATACTGCGCGCACTTTGGCGTTCTGCATTTCGCATGGGCGCCATGGGTTCGCCGCCCTGGTGTGACAGGGGTTGAAGTTGTCTATACTACAACTAACAATTGCATACAATGTTTGGTGGTGTTTGAAGATCATGTGATGCATCCATCATATGATAACAAGACGGCTTTTGACTGGTCAATATATTAAAGCACCACTAAACAACACCGTACGCAAGCAAACAGAGCAAACAAAAATGAACATGTCCAAACACGTTTTGCTTGTGTTTGCTGACTGGTGTACACTAGCAAACTTTTGTTTGCAAACAACACTAAACAGAGGTCCGAAAAGGTTTAACAGCTCCCCTTCTAACTCTTAACTTATGTTCCATACTTTTTCTTTCTTTTTTGAAATCTCCCCTTCCTACGACCCTCAGAGATAAACTGTTTTTTCCCCCAATGCTTTCCTTTTTCTGCTTATTCCTTACCAATAATCTTTGCGTTGTACTGATGTTTCGCCAAACTACTATATATATGCCGAGCACCGGTAGCTCAGTCGGTAGCTTACAGGACTTGAGAACAAGGGGTCGTGAGTTCGATCCCCGGCTCGGCCAATTTCTTTCCGAGGATTGATGATAGTCATTGCGACAGGGTTCATTCCTCTCTCACCGCTGATCGTTGTTTCGACGATGGTTATGTGGGAAAGCAGCCAGTGGCTTGGAAAGAATATTGTGCGGAGTACTGGTAACAGAAACTCCAGGAAGGCATGGATAGGTGCACTGGCCGCCGAGATATAACTGAAATAATGTTGAAAACGGCGTTAAACACCATACAACCAACCAACTACATGTAAATATATACGAGCCATGCTTTGGCAAAAGGGGGCTTAATGCATCTCCGTGATTCATCATACCAAGCAAGCCATCACATACTATGGATCCATAACAGCCACTTTTTTTAACAGCCGACTTAATCATGAGGTAGACTGGTCCTTGTACATACACAAAATTGACCACTAGCGAAAAGTTTCGGCCCAGGTCAGCCTGCGCGGACTGCGCAGGCTGACCTGGATCGAAACTTTTCGCAGATGCATTAAGCCGCCTTTTTACAGAGCATGGCTCATACTTATTTCATATCCTCATGCTTGATGTACAACAACAATATCACTGTTTGAATAAAAGGTATAGTTGTTGTTGTTGTTATTGTTGGGTAGAGCGTCTGATACAAGTAGAGCGTCGGTCTCTCACATCAAAGGTACCGGGTTTGAATCCCCAGATGCGCCTGGTCAACCTTTGAAACTGACATCACAGCAAGGGCACTGGTTACAGTTTTTAGGAAGCAATCATCTAAACTGAATGATATAAATTTTGAGCTTCGCCAAACCCAGGGCAAAATTTGCAGATGACAAATCAGATGAGACCCAAAAAAACAGGCTTTGATATCGGGGGAAAAATATTGAGAGAAAAGGAGAAAATGTCTGTTACCAGTCTTCCTCAAGGTCGTGAAAACTTGAAATTGTTTGGTATAGGGTTAACATGTTTTTCGCAGATAGTATCAGATTAGAAACACCAAACGATTACATGTTGTTTATTTGATAATTTGAGATGTGCGGCGAGGGCAACAGCATTGACTCGTTCAGCGCCGATTTTTCAAGCCAATAGTAAAAACCCCAATGTTGCAATTTCAATTTTTTATTTGAGAAAATTGTCTCCTTATAAGACAGCGTAGAGCCAAGATCAGACTGCACGTTCTTTGCAGTCTGATCTTGGTCTGCAATATCTGCAAAAGGTCATTGAGTCGCGCTTAGCGATTAACTCAGGGATTAACTCGACATCTATCTTCGGCTAAAGATGCAGCCCAACGACACTGACACAGCTCCTTGACTAGTTCAGCGGACGGTAGAGATCAGTGATTAGGCTGCACATTTTGTGCAGCCTGATCTTGATCCATGCCGTCTTCAAAAGCCCATGTTATCGCTTGTGGCGCTTAGAGGGTCAAACTCCCAATTTTTTTTTTTTACAGGAAAGAAAGGTTCATTTCCGTCTTTGGTACTCAATAGGTTCACCTAACACGTGATTTTCAAAAAAGCATAATTACTTCTGGTTACGAAAGATTGAAAAATACACAGAACCAGGCCAGAATTAGCACTGTAGACTTCAATGAGTTAAATACATGTACACAATGAACGTACTGTACTCCGTTGGAAAAAAACTAACACTTAGGCTGCTAAGCGCGACTTAATGACATTTTGCGGACAGTGCAGATCCAAGATCAGATTGCACAGAACGTGCAGTCTGATCTTGGATCTACACTCTCCGATAAAGTGATATTTATCTTTCAAAGAATACCTTTGAAATGGCACAATTTGGGTTTATACTTATGACTTGAAAGTTGCGTTTCACTTATTTGGCAGCTTTGGAGTTTACATTTCGCTCGACCTTCTGTCCAGCGAGATATTAAAATTTCCCATGCAGCTGACAGTAAATACAATCCTCATTACTACAACCTAATCCGAACATATTTATTGCGTCCATAGAAATTGTACAATATAGCAACTTTTTCAGTATAATCACTTAAGGTCTACGGCCCCTAACTCTCATATTAAAGGACGGAAGCTGCTGAGATTGGCCGAATAGCCTTTACGAAAACGTCGATGTTACACGATATTTACCGATGAGTAAGTGAGTCTACGGCCCCTTACCTTCATATTAAAGGACGGAAGCTGCCGAGATTGGCCGAATAGCCTTTACGAAAACGTCGATGTTTACCGCAGAGTCAGGGGCCGTAGACCTTAACTGATTCCTAAATTAACTTTAAACCAGACGACGTTGAAAACGTCCTGATTAAATGTGGATACCCAGCGTTAACCCAGGTTTAACTCTTTACCAAATGACAAAATTTTAGACTTGTCCAAATTGAAAGAATTTGCACACTAGAAAAATATATGGGACTCAAATATCGAAATTTATCTATAGATGGACAAAAAACATTGTTGGAAAAAAAGAAAATGCTGTTACCAGCATTTTCTTCTATTTCCACAATGTTTTTAATGGCCGTCTTCCTCAGGGTGGTTAATAGTAGGGACTGTGTGGTTTAAGGTTAATACATGAACACATGTGAAAACATTTCACAACAGCAACAGCAACAACAACAACAAAGGCGACGAGAACGACAACAACAGTTGCGTCGACGACAACGGCGACGACAGCAACAACAACAACGACCAGAACGGCGACAAAAACGGCGACGACAACGACGACGCCAATGACGCCGACAACAACAACAACGTCGACGACAACAACGACGACAACAACAACAACGATGATGACGTTGGCAACAACAACAACAACAACGACAACAACGACGACGACAACGACAACGACGACAACAACAACGACGATGACGTTGGCAACAACAACAACAACGACAACAACGACGACGACAACAACAACAGCAACAACAACAACAACGACGACGACGACAACAACAACAACGTCGACGATAACGACGACGTCGACGACAACAACAAAATCAACAAAGTCGAATGCAAGAGGACTTGAGTTAACAGCGAAATTTATTCCTTTATATTTTAGATGCCAGGCAAGTGGTCTTTAACAGTTTGCTGGTTACTGCTCGTCAGTCTTGGGATTCTTGTCCTCAGCGAATGTCCGGCATCACGTCCCTGTGTTTGTTTGAACGGTATTATAGATTGTTCAGGACATGGCTTGACCAATATAAGCTACATCTTATATCAACGGTCAGAAAAGTTTCACACATTGTCATACAGCTATAACAATCTGACGTCTGTTCAACCTTCTGTGTTTGCTAACCTGAATATTACACGACTTATTCTGAGTCACAACAACATATCAGTGATAACGCAAGCTGCGTTTAATGGCATTGAAAGCATACTTACAGAACTAAATTTAGCTCATAACAATCTTAAAACACTTCCGGTTTCAGTCGGCTATCTAAGATCTTTACACATTCTAGACCTTTCACACAATCCACTTGATGGTGAACGGCGAGGACTACGACCACGTGAGATGGTTGATGACTTCAGTGGAGATATCATGCGAGAATTAGGTGACACCTTAACGACACTGACATTCGGGGATCAAACCTTTCTTTCTCATTGGCCAAAGTCTCTGCATCACATGATTCAGCTTAAGGAACTTTATTTGTCGGGTTCTACAATACAGTATATGAGAACGGGTTGGTTTCATGGATTCGAGCAGACGTTGAAAGTTTTACAAATAAGTAATTATCAGTTATTTCAGATACCAGTTGACATTGGCGACCTGACACGATTGACGGAGTTATACATTGAAAACAATCGTTATGAACACGGAGATTCTATCCTTGTTGAACCACCATTCCTTGGTATCGCAGACACGCTCAAAACGTTGGCCCTCAGATATAATAATTTGACTGTTTTCCCAGAAGTCATTAAACATTTACGCAATTTACAAAACTTGAGTTTAGAAGGAAATAGTCTTGTGTTTATAAGCGATGAATCGGTTCGTTACATGCAAAACACAACTTTGAAATATTTCAGTTTGAAAAAGTGCGGTTTGAAGCGGATTCCTGGTGCAATATCAGAATTGAAACATTTACTTGAGCTAGATTTGTCCGGAAATTTGATCAGAACAATAGAAGCGCCGGACATTGTCCGTATGCCAACTTTACAAACTGTATCCTTCTCGAGGAATCCGATAAAGTATATCTCTCGGAGTGCATTCCGAGGTTTGTCGTCTCTAACCGTCCTTGATATGTCGTCCTCCGACCTCACAGTGTTACCCCAGTCGATACAGAACCTCAGGAGACTTAAAATCCTTGATCTAACGGATAGTCAAATAGACTGTACTTGTGATCTATACTGGGTGAAAAGATGGATGAATATTTACGAGAAAAACGTTACATTTCTCGGTGAATGTGAAACAATTCAACAATCTGTGGAAAGCTACATTAACTACAGAATTCCGACCTGTCGCCAGTATGTAAATCCGTAGCAGTTTTTATTAAATGATTTACGACATTGGCATTTTGGTACTTGGTTGACATTTGTATATGGATGACTTTTTGTTTTTGTCTTTATGAAATAAAATAGATTTAATACTACCTTTGGTGTGGCTGAAGGTTGTAAGATATATGAACTGATATGAGCGAATTTGGGAGAACTGAGAGAGAGAGAGAGAGAGAGAGAGAGAGAGAGAGAGGAAGAGGACAGAGACATAAACAATAAGAGAGAGAGAGAGAGAGAGAGAAAGAGAGAGATGAAAAAATAAACCTAAGATGTGAAGGGGGTAGTTGAAACGATGAAGGAGTTGAGACAAAGCTAGAAGTAAGATAGAGAGTGGTTGGTAAATAGAGGGCAGTAACTGAGGTAAAGAAGGAAAAGACACAGAAGGAGGAGATTTGGAGAAAGTAGAGAATCCGAATACGTGTAAAATTAAGAATTGACAAATCTTACTATGAGTGGACGGATAATAAAAAAAAGATGAAAGTAAGATTAAAAAGAAAAACGATACGAGGAAAAGAGTTTGAATAAAGACAAATAATTTTTTTAAAAGTAGTATGGAATGGGACAATATTGAAATGAGATAGTGTGAAATAAGACGATGTCAAATGAGTCTGTTTAAAATGAGACAGCCTGAAATGAAACATTGTGAAATGATACAATTGTGAAATCAGGCAGTATAAATGATATAGTGTGTGAAATTAGGCAGTGTGAATGAAATTATGTGAAATAAGATAGTTTTAAATGAGAAAGTGTTAAATAAGATAGTGTGAAATTAGACGGTGTGAAATGAGACGTTGAAAATTGAGACAGTATAAAATCAGGAAATGTGAAATGAGACAGTGTGAAATGGGACAGTCTAAAACGGGACAGTGTGAAATGAGCCAGTGAGAAATGAGACAGTGTGTAATGAGACTGTGGGAAATGGGACAGTGTGAAATAAGACAGTGTGAAATGAGATTGTTTGAAATAAGATAGAGTGAAATGAACAGAGTGAAATGAGACGGTGTAAAATGAGACAGTGTGGAATAAGACCGTGTAAAATGAGGCAGTGTGAAATAAGATATACTGAAATGAACAGTGTGAAATGAGATGGTGTTAAATGCGACGGTGTGAAATGAGACAGTGTTAAATGAGACAGTGAGAAATATGAGGGAAATGAGACAAATGAGGGGAGGAGAAACAAAAGGGTGACAAAAAAAAATGAAACAAAGATAACACCGTAACCATAAAAAGCAGAAAATACTGGGAGTAAGAACAACATTTTACCAAACAGTTCCTTGTTTCAGCGACCTTTTGGAGGAATCTTTATGGAAACATTGTTGGGAAAGGAGAAAATGCTGGTAACCATGCCTTGAGAACTAACACTTTCTCTAAAACATGCTCATTGTTTCTAAGTTTATATAAGGTCCCAATTTCGGGAGAAACAATGATATTGACACGTTTAAATTCTTTGTATGTTTCCGGATACCATGCCTTGAGAACTAACACTTTCTCTAAAACATGCTCATTGTTTCTAAGTTTATATAAGGTCCCAATTTCAGGACAAACAATGATATTGACACGTTTAAATTCTTTGTATGTTTCCGGATTTGCAAAATTAATTGATTGATTAATTGTATGGTGTTAAACGCCGTTTTCAATATTATTTCAGGTATATCGCGGCGGCCAGTGCACCTATCCATGCTTTCCTGGAGTTTTACCAGTACTCCGCACAATATTCTTTCCAAGCTACTGGCTGCTGTCCCACCTCGTCGAAACAATGGTTAGCGGTGAGAGAGGAATGAAGCCTGTCGCAATGACTATCATCAATCCTCAGAAAGAAACTGGCAGAGCCAGGGATCGAACCATCGACCCCCTTGTTCTCAAGTCTTTTATTCTACCAACTGAGCAACTGGGCTCTGCAAAAAATAGACGCCACGTTTATTGCACAAAATCCGATAAAAATCTATTACAGTGTTTACAAATTCCTGATATAGTTCCCCTTTCTTTTTACTAAGTTTCGTACGGAGCAGTTTTAACCTGTAGGCTACCAAGCGCGACTCACTGACCTTTTGCGGACAGTGTAGATCAAGATCAGACTGCACAGAACGTGCAGTCTGATCTTTGATCTACGCTGTCCGCTCAGAAGATATATTTCTCCAAAAAATAAGTTTGAAATAGCATTATTCTGGTTTTTACAAACGGCTTAAAAGTTTCATTTTCAACTTATTTTGTAGGATGAGGGTTAAGTGATACGGCTGGGGCTAGGAATGAATTTAAATGAGCCGTGCTCTGTGAAAAGGGGGCTTAATGCATCTGCAAAAAGTATCGGCCCAGGTCAGCCTGCGCAGTCCGCGCAGGCTGACCTGGGTCAAAACTTTTTGCCTTTGGTCAATTTCCTGCATGTCAAGGGATCAGTCTATCTCATGGTTCAGTCGATTGTTAATTAAAATGGATTTTATGAATTCATAATTATGTAATGACTTGCTTTGTATCATGCATCACGGAGATGCGTTAAGCCGCCTTTTGCCAGAGCATGGTTTATTTATAGATAAAGTTAGGCACAGTGTTGGTGTGCTCGTTTAGTGCACTCCTTTCCCTCTCAGTGTTTCAAAAAAGCTTTCTTTCTAAGGGGCCGAGCCCCGGTAGCCCAGTCGGTAGCGTGTAGGACTTGAGAACAGGGGGTCGTGGGTTCGATCCCTGGCTCGGCCAATTTCTTTCCGAGGATTGATGATAGTCATTGCGACAGGATTCATTCCTCTCCCACCGCTGACCATTGTCTAGACGATGGTTATGTGGGAAAGCAGCCAGTGGCTTGGAGAGAAAATTGTGCGGAATAATGGTAAAAGAGACTCCAGGAAAGCGTGGATAGGTGCACTGACCGCCACGATATGACGGAAATAATGTTGAAAACGGCGTTAAACACCATACAATCAATCAGTCAAATTCTTTCTAAGGGTCATCAAAACTCGAGATTGTATGGAAAGGGTCATGCAAGAGATGCATTCCTATTTTGTGCAAGAAAATGAGAATTCATGCATTTAGCACGTGCAGTTCTATAAGTTAACTGGTACTCATCCACTTTGCACTCAATATTAAAAAATATTTTTGATATACACATAGGTATGTTGCGTGCTCTGTGAAAAGGGGGCTTAATGTATCTGCCAAAAAAATCGACCCAGGTCAGCCTGCGCAGTCCGCGCAGGCTGGCCTGGGCTGAAACTCTTTGCTATTGGTCAATTTTTTGGATGTCAAAGGACCAGTCTACGTCATGATACAGTCGAATGTTAGACAACATGGATTTTATGGATCCATAATTATATGATGATTTACTTGGTATTATGCATCACGAAGATGTATTAAACCCCGCTTTGCCAGAGCATGGCTGATATTGGTGACACGGTACATCGTTTCTCGACTGTTGTGCACTGAAGAGTTATGTAAATGATAATATACAAATAACTTAAAAGAACAATTGATATAAATTTTGATACACGTCTCATACATCTTTATACGCTTTCAGCCACGTTTTTTTTTTAAAAACCCATTTCATCTTTCAAACTATTGTCATTCTTGTATCTTCATATCAAGTATAGTCCCTGACGGTTGAAAGGTTTCACAGATACCGACCGGTAGAAAGTGTATTTTATTCTCTTGGGGGCTATCACAGGAATCACTGTTGTCGTTTCCGGTTTCAAATAGAAGACAAATCACTTAGGTTTCTTTACCCCGAACACCATGTTCATCTTTATTCTTTATCTATGTTTACACAGCTGACCAATACCTGAACCATTTTTCACTCTCTCTTTTTGGCTTTGATGATATATATGTCTTTAAAATTTCATGCCAAGGTGTTTGCAAAGAGACTGAGTTTTTATTACAATATTTAAAAGTCATTGAATCCGGAAACAGCTGTACCAGGGACAGTAACCAATCTAGACAGAAGTTACCTGGGATATACAGGATATGGTTTCCAATTTCAAAATTATTGTGGGAAAAGGAGAAATCGCTTCTAATGAGCAATATCTCCTTTTCCCACTATGTCTGCTGAGTTTTTATCCTGTTTTTTTTTTTTTTTTTTTCTTGGGAAAAAAAAAAAAAAAAAAAAAAACATTCCACATTGACACTGTTTTCTGACGAAATAAGCATGGATAGGTACCATTTTTATTTTTCTTTTTGTTTAGAATTATAAATACCATAATTGTGGAAATTTTAAGAAAAAAACCGTTCCTTAGAAAGTATGTATTTATTAAAGATTAACCCTAAATTCGGACATTTTATCTCCTTTTTTAACTCAATTGTCTATATATAACATGCATATTTGTACATTTACATGTACCATGCTCAAAACCATGCTTTAATATATTTTTTGTGCAAAACTAAATTAATTTTCATGAAAATGATGTATATTTGTATTCTTCTCACGTAATTTTCCTCTGTTAAAGAAAATCGTGTTAAATCCAATATGAGCTGAATGTTGGAACTGTGTACACCTTTTTCAAAAGCAAATTTCTCAGAAACGAGCACGGTGACCCATATCTTTTTTGTTACTGCAATCTCCTAGAGACATGATGAGCTTTGTATGTGCAAAGTTTAAAATATAATCTGTCCGTTAGAGAAATTTTTGATATACGTCGTTAAGGGAAGAGCTGCAAATATCATTTTCAGTAATTATTGCAGGGTATTCATAATTGTCTTCAAAAAAGCAAGGTCAAATTACACCACTCATACTCGAAGTACCCCATAAAATGTGCATAAAGTCCAATCTTAGGCAAAAGATGAGCTTAAGTTCCATCAATAGTTCCAGAGATGAGCCTGATCACAACCAAGATCAATAAAAGCAAATGGAGGGACCGGATGTCCTGTGACGTCAAAGTGGACGTCATTTTGAACATTAATTTTGGCATAAATCGATGTTAGTTTTGAAAGGCGCTAGCTGCTTTTATTGCTAAGTGTTATTTAACATACCGTGAATGTCATAAAGCTTTATTCTAAAACGTTTTCAATGATATAAATATTTTATTACCCTTATAAACAATATACCTTTGATACTGTTGAAAGTGTAGCATAAATTATGAGACATCCTGTATTATTATGTTTCTTTTGCAAAAACCTAGGAACACGTCTGAAATGTGTTTCTGATGTTAATTTGACGTTTTTTTTTTGAGGAATTTGTACCGGTATGTAATTTTTTTCTTTTTCTTTACGTACTATTCTGAGCCTGTGACCATATTAAAAATACATGGCCAATAACCTGTGAGGGTTTCTTGTAACAGCGATTTTCCAAGGGTCGTTGTGTTTACAGAGGAACAGCAAAACAGTTCATTGCTCATGATGCCACTTTCCAAACCTAATTACTGGAGGGCATTAAACACACATTATAATGACATAAACAAAAAAGCTACAGGGAAAGAAAAATGTGTTGTAAAACTAGAACAGAAGTTGATAACTTTTGTTCTTATTTTACAATACATTTTTCTGTCAACAACCGGAAATTTGACAGATTGCGGTGTTCCATATTATCAGACTTATAATAATATCCATACTTCATCATAAAATGATATGCTTTGAATTTATCTACAATTTGGCAGCTGTTGGGCCTTTAAATTTCAGGACACATGATATCATCATTTACATTCGATCAACAGCGGGGAATGGCGAGTAGTCAGGGAATTCGACAAATTATGTGAGGAAACTCCGTTCGTACTTAAACAAATTTTGTAGACCATCGGTTATCTCCCTTTTTTGCTTTCGAAGTCGATAAGCCCAACCCTGTAAGTCAATGAAACGGATTTATCAGCTTGGAGGTGGATAATTTTGACTAGAGTGTGTCATTACCCTTTAGGATGCCAAGCACGACTCACTGACCTCTTGCGGACAGTGTAGATCAAGATCAGACTGCACGGAACGTGCAGTCTGATCTTTGATCTACACTTTTCGATAACGACATATTTTCCCGAAAAAATTTCCTTTGAAATAGTAAAAGTTGGGTTTTTACTATCGGCTTAAAAGTCACACTTCACTTTAGTTCGCAAGATAAAGGTTAATATGTGAGAGTGAAGATCAGAATTCAGACTGTACCGTGTCTTCGTAGTCTGATCACGGACTGAACTAATCTAAAAAGCAATCGAAGTTGTCCACCTTAATTTTGAAATCCTGGGCCCGGTTTACGAAAAAACTTAAGTTTCTTATTTTGCTCAAAGCCACTAACAGACTTATTTACCGACTTAAGTTGAGTTTGTTATTCCAGACGCATTTCACTATCATTAACAGACATGTGGAACATTCTCAAATCTAAAATTGTCAGAACGTTTCACACTCAGCTCAGCAAAATAATGGACTTAATTCTTCTAATTAACTTAAGTCCATTTATTTTGCTTAGTTGAGTCTGAAACTTAGTGTCAACTCAGGATTTTAGAATGTTACTGCATGTGTTAGATCTAATGTTACTGAAACGCATCTCAGATAATGAACTCAACTGAAGTCAGAACCTGGAACCGTTAGTTGATTTGAGTTAAGGAAGAGACTTTTTATTTTTTTTTTCCATGAAACCTGGCCTTGGACTATAACTGGTCAAGGAAAACTTATTTATGGAACTACAGTGTACTCACTCGCGTACGTAAAAATAAAACTAAGATATGTGCAGTCCACCTATACACTTGATTTCTGATATATTGCTTTATACTCCTCAATATCAAGTGAAGGTGTGATTACTCTAACATGCAATGATTTAAGATAAAGTGCTGCACTTAAGGTTTGAAAGAAAAATACTATACAAGTAACTCATATCTTTATGAATAAAAACTACCCAGAAATATGTGACCTTATCCGTCTAATCCGTTTAAACAGAGAAAGAGAGAGAGAGAGAGAGAGAGAGATGCGTTGTGAAAAGTGGTTTAACTGTCTCAAGACAGCTCTTACATGTCGTAAGAAAGAAGGCTAGAAAGTTTGTTATTTGTAAATTAAATTCTTATCCCGCAGTGCATGACAAATGTGCATTTTGCAGACAGTGTAAACCAAGACCAGCCTTGACCGAGTCTGTAATTTCTGCTCTTGAGCTTTGGTATCCTTACTTACTCTCTCGGTGCCAACAAAACAGATTCAAGCATTTTTTTTTCGAGATCAAAATGTTGATTTACTCTGCATTTGAAGATGGTTTATGTTTTTAGCAATATACAGCTGTCGATATAGATCAACGATCAAACTGCGCGTTCTGTACCGTCTGATCTTGATCTACGCCGTCCGCAAAAATATTTTGACAACGAAAGAGTAAACAGAACAGAACAGAACAGACAATTTATTTCAATATTTAGGCCATAATATAACACCGTACAACATTATCATCAAAGTGTACAGAGTGAAAATATATAGACATACATTTGTTAAGGTAGTGGACCCGTAATGGAAAACAACTATTTCCACTATAATATTATTCTACAAAATTTGCTATGATTAAAAATGAGCATTATTGTACTACTTTAACCGAGGCACTTTTTCCTTTCCTTCCTTCTTAGAATTATCATTTATAAATCTAAATGCACTATATTCTCATTACAAAGGGAGATAATAATTACCTCCCTTTTCTGGAAACTTACAAAAGTATCAACAAATAATTTCAAGATAGACATCAGAGGAATTTCTGGTCGGTTAAAAATGTGCAAAAATATATCAGTATAAATCCTTATTTATCAACTACCAAGAAATTTTATTCCATGTTGCACTAGAAGCGTTAGGGGTCTACTACCTTAACGCTACCAAACGACAAAAATGTAGACTTGACTAAATTAAAAGCATTTGCAGACGACAATTTAGTTGTAACTGTGATGATAGAACTTGTCTTTAATACGATAGAAAACATGCCAAGTATACTTAACTAAATCATTAAGCCATGCCCTGGAAGGAGGGGTTCAATGGATCTCCGTGATGCATTATACCAAAAAAGTCATCATATAATTATGGACCAATAAAATCCATCCTGGAAAACAACCGACTGCATCATGAGGTAGAACCGTCCTCGTACATGCAAAAAATATACCATTAACAAAAAGTTTCGACACAGGTCAGCCTGCGCGGACTGTGCAGGCTGACCTGGGTCTAAAATTTTTGCAAATGCTTAAAACCCATCTTTGTACAGAGCATACCTCAATTCGTTGTGATACTCAAAAGTACTAACTCAGACGGAAATGTGACAAAAATCCGTGACAAGTTAAATCAAGTCTAAACCATGTTTATTATTTTCTTCAAAAGTTCAAAAAGGAAAACTGACGTTTCCTTTTACGTTTTTCTTCTCTACTCGTTATTATGATAAATTTATAGTTATCTGTAAGTTGTATGAATTAAAGTAATGTCACGAATTAGCATGAAATGTAAATAAACCGACAAGGTCAAATATGGTGACATGGTATTAAACTATTGTTTATTTCCATTTTTAGCCTGGTATTTATGACTTTATATGCATTTTGCGGAATGTTGTGGATTAATTTATTAATAGAACCTTTTTTTACCCCTTTTTCAACATTATTTTAGTCATATCACAGCGACAGCTCACGTTTATATTCATGCATGTCCTTTGTTTCGACAGTGCAAAGCTAGGAATCTTAAGCGTCTTGTCCAAGGATACTCCAGCATTTCCAGAGAGGCCCGAAACCCGAGGCCTCCTGATCACGAGTATAGATTAAAGGGGCCTTTTTCAGATTTTTATAATCTCATCAAAATTAAAAAAAAAATAGAAATCACTACATTAAGTGAGGCGGTAGCTGGAAAACTACAAGTAGATCTACAGAAGTAAGACAAACGTAAACTTTGATATTACTTCGATGATATTTTCTGTTTGGGCTACGTAGACTTTTACAATAATTTTAGATTTCAGGCCAGTTTTGCGAGGACTCGGGAAAATGACGCATGATCAATAGCACACGTCAGTTACGTAGATTCGTATTCTAGTAAGCATGATGACGTCATATCTGATGTAATAAAAATAGACGGAGTTACAGATTGCATACCGACCATCCCGTTCTATAATCTGAGCGACAGACATTACACCTTATTACCGAAAGATAACCGCACATTTCTTTTTACGTTAACCCTTAGGCTGCTAAGCGCTACTCACTGACCTTTTGCGGACATTGTAGATAAAGATCAGACTGCACAGAACGTGCAGTCTGATCTTTGATCTACACTGTCCGATAACGACATATTTACTTCCAAAAATATATTTGAAAGAGCAAAATTTAGCTTTTTACTATCGGCTTAAAAGTTTCATTTCACTTATTTAGCAGGATAAGGGTTAACAAAGAAAAATATACATGTAGATCTATTGAGTTGTATTTATCGGTTTTTTATAAGGAATTTTGATTTACGGAAAAAAACCCCCAAATAAGCCCCTTTAAGATCAGACTTATCACATCTAGTAATCTGTCGGTGAAAACTTCTAATGGAATTGATAAACCACGTTCAAAAATGAATTTACAAACTGTTCGTCAACGGAAATGTATTTAGAAAGATTTCGATAGAAAAATGTGATTAATTTTTTTCCCCTTTTTTAAGAGGACCCTAACAGTTCTAAGAACGGTAAAAACGGCGTATTTCAAGCGAAGAAATGTACCGTGTAGGTGCATATCAAGCTACGTGATACAGCCGAGGGACTTAATCAACGGATCACCCGAGTTTTGCCGAATGACAAATCCTAGAAATCAAAGCCTGTTATTGACCATGTGATATTCCCTCAAGTCTTGTGATACTCTGGCTCGAAACTCTAAAAAAATATCTTTAGAGGCTACGTAGCTCGTTTAGGAAAAAGCACTTAAAAATAGTTTCTGTCGTACTTTTGTCTTTCTTCTTTACTGATGATTTATCAGCCACCGTCTTACATAGTTTAGTGCTAAATCATCGTCTTATAGGATTGTTAAAGTCTGAAAATCTACCTTTAAGGCAATAAGAGAAAGACGTCTTTGGGAAAGCATTGCGGGCAAAGGAGAAAATGCTGGAAATCAGCATTTTCTCCTTTTCCCACAACGTTTTCTGTCCTTTCATGGGCAAAATTTGTCTCTTGAGCCACCTTTCATTTGACGTCTGCACATGCTTTCAATTTTGACAAATGTAGAATTTTGTCGTCTTGTAAGGAGTTAAAAAATATCAACTGGTCTACGGTGAAGGTGTGTAAAGCATTTAGTGGGTGGGGGTGGGGGTGTGTGATGGGGGTGTTGTTTGAGCCTTACAGATTTAGGCCATTAAGAGCTGAATCCATTTCCATACAGTCACGAGACTGAACGACCCTAAAGCCTTTTGAAAACATTGTCGGAAAAGGAGAAAATGCTGGTTAATGCTGGAGTTGGGGGTGGGGGTGGGGGTTGTTTAAGCCTTACAGATTTAGTCAATTAACGGCTTAATCAATTACCATACAATTACGAGTTTGAACGCCCCAAAAGCCTTTTGAAAACATTGTGGGAAAAGGAGAAAATGCTGGTTACCATCATTTTCTCCTTTTCCCACGATGTTTTCTACTCTTTCAACGACAAAACTCATAAAATGCGTTCGAAACGGAAACGTCTCAAATTTTGTCGTCGGATTAAAGGTTAAAGCCTTTCAGATATATTACATGAAGAGCTAGCTGTGCGATTATACAATTTGTCACGTGGTAGTTTTGTATCAAATGAACCCTTTAACAAACAGTCACTTATCTTTACGACTGTGAAGATTGACTGATTGATTGTATAGTGTTCAACGTCGTTTTCAACATTATTTCAGTTACATTGCGGCGGCCAGTGCACCTATCCATGCTTTCCTGGAGCCTCTTTTACCAGTACTTCGCACAATTTTCTTTCCAAGCCACTGGCTCCTTTTCCACATAACCATCGCCGAAACTATGGTCAGCGGTGGGAGAGGAATGAATCCTGTTGCAATGACTATCATCAATCCTCGGACAGAAATTGGCTGAGCCAGGGATCGAACCCACGATCCCCTGTTCTCAAGTCCTGCACGCTATCGACTGAGCTACCGGGGCTCGGCACGACCGTGAAGAGGAAGGCTTTTCAAGACATCGGCCCGGCCGGGTAGCTCAGTGGCAAGCGTGTCTGACTAGTAACCGGCTCGTGATTGCGAGTTCGATATCCAGTTGAGGTAAACTTTCTTTCCAGCGATTTTTCGCCTGTGACCTCATGCATGTGAGAAAAGCAGTCATTGGCTCGAAAAGAAAGATATGTCAGTACTTGTGTGAGAAAGCCAGGAAACACATGCGTAGATGCACTGACTTCCGTGATATGAACTTAGCAATTAAAACGGCGTTAAACTCCAATACGAGTACATTCATTCAAGACATCGTGGGAGACAGGAGAATGTCAGTAACTATCATTATCTCCCTTCTTCCACAATATTTTCTTACCATTTCAAAGAGACAAATCTGCACCGATTTACCCATTATCAATGGACGAGTCTAAAAAGATGTAAGCCGAGCCCCGGTAGCTCAGTCGGTAGCGTACAGGACTTGAGAACTGGAGGTCGCTGGTTCGATCTCCGGCTCGGCCAATTTCTTTTCGAGGATTGGTGATAGTCATTGCGACAGGATTTATCGTCCGCAAATTCCCCTGTTTTGGCCTATGGCGATAAAAGATTTATTCTTGTCAATCAATAAGATCTAACTGATATCTGCTACCTTCACTTTTACTTTTCTCGATTGATGTGTCTTTCTAAAGTGGTTAAAGTAACAATAGTGCCAAAAAGTGAACAAAAGGTGTTTAAATGCATTTAAATTTATACAATACCAGCTAAAAGTATGGAAACTATTGTGTAGATGACAATCTATCATTGTACGGTCTGTCCAAAAACTAGGTTAAAACCTGCTAGGTAGCTGTGTCTTTTGTTTACTTTTTGCCTGATTTTTAAATTCTTTTTTCTGCCAGGGACTAACACATGGCCCGACCGCACGGTAACAAACTGTCATCTCCACAATATTTTCCATGCTATTAAATGGTATGATTTAGATTTAAATGTATTATGGCACCTGCTTTGATATTTTGGTCTCTACTGGGCCTTAAGTGTTTGTCCTTACTTCATGTTACCAAAATGAGATGAACGTTCTCTTACAATACAGAAGATATGTAGGCCTATCTTTCTATCTTAAAGCTGTAAGAATATCTGTGAAACCAACGTTCTGTGCAGTCTGATCTTAATCTACACTGTCCACAAAAGCAATTTAATTCGGGATCAGCGTTATAAACGTTGATACAATCTTTTATGCAAGTCTAGTTGAACTTTGGACATAAGTGCACTATCGAATACCTGTCGCGTTTTACGAACTCTGTGACGTCAGGTTCTAAAAATATATCAGCCTCATGAAGATACGTATGATGGGTTTTCTTATTGAGTGTAAAATTTACATGTACACGGTCAGGTGTACCAATTTAAATATAGGAAGGGTATTTTCGTGGTTTTGTTATTCATACTGTTACGCTCTTTCTAATGCAAACAAAGAAACCGCATTCGATTTAAAGCTACTACAAAGTACAATTGTACAAATACACTGTTGATTCGAAACGTTTAAAGGACTTTCGTATATGTATTAAACGTTTTTTTTTTTTTAATATAACATAGTTTCTAGTATTAAGAACTTTGCTGTAGGTCAAAAAACAATTTTAAAAATCTCTAATAACAACATATTTAATTATTTAACCACAATTTATAAAGACTGACAAAAACTGCTCAAAACTATTTTTTGATTCACCGTTAACGAGATTTGAACGTGAGCAAATTTCACGATTTTTGAGATTTAGGATTTATGGACCTTTTTTATTGTTAGTTTCTCAAAACTAGACATAACTTCCTTCATTGTTCTGTGAAAAGACTGATAAGATAGCATTGTAGAAAAAGGAAGTAAACTGAGAGAGGTGAATTTTCGTATACGTTAGTTTAAATAAGAACAAAGGATTGGTCGAAAAAGGAAGTGTTGGGCAAAAACAGGGATATCAAGATGAAGAAGACTTCTGAATTTTTTGTTTTACTGCAGGTTCTCGATTTAACCAAAGGTGAGTTGTTAACATAGTTTGTTTTCGTGTTTTGAATTTTACTTTGAACCTCTAAGTACTGCTCACCGGACATCGCGTGTTTTTGCTTTTGTAGATTCAAGATCAGGCTGCACGCTTCCTATCTGTCTGTCTGTCCGTCCGTCCGTCTGTCCGTTCCTCTGTCTGTCTGTCTAATCATCGAGATCCACTATTCTGATCTATAGAGACTTATTTTGCATTCTTTGATTTATCACTGAATTGTTTCCGTCCTCGGTTCAAAACTGATTATGTTGTCAATCCAATATGAAACTACGAGTCAAAACTCTACAGCTGGCGACTTCTAAGGCATCAGAATTGTAATCCGGGGGCACCCTATTGGACTCACTAACCGCCTAGAAGTGTCCTTGGGCAAGGCATAATAGAGATGCAGCCCAGTGCTTATCAACCCCCCCCCCACCCCACAAGGAATATGAAAGAGTAAGCTATCACCACGATAATTACTATTCAAAATGCTATTATGGAGTCCTGCATGGCTAAGTGTTGAGGGCGTAGGTATGTAAACCTTGAAGCTGTGATTTCGATTCTCATTTGAAGCACTAGGTTCTTTCACGAAAGTGTCCTTGGGCAAGACATTTCAGAGTCCTAGCCTAGTATTGGTGAAACCCCTGACATACATACATAAGTGAACCGATGCTTAGATATGACTGAAATAACGTTGAAAGCGGCGTAAACCGCCATTTAAGCTTAAATCAGGTCCGTCTTAACTCTTTACGAAACTACATTTCGGTTTTGTCCAAATAGAAAGCATGTGATGAAGACATAATGGTAACTTTATTTATGCACGCAAGTATAGGCCTACATACTCATTGTACAATCAATACGTTGTAAATCATGCATATCGTTGAAAATTGTGGTCCAAAAACAGTGTAACAAAAGGCTGAGTGAGAGTGTAACTTACTGTAACATGAACTGATTTCATTTTAGAAAGGCGTATTTACAAAAAAGGCAAGATTTATCAAAGTTTTCTTTTGGCCTGAATTAAGTAGTTTGGTAAATTTGAATACACTTGGTTTTATTCTATAGTTTTTATCTATGAACTTTTATAGAGGAATTTATCTTTCAAACTGTATAAAACATTTTGGGAAAAAGGAGAAAATGCTGGGTACCAGTGGTACCCAGCATTTTCTCCTTTTTCCCAAAATGTTTTCAAAAACCGTCTTGTCGGAAAATTGTTAAAAATCGGAATTGTATGGAAAAAGGATTGAATTAGACGTGCATGACAGTAGGTTAATTTCATGACATTTAGCTGGTAAAGTATTGATCATTTTTATTTCTGAAGACATTCTAATGAAAGTAGATCTATTATCAGACATGAACATACGGTAGATATGTCGTGAGCATTTGTATTAATTGTTCAAAATCCCTTACCTCACAATCCCGAGTTTTAATTGCTGGCTGATTGATTGTAAGGTGTTTAACGCCGTTTTCAACATTATTTCAGTTACATCGCGGCAGCCAGTGTACCTATCCATGCTTTTCTGGAGTCTCTTTTACCAGTACTCCGCACAATTTTCTTTCCAAGCCACGGGCTGCTTCCCAACATAACCATCGCCGAAACAATTGTCAGCGGTGAGAGAGAAAGGAATCCTATCACAATGACTGTCATCAATCCTCGGAAAGAAATTGGCCGAGCCAGGGATCGAACCAGCGACCATCTGTTCTCAAGTTCTGTACGCTACCGACTGAGGTACTGGGGATCGGCCCGAGTTTTAACAACCCTGAAAAAGAAGGCTCTTGAAAACATCATGGGAAAAGGAGAAAATACTGGTTACCAGGATTTTTTGTATTTCCTGCATTAATTTCCAGCCTTTCAAAGATTGATTGATTGGTTTGTGTTTTACGCCGCTGTCAACATTATTTCAGTCATATCACGGCGACAGCTCACATATTCATGTATTTACGGGGTTTCACCAGTACTAGGCTAGGGCTCTTGCCCAGGGACACTCCCACGAAAAACCTAGTGGATTCAGCAAAGCTCGAACGCGGGGACCTCCAGGTCACAGGCTACAATTTACCACTGAACCATGCAGGACCCCAGCATTTCAAAGAGAAATTCCGATCTTTTAGCCATTTAAAATTCAAAGAAATTGCTCTTAACATCAACAAATTCAATGCCCAGTCGTTGGGTAAAGGGTAAAATCTGTCTTTGTTACTGGCTACTTAATATGCTTTCAAGAACGGTATAGACCAAGATCACACTGCACATAAGGCGCAGTGTGATTTTGGATGTAGACCATCCGCATTTGTTAGAGTGAACTTTGATCAAAGAAAATCTACTTCATTTCAACTGTACAAAAGAAGTCACGTTTATTGATTTTCTCGATGAAAAGGTTAATTAAACACAATATAAGAGGTTTAACACTTAAACTGCAAAGCGCGATTCACTGACCTTTTGCGGACAGTGTAGATCAAGATCAGACTGCACAGAACGTGCAGTCTGATCTTGGATCTACCCTGTCCGATCAGGAGATATTTTTTCTCCAAAGAATAAGTCTGAGATAGCAATATTCGAGTTTTTACGGTCGACTTGAAAGTTTCATTTAACTTTTTTATTAGTCTAAGGCTTAAGTCACTGCCTCGATGATTCAACTTTTATTTCTTAACTACAGGACACAAATTTAGACTTGTTCAGTTCAAAACCATTTGCAAACGTATAGACTAAATGTGGGCGATATTGATGCATTTTGTATTTGAAAGAGTAGAAAACATTGTGGGAAAAAAGGAGAAAATGCTGGTTACCAGCATTTTCTCCTTTTTTTCCCACAATGTTTTTAAAAGCTTTCTTCCTCAGGGTTGTTAAAACACGTAAATGTTTCGTAAAGGGTGAACCGCATGGATACGAGTTTTTGCCCTCTTGCACGGGCATGTTTTAATCACATCGCGGGAAAAGCGGCAATTATTTTGTTATAAGCAACTCTCTTATAACGATGTTTTGTCACAAGGTTTTAATACTATATTCGACAATTCAGTTAAAACGTTTTTTTTTTTTTTCTGTAGTTTGTGTTAGTTAATTTGGATGGTGTAAAACGCCATTTTCAGCATTATTTCGGCTATATCGCCTAGGCATGTGCACCTATCCATACTTTTCCTGGAGTTTCTTTCACCAGTGCTTTGCACAACATTTTTCCCATGCCACTGGCTTCTTTCCCACATGGTCATCGTCGAAAAAAAGTGATTAGCTGTAAGAGAAGAATGTTAGTAAGAGTCACCTGTGTTTTAAATCGGAATACATCCAAAATTGTAATACTGGGTTCATCCTAAATCACTCTAAGGATTACAACCACTAACTCATCGGAAAATATCGTGTAACATCGACGTTTTCGTAAAGGCTATTCGGCCAATCTCGGCAGCTTCCGTCTTTTGATATGAGAGTTAGGGGCCGTAGACTCACTAACTTATCGGTAAATATCGTGTAACATCGACGTTTTCGTAAATGCTATTCGGCCAATCTCGGTAGCTCCCGTCTTTTAAAATGAGAGTTAGGGGCCGTAGACCTCAATACATGGTTTAACATATCAAAGAAAACTATTGCTAACCCGTTACAATAAAGACTATTTGAGGTTCTGCGTGGCTCAGTGGTAAAGTGTGGGACTCGTAACCTGGAGGCTCCGGGTTCGAGTTGCACTGGGTCCATTGGGCTTTTTGTCAGAGTTTCCCCGAGCAAGAAACTTTGGAGCCCTAGCCTTATACTGGTAAAACACAGGAAATACATGAATATGTGAGCTGTCGCCATGATATGACTGAAATAATGTTGAAGGCGGCGTAAAATACCATTCAATCAATCAATCAATTAATCAACTATAAAGACTATTTATAGAACCAGCACTAAAATAATATACACGAAACTAGGTAGACTTATGTGAAGAAAAGGATTTTGTTTTCGATTTTGATACATCGAAAAAAGATGGAGAAGCTGTGAATCCCTTTACATTTCATTTCACAGGGGTCAAGTGTAAGGCTGTAACTTAAGGTCTACGGCCCCTAACTCTCATATTAATAGACGCAAGCTGCCGAGATTGGCCGAATAGCCTTTACGAAAACGTCGATGTTACACGATATTTACCAGTGAGTTAGTGAGTCTACGGCCCCTAACTCTCGTTTTAAAAGACGGAAGCTGCCGAGATTGGCCGAATAGCCTTTACGAAAACGTCGATGTTACAGTTAGGGGTAGTAATCCTTAAATGTTATTTTGTACCGTAATGCCTGAACCCGAACAATTTCGTGTTTAAACGACTCTGAAGAAAATGGGCTTTGAAAACATTGTGGGAAAAGGAGAAAATGCTGGTAACCCTATCATAAAAAGAAATCATCATTTGAGCTCCATTTGCTTTGTTGTCTGCACATGCTTTCAATTTGGTCGCGTCCAAAGATTTGTTATTTGGTAAAGAGTTAAGCGATCAGGGCTGCGGGGGGTGGGAAAGTTTGAAAACATCAGGGAAAAGGAGAAAATGCTGGTAATCATATTCCGGTAAAGACACGTCCACCATTTGAGTCACGTTTAATTTGTCGTCTGCAAATGCTTTGAATTTAGACTGGTCTAAATAATGTCGCCTAGCAAGAACTTCAGTTCAGATAAGTCGAACGAGAATAGTACCAGTCAGTTGTTTGACGCGAAACTACCTCTGCACGATTTTGATTTAAACATATCTTATCACACGCGAACGTGACTGTGGTATTTTCGACACAATGTACATAAACATCAGTCTATGAAGTCAGATCTTGGTCTACACACAAGTTGTCATATTTTGATGTAATGCCAAATTGCCAATATACTTGACGAAATCTAAGTTTTATGATGGTCAGCTTTGAAAATGCGACAGAACGTAGATTACAGTAGATTACAGTTGATTGTACTGGAGTTTAACGCCGTTTTAAAAGCTTAGATCATATCACGGCGGTCAGTGCAACCACGCATGTGTTTCCTGGCTTTCTCACAACAGTATTGACACGACTTTCTTTCCAAGTCACTGACAACTTTTGTCACATGCATCAGAGGTGAGAGGCAAAAAATCGTCGGATAGAAAGTTTGCCTCAATCGGGAATCGAACTCGCAACCATCAGGTCGCGAGTCAGATACGCTAACCACTGAGCTACCAAGGCGGGCGGACGTAGGTTAGAAAGACACATCGATCGAAAAAAGGGAAAAAGAAGGTACTAGATATCAGTTTGTTCTCATTGGTTTCCAAGAGTCGGCTGCATATTTCGTGACCCTTCTTCGGTAAGGTCATCCTGCCGAACTGCTTAATTTACTCTGTTTGACCTATATTACGAAAAGCTATCCGCTCAAAAGAGTACAAGACAAATTTATGATGCATAGCATCATAGAAGCCGCAATCTTTTGGTGGACAATTTCAGAAATATTGACTCTCTTGAGAAATTGTGATTACATTTTTTGTATCTGTTTTTACCCCCAACCCGCACCAGCGGAAAATCATGACAAATGGTACTAAAATGCAAGGAAAAGAGAAACAGAAAATAATATGTACATGTATTCTAATTCTTAAAAAAAATTGGAAGTTTAGAGAGGAATCTTAAATAATCTTGTTATTATATTAATATTATAAAGTGATGTTTATTTGGGGGAAAAAACACGTAAAAGCATCGGAATTTTTAAATTTCTACTCGAAATTTGAAAATGGAGAAATTGCGCATTCATATACAGCATTTTCCATTTATTTAATGATTTAAGAAAGGAAACTTCTATAGCGGCATTAAAGGCAATACTACAGAATTATTTAAGTTACCAATTATTCAAAGTGATATTAAGATCGTTATTCACATGTGATGTTTACGTGTATTTACAATTTTTATCAGTGATCTCTTCTTTGTGTTTCTTTTTTTTTTTTTACAACAAAAAAGAAAAAGAAAAAAAAAAAAAAAAAAAAAAATATTCAACAACTTTTATTTAAAAGATGATCTTCTTGCTTGTCAGAAAGTATCTTAGCATGCTTGTAACACAGTGAATCTTTACATTTCTACTCTAGAAACAAAAACTTTTGCATGGCATCTCCAAAATTATTCTGATCATAGCCTGCACAGTTGGCACAAACCACGTTTCTTTTATTCCTGAAATAGCAGCCACACACACACACAAACATTTTTTAAAATCTTTAAAGATCTGGATCTATTCAACCACAACATGATAACTATTACTATACATATTTCGTTTAATAAATAGTAGTTTGAACCATTTTCTGCATAGGCCTTGTACATACCTAGTGTAAAACTTCTAATGTAAATTTCAAGAGCTATTCTAAACCTTTGACCAGCAGCGACGTAAAAAGTTGTATATTCACAGTAATAGGTTCTGTAATAAATTCAACCCTTCGACTACACAACGAAATAAATACACTGAGTAAGGAAAACAAACAAGATTTTCTTTTATGTTTACGAAATATCTTATAGAATATTTAAAAAATATTACACGGGCTATGTGCTGTCTGATCTGCATCTATTTCCGTCATTTTCGAGCAGCTTCAACCCTTAGAGCACCAGGCACCATCATGATAATTACTGTAGTCAATGTACATCACGATCCATACGTCATGTTTCAAGCAGGCCTGGTTTCAAGGCTTCTGTAGATCAGGACCATACCGTACAGCACGTACAGTCTGATCATAACAGCTTCGACACATGATACAGTAAATGCTAAATTTTGCAGGTCTCAGAAGGTAGATGTTTCGTGTAACAAAAAACCATTCGGCTAAAGTGTCGACGAAGGGAAGAAAAAGGGTTATCTTTTCGCAAGTATTCTAGAAATAGCTGATGTAGACGCCTCTTGTGTAGGAAGGTAACCAGTCTATACCTTGATCAAAGGTTAACCGCCGTTTTATCCTTTACAAATTAAGATTGGGCGAAAAACTTGTACATAAAATTGCTTCTGATTATCATATTCTAAGATGCTCTCTATATCATAATCATCATTATTTTGTTTTGTAAAAAAGTAGACAAATGCGAAAACCATTGAGAGGTGGGAAAGCTTGTGATAAACGGAAAGCATAACAACTTCGTTTAGGAAAATAGAAGGAATCCTATATGTTTGAAAACTTCGGGGGACTAGCCAATTAAAGGATGTTTATCTTTCTGTATTTTTTTATTGTTATTTGGGAATGAACTATATACTGCAAGAAAACCAGGTTTGGATTTCATGTAGGTCTGTTGGAATACTTAAGAAAGAGTCACGTGGAGTAATTCTGTCACAACAACACAACATTATTGGAAATTTTACAAAAATTATGACCTATCGAATAATTACTGATCATCTACATGGTAAATAGTTTAGGTACATTCCTACTTTCGAGCGGCTTCCAATGACAACGGCGCCCTGCTGGGAAAATACCACATTCCAGTAGCAATGACATGCAATTGGTTTTCATATCTTTATCAACGCTACCGGCTGCACCTAAGGGCGATGTCCCATGAAGGCTGTAGGCTTATATCTATGTTACAGTGGATAGTGCAAATTATAGAACCTAATTCACCCATTGCTCTTTTACCTGTTTCGTGTGTAGCACCTTCACAGTTGTATCTAGGTTTATTTGGTGCGTACAAAAGACTTTTAGTAATCTTGGATGGCCAGCTGTTGGAACTGAATCCACACCTTCAAGTAGCCCGAGATATGTCGTTTAAAGACGATCGCTACAGTTTCATCATTTTTCTAAAACATTCAGAATTTCATGAAACTTTGTTTGGTGATGGTTTATTATCTGATCTACAAAAATAGGAGATAAAAAGAGGGGGTCACCAGCTTTGGGAAAATTCTATGAATATTTCTCTTAGTACACCCTGCATTGCGGCAGTTCAGGATGAAATTTCACCTATGAAAACTAAGTCTATGTATATTTTTTTTTAAATGACAACAATTATAAGCAAATTTTATGTCATTGTATTGGTGAAACATCAAATTTAATGAAAAAAATAATTTAGAGTATACTGAATATCAATATTTAAAAAAAAACCCTTAACTTATAGCTAAAACACTTTATTTTGGAAAAAAAACCCAAACAAACCAAGGAGTATCTTTTAAAGTTATTTTTTTAAACGTTCTAACATTCAGATTTTTCTTATTTTTTCTGTAAATAATATTCAGATACTAAACTAAAAGAATCAGGCTTAAAACAAATAGGTCACCAGCCTTATTTTTTAAGAAAATACATTTTAAATTTCTGGGTGGGGCACTAACTAATGAGTAAATGTAGGGTTTGTCAAAGACAAAGACATTATATGAAGTAAATTATCTCAATTTTTTCAATAACACAACAATATTTATAAGAATCAAGTTTGTTGGTCATAATAAACCAATCCATAGCAAATAAATGTAAACTGATGTTAGCATTTAACGCATTTCCAAACGACTAATTTTAGACTCTTCTAAATTTGACGTGTTTGCAGACGCTAAACCAAAACCTGGTATTCATGTATCACAGTTCTTTGATGGGTCAGAAATCATTGTGCGAAAAGGAGAAATCAATCGTTAGGAGCAATTTCTCCTTTTGACATCAATGTTGTCTGCTGCACACTCATCAAGCTAAGGGACAACCTGGTAAAGGAGAAAGAGTTATATACAGCCCCTCGTTTTCTGCAGGTCTTTACCAAGTGACATAATTTTGGACTAGACCAAACTGAAAGCATCTGCATGTGAAAGGATGTTTTAGCTCGACTATACGTCTGCCAGATAGAGCGCTAGTAATAGCACAGATCTGTGTCCATATTTCCGTTGTTAGGTGACGTAGTTAGGTGATTCACTTTGACTTTCAGTCCGATCTTTTGAAAGCGTAATTTTGGATTCTTGCCTCGCATATAATTATTTGGCTTGATTCAAATACTTTTTCTTCATTTTGCTGACATGAAACAACCCGTTTTAGTTTTTGGTTTATCCATTCTGCAGACATGGACAAGTGTGGCAGGATCAATTGTGTTGGGTGCTCACCGTTTTTCGAGTAAAAGGTGAGCGTGATAGCTACACGAAGCGTGAAAATGGAAACTGTCGCGAACGTCGTTAAGAGCCCACTTAAGCTATTCTGGTTAGTTGATCCCTTTGCCCCAGGTCTGCCTCCGATTATGTACCTATACAACCACCACAAACACTTTGATGAGCCTATCTCATTTGCATTTATTAAAGGGAAGTAATTATGTTAAGAATCGTCGATTGGTTTCATCCTCAATCACATTAACTATTTTGGCTGGTTGATTCTGTACAAAGGCTTCAGCCTCATCTTATACACTTACACAAGTACCTCAACACAATGCTAAGCCTATCTCATTTGCATTTATTAAAGGGAGGTAATTGTGATTCCAATGATTGTTATTGATATTCTTACATTTCTTAACTTTCAGGTTTTTCATCTGACCAGTTCCAGACCTCCAAAGTGCGACAATGGACGGAGTGGTACAACACAGACTCACCTTCAGACGGTGTGGGAGATGACGAGGGATTGGCTAATATAAGACAGGTTCGCACACAACTTATCTTAACCGTTTTTTTCCGAACAAGCCTGTGTTTTAATCGACCCTCGAAGAGGAAGCCGTTTGAAAATATTGTAGGAAAAAGAGAAAATGCTGATAACCAGCATTTTCTCCTTTTCCCACAATGTTTTCTACCACAGTTCCTCTTTCAAAGAGAATTCCCATTATTGTAGCCACAGTTTATATGTATATGTAGTCTGGAAATGCTTTGAATATGGAAGAATCTAAAATATAGTCGTATAGTAAAAAGTTAAACTGGTTCAGTCATGCTCTGGCAAAAGGGGGCTTAATGCATTTCCGTTTTGCATTATACCAAGCAAGTCATCTTATAATTATAGATCCATAATACTCCTTTTGTCTAACAACCGGCTGAATCCGAATGTAAAATGAGCCTTTGACATGCAGAAAATTCATCAAAAGCAAAAGCAAAAAGTGTCGACACAGGTCAGCCTGCGCGGACTGCGCAGGCTGACCTGGGTCGATACATTTTGCAGATGCTCTAAACTCACATTTAAAAGAGCATGGCTTAGTTAGTACTGTAGACGATATTTAATTAATTAATGGGTTAAATGGTTGATTTGATGATTAGTTATTTAGTTACATATAATTATTTGGTAAACCAGCCAACTTTGCTAAACTTACAACTTAAGGTCGTTGGTTGGTTGGTACGGTGATTGCTTAAAATGGATGTAAGCTGATTAGTTGACTGGCTGGTTGGTCGTCAGTCGTTTCTGTGTTGTTACTCAGGTTCAAGTTTAAACCTATTTATTGTACAATGTACATTGATTTTGAAGTAAGCTCTTACGACTAATATTAATCACTCTCGATGATATTGCTCACTGGGAACTCTAAACAGTACTCGCGCTGTGATATGGAGTAGATCTAGTTTCGAAGGTTTTACCGCGTTCATCACGGAATTCGCACTCAACACTTTTATGTGAGGGACCGATAATGTATTGATTGATTGATGGATTGAATGGTGTTTAACGCCGTTTACAACATCATTTCAGTGATATCGCAGCGTTCAGTGCACCTATCCATGCTTTCCTGGAGTTTCTTTTACCAGTACTACGCACAATATTCTTTCCAAGCTACTACCTGCTTTCCCACATAACCATCGTCGATACAATGATCAGCGGTGAGAGAGGAATGAATCCTATCGCAATGACTATCATCGATCCTCGGAAAGAAATTGGCCGAGCAGGGAATAGAACCAGCGCCCCCCCCTTCCCCCCCCCCTCCCCGTTCTCAAGTCCTGTACGCTAACAACTGAGCTTCCGGAGCTTTGGTACACCGTTAATCTACCCGTAAAACACTGTCAGTCGGTGAGTTAGACGTTCAGTTGACGGATCTTTCGGTCGTTCGTTCGTTCGTTCAATCGCGTCGTCGGTCGGTCGAACGTGCGGTCGTCCAGTCAAATAAAGAGTGGTTGGCTAGGTGCATCAGTCATTTAGCGTCAGTCAATGAGTGAGTCGTTCGTTTGGTGGTTTGGTGGGTCGATCGATCGACCCGTCAGTCGGTAGCTCGGTCGGGCGGTGGTTCGGGCGTTCAATCCTTCAGGTAAAAACATGTTTTTCACCATTATTAGACCGGATGTACAACTTGAAATTTTACACTGAAGAAGGTAGAAATGTAAACAAAATCTGCATAATCAGTGACGGTACTTTTCTATGACAAAGAAGGAGTGTACACGAACCGAGCATCAACTTATTGTACCTAGCTAAACTAATATAAATCAAATATGGCCTGCAACACACGAAAAGGGGCATTCGAACATTTGCGTAAAGTGTCGTCTCAGATCAGCCTGCGCAGTCCGCGCAGGCTAATCCGAAACGACACTTTCCGTTTTTATGTAATTTTCTGTTTTGCGCAAGTCTACTGCAGCACAAAATCTAATGTAGTCGTAAAGTGCCGTCTCGGATTAGCCTGCGCGGACTGCGCGGACTGCGCAGGCTGATCCGAGACGACAATTTACGCAAATGTCCGAATACCCCTTTTCACGTGTTGCAGGCCATATACTAGTATACGTTTAAAAACGGCACAGTTTTTGAACTTCCACATTTATTTTTTTTTTTGCGTGAAATGTCGGGAAAATAAGGATCAGTATCGGTTACAGATCAGACAGCTAGATTTTTGCTGTCTGTTTTTCAGCCAAACTATCCAAGGCGAAATTAAGTGTTGTCCTTAATATCCGAAAAAAGATCTAGTGTCCCATCTTAGTATCAGTATTCTGCGTATCACCGTAAACATTATTGTATAACACGGTTTTTAGTACATCGCCTTTACAAAACAACAGTCGAACCCCGGTAGCTCAGTCGGTAGCGTACACGACTTGAGAACAGGGGGTCGCTGGTTCGATCTCCGGCTCGGCCAATTTCTTTCCGAGGCTTGGTGATAGTCATTGAGACAGGATTCATTCGTCTTTCACCGCTGACCATTGTTTCTACAATGGTTATGTGGGAAAGCAGCCAGTGGTTTAGAAAGAATGTTGTGCGGAGTATTTGTAATAGAAATTCAAGGAAAGCATGGATAGGTGCACTGATCGCCGCGATGTAATTGGAATAATGTTGAAAACGGAGTTAAACACCATACAACCGAAAAAAGCAACACGATTTAGACCAAATCAAATTCAAAGCATTTGCAGAGGCAAAATTTAATTTTGATCAATTTTTTTTTTATAGAATTGAAATAATTTAGGGAAAAGGAGAAAATGTTGGTTTTTCAGCGTTTATCCTTTTCCCACAACGTTTTCCGTCCTCACAATGGCATATCTCGTCGTTATACCCCAGATTTTTCGTCTGCAGAGTGCTTTCAATTTGGACAAGTCGAACATTTTGTCGTTTGGTAAAGATTTAACTCTTTCCCGAGTTTTCACGATCCCTGGCAAAATGCTTTCAACACACTGTGGAAAAAGGAAAAAATGCTGATTACCAGAATTTTCACCTTTTCCCCAAATGTTTTCCACCCTTTCATTGGCAAATCTCATCATCTGAACCATTTTTCGTCTGCAAATGCTTTGTATTTGGACTAGTCTAAAATTTTGTCGCTTGGTGAAGAGTTAACTCTTTCCCGAGTTTTCACGATCCTAAGAAAAAAGCTTTGAACACATTGCGGAAAAAGGAGAAAATGCTGATTATCAGCATTTTCTCCTTTTTCCACAATGTTTTTCAACATTTCACTGACCAATCACATCATTTTAGCTCCATTTATTTGTCGTCTGCAAACGCTTTCAATTTGAATAAGTCTAAAATTTGGTCGTTTTGTAAAGCGTACACAGGGCTTCCGCTTTTCTCTGACTCATGGTCTATGTAAATTTAACTTTACACTTTCCTCTATCTCATATTCAAATAGACTCTTTACCACTCGACAAAATTTTTGACTTGTTCGTTTTGAAAACATTTGCAGACGACAAATGAAACTTGGCTGAAATCACAGAATTTATCTAAGATTGACTGTATAGTGTTTAACGCCGTTTTCAACATTATTTCAGTTATATCTCGGCGGCCAGTGCACCTATCCATACTTTTACTGGAGTTTCTGTTACCAGTACTCCGCACAATATTCTTTCCAAGCCACTGGCTGCTTTCCCACATAACCATCGTCGAAAAAAGGTCAGCGGTGAGAGAGGAATGAATCCTGTCGCGTTGACGACCATCAATCCTCAGAAATTTGCCGAGCCGGGGATCGAACCCTCGACCTCCTGTTCTCAAGTCCTGTACCATACCGACTAAGCTACCGGGGTTGGCAGAATATTATCTAAGAAAAGGTAGAAAGGTAGATATTAGCCTTTGCGACAGGATTCACTCAGGGCCCTTATTCAGAAACCATTCTTAAGAACATCATTAGTCTCATTCTCTAGAATGTTCTGAATTTGAAAGTAACACAACTTCTGATTGGCTAAACCAAGTGGTTTAGCACTTGGTTTAGCCAATCAGAAGTTATGTTACTTTCAAAATTCAGAATAAGACTATTAATGTCCCTAAGAACAGTTGGTGAATAAGGAAACAGGATTCTCTCACCACTGAATAGTGTTTCGACTGTGTTTTTATGTGAGAAAGCAGCCAGTTGCTTGAGAAGCATGTTTTCGAAAGCACTGGTAAATGAAATTCCAAGGAAACGTAGGATAGTTGCACTCGCCGCCATTGTATTGCTGAAATAATATTTTAACCGTTTATCACACAATGGCGAGTTTTGACAACCCTGGGGGAGAAGCCTTTTGAAAACATTGTAGGAAAAGAAGAAAATACTGATAACCAGCATTTTCTCCTTTTCCTACAAATTTTTCTTTGTTTTCAAGACCAAATTTCATAAATTTGAAGTATACTTAATTTTGTCATATGGTAAAAAAGTGTTTCAAAAACGAAATCATAACTAGGTACTCTTTTATGACACGGACCCTACGTATTTCGTAACATGTTACATGTATTTAGTCAAAATATTTCTATATTTATTATTTATGGCATATAAATTGAGTTTCATTACCTAACCGACGGAGGGTGAATTCGTCCCAATTTTTTACTTTACCTTTGATCAAAATGACTTCCCTTTGGGAAGAGGAGTTGTTTAAAACATTGTAGGGAAAGGAGAAAATTATGAAAACAGCCTCCTTCTTTCACAACATTTCTACCCTAGCTTAGTAAAAGTTTGTCATTTGAACCACATTTGATACGTCGCCTGTCGCCTTAAATTGCTTGAAATATTAATGAGGCTGGAATTTTGTTATCTTGTAAAGGGTAAACTCACAATTTAAATGAGCCATGCTCTCTGATAAGGGGGCTTATTGCATCTGCAGTCCGCGCAGGCTGACCTGAGCCGACACTTTTCGCTATCGGTCAATTTTCTGTATGTCCAAGGACCAATTTACCTCATGATTCAGTCGGTTGTTAGACAAAAATGAATTTTATGGAACCATTATTATATGATGACTTACTTGGTATCATTCACCACGGAGATGCGTTAAGCCCCCTTTTGCCAGAGCACGGCTAAAATAATTTATACCCCGTTTCAGACAGCGTGACTCTAACTCATTAAAACCCAGTTAATCAACCCCTTTATAAAACAAATCACAAATTTTTGCGACCCTTTGAAAACATTGTAAGAAAAAAAAGAGACAATGTTGGTAACCAGTATTTTACCCTTTTGCAAAAGTTTTTTTTTCTAATATTTTTAAAGAAATTCCCACTTTTTGACCCAGAGATTATTTGTCGTCTGCAAATTTAGTCAATTTGGCAATGTCCTAGCCTTATCCGTGCTAAAAAAAGTGAAATGAAACTTTCAAGCTGACAGTAAAAACCCCTAATTTTGCAAATTTATAGTTTTTTTTTTGTGGGGGGTGGGTGGGTGGGGGAGACGTCTCCTTATCGGACAGTATAGATCCTAGATCAGACTGCACGTTCTGTGCAGTCTGATCTGAATCTACAGTGTCCGCTAAATGGTCCTTGAGTCGCGTTTAGCAGACTATGTGTAAAAATTAAGAGTTAAGTTGTGCAAGTGAAGGAGGCGTGAATTACAATGAAGGAAAGCTTAATCATTGTCATTTTTCGAATAGTAATGAAAAAAAATGTGAGGGAAAAAGAGCATCATTTTACTGTTGATAATCTATTTCTTCTTTTTTCCACTTTTCCACAATGTTTTTTTAAAGCTGAGAAATCAGTTTGATGTAAAGAGATGTATTTATATGATAAAGATATACAGATAAAACGCATCCGGTATTCTAAATTTAACCTCGTCTTAGACGACAAAATTTAAGACTTGTCCAAATTGAAAGCATTTGCAGACGACAAATTAAATACTGCCTAAATGACGGATTTTGTCTTTGAAAGGATAAAAAAGAACATTGTGGGAAAAGGAGAAAATGCTGGTTACCAGCATTTTCTCCTTTTCCCACAATATTTTCAAAAAGTCTTTAAAGCTCGAGTTTGTTTTGTAAAGGGTAATATTTTCTTTTTATAGCCTATCCTTTAAATCTGTATTGCTCTGCGTCATTTTGTTATTGTATTTTTTTTTGCATCCGTACTACATACTGTTTACGTAGTGGATGCAATTTTGACACTTTCCTAGCAATGGATGATTCATATGGCATTTTTAAACGGTGTATATCTCGATCAAACTGCACTTATCCCAATAGATCTCTTTGTCAGTGTATATGTCTGTATTTCTGTTTGTGTATCTGTTCGTGTTTCTGTCTGTGTTTCTGTCTGTGTATCTGTCTGTGCATCTGTCTGTGTATCTGTTCGTGTTTTTGTCTGTCTATCTGTCTGTGTACTTATCCCCATGGATGTCTCCGTCTGTGTATCTGTCTGTGTATCTGTCTGTATTTCTGTCTATATATCTGTCTGTGTATCTGTCTGTATTTCTGTCTGTGTATCTGTCTGTGTATCTATCTGACTGTGTATGTGTTTTTGTATTGATTCTTATGGATGTCTCTGTCTGTCTGTGTATCTGCCTGTGTATCTATTTGTGTATCTGTCTGTCTTGGTATCCAGCTGTGTATCTGTCTGTCTGTGTATCTGTCTGTCCGTCTTTGTATCTGTCTGTCCGTCTTTGTATCCGTCTGTGTATCTGTCTGTCCGTCTTTGTATCTGTCTGTGTATCTGTCTGTCCGTCTTTTTATGTGTCAGTGTATTTGTCTGTGTACCTGTCCCCATGGATGTATCTGTCTATCTGTTTAGCTGTGTTTCTGTCTGTGTATCTTTCGGTGTATCTGTCTGTGTCTCTCTTTGTTTATCTGTTTGTGTATCTGTTCGTGTTTCTGTCTGTGTATCTGTCTGTGTACTTATCCCCATCGATGTCTCTGCCTGTGTATCTGTCTGTGTTTCTTTCTGTGTTTCTGTGTATCTGTCTGTGTATGTGTGTATATCTGTCTGTGTAACTCTCTGTGTATCTGTCTGTGTAACTGCCTGTGTATCTGGCTGTGTAACTGTCTGTGTAACTGTCTGTGTATTTGTTTGTGTATCTGTCTGTTTATCTGTTTGTGTATCTGTCTGTTTGTCTGTGTATCCGCTGTTTATCTGTGTATCTATGTGTCCGTCTGTCTAAAGCTCATTTTTCATTTTTCCACTTATCCCTGTTTGCACAGCACAAAGCTCTCAAGTGTTTTGTGCAAAGGGAATTTACACAGGTCAAGGGATTAGAGAGGGTAATGAACGGATGATGGATAGTGAGATACCCTTACAAGTATCATTTAAACGGTCCTCGTTTTTTCTATAAGCGCGTATAATTCAGTCACCCTCAGCCTACAAAGCACAAATTGAATAACGTTGGCGGACCGTAAAGATTAGAATTAAACTGAACATAATGTGCTGTCGGATCTTCGTGTCACATCTTCAAAACCGCATTTTGCGAGATTCTCTACCAAAATAGCCATAAACTGTTATGTGTTCTCAGCCAAGTCAAAATTTTCACCCATCTACTTAGCATTCATAGGGTAAAAAATGTTCAAAAACAAACATCGCTGAAACACTATATGTACTTACGAGGACGTTCACACCAGTATTTCATGTCTGAGTAATTTGCTTACGTTTTTCTTGACACCTTGAAGGAAACTGTCTGTAAAACTATATCTATTGTGATAATAACTTTCACCGGTCTTTAATTTCAGTAAACTTTATGTTTTGATGATCTAAGAATAAACAAAACAGCATGGCAAACAGAAACATGGTTAATTTGTGAGGACTAAGGTTTGTATTCATTAACCATTCTTTAGAATATTCTCATTCCTCGCTCTTCAAGATTTTCTAAAGTTGAAAGTGACACAGCTTCTGATTGGCTAAACCATTTGGTTTAGCCAATCAGAAGTTGTGTTACTTTCAAATTTAGAAAATTGCGGAAAATAAGACTGAGAACGGTTTAATGAATGGTTAGTAAGTACAGTAAATAGAGACCCGGATAAATTTTGGTTCTCTTGTTTCCAAAACACCAGTCAGTCACTATGACAATCAAAATTTTGCTATTTTAATTTCATTGTTTGGAAATTCAATCATCCACAAGGCATGGGTCCTGGTTGACTTAGTGTTAAAGTGTAGGAATCGTAACCTAGAGGCTTTTGGTTCGAGCCTTACTAGAGACACTAGACTTTTCGTGGGAGAGCCCTACCCTAGTACTGATGAAACCTGTGACAAACATGAAAAAGCGAGCTGTCACCGTGATATGACTGAAATAATTTTGCCTAACTGTTGATTGGAAGGTGTTAAAAGCCGTTTTAAACATTTTGCTATAAGTAAATTTTCTGCATGTCCAAGGACCATACTACCTCATGATTCAATCGGTAGTTGGACAGAATGCATTCTATGGATCCATAATTATGTGATTACTTTCTTCATTTGTGATGCATCAAGAATACAGGGGTCGATCTACATTTCACCCCCCGTTTTCACAGAGCATCACTTATGAATTAGTTTGGAAGCCATCTTTAAAGAGTATCAGTTTTTAGCTCACCTGAGCACAGCATGCTCAAGGGGAGCTCTTGGGATCACCCTGTGTCCGTCGTCCGTCGTGCGTCGTCAACAATTCTTTAAACATCATCTCCTCCTAAACCACTGGGCCAGTGTCAACCAAACTTGGCAGAAATGTTCCTTGGGAGGTTTTCTTTAAAAAGTGTTCACAGAATTTGATTCCATCAAAAACTCTGGTTGCCATGGCAACCAAGTGGAATTTTCTTAGAAATTCTTTAAAAATCTTCTCCTCTGAAACCGCTGGTCAGATTTTGAAAAAAATTCACAGAAATGTTCCTTGGGTGACTCTTTTCAAAAAGCGTTCGCGAAATTTTGATCCGTCGAAAAACATGGCCGAAGTGGGGAAGTGGGGAAGTGGGGGGGGGGGGGGGTCTTTGCACTCGTGCGGTGTCAACAATTCAGCAAATTTGGACCAAACTTGGATGGAATGTTCCTTTGGAGGTCCTCTTTGAAAGGTGTTCACAGAATTTGATTCCATAAAAAACTGTGGTTGCCATGGCAACCAAATGGAATTTTCTAAGAAATTCTTTAAAAATATTCTCCTCTGAAACCGGTGGTCAGATTCTCAAATAATTTCACAGAAATGTTTCTTGGGTGACCCTTTTCAAAAACTGTAATTTTGACCCGTCGAAAAACATGGCCGTGGTGGTGGTGGGGGGGGGGGGGTTCCGGGGCGCCTCTTTGCACTGTATGGACTTACAGAAATTCTTTGAAATTCTTCTTCTCTTAAACCACTCGTCAGATTTTGAAATAATTTCACAGAAATGTCCCTTGGATGCCCCTTTTGAAAAATTGTTCGCGAAATTTTGATCAAGAAACATGGCTATTTGCACTATACGGACATGAAGAAATTCTTAAAAATTCTTCTTCTATGAAACCACTGGTCAGATTTTGAAATAATTTCACAGAAATGATCCTTTGGTGCCAAATTATGCCCCTTTTTCGACTTAGAATTTTAACTTACTATCCAGCACCCAACAGCCAATCGTTGGCACCCGCATGCGGTGCTCTTTTTTTTTTTGAAGATTTGGTTGTTTGCCACTTTAACTCTTTCAGCACCAAATATATAAATGCTATCCTTTTCGATGCCTGAAAAAATAATCCACTTAGACGGATTTTTGTCTCATAGGCTTGACTAAACAAGCGGACGGAATAGATCCAAGATCAGACTGCACGTTCTGTGCAGTCTGATATTGATCTATGCCGTCCGCAAAGGTCCCTGTTTTCGCCTATGGCATCCAAAGGGTTAAAGCAATTGTTATCGGTACAAATTTAACTGTTTCAATACGATAATTTCAAGTACTACCAATAACATAGTGGGCGTATTCTTTTCGCTGCTCCGAAGACTCCGAACATGTTCTAGTTCAATGAAGTATTTCGGAACACGGTGTTGTGTTCTTCAGAATATGTTCTTACTGTTCTAAATGAAAGGAGGTACAGCGCACCTGCTGAACCAATCTCCGAGCAGAGTTGTCGTTCGTTACTCTCACCATACATCTCTGCAACGGGCTAAATGACAAGAATATTGTCAAACCGAGGAAAACATGTTTTGTTACTGTTTAACTGTTTCATGTGTAACATAATAAAGTAGACAAAGGAAATATGATTCCGGATACATTATAGGTGCATTCAAACTGATGAATTTACCTGTATACAATGGAACTATTTTTTCAAGCTTCTTTACTGATCAGAATCTTACGCCAATTGTTAAAAAGAAGGCTACGCCCATGAATGATGACAACAGTTTCGACACACCGATGGATCTAAGTTTGTAAGATTAAAAAACAAGTTATCGTCCTTTAAAAGACATTTAAGCTTTTCAGAAAATCCCTCATTTTCACATTTCCTACCACTAAGTCTGATTGGCCGTATGCTGTTTGAACAGCACACAAAACAATCGATTGGTCTTTCTTTCACCGGCGTTTGTGTCGCCATTTTGAGTTATGGTCATGTTACGAAAATATCACGTGATGACGGACTACTTTCTGAGCCAACTACAGAGGTGAATGGGAATGATCCGTAGTGCAAGAGAGTGCTGCTGAACGCATAATTACGTGTTATTAGATGGCTGAAAGACGAACAATTTTTCAGGGCGAAAACAGCATGGATCCTGAACAGACCTCACATATGTGCGGGATGCTCTAGATCCATGCTGAACGCAAAGTCATTTTGTTGGTTTCAATTGTTTTCTCATTTCCTCGTGTCTTGGCACAAATATACTTTGAAAAAACTCAGTATACGTGAGTCCATATGGTAAGAGTATGAATCAAAGTGCTGTCAGCACTGTAATCAGTCGACACTCAATTAGTTGTATTGCGAAAAAAAAAAAAAATCTGCAACGAATCGGATTTTGTCCACTTCGAAATATAGGTGAAAAATAATATTTTGAAAAACATTTTGTGAAAAGAGGAGAAAATGCAGCAATGTCTATATTACCCCTATTGTTTTCTATCCATCCCAGAATAAAATTCAATTTTGGAGTCACGTTGATTTTGTCGTCTGCAAATGCTTTCACTTTGGACAAGTCTAAAATTCAGTTGTTTGGTAAAGAGTTAGGTGATTGTACCAACTTACCCTTGGCAACTTGCCTTGAGGTGATTTAATACGTCTGTAGCATTTCCGGGTCTATTTTCAAGAAAAGTTTGCAAGAGATTTAAAGTTTAATTATGACATGATTTAGAATAGCTTTCTGATCGCCTACAATAGATTGAAAAAGGGATGAGATACAATATAGACCAGCAATGTTGTTATTAAAGAGACATCTCTACAGCCAGAGAGTAAACAAACGCTGTTAAAACTTGACGGTGTTGTAATCCAGTCAGCTGTGTAAACGTAGATAAAAACACCAATATAAGGTGTATGGGGTGAAGAAACTGTGGGGATTTGTCTTCGATTTAAAGCGGAAACTGTGGTTGTTATGTCCATGGCTAGCCGCAATAGAATGAAATGCATTTTCTGTCTGCCGTAATCTGTGCAACCTTGCAACCATCAGGGGCAATATTTGAAGGTACAAGAGTGAATATAGTTTCATAAAATAAAGAAAAAAACGGGTAAAAACTGGATGAAAACGAGTGAAGATGTATCTTTAAGTTTTAGGACAAATGAAAAACTGTGTGTTGATAAGAACAATTTTCCGAAAATGCTCAGTTCAGAACATTCCAGAAGAGCATTTCGGAACATAGTACATCGTACCAGAACAGATGAATGGAATACGGCCAGTATATAGATTTCAGCGAATAATTTGACTACATGTACCAGTTTTGTTCAAAATACTGGAATTTGTTGAAAAAAAAAGGTATCAGGTTGACAAATCACTATTTTTAAACGATTTTAAGGATCTAAGTAAGCTGAGATAGATCTACTCTCATTCCAAACCAACGATTAAACCTTAAAACGCCTTTCACAGTTATACATGTAGTTGCCTTTGCCTTTGCGGCCAATGTAGATCAAGATGAGACTGCACAAAACGTGCAGTTTGATCTTTGATCTACAATGTCCGCTTTGCTGAATCTTTATTAAAAAAAAAAAAAAATGAAATTGCAATTGTTTGGGTCTTATGTTTCGACTGAGAAGTGAGAATTTTTGTTGCGTTTCTTCGGAGTACTGAAGGTCAAAGGGCGTGTGTGGGCGGGGGGGGGGGGGCCGGGAGAGAATTCCTATAAGTCAAATTATCTCCCTTGCCAGATAAACACTAAAGGTAACCTAATTACAGATTGGCCCCTTTACTTGTATTCCTTTGCTTTTATCCTTGATTTCTTTAGGGATGTTGCGATATATATAATTTAGTTTATGATATATATTTAAGGACTCCATGTAATTTGATGCAAATTCTGTTCTCAATCATCAGAGAAAATCGTATAATCAATTTATAAAACAATCTGATCAAGATAAAGTTGAGATATAATCTCAGGAACATATCTGTGTAGTGAAAGAAAATCAAGGATAAAAGCAAAGTAAATCCCTAATGAGGACCAATGTATTACTGGAGAGGAACAAAGGGAAATAACTGAAAAATGGCCCTCATTCATTTTAACTTGTGTTTTTAGTGGAATCTACTTATTCTAACTCGCCACTGAAAGAAAATCTAATAGGTAACAAAAAATATCATTTGTAGGTCTTAATAAGAGCGAGACAAATTCTGAAACAGTTCTGACGAGTACCAACAACTTTGGTTCAAACGTGTTTTAACGACCCTGAGAAAGAAACCTTTTGAAAAAACTGTGGTAACCAGCATTTTCTCCATTTCCCACAATGTTTCCCATCCTATCAAAAACAAATCTCACAATATGAGCAAGAGTTAATGAGTCGTCTGCATATGCTTTCGAAGCGGACCTGTCTAACATCTTATTGTTTGTGAAAGGGTTTTAAAAAGAGATTTATTTACCATAAGCAATATTTATAAATTTCCTTTAAAAACAAACCCGCGGTCTTGCGTGGGCTCAGTGGTCGAGTTTAGGAAACTTTACATGGAGGCCCGTGGTTTGATCCTCAATCGAAGCGCAGTGTCCTCAGTGAGAATGTCCTTTAGGAAGACACCCCAGAGCCCTTGTCTAAAATTGGTGAAACCCTAGACAAGACATACAACATGAGCTGAAAATGTGTGCTGTCGCCGTGATATGACTGAAATATTTTTTGAACATGTTCCAGGTGATTCTTTTTTCGTTAACCTTTATACCGCTGAATAACGATCAATTAATGGATTGATTGTACGATGTTTAACGCCGTTTTCAACACTGTTTCAGTTATATCGCAAGGGCCAGTGCACCTATCCATGCTTTCATGGAGTTTTTCTTACCTGTACTCCGCACAATATTCTTTCCAAGTTATTGGCTGCTTTCCGACATACATGTTACTATCGTCGAAACAATGGTCAGCGGTGGGAGAGGAATGAATCTTGTCGCAATGACTATCATCAACCCTCGGAAAGAAATTGGCCGAGCGGGGGATCGAACCAGCGACCTCCTATTCTCAAGTCCTGTACGCTACCGACTAAACTACCGGGGCTTGGCTACCCCTGAATAAAGCAACATGCTTTTTGTTGTAGCAATAAGACCCAAAATAAATTCCATTTAGGGTTGATCTTCTACGAAGTGTCTCAGCCTGTTGGACATTAAAGATCAAAGATCAGACGGTAAAGTTATAAATGGCTCGGAGTGGGCTAGGTTTCTCTCGAAATAGCCAAATGAATCTATTTTGGTAGCCAAAATTATTTATTAACGAAAAATTGGTTTTGTTCTTATGTCATTTTCACATGAATGCCGACGAATATATAATATTTATTCGTTAGAAATTCTTTATTTGGATGCATAATGCACATGGCCAGATAATTTATGGCCAAAGATTCGGCCACAAGCTGTCGTCTGCAGATTTTCGTTTTTTGCTTTTGACATTTGAATCCATCAGCAAACAAACAAGCATGTTGTCCGGCGTGTGCGAATGAAAGCAATGTGCAGAAAGAAAATTGACTCGCAGAAAATTTACAAATAGCAAAAAGTTTCGACCAATGTCAGCCTGCGCGGAGAGCACAGGCTGACATGGGTTGATACTTTTTGAAGATGCATTAAGCCCCCTTTTCAGAGAGCGAATCTCTTTATTTGTGCCACACTGACTGCAAGTGCTTTCAATATAGACGAGTCTGAAATTCTGTCGTTTGATAAATTGTTGACACAATGTCTTCCAGTTTCATAATACTCAGAGAGACCCTAAACCGTACTGAAGAGTGACTCAAAAGCGTACCTCTACCATACAAGCCCGTGTTTTCTCTTGTAACCTCTCACCCCCCTTGTTATCACACCCATTTAAAATTTGCTTATCTTACACACGTTTAAGACAAGATTTTGTGACGTCATAGGAGCGTTGTGTGACGTCATTCGTTACAGCATTGTACAAACATAAGCAAATCAAACACAAATTTCAGATTTCACATCAATTCAGCTGAAGAAAAGTGTGATCGTGGTTGATTAAGTTTTTCTTTTTAATTTTAGGTTTAAAACCAAGTAGTTATTTGTCAGCTTTTTTGAATGATACATTTTCTGTATTTCTGTGCGTGAACATCTGTAAAAGCAGTGAGTCTTTCCCATTCGCGAAGCCCCGGTAGCTCAGTCAGTAGCGTAAAGGACTTGAGAACAAGGGGTCAATGGTTCGATTCCCGGCTCTGCCAATTTCTTGATCATGAATATGTGAGTTTCACATATCAATCTTATAATCAAATGCATATTTCTCGAGATACTGGAATTCGAAAAAAAAAATCTTGACAAATTCGTTGGCTTTGGAGATTATTTTTTTTCTTTAGAATTGCTAAAGGCTCGCTTTTGAAATACCATTAGGACTCGTTCGATAAACTATTTTATCACACAATCTCCCTTGTTTTCAGTGTAATATAGCCATGGCGAATTTTCTTATCCTATACATGTTTGATATCACGATTTTGTGAGGTCATTTTCAACGTCATTTCGTACATATTTTATAGAAGTGAATGGGTTTATGGATATTATCGCAGGTGCATCTATAGATGGTGTTGCATCTTTTGATCTATAATTTGAAAAATATCATTATGTGATAAAGAGAATCTGACATTCGCTGGCGTTTTAAATGAAATTTTATTAAACTAGTCAATGAAAAATGTTATTAAGCTCGCCAAAAGCTCGCTTAAAAACATTTTTCTTAGACCCGTTGAATAAAATTTTATCTCAAACGCCAACTCATGTCAGATTCTGTATCTCTAAATCGCCAACTTATCCCAGATCCTATATTATTACGACTTATAACGTTGTGTCCAGAGGCCATGAAATAGGTTCTACAATTAAGAAAATTTCTCCGGACCCTCCTGATAAATTCCCCTTCCCTCTCTCGACGCTTCGCGCCTCGGTTAAGTCTTTACCACAAAACAAAATTTTTAGACAGGTCTAGACTGAAAGCATTTGCAGACAATGAATAAAATGGTACAGAAATAGGAAATTTTTCTTCGAAATAGTAAAAAACATTGTGGGAAAAGGAGAAAATGCTGGTTACCAGCATTTTCTCCTATTCCCATAATGTTTTTACAAAAGTCCTTTTCCTTGGGGTCGTTAAAATTAGGTTAATTGTTAATACTTTCGGTAGTACTTTTTCGCCCACTTTAGTTCGGGCTAGCTACGTCCATCTTCAGCATACCAATCCTACAGCTTCACAAACCCTTTTTCATTACTTTTTTTTTTGCCATGGCTGAGGTTTGAACCCGTGACCTTCAAAACCGTATTTAGACGCACTACCGGCTTAGCTGTCTGCGCAACATAAATCATGAAAGCTATATTTAACCGTGGAATTTCGCAGAGATTATTTTAAACCTGCCGTGAAAATATAAGGTGTTCCACGCTCGTAAATAATACTGGACATGCTCTGTGAAAAGGGGGCTTAATGCATCGGTAAGAAATATCGACCCATGTCAGCCTGCGCAGTCCGCACAGGCTGACATGAGTCTAAACTTTTTTTTTTTTTTTTTAATTTTCTGCATGCCCAAGGACCATTCTACTTCAAGAGTCAGACGGTTTGTTAGACAAAATAGACATTATGGATCTTTGGCCATGTAATGATTTGCTTGGTACAATGCAGCACGGAGATGCTCATTTTGCTTAAGCATGGCCCAAACATATTTTAATGAAAATTTATATTCATTTCAATATTTGGTAACAACTTGACATTTCGTACCGAGTTTTTTCGCACCTTGCTTCCGACAGCTCAAACGAATTGCCACTGAGCAATACAAGAATTATTCTACGGGTTTTGGCAATGTCTGTCACTTCTGTAAGATCTTTATTTCATTATTTACAGTCCATGACGGCAATAAAGTATATACTTAACGAAAACACTAGAAATGTCTGTATTTAAAGCGTTTGCTGGTAACAAATTAAGTCTGACTCAATGAAACTTTGTCACCGAAAGGGTAGAACACATTGTGGAAAAAAGGAGAAAATGCTGGTTACCAGTATTTTCTCCTTTTTTATCACAATGTTTTCAAAAACATTTATTTACAGGGTCGTTAACACCTGAGATTATTATGAACAGGATTTCAGACAAATGTTTAAATCATAATGATATACGACTGTTTATGATTTTTTCCTCGTTTGGTGGAGTACCTCGGACTTGATGTCTGCCCAAGGCTGCCCAAAACTTCTTGTCAAAGTTATTGACAATTTTGCACGTCGTATCCAGGTGTGCTTGCAACGCAGAGGTGCACATTTGGAGCATATCATGGAACGGAGATAGAACAAAGACTGTTCGACATTCATGACTGAAACTTGGTGGACACGTCGGGCATAGACTGAAGTTTATTTGTACCAAAAATGGTGGGATTGTACAAAGGATTGTGAATTTTATTAACGATTCCATGGGTTGCATTTTTTGGGGGGTGGGGGTCACCCTGTATTTCCTTACTGGGATATGTAGCCTTTCATTCAATGTACTCCATGTATTGAATTTTTGCGTCAGAAATTTGGAAAGGCTTATGGGGAATTATTACGAAATCTATAATGCCTCGTTTATGGAGGATCGTATAAGTACGATGACGTCATATCTGATATAGAGGATCTTACATCAGTGTTTGTGTACGATGATTTGTATCAAACGAGTTGACTAAAATTGTATGACTTGAGCCTTGGCGAGCGTCACATACATTTTAGTCAACGAGTATGATAAAATGATAATACATAACTTTTGACTGCACGTTGTGCAGACCACGGTTTGACTGCACTTTCTGTAGACCAAGGTTCGACGGCACTTTCTGTAGACCAAGATTCGACTGCATGTTGTGTAAAGCAACGTTCGATTTGCATGTTCTGTAGACTCACCTTCGACTAAACTGTAGACCAACGGTCCACTACTGCAAGTTTTGTAGACCAACGGTCCACTACTGCAAGTTGTGTAGACCAACGGTCGACTACTGCAAGTTGTGTGGACTAACGGTCGACTACTGTACGTTAAGTGGACCAACGGTTGACTACTGCAAGTTGTGTAGACCAACGGTCGACTACTGCAAGTTGTGGAGACCAACGGTCGACTACTGCACGATCTGTAGACAACGGTCGACAGCACATTGTGTAGACCAACAGTCGACTGCACGTTCTGTAGACCCACCTTCGACTGCTGGTTCTGTTCGCGGAAACCTTGTTGATGGTATATTGTGACAAAATACACTAGACGTAGAAAAACAACAGATATTTATTTTCCTTTTTCGGCAGCATTTAATTTAATTTAGCGTGAATGAAAAATGAACAAAACATAATAAATTAAGTAACACGGCGTCAAGGACATTTTAGTTGTTTTTTGGAAGAATGTAGATCTCTCCTGAAACAGCCTAACAATAGAATCACTTTTTTGAATTATTTTCTTACTTGTTGTTCAAAGCCAGTGAAGCCTAGCCTGGGTTCCAGTTCGTCCATTTTTCTTTCCTTTTCTATCATTTGGACGTTGCTTTGTCAAAAATGACGGCCTGAGGACATTCGAAAACCCATCGCAGCGACATCTACTTTACTCCATCTCACAGTGGGGTAAAGTAGATGTTGCTGCAATCGGTTTTCGAATGTAACTGACTAAAAATAGGTGCCGAAATTCCAGTAGCCTCGGTTTGATCACTTCCTGCTTGCGAGCCATCTTTGAAAATGTATTTACAAAATTTCAAACAGGTTATTCACAATGACTTTGGGGGATAGTAAGAAGGTCCTACTGTATTTTTGATGGCACCGATCGGTCAGAAAAGTCACTCGTATATGAAATCACCACCGTTGAACTTTAATTAGTCGAAAAATGCGCGAATCGATCGTTATCAACTTTGAGACGTCACGCGATAAACAAGTCTATAATTAGTTTATCGGCGCAAACGATAATCATGGGGAGACCCTTGAATGTCCCCAGGCGGTAATAATAACGGAAGCCAAACAAAGCCAAAGATCAACAGCAGACCCATTTACGAGAGCGTGATATGGAGTAATTTTTGAATTATTACCGCCTAGACCCAGGCTAGTTAAGCCAGGTAGAACGGTCGATATCTGGCTAGGCTTAAAGCAAGGACCCTAAAGATTGATGATATTGAATGAGTCATTCTCTTGCAAAAGGGGGTTTAAAACATAGAGGATATTTGTTTTTTACGGTGAAAGATCGAAATTTATTTCATCGAGTGAACATCATCGGTAATATTTTCACGAGTGCGTAGCCACTCGTGAAAATATTACCGATGATGTTCACTCGATGAAATAAATTTCGATCTTTCACCGAAAAAAAAAAAAAAAAACAAACAAACAAATATTCTATCTATTTCATGCTTTTAACCCTTTCTGGGGGAACTTAATCAAAATCCAGTACAGTTCTTTTCGGTTATTCCCCGTGGCGTACCTCCTGCGCATAGCAACGCATTACAATATTCCGTCAAGCGCGACAAAATGTAAGGTAAATTACGTCATATTTCCATCTGGTTGTGAGGCACGCGCATTTTACCTAGGTAACTAGTGCGCGGGAACAACTGTTTTCGCCTTCAATTGAAGAGTTAGAATATAAAAATTGGTATATTCACTGGTCGGAACCATGAAATATCGAAAAATACTTCACCGATATTTCTCGATAACCTACCGGAAAGCATGAAATAAATCTCCGTAATATGTTAAACCAAGCAAGTCATCACAAAATTATGCATCCATAACATCCATTCTAACAACCGACTGACTTCTGAGGTAGAATGGTCCTTGGACATGCAGAAAATTTACAAGTAGCAAAAAGTTTCAAACTATGTCAGCCTCCTTTTTGCAGATGCATTAATCCCCTTTTGCACAGAGCCTGGGTCAAATATGACCACAATGGTTATACGAAAGTAGAGCCAGTGGCTTGGACAGATTGTCATGCGATGTACTGATGAACCTTCACTCGTCACAACTCGGCCGATTCCGTACCTACATCTAAAATAGTCTGTATAACGGTTGTTTCCATTTTAACTGCCAATCACGTGATCTTATACATGGCGGCGCCACTGTAAGTCGTTTAGCAACGACGTAAAGAACCTCGACGAAGTTATTCACATCTATCTATCTGTCGGTGAAAACTTCAATCGGAATTGATAAACCACGTTAAAAAAATGAATGTACGAACTGTTTGTCAACTGAAATATAGTGAGAAAGATATCGATAGAAAATTGAGACTCAAGTTTTCTTTTTTATGAGGAGCCTTACAATTTTCAGAGCGGTAAACCGGCGTATTTCCGGCGAAGAAATGTGCACTGTAGGTGCATATCAAGCTACCAGGTACACCCGAGGGACTTGATCACCGGATCATCCGAGGTATGCCGAATGGGTGAACCTTCAGAAACTCCCAGGAAACATGGATAGATGCACTACCGTACTACCCAACGATAAATCTGGAATAGTGTTGAAAATGGCGTCAAACATAAAACAAACAAGACAACTTTACAAAAATAAACAAAAGTATTTTTCTATTAACAGGGTTTAGTTTAATTTTGCGTGAATGAAAAATGAAAGTAACATATTTCAGCCAGGCTGCGCCTAGGATGATTTTAGGGTTTTTTTTTTTTGCGCACAATGTAGATCAAAGCAAGACTGCATAAAATCCGACAGATTTTGATATAAGCGACGCTCTGTGAAAAAGGGGATTTAAGGATTACGACCCCTAACTCATCGGTAAACATCGACGTAAAGGCTAATCGGCCAATCTCGGCGGCTTCCGTCTTTTAATATGAGAATAAAGGGCCGTTGACTCACTAACTAATCGGTAAATATCGTGTAACATCGACGTATTCGTAAAGGCTATTCGGCCAATCTCGGCAGTTTCCGTCTTTTAATATGAGAATTAGGTGCCGTAGACATTAATTAATCTTCGTAATGCATTATACCAAGCAAGCCTTTGAGTAATATGGGTCAGTTTTGCCTAAAATAAAGGTTTGACCATGAAATAAAATGGTCCTTTGATATGCAGAATATTTTCCTCAGCAAAAGGTTTCGATCCAGGTCAGACTGCGCGGATTGCGCAGGCTGACCTGAATCGATACTTTTTGCAAATGCATTAGAGAACCAGTGGCAGCCAGAAGCAAACAATGCAGTTTTTAAAATTGATTCAAATTTAAATAATACCATTTAAAAGTATGGAAATTATGTTGAAGATGACTATATGTCACTGCACGATCGATCTTAGTGTTAGTCACTGGTAGTTAAATGAATGTTAAAACTAGGTAAAAAGTCCCCAGGTCGTTCTATCATTTGTTTACTTTTTTTCCTGATTTTAAAATTCATTTTGCTGCCCGCAGCTAACACTTGCACTGACCGTACAATAACAGATTGTGATATTCACAATAATTTCCATAACTTCAAACGGTACGAGTTAAATTCAAATGCATTTTAACACCGGCATTGTTTATTTTTGTCCGCTACTGGGCTTATATCCGCCATATTTACAGAACATGACCCTTGTATCCTCTTACAGGAAATAGCCTAAAATAAGAGAATATTTTTTCTCCAAGGTGTATGACCATACATTTACAGAGTGAGACACAAAATTAATATTCTTGCGAGTGTCTAGGCGATCCATTCAATGATAAATTCCGTCTTTTTAGCCATCTTAACCAATTTACAAACAATCCCCTGTTTAAGTGACCATGTGAAAGAAACCTGTTGAAAACATTTCGGGAAAGGAAGAAAATTATTGTAACTACAATTATCTCCTTTTCTCACAGTGTTTTCATACCATCTTCAAAGATAGATTCCGTCGTTTCAGCTATATTTTATTTATTGTCTGAAAGTGCTTTCAATTTGTGCAAGACTAAATTGTGTGCGGAGCCCCGGTAGCTTAGTCTGTAGCTGCAGGACTTGAGTACAGCGGGCCGCTGGTTCGATTCCTGGCTCGGCCTATTTCTTTCCGAGGATTGATGATAGTCAACGCGGCAGGATTCATTCCTTTCTCACCGTTTCGACGATGGTTATGTGGGAAAGCAGCCAATGGCTTGGAAAGAATATTTTGTGGAGTACTGGTAAAAGAGACTCCAGAAAAGCATGGATAGGTACACTAGCCGCCGCGATATAACTGAAATAATGTTGAAAAACGGCGTTAAACACCATAAATCAATAACTAAATTTTGGCCTTCTGCTTTACTTTACGCTATTTCTACTTGTTTGTTTGGAAAAGCAGCCAGTGGCTTTGGATGTGTCATGAGCAATGAAATACAACGCAAACTCAAGAATTACATGGAATGGTACCCTTGTCGTGATATTAAAGTAACTGAAGTCCATTTGAAACACGGAGCAAAGAAAAATCTAAAAAAGAAAATTGATGGTTGATTGTATGGTGCTTAACGCCGTTTTTAACATTACTTGAGATACATCGCGACGGCCAGCGCACCCATCCATGCTGTCCTGGAGTTTCTTTTACAAGTACTCCGCACAATATTCTTTCCAAGCCACTGGCTGCTTTCCCAATAACTATTGTCGAAACAATGATCAGCGGTGAGAGAGGAATGAATCCTGTCACAATGACTATCATCAATCCTCGGAAAAAAATTGCCGAGCCGGGGATCGAACCAGCCAGCCCCTGTTCTAGAGTACTGTACGCTACCGACTGCGCTATCGGGGCTCGGCGTTAAAACACAGAGCTGAAAAAAAAAATCTACAAAAAAGAAAAACACAAACAAAACTATAAACTTGCTTTATACTTGCCATAACTTTGACCTGAATAAATCAGTCTTGCCATTCTGTTTTTCCAAATAACTTCTATAAAAGTATGTCAAGGCCGACCGAAGTATGTCATTTCATTAATTATGTAATTAAACATGTCCAACTTTGAGCATAAAATTCATTTTAACGACAGTCTACGTTGGTTTAACCTTCTCAGCGCTATCGGCGAAAAGGAGTGACTTTTGCGGACGGCATAGATCAAGATCAGACTGCACAGAACGTGCAGTCTGATCTTGGATCTATACCGTCCGCTACCTAGGCCTGCCGATAAGCTATGACTGATATCATCTTTAATTTGTAGTGAAATTACACTTTTATATCTTGAAAATAATCGAATGAATTAAGTTTTGAGCGAAAGAGTAGGCCTAAAATCCTTTGACAAGCGACAAAACTTTAGACTTGTCCAGATCGGGAGCATTTTGTGGACGACAAAACAAATATGACTCAAAAATTGAAACTTGTCTCTGGGAGGGTGAAAAAAATTGTGGGAAAAAGGACACAAAACATTTTGATTACCAGCATTTTTTCTTTTTTTCACAATGTTTTCAAAAGAAGTTTTCTTTAGGGTAGTCAGAATTGAGGATTGAGTGGTAAAGGGTTAATAATGCTTTATAATGAAGTGATTATTGTCAGCCTGTACCGAAAATGCTGATAAGGCAGTTTTTGACAAATAAAAAATCTGCAAAAGAAGCGGAAAGCGTAGATCAAGATCAGACTGCACAGAACGTGCAGTCTGATTTTGATCTATGCTGTCCGCAGAAGCAGTTCAAGCCAGGCTAAACTTTTGAAAATATTAAAGAGAATTTCATTCACTTAGCGGCGAATTTACATATACACGCGCCGTGCCTCACCGTGACGTAATTTTGTTGGCGCGTGAAACCTTCCTCATTGAGAACCCTCTCCCTCTTTTTCCGATTTCGAGGCCGTTGTCTGCGCATGTCATGGTCTTCGAAGATTCGACCTGTCTGCTATGACGCATCAACCCATCTTATATACAGGGGAAAAGTAGGGCTTAAACAGAAGCTATTACCCAAGCCTGTAGGGGCTGTTTTAATAAATGGCCGGTGCATAGGTTACATACTAGCTGATCATAGCTGAATGAATCGCACCAGGTAGCGTTTTATTGAGTAAACGTTTATTTTATTTTGAAATTCAAAGTAACGGTTGTCGTTTTGAAAAGTAGTCCGGTTCTGTACCCAGAATGCCCAAATCAGATACATGTAGATGTGTATTTGAAGAATGCCATCTAGCGGAAGATAATGATTCCGAGGCTCTAAAAAATCTTTGTTTCGTGTTTTTAACGTCGTTTTCTACATATCAGCTCGGCTGTCTTCGAGCATTAAGATATTGCCATAGCCCTGTCGTCTGCGTCGTGACGCGAAACAGTGACAGCAACCATCCATAGGATGTTCTTAATCGGCAAGATTTTCTAAATTTTAAAGTAACAGAACTTCTGATTGGTTAAACCAAATTGCTAAGTCAATCAGAAGTTTTGTTACTTTCAACTTCAGAAATTCCTAGAGATTTAAACTAGATTTAAACTAAGAACTTTCTTAACTCTTTACCACCTGACAAAATTTTAGACTTGTCTAAATTAAAAGGCATTTGCAGACGATACGTTAAATAGGGCTCCATTCATGCGAACTATCTTCAAAAAAAACAAACTTTGCAGTAAAAGAAGGAAATACTGGTTACCAGCATTTTCTCGTTTTCCCACAATGTTATCAAACCATTATTTCTCAGGGCCGTTTGGTAGAGGGTTAGAAAATGGTTGGTGAATACGAACTGTTGTATCACGTAGTCATGTTATCAAGATATGAGACAAAGAGACGATTTTATTTAACCTAATTTTTGGTACTGATAACAAATGAATAAATAGAAGTTTGTTATTGGTTAAAATTGTAGGCATGTTTATTCTAAGGGCACCTGTTGTCAAAGATGTTGACAGGTTTATTTTAAGGGCCCCTGACCATTTGCTGGCAAATTTACGCCGTCTATCTTTTTTTTTAAAAAGATATTTGTTATTATTTTTTTTTCAAACTTTCTTTGCAGAGGAGCATCGACATCTGCGGCGGAAATACTCCAATAAATGCGGTTTGTCGGGTTGCTAAGCAACACTCCATTGTCTTTAACGAGCAGACGGCGAAGTTTACAGACGATAACCTGATCATCCCGTGTAATGAATATGGGATAATCTGTAGAAATGAGGACCAAATTAACAGAACCTGTTTGGATTATGAGATTCGATTTGAATGTCTTGGTATGTAGATTATGCAGCATTAAACCTTTGTGACGCAACTCCGAGTTTAGTGACCGTTAGGGGTAAGGCTGTTGTAAATACTAAAAATTGGAAAGGGAATTTTGCAGCATAAACCCCTCGTCACGCAACTCCGAGCCTTAGCGACCATACGAAAAATGGCTGATGACTACACTAAGCATTTGAGCCCGGCCGGGTATCTCAGTGGTTACCATATCCAACTCGTGACCTGATTGCTTTGAGTTTGATACCCGGTTGAGGCAAACATTCTTCCCGGCGATGATTTGCCTCTCACCTCTGATGTAAGTGAGAACTCACCTCTGATGCAATTGAGAAAAGTAGTCATTGACTTGGAAAGAAAGTTGTGTCAGTACTGGTGTGAGAAAGCCAGGAAACACATCCACAGGTACACTGAACGCCATGATATGACTTAAGCTGTTAAAACGACGTTAAACTCCAATACAATCAATCAGTCAATCAATCAATCGATCAGTCAAAACCCTTGTCACGAAACTCAGAGTTTTAGCGACCTTTAGGAAACAGGCGTTTGAAAAGGCTGAACATTGGAAAAAAAGAAAAATGCTGGGAATCAGCATTTGTCCTTTTCCCGCAATTTCTCTAAATTTTTTAAGACAAATTTCACTATTTGAGTCACTCCTGCAACTGGTTTCAATTTGGGCAAGTCTAAAACTTTTGCTGTAAGGGAAACGATTGAGTAAAATGTTGCGGTTTAGTCATTCAGGTGATGTCGAGGTGAGCGTTTTGCACTCTGGAGCTGGGCCTATTGTAATCATACCAGATGTGACGTCATTATACGTCATGCACTCATTGAAATACCATCCCACATGATCGACATGTGTTATTTGACCAGCCCGGATAGCTCAGTAGAGCGTAGGACTCGTGAACGTGATGTTTCGGGTCACTTAAGTGTGTGGGTTCGATTCCCATGGCTGGCCATCTAAAATTACTAATAGTCTTTCGGATGAGACGTTAAACCGAGGTCCAGTGTGAAGGTGCTATACACCGAGCACGTTAAAGAACCAGGCGTAACTTAGGATCGGTTTCGTCTTGTATCTGCACTATCCCCCGTAACAATACTAACAGCCTTGGTGGGGGGGGAGGGGGGAGGGGGGGCGTCGCCGATATGGGCTACCGGTGGCAACGATAAATAAACGCGAATTCAATCAATCAGACACGTGTTATTGACCGTGTGACATGCTCATAGCCTGCGCTCAGTGCTGCCCAGGGAGATGTCTTTAAATACATTGAGGCTCTAGGTACAGGAATGATACGTGGTTGTTTCATTTTAACCAGAAAATTAAACTTCATCTTAAAAAACTTAACCTTTATCCGGCTTTATGATTTAAAAAAAACATTCAAGCCGACAGTAAAAACCCAAAATGTTGCTACTGCATAGGTATTTTTCAGGAAAAGGTATCTCTTTATCGGACACCGTAGATCCGAGATCAGACTGCAATGAAAAGGTTGAAAACATTGTGAAAAGGGAGATAATGCTGGTATCCATAATTTTCTCCTTTTTCCAACAATGTTTCATGGCCGTAAAACACAACGCTATTTTGTAATTGGTTAAGTAAGAGGCTATGAGATAAGTTAAAAGTGGTCGTTTAAGGTAGGTGCGTGCATAATTCAGGCGAAATTCTTTGCTTTTAATCGCATCTGGGAAAACTGAAAGACTGGTGTCTTAATGCAGGTTGATTGCTTTATAGAAATGGCTACCAAGTACATGTATGTATATGACATCATTGATGTATTTTTCAGATGAAACCTATAAAGAAAACACAAGTGCAGCAGTGATTGGCGTAGCAGCGGGATTGTCCATAATTATACCAATATTGTGTGTGATTGTCATGCACATTGTACGACTTGTCAAGCGCAGACGAAACAGAAACAATCCCGATTTTGTCATAGGCAACTCAGACCAAGGCAGCCAGACCGATCAAGGTGGCTTACCTCCGTCATATACGGATCTTTTCGGACAAAATCCTGGAAGCCAAGAGAACTTGATTGGGAACGGCAGGTCACGTGATAACTTCTCATTAGCTAATGAATCAGGTCACGTGAACGTCAATCGGACGACATCGGCAGGGAATGATTCTTTAAGCCGCCGCAATGAAAATTTTGGAATTTACACAATTCTTCCTAGACACAGTATTTCGGAGCGAATGTCATCAGTCGCGTCGTTGGAAGATCAAGCAAATAATTCAAATAACCAATCAGCATTTAGTAGACTAAGATTTCCAGGTTTGCATTTATCTATTTTTGACATGTTTTCTACGTCTTTGAATTCCACTTCGACGGCGCCGTCTACCCCGACGTCACCGGATCTGAGTTACATACAGACTCCGCCGCCGACGTATATAGACGCCATGAAAATTCTAGAAATAGAGAAAAGTAAACTTCAAAAAGAAGAAATAGCAGAAACGAAGTGAACAAAATGTGAAACGTTGCAAATATAGATCTGATCATTATCAACTGAACTGTTTTTCAGGCGGTTTGAGGACTGTTTTCCACATGGTCTGAAAAAATAGAAGTTTGACACAATGGAAAAAATATTCCATGAAGAAAATGTATATTTTTCTAATGATAAGCGACACATTGTTTGAAAAGGAGCATTTGCTTGCTTGTTAGATTCAAGATAACAACTCCAATGGAAAGTAGTTGAAGCAACCCTCAGCAAGTCTGTAGTGTCGAGAAAATGGCGGAAGGTAGCGTTACGGCGATATCTGATTAGTCAACGGTGTAGTTTGATTGACGGCTGCGATTGGTCAGTTACAAGATACAAATGAAAGATACTACAGTGTCAATGAAGATCTAAGAGAGGTCATAGGCTTGGCAAAACAAACGGACAATATAGATCCAAGACAAGCCACACGTTCCGCATCTGACTGAGCCATGCTCTGGCTAAAGTGTGTTTGACGCACCTCAGAATTAATTTTGTCAAACAACCGAGTGAATCATGAGGTAGAATGGACCTTTTAAACATGCAGAAAATTTATCAATAGCAAAAAGTATCGACTCAGGTCAGCCTGCGCGGACTGCGCAGGCTGACCTGAGTCGATACTTTTTGCAGGTGCAATAAGCCCCCTTTTCACAGAGCAAGGCCCGTTAAAAATCTTTCTTCTGTTGGAACATTTAAAAGTATATAATGATGGTAATCCTGACAATCGATATATTTAAATATATCGTTTTGTTTTGATCATTTTCCACGCAATTAATTGGCATATTGCGTCCTGTTTGAGTCATTCCGTCTGTTTATAAATTGTGATTACACTTGTTAATTGTTACATGTATATGTTGAATATTAATCAGAAACGGAATGAAAAGAGATTGCGGTGATTCTGAGAGAGAGAGAGAGAGATGGTGAGAGAGAGAGAGAGAGAGAGAGAGAGGAGGAGTGGGAGGGAGACAGAGACAGGCAGGACAGACAGAGACGGAGACAGAGAGAGAGAGATAGAGACAGAGAGAGAGAGAGAGAGAGACAGAGAGAGAGACGGAGAGAGAGGGAACTCAGAACTCAGAACATTTTATTACCGTAAATATAGGCTTCTGGCCCAAATACATGTCATGTTTACAGCTACATGTATGTAGTGATTATGCCCTAGTCATACCTGTACGTAGCGGTAAAGCAAAATAGCAAACCTCATTCAATACTTTTGATTGGAAGAGCTAATAAATAGTCAGCAAGAGCTCCTTTCCTACATAATTGGATGATCAATTTTTAACCAAAGAATAACAAATGAACCTGCTGATGAATGGAAGACATGCTTACACGTGATGTGTGTGACGGACCAAATTCGCACGTATTTTCATTCATAAGTATTCTTGTTGTGAAAATGTTATGGATTACATTACAGAAACTTTTGGAAAAACAAATAACACGTTACATGCTAAGGTTAGATTTTTTTTTTCTGTATTTATCTGATACAGTGTTTGACAACTATTATTTTATATAGATTATTCGTCTGCTATACGTAATAGTTCGGATATATAAAGGGACAGAGATCTCAGTTTTCTAGGAGACCAGCCCGCGTAGCTCAGTAGGTAGAGCGTAGGACTCGTGAACGTGATGTTTCGAGTCAGTTGAGGGTGTGGGTTCGATCCCCACGACTGGCCATCTAAAATTACTAATAGTCTTCGGATGAGACGTTAAACCGAAGTCCCGTGTGACGGTGCTATACACCGAGCACGTAAAAGAACCAGGCGTAACTTAAGATGGGTTTCGTCCTGTATCTGCACTATCCCCCGTAACAATACTAACAGCCTTCAGGGGGCGTCGCCCATATGGGCAACCGGTGGCGACGATAAATAAACGCAAATTCAATCAATCAGTTTTCTAGGACAATGTATCTGAAGAGTATCATAAAGGTCGTTTGGACTATCGCCTTTGTCGTACCACGGTAATAGAAAGTTTGACCGAGCGATATCAAATTTAGGACACTGTAAGAATACATGTATTTCGTCCTCAATAACCTGTACACCGTTGCGTTGGAAACAAAATTCACAAAACCTGTCTTGTCTCGGGATGTTGCGGTGACGGCCGGTTTCAATTTTAAGTTTATGGCTGGAACATTGGAACTTTGCCAGCGTTTTTCTTAAATCAAATCTTAAATCAATTAATAAATATTGTTTTGGGATCAGCAATGATTTAAACTGTTTATAAAAATCACACTTACTCGAGTCATTAATAGAAGAATGCCAATCTTGATTTGCACAATCTGTAAGAGAGAGAGAGAGAGAGAGAGAGAGAGAGAGAGAGAGAGAGAGAGAGAGAGAGAGAGAGAGAGAGAGAGAGTGAGAGAGAGAGACAGACAGAGAGACAGACAAAGAGAGAGAGAGAGAGAGAGATGTATAACACTGTTAATTTGTAATAACGACAGATATATATCGGCGAGGGGCTTTCAGTTGTTTATGTGTTGCCTTGTAAGGAAAAAAAAAAAAGTTTACCCAGATCGCAAAAAAGACAAATATTTTACACAAAATTTTAAATCTGATCTGGGAAAAATGGGTTTTATGTATCTGCATGACGCAGTATACATTCAAAATACATAACTCTTTACCAGGAGATAAAATTTCAGATCCTTTCATGATGAAAGAACTTGCAGACGACAAATCGGATGTGCCTCAAATAATAAGAATCGTTTAGAAGGGTCGAAAAAAAATGCGGGAAAAGGAGAAAATGCTGGTTACCAGCATTTTCTCCTTTTCTCACACTGTTTTCAAAAGCAGTCTTTCTCAAGGTCGGTTAAACTCGGGAATTGTGTGGTAAAGGGTCGAATAAAGAGAACAAATTGATACAGATATTTTGTAAGAATGGTTTCAAAATGCGACAAAAAATTGAGCAAATAATTTCTTATTTACCCTTTATCGTATTATACGTAACTATGGCTGTGCATTTTAAGAGTGTAGACCAAGATCAGCTTCGAGATACGTTCATTCTGATCTTAGCCTACGCTTCTTCCCCCTTCGTGTTTTTATCATTTTTTTTGAAACAAACATTCATTATGAAGTACAAATAAAATTAACAAAAGATAATATCTATTTTGACGACTTATTAATTTTTTTCTTCTTTCTCGATGTACTTTTATATGACATCGCTGTAGAGTACGTTGGACTCGTAATAATGAAACTCTGAGATCCATTCCCGCTGGCTGTGCTGGACACTTTTTAGGGTTTCCTTGGGCAAAGCACGCAGGGCCCCAGCCTAGCACTAATGAAAACCTGGAAAAGCGTGAAACGAAAATGTGAGCCCTGGCACTCGTGAAAGTATTACCGATGATATTCACTCGATGAAATAAATTTCAATCTTTCACCGTAAAAAACAAATATTCTATTTATTTCATGCTTTTGACCTTTTTTTGGGGGGGGGAAACTTACTTCAAAATCCAGTACAGGTCTTTTTCTGTTATTCCCCGTGGTGTAGCCCCTCCGCATAGCAACGTATCTGAATATTACGTAAACCGCGAGAAATGTAGGGTAAATTACGTCATATTTCCATCTGGTTGAGAGGCACGCGCATTTTACCAAGGTAACCTAGTGCACCGGGACAACTGTTTCCGCCTTCAATCGAAAAGTTTGGATATAAAATCGGTATTTTTCATCGGTCGTAACCACGAAATATCGAAAACTATTTCACCGTTATTTCTCGATAAACTACCGGAAAGCATGAAATAAATGATGCTATTTAACTTTGAAAGAGAAGAGACCATCTTCGAGGAACGAAGGAGAACAGGTAGGTTACATGGATTTTTTCTTCTTTCCATGTTGTTTTTTTAGCCCCCCCCCCAAAAAAAAAAAGTTTTCATTCTCAAGGAAGTAACGTATGAGATCTTTTAGAAAAGGTTTCGAAAGATTAAATAAAAGTTATGAATTAAACACGAACGTCCTTTAAAAGTGCTTATTTACTACAGGGTCACGATTTTTTAACCAGAGCGGAAAAAAAACACTATTATGCAAATCATAGAGCACATGAGCTGTCATGAAAATTTACTGTTTAACACCCGACCGAATTGTAAATTCGGCCATACTGAAAGCATTTGTAGACAACATATTAAAAGCGGCTGATAGGATTGTATGTGTCATTGGATAGAAAACATTTTGGTAAAAAGGAGAAAATGCTGGTAACCAGCATTTTCTCCTTTTGTACCAATATTTTCATTGGCACTCTTCCATTGTCTCAGGTTCGTGAACAAACAGCAAGGTGTGGTAAAGGGTTAAAAAATCACACCAGTCAACAACCACTAAAAGGATGCCCTCCGCATTAGTTGCTTTCAACGTGCAGAGTTGGAGAGAGGAGGACGGGTACCAGTTTTCTATAAATAGCAACGGCTACACCGCTTGACGCTGCAGTAACTACACGACATTTTTGCTACCTTATAGTTAAAATTGACCGATGAAACGACGAAACTCTTATCACATGAGAAAAACTTAATATACAATTTTATTAGTCAACTCAGTCGAGTGAACTTGATTGGACACTGATCTGGCGATTGCTGTCATCCGGAAAATACATGCTATCAGTGTCAATGCTTAATTGCAAGAGTTGTTTGAAAGGTCAGGAAAGAATAGAAAATTCATTTCTGAATCCATGTACATCAAAGGCGATGTTTTCTTTTCACTTTCAAAAGGGACAGGGCGTCAAATTATCTCCGATTTCGTAGCACATCTCCAGTTATTATATACGATATAGAGGGGATGCGGCAATGTGCTATTTTTAGTAACAGTGTTCGACGATTGCCCGATGAAAATTTCAGTGTTACGTCATAGACCAGTGGCGCTCATGTGATTGAACCCGTCAGTGCCATAGGTGAATACACCAAATTTTGTGGACGGGATAGAGCAAGATCAGACTGCACAGAATGTGCACTCTGATCTTCGATCTATACTGTTCGCTTGCTTAGACAAAATACATGTCACTGCGTTTCAGTGGATTGTATTTTTAGCCTTCAAAAAGAGTTTGAGTCTATAGATTTGGCGCGGAAAACCCTTAGCAGTATTGCGAATCTTGCACGGAGAGAAAGCAACGGTATAGAATGGACTAATTTAGTCTACAAAACAACACGTACACCCCAACTAACATATTCACGCACGTAAAGCCCACGACCTGAGTGACATGAAATAGACTCAGACCTGTCAAAACTGTCTCAAACACTGTATACTTCACATAGGAACTTGTGTCTGTAAATCATTTTAATTAACAGAGGACAACTGAGAATGCGGGAAAACATGGTCTGCTTCACGACAGAGGATTTAGATGGATGCACTAGAATTACGTCAAAAGAAGTCATCACATAACGCACATTGAAACATGCAAAGATATCACCCCTTGTCTGCGCCTACATCCCATGAGCCATCCCAATCTTATATACTGACTGATGATGAATAAAACAAGACGCACACAATCACCAACACAAATACATCATCCGTATACACACCATACAGGGTTTATTTTGGAGATGCGAAATACTGAGGATGAAATAAAATTTTACAAGACAAGATAAAAGGACAGGTCTACACCATGTTCTTCTGTACATGAGACCAATGTCGCTATTTCTTGGAAGATGGCCTAAAACCAACAAGAGTCTTATTCCATTGCGGTTTTCCAGCTGTAGATTGGAATCGTTAGAAAAAGGAAAATGTTCATCACTAATGATGCTTACTTAGCTACCTTCATGTGGAAGCAATGGGACACCTACATACACGGTAGAAAAAAGCAAAGCTCCTGTGATGTTCTGGAAAGAACGGCTGAGGGTCAGATTATTTTTCACCCCTTTTGTTCCATTTTTGTGGCATTTGTCGAAGACAATGCCACTATGAGATCAATAATAAATGTTCAATATTGAATTTTGAAGACCATGTATGGTATTTTGTCCAAAACCGAAGGAAGTAAACCCAATTAAACTCAATTTTTCAAGACAAATGAATTTTTCAATAGCACTCAGATATATAATTGGAAATGGCGTATTGAAATAAACTGCAAAAGGCTATCGATCGTGGAAATACTTCTTTTTGAGTAAAAATAGCTTCACCTCTTCATAGCCTTCTATTGGCGCAATGATATGCACAAAATCTGTCTTCTGACCGCTTTGCTTCCGGGGTTGTTCGTTCCAAAATCAGTTCGTCCCTGGGCTTGTTCGTCCCATGATTGCACGCTACTCATTTGATTGTGCATGAATATTTACAGGAAGAAAACTTTATTGTAATGTTGGGAATTAGGTCCTGACGGCCAAAGATATCTCAAAATCATAGTATTCAGGTATAAACTTAATTGAATTCAATATATTTACATGGCTTCTCTCTCTACCCATCGTGCATCCTTCCGTCAAGGGACGTTACTCCTGACTCCTCTTGAAAGATCAAAGGGAGACCACCAATACACAAATAACGCAAACTTAGGCACCAGTAATCTCCCTTTAACCAAAGAGACGTATTAATTTGCTTAGGAGGTTGATTTTCAAGTTAATATTTAAATAATATTTCTCTTTTTTTTTAGCTCACCTGAGCACGAAGTGCTAAGGTGAGGTATTGTGATCGGTCATTGTCCGGCGTCCATCTGTCCGTCTGTCCACAATTCCTTTAAACATCTTCTCCTCCTAAACCGCTGGGCCAATCTTGGTGAAATTTGGCAGGGATGTTCCTTGGGTGAAGCTCGACCAAAGTTGTTCAAGAGATTGAATTCCACCCTTAACTCTGGTTGCTATGGCAAAAGAAAGGAAAAAAATAGCAAAATCTTTGAAAATCTTCTTCTCTGACATTAGAAGGCGTAGAGCTTTGATATTTGGTATGTAGCATCTCCTAGTGGACCTCTACCAAGTTTGTTCATATGATGCCCCTGGGGTTAAAACTGGCCCCGCCCCGGGGGTCACAAGTTCGAACATAGGAACAAAGAAAGAAAACTTTAAAATTCTTCTTCTCTGAAACTGGAAGGCATGGAGCTGTGATATTTGGCATCTAGCATCTCCTAGTGGACCTCTACCAAGTTTGTTCATATGATGCCCCTGGGGTCAAAACTGGCCCCGCCCCAGGGGTCACAATTTTGAACATAGGAACAAAGAAGGAAAAATTCTTCTTCCCTAAAACTGGAAGGTGTGGAGCTTTGATATTTGGTATGTAGCAATTCCTAGTGGACCTCTACCAAGTTTGTTCAATGATGCCGCTGGGGTCAAAACTAGCCCTGTCCCGGGGGTCACAAGTTAGAACAAAGGAACAAAGAAGGAAAACTTTAAAATTCTTCTTTTCTAAAACTGGAAAGCATAGAGCTTTGTTATTTGGTATGTAGTGAACCTGTTCTAAGTTTGTTAGCCCACCTGAGCACAAGGTGTTCAGTCAGTTCAAAATTGGGTCACCTGGGTCATAAACTAAGTCTCAAGGTTAAATTAAACTAATACTTTGTGGGCACTCTAGAGGCCATATTTTTTGCTCAATTGACTTGAAAATTGGTCAGAATGTTTGTCTTGATGAAATATTGGGTGAGTTTGGTATTGGGTCACCTGTGGTCATGAACTAGGTCACTTGGTAAATTTATTTAAGAAATACCTTGTGGGCACTCTAGAGGCCACATTTATTGCTGAATTAACTTGAAAACTGTTCAGAATGTTTGTTTAGATAAATGTTTTGACGAGTTCTAAATTGGGTCACATCGGGTGATAAATTAGGTCACTAGGTCAACTTCAGGAAATTCCTTGTGGACGCTCCAGAGGCCACATTTTAAGCTCAATTGACCAGACAATTGGTCAGAAATTGAATTACGCACTTGGAGTGAATTTCGCCTATTGACTCAGGTGAGCGATCCAGGGCCATCATGGCCCTCCTGTTTTCAAATTATTAAATCTACACAGTGGCTTCCTTGACAAATGCCACATCAGCGTTCTCAACGCTTTGATTCATGAAATGTTCTCGGTGAGACAAAGTACAGCAAAGTACATCTAAACGTTTAAGTAATTATAAGGTTAAAAATAATGCAGATTAGAAATTAACATTAGGTCACGTTTCCTAAAGTACGTTCAACCTTGTAACGAAATGTTTTGCCCAATGTGGTGCTGAAAACATGCTTAACTATTTAGCACATAATTTCGAGTTTTAACGATCCTGGAGAAGAAGGCTTTTAAACACATTTTCTCCTTTTCCGAAAATATTTTCTACTCTATCAAAGACAGAAATCAGCATTCGAGCTACATTTAATTTGTCGCCTGCAGATGATTTGAATTCGGTAGGGTCCAATATTTTGTTGTTTGTATAAAGAGTTACACTTTATTATGCCTTTTTGCGTGGAAGGATTTATCAGTTGCCTTTGTGGGCAGTTTGCATTGCACAAAACTTGCGAGATGTAAACTGACATGTTAAAAACTTTTGAAATTATATATAGGATCTGACATGAGTTGGCGTTTGAGATAAAATTTCATTAAACGAGTCTAGGAAAAATTTCATAGAGCGAGCCTTTGGCGAGCTTATTAACATTTTTTCTTGACGAGTTTAATATACATGTAATTATAACTCAAACGCCAACGAATGTCAGATTCTTTTTATCACATAACGATATTTTACAAATTATAGATCTGGGGATGCTAAAAACCATCTTTAAAGATGCCCATTTACTCATTTTAATCGAATGTAGAAATGTGTTTAAATCAATAAATTAGCAATATCTATAGCCAAAAAGAATGAAAAGAAGTTTAAGATTTGTTATTTGAAATGGATTTTGGTCGGGAGAAATTACGTCGGGTCAAAATTGTAAGCAATGGGGGAATGTATAACTACAGTCATTTACACACCCCCATCTAAAAATAGAAGGCTAGACTACTTGTTGTTTCAACACGGGAAATGGCGCACTCGTCTGTTTGTAGGATCATGGGTTTTCCCCTTCTTTCAGCAATCCAAAATCGCTAAATATTAATGTGCACATACGAAATTTACATTTCTAATGTCTTTAAAATCATTCCACTGCACTCTCGATATAAAATTCCGACATCCTCGAGTAAATTGCTATTGGGTTCTTGTGACATAGATTGTCATAGATTCTCGGCTCCACTTTCTTGTCATTCACATAAATGCAAGGCGAAGGTCACGTGACAAGCATAATGGGGTATACTCGATTGAACTAGTGGATAGCAGCCAAGTCCAAAATTACATTTTCTATCCATCGTAATCTATGCAATCTCGCAACTGCCAGGTATAATATTTGTCATGAAGCTACAAGAATGACTATAGTTGGATAAAATATCGAAGAAATAATTGGTTATATTTGGCTTAAAATGAGTAAATGGGTATCTTTAAATGTACCCGCTGTAATATCCATAAAACCCATGCACTTCTACGAGGTGTGTACAAGATGACGTCAAAAATGACGTCACACAATTGTGATATCAAACGTTTATAAGAAAAGAAACTTCGTAACGGGTATAGATCTATTACACTGAAAACAAGGGAGGTTATGTGATAAATACCCTTTTTTTAACTGAGTATAACTACCTTTTTACTTTAACAAACGATGTGGAAAAAAGAAAACTTTTAAAATTATATACTATTTTACTGAGTTAAACTATCCATTTTACGTAACTCTTTACAAAACGTTGTTAAATCTTAGCCTTGTCCAAATAAGAAGCGACTGTAAACGTCAAATTAAATGATGACTTAACCAATGGGGTTTACTTTTGAAAGGGAAAAAAACATTGTGCGAAAAGGAGAAAATGCTGGTTACCAGCATTTTCTCCTTTTTGTACAATGTTTTCAAAAGCTTTCTTCCTCAGGGTCGTTAAAACACGGGATTGGGTGATAAAGGGTGTTAACTGGGACCTTAAAAGTTCCATGAATAAAACATTTTTGTAGACTTCATGACGACCTTTTTTGACTTAGTATAATCTTAACTTGTACTGAATACTAAGAAGGAGTTCTGACCATAAAAGACAATAAGGCTGTATTACAAGGAATGTAAATCTTTTTAATCCGCACTTATTTGCTTTGAAGAGAGAATGTAAATCATGTAATTACAAAAGGTTCTTTCAAAAAAGGTTGGATAAAGACATGTAAAGTCACGATTTAAATATAAATTGCAGTTTTGCGTAATAACGTTTTCAAAGGGTGACAGCCAGCTCTGAACTAAACGCACGTTACCTGTTTTTTGATAATTAAAAGTTCATTCATCATCCAGCCACTCATCGCCGAGCGTCGATGGCTCAGTCGGTAGCACACAGAACCTGAGAACAGGAGGTCGATCCCCAGCTCGGCCAGTTTCTTTCTTGGGATTGAATATAGTCACCTCTCACCGCTGACCATTGTTTCGAGGTTGGTTATGTGGGTAAGCAACCAGTGGCTTGGATAGAATATAGTGCGGAGTGCTGGTAAAAAAGAAAAAAAAAAAAAAAAAAAAACTCAAGGAAAGAAAGTATTGATTTATGCACTGGCCACCGCGATATAACTGAAATAATGTTGAAAATGGCGTAAAACACCATATAATCAATCAATAAATCAATCTAACCACTCATCATCTCGATGCCTAGGCATCTAGCCACTCATCATCCTGTTGCCGAGGCATCTAACCGCTCATCAACAAGCTACTCATTATCTAGCAACTCATCATCTAGTCACTCATTAATTAGTCACTCCTCATCTGACAAGTCAAAATCTATCCACTCATCATCAAGCCATTCATCGTCTCGATGCTCAAGCATTTAGCCACTTGTCATCTAGCCACTCGTCATCTAACCATTCATCATCTCGATGCTCAGGCATCTAGCCACTTATCATATCGATGCTTAGGCATTTAGCCACTCATCACCTAGCCAATCATCATATCGATGCTAAGGTATTTAGCCACTCATCATCTCGGTTCTCCGGCATCTAGCCACTCATCATATCGATGCTTAGACATCTAGCCACTCATCATATAGATACCTAGGCATCTAGTCACTCATCATCTCAGTGCTCCGCCATCTAGCCACTCATCATATCGATGCTAAGGCATCTAGCCACTCATTATATCGATGCCTAGGTACCTAGCCACTCATCATCTCGGTGCTCCGGCATCTAGCCAGTCATCATATACGAGGCGTGTTCAAATATGAGTGCATCTAAGCACCTAAAATTTGATTCTTCATAGGTTTCACTGAAAGTTTTATATTGTTCCCTCAAAATATTTACCTAAAACAGATATACAAAGTTTCAGTCACCGGATCCAATCTTTGAAGGCATTTTTATAGAATTTTTTAGGTATACTATGAAGACACTGGAATATTGCAGAACCGAGGTGTTTGCTCTGAATATAACTTTTTTCTTGACGAGTTTAATAAAGTTTTATCTCAAACGCCAACTCATGCCAACTCATGTCAGATTCTTTTTTATAACATAACGATATTTCACAAATTATAGATCAGAAGATGGAAAACCATCTGTAGATGCACCTGCAGTAATATCCATAAACACCATTCACTTCTATAAAATACGTACAAAATGACGTAAAAAATGACGTCACACAATTGTGATACCAAACGTGTATAAGATAAGAAAATTCGTAATGGGTATATTAGACTGAAAACAGACTAAAATTTTTGCGTACACTACGTCAGTCACAATACGCATAATGATTTTTCAGGCATTTGAAGAAACTGGGACAAAAAATGGACGGCCACAAGGATTATCATAAATCGTATCATACTTGAAAGGCTGAGAAAAACATCTAAAACTTTTACTGGGGATTTTTGGGGGGGCAGTAAGTAAACAGAATTAATCAAAACTCAATTTTAGTTTCATGGCAACGAGAATATCTTGTTCCTAGTTTTCTCATAAATAGGACCCGTACCTATCAACCATTCTGGATTGAGTGTCTCCGTGGTAAAGTGTAGGATTTGTAACCTGGAGGCCCCGGGTTCGAGCCTCACTGGAATTACTGAGTTTTTCTTGGATGATCCTTGGGCAAGACACTCCAGTGCCCCAAAGTAGTACTGGTGAAACCCAGGACATGAAAAAGTCTAACCCTTTCTCACACGACAAAGTTTTAGAATCATCTATATTGAAAGCATTCGCAGAGGGAAAAAACTATGCAAGACTCAGATGATGAGATTTGTTTTTGACAGAGTAGAAAACATTGTGGGGAAAGGAGAAAATGCTGGTCTACAGCATTTTCTCCTTTTCCCACAATGTTTTCAAAAGCCTCCTTCCTCATGGTCCTCCGGACAAGGATAATGATTATGTTGGTTACCAGCATTTTTCTCCTTTTTCAACAATGCTTTCTACGCTTTCAGAGAAAAGTCCTATCATTCAAAAGACCTGATAATGCTCTCAGTTTGGTAAAGTCTAAAATTTTCTAGTTTTGTACACAGTTAAAATCCCCGTTTCGCGACATCTAATGTTCTTTGTGTAAAAGAAGAAACAACAACAACCACAACAATACTAATAATAATGACGATGAAAATAGCTATAATTACACATTCGGACACGCAATTAATTGTAAGTGTTTAACTTTCTCATGGGAAATACAGGGTGTCCGGAAAGTGAGGTAACACTTTCATACATTTCTTATATGACTTTAAATTTCAGCTAAAGAATTTAAAAAAAAAAATATATATATATGTGTGTGTGTGGGTGGGTGGGGGTGGGTGGGTGTGTGTGTGTTTTGTTTGTGAAAGGTTCACTCAAGTTTTATTACATCACGCACTTTTTGACTTTTACTCTGATTTCAGATCAGAAGCATCTTTTTGTCATTGGCGTCATTTTAGTTATTAATGACGTTCTCTCACTTCCTGCTGTCTAGGCATGTTTGTAAAAAAAAAAGAAAGAACAAATGTGGTTTTGGGCACATGAAAAAACACGCTGTTTCACAAAGAAACCGCTGCACAGTGAAAAGCTAACTGTATTGTGTGCCATGTCAAGTTATAGTGTTATTCGGCCATGGATATGTCTTGAATGACATTATTAATTTCCAGCACTATCTATCGCTTTTGAAAGACAAGCTTGTTCCCGCGGTCTAGTAGAAGGCCCCTACACTGCAAAACACGTGGTTTATGCAGGATGGTGCTATGGCAAACACATTTAATACCGCGATTGACTTTTTAAACGATACATTCGGTGATAGGGTATTATCATGACAACATTCAGAGGTGAAAAATAACGGAAATTTAAGGCCCGCTTTCGTCAGACAACAAGTGTACATTTAAATGAATTCGTTAACTGCATCAAGTTAACTGGATATAAAAATTAGGTTTGCTGTAACAGTGATCAGCCGGAAGTGCCAACCCGTACACTACTAGGTGCGACTCAATGACCATTTGTGGACAGTGTAAATTAAGATAAAACTGCACAGAATGTGCGGTCTGATCTTGGATCTAGTTGTCCGATAAAGAGAAATTCTCCCCCAAAAAAATACCTTTGAAATAGTAAAATTTGGAGTTTTTACTATTGGCTTGAAAGTTTCATTTTACTTATTTAGAAGGTTAGGGGTTAGGCCCAGGAATTTAACAACAAAACTTCAAAGTAAATGAAAACAGTACATTGTTTATGTGTTTGGTGCATAAGGTCGTTCCAACGCTGACTTGGTCAAATCGCGGCCACAGACTTATCTAATATGAGCCTTTAAATCCATGCAGTCTAATCCTGATCTACACATTTTGATACGCAATAAAAGTGTTCATTGTTAACTTTACCCAATGAAAATGATAAATTCCTGTAATACAGTACTTGAATGAAACTATTTAACTGCATTAATTCAGCAGGAAATAAAGATTTGCTGTTACGGTAATCAGCCGGAAGTGCATGATTTATCATCGCCAACAAGGTTTACTGGCGCGACGAGAAGTAAATCTCTTACGCTAATCTTAGGAATTTTAAAAGCAAACGTTCTAAATGAAAGAAATCAGTACATTGCTATGTGTTTGGTGCTTAACAGTGTTTCCATTAATGTTTCAGTCGATTCACGGTCAAAAGAAAAGTCTTTTATTGGCCAGCACATCCGTGCAGTCTGACCTACACACTTTTATATGCCCTTTTTTTTTGTTGAATATTTACTTTACTATTTGAAAAGGATTAATTGTTGTCAGAAAATGATTGAAATTGTTAACTACACTGCATTCAGCTCGATAAAGTGTAAAATTCGCTGTTGTTGTCATTAGCCGGAAACGTATGACTTATCACCGCCATTAAGATTTACTGATGCGACGAAAAGTAAATCTCTTAAGCAAATCTAGGTAATTTGACCACAAGACTTTTAAATTAATGAAAGGAACATTTAGTTTTGATGTACATTGTTTGTCTGGTGCATAACGCCGTTTTCAACATTTCTCCAGTCACATAACAGCGGTGAGTTGGGGTTCATATTCAACCGACCATTTTAAATTGCATCCTTAGTCTTATGAAAAATCTAGATTTAGAAGAATCGCATTTTTCTTTCTCGATGGCTTAACCTTTTACCAAACAATCCCTGGTTTTTACGACCCTGAGATAGAAGCCTTTTGAAAACATTGTGGGAAAAGGAGAAAATGCTGGTAACCAGCATTTTCTCCTTTTCCCACAATGTTTTCTACCCTGCTGGAAACAAATTTCAATTTCTGATTTACTTTTAATTTGTCGTCTGCAAGTGCTTACAATTTGGACCAGTCTAAAATTTTGTCGTTTGGTAAAGAGTTAACGCAACGGTCTAGCCAATCAGGTGCATGTATTGTGTTTCTTTCTAAATTTTGATTTACGTAAACTAAGATTGCAATAAAGACTGGTTGGTGAATACATGTCAAGAACCAAAGGCAGTTGGATTTGACAAACGTTGCCTTCTGTCACCTAATATATAGGACAAGGTGTTAAACTGTATAACTTGCCGCACGTGACCCCCCTATCATTTTCAGTATTTTTCACATATTTTTAGACTGGGATCGAAAAAGTCCTCAATTTTATTATCCTTTACGCTAATTCATTTTCATTTTGGTACGTACAAAGGAACAAACGGACAAATCTTGATAAGCAATTAATTAAGGTCTAAACTGTGGAGGAGGATATAGAGAATATTTGGGGTTTTTTTTCGGTGAAAGATCGAAATTTATTTCAAGTGAACATCATCGGTAATATTTTCACGAGTGGCGCAGCCACGAGTAAATATATTTCTGATGATGTTTACGAGATGAAATAAATTTGGATCTTTCACCGAAAAAAAAAATCTATTTGTTTCATGCTTCTAACCCCTTTTTGGGGGACTTACATCAAAATCCATTACAGTTGTTTTCGGTAATTTCCAGTGGCGTACCACCTCCGCATAACAACACATTACAATATTACGTAAAGCGTGACAAACGTAGGCTAAATTTACGTCATATTTCCATCTGGTTGAATGGTACGCACTGTTTACCTAGGTAACCAGTGCGAGGGAACTACTGTTTCCGCCTTCAATTGAAGAGTTATAAATATGAAATCGGTATTTTTCACTGGTCGTAACCATGAAATAACAAACCATAATCCACCATTAATTCTCGATAAACTACCGAAAAGCATGAAAAAATAAGCGATCAATTAGGGTCTAAACTGTGGAGGTGGATACATTTTTCTTTTCCGACCGTGACAAGGAAATTTAAATACCGCAAATAATTTATTGAACAAACCTGATTGGTCAATTAAATTTGAATATAAGCTTTAAAAAAACGGCGTGATTCTAAAAATAGTTTTGCAAATTAGATTTGTCTAATAGAGAGAAATTGCTGTTAAACACTATTTCTTTCTCTTCCAACAACGTTTCTACCCTTACTCGTATAACGACTAGTCTTTCACCCATATTTGATACGTCGCCTTAAAATACTCTATATTTGAAAAGTTAAAAAAATTTGCCGTTTAGTGTAGAGTTAATTTAACAAAGGCGTGTCATGCAACAAGCCTTTTTCCACAATGTCTTTGACACCCAGCAACGTTTCAAATTTTCTTCTCCTAGAAATATTTGTACTCTTGGTATTTTTCCGTTTGTTTTTCATTCGTTAAAAAAGAAAAAAAAAAAAAAAAAAATAATTTGTATACCAATCGGATAACGCATTGGTCAACTTTATCTTTAAACATACATCTTCACTCGTTTTCATCCAGTTTTTTAACCGTTTTTTTTTCTTTATTTTATGAAACTATAATCACTCTTGTATCTTCATGCCAAATATTGCCTCTGATGGTTGCAAGGTTGCACAGATTACGGCAGATAGAAAATACATTTCATTCTATTGCGGCTAGCCATAGACATAACAACAGTAGTATAGGAGGGTCGCATACGGCTCTGACATGGCCGGGTCAGAGCCGTATGCGACCCTCCCTGAGAGCCCTACATCACCACCCTGAAAGAAATTTGTCCCTATTCTGCCACCCTGAAAGAATTCATTTCTACAAAAATACCCAGGGTCTCTACCCTGAGAGGGATTTAGCATTCAAAATGGCGGCCGTATAGGAGGCACTCTGGACATAAATCCACCCAAAGAGACTACCCTGAGTGGAATTTTTCTGCAAAAAAGGGAAAGTTAAGGGAAAGTAAAGGGTAAGCCTGATCACTGAGTTGGACTTAGTTTTTTCACCCTATGAATGATTTTCTCTCTTTCTAAAAGCCTGACCATTGAGTTGGACTTAGTTTTTTTCTTCACCTATGTATGATTTTTCTTTCTAAATGTCTGAGCACTGAGTTGGACTTAGACTTTTTTCTGCATCTATGAATGGATTTTCTTTCTAAATGTCTGGACATTGAGTTGGACTTAGTCTTTTTCTGCAATTATGGATGATTTCTCTTTCTAAATGTCTGAACATTGAGTTGGACTTAGACTTTTTCATTCTATGAATGAATTTCTCTAAAAGACTGAGCGCTGAGTTGGACTTAGTTTTTTTACCCATATGCTATTAGGATTGCTTTATTGTTTACTTCTATCCACTACTTGACCTTTAAGTGGTTTCTCTCTAAAAGCCTGACCATTGAGTTGGACTTAGACTTTTTTCTACATCTCTATGAATGATTTCTCTTTTCTAAATGCCTGACCATTGAGTTGGAGTTAGTTTTTTCTGCAATTATGGATGATTTCTCTTTCTAAATGCCTAACCATTCAGTTGGACTTAGTTTTTTTCACCTATGATTGAATTCTCTTTTCTAAATGCCTAACCATTGAGTTGAACTTAGACTTTTTTACCCTACGAATGATTTCTCTTTCTAAATGCCTAACCATTGAGTTGAACTTAGACTTTTTTACCCTATGAATGATTTCTCTTTCTAAATGCCTAACCATTGAGTTGAACTTAGTCTTTTTCTGCAATTATGGATGATTTCTCTTTCTAAATGTCTGAACATTGAGTTGGACTTAGACTTTTTTCTGCATCCTATGAATGATTTTTTCTCTCTCTAAAATGAATTTGTCCCTATATCAGTGAGTTGGACTTAGTTTTTTTCTTCACGTATGAATATTTTTTCTCTATAAGCCTGATCACTGAGTTGGACTTAGTCTTTTTCTGCAATTATGGATGATTTCTCTTTTCTAAAAGACTGAGAGTTGGGTTGGACTTGATTTATTTGCATCTATGGATGATTTCTCTTTCTAAATGTTTGAACATTGAGTTAGACTTAGTCTTTTTTCTGCAATTATGGATGATTTTTTCTTTTCTAAAAGACTGAGCACTGAGTCGGAATTAGTCTTTTTTCTGAGTTTTTTACTCTTTGGAGTGTAACTCTCTGGAGTGTGAGTCTTTGGAGTGTAACTCTTCTAAAAAGAAAGAAGTTTGACAATTTTGAAGAAAGATAGAACTTTTGTGGTAGATGGTTAGTCCTGAAAAGGACTGTTGGGTTAGCTCTGAAAAGAACTATGACAATTTGAAGAAAGTTAGAACTTTCGTGGTAGATGGTTAGTCCTGAAAAGGACTGTTGGGTTAGCTCTGAAAAGAACTGTTGGGTTAGTCCTGAAAAGGACTGTTTTGGAAGCTGTGTTTTTTCTCTACCGACAGCTTTTCTTTGGCGTTTTCGGGATCTTGAAATCAACGTGGTTATCAATGTTTTTCCCGTATTTACCCTGACCGGTCATTATTGGTGTAGTTGTCTTTTGATCAGCTCTCTGTTTCTTGTGGAGATGGCTATCGTCTTCCTCAGATTTCCGTTTTGTTGTTTTTCTTGGTTGTTTTCCCTCTGTCTTTGGTTTTTTCGGGATCTTGAAATCAACGTGGTTATCAATGTTTTTCCCGTATTTGCCCTGGCCTGACAATATTGGTGTAGTTGGCTTTTGATCAACTCTCTGTTTCTTGTGGAGATGGCTACCGTCTTCCTCAGATTTCCGTTTTGTTGTTTTCCTTGGTTGTTTTTCCTCTGGTTGTTTTTTTCTTTGGTTGATTTTTCTTCACAACACTTACGATAGAGTCCACTAACTTGTGAAGATTGGATTTATCAAAGTCGAACTCCACAGGGATCTTCACAGGAGTTGTTGAAATACACTGATCCTGTTGGCGTAGTACCTCGATATTTCTACTGAGCTGTTCAGTACTTGCGCTTAAAGTTTTAATTTCCTCCAAATGTCTGTTTAAAGTCTCCAACTGATCTATGATCCGGGTCACCATGCTATCTTGTTTCAAATTTAGCTGCTTTACCTCTTCATAGATGTTGTCCAGCACCGTCGATGGAATGATGATTGTCGAATTTAACACCGGTGACGGATTGATGATTGTCGAATTTATAACTGATGAAAGAACGTCTTCATTGTTTTCCACTGGTGGAAAATCGTCCAAGTTGATTTCATCTAAGTTGTGCTTCATATTGAAACTGGTTCCAAATATTGATACTGCTTCCGAAGTAATCGTTAGCTGAGAATCAAAGAAATGGTGATTGTATGAAAATAACGCTGAGTTTTATACGTTTACAGGGGATTGAAAATTTAAGAGTGCGGACCTGGCAGAAAACACCGGGATTGTACTGTGTGACACCGATTTGGGAGTGGTGAAAAAACACCGATATAACCATCGATTTGATTGCACAATGTTAATGAAACGCCGACGCGGGAAAAACATAGGAGAAAATGACGTCACGGGTCAACTAGTTCAATCCCCTGTAAAGCTATAAAGCCCAGCGATATTTTACATAAAAACATATTTGTTGCAGGATGGTTCGAATTCTTGTGTGCCCTCACTGTGCAAGCAGATGCCAGATAGAGTGTGGAAAATGTTTTACCATACTTGAGTATCTTGGGCAGAAACATAACTGTCCAGATACAGATGAAGGATTTTACGATGATGATGAAGGTTCGACGATTTGCTGTGAACACTGTGGGTGTGAAATCATCCCAGTGGATCGGGCGGAGGAATCGTAGAGCTGGATGTCAATGTGAGATCCTTCAAAAAAGCCCTTTTCAGGGCTAACCATTTAGCACGAAAGATCTTTCTTTTCAAATTGTCAAAAGTAAAAAGACTTACAGTCACAACTAGAAAAAAGTCACAACTAGAAAAAAGTTAAAAGTAAGAAGTAATTATTTTATATTTTTTATTTCAAAAAGAACTTATGTACAATGAAAAAATCAAATCATGAACTGTAAAGACAAAAATGAATGAACTGTAAAGACAAAAAAATGAATGAAAAAATCAAGTCAGTCTTTTTTAAATTCTATATTGTGTTGAAATCTTTTTTTCACTCAGTATGTTTTTCTTTTTTTCTTTGGAATGTCAGATTCACATTTGGTTTTACGTTTTCTTTTCCTTTCGTTGTTTTTTAATACCACATCTGGACAGATTTTATCCTCATGTTTTGTTGATTTGCAAAAGAAATAGTTCTTTGTTACTCGTTTTTTCTTCTTTACGTTGTTTTGCTGTTTTTCCTCTCCGTACGAGCAATCCGGTTCTGCAGAAAATTCGTTGTTTTTTTAGATCCAAAGTTTGTTGTTTTCTTAGATCCAAAGTTTGTTGTTTTCTTAGATTTTTTCATAATGTATCTAAATCATCTGTTATTTTGCAGATTTCTGAATCGCTGATAGCCTTTGTGTCGCTCTGCATGTCTACGGTCTGAGTTTCAACCGATGAGGATGTAGCTTGTGGTGAACTTTTTTTCCATGTATTTCCACTGCAGAATGAATTTAGTGTCCCGACGAATTTTATATCTTTGAGACCATCAACGTTGTAAAACGATGGTAAAATCTCAATGTCATGACTGTGTGGATTCACGTAGACAAAAAACAAATGTTCCTATCTGATTTTCTTCTTCTGGATATTCTTTGGCCCAATGTCCTGCTTCGTTGCATGTAAAACAAATATTTGTTCTCTCGCCATTCACACCATATCGTTTGTCAATCGTCGCTTGATCAAAAACTCTGTATCTGGTAGTACAGCGTATAGAGTTATTTATAAAAAGCTTTACTAGACGCTGACGTAGTGTACCTCTACCCAATGGTCTATTTATAGCAACAGACGCTGTCATACTAAACGGCGTTTCCACTGAGTTGGCACGGTGTTGTTTAAGTTCCCAGAGTGCCAACATTTTGTTTAAATTCAATATTGTGTTGAAATCTTTTTGAATCGGTGATATCCGTTGTGTCGGACTGCATGTCTACGGTCTGATTTTCAACCGGTGATATTGTAGTCTGTAGTGAACTTGTTTTCCATGTGTTTTCGTTGTAGAATGAATTTAGTGTCCCGACGAATTTCGTATGTTGGAGATCGGTATCATTGTAAAACGATGGTGAAATTTCGATGTCATGACTGTGTGGGTTCACGTAGACAAAAACAATTGTTCCCGTCTGATTTTCTTTTTCTGGACAATTTCTGGACCAATGTCCTGCTTCGTTGCACGTAAAACAAATATTTGTTCTCTCACCATTCATCCGACATCGTTTGTCGAGCGTCGCTTGATCTAAAACTCTGTAGCTGATAGTACAGCGTATAGAGCTATTTATAAAAAAAAAAAACGCTTTACTACTAGACGCTGACGTAGTGTACCTCTACCCAATGGTCTATTTATAGCAACAGACGCTAACATATTGTGATCTAAGCCCCTGTCACACTAAACGGCGTTTTCACTGAGTTGGCACGGTGTTGTTTAAGTTCCCAGAGTGCCAAGAGATCGCAGGAAAAAATGCGAAGCTCCGTGGCCTATTATCGCGTTCCTGATGTTGATGAAAAAAAAGCAAGAAGGAAATCAAGTACATTGATATCTGTTCTCTGTACCCTTATGTTTGTAAACACAAATCCTATCCTGTAGGTCAACCGGAAATTTTGTCTGCTGAGAATATTGACATGAACAATATTCGACAATATGAGGGGTTAATCAAATGTAAAGTTTTACCTCCAACTGATTTGTTTCACCCCGTTCTCCCAGTTCACTGTAACAACAAAGTGATGTTTCCACTCTGTATGAAATGTGCAGAAGAAAGTTCAAGCATTTGTAGGCATGGTAAAGAAGAGAGGGCTTTGGTCGGAACTTGGGTTACTTTTGAATTATTCAAGGCTCTTGACTGTGGTTATCGATTATTACAAGTGTATGAAATTTGGCATTTCAATTCTGCGTCAGATCAGTTCTTTAAACGTTATGTGGACAATTTCTTGAAAATTAAGCAAGAAGCCAGTGGTTATCCAGATTGGTGTCAATCAGACTCGGAAAAAGATCAGTTCGTTTGTGAATATGAGAAGGTGGAAGGTGTTCGTCTTGATCCAAGTTGTATTAAAAAAAAATCCTGCGAGAAGGTCATTTGCTAAGATTATGTTGAACTGCCTTTGGGGAAAATTAGCTCAGCGTGAAAAAATGTCCAAGACGGAATACATCAGTGATCCGTCTAAATATTTTTGAATTAGTCACCAATCCCAATTTCATTGTAAAGCATGTAGAAATCTTTGACGAGGACTGTCCATCTTGGTTAACTATGAATCAAACTTGGAACATATTGACACCCACGCTACAACCAATGTGGTAGTAGGGTCTTACGTAACAGCTTATGCAAGGTTGGAATTTTACAGCGTTCTTGAAAAGTTAAAAGATAGAGTTCTGTATTTCGATACAGATAGTTGTATGTACATTCACGACCCTGAATTATGGAATCCTCCTATTATTAACAGCCGACTAGGAAAATGGACTGATGAAGAACCTGCTTGTAAAATTACTCAATTCAGAGGGCTTGGGTCTAAGAATTATGCTTACAAAATGAAAACAAAAGATGGAGAAGACATAAGCAAATGTAAAGTAAAGGGGATTACTCTGGATTACAATACAAAACAGGTGGTGAATTTCGATACATATTCGAAATGTGCTTTGGATCGCACAATAGAAATCAAAATTCAGTATGACTGTAGAATTAAAAGAAACAGAGATAGAACGGTTACCAGCGAACCACATACAAAAACGTTTCGCTCTGTATACACCAAGAGAGTTATTGTAAATGGTACTGACACTGTACCCTATGGTCATAAAAGTTTGAGAAAATAATTCTATATCACATTGTTGTGTAGCAATCAGTCAAAGTAAGTCGGGAAAAAAATATTAGCTGTTGGTCAAAAAATAACAATCATGTTACCGTTACCAATAGAACTATGCGAAAAAAATTATGGAGAATTTGTTCGACATCATACACTTGATGAACAAACACAGCTTAACATTAAATTTTTCTGTGTGAAAAATTTGGATCAAAAAAATGTTTAAGTGGCTTGCAAAAGGAGAAAAGTCCTACAAAGTGTATGGTATAATCAACTTTATTGCGATGATGGTTGACGATTCGGGTTTGGATCTCGAACTCAAGACTTATTTAGCAGATAGCTGCTTGAAAGACAATGTTATTAGTAAACTGTTTCGATCCACAAGTCGATGGACATTTTTTATCATAGGAAGAACAGAAGAAAGTTTTCTTAACGTTCTGAAAACGAAATCAGTTCTATTTGACTTTTACTTACGGTACAAAAAAGCATCTGTTCATTCCTACGGAGAAACAATGGAAACCATGTCAGGGTATATTCTATTTGATAGAGATGTTACAGAAGAAGTAGTGAATTCAGCTCTTTCAACAAAAGACGCTTATAGACATGTTGCACCATTCATAGGACTACGAGATTTCGACGATATGGATGGTGAGTATACAATGTTTTTTGGGTATGACCAATTGCATAAAGACATTACGGAATATGAAAACAAATGTGAAACTCGTGGTATTTGCGAATTTGCATTGTAAAAAATTTGTTATATACTGTTTTGCGAATAATTCATTGTAAATAATTCATTGTGAAAAAAATAATTCATTGTGATTTTTTCATTGTGAATAAATCATTGTGAAAAAATATTTCAGTGTGATTTTTTCATTGTTAAGAAATTGTTTTTTATGCTGTATTGTAAAAAATGTTTCCTTGTGAATTTTTCATTGTCAAGAAATTTTTTTATACTGTATTGTAAAAAATGTTTCCTTGTGATTTTTTCATTGTCAAGAAATTTTTTTCATTGTCAAGAAAATTTTTTATGATGCATTGCAAAAAAATGTTTCATTGTTTAGTTCTGTTCAGTAAATAAAAGTTCAATAAATAAAAGTTCAAAAAACAATAGTGCTCTTCATTCTGTTTTTCCCCAAAGACTTGTTCTGTCTACATTTTTTCCATACATCGGCTCATAACTTTTTTGCTAAATTAGCATGAAACGTAGCATGGAAAAAATGTATGTGCTTTCTGCCAGGTCCGAGCTCTTTAAAAATTTCAATCCTCCTTAAACGTATAAAGCCCCCCGCGTTATTTTCATACAATCACCATTTCTTTGACTCTCAGCTGACGATCACTTCGAAAGCAGTGTCAATATTCGGAAGCAATATCAAAATGGAGGAGATAAATCATCAACTACGTGAGGCTCTCCAAAAATATCTAAATGCAGGTCAACAGTTATTACAACTAAACATTCATTTCGTAGGAGAGGAGGAACAAAACCAACTACAACGTATAACACAGCCCTACAAAGATCTCGGCGAAAGATTACTTCAACTATTTTTAAAGACAACGCCTGACATCATCTTGGTTGATATTGAATTTGGGAGAAAGATTACTTTCGATAATGGGATAATGGTGATCAGAAAAAGAGTTGAAGCATGCCCCATTTGCCAAGCGAATTTCGGGTGCTGCCATTAGAAGTGGAAAAAAACAACGTGAGACGAAAAAACACAGCCTCCAAAACAAAACAGCCCTTTTCAGGGCTAACCATCTACCACGAAAGTTCTATCTTTTTTAAAATTGTCAAAACTCAAAAGATTCACAATCAAAAAAGTCATAGAATCGTCAAACTCTAGTTTTTTCTAACCCGAACAAGAAAATGTAACAAAACTATAGATTGGTCAACAATAAAAACATTTAGTATTAGAAAAACAACGCTGATTATGATTGGATAACATTAATTTGGAGCCAAAACAGCATGAAACGCCGACGCGGGAAAAAACATAGGAGAAAATGACGTCATGGGTCAACTAGTTCAATCCGTCTGAAAAGCTATAAATCTCTACGATATATTTTCCATACATTTCATTTTCACAATGGCTTCAACACCATCACTCACCAGACGCTTCACCTGGATGGATGCCGAGCGACAGTTAATAAGAGCAAGGAGACAAATCGCTTTACTTAAACAACGCTTAGACGAAGTAAGAAAGCGTCATGAGAGAGCTCAGCTTGCTAATAACAGGGCGTTCTGTTATAACCTTCGGATGAAGGAAATGATCATTGCAGGCACACTTGAGATGTATTTTCAGTATGCTAATACAAAAAGTGAGCAGTTAGACCGCCTTTTCCGCGAGCAAATCGCCGCTGAAAGGGCTGAGTCAGACAGTGAATGGTCTGATACTGAATAAACATTTTCAAAAATCAGCTCTTCTCAAAAACAGCCCTTTTCAGGGCTAACCATCTACCACGAAAGTTCTATCTTTCTTCAAAATTGTCATTTCTTCAAATTGTCAAACTTCTTTCTTTTAGAAGAGTTACACTCCAAAGAGTAAAAAAAACTCAGAAAAAAGACTAAGTCCAACCCAGCGCTCAGTCTTTTAGAGAAAAAATATTCATACGTGAAGAAAAAACTAAGTCCAACTCAATGCCCAGACATTTAGAAAGAGAATTCATTCATAGATGCAGAAAAAACTAAGGCCAACTCAGTAATATAGGGATAAAATAAAAAAAAAAGCCTAAAAAAGTGATCCATTACACATATAAAACACTAAACTCTTGATTATTTTTCTCATTCACCATTAACTTTTCGTAAAACCTGAACCAGTATCCCACAATGTTTGGATTAACATTTTTTTTCTTATTGCTCTTCTGGTTAGAAGAAAGAGAACGTTTCAGATATATCAGGCATGAAATTGACCATCTAATGCAAATGCTAGATAAAATAGAATCAATCAAAAGAAAGAGAGGAGGATAAAAAAGTGCATGCTGCACAAAAAAGCAACCCTTTTCAGGGCTAGCTATCTTAAATAAACATCTTTCATTTCATTTTGTCAGAAGACTCATAATCAAAAAAAGTCATAGGTTAGTTAAACTCTAGTTTTTCTAACCCGAACAAGAAAAAATGTAACAAAACTATAGATTGGTCAACAATAAAACATTTAGTATTAGAAAAACAACGATAATTCTGATTGGATAACATTAATTTGGAGCCAAAACAGCATGAAACGCCGACGCGGGAAAAACATAGGAGAAAATGACGTCATGGGTCAACTAGTTCAATCCGTCTGAAAAGCTATAAAACCCAGCGTTATTTCCCGCACATCATTCATTCTCTTCGACTTACAGATAAAATGGAATGCGCACTTCGAGATATGAATTTTTGGGAGCTTGCCCAGCTATCGGTGAAGAAGGACAGAAAGAAGAAGGAGTTCGTCGTACCATCGACGGAAGACTGGAGTGATGATAAAGAGCCACGGTTCTCACTTCAATACAACTTAAATGCTCAGGAGCTAAAAAGGATAAGGAGGCGGGCTGCGAGTAGCTGTCCAGCATGCAGGAAGGTTGGAGGTTGTGCTTAAAAGCACAACCTCCAAACCAGGTCCCTTTTAGGGACACCCCAACAGCCCTTTTCAGGGCTAACCATCTACCACGAAAGTTCTACCTTTCTTCAAATTGTCAGACGTAAGTTCTATCTTTTCTTCAAATTGTCATTTCTTCAAATTGTCAGACGAAAGTTCTACCTTCAAGCTGTCAGACGAAAGTTCTATCTTCAAGTTGTCATTTCTTCAAATTGTCACAGCTCTTTTCAGAGCTAACCCAGCAGTCCTTTTCAGGACTAACCATCTACCGCGAAAGTTCTATCTTCAAGAGGTCAGACGAAAGATCTATTTTCAAGCTGTCAGACGAAAGTTCTATCTTCATATTGTCATTTCTTCAAATTGTCACAGCTCTTTTCAGAGCTAACCCAACAGTCCTTTTCAGGACTAACCATTACCACGAAAGATCTATCTTCAAGATGTCAGACGAAAGTTCTATCTTCAAGCTGTCAGACGAAAGTTCTATCTTCAAGTTGTCATTTCTTCAAATTGTCACAGCTCTTTTCAGAGCTAACCCAACAGTCCTTTTCAGGACTAACCATTACCACGAAAGTTCTATCTTTCTTCAAATTGTCAAAACTTCTTTCTTTTAGAAGAGTTGCACTCCAAAAGAGTTACACTCCAGAGAGTTACACTGCAAAGAGCAAAAAAAAAACTCAGAAAAAGACTAATTCCGACTCAGTGTTCAGTCTTTTAGAGAAATCATTCATAGGGTGAAAAAGACTAAGTCCAACTCAATGGTTAGGCATTTAGAAAAGAGAAATCATTCATAGGGTAAAAAAGTCTAAGTCCAACTCAATGTTCAGACATTTAGAAAGAGAAATCATCCATATTTGCAGAAAAAGACTAAATCCAACTCAGTGATCAGGCTTTTAAAAAGAGAAAAAATCATCCATAGGGTAAAAAAAAGTCTAAGTCCAACACAGCTCTCAACCTTTTAGAAAGAGAAATCATTCATAGGGTAAAAAAGTCTAAGTTCAACTCAATGGTTAGGCATTTAGAAAAGAGAATTCAATCATAGGTGAAAAAAACTAAGTCCAACTCAGTACTCAGGCATTTAGAAAGAGAAAAATCATCCATAGGGTGAAAAAACTAAGTCCAACTCAGTGATCAGGCTTTTAGAGAGAAACCACTTAAAGGCCAAGTAGTGCATAGAAGTAAACAATAAAGCAATCCTAATAGCATATGGGTAAAAAACTAAGTCCAACTCAGTGCTCAGTCTTTTAGAGAAATTCATTCATAGAATGAAAAAGTCTAAGTCCAACTCAATGTTCAGACATTTAGAAAGAGAAATCATCCATAATTGCAGAAAAAGACTAAGTCCAACTCAATGTCCAGACATTTAGAAAGAAAATTCATTCATAGATGCAGAAAAAAGTCTAAGTCCAACTCAGTGCTCAGACATTTAGAAAGAAAAATCATACATAGGTGAAGAAAAAAACTAAGTCCAACTCAATGGTCAGGCTTTTAGAAAGAGAGAAAATCATTCATAGGGTGAAAAAACTAAGTCCAACTCAGTGATCAGGCTTACCCTTTACTTTCCCTTAACTTTCCCTTTTTTGCAGAAAAATTCCACTCAGGGTAGTCTCTTTGGGTGGATTTATGTCCAGAGTGCCTCCTATACGGCCGCCATTTTGAATGCTAAATCCCTCTCAGGGTAGAGACCCTGGGTATTTTTGTAGAAATGAATTCTTTCAGGGTGGCAGAATAGGGACAAATTTCTTTCAGGGTGGTGATGTAGGGCTCTCAGGGAGGGTCGCATACGGCTCTGACCCGGCCATGTCAGAGCCGTATGCGACCCTCCTATACTACTAACAACCACAGTTTCCGGTTTGAATCGAAGACAAATTCCTACAGTTTCTTTACCCCACACACCTTATATTGATTTTTTATCTAGGTTTACACAGCTGACTAGATTATAACCCCGTCAAGTTTTAACAGTGTTTGTTTACTCTCTGGCTGTAAAGATGTCTCTTTAGTGTATTTATTGCGTTAAAAAATCTGAATAATTAATTTAGTTTATGGTATCTTAAGTAATTGGTAATTAAACGTGTTTTTAACACTTTACCACACACTCATGAGGTAGAACGACCCCGGCGGAAAAGGATTTTGAAAACATTGTGGGAAAAGGAGAAAATGCTGGTCACCAGCATTTTCTCCTTTTTTCCACAACGTTTCCTTTTTTATCTTTCAAAGGGAAGAAAAATCTACTATCTTGGCTGCATTTAGTATGTCGTCTGCGCATGCTTTGGATTTAAACTTGTCATTTTTTTTTTTTTCGTCTAGTAGTTAGTTAAAAGGTGACAAAATTCGTATACCGAACTCATTTTTCAACCGACTAAAAACACATTAACGTGACATTTTTTTCATAATTATTACATTTGTAACTAAACGAGAAAAACTTAGACTTGCCGAATTCGAAAGTAATGATAGACGACAGATTAAATTAAGCGCATGAAAGAATTTGATCTGTGATCCAATAGAATGCATTTTGGGAAACAAAAAACAATGGCAACATATACGAAATACAATGAAAAAAGTACCTATCGTCACTAACAGAGGCATATTTCATTGCGATGAAGTGTCAAATAAGTATATTTAGGATTTTATTTCTCATTTGTTATTGTCGTTATGCGTTACTTATACGGAATACCGTTAGGGCCATCGCCTATGAATTTATTGATTTTAAACGCGATGCTCGATAGTACGATGGTGATAACGCGAAATCACGATACCACGATGGTGATAACGCGATAGTACGATGATGATAGTGCGATATGATATCGTCTTTTCATCATCGTACTATCGCTTTATCGTCATCGTACTATCGCGTTATCATCATCGCACTATCGCATTATCACCATCGTACTATCGCGTTATTACCATCGTACTATCGCGTTACCACCATCGTACTATCGCGTTACCACCATCGTACTATCGCGTTATCACCATCGTTCTATCGCGTTATCACCATCGTACTATCGCGTTATCACCATCGTACTATCGAGCATGGCGTTTAAATCAACAAATACGTAGGCGATGGCCCTAACGTATTCTATCATCATCGTACTATCGCGTTATAACCATCGTACTATCGCGTTATCACCATCGTACTATCGAGCCTCGCGTTTAAAATCAACAAATTCATAGGCGATGGCCCTAACGGTATTCCGTAACTTAATGCTTTGACTACGTCACGGGCATCGTACCTGACCTAATAACATCGCGATGCCTGGCGAGACTTGTTCATTTTCTAACCAAATCTGCAGCAAAAGAGTGCTAAGGGAGACAACTCTATCGGACCTGCGATATTTAGTATTATAAAGTTTTGACTTGTCAAATATGGAACACTTGCAGACGACAAAAATGTGGTGTATATGATAGAAATTGACTTTAATTAGGAAAAAAATAACACTGTGGGATGACTTTAATTAGGAAAAAAAAAAAATAACATCGTGGGTAAATGAGAAAATGCTGGTAACCAGCATTTTCTCCTTTTCCCGCAATGTTTTCAAAAGCCTTCTTGCTCTGACAGTCATTAATTAACAACACTGGATTGTTTGCTAAACACATCCTTTTAGAAAACAGAAAACAAGGTTGAAATCTTTTTTTTTTTTTTCATCAATAAAACTGTTCAAAATAAAGTGAGTACTTTGGCCAAGAATTCATAAAAGTCAGTACTGTTCCGAGATCACCACGTTTTGTGCAGTCTGATCTTTGAACCAAAGTGTCCTCATAAAACACTCAAAATTAGTGCAAGCTCTCAAGAAGTTTACGTGTTAAGCGTTTACCAACATTACTGAAAGAGGCGTGACTTTAAACGTAAAATGATGTAATGTTGAAACGGAAGTTCGTTTAAAGACAAGGTTTTTATTTATTATTTACATACAAACCATAAAAATAATAGTGCGCATGCTATTTGTTCGTCCTTTGTGTAAATGTACTTACCTATTTCGTGTAATATATTAGCCATGCTCTGTGAAAAGGGGGTTTAATGCATCTGCAAAAAGTTTTGATTTAGGTCAGCCTGCGCAGTCCGCGCAGGCTGACTGAACCAAAACTTTTTACTTTTGGTGAATTTTCTGCATGACACAGGAACTAGTCTACTTCGTGATTCAGTTGGTTACTAAACAAAGTGGATTCTGTTGATTTGCGCATGCTGACATGGGCCGAAATTATTTGCTAGTTAAAAAAATTATCTGCATCTCCAAAGACTACTCTACCTCATGATTCAGTCGATTGCAAGACAAAATGAGTTTATGGATAAAAATTATGTGCTGACTTGCATGCCATGATATACCACGAAAATGCATTAAGCCACCTTTTACGAGAGCATGCCTCACATGTTTAAGCACAAGGAAAGTTTCTACAACGTAGTATTCCGTATATGTTCCACTCTCGGTATTGAGCATCACAAATGACAAAAAGGCATAGTCTTAATGTAAGCGGAATTAAAATGAGATAAGCTATGCACCTATCCCATGTAGCTGAATTGCTTGTTTGGTGTTTAAAGCCGTTTTCAACCTTATTTCAGTTATATAGCGGCGGCCAGCGCACCTATCCACGGCT